>OZ001649.1:8186386-9546618 GCA_963924145.1 Pyrausta purpuralis | reverse complement strand
CCATTTTGTCTGGTACATAGACCGCCGGGAGTACATCCTTTGGATGATTGCCGTCACGTTACCGAACACCACTGCGTGCATCAGCGCTGCGGTAAGGTTTAATCGGTTAAAAAAAATGACCCACGTTCCAGATTCAGCTTTTACGGTCGAGGTTTTTGCCGCCTAATCAATTTCAAATTGCATATCCACTCATACGACACAAAATGGGTGCGGCGTCACTTCAAACTAAAGACGACGTGAGGTGAAAGCGATTTTCAATAGTAAAGGCGTAACTCAAAATTTTTAAGAGTCAAGTCTCTAAGCTTAGCCACTTATGATATAACATAAACAAAATAGGCAAATGAAATGCCGTATACATTGTAAGTATCCGAATAAGGTTTATAAAAGTCACAAAGTCATAAAAGTCATTTATTTATGCAAATAGGCCCACTAGGGGGGCACTTTTACACGTCCCAATATAAACCCTACCACAGCTTCGGGACAATTGTGGGCTAGTGCTGAGAAGAAGTTGCGCAACATACTCAGTCACTATTGTCAATGCCTCTTTTCAAAAGGTTTACAATATTTGTAGTGATCATGCAAGTCCATAAATTATTATCTTCTAAATAATCATCTACTTTAAAGCCCTTTCGTCTTAAGGCTTTCTTTAATAACAGTTTTATATTTATTAACCGGTAAGTTCACAATGTGCTCTGATAGTTTATTGACAATTTTTATCCCTTTCCCCATTGAAGAATTACCACCTTTCGAAGCCGAAATATCAAGCTTATCTTTATTCCTAGTATTATATTTGTGTATGTTACTTTTTTCGTGAATTAATGTATTTTTTATAAATTCAATTTTCTTAAATATACTGAGAGACTACAGTTAATCTTATAATTTCTTGAAACACGTCTCGTAAGGAATCTTGAGGTTTAAGATTATAAACAGCAGCACGGCCATTTTAATATTTCTATTTTTTTATACAAAAATTGATTCTATATCAGCAGCCGCGCCCCACAGCTACGATAACGTCTCAGTGATTAAGGGGTCTACAGTTCCTTTTTATAAACGATGCACTCTACATTTTACGTCGCTGTTAAAATCTTCTGAATATCCTTTATTGCAAGATTCCAACAATGTTAACTAAATTGAAACATTGTTTTATTCTGTATCGGACGATGAAATGAAAGCGAACATAGAATCAAGTAAGGAATTGTGGGTATAAGATAAAACAGGTAGATATTATACAAGACTCGTCAATCAACATATTTGCATGCACAATACTTGTTTACGAGTATTTGTATTTACAGTATTGTTATTATTTCGATTCTAGATAGGTAGTGATTGAATTAAGATATCTGGTCTATTTACCAAAAAAAAAATACATCCACGAACACAATTTTTGTATCTCCGTGATCAACGAAGCGAGTACCTAGGCTACTGAAGTGTAAACAAAAGCTTCTACTTACGACCTAAAATAACTCGCAAATCTCGAGTGACTTCGTTAGAGACTATTGTAGTACGTATGCCAGAGAATGAATTATAGTGGCAAAGCCACCGGTGGAATAAATCTGACGGTTGAAAACTACTGAATTGAGAGTTGAACTTTTGAAACATGAAAAGGTTTGCAGATTTTACCTTTTTTAAAGAATTGAATTGAAAAGCTCTCTAGATATGAATTTTAGGCGAAAACCAAATAACCAGAAACCGCGAGCAATCTATACTACATAGTTTCTGTAAAATACGTTAGATTGACAATTATTTTAGTGAAATATTTTGATGATGTTTCCCAAATACAGCTATTATTTATAAAAATTAGTTTCCGGACATAAACTTAACATGATTTGGCAAATGGTGTTGTGATGGGAGTCGCCTTAGCGATCGTGTGTTTGTAAACCCATCACGTCTACATCGCGAACGCACGATTGCTCAAACCTTATTTTTGTGCCGTTTAGAAACAAAAAGAAACTAAATGTGCACACACATGTGTGCAACGCGCATAATTATGTAAGACCCCATACACACTGCGACTTTTAGCAACGATACACCCGCGATGCAGCATCGACGCAGTCGCACAATGTCACCTTTACACACTTGTGCTACTTTTGGTCGCGATGCTAACGCCAGTTTAGTATCGATGCGGTCGCGATTTAGAAGCTGGATATTGACAAATCATGTACTGTATATTGGCGACTGCATTGATACTAACGCACTACAGCATCGATGCCAATTTACTTAAATCTGTTCATTGTGTGCGTCGCGATGTTGTTTCGCGTTTGCTAAGCGTGCGACTGCATCGATGCTGAAAGTTGCAGTGTGTGAGGGGTCTAAGTAGTTTATTTTAGCTCGTAAAATTATTGACAGCCAGTGTTAAAAACAAACCGGCATACTTAAAGTCAATCTGTTTTCTGGCATCCTGGCAGTCAAGCGCCAAAAAGAAAAAAATATTTTGACAGCACGCGAATATATTTCAGCATTTAGAGGTGTAGGTACGTAGCGCAGAAGTTGCAGCGCTGTGATTGTTATTACTGAAGTAAAGCACCCTACGGCACGGTTATTTGGATGGGTGACCATTCCGACCTTTAAGTGATGTATATCACGATCAATTCCCGTGCAATTCGTATACGAAAAAAAGTTCACCGATCGAATTTGATCGAATCTTTGTCGAAGTAAAATATTATTTTCATTTCTCAAGGTCACGATTTGTATGTATTTACATTTTGATCCAGCGATAGTTTTTGTAAATGTAGCTATTTTACTTGATTTTTAGGTAAAACGGTTAAAGTCGCAATCGTATTACCACACGCATAAAGTTAGATTGCCGCGAGAGTCGGCCTTAAGCTCCGTGCTATGGAAGGCACGTTAATTAAACCGTTGGTTCCGGCTAATTTCGGTTTTTGTAAGTATAATGTTGGTTTAGAGTATTTTTTACATGCACAGTGTCATAATTTATATTCATAAAGATGAAATAAGAAACCGAAAACTTGCGCACGGGCGGGTCTCGAACCAGCAACTTTCTAGCTAACGGGGCCAAACGTTCTACCAATTGAGCTACCGTGCTGTCAGTCCAACCTTGCAAAATTTGTGGTCTCTTATGGTTACCGTTACGTCATTATGCATGACGTTTATCGCCATCTACCCGTCAGTACTGTTGCATGAACAGACAGGTAGATGGCGCTGAACGTCAAGTATAATGTTATAATGCCGTTCGTACCTCCAACCAGCATAGTGAGTATGCTGAAGATCTTCTCGGGCAACGTGTTGGCGGAGACGTTCCCGAAGCCGACGCTGGTGAGCGAGGAGCACGTGAAGTAAAGCGCGGTCACGTAGCTCTCGCTGTGAGATATGTTCGGGATTGGCACTTTGAGACGCTCGGCCAAGTTGTTTATCCAACCTGTGTAAAAGTATATACTTATGATTTCAAATTCGTTATTTAATTGACTAACAATTTCGCGATATAACTAACATGACATATTTATGACTAACTGCAATTTATCATTGTTTATCAGTGCTTTATTAACTTTAAAAAGTCAACGATTGGTGTTGTCAAATAGCCTGTTTAGACAAAACGAAAACGACAAGCAGGCATATGCACTTTTGTTTTGTTTTGCCCAAAACTTTATATCATTTATTCCAATGGTGTAGAATGTTTTTAACACTCACAGTGTCATATTTTATATTCATAAAGACGAAGTAAGAAACCAAAATTTACGCACGGGCGGGACTCGAACCAGCAACTTCTTGGCTAACCGGGCCAAACATAGCGTTTGGCTATGCTATGGATACGTCATTACGCGAGACGTTAAGAGACCAGAAATTTCGCAAGTTCGGACAGACAGCACGGTGGCTCAATTGGTAGACCGTTTGGCCCGGTTAGCCAAGAAATTTTGGTTTCTTATTTAATTTTTATGAATATCGTTATTCCAGTTCTGGTACTCTGCAGCAGCCATAGATCTTACTTATGCATTGAACTAGCACAATAAAGTGAACCTTTTAGTGTATGTAAACAAGTGAAACAAAGTAGCGTAAATAACCCTTTTCTATCATTAAGGCGACTCAAACGGACTCCAAATATTTGCCTGAAATCCTGTACACATTCACTAAGCTTTTATGTTTCCAGAAACAAAACTACCTAACTGGGTTCGCACTCGCAGCTACTCGAAGTTATTTCGAAACAACCTATCCAAATAAAGTAAATACAGCTTCAGGCTACACCAGGCAATTCTCTCAGATAATAACCACCCGAGTAATGAGGCAATTAAAATGATTACCCATCTATAGCTGTTAAATAAACCGTTTCCAGGATAAGTGTTTATTTTGTGTGAAAAATGGCGTTTCATTAATAAGTTAAGCTTATGGATCCCAAGTCAAATGGCGATTCTAGAGTCTATTTATTGGAGCCATCATCTTCTTATTCGAAGGAATTAATTGGGTTCATATTACTTTTTTGTAGTGGTATAAGCCAATAATCACCCTTACATCAAGTTTCCACGAAAAAGTCCGATATCACGAAAATTCGCAGTGACCCGATAAATCAATTCAGCATAATGAATTTACCGTTTGAGATTTATTACCCTTCGGGTAATCATATGTATAATTAAGTTAAAATTAATACTACCATAATGACTAGTTATCGGTTAGAGTCATTTAACAATTAAGACTAATATTGGCAAAATAATGACTGAATAGAATTTCAAATTATCCCACATATTGCTTGCATTATTAATACTTATGAGTGTGTTTTTAGCGGGAACCGGATAATAATTGAAACTGTGATTCTATTATTATAGTTAATAGAAGCGATTGCGGCGGCAGCGATTGACACAAACCATCAATCTGTTCATTAGCTTGATTGTATTGAAGTTAATTTATAAGCTGTTGAGTAACACAATAACCTAAATATGAAAGAAATTTAAAAAAAATGCTACTTTATTAAAAGCTCGTAACTATTCCCTCCAATCTGCTAATTGGTTTGGCGCGGTCGTAAGGGTTGACGCTCACAATTAAGTGATAGTCTAATATTTAATGGCATAGAAAACTCTCATGGGAGACCATGATGAATGTGTGTAGGCTGGACAATTAATTCATTTTCTTTGAAATTAAATTAAAAAAAAAATGACAGTGAGGGTATCGTTTTCTTTAAAAATAAAAATCAGTCGATCGAGGTCTGAGACCACGTCGACACGTTTAGTGTAGTGGTTAGACCACCTGACTATTGAACTAGCTGTCGCGGGTTCAAATCCCGCTATTGGCGATTGTTTGCGTGATAAATTTAGTGCTCAATTGTAACTAAGTCATGGATGTTGTGTGTAAAAAGAAAAATCCTTCCTACGAAACAAGGCAATTGATGTGTTGTCTGGCGCATATGTATTTATTAATTTTATGTGATATACGAAAACTAATAGCGTTCCCAGCGAACTTCGTTTCGCTCCAGCCTCGTTCCGTCCCGACCCCGTTTATATATCAAAAGTATCCTATGTCCATCTCCTGGTTGTAAGCTTCCCCATCAATTTTCAACCAGATCGTTTCAGCCGTTCGTGAGTTTGAAAAAGAGTTACTAACACTTTCTTTTACAGGTAAAGAAACTATTTATTCTCCTAGAACATATTCACACCGCAAGAGCAAAACACAAGTAACATTTTGGCCAGAGTTCGCGCGTGGCTAGCAGAGAAGCTACTTTTTGCGATGACAGTTAGTATCACACAAACAAAAGTATCATCAACCTACCCAAGTCCCACGCCTCGTTCTTGTGGTACTCAATTTCCTTCTCCGCAATAATAAACCAGATGCAGGCGAGCCAGTGCGCCACCAGCGTGAAGGACAGCATCAGGAGCGTCAGGATGAGCGCTGAGTACTGTGAGTACCGGTCCATCTTCTGCAGTAATCGCGCCAGACGCATCAACCTCGTCAGCTTCACTAAATGCACATTTCCATGTGTCGACTCCTATTTAAAAAAAAAACAAAGTTATCAATTTAAATTTTTAGCAAAGCAAAAATTGAATACGGTAAAAATTGTGCAAATGTTTGACGAGCATTTGATTCCGAATTTTACGTTTTGAATTTGCATTAAAAGAATATAAATTCAAAATTAAAATACGGAAGCAAAATTACTTCTATTTAACTACATCTTCCAAAATATATGCAGCATCAGCAATAAGACTCATCTTTTAGAAGCAATGTTAGATGAAAATCCAAATCTGCACGCATTATGCATAACAGAATCTTGGCTAAAGAAAGAAAAAGTTGAATTCGTGAAAGTAAACAATTATCACATAGGGTCTTTATTTAGTCGCGAAAACCAAGATGGGGGAGGAGTATGTATCCTAGTAAAAAAATCCGTAGAATACGACGAACGAACTGATATAAGCTCTATGTCTGTAGAGACCATTTTTGAAACGTGTGCCATAGAATTAATAAAAAATAATATACTTTTAATAAACTTATATTGGCCTAACTGTAATAGAGGCATAGAGACGTTCTTCACAACGCTAGAAAACCTCTTAAAAACAATTTCAACCAAAGATAAAAACAAGCTTATTATCATTGGAGGCGATTTCAATGTAAATTTTGGAATGGAACACAACCCAAGAATTATAAAGTTAAAAAAGAGATTAACAAATCTTATGTCATCTTATAACTTTCATCAAATAGTAAAAGAAACCACAAGAATTTCAAAAAATAAGTCCTCGTGTATAGACCTCATCTTTATCAATAGTAAAACCATAAACACATCAGTGAAAGTCCAAGAACTAGGGTTTTCAGATCATAGGGCAGTAGAGCTGAAAATTCCAATTATAATCAGGTCACCACCTTATTTCACTCGCTGTATACGAATATTTAATGAAAAAGCAATAAACAATTTTAAAAATGAAATAAGCTTATTAAATTGGAATACGATAATACTAAAAAATAAAAACATAAACGATAACTATAACAATTTTATTGAAGCTCTTCAACAGGTTCTTAATAAGTGTATGCCAAAAAAATGGATTAAAATAAAAACAAAAGGAACAAGTTACTTGACACCGGGGTTGAAAAAATCATGTCGCAACAAGAGATCACTAAAAAAATTAATAACCCAGACAAAAAGTAAGATATTACAAAACCACTATAAAATATATACAAAGGTATTGAAAAAAGCCGTCAAAATATCTAAAAAAATTGGAAATATTAGGAGATATAAAACATCCGGTAATAGAATCAAAACTATGTGGCAAATAATAAACGATGAAACGAATAAAAAACAGATTCATAAACAAAATATAAAATTAAAACTTAACGATGAGGTTATAGAAAACCCAAACTATATTGCAAACGCTTTTAATAACTTTTTTTCTTCAATTAGTAATACACAATTAAATCCTGTGCAGCGAGCAAATATTCGGTGTGAAAAAATTGAAAGTTCAATATTCTTACGGCCGGTAGAGCGGGGAGAAGTGTACAAAATTATAAAAAACCTAAAAAACAAAAACAGTAGTGGAATAGACGAACTTCCCCCAAAACTGATAAAAAAATGTGCAAATGAGCTGACGGCCCCATTTACAAAACTAGTAAACCAATCATTTTTAGAAGGTGTTTTCCCAAACGCCCTAAAAATATCGGTTGTAAAACCGATCTACAAAAGTGGCGAAAAGACCGACCCTGGAAACTATCGCCCAATCTCACTACTTCCTACTTCAGCTAAAATATTTGAAACGGCAATGGCTAAGAGAATTTACACCTTTTTTGAAAAGTATGGAGCTTTGCATGACAATCAATTTGGATTCCGTAAAAACAGATCAACAACTTTAGCCGTCTATAGGTTTATACAAAAAATCTTAGAAACGATCAATAAAAAACAATATTCCGTGGGCTTACTTCTCGATATGAGTAAAGCCTATGATAGGGTCAGATATGATATCCTTCTTCAAAAATTATATAGTTCAGGTATTAGAGGAATTTGTCTAGACTGGTTTAAATCCTACCTCGAGAATAGATCACAGTACACTGAAATTGAAAACACAGACTTTAAAACTGGTTTGATTCAGAATACAAGATCAGAACGGATGCGCATAAAGGGTTCTATTCCACAAGGAAGCGTTCTCGGATGCATTCTGTTTTTAATTTACATAAATAGTATCACCACAATATTACCTGAGAGCTGTTTCCTATTTGCTGACGACATTTCAATAATGATATCATGTTCAAATGTATATGAACTTAAAGAAAAACTAAATACAGCTCTAGATAAGATAACATATCATCTTGACGGTCATAACTTAACTCTAAATTTTAAGAAAACAAAATTAATTCAATTTAAGCCGCACCAAAAACAACCCCTTGAAATTACATATAATTATAATGGCATACCCTTGGAACATGTTAACACGGCTACACTACTAGGAGTAAATATTGACACCCATCTTGATTGGAAATCACATATTCAAAAACTCAAAAATAAATTATCATCATTTACATATGCCCTTTATAATCTCAAGAAAGTAACAAATATGGAAACTGCTCTCTCAGCTTATTATGCGTACGCACACTCAAGGCTCACGTACGGTATCATCTTGTGGGGAAATTCTACCGAAATTGAGACCATACTAGTCCTTCAAAAAAGATGCATTAGAATTCTAAGCGAGATTGATCAATTTGAGTCTTGCAGACCCCACTTTAGACATTATTCAATAATGACAGTTACATGTATCTATATCTACGAGTCATGTAAATTTATAAGAAAGTACCCCAATTTATATTCTCCAATCAAAAACACAGGCCAAAAGAGAAATAATCGTGATAAAAACAAGTTTAAAACACCGTTCTCAAAAATGAAATTCATTACAAATGGCCCACATTCTATGTTAATAAAAATATATAATCATGTACCGAATGATATAAGGGAAATAGAAGAAATATCAATATTTTTAAAGAGACTACGAAGCTTTCTACTGAATAAGTGTTATTATGGTATAGGCGAGTTTTTTGATGATAACAAAGTTAATATTAAATTTAAAATCTAATAATGTTGACATGGCGTGCTATCTAATTAATTTATTTGCTGATATTGTACTCTTCCTTTATTTAATAGTCAGTGCATGTAATTTAAAATAATCAGATTTTTATTGTATAAATTAATAATAATGTATAAAATAATAATTAATAATGCAAATATTGTAATCATAATTATGTAATTGCTGTGCCCTTACGGGGCGCTACATTGTATTTATAAGACCTTGTACCTTGTCTCTACTATGTGTACCACAATGTAGTATGCAATAAAGATGAATCTGAATCTGAATCTGAATTACGTAGTACGCTATACAAACTTGCAAGAGAAACAATAGGGGGAAATGTCTGCCGTTAAATTACTGGCAAATTTTATAGCCTCTGCGCAAAACTGTTGAAAGCGCAAGCGACTATTAAGAGTTTAAGTAATAATTAAATAACAACAACTCAAAATTAGTAAGGGATGTTAACTCACCGCCCCGCTGTACACATCCGACGCGTAAAGTAGGTCAAACGGCAGCGCAGCTAGGAGATCCACCACAAACCATGTCCGGATGTAATTAAGAGCTATCGCCTTGGAATCAGACACCACCTCGCCCTTTTTACTCACAAACGTTGTCCGGAAATTAAGTACTATATCTAGAAAACAGAAACTACTTTAGATACGAACACGTTTACTAGAAGTAACTATGTAATTACAACTGATTGTTTGCACATACCCACAATGAAAAGAGCTTCTACTACCACATCACTAGTCACGCTAATCCTAGGGTGTCCTCGGTCAACAAAACTGGCATTATAAGGAACTACGACCGCCACGTAAAACGTCGCTATCAGTATTAGCCAATCCCAAAACGTTTTGAAGACGCCGTAATGTGAAATTATGAATCTTGACCTTTTAATAGCTGAAGTTTTGTACTCAGGTAGCGGCGGATCCGAGGAATGGAGGAGGTTCTGCAAGTTTAAACCGAGCATTAGCCACTATCGCCGCAGGCCAAATTTAATTCCACACACACGAACCCAGCTCCGTGTAGGAGATGGTAGAGTAGTTAGTACTGCGCTAGTGAGTTAAGTTTGCAAGACAAAGGCTAATACGTACTTTGCAAACACAATTTCGTGATCTACTTGCTGAATGAGCTACGAAGCAAACATATTAAGGTTTACCTTACTAACATTGTTGAGTTTTAGTTTACTCTTCATCTTATCTGGTTTATAATGTCCTGAAAGCTGGTATAGAACGGCCCTAGAGCGCCGCCTGCCCATGTTGGCGGGCGATGGCGCTTCGGGGTCAAGATTCCCGTTCGGGTCTGGAAGTAGGCAACTAGATTCAGCGCGGAACCGGGCGCCCAAGAGTGCCGCTGCGGGTACAAATGGGGATAACGCTAGAGTGACCACGCCAGCCGAAGGCCGCACCGCGGCTCCTGTACGCATAAACCACCCTGTTACTGTCTTGACATTGGAATCCATATTTAAAACTACAATACTCTACCGAGATAAAAAAAGGCAAGATATCCTTTTGTAGGACAGGTAGAGAACTTTGGAGACTTGTTAGTTCTCGTATATAGAAATTTTATTTAAAGATACATATAACATAAAAAATAATAATAATAAACATAAATTTAATGGGCCGTATTAATAAATGTATTATACTTGTTTTCAAAGTGCTCTACCTTCGTCAATAGGTATTTGTTTACCTACTTTAAGTACTAAAAGGAAACCTTTGCATAATTAATAAAGTAATTTTAAATTTGTGGATTTGGCATCAAATCGTATAAAATTACAAAAAATGTATTTTATATAGTTCGTAAGTGGAAATAACCTCCTCCTTTTTTGAAGTCGTTTAATAAAAATCTTTCATTTCTTACTCGTTTTGTTGCCAATTTTCAAAATGTCGCCAGTAAAGCGAAACGAAGCCTATTAAGTACATTCTGTGATAAATTAGAAAGTGTTTGATCTATCTACTGTGACATTAATAATCTCTCAGGTGCAAAATGAAGTAGGAATGATGAAATCTGATTCTGGGAGACGTTTTTGTATTTAGCGCTAGTTTGGAAAAACTGCGAAATATATTTGGCATTCAATTAAAACTAACATTGTGGCAAATCAACCTACTTGTAAATGAATGTACATTTTAAATACCGGTAGTTAAACTCCTTTAATAAAGTTATAATTTTCAATTGTTTTAATTGTTAATACTGTTTTACAATGATATAAACATACATGTACAGTCCTATTATAATTATTACCGTTCTCATTGGTTCCATTTGTTTTGGTCAAGCAAATAATATATACAGGCTGTAATTGTAATCCGTACCGAAATTTTGGGTACAGACTCCACTGATGAATATGAACAACTTTTACTATTAGGGCAATAGTGAAATCGAGAAAAAAAATCTGCTGTTCCATACAAAAGTTCAATTGGCGCGCGGTCAAAATGTATGAAACAGCTGGTTTTTTTTTCTCGATTTCACTATCGCCCCCATAGTAAAAGTTGTTCATATTCATCAGTGGAGTCTTTACACAAAATCTTTTCTTTTCTTTAGGAGTTTTTCTTGCGCTGACTACCCTGATTGAATGCTAGTCATCAATTAGTCAGAAGATCCTTGTCGCACTGTAGGTAGGTTTGCCACTAATATATTTAGACCAGTCAAATAACCATCGTTAAATCTTGTAGAGGAAATTTAAAGGTACGCTATTTTTGACTTTGACACTTTGTTTAGACTAATAAAGAGGTCATCATATCAAAAGTCCCAGCCCGTACTCCTTGAGCCGGGAGGAGGGTATAAAGACCTTCCAAAACATGAAAGCTGATAAAATTTGATACTATTTTAACTTATTCAAATTTAAACAGACGTAAAAAAGCAGGCTACCATCTCGACATATATTTATTGTTTTTTCCTAAACCGAAGACAAAGTTGTTATTACTGCCATTTTTTCGATACTTTTGAAGGCAGTTTTAAAGTTTGAACATATATTTTATATTCCACAGTATTTTTTTGTCCACATTTCAAAAACGACTTAACCGGTTTTGATGATACTTGCACTAGTCCTCAAGACGGAAAATACTTAAAATAATCTCGATACCATATCTTCCAATATATTCGTTTCGTCACTAACACAAAATATTACAATTATACAAATATCAAACATAGACTTGCAAAATATAAACGAACATCATTATTAAGATTTCATTCTCAAATATTATCCAATTCCGAAGACGTCAATAATATACATGGCGAATTGATAACCTCTTTTTTTTGAAGTCGGCTCAAAACAGGACTGAGTTAAAACTTGCTGTAAATCTTATTAGCTTTGATTTTGTACAAGGTCATATCTCGCTAGGACGCATAGTTTCCGATATATAAGCAAAACACCTTAAAAAAACTTAAACCTTCAAACCCTTATAACTCCTCCCGTACAAAGTTACAAAGTCAAAAAACGTATTCCTTAAAATTTCCTCTACAATCTTTCGTTGACTGAACTAACTGGCTTACTTATATTATGCCTCAGGTTGTTTTAATTACATAGATTGAAAGCCAAACTCAGTTCTAAGAATCAAATTCCAGCTAGTAATCGAGCATTAAAATTGTAACAATAATAAACATACAAGGGAAAGAAAACAACTACGTGTACAGGCGTGAGATAAACTTAATGATAAAATGTTAAAACTACAGAAATTTTACATACAATATTCAGAAAATATGTCTTTTAGTAGAACATAAAGTTCGATAGTGCATCAAATACATCTACTTGTGTGTTTTTGATGTAAAAGTATACATTAGTACATTCATAGGAAAGATAGAACATCAATTCTTTGACAAATTAATAAAGCAAACAAAATATAAGTAAACTCCGTTTTCCTTTGCTAGTCGAATAATGTAAACAATCTTTTTATAACTTTTAATATAACATCAGTGAATGAAATTAATCAACTATTTGATTTAAAAAGATTTCAGCATTAAACAATGAATTACCTATGTAAGTTGTGCGTTTTATTTTCGTGCGTTTCTCGTATTTTAAAAGCATTTCGTTAAAAAGGAATGTCAACATCGTTTACAATAACCGACTAGCAAAGAAATACGGACTTTAAATAACTCTTGTGAACAAACATAATAGATTAAAGGGTGCATTCTTTTGATTCATGAGTACCAACTTTGTATAATGTGGAATCGACATTCCAAAAGTATTATTAAAAAATAATAACATCACCGACCACGGAAAGTGCAATTTAGTAATAAAAATGAATTCTATGAAATAGTAACGTTTTTTAACAACATTTACCGGCCGGGAAAACAATTGAAAAGACTAATAAATTAACTATAAACAATATTTACCATAAAAGTGTATACCTTAAGATATTTGAAATGGTAAATCGTTTTAAATTAAGTTATCATCTTGACAATTAAGAGTCGATTTAACCAACGATTAGGTGTATTCGTCGAATACAGCACAAAACGCCTAAATATAAAACGACATCTATTTGTCAGCAATTATTTTCGTAAATGTAATTTTAAAATCAGTCGTTTTATACTTAGTCGGTCAGATTAGTTCCATTTGATGTTGGATGAATCGACTCTAAATAAATCAAATTAAGTATGATAGTAAATATCTGTCAGAACCTCGGTAAATGTTATTAAAACAAAAAGGTACAATCGTACGAGTACCACTGGACAACATAAGTTGTTATGCACAGTCACGCGTGGAACTCGGGCATATCGAATAACTATCAACAAATATGTAGCAGATGCCAACACCACACAGTGTCCACATAGGTACATTGCAGCGACAGCAGCCAACAAAATCAAAAAGTTTGCGGAACTGGCGACATGGCGGTAGGCTGTAGTTTCGAGTATTGGGGAGCGTTGTTTAGAATGACAGGGTGGTTTTAAACTGTTGCAGGAATAGTTAAAAATTCAAATACAGCTAGTTTATCTTTAAAAATTAATAAAAAAATACTAAAATGTAAAGATGTGAAAGTGTTTGGGTGTAGTTGCAATTCAAAAATAGTAAAATTGATTTCTGTCGAGACATGTTACCTAATAGTAACTCGTATGTTGATGCTGGCGGTAACTTTGCTTAGAAACGTTAAATGTGGTGGTGTTATTAGTTTTGTAGAGTATTCAACTGTATCAGTCTATAACTAGATAGTTCTACCGAGTTTGTCTATCTACGGACTAATTTGATCAATACTAGTGATACAGTACAAACAGTCGTAAAGGAACTTTACCGTGCGGTGATGCTCGCAACTCGCTACGGCCAACTGGGAGCTACGGGAGCTCAATCTAACGCTATCAACCTTTAGAGGTACCTATAGCGCTAAAATAACGTGCTTAGTATAAGTTATCACAAATGCACAACCGTGAAAATCCTCAAGTTATTATTTAACCTTAAAGCAAGCTCACAAAATGACAGTACTCATAATTATCTTTGTAGCTTGCAATTTTCTTTACAAGAGTTTCGAGTGTCATCGCCGAAAGGTACTCACCGCTGTCGAAGTCCTCATTAGTGTTCATGGCGGCCATCTTGGTGTTGGTGATGTCCTTGAACGAGGCGAGGAATAAAACCACTTCTCGCTTCTCATTCTTGATTGGGACGATGTCCAGTAAGCACCAAAAGGGAGTGCCTGCGCATTTAATAGTACATTATGATACAAGTGTGCTAAGTTGACCATTAAATACAAGGCGATATTGTGTGCGCACGAGCGAGAGCGAGTGCGCCCTAAGAAAGCCGCGTATATATTGGTCACAGGCACACGCGTATCATACGACGTTTTTCAACACACTTGCGAGGAAAAAACAAGACTCTTCATTTACTAAGTTTTTAATTATTAAAACATTTAGTAAAACTCGATTTTGATGGCAAAGACTTTCGCACGCGTTTTTTGCCTCGTTACGTATGTCCGGCGGAGTTATATTTATAATAGGTTTTCTTCATTTTCTTCACTTGAAGTAGACATTTTCATTAATATGAAACTTCATAATTAATCCAAACTGCCGTCACATCACATCACAGCCGACAATTATTATTTACGAAAAATGGCGCGTTGTTTTTTTTTTCTTACCGCGATACCGATGCGCGCGCAAGGCTTTGGCGCGAACTAGATCGGCCAAAAGCCAAGATTAAAAATGTAATAATTCGTGTTTAAAACACAAATCACAGAAAATGTTAAATGAATTTGAGCTATTTTTTAGTAATAAATCTGGGTTTACCATTTATTGAAATAAATATGTAGATACTGTTATTTTTCGCATAAATACTGTTTGTTGCTAAAATAAAAGTATTGTATAACCCGACTAAATTATATCGTAGGGTAGATACCAGAAACATAGGTACGAATCTAATACCTCAGGAAAGAAAGGATTATAGAGGGAATCGCTTGGAACATAATTTTTGACTTCGTAGCTTTGTTTGGACTAATTAGGAGGGTAAAATATCAAATGTTCTTCATTCAATATAATTTAATTCAATGTAATTTTTTCTTCCTTTTTATGTTAGATTTCATTTTTATGTTTATGTAGGTTTATTATGTAGACAGCAATGTTCATTATGTTGTTTGATTTTTTGTGGGTTTTGTTCATTCTGGAGTTTGAACGATTTTTCTATTTTCATATCGTTTCAACTGCACACATCAAAAGTGTCTAGGAATCAAGCATTTTTATAAGGATTTCTTGAGATTGAGATGTGGCTTTGTAATAAATTTATGATTTTATAAATTTATATGGATCCTTTTGGTGCATTTCATAATTTGAAACAGGAACTGTCAATCAATTTCGAGTAAAAGATGAAAATCAGCCGTCAATATTTTCCCTATAAAAACATAGGTACAACGCATTGAAGACATTATTAGTGCTACTGTTTCGCTACTACTGATTAAAACCAACGTTATTATGGAGCGGCGACGTCATTTAAGCAGGGAAGAAATGCTCAGAGCCGTCGGAATGATAGAAGCTGGTTGCCGGCAACGTACTGTGGCTTTAGCTCTGAATACAAGTCAGAGTGTTATCAGTCGACTTTGGACACGTTACCGAAGCACTGGTACCGTGGCTGAGCGCCATGGAGGATGGTATCGCTGCACCACACGGAGACAAGACCGATACATTCAAATCACAGCTCGAAGAGCTCCAACAATAACCGCCATAATGTTAGCCGTGATGCTTCATCACTCTTCAGGGAACTTAATTAGCGACCAAACAGTCAGAAACCGCTTGCATGAAGTGAACCTTCATTCCCGAAGACCGCTACGGGTACCACCTATAGCAATGCACAATCGTAGGATTCCATATCAATGGGCTCTTGAACACAGAAATTGGGCAGAAGAACATTGGCGTTTCGTGTGCTTTTCTGATGTGTCTCGTTTTGGTATGAGACTGGATACAAGACGTATACGACACTGGAGAACCCCTAGACACCAACAGCGATTAAAATCTTGCCAGGAAGTCCATCCTTATAGTGGTGGAACCATCGTGGTATGGGCGGGTATTTGGATCGACGGAAGAACTGATTTGATTCGGATCAGAGGCAACCTCAACGCTCAAATTCATGCTGAGACGATTGTATCAGACGTCATCGTTCCTCTACAAGTGCAAATCGGTCCCTTATTTCAGTTAATGCATGATAATGCACGACCGCAAACCGCAAGAGTTGTAAGACAGACTCTCGCCGCAGCTAACATCAATGTCTGAATGTGATTGAGCATGCATGGGATATGCTACAGAGAAGAGCTTTGCCGAATATGGAGGGTATCCTGTCGCAAGAAGACCTTTTTTTGTTGTTGCAACGAACATGGGCGGCCATTCCACAGCGTGATTTGGATCAACTCATTTTGAGTATGCCAAACCGATGTCCTTGTGTTGTTAGTGTTCGCGGTAGAAACACGGATTATTAATTGTTTAAGTTACCCAATAAAATTTTAAAGAAAACTGTTATTTCAGTATTTTTTTCGAACTTTAATGTTAGTGGTACAAATGTTAAAAATCCCTTTATTAGGAAAATAGCAAATTTCTTTATTAATGCAAAGGTGACTTGGTTTATCGTTACTGTAGACAATTGCAAACACTTTATTTGATGAATCCTTAAAGAAAATTTTAATTAATATCAATCAGGAGAAAAGTTATTGCAAAAATATATGTTGATCCCTAGACACTTTTGATGTGTGTAGTTGCTAGCTGCAACCTTAAGAGAAATTGCTTGTACCTTACGGGGCATTGCATTTACAAATGATATTCCCACATAGGAAGGTTTTGTAAATAATTAATAGATGGGTAAATTTCACAGCTGTGCTTTGAAATTTTTTTGACCGGGGGGGATGTAGAGGTTTGGAGCTACGCGTAAAACCTCTATGTCTCGTTCGTTCGACTCTTCGCATTTTAAATGTAGAAAAACTTTCTTTACGAGTAATTTTTGATGTATTGATTGCCAAAAATTCTGTGTAAGCAATCTTATGTAAATATTCTAGGTGAATAATCTTTGTCGCGAGTTTTAAATAAGTGCTTCTTAATCCCTCAAGCATATGTAAACGAGACACAATGGATATTCTATTGTTATGCGGTCGCATGCGACCGCTTCGGTGTTTATGCGTTAATAATCAAATAAAACAGAAGATTGACTATTTCAAAGTTAAGTGTTTTTATTGTGAACTGTTGAACATTGCTTTCTTATTTACAAAGGATACATATCACTGATCATTACATATAAATTCACATTTATAATTAACATACTCCAAGATCGCAGCGACCTACGGTCCCCGCAGTACGTAGTCAAAAATTGTGTTCCTTGAAATTCCCTCTATAAGATTTATCGATGCGTATTTGACTAGCCTATTGTTGTGTGTGATATGTGAATGCTACGAGCTACGAGTCTAATGTATTATCTTCGATACTACGGAAAGTGCGACTGTTAAGTGGCGTATCTAATTTCATTAGGTACACATATATTTATAATACGAGTAATTATTAGTTTCCTTTGTAATACATCGGTAGTTAGTTTGTAGGTCAACGTTATGCGTGCGTCTTGTTAACAGGGTATTTGGTATAAGGAAAACACATTAAGGAATTTCTGTTTGATCCTAATTAGTAGATCACTATTATTTTGTAATCGTCGTTAATTGACTACCTTCCGAATTGGATTAGTCGGATAGTACTTTCTGTGAGTGGTGTATATTGTTTATGTGCATGTATCGCTTCCTTATGTACATCAGAAATTATTTTTGTATGAATAGGTATTGATTGATTAGTAAAGATTATTATAATCAATAACTATAACGTGGTTACTTGACATGGCCTCGATCGAAGTCAATATTAGGATAAATCCTACCTTCTTCCTATCCTACCTAACTACCTATCTTATCTTTCAAGATGCCTGTAGCTCCTACCTAGCTAAGGGGCTATAGGTATCTTGATTCACTTGCACCAATATTCCGCATTACTTTCGTTAGAAAGTTAAATGAAAATCAACGAAAATCACGTGTTATATTGACACGAGTACTAACAAAATCGAGTTATCTTTTTTTAATTACTCTTGTGTAGATTTTATCCTGTTTCCATTGAAAAATTAGACAACAATAAAAGAAAATCACACCCCATATTGAGGCGACTGATCCATAACAGCGTTGAAGATGCTGCAGCCTGCGACTACGATGCTGCAACGGGGAAAATTGCATTTCACGCCTCGCAGCGCGCGGCAAACGGGCCAGTGTTGCCAGGAGACGAGCTACCAGAATTAAGCTTGTATGTTGATTATCCTGGCATGTTTATATTTTAATCAACGTGTCCGACGGTAATTAAGTTACGAGACTTGATACGCTTTGCTCGGGCTGAATTGTAAAAAAAAATAAGGTGGGTTACTCTTTGAAGCTGACGAAAAATTTCAACGAAATGATATTCAATGAGATCTTTTATGCTTTGCTTATTTACTCATAATTCCTCCAAAGTGGTTCAATATTAACATACTTATTTATTAAAGTGTCTGAAGTCATCTGCTTGTTTTTGAGTTCTTTTTTTATCACTCCATGTCCATCTGTACGCTGCATTTACAGGTCCTTCGCCATTATGTGTTAAATGACAGAAAAAGAACGTGATTTCGTACCTTTCATGTATAATAATAACAATAAATACAAAAAGGTAAACTGTCCCATAAGCGCCGTTTTGGTTGACACGCTTTTGTCATATCGAAGGAAAATATTTGCGTTGGCTGGCCTCCTAACCAAATATGGTGCAGTATTGCCATGATAATCTTTACCTCGGTGCCTTAGTGTAGCAACACTGATCTCCCGCCATGGCTATGCAGTTACCGTCAAATTAAAGTGAGCCAGGGCCTCGGTCGCCCTACATTTACATCGTTACTTAGACGCTTAGGTGTAAATAGGATTCTGCCTTCATAATGAAAGACAAACGTAACATATATTGCTGCAGGATAACATGAGTTACTTACTTACCGAGAAAATAAGCGAGTGTGATGGTCTGTGTTAGGGTAACAAGTAGGAAAGCACTTGTATGAAACATTAAAACAAACTCGGATGATATCTTAAATAGCTTTTCATCCCCAGAATGTCCGGTGCAGGTTACCGATTGCAACGGATTTTGTAGAAAGAAAGAAACTAAATACAAGAATTTGTATCAAAGGATTGACAAAACATCTTGTGTTCGCGCTGCTTACGTAGTCTGAAGATCACTAAGACCTTATTTAGTGGTCTAAAAGTATGCTAACACAATACCCACACCATGTTTCTGTGCACAAAATACCTCTTACATTAACCTCATTTACAAAATAATCTTTTTTTTTTCTTAGGAAGTATATGTATCCCGTAATATTAATCAATTCTACTCCCCAACATCCGATATTATGATCCAAACTTGAGCTATTCGTCCTCTTTTCCTCTTGCAAACTGGGGATAAGTACGTGACCTAATTCCTTCCAAATCTGCCTAATTGCCGGGAAGTTGTGCCTACACAAATCGATTCACTTTACCAACCAAAACTTCGCACGAAATCAGGTGGTATAAGAATTAATGATTTTCGTAGCTGTATTTGTAATTAATGAACCAAGAACCAATTTTACTTGAGAGGTTTCTCAATTCGTCAATTTTAAATCATGATAAGCGATGTCTTTTTATCTAAAATAAATGTTCTTTTATCAGAAAATATAACTGCGTAAATCTTTCTAAATAATGACCACGGATATAGAAGTAACTTAAATGTGTCTGAAACATAAAAGTATCCTTCTACTAATATCATAAATGCTAAAGTTTGTGAGGATGGATGTATGCATGCTTTTTACTCCTTCACGCAAAATCTGCTGGATAGATTTTGATGAAAATTTACTATACTATAGCTCATACATTGAAACAGCACGCTATAATTTACAATAATATTTTTTGATGTCTGAAATTTACGCGGTTGATGCCGCGGGCACCTGCTAGTTGTTTCTATAGGAAAGGTCCCTACCTACTTCGTTGTATTGATCATTCATCTTACACACCTACGTACAATAACAAGTAGATAGTAAGCGTCACGTCCGTAACAAGATGAAGCAAGGGCTCGAATACTTAAGAGTTTTCCATCCGATTTCATCCTTTCATAGCGCGGGTTTGCGACTATTATTTCCCGCATTTAGCAAGCAAGGGTATTCGGTCTTATTGTGTTGATCCAACCACAATAAGAGGGACGGAAATAAAAATCCAACATCCAACATCAATTTGTCTTTATTAAATTTTATTATAACTAATACTTTTTGTACTACAAGATAAAGAATCACAATAATATGTACAAAATATGTATTAGTACGCACATTCAATTTGCGTAGTATTAATAGTTTAGATTTCAGTAAAATGTCACAGAATAGAACAAATGAAAACAACGAGAATTTAGGCACTGCACGATTTTCAACATCATATCACATTCATGGGCTCTACAACGTACACCACGATTATTCAATTATTCTAATAAGCGTTTCCGTTCTTATATCAATTATTATCAAAGATAATTCTGAATCCCATTATATTTTTTCTTCAAAATAAGAAAGTAACAGAATTTGGTCAGTTATTCAGACACGCTGTTGTGAAAGTAATATCAAAATAAATATTCTTCTTTGTGAGTTTCATTTGAACCGATAGATTAATTTAGTCAAACATTTTTAGGTAGCCAAAGTAGCTATAGTTTTGAAAAAAAAGGAGACGTGGTTTTTGTGATAAAATTGACATTGATTGAAGTTCTGAGACCTAATGTTTTAAATGGAATGTAAACAAATATAAGTCGTAATTTAACTGTTTTGTGAAGGGACTAATTACTTCGATTAAAATATCCATTCATTAATTTGCTACTTTGGCAATAATTCAATATTGATTTCCTTACTTATCAACAGAAATAAAATTTAATACAGTATCTAAGCCTATACATATTAAGTACTTAGTTATATGAAAATGTTTTACATTTCTCATGTTTGTATTATCTATTATTAAAAATAATTTGATTTCTATAAGTTAATTTTAATTTATTTACATTTCATGAAACAATTTCCAAACATCATTAAAATGTTTGATAAGAAGGTACCTACAAGGTATAGGTAACAATGATATTGCCCAAGAAGGATTTATTTGATAGCCGTTAGTTAGTTGTACCTTAACATATTTGTTTGACTGGTATATTTTGTGACATTTCTATAAAAGTATCTCTTCATCTGAAATTGTGCGTGCAAACTTATTATTGTGTACTGGTTACATATTTTAATACTAACTCGGGTATAAGTAAAATTAATTTAGTTGGTAGATATGAAAGTCTTATGTACACAGTATAGTATAGTATACGCAATATAGCCAGTTGGGATCAAATCAAAAATTGTTTTTTTAACAATTCTTTGTATTGCATTGCAGTTCGATAAAACCACTGAATAGAACGCGAGGCGCGGGCATCGTAATTACATTTCAATTTATTTAGTCTAATTCAAATTTAAACAATTTCCTTTTGCAATTAATCCCTTTGAGTTTTGCAACATACCAGCGAATGGCTTTGTGATTTTAGCTATTTGATGACCGTGTCTCCAATTTATGTAAAAGCATTGATTTAATGGTCTTATTTACTATTGAATCCATAGATACTTATAATTCAGCACTAATTGCCTACAATCTGAACTGAAACGACCGCGGCCCGCGCGGATCTGATGTTGTGACAAGGTTTTTCAAGGAATTGACCATTTACAATCTCTGAAAAACCTCATATCTTGTACATGAGTTATGTTTGTCTCTAATCACATTTTTTTGTATTTAAAACAAAATTTATATAATCATATGATTTGTTTTAAACAGGGGCGAGTCAATAATATCTTTATCGAATAACCTGAGTCTGAGTCTGAATTTTTTTATGATTAAAATTAATTAATTGATAAGTTTGTTATCATTCAAATGATCTTAAATTGTAGTTCTCCATATACATACAAGATTTTAAATTAAAAGTCACTTATGTTTAGTAAATATCTATAATGTTTTTAATTATATCTAATAACTGACGAAACGTTTATTCAATTCAAATTTATTAAGCGTGATGTTAGACTTGACTTTTTGTTCTAATTAATTTAATTTTCTGTCGGCGACTGTCGCTCAACGCCTCTCTTATTTAACTCTAAACAGTGACTAGAGTATCCGTATACTAAATCTAAAAGTAGAGTTTTATTAAACTCGATATGTACATTTTATGCAAGACTTTTGAAATTAGAACTTTAAAATCATATATTTCGTTGATAGAAAAAATATTTAATACAAAAGTCGCTCTTTGATTGATAGAAATAAGCGTCGAGCTAAGAAGTCGGAGTGCGATAAAACATCTTTACATAAAACCTAGTAGTTAACTTAGGATACTAATGACTAATGAGCAGAATGTATTAAGGAAAATGGAATTATCACTTAGCTGTTGATATTGAATTTGAGGCTCCTGGTGCTGGGGTGAGCGCTCCTGCTGGCTAATAGCCGTTCAGATTCCTCGGTGATATCGCTAGCGGAATACCTGTTGCGCTTGAGGACGCTTTTCCGCTCAGGATCCGCGGGCCTACGCATCTCTGGCACGGTCAGCTCTTTAGCGCTCCCGCTGAGACTCCTCACTGGGTCATACTTTTCGCTCGCAGTGCTGGACGGCGTCTGACTGCCGTTTTCGGATTCAACTATCTGCTCGAGCATACTGGGTCTCCGGCCGTAGTAGTCGACCGTTGGCGCCATCACAGGCGCGAGGTTGGCCATGGGGTCGAGTCCGAGCAGCAGCATCACGGTGGCGGGGTGCTCCATGATGTACTGCGTCACACAGTGGAGGAAAGGCTCGGTTTGCGTGCCGCGGTTAACTTTCGGCCGCTCCGGAGTTATAGGCCTTTCTTGCTGCAATGAGATGTTAACTTTATTAGTAACCTAAAAAGTAAACCTTATGCTTTGGAAAAATCAGTAATAATAAATGTAATCTGAATTATTTGTTACGGCGTTGAAACCATATTAGTATTGATTGCATGATATTTTTTCACTGTGACAAATGTCATGTTATGATTACATAACATGACATTTATAAATGAAATTACAAATAAATAAATAGTTACTGAAGATCTCGTAAGTGAGTTGTTATTAGCAGATATATCGGTCTCTTCTGCAAAGTCTTATATTGCACTCGCCTCCGGTACCTCCCATTGAATACCGATATCAGAAACTCATCATCTAAATAAATAGCTAAATAGTGATCATAACATGACATTTGTCACAGTGAAAAAAAAAGTTACTGAAGATCTTGTAGGTGAGT
Organism: Pyrausta purpuralis; assembly: GCA_963924145.1. Lineage (NCBI taxonomy): Eukaryota > Metazoa > Arthropoda > Insecta > Lepidoptera > Crambidae > Pyrausta > Pyrausta purpuralis. Next base: position 9,522,886 of record OZ001649.1, on the reverse strand, counting down.
TGTTATTAGCAGATTAATGTATCGGTCTCTCCTGCAAAGTCTTATATTTCACTCGCCTCCGGTACCTCCCACTGAATATCGATTTTAGAAACTCATCATCAAAATAAATATGATGAAACGAAAATTGCCCGAGTACTTGTGCAATGCTTGACGAGCAAGCGATTTTGGCTAACAACTAATATTGGTTACAATAATAGGGTAAAACCGATAAGTGTACCTGATCCCAGCAGAAGACATCAGGGGGATGGCTGCAGCTGCGTGCAAGCTGGTTAGGCGGCGCGGTCCATTGCAGATTTGGGTTAGAATGCGCTGCGTGCCACACCGGTCCCGTCATCTCCTGTAGAGCTTGGATGGCGTGGCGGACCTAGGAGTTGGAGGACATGATTAGCTTCGTGCTTGTAAAGATACGCTATGAATGTCGAGTATACCATAAAATATATACACCTACTATTGTATAGATAAAGATTATGGGTGTGACAGAGCGACACGGGCGTCGCAGTTATAATAAGGGAATCACAATTAAAACTATCATGGATTTACTGAAAGCCAATTCTGTTCATTTTTAATTTTTGGAGTCATCTAAGGGGCATTAAATACTATCACTATCTCGTCTGTCTGAATAACATAAATATTTCGATAGAAACACAATAGCGCAATAAACAAGGACATTTGCAGAGGTTGTGAACGCAATTAGAAGGTATAAATAATATGCAGTTTTTATGAGTTAAGGATTTAGAAACATACATAGATAAGATAGTAATTATTATAACATAGACAGGTTAATACGGTAATGGAATACTTGTAATAAAAACATTTCATTTTACAGTTACGGCACAAGGCCGGCATGGCATTTGTGTAAACACCTGACACTCATATTTCCCGTTATCAGAATGATATTATTATTATCATAAAACTATCTTTGTCGTGTTGTCACATGTGAGTCAACAATGCTTAATGGTTACATGGTGACATCATGGGCACACAAACAACATTATTTAGGTATTAAAGTACTCTTGTGTGTTAAAGAGTATATGATGTAATTTAACCCATTGACATTTTGGGAACGGATAAGCTTTAAAAATGATTATTATCATGAGTACTCATGACTGACGTAATACATACAAAAAGCACCGTGGGATATCAGAACTATGATTGTTGAAGACAAGTAAAACCAGGGCTTTTAATGTAGCAAAGTGAAGTTTATTTTCCTGACTAGTATAAAAAACAAATGTTTGATTGATTATAAAAATGCTGATAATTTTGAATTAGGAAGGCCGAGAAAGAAGGATTATAATTAATGCTGGTGATGCTGGTCACCAACAATGATCTTAAATAGGCACTAAGTACGTACTCCTTATTACGAGTGACAAATGTGTTTAATTGATGTTCCTCTACCTATCTCCGGAGTAGGGTTTATGATTCTCGAGCTTTTCAATTTCTCGGGTCTCGAGAATTCTCGAGGCTAATTTCTCGAGGCTTCTCGGGTTATCGAGAAATTTTCATTTACGTAGGTTTTCTCATAATATTTGGTTCTAATAACGTAAACAAATTCAGTGGTTTCCCTATCCAAGTATCAAATTCATCATAAAACTTTTTTTGATTATATTCAAATAATATTAATCTCATGATTAAGCGAAATAATGTTTTCTTAACAAAAAGACATATATTATACTATAGGAGGATTTTATTATATACTAGCAACCCGCCCCGGCTTAGCACGGGTACATTGTATATATAAATCTTCCTCTTGAATCACTCTATATATTTAAAATTGCATTGTTTTAAAGATTTAAGCGTACATTTATTCAGACAGCGGAAAGCGGCTTTGTTTTATAATATGAAGTGATATTATTGAGGCTCATAATTATAATGACAGCACCATTTTGGCTGGTTATTTAGAACTTGTATACAAAAGTAGCTTCTTTAAAACTAAACAAAAATTCAACATAAATAAAAACGTTAATATCTTAACTTACTAATAGTTAAATTACAATCACAAATTTCATCAACTTGTGTCAATAATAGTGAAAAGACTGTTTGATTTCAGCGTATCAGGTAATGTGTGAAACACTCAATGCGCACAGTTAAACTTGGCTTGGCTAGAGTCGAAACACGAGAGCGAGCGAGAAAGGGTGCCGCTGAGCTTTGGCACGCAACACAACAAACGGCGATTGCATTTCTATATAGGCACATAATTTCTGGAGTTCCCGACTTTTCTCGAGCTTGATTTTTCGGGAACAAAGCCTAACGATTTCCCGGGAATTCTCGGCTCGATAATTCCCGGGAATGAACCCTACTCCGGAGTGAACCTATGAGTGCTACTCGTCACAAACGTGGTTAAATGGAACCTGGGAAATCTGTCATGATTCGATCTTGGATACGCGAGTAATGGACGCTAAACTAAGTATATTACAGCAAGTTAGTTCATATAGTATGATGTGTTTGGACGTTCAAATGTAGTCACAGTCTGACAAGTAAAATGAAAATATTATGTATCTTCCTTTCTCATATCAAAATCATAATATTTTTTTTCAACTCTTATTTTCTTATTAAACCTTGATAGTGATGTCTAATAATAATAACAGAATCGAAGGAACGTCAAAACTACTTAAAATGTCACCATTTTTATTGTATCTAAGCGACTCGTGTGGACGCTTACCTCCATGCTGAGCGCGGCAACGTCATGGTGCAAGCTGGACACTTGTGTGTCCAGTCTCTCTACTGAGGACCTTGTGTTGTGCATCTCCAGGTTAAGGCCTTCGAGCGAGTCCGCCCGGGTCATCTTCGGTGTGGCCACGGACCGCTGCCTTTCTATCCGCTCTCTTAGTTCCCTGTGTGTTAGCCGTTGGCTGTCCGTCCTAGAAAATAAATAGATTTATCGCCAATAGTACCACGTACTGCAATAAGGTTTAAATAAAAAATAAATGTTAAAAATGCACCCTCTATTTGAAAGATTACCAGTACGGCCTACATTACGTGGATGTTAGAGAGTAAGCGTTTAATTACATAAAACGCTTAACTATGCCTATACTAGTTTTAAACAAGTAAGGGATTGCTAAGGTACCAAACCTACAAGTGCTTCTTACTTGCTATTAAAGATTTTTTTAAAGTGTACATGTATTCTTACTAAATTACTCAAACCAATTGAAAATAATGTCGGTCCGTGGTTTAAACGAGGACTTAATTACACTAAACTGACCGCACTCGCGAACCAACCAGACCACTCGTAGCTGCGGTTTGGAGCTAGCTCCGAAACGGTAAATAAAAAGCCCTCTTCGTAGCCTTTTCGTTCGAATAAAACGAACTTTATCGTAGTACCTGTATTCGTTCGTAGCCGTTACGTTACGAAATTAAATGCTAGAGAAAATATCATATATTTTGGTTTGTTAGCTCACATACCCATCACATAAAAATACATTGTTTTGATCAAAATTACATTGATTGAGTAACAAAGACCTGTAACTTTTAAGATTCAACAAAGTGGTTTGTATAAATTGTCTAGGCTCGGGAAATTTTATCGCTAACTTGGTTATCTAGCATCTCATAGCGTCAATTAAGGACGATAAATTTAAGATTTCTTTAAAGGTGATAATATTTCACCACACACACCAAATGGCAAGTCTAACTTTTATGTCAATAACTATGTGAATCTATCTAACTTTGTGAAATAAAAGGTACTTTAACAACTTTTTAATAATCTGTGCTTAACTCTTATGCTGTTATAAACATACAGTGAACTAGCTAGGACTTCAAGTTCGTACACGTGTCTATAACTAAATACCAGTGTTTCACCAAAAAGCGAACATAACACGTGTAATACATGAACATGATAGAATATTGAATTTGCGAGCTGTCGGTCGCACGAACTCTACACTACCGCCAAACTTTGCGCACTGTTTGGCTATCCGTAAAATGTTTCGGATAACTCAAGTATTTCGTTAATAAAAGTTCGACACAGGGTTATTTCGAACACAACCAATATAACTAGGATGACTATGATCCCAAGTACATACTAAGTAGACAAAAGTTATTAATATCGAGGTGGATAACTTCTTCGTTGGCACTCGTAACAGAGTGAGATAATGTTTTTCTGATTTGTATTTTGATACACTATCGAGACAACACATTACACATTACAAACTACATTGTTACAACATCCAGCTAGCTAAACTGTACCTGGAAGAATAATCTTAGATAAGAAATGAGAAAGCTCATTGATAGTGGATGGGGCGTTAGCTTTAATTAAAGTCTTGCCGAATCCTTAATTTGTGTATTTTTTCTGCTGAATGTTAAAATTACCTCTATAAATAGTACTCAGACTTTGAGCAGGCTAATGAAACCAAAAAATACCTTTTATAAAATCACTTTGACATGAATGGACGTCAGCAAGCCAACATTTTTTGGGATTTCCTTTACGTTATTTTTTTCACAATTTGTAAACTCTATTTAGTTTTTGTTTTACATATTTTATTATAGGGTAAATCTGTATCTGTACTACGAGCTGAACTGAGCTGCAGTATAATCTAGTGATACGTTAGAATGTCCATCATTGTTGCAGAGACTCGTGTGTCTGCAGAGTATTATCCCTTTTGTGACAGTGAACGCCTAATAGGCGTGATAACCATATAAGTTGTGCCTGGAGACCTGTACTCTTAAGTGTTCAGCCAAGAAGAATTCGTTGTACAAACCTGAACTTTGCGTGTCTAGGGCTATTCGCGGCCGAAGCCGGTTTCTTCGGCGACAGAGCCGTATCTTCTGCGATGTTCTCATCGTCCTCCGATATGGAGGGCAGCGTGAGGGACGGGTGGCCGTTCCCATCGGACTCCTGCTCTGCCTCGTAGCCCTCCCGAAGGTTGTAGGTCAGGTCGTGCTGGATGTCGTGAATGAACTCTGACTGGTACTCAGGGTACAGCCGCAATACTTCGGCCAGGCCACCCATGTGTATACATTTTAGGTCGCAGTATGTTAGAGCCTGGAAAATGTTCCATCATTTTAGTATTTAACAATCAATTTCACCTGCTAAAGTTCACTTAGAGCAAGATTAGAACGTCCCATCCATCTACTAAATAATGTAGCAATAAATATTCCGAGCGAGTGACTTTATTTTTTTACAGGATTCTTATTCAATAGTCAGTTAGGAAATATTCGTCGAACAAAATACAATATGGCTTATTTGAAAACGTCACATAATTGTCAGCAATCATACGTAACTATATTTTTTTTAAATCTGTCGCTTTATAATGTATCAGTCTGATAAATTTTATGTGACCATTGAAAAATCGCCCCTTAAATATAGGTACACCTAAGTTATTACGCGAACACAGAAGCTACAATTCGTATAAAATCATCCTCTCTCAATAAGGTTATAAAATGGATCAAAGGGACTATTCTATCGGATGAAAATATTTGCTAATTATTAACAAACGAGTACCGTAGAGTTTTAAACAAAATATAAAAATAAAAATGTCGGCATTTTTCAAGCAAAGGTATAAGCTTCATCAACGTACCAAAAGTTAAATAAGACTAATTAGAATTCGAAGCTCATAATATAGGTATGGTTTATAGTTAACTAATGAAATAAACAAAGTTGCCATACTTTGTTATTTAGGAATGTAACTATCGAGAATGTATGTATGTGGCGTTAAAAATAGGTTAATACCCCTGCAAGAGCTTTCGTTCCCAAAAAGAGCGTCGCAAAAAGTAAGCGCTGCGTTGTCACGCAGCGCTTACTTTACTATTTCAATCCGTGTTTATTTATTAAATCCAACTAAACCTTCTGAGAATTTGTGATTATTCTGAGAAAAATGCCATTTGTTTATTGTTTTGTCCAAAAACCTCGACTGTTTTCATAAAGTACGTATGCAGTTTATTTATTGTTTATCAATTATGTTCGTTCTATGGAGCTTATTAGACATTTAACGAGAGGACCTTTTTACGTTAATACTCTAAAGAGACCTTAATGAAGTTCCTGTTCATCATTCTCAGTTATGTACTAACTTCAAACAGGAGTCAATCAACATTTTCAAAAATAACGTCCATCCAAGCGCCTTCAAGATCAGTAAAGAAGCTTCAGTGCTTTTTTGCGTTAGTTAATAAACGTTATCATGTTTGTTTTCTTGTATATAGAGTATTGGTGATCCATATCAAGTATGCTGATAATGAATTTAAATCATTGAAACGCAAGATACACAATAGATTTGTTTAGGCAACTAAAGCAAGACTAGCACTAGACTTTGTTTTCGTAGCTTTTATAACCATTAGTCTTAATTAACTAAGAAGATACTTCCAAAATCCTAGTCAAATGAATTCATTAGTCAAGCGCACTACATTTTTTTAATTAGTAGTTTCGTAAAGTTCCTCTATTACTTAAAATTGATGGTCCCCAAAGCCAGACAAGAAGCTAATTACTATAACTTACAAAGTTAGCGCAGACTAATGAAATTGTGTGCTTACTCTCTGTGGCCGTTTGAGAATGATTCACTTGAAACAAAATTGACTTCGCCTAGAGATTAATAATGTCCTTAAGCCGCCTCAATTATCACAGAGCACTAATTGCTGTTTTGGGATCTTTCATACTTATTATTTCTTTCTCATTATAAAGTACAAAATGAAATCCTTTACACACAGGGTGTTGTTTTGGTCAGTGGCATTCAACTCAGGGATGACAATATGAGTTATGCTAATTCTAATAAAAAGGTTTTATGAAAGAAAACCTCTTAAGATTTCAAAACGAATGGGGAAACTCTCACCCTCGCGCGTAGATAGCGCGTATCTACGAAATACTACGCCGTAGCTAGTAAGCTCCGAAGAGGAGACGAGAAGAGTGTTGGTGGTTTTGAGTCGCTCACTGTACCGCAATAGTAAATTGATTTTGTGGGTTTTTCCATCAAACATTTTTTAGCATCATTAGTACCATGTGACCAAAACCACACCCTGTATATTTAAATCGCGTTAATAGTAATCGTAACGTATTCATCCAGTAATCTAGTTTCCACTTACCTTAACATCGCTGCTCGATTTGACGACGACATCGGGGTTATTAGTTTGGCCCTGTCCCGTCCCATTGTAAGCTTGCAAATGAGTATTCATATCGCAGCCAACCAAGTCTCCTTTGCCTATTTGAATATAACGGTTATATAAATTGTCTGTATTTGCATAATTTCATTCGAGTAGTGGTGGGAGTTTCGACATAATTTATTTACCTGTTGAACACGAGACAGCGCTCGAAAACGCCGAGACGAAATTCATATTTTTATTGATTGAAAGACAATCAATAAAAAGACGAATTATGTCTCAGCGTTATTCTAGCGTCATCTGGTGTTGGACAGGTAATTGATGCCGAGACTTCCACCTTTGTTAGGAAGTGAGTTACCGAGTATGGCGACGACCATGTCGTTTTGCATGACTTCCATAGACCCGTTGCAGATGTAGTAGATGTATGTTAGGGCGTCGCCTTTGTGGACGAGATATTCTCCGGGTGCGCAGAAGTTGTTCCTTATGTGAAGACATAGCAGCTTCAGACAGCCCTGGGAGGCCGACTCGAATATCGGAAGAGATAGTATCTCTCGGTGCAGGTGCAATGATACGTTCCCTCGAAGCTCTTCCGGGAACTCTTTTAGAGTCTAAAATGTAATTTAAAATACATTTTTGATGTCGCGATGTGAATTGTGATACTAAGTTGAAAATATTACAGTGCAAAGATTCTTATCAATTTTATAAAAGTTAATAAATTCTATTCTATATCCTTTTTTTGCCTTAAATAATTACTCTAAGTATGTCTATACGTTTGTACGAACGTACGATTATGGACATAAATATGATGGCAAAGTTTAAGGATATGAAACATTCGTCCGTACTCAGTTTCATAGAAAATGTGTTTGCCAGGAAAATAGTGCACGGTTGTAAGTAACAAAAAGCGGATAGATAAAACTTTCAGTTTCCTGAAAGCTGCAAATTTTATCTAACAGTGTAATGTTTGCTGTTTTGTCGGCAGTGGCTGAAAAACTAGTGGCTAACGAAGCGATTTTGCAAAAAGTTAACTACCTATACGGCTCGGCTTGATTTTGCAGTTTTTTTGTTATATTCCGGATTCCTAACGAGGAAAGTTGAGGCAGGTATTTTGTTTCCATCTGACTTAGGAGTTCACGACGCTGCTATCCCTTGGGGCATTTCTCCTTGACACTAATTAGGTAGAAACTTTAGCAAGTGCAAAACTATTTACAGAAAAGAAGTGAAATTACGCAGACGTCTCAGCTTGCTCCACAATTTATTTCCTCAACAACAAATCGTAGGCGTCGAATCGTCTGAAGGAAATTTAATATATAAGATATTAGAAAAAGGTAGAATCAAACGTTTTGAGGCTTATTTTTTTTTTTGAGATTGCTATAGTGGAGGTTGTGTCGAATGATAATTTCAGCTTGTTAAATATATAAGTAAAATTGCTTTAGAACAATTTCTACATTTAATAAACGACTCTTTAGCATCCAATGTCTTAAAGAAAACAAAAAAATATTGAATCCTATTTGAAAAGAGAATATGTTGGTGCAGACTGAAACTTAATACCCGCTTCTGAATAGTGCAAAAAGCTCGGCTTGCTGTGATGCAAGCAGTAATTACTGTTGTGAGTTGTGAATGCGAGCGAGAGACATATTGCTGGGGAATCGTGAAGCTTTCCCGGAAAGCAGACTTGTTTAATTTGATGCTATGTTGGTTGCTCTCTGTTTTCTTATAGTTATTACAAAGGTTTCAGAAGAAGTACTTTAAATAGGTATTCGAAACAGTCTTTTACTAAAACTTTCTTTAATTATCTATTAAAGTGTCTCGCAATGTTAGGAGTTGTTTTGTTTGTGACCGTTAGTGACTATCTTATCTAATAGATTTTATAGCAATATCTACGAAATAAAAAGTTCTCTACATTTCATTGCACTTACGATAACTACCTATAAAGTTGTAAGAGCGGCAGTCCATGGATGGAAAAATATTGAGTTTAATATGCTTTATTATGTACACACGGCTGTCAAATTATAAATAATCATTACATACTAAACCTAAAAGAAATACCTGGGTCAGGTTGAAATAAACATGTAATCGGTTAGCTGCGTGTACATACCCCACGTATTAAATTAAGAGCTAAAAAAAAACTATTCTGACTTCACTGGCATTAATGTGGTAATTTATTATAAAACTAAATATTTTATGATTCTACGAAATGTAATAAAGTTAAATGTTATATATCGTCATTTTAGATTTCAAAAAACATAGTCCACACGATCAAAAATGCTTTGTGTTGCGTTAAAGCGTTCTACTCGGCGTTAATGTTCCCGATGCCTGATAATTCCGCGCGCATCGCAATCCGCATTCATCACGATTCATGGATGACACGTATGCTGCGGCTTTAGCAGTGCGCAAACAACAGAGCATTTTCAATGAACTATTGTTCAAAATTTAAATTTTGTAAAAATTGTGTTTTACCTCGTGGATGTCGATACCATGGTTTAGGGACCACATCGTTTGGAAATAGTCCTGCATGCGCTGCTTCAGTTCCTTGGGCACCTGGTTTATAGTGAGGAAGTCCTTGAGGTCCCGCCATTTTGTCTGGTACATAGACCGCCGGGAGTACATCCTTTGGATGATAGCCGTCACGTTACCGAACACCACTGCGTGCATCAGCGCTGCGGTAAGGTTAAATCGGTTAAAAAATTGACCCACGTCACACATTTCGCTGGTACGGTCAAGGTCTCTGCCGCCTAACCAATTTCAAGTCGCATGTCCACTGACACGACATAAAAATGGGTACGGCGACTCTTCAAACTAAAGACGACGTGAGGTGAAAGCGATTTTCAATAGTAAAGGCGTAACTTAAATTTTTTTAAGAGTCAAGTCTTTAAGCTTAGCAACTTATGATTTAAACATAAACAAAATAAGCAAATACATTGTAAGTATCCGAACAAGGTCTAAAAAAGTCATAAAAGTCATTTATTTATGCAAATAGGCCCACTAAGGGCACTTTTAGACGTCCCAATATAAACCCTACCACAGCATCGGGACAATTGTGGGCTAGTGTTGAGAAGAAGTTGCGCAACATACTCAGTCACTAGTGACAATGTCTCTTTTCAAAAGGTTTACAATATTTGTAGCGATAGTGCAAGTCCATACATTATTATCTTTGAAATAATCATCTACTTTATAATACCCTTTCGTCATAAAGGTTTCTTTAATAACAGTTTTAAATTTATTTACCGGTAAGTTTACAATGTGCTCTGGTAGTTTATTGAAAATTTGTATCCCTTTCCCTATTAAAGAATTACCAACCTTTCGAAGCCGAAATTGTGAAAATAGCAAGCTTATCTTTATTCCTAGTATTATATTTGTGTATGTCACTTTTTTCGTGAATGAATGTATTTTTTTCCGTACATACATTTAATTTTCTTAAATATACTTAGAAACTACAGTTAATATTATAATTTCTTTAAACACGTCTCGTAAGGAATCTTGAGGTTTAAGATTATAAACAGCAGCACGGCTTTTTTTTAAATACAAAAATTGATTCTATATCAGCAGCCGCGCCCCACAGCTACAATAACGTCTCAGTGTTTAAGGGGTCTAAAGTTCCTTTTCATAAACGATGCACTCTACATTTTACGTCGCTGTTAAAATCTTCTGAATATCCTTTATTGCAAGATTCCAACAATGTTAACTAAATTGAAACATAGTTTCATTCTGTATCGGAAGATGAAATGAAAGGGAACATAGAATCAAGTAAGGAATTGTAGGTATAAGATAAAACAGGTAGATATTATACTAGAGTTGTCAATAAACATATTTGCATGCACATTACTTGTTTACGAGTATTTCTATTTACTTATTGTTATTATTTCGACTCTAGATGGGTAGTGATTGAATTAAGATATCTGGTCTATTTACCCAAAAAAATTTTACATCAACGAACACGTTTGTATCGCGAAAATGTTAGATTTTTGTATCTCCGTGATCAACGAAGCGAGTACCTAGGCTACTGAAGTGTAAACAAAAGCTTCTACTTACGACCTAAAATAACTCGCAAATCTCGGGTGACTTCGTTAGAGACTATTGTAGTGCGTATGCCAGAGAATGAATTATAGTGACAAAGCCACCGGTGGAATAAATCTGACGGTTGAAAACTACTGAATCGAGAGTTCAACTTTTGAAACGTGAAAAAGTTTGCAGATTTTACCTTTTTTAAAGAATTAAATTGAAAAGCTCTCTAGATATGAATTTTAGGCGAAAACCAGATATAGCAGTGTATACTACATAGTTTCTGTAAAATACGTTAGATTGACTATTATTTCAGTGCAATATTTTGATGATGTTTCCCAAATATAGCTATTATTTGTAAATTAATAATGGAGTTTCCGGACATAAACTTTACATGATATGGCAAATGGTGTTGTGATGGGAGTCGCCTTAGCGATCGTGTGTTTGTAAACCCATCACGTCTACATCGCGAACGCACGATTGCTCAAACCACTCGCCGGAATGTGCCCAAGATGGGAAATTATTACTGACAATTAATTACAGCGTATTTTGAAATCATTTTTGTACGTACAACCAAACTGTTGTTCAACAAAACGTGATTGTGGTTTTAAGTGATCGTCATTTGATTGTTGGGACATACTTATTGTCCAACCGCCAAGATGGACAGACAAATGCCATTGCAAAGATCACAATTAGATACAAATCGCTTGCAATTGGTCTTTATCGAAAACAATGGCCTATTTACTGCACCTTACGTTCTGCTGCTGATAAAAAATATACGACTATTATTCTACGTAGCCTCTTACTAATCCATTTACACTGAATGTTGCCTAAGAGAACATAATTCAATTACAAAGATGCTCTAGTTTTGAGACAATCAATTACAAATGGGCAACACAGACAATGAGCTTGTCTATTCCATACATACTGAAATGCTGACATCGTAATTGGATTGTGTTCAAATGATATAATGGGTAGCTTTACCTATAATGTCGGTTGACTCTATGATATGCTATTCGTATATTAAGATCGCAGATTGAAACAATGAAGGTACTTTCATAATACGAGGGTCTTTAAGATTAGGTAAGGCAGGTTTTATTGTAATTAGGTTTTATATTTATAAAAAAGTTATATATTTAACAATCATTACGAGTATTCCCAATTCAATGGTAGAAACGAAAAACCAAAATGCATTAAAAGTCTTAAACTATCTCTTGACCGTGGAAAATGGATCTTTATCCATTTAGGCGAACAATATCTTTTTGGAGTTGGTGCTCTGATAGTTGATACTTGAGATGGTCAAACTGATGACACCGACTCCGAAAAAAAATTGTCTGTCTAAAATGGATCCTTCCCTTTAAAGGGTCAAGAGTTTATTTAAGACTTTTTAGTGTATTTTGGTTTTATTATACGATTATAAGCCCAGCGGCACCGTTTGACTCTATTCTTTAATAAGCTACAAAATACCTATAAAATTTGTCATTAAAATCAATGAACTCCTAAGCATTTAGGAGTTCCACTATCAGCTCAGCTTCACACAATGTCGACTATCAGACACAAGTACAAGTATTTATTAAGATTTTAGTACAAAAACACTAAACGTGCCTTTTAAATTTGAGGTTTCCCTCGATTGCAGCAAGATTCCATCATCAGATCGCGATTTGGCAACAATAGGACCAACTAGAAGGTATAACCTCTAGGTAGGCGAACATTTTTTTTCAAATCAGAGGTAACATAGATACAAACAAAAACTGTTCAGTCGATTTGATAACCTACTCCTTTTTTGGAGTCGCCGTTCTAGTTTTAATTAACTCCTTAGTAATTTTTAGTACGAGTATGGTAGAAGTTTCAATTATATCAATGCATGAATCTTGATACAAAATCAATAATACTTATCTTTACAGATTTTTTACTTTACAGATCTTATTATCTCTTCTTACTCATCAAGTTGTTTTCCCAATTTCATTTTTAACGCATTATTATTCGTTTCTGCGCTGGACTTGAAGGTACCAGAAGTTCTTAGCACTTTGATATTACATCGAAAGTTGAACATCTGTTGTACCCTATCCTCCAGAAAGTTTTTAATTTGTCCACCTGTTTATTATTTAATAAAAAAAAACTTTTTTATTTTTGTGCCCTGTTTAGAAACAAAAAGTAACTAAATGTGCACACACATGTGTGCAGCGCGCATAATTATGTAAGACCCCATACACACTGCGACTTTTAGCAACGATACACCCGCGATGCAGCATCGACGCAGTCGCACAATGTCACCATTACACACTTGTGCTACTTTTGGCCGCGATGCTAACGCCAGTTTAGTATCGATGCGGTCGCGATTTTGAAGCTGGATATTGACAAATTATGTACTGTATAATGGCGACTGCATTGATACTAACGCGCGACAGCATTGATGCCAATTTACTTAAATCTGTTCATTGTGCGGCTGCATCGATGCTGAAAGTTGCAGTGTGTGAGGTATGCTGAAAGTAGTTTATTTTAGCTCGTAAAATTATTGACAGCCAGTGTTAAAAACAAACTGGCATACTAAAAGTCAACCTGTTTTCTGGCATCCTAGCAGTCAAGCGCCAAAAAAGAAAAAAATATTTTGACAGCGTGCGAATATATTTCAGCATTTAGAGGTGCACGTAGCGCAGAAGTTGCAGCGCTGTGATTGTTATTACTGAAGTAAAGCACCCTACGGCACGGTTATTTGGATGGGTGACCATTCCGACCTTTAAGTGATGTATATCACGATCAATCCCGTACAATTCGTATACGAAAAAAGTTCACCGATCGAATTTTCTTCGTCGAAGTAAAATATTATTTTCATTTCTCAAGGTCACGATTTGTATGTATTTACATTTTGATCCATCCATAGTTTTTGTAAATGTAGCTATTTTACTTGATTTTTAGGTGAAACGGTCGAAGTCGCAATCGTATTACCACACGAATAAAGTTAGATTGCCGCGAGAGTCGGCCTTAAGCTCCGTGCTATGGAAGGCACGTTAAACCGTTGGTTCCGACTATTTTCGGTTTTTGTAAGTATAATGCTGATTTAGAGTATTTTTAACACGCACAGTGTCATACTTTATATTCATAAAGATGAAATAAGAAACCAAAAACTTGCGCACGGGCGGAACTCGAACCCGCAACTTTCTGGCTAACGGGATCAAACGCTCTACCGATTGAGCTACCGTGCTGTCAGACCAACCTTAAGTTGAAATTTATAAAATCATTTTGCTTTAAATTTCCGCTAAGCGACGCCAGCGCAGGCAACTAACAACAACACGAACCGTGCAAAAAACCTCTAGAGGTTTCCGCAAAGTAACGCCTGATTCTATTAATTAGTCCAACCTTGCAAAATTTGCGGTTTCTTAAGGATACGGAATTAAGCGTGTTCAGCGCCATCTACCCGTCAGTACTGTTCCATGAACAGACGGGTGTTCATGTAACAGTACTGACGGATAGATGGCGCTGAATGTCAAGTATAATGTTATAATGCCGTTTGTACCTCCAACCAGCATTGTAAGTATGCTGAAGATCTTCTCGGGCAGCGTGTTGGCGGAGACGTTCCCGAAGCCGACGCTGGTGAGCGAGGAGCACGTGAAGTAGAGCGCTGTCACGTAGCTCTCGCTGTGAGATATGTTCGGGATTGGCACTTTCAGACGCTCGACCAAGTTGTTTATCCAACCTGTGAAAAAGTATATACTTATGATTTCAAATTCGTTATTAACGTTATTGATGATTACTAACAATCTCGCGATACCATTGACGCGAAATATTTATGATTTACTTTAATTTATCAATGTTTATCATTGCTTTATTAAGTTTTAAATGTCAACGATTGGTGTTGTCAAATAGCCTGTTTAGACGAGCAGGCATATATGCACTTTTGTTTTGTTATGCCTAATACTTTATATCATTTATTGCAATGGTGTAGAATGTTTTTAACAATTACAGTGTAATATTTTATATTCATAAAGACGAAATAAGAAAACAAAATTTACGCAAGGGCGGGACTCGAACCAGCAACTTCTTGGCTAACCAGGCCAAACGCTATGCTATGCTATGGATACGTCATTACGCGAGACGTTAAAGGACCAGAAATTTCGCAAGTTCGGACAGACAGCACGGTAGCTCAATTGGTAGAGCGTTTGACCCGGTTCGCCAAGAAATTTTGGTTTCTTATTTCATTTTTATGAATATCGTTATTCCAGTTCTGGTACTCTGCAGCAGCCATAGATCTCACAATAAAGTGAACATTCATTTCTACAATGAAACCTTTTAGTGTATGTAAACAAGTGAAACAAAGTAGCGTATAACCCTTTTCTATCATTAAGGCGACTCAAACGGACTCCAAATATTTCCTGAAATCCTGTACACATTCACTAAGCTTTTATGTTTCCAGAAACAAAACTACCTAACTGGGTTCGTACTCGTAGCCACTCGAAGTTATTTCGAAACAACCTATCCAAATAAAGTAAATACAGCTTCAGGCTATACCAGGCAATTCTCTCAGATAATAACCACCCGAGTAATGAGGCAATTAAAATGATTACCCATCTATAGCTGTTAAACAACCCGTTTCCAGGATAAGTGTTTATTTTATGTGAAAAATGGCGTTTCATTAATAAGTTTAGCTTATGGATCCCAAGTCAAATGGCGATTCAGAGTGTATTTATTGGAGCCATCATCTTCTTACTGGAAGGAATTAATTGGGTTCATATTACTTTTTTGTGATGCTATAAGCCAGTAATCACCCTTACATCAAGTTTCCACGAAAAAGTCCGATATCAGGAAAATCTGCAGTGACCCAATAAATTAATTCAGCATAATTAATTAACCGTTTGAGATTTATTATCCTTCAGGTAATCATATGTATAATTAAGTTAAAGTTAATACTACCATAATGACTAGTTATCGGTTACAGTCATTTAACAATTAAGACTAATATTGGCGAAATAATGACTGAATAGAATTTCAAATTATCCCGCATATTGCTTGCATTATTAATATGAGTGTGTTATTAGCGGGAACCGGATAATAATTGAAACTGTGATTCTATTATTATAGTTCATAGAAGCGATTGCGGCGGCAGAGATTGACCCAAACCATCAATCTGTTCATTAGCTTGATTGTATTCTAGTTAATTTATTAACTGTTGAGTAACACAATAACCTGAATATGAAAGAAAAGAAATGCAAATTAAAAGCACTATTTATTTCAATTAAAGCTCGTAACTATTCCCTTCAACCTCCTAATTGGTTTGGCACGGTCGTAAGGGTTGACGCTCACAATTAAGTGATAGTCTAGTATTTAATGACATAGAAAACTCTCATGGGAGACCATTATGAATGTATGTAGGCTGGACAATTAATTCATTTACTTTGAAATTGAATTTTGATTAAAAATTGTCACGAAGGGTATCGTTTTCGTTATAAATAAAAATCAGTCCATCGAGGTCCGAGATCATGCCGACACGTTTAGTGCAGTGGTTAGAGCACCTGACTATTGAACCATCCGTCGCGGGTTCGAATCCTGCTATAGGCGAATGTTTGTGTGATGAGCTCGGTGCTCAATTGTAACTAAGTCATGGATGTTATGTGTAAAAAGAAAAATCCTTCCCACTAAACAAGACAATTGATGTGTTGTCTGGTGCATATGTATTTATTAATTTTATGTAATGTACGAAATTTCAAGCGTTCCCTGCGAACTTCGTTTCACTCCAGCTCCGTTCCGTCCCGACCCCGTTTATAGATCAAAAGTATCCTATGTCCGTCTCCTGGTTACCCCACCAATTTTCAACCAGATCGTTTCAGCCATTCGTGAGTTTTAAAAAGAGTTACTAACACTTTCTTTTATAGGATAAAGAAACTATTTATTCTCCTAGAACGTATTTACAACGCAAGAAAAAAACACAAGTAACATTTTGGCGAGAGTTCGCGCGTAGCTAGCAGAGAAGCTACTTTTTGCGATGACAGTAAGTATTACACAAACATAAGTATCATCAACCTACCCAAGTCCCACGCCTCGTTCTTGTGGTACTCAATTTCCTTCTCCGCTATAATAAACCAGATGCAGGCGAGCCAGTGCGCCACCAGCGTGAAGGACAGCATCAGGAGCGTCAGGATGAGCGCTGAGTACTGTGAGTACCGGTCCATCTTCTGCAGTAATCGCGCCAGACGCAGCAACCTCGTCAGCTTCACTAAATGCACATTTCTATGTGTCGACTCCTATTTAAAAAAAACTAAGTTATTAATTTAAATTTTTAGCAAAGCAAAAATTGAATACGGTAAAAATTGTGCAAATGTTGACGAGCATTTGATTCCGAATTTTACGTTTTGGATTATTTGCATTAAAATAATATAAATTCAAAATTAAAATACGGAAACAAAATTACGTAGTACGCTATACAAACCTGCAAGAGAAACAATAGGGGGAAATGCCTGCCGTTAAATTACTGGCAAATTTTATAGCCTCTGCGCAAAACTGTTGAAAGCGCAAGCGACTATTAAGAGTTTAAGTAATAAATAAATAACAACAACTCTAAATCAGTAAAGGATCTTAACTCACCGCCCCGCTGTACACATCCGACGCGTAAAGTAGGTCAAACGGCAGCGCAGCCAGGAGATCCACCACAAACCAAGTCCGGATGTAATTAAGAGCTATCGCCTTGGAATCAGACACCACCTCGCCTTTTTTACTCACAAACGTAGTCCGGAAAATAAGTACTATATCTAGAAAACAAAAACTACTTTAGATACGAGCATGTTTACTAGAAGTAACTATGTAACGACTGATTGTTTGCACATACTGGCATTATAAGGAACTACGACCGCCACGTAAAACGTCGCTATCAGTATTAGCCAATCCCAAAACGTTTTGAAGACGCCGTAATGTGAAATTATGAATCTTGACCTTTTAATAGCTGAAGTTTTGTACTCAGGTAGCGGCGGATCCGAGAAATGGAGGAGGTTCTGCAAGTTTAAACCGAGCATTAGCCACTATTGCCGCAGGCCAAATTTAATTCCACACACACGAACCCATCCGTGAAGGAGATGGTAGAGTAGTTAGTAGTGCGCTAGTGAGTTAAGTTTGCAAGACAAAGGCTAATACGTACTTTGCAAACACAATTTCGTGATCTACTTGCTGAATGAGCTACGAAGCAAACATATTAAGGTTTACCTTACTAACATTGTTGAGTTTTAGTTTACTCTTCATCTTATCTGGTTTATAATGTCCTGAAAGCTGGTATAGAACGGCCCTAGAGCGCCGCCTGCCCATGTTGGCGGGCGATGGCGCTTCGGGATCAAGATTCCCGTTCGGGTCTGGAAGTAGGCAACTAGATTCAGCGCGGAACCGGGCGCCCAAGAGTGCCGCTGCGGGTACAAATGGGGATAACGCTAGAGTGACCACGCCAGCCGAAGGCCGCACCGCGGCTCCTGTACGCATAAACAACCCTGTTACTGTCTTGACATTGGAATCCATATTTAAAACTACAATTCTCTACCGAGATAAAAAAGGCAAGATATCCTTTTGTAGGACAGGTAGAGAACTTTGGAGACTTGTTAGTTCTTTAGAATGTTTTTAACTCTCACAGTGTCATATTTTATATTCATAAAGATGAAATAAGAAACCAAAAATTTTGCGCTCGGGCGGGACTTGAACCAGCAACCTTTTGGCAAACCGAGCCAAACGCGCAAACAGATGATGATAGCGCAGAAACATATGAACAGTGAGTGTTAAAAACATTCTAAAGCATTAGATAGCGAAGCGACATCAATTTCCAAGTTGAATTTATTCTGTAAAGAATAACTGCTTGGGCCATCTGTTTCATGAACAGACGGCTAGATGGCGCTAAGCGTCACGCAATTGACGTTTTCATAAGAAACCACAAATTTCGCAGGGTCAGACTAACAGCACGGTAGCTCAATTGGTAAGAGCGTTTGGCCCGGTTTGCCAAAAGGTTGCTGGTTCAAGTCCCACCCGTGCGCAAAATTTTTGGTTTCTTATTTCATCTTTATGACTTGTTAGTTCTCGTTTATAGAAATTTTATTTAGAGATACATATATGATAATAAATAAATAAATAATAATAAATATTAATTTGAGAGGCCGTATTAATAAATGTATTATAATTGTTTTCAAAGTGATCTACCTTCGTTAGTAGGTTTTCTTTTACCTACTTTAAGTACTAAAAAGAAACCTTTGTAAAATTTATTAAGTAATTTAAAATTAGTGGGCTTGGCATCAAATCGCATCAATTACAAAAATTAATGTTTTTTTTTAGTTTGGAAGTACTAATAACCTCCTCATTTTTTGAAGTCGGTGAAAATATTGAAAATATTACTAAGCGCGCGTCTAGAATGTTGGGATTCCTCATAAGAAATATTAAAGTCTTTCGTAGCCCTAGCACTAAAATTCTTTTATTTAACAGTTTGGTTAGGAGTATATTAGAATACTGTGCTGTAGTTTGGAGGCCTCATTATGCTACACACTCACTTAAAATCGAACGGATTCAAAAGAGATTTATAGGGCATTTGTCGTGGACACGTGGATTTAGAAGTTTTGAGAGACGGATATCATATGAAAAAAATTTGGCATTTTACAAAATGATTTCTTTAGAGAAACGCAGAGACATTATTGACCTAATTTTCAACTCCAAAATTATCAGTGGTGCTATAGACTGTCCTGAAATGTTGGGTAAATTCAAAATGACCGTCCCCATTCGTTATCCGCGTCTTGGCCGCAAGATTACCTCATTGACCAGGCCACACCGAAGAACAGTACCTATTTGGCTCTAATTCTCCAATTTGTAGAATGAGTAAAGTTGTCAATGAATTTGGTGAAGTAATAGACATATTCTGCGACCCACCTAACAAGCTCCGTCGCACTTTGCGAGAACATTGTTTATAATATTTAATTTGAATATTTGGTTACTTTATAGTATTATTGTAATAGTGCCTGTCTTAATGTTAGATTAATATTTTCACAAAGCTAATTTTATTACTTGCATGTAGTTTTTGCCTGTTATTATTTGTACATTTTAATTCTTTCTTGTTATTATAGAATCAAATACATGTAATGAATGATACAAATGTTGGTGGATCAATAAAAAAAAAAAAGATCTTATTTCATTTCATACTCGTTTTGTTGCCAATTTTTCAAAATGTCGCCAGTAAAGCGAAACGAAGCCTATTAAGTACATCAGCTTTATTCTTTGATAAATTAGGAAGTGTTTGATCTATCTACTGTGACATTAATAATATGAAATCGGATTCTGGGAGACGTTTTTGTATTTAGTTCTAGTTTGGAAAATCTGCGAAATATATTTGACATTCAACCAAAATTAATATTGTGGCAAACCAACCTACTAGTACATGAATGTGCATTGTGTTTTTGAATAAAATGGAAGATTCAAAGACAAATGTATGTACGGACAACAGCACGTCAAGGTAACCATTGCGGTATCATATTCAGTTGTAATAAGGGCTAGTTTGCAACAAAAGTGGGTAACCTGATGTGCTGGCCACTATACAAGTACAGTGCGGCATGTATCTTTTGGCCAACGGCAAAAATATCAGAACTAACCGTGTTAAATTAAAAAATGCGGTTGCCAGATCAGTGTAGCGAAATTTTCCCAATCTTACAAGTGATTTTTCGTTTTTCCCTTTTGTTTAATTTTCGTACGTGCTTTGTGTAAGTGATTAAAATGATTGTTGATTTTAATAAATGCTAAGTTCGATGGGGGGGGGGGGGACGCCCATTTTACCACTTTGGAAGCGTCTAACTCTCAAACAGTAGACTTTTAGAGAAAATGTTTTTAGGAACTTCGATGTCATTTTAAAAGAACTATCCATAGACACACTACACGCATAAGTTTAACAATTTAACTTTAATTTAACATAGGTTTACCACTTAAATATACAGGGTGACTATGTTATCAGTACCGAAATTTTGTGTAAAGACTCCACTAATGAATATGAACAACTTTTACTATGGCGGCAATAGTGAAATCGAGAAAAAAAATCAGCTGTTCCGTACAAAAGTTCAATTGGCGCGCGGTCAAATGTATGGAACAGCTGATTTTTTTTATCGATTTCACTATTGCCCCCATAGTAAAAGTTGTTCATATTCATCAGTGGAGTCTTTACACAAAGAACAATGGCAGGGATTTACCTGAGTTTATTTAAAGGTGTCTAAAAATGGGGCCTATGCAAAAACTAATCATTTATTTAATATGTTTTTTTTTTACGAAAATGGTTTCTCATTTAAAAG
Source organism: Pyrausta purpuralis (assembly GCA_963924145.1). Lineage (NCBI taxonomy): Eukaryota > Metazoa > Arthropoda > Insecta > Lepidoptera > Crambidae > Pyrausta > Pyrausta purpuralis. The sequence continues at coordinate 9,501,593 of OZ001649.1, read as the reverse complement.
CCGGGCTTAAATTGTAAATGTAATAAATAAGCTCTCATTTGAATCTAGTTAGTAAATTCACTAGCGCTGCCATTAAAAAAAACTGTATGCGTCATATTTTTATCAACTTGATTGTACTCTTAAGAAAAAAATGAAATAGAAATAACTAAGGTGTTCAACACAGAAAGATGTAAATGAATTTTAAAACAATATAATATAACTTAATTGCGCCAGGACATAAGAATTATAAAATACAACGGCAACACTGACATCCGTTTAAAAAAAAACAAAAGTCAAACGTCACTTTGACAGAAGCTTGTCTTGACTACTTCGCTACGTTGTTATTTAAAAAAAAGTTGTTTATTTTCTTGATTTTGGATTATCTTTAGTTTTGACCCTTGCTTGGCTGTTTTTGGGCATAATTATATATTTTGACTGCCGAATTGCCTCTTACGAACGTTCTTTAGTAGCTTTTTGAGAATGTCAGTATATCAGAGGCGTTCATTTCGATATAACCTAAAAATACAAAAGTATAGATAACTTTTTTGTGTGGCCTCGACAAAACGAAATTCTTATTGATTATGATAATTCAGTGCAACTGCTATCATTTAATCATTTTTTCAATCGTAGATGTGTAAAATATTTTTCAGGTAAAACATTGTATGGGGCCTTGCCCTTGTTCTTTCGGTACTGATAACAAAGTCACCCTATATATATTTTTTGTATGAGAATCGAAAAAGCGGTTAACAGGATACATACAACCTACCTTCTAAGTTTTAAATTTGTAATTCTAATAGTTTCATAATAAAGTGACTATGACATACGAACGCACAGACAGACAGACTTGACGAAACTATAAGGGTTCCGGTTTTTGCCATTGGGCTATGGGACCCTAAAAGAGTTTGTTGTTTGAACGCGCTAATCACAGACACTAGGTACTTACCTTCTACCTAGCCTATCCCGATTTTAATCTATTAGAACATTAGAGGTGTAAAGCTGAAGTGTTTGTAATAGCTTATTTATCAAGAAAGGCTTTTGGCTATAAACATCATGCTGCGACGGGAAGGGAGGGAGCAAACTGAAAACGCGCAGACGGAGTCGCGGTGGACCACTAGTAAGTACCTACATGAAAGCTCGGGAGCAATCGCAGAAAACCGCTAGTATACCTTCATTATGTGCATTTCACGCGTACCTTATTAACTGAAAATAACTACGTTTTAGGTAAACACGAAAAGATAGGTAACCATATTATATTTTTAACATAATCCTGTCCGCCACAATGCAGACAGATATACCTAAAGAACTAACTAATACTCAATCTTTCTTAAGTCTTCACCTACTTTTCTGTGCTCCATACCTTTCTGCACTTGAATGCGGCTTTTGATTTAAGTGCCGGTAGCGTTAAATTAAATATTTCACACTAAAATTCATAAAACCCTGTTCCACATTTTTTAAATCAACGCTTAGTTACTAAATTACATAACATTTGTAGTAGATGAGGGACTGTATGTATGTAAAGTCCGTTTTTCCTTACTAGTTTAAGATTGTAAACAGACTTGACATTCTTTTTTAACGAAATTATTTGTTTTAAGACAAGTTAAACACGAAATTAAAACCTACATAGATACAAATGAATACTTAGATATTATTAAATTTAAAAAGTATGTAATAATGCGTAAACCTATGCGTGTAGTGTGTCTATGGATAGTTCTTTTAAAATGACATCGAAGTTCCTAAAAACATTTTCTCTAAAAGTCTTATGTTTGAGAGTTAGACGCTTCCAAAGTGGTAAAATGGGCGTCCCCCCCCCCCCCCCCATCGAACTTTACATTTATTTACTCAAAACATGTGTAGTCAACTAGAGAACCTATCGCTCATTTCATGAACCTATGCGTTAGGTAAAAGGTATTCAAATTGCGTCTTACAAGCTGAATAATCGGAGCTTAGACCCATGCTTTTGTATTTTCAGGTGCACGAACAACGCCAGCGGGTTCTGAGGTGCTAACATAGTTGTGGGCGGTCTGCGAGTAGATTAATGGGAAATGCAATTTACCTCAACGTAAACGGCTACAATGTGCTTACGTCTTGTATTTATACAACGTGTAACGTTAAATGCGCCATACCTGAAAATAGTTTGATAACGAGTAATATAAATAAACCACTTTTTAATATGGGCTACAATTTACGAAAAAAACTTCATTAATATGTTGTCCTGTCTATTTATGAATAAGACAAGCCATAACGTGCGCAAAACCCACCCAAAAACATGAAGCAATGGTAACTTATTTATTAGCGTCGATAGTTATAATAATAATGTTAGCGCGGTGCAGAGCGGTCCGGCAAAATACTACCTACCGACTTCTCTCTGGACCGAGCGTTATCCGCAGAGCAAGAAATAATCAGAAGTGGCAGTAAAACTAAAACACGACATAAAACCTTAAATTATATTTTTTTATTTGAGAATGAGGTCAATTGAATTATAAATCATTTGGGGTGTGTGAGGTTTTGCGCCTTTAATATTACACGTTGTGGATGCTACGGGAGTCACTGTCGACTCAAGTAGAGTTATCACAGAATTAGATTGTTTCTGAGAGATCCTGACCTGAAACTGCAAACTTTCTGTGGCCAGGGTAGTACTTGAATGCTACGGGGCTCGTAGCATGAGCTACGCTACGACGATTGCTACGAATGTAGTAATAAAACTCCATACTATACTGACTGAAGGTTTGAAGAGTAGATACGAGAAACATAGGTACGAATCTAATACCTCAGAAAGGAAAGGATTATTGAGGGAATCGCTTGGAACATAATTTTTGACTTCGTAGCTTTGTTTGGACTAGTTAGGAGGGTAAAATATCAAATGTTCTTCAATCAATATAATTTAATTCAATGTAATTTTTTCTTCCTTTTTATGTTAGATTTCATTTTTATGTTTTATGTGGGTTTATTATGTAGAAAGCAATGTTAATTATGTTGTTTGATTTTTTTGTGTTTTTTTTTCATTCTGAAGTTTGAACGATTTTTTATTTTCATATCGTTACAACTAGTTGCTAGCTGCAACCTTAAGAGACATTGCTTGTACCTTAAGAGGCATTGCATTTACAAATGATATTCCCACATAGATAGGTTTTGCAAATAATTAATAGATATGTAAATTTCACAGCTGTGCTTTGAAATTTTACTGATCGGGGGGATGTAGAGGTATGGAGCTACGCGTAAAACCTCTATGTCTCGTTCGTTCGACTCTTCGTATTTTAAATGTAAAAAAAACTTTCTTTACGAGTAATTTTTGATGTATTGATTGTCAGACATTCTGTGTTAACAATCTTATGTAAATATTATTGGTGAATAATCTTTGTCGCGAGTTTTAAATAAGTGTTGCTTAGTAATCAAATAAAACAGAAGATTGACTATTTCAAAGTTAAGTGTTTTTATTGTGAACTGTTGAACATTGCTTACATATTTACAAAGGATACATATCACAGATCATTACATATAAATTCACATTTATAATTAACATACTCCAAGATCGCAGCGACGCTACGGTCCCCGCAGAATGTAGTCAAAAATTGTGTTCCTTGAAATTCCCTCTACAATATTTATTTATACGTATTTGACTAGCCTATAAAGCATCAATCTTATGTGTGATATGTTAATGCTACGAGCTACGAGTCTAATGTATTATCTTCGATACTACGGCGCTACGAAAGTGCGACTGTCAAGTGGCGTATCTAATTTCATTAGGTACATATATATTTCTAATAATACGAGTAATTATTTAGTTTCCTTTGTAATTCATCGGTAGTTAGTTTGTAGGTCAACGTTATGCTTGCGTCTTGTTAACAGGGTATTTGGTATAAGGAAAACACATTAAGGGATTTCTGTTTCTCTTTGATCCTAATTAGTAGATCACTGTTATTTTGGAAACGTCGTTAATTGACTATCTTCCGAATTGGATTAGTCGGATAGTACTTTCTGTGAGTGGTGTATATTGTTTATATGCATGTATCGCCTCCTTATGTACATCAGAAATTATTTTCGGTATGAGTAGGTATTGATTGATTACTAAAGATTATTATAATCAATTACTATAACTTAACATGGCCTCGATCGAAGTCAATATTAGGATAAATCCTACCTTCTTCCTATCCTACCTACCTACCTATCTTATCTTTCAAGATGCCTGTAGCTCCTACCTAGCTAAGGGGCTATAGGTATCTTGATTCACTTGCGCCAATATTCCGCGTTATTTTCGTTAGAAAGTGAAATGAAAATCAACGAAAATCATGTGTTATATTGACTCGAGTACTAACAAAATCGAGTTATCTTTTTTTTAATTACTCTTGTGTGGATTTTATCCTGTTTCCATTGAAAAATTAGACAAAAATAAAAGAAAATCACACCCCATATTGAGGCGACTGATCCATAAATAACAACTCCAATGTTGTACCTTTTGTTAATAAGATCTAAAGAGCTGTACTACAAGCAAGATTTTTTTAAATAAATTAAATACGTTGTAGATGCTGCAGCCGTAGTCGCAGGCTGCAACGGGGAAAATTGCATTTCACGCCTCGCGGCGCGCGGCAAACGGGTCAGTGTTGCCAGGTGACGTGCTAAAATTAAGCTTGTATGTTAAATATTCTGGCATGTTGGCTGGTATGTTTATGTTTTGATCAATGTGTCCGACGGTAATTAAGTTACGAGACTTGATACGCTTTGCTCGGGCTGAATTGTAAAAAAATAATTAAGGTGGGTTTATTCAAAGAGTACTTTGAAGCGGACGAAAAATTTCGACGAAATGTAATGAACACGGTCTTTAATGCTTTGCTTATTTACTCATAATTCCTCCAATGGCTCAATATTAACATATTTATTAAAGTTTCTGAAGTCATCTGCTTGATTATGAGTTCGTTTTTTTATCACTCTATGTCCATCTGTACGCTGCATTTACAGGTCCTTCACCATTGTGTGTTAAATGACAGAAATAGAACGTGATTTCGTACCTTACCTGTATAATAATAACAATAAATACAAAAAGGTAAATTGTCCCATAAGCGCCGTTTTGGTTGACACGCTTTTGTCATATCGAAGGAAAATATTTGCGATGGCTGGCCTCCTAACCAAATATGGTGCAGTATTGCAATGATAATCTTTACCTCGGTGCCTTAGTGTAGCAACACTGATCTCCCGCCATGGCTGTGCAGTTACCGTCAAATTAAAGTGAGCCAGGGCCACGGTCGCCCTACATTTACATCGTTACTTAAACGCTTAGCTGTAAATGGGGTTCTGCCTTCATAATGACAGACAAACGTAACATTCATTGCTGCAGGATAAGTTATATGAGTTACTTAGGTACTTACCGAGAACATAAGCGGGTGTGATGGTCTGTATAAAACTGTGGTCTGTTAGGGTTACAAGTAGGAAAGCACTTGTATGAAACATTAAAACAAACTCGGATGATATCTTAAATAGCTTTTCATCCCCAGAATGTCCGGTGCAGGTTACCGATTGCAACGGATTTTGTAGAAAGAAAGAAACTAAATACAAGAATTTGTATCAAAGGATTGACAAAACATCTTGTGTTCGCGCTGCTTACGAAGTCTGAAGATCACTAAGACCTTATTTAGTGGTCTAAGAGTATGCTAACACAATACCCACAACATGTTTCTGTGCACAAAATACCTCTTACATTAACCTCATTTACAAAATAATCTTTTTTTTCTTAGGAAGTATATGTATCCCGTAATATTAATCAATTCTACTCCCCAACATCCGATATTATGATCCAAACTTGAGCTATTCGTCCTCTTTTCCTCTTGCAAACTGGGGATAAGTACGTGACCTAATTCCTTCCAAATCTGCCTAATTGCCGGGAAGTTGTGCCTACACAAGTCGATTCACTTTACCAAACAAAACTTTGCACGAAATCAGGTGGTATAAGAATTAATGATTTTCGTAGCTGTATTTGTAATTAATGAACCAAGAACCAATTTTACTTGAGAGGTTTCTCAATTCGTCAATTTTAAATCATGATAAGCGATGTCTTTTTATCTAAAATAAATGTTCTTTTATCAGAAAATATAACTGCGTAAATCTTTCTAAATAATGAGCACGGATATAGAAGTAACTTAAATGTGTCTGAAACATAAAAGTATCCTTCTACTTATATCATAAATGCTTAAGTTTGTGAGGATGGATGTATGCATGCTTTTTACTCCTTCACGCAAAATCTGCTGGATAGATTTTGATGAAAATTTACTATAATATAGCTCATATATTGAAACAGCACATAGGCTATAATTTACAATAATATTTTTTGATGTCTGAAATTTACGCGGTTGATGCCGCGGGCACCTGCTAGTTGTTTCTATAGGAAAGGTCCCTACCTACTTCGTTGTATTGATCATTCATCTTGCACACCTACGTACAATAACAAGTAGATAGTAAGCGTCACGTCCGTAACAAGATGAAGCAAGGGCTCGAATACTTAAGAGTTTTCCATCCGATTTCATCCTTTCATAGCGCGGGTTTGCGACTATCATTTCCCGCATTCAGCGGTCTTATTGTGTTGATCCAACCACAATAAGAGGGACGGAAATAAAAATCCAACATCCAACATCAATTTGTCTTTATTAAATTTTATTATAACTAATACTTTTTGTACTACAAGATAAAGAATCACAATAATATGTACAAAATATGTATTAGTACGCACATTCAATTTGCGTAGTATTAATAGTTTAGATTTCAGTAAAATGTCACAGAATAGAACAAATGAAATCAACGAGAATTTAGGCACTGCACGATTTTCAACATCATATCACATTCATGGGCTCTACAACGTACACCACGATTATTTATTCAATTATTCTAATAAGCGTTTCCGTTCTTATAACAATTATTATCAAAGATAATTCTGATTCCCATTATATTTTCTTCAAAATAAGAAAGTAACAGAATTTTGTCCGTTATTCAGACACGCAGTTGTGAAAGTAATATCAAAATAAATATTCTTCTTTGCGAGTTTCATTTGAACAAATAGAATAATAAGTTTCATTTGAACAAATAGATTAATTTAGTCAAACATTTTTAGGTAGCCACAGTAGCTATAGTTTTGAAAAAAGGAGACGTGGTTTTTGTGATAAAATTGACATTGATTGAAGTTCTGAGACCTAAATATGTTTAAAATGGAATGTTAACAAACATAAGTCGTAATTTAACTGTTTTGTAAAGGGACTAATTACTTCGATTAAAATATCCATTCATTAATTTGCTACTTTGGCAATAATTCAATATTGATTTCCTTACTTATCAACAGAAATAAAATTTAATACAGTATCTAAGCCTATACATATTAAGTACTTAGTTATATGAAAATGTTTTACATTTCTCATGTTTGTATTATCTATTATTAAAAATAATTTGATTTCTATAAGTTAATTTTAATTTATTTACATTTCATGAAACAATTTCCAAATATCATTAAAATGTTTGATAAGAAGGTACCTACAATGTATAGGTAACAATGATATTGCCCAAGAAGGATTTATTTGATAGCCGTTAGTTAGTTGTACCTTAACATATTTGTTTGACTGGTATTATTTTGTGACATTTCTATAAAAGTATCTCTTCATCTGAAATTGTGCGTGCAAACTTAGTATTGTGTACTGGTATAAGTAAAATAAATTTAGTTGGTAGATATGAAAGTTTTTATGTACACAGTATAGTAAAGTATACGCAATATAGCCAGTTGGGATCAAATCATAAATTGTTTTTTAACAATTCTTTGTATTGCATTGCAGTTCGATAAAACCACTGAACAGAATGCGAGGCGCGGGCATCGTTATTACATTTCAATTTATTTAGTCTAATTCAAATTTAAACAATTTCCTTTTGCAATTGATCCCTTTGAGTTTTGCAACATACCAGCGAATGGCTTTGTGATTTTAACTATTTGATGACCGTGTCTCCAATTTATGTAAAAGCATTGATTTAATTGTTTTGATGTGTAAACCATTTTCTTGTAAGTAAATAGTATATCTTTGAAAACTTCTGACTTTTATTTAACCATGTTTTAAACACCTTGACACTCTTGTTATTATGTAGGTTCTACCTACTAGGAAGGTCAAGTACCTACCTATTTACTATTGAATCCAAAGATACCTATATTTCAGCACTAATTGTTTACAATCTGAAGCGACCGCAGCCCGCGCGGTTCTGATGTTCTGTGACAAGGTTTTTCAGGGGATTGACCATTTACAACCCCTGAAAAACTTTGTAGCTTGTACATGAGTGGTGTCTAATCACATTTTTTTTAGTTTTTAAAAAGGATTTATATAATCATATGATTTGTTTTTAACCGGGGCGAGTCAATAATATCTTTATCGAATAATCAATAACGTCTGAATTTTTTTATGATTAAAATTAATTAATTGATAAGTTTGTTATCATTCAAATGATCTTAAATTGTAGTTCTCCATATACATACAAGATTTTAAATTAAAAGTCACTTATTTTTAGTAAATATCTATAAATGTTTTTTATTATACCTAATAACCGACGAAACGTTTATTTAATTCACATTTATTAATTGTGATGTTAGACTTGACTCTTTGTTCTAATTAATTTAATTTTCTGTCGGCGACTTCGCTCAACGCCTCTCTTATTTAACTCTAAACAGTGACTAGAGTATCCGTATACTAAATCTAAAAGTAGAATTTTATTAAACTTGATATGTACATTTTATGCAAGACTTTTGAAATAAGAACTTTAAAATCATATATTTCGTTGATAGAAAAAATATTTAATACAAAAGTCGCTCTTTGATTGATAGAAATAAGCGTCGAGCTAAGAAGTCGGAGTGCGATTAAAACATCTTTACATAAAACCTAGTAGTTAACTTAGGATACTAATGACTAATGAGCAGAATGTATTAAGGAAAATGGAATTATCACTTAGCTGTTGATATTGAATTTGAGGCTCCTGGTGCTGGGGTGAGCGCTCCTGCTGGCTAATAGCCGTTCAGATTCCTCGGTGATATCGCTAGCGGAATACCTGTTGCGCTTGAGGACGCTTTTCCGCTCAGGATCCGCGGGCCTACGCATTTCTGGCACAGTCAGCTCTTTAGCGCTCCCGCTGAGACTCCTCACTGGGTCGTACTTTTCGCTCGCAGTGCTGGACGGCGTCTGACTGCCGTTTTCGGATTCAACTATCTGCTCGAGCATACTGGGTCTCCGGCCGTAGTAGTCGACCGTTGGCGCCATCACAGGCGCGAGGTTGGCCATGGGGTCGAGTCCGAGCAGCAGCATAACGGTGGCGGGGTGCTCCATGATGTACTGCGTGACGCAGTGGAGGAACGGCTCGGTTTGCGTGCCGCGGTTAACTTTCGGCCGCTCCGGAGTTATTGGCCTTTCTTGCTGCAATGAGATGTTAACTTTATTAGTAACCTAAAAAGTAAACAAGCTTTGGAAAAGTCACTTATGATAAATGTAATCCGAATTATTTGTTACGGCGTTGAAACGATACAAGTACCTATTGATTGCATGATAATTTATCACTGTGACAAATTTTATGTTATGATCACATAACATGACATTTGTTATAAAATAAAAATAAATAAATAAACAGTTACTGAAGATCTTGTAAGTGAGTTGTTATTAGCAGACAAATCAGTCTCTCCTGCAAAGTCTTTATTGCACTCGCCTCCGGTACCTCCCACTGAATACCGATATAAAGAAACCTATCATCTAAATAAATATGATGCGTTTGAGGTCTCTGCCGTCTAATCACTTTTAAACGAAAATTGCCCGAGTACTTGTGCAATGCTTGACAAGTAAGCGCTTTTGGCTAACAACTAATATTGGTTACAATGATAGGGTAAAACCGATAAGTGTACCTGATCCCAGCAGAAGACATCAGGGGGATGGCTGCAGCTGCGTGCAAGCTGGTTAGGCGGCGCGGTCCATTGCAGATTTGGGTTAGAATGCGCTGCGTGCCACGCCGGTCCCGTCATCTCCTGTAACGCTTGGATGGCGTGGCGGACCTAGGAGTTGGAGGACATGATCAGCTTCGTGCTTGCAAAGGTACGCTATAAATGTCGAGTATACCATAAAATATAAACACCTACTATTGTATAGATAAAGATTATGGGTGTGAGAGAGCGACACGGGCGTCGCAGTTATAATAAGGGAATCACAATTGAAAACATTTCAAAGAACAAAACTTATGTTTGCGGTTGTTGAAAATGTGCTATATCTCAAAAATTACAAAATCGATCCCATCCAAACCAACTTTCGTTGAAAGTATTCGTTAAAATTTACACTCGCTTAGTTTAGGAGTTAGATAGGAGGGGGACGCCCATTTTACCACTTTGGAAGCGTCTATCTATCAAACGTTAGACTTAAAAAGAAAATGGTTTTAGGAACCTCCATGTCATTTTAAAAGACCTATCTATAAACACCCCACACGCATAGGTTTGTGAAAATAAAATATTTTCGGTTTTAGTTTCATGTATGGGAAAGCCCCCCCCCCCCCCCCCCTTAAATATCATTATTTTTTAGTTTTTATTAGAATCGTAAAGCGGTTAAAAGAATACATCTTCCTACCAAATTTCAACAGTGTAATGCTTATAGTTTCAGAATACAGTGGCTGCAACATACAGACGGACAGACATACATATAGAAACTATAAGGGTTTCGTTTTTAGCCATTCGGCTACGGAACCCTAAAATTCATTAAAATGTTGCCCTGTCTATATTTTAATAAGACAAGCCATCACATGTGAAAAAACCGCCCAAATAAGTAAAGCATTGGTTATTCTTTGCGAGCGTAGATAGTAATAATAATAATGTTAGCGCGGCGCAGCGGCAGCGGTCCCGTGGTACCTACTGACTTCTCTCTGGACCATAAAATTAATATTCCTATCGGAATAGAAGGACAAGTAAAAGCTGTCAAACGAAACCGATTTAAGATGTCAGTAACTAACTTAAGTAAGTAACATTTGTAGCTTTAAATGAGATAACCTTTCGATCAGGTGATTTATAACAATGTTCCTAAGTTAAATATAGTAGTTTACTGCATGATAAACAGTCAACACAAAATATTGAACATGCAGCTCTAGTGTAAAACTAATGTTATTTCGTTATACAAAATATTCGTCGATATACATTCCCTGTGTTATTCTGTCTTTATTTTTTACGTAAATTAACGTTTGTAGAATAGAATAATCAAACTGCGAACTTTAAATTTGAAGCGCATTGGTAAATATAAGTCGTACATTAAAAGGCTTCGATTTGGACTAATCTACCTGTTAAATGATTATTTGTTGGGGTTATGCCGCTGTAATGCATAATAATCAATCACCGATCAAGTTACCATGTTTCAGACGCATTATTCCTCCAAAATATACACAAATCAAAAGTGGTTAGAGAGTGGCTGTATAGCACTGTTTGCAATATGTACAGCTTTCTTACTGAGAGAACACCCGCATCAGTGTTGATTCGTGGAGTAACGATAATGCTTAAACAAAATTATTTTAAGAAGTGCTCTTTGCGCTCTTTCGACATGAATCAAGTAGTTTTTACATGCCCCTCCCCATGAAGTTATACAATTAGTAAGTACAAATTGACATAGAGCAAAGTATACCATTTTAAGGAGTTTAGAATTACTGGCATTTCTAAGTCTTTTAAAAATATACATTAATTTACGAACTCGTTTAGTGAGGGATTCAATGTGGTATTTCCAAGACAGAGTCGAGTCTATGTAAACACCAAGATATTTTATTACTGTCAAGCGTTCCAGCGCCACACAATGACAATGGGCGAGATGGGCTAGAGATAGGCATCTGTGGGCTTTTATCATGAGATTTTGAGGCTGAAATCGTCCTAGTTTTGAAAATGTTATATATTTTGTTTTACTTGCGTTAAGTGTTAGAAGATTTTATTGGAGCCATTTTATTACATTACGAAATCCCTCATCGACAACCTGGTTAAGTTGTTCCCATGAGGAACCGTGGAAGACTAGTGCTGTATCATCGGCAAAAGCAACGAGTTTACCACCGTTTAATCGAATTTCACAAAAGTCATTCATATAAATCAAAAATAGACTGGGTCCTAAAATACTACCTTGTGGCACACCGTACGTTACTGGATGGAGGTTACTGTCAATATTGCCAATTCTCACAAGTTGTTGTCTGTCAGTTAGGTAACTGCGAAAGAGTTTCAAAGCGGTTCCTCGTATACCAATATTTTCCATTTTATTTATTAGCAGCGGAACAGAGACAGTGTCAAAAGCTTTTGCCAAATCTAAGAATATAGCAAGATATTTATCCTTTTTTTCTAGTTTTTCCACATTATGTGAGACTAAGTTGTTGACTGCTTGTTCAGTTGATCTGCCAGGTATGAAACCAAATTGATTGTCTGATAAAATTTTGTATTTTTGCAGATAGTCCATCAATCTTTTATTCATCAATCTTTCGAAGACCTTTGATAATGATGGTAAAATTGAGATAGGTCTGTAATTACTGACACTGTCCCTGTTCCCAGCCTTGTATATCGGTTTTAAAATGGCGACTTTTAAGCAGTTTGGAAATATTCCTTCACTGAAAATAAGATTACAAATGTGTGTTATGAGAGGTACAAAAACGTTAATGCTAGATTTTAAGATTTGGGTTGGTATTTGGTCTACTCCAGATGCTTGGCTGTTATTTAAATTCATGATAGTATTTTAGACCTCATTAAAGTTAGTGCTTAGTAGTACAAATGAGTTTACCACTCTTCTTGTATGTCCAACGTCGGCATTTGCATTTGTTGAGTTTTGAAGTATATTTTCTGCTAGATTTTTTCCTATGGATGCAAAGTAATTGTTTATTTCATTTATAGAATCTCTTGGCTGTTGTTTTATTTTAAGGAGTTTATTTAGTTCATCGTGTTTATTAGTATCTATCTTAGCTATATATTTTATTGTATTCCAAGTTTTTTTAGTGTTATTTTTACTTTTGATAATTGTTCTTCGTAGAATCGATTTTCTTCCCTTTTTATGATATCGTTACAGAAGTTTCTATAGCGTTTATAGGTTTTTATCAATATTAGGTCATCTCGAAATTTTCTCGTTTTAGCATGGAGTCTATCACGATTTCTTATGCACCTCAGTAGTCCTTGCGTGATCCACGGTTGTGTTATTCTTTTCCTATTGGAAATTCTTTTTTCTTTTGTATTATTATTGATGATATTTTTGATTTTAGAGATCAGTAATTCCGTAGCTATGTTAACATCCATACATTCTAAAATGTCGTTAAAGTTAGCAGCATTTATGTCGGCTGAGACACCCTTGTAGTCAATTGTTTTATGCGTTACAGCTTTGGGAGGTCCAGGTTTCAATTTACTTACACTAAAAATAGTAGAATGGTGGTCTGTTATAGTAGATCGAATTAGAGCTGTGAAGGTAGGACGGTCAGATTTTACAAATATGTGATCTAGGCAGTTTTGTTCACGCGTTGGAAATGTGTGACCTGGGAGAAATCCGTGATATGCTAACATGTTTTGATATTCTTTAGTTTGTGATGTATTGTCCAGTAAATTTATATTAATATCTCCAGTTATAAAAGCATTTTTACAATTTTGATAGAGTCAAGAACATTATTAAGCGAATTTATAAAATTAGTAACATTTTTGTAAGCAGGAGGGCGGTAGAATCCGATAACACTAGTGTCGTTTGGTAGATTGACTATTAGACAGTTACCATCAAGAAAAGGTGGCTCAACAGATTCAGCTGATATTGAGTCCTTTACATATATTGCCACTCCCTCATTTTGTGTAATACAATTAATTGTTAATAGAGGGAATCGCTTGAAACATAATTTTTAACTTCGTGACTTTGTTTGGACTAGTTAGGAGGGTAAAATATCAACTGTTCTTCAATCAATTTAATTTAATTCAATGTAATTTTTTCTTCCTTTTTATGTTAGATTTCATTTTTATGTTTTATGTAGGTTTATTATGTAGACAGCAATGTTAATTATGTTGTTTGATTTTTTGTGGGTTTTTTAGGGTTCCGTAGCCGAATGGCAAAAAACGGAACCCTTATAGTTTCGTCAAGTCTGTCTGTCTGTCTGTCTGTCCGTCCTTAGGTCACAGCCATTTTATTCTGTAACTATAAGCATCACACTGTTGAAATTTGGTAGGAGTATGTATCCTGTTAACCGCTATACGATTCTCATACAAAAAATAAAAAAATATGACACTTAAGGGGGGGCTCCCATACATGAAACTAAAACAAAAAAAATGTCAAACCTATACGTGTGGGGTGTCTATAGATAGGTCTTTTAAAATGACACCGGGGTCCCTAAAACTACGTTCTTTTAAAGTCTAACGTTTCATAGCTAGACGCTTCCAAAGTGGTAAAATGGGCGTCCCCTCCCCATCTAACTTCTAAACTAAGCGAGCGTAAATTTTGAAAAATAATAATAATATAGACCTTAACAAATTCTTTCAACGAAAATTGGTTCAGACGGAATCGTACGAGAAGTTTTTGAGATATAGGACATTTTCAACAACCGCAAACTTAACTTTGAACTTCATACAAACACTATGAAAAACAAAGTTATATTTGCTGTCATCAAAATATTGTGGATTTTACTTGAGACGTGAAGTTGACACGGAACCCTCAGTGTGCGAGTCCGACTCGCACTTGGCCGGTTTTTTCATTCTGGAGTTTGAACGATTTTTCTATTTTCATATCGTTTCAACTAGTTGCTAGCTGCAACCTTAAGAGACATTGCTTATACCTTAAGAGGCATTGCATTTACAAATGATATTCCCACATAGGAAGGTTTTGTAAATAATTAGTAGATGGGTAAATTTCACAGCTGTGCTTTGAAATTTTACTGACCGGGGGGGATGTAGAGGTTTGGAGCTACGCGTAAAACCTCTATGTCCCGTTCGTTCGACTCTTCGTATTTTAAATGTAGAAAAACTTTTTTTACGAGTAATTTTTGATGTACTGATTATCAGACATTCTGTGTAAACAATCTTATGTAAATATTCTTGGTGAATAATCTTTGTCGCGAGTTTTAAATAAGTGTTGCTTAGTAATCAAATAAAACAGAAGATTGACTATTTCAAAGTTAAGTGTTTTTATTGTGAACCGTTGAACATTGCTAACATTTACAAAGGATACATATCACTGATCATTACATATAAATTCACATTTATAATTAACATACTCCAAGATCGCAGCGACGCTACGGTCCCCGCAGTACGTAGTCAAAAATTGTGTTCCTTGAAATTCCCTCTACAAGATTTATTGATACGTATTTGACTAGCCTATAAAGCATCAATATTGTGTGTGATATGTTAATGCTACGAGCTACGAGTCTAATGTATTATCTTTCTTCGATACTACGGCGCTACGAAAGTGCGACTGTCAAGTGGCGTATCTAATTTCATTAGGTACATTATATATTTCTAATAATACGAGTAATTATTTAGTTTCCTTTGTAATACATCGGTAGTTAGTTTGTAGGTCAACGTTATGCGTGCGTCTTGTTAACAGGGTATTTGGTATAAGGAAAACACATTAAGGAATTTCTGTTTCTCTTTGATCCTAATTAGTAGATCACTGTTATTTTGTAAACGTCGTTAATTGACTACCTTCCGAATCGGATTAGTCGGATAGTACTTTCTGTGAGTGGTGTATATTGTTTATGTGCATGTATCGCCTCCTTATGTACATCAGAAATTATTTTCGGTATGAGTAGGTATTGATTGATTACTAAAGATTATTATAATCAATTACTATAACTTAACATGGCCTCGATCGAAGTCAATATTAGGATAAATCCTACCTTCTTCCTATCCTACCTACCTACCTATCTTATCTTTCAAGATGCCTGTAGCTCCTACCTAGCTAAGGGGTAATAGGTATCTTGATTCACTTGCGCCAATAAAATCAACGAAAATCACGTGTTATATTGAAACGAGTACTAACAAAATCGAGTTATCTTTTTTTTTAATTACTCTTGTGTGGATTTTATCCTGTTTTCATTAAAAAATCAGACATCAATAAAAGAAAACCACACCCCATATTGAGGCGACTGATCCATAAATAGCAACTCCAATGTTATACCTACCTCTAGTTAATACGATCTAAAGAGCTGTACTATAAGCAAGATTTTTTCTTATAAATTAAATATGATGTAGATGCTGCAGCCTGCGACTATGATGCTGCAACGGGGAAAATTGCATTTCACGCCTCGCAGCGCTCGGCAAACGGGCCAGTGTTGCCAGGTGACGAGCTACCAGAAATTAAGCTTGTATGTTGATTATCCTGGCATGTTGGCTGGCATGTTTATATTTTAATCAACGTGTCCGACGGTAATTAAGTTACGAGACTTGATACGCTTTGCTCGGGCTGAATTGTAAAAATAATAATTAAGGTGGGTTTATTCAAAGAGTATCTACTTTGAAGCTGACGAAAAATTTCGACGATATGAATGAGATCTTTTATGCTTTGCTTATAAATCCTCCAAAGTGGTTCAATATTAACATATTTATTAAAGTTTCTGAAGTCATCTGCTTGTTTATGAGTTCTTTTTTTTATCACTCCATGTCCATCTGTACGCTGCATTTACAGGTCCTTCACCATTGTGTGTTAAATGACAGAAATAGAACGTGATTTCGTACCTTTCCTGTATAATAATAACAATAAATACAAAAAGGTAAACTGTCCCATAAGCGCCGTTTTGGTTGACACGCTTTTGTCATATTGAAGGAAAATATTTGCGTTGGCTGGCCTCCTAACCAAATATGGTGCAGTATTGCAATGATAATCTTTACCTCGGTGCCTTAGTGTAGCAACACTGATCTCCCGCCATGGCTGTGTAGTTACCGTCAAATTAAAGTGAGCCAGGGCCTCGGTCGCCCTACATTTACATCGTTACTTAGACGCTTAGGTGTAAATAGGGTTCTGCCTTCATAATGACAGACAAACGTAACATTCATTGCTGCAGGATAAGTCATATGATTTACTTAGGTACTTACCGAGAACATACGCGGGTGTGATGTTCTGTATAAAACTGTGGTCTGTTAGGGTTACAAGTAGGAAAGCACTTGTATGAAACATTATTAAAACAAACTCGGATAAGATCTTAAATAGCTTTTCATCCCCAGAACTTCCAGTGCAGGTTACCGATTGCAACGGTTTTTGTAGAAAGAAAGAAACCAAGCACAAGAATTTGTATCAAAGGATTGATACGCGCAATAGCCACTACATGTTCCTGTGCACAAAATACCTCCTACATTAATGTAATTAACAAAATAGTCGGGTTTTTTCTTAGAAAGTATATGTATCCCATAATATTATTAATCAATTCTACTATACCCCAACATCCGATATTATGATCCAAACTTGAGCTATTAGTCCTCTTTTCCTCTTGCAAACTGGGGATAAGTACGTGACCTAATTCGTCCCAAATCTGCCTAATTGCCGGGAGGTTGTGCCTACACAAGTCGATTCACTTTACCAAACAAAACTTTGCACGAAATCAGGTGGTATAAGAATTAATGATTTTCGTAGCTGTATTTGTAATTAATGAACCAAGAACCAATTTTACTTGAGAGGTTTCTCAATTCGTCAATTTTAAATCATGATAAGCGATGTCTTTTTATCTAAAATAAATGTTCTTTTATCAGAAAATATAACTGCGACGCAAATCTTTCTAAAAAATGACCACGGATATAGAAGTAACTTAAATGTGTCTGAAACATAAAAGTATCCTTCTACTAATATCATAAATGCTTAAGTTTGTGAGGATGGATGTATGCATGCTTTTTACTCCTTCACGCAAAATCTGCTGGATAGATTTTGATGAAAATTTACTATAATATAGCTCATATATTGAAACAGCACATAGGCTATAATTTACAATAATATTTTTTGATGTCTGAAATTCACGCGGTTGATGCCGCGGGCACCTGCTAGTTGTTTCTATAGGAAAGGTCCCTACCTACTTCGTTGTATTGATCATTCATCTTACACACCTACGTACAATAACAAGTAGATAGTAAGCGTCACGTCCGTAACAAGATGAAGCAAGGGCTCGAATACTTAAGAGTTTTCCATCCGATTTCATCCTTTCATAGCGCAGGTTTGCGACTATCATTTCCCGCATTCAGCAAGCAAGGGTATTCGGTCTTATTGTGTTGATCCAACCACAATAATAGGGACGGAAATAAAAATCCAACATCCAACATCAATTTGTCTTTATTAAATTTTATTATAACTAATACTTTTTGTACTACAAGATAAAGAATCACAATAATATGTACAAAATATGTATTAGTACGCACATTCAATTTGCGTAGTATTAATAGTTTAGATTTCAGTAAAATGTCACAGAATAGAACAAATGAAATCAACGAGAATTTAGGCACTGCACGATTTTCAACATCATATCACATTCATGGGCTCTACAACGTACACCACGATTATTTATTCAATTATTCTAATAAGCGTTTCCGTTCTTATAACAATTATTATCAAAGATAATTCTGATTCCCATTATATTTTCTTCAAAATAAGAAAGTTACAGAATTTGGTCAGATATTCAGACACGCTGTTGTGAAAGTAATATCAAAATAAATATTCTTGTTTGCGAGTTTCATTTGAACCGATAGATTAATTTAGTCAAACATTTTTAGGTAGCCAAAGTAGCTATAGTTTTGAAAAAAAAGGAGACGTGGTTTTTGTGATAAAATTGACATTGATTGAAGTTCTGAGACCTAATGTTTTAAATGGAATGTAAACAAATATAAGTCGTAATTTTACTGTTTTGTGAAGGGACTAATTACTTCGATGAAAATATCCATTCATTAATTTGCTACTTTGGCAATCATTCAATATTGATTTCCTTACTTATCAACAGAAATAAAATTTAATACAGTATCTAAGCCTATACATATTAAGTACTTAGTTATATGAAAATGTTTTACATTTCTCATGTTTGTATTATCTATTATTAAAAATAATTTGATTTCTATAAGTAAATTTTAATTTATTTACATTTCATGAAACAATTTCCAAATATCATTAAAATGTTTGATAAGAAGGTACCTACAATGTATAGGTAACAATGATATTGCCCAAGAAGGATTTATTTGATAGCCGTTAGTTAGTTGTACCTTAACATATTTGTTTGACTGGTATTATTTTGTGACATTTCTATAAAAGTATCTCTTCATCTGAAATTGTGCGTGCAAACTTAGTATTGTGTACTGGTATAAGTAAAATAAATTTAGTTGGTAGATATGAAAGTTTTTATGTACACAGTATAGTAAAGTATACGCAATATAGCCAGTTGGGATCAAATCATAAATTGTTTTTTTAACAATTCTTTGTATTGCATTGCAGTTCGATAAAACAACTGAACAGAATGCGAGGCGCGGGCATCGCAATTACATTTCAATTAATTTAGTCTAATTCAAATTTAAACAATTTCCTTTTGCAATTAATCCCTTTGAGTTTTGCAACATACCAGCGAATGGCTTTGTGATTTTAACTATTTGATGACCGTGTCTCCAATTTATGTAAAAGCATTGATTTATTTGTTTTGATGTGTAAACCATTATCTTGTAAGTAAATAGTATATCTTTAAAAACTTCTGACTTTTATTTAACTATGTTTTAAACACCTTGACACTCTTGTTATTATGTAGGTTCTACCTACTAGGAAGGTCAAGTACCTACCTATTTACTATTGAATCCAAAGATACCTATATTTCAGCACTAATTGCCTACAATCTGAAGCGACCGCGGCCCGCGCGGTTCTGATGTTCTGTGACAAGGTTTTTCAGGGGATTGACCATTTACAACCCCTGAAAAACTTTGTAGCTTGTACATGAGTGGTGTTTCTCTAATCACATTTTTTTTTTAGATTTTAAAAAAGATTTATATAATCATATGATTTGTTTTTAACCGGGGCGAGTCAATAATATCTTTATAGAATAATCATCAATCAATATTTAATTAATTGATAAGTTTGTTAATCATTCAAATGATCTTAAATTGTAGTTCTCCATATACATACAAGATTTTAAATTAAAAGTCACTTATTTTTAGTAAATATCTATAAATGTTTTTGATTATACCTAATAACTGACGAAACGTTTATTTAATTCACATTTATTAAGCGTGATGTTAGACTCTGTCGGCGACTTCGCTCAACGCCTCTCTTATTTAACTCTAAACAGTGACTAGAGTATCCGTATTCTAAATCTAAAAGTAGAATTTTATTAAACTTGATATGTACATTTTATGCAAGACTTCAAAATTAGAACTTTGAAATCATAATATTTCGTTGATAGAAAAAATATTTAATACAAAAGTCGTTCTTAGATTGTTAGAAATAAGCGTCGAGCTAAAAAGTCGGAGTGCGAATAAAACTTCTTTACCTAAAACCTAGTAGTTAACTTAGGATACTAATGACTAATGAGCAGAATGTATTAAGGAAAATGGAATTATCACTTAGCTGTTGATATTGAATTTGAGGCTTCTGGTGCTGGGGTGGGCGCTCCTGCTGGCTAATAGCCGCTCAGATTCCTCGGTGATATCGCTAGCGGAATACCTGTTGCGCTTGAGGACGCTTTTCCGCTCAGGATCCGCGGGCCTACGCATCTCTGGCACGGTCAGCTCTTTAGCGCTCCCGCTGAGACTCCTCACTGGGTCGTACTTTTCGCTCGCAGTGCTGGACGGCGTCTGACTGCCGTTTTCGGATTCAACTATCTGCTCGAGCATACTGGGTCTCCGGCCGTAGTAGTCGACCGTTGGCGCCATCACAGGCGCGAGGTTGGCCATGGGGTCGAGTCCGAGCAGCAGCATAACGGTGGCGGGGTGCTCCATGATGTACTGCGTGACGCAGTGGAGGAACGGCTCGGTTTGCGTGCCGCGGTTAACTTTCGGCCGCTCCGGAGTTATTGGCCTTTCTTGCTGCAATGAGATGTTAACTTTATTAGTAACCTAAAAAGTAAACAAGCTTTGGAAAAGTCACTTATGATAAATGTAATCCGAATTATTTGTTACGGCGTTGAAACGATACAAGTACCTATTGATTGCATGATAATTTATCACTGTGACAAATTTTATGTTATGATCACATAACATGACATTTGTTATAAAATAAAAATAAACAGTTACTGAAGATCATGTAAGTGAGTTGTTATTAGCAGACAAATCAGTCTCTCCTGCAAAGTCTTAAATTGCACTCGCCTCCGGTACCTCCCACTGAATACCGATATAAAGAAACCTATCATCTAAATAAATATGATGCGTTTGAGGTCTCTGCCGTCTAATCACTTTTAAACGAAAATTGCCCGAGTACTTGTGCAATGCTTGACAAGTAAGCGCTTTTGGCTAACAACTAATATTGGTTACAATGATAGGGTAAAACCGATAAGTGTACCTGATCCCAGCAGAAGACATCAGGGGGATGGCTGCAGCTGCGTGCAAGCTGGTTAGGCGGCGCGGTCCATTGCAGATTTGGGTTAGAATGCGCTGCGTGCCACGCCGGTCCCGTCATCTCCTGTAACGCTTGGATGGCGTGGCGGACCTAGGAGTTGGAGGACATGATCAGCTTCGTGCTTGCAAAGGTACGTTATTAATGTCGAGTATACCATAAAATATATAGACCTACTATTGTATAGATAAAGATTATGGGTGTGAGAGAGCGACACGGGCGTCGCAGTTATAATAAGGGAATCACAATTGAAAACATTTCAAAATTTTCATATGCATATTTTTATTTTTTTCCTGAAAGAACTTCAAAAATGAAGGCACCCATATTTTTTCATTTTCATTTCTTTTCAGTATTTTCTCTTATAATAATTGTTTAAAAACTCTCCATTCTAAAAGAGCGTAAGTACAGGAAGTTGGATGTTACGAGATCACGTCTTTGCTATATTCGATAAAAATATATCTGACGTTTATAGTGTTGTGGTCTGTATTAATTGTGGAATTAAGATGTCGGAATTAAGATTAATGGTATATCCATTGAGTATTTAATTTTACTTTATTATGTAACATTACCTGATTTAAGTTATGTTAAAAGTAACCAAATAAAACAAAGTAGTAACCATTCTAATTTAATATTATTACGATGTCTGAAAATTACTCGAACATTTTCTCATAACTACAAATATCAATCATATTTAGATTGAGGAATCATGATAATTATTTCGTATCTAAACTATTTTTTTTTGTTTGAATGAAAATGTTTTTTTAAGTAATCTTCGATTTACCACATCGTAATTTATCGATAATGTCCAATACAATACTGGAAACAACAACAACACTAAACGTCAAAGTGACAGCAAGCTCAAAGTTCAAAATCAATATTTTTCTGCATGAAATGTCACATTGCAAAGGCGTAACCTGTGAAATGACAACTTCCATGTTCTTTTCAGTCTTTTTCATTTAACTTTAAAAATAAAGCGGAAAAAATCTGAAAAAAATTTCAACGTGTTTAGAATCGCTAAATCTCGAAATGGTTTTCGAATTTCCATACCTTTACAAAAATTAAATGTTGTCAATTAAAACTATCATGGATTTACTGAAAGCCAATTCTATTCATTTTTAATTTTTGGAGTCATTTAAGGGGCTTTAAATACTATTACTATCTCGTCTGTCTGAATAACATAAATATTTTGATAGAAACACAAAAGCGCAATAAACAAGGACATTTGCAGATGATGTGGACGCAATTAGAAGGTATAAATAATATGCGATTTTTATGAGTTAAGGATTTAGAAACATACATAGATAAGATAGTAATTATTATAACATAGACAGGTAAATACGGTAATTGAATACTTGTAATAAAAACATTTCATTTTACAGTTACGGCACAAGGCCGGCATGGCATTTGTGTAAACACCTGACACTCATATTTCCCGTTATCAGAATGATATTATTATTATCATAAAACTATCTTTGCCGTGTTGTCACATGTGAGTCAACAATGCTTAATGGTTACATGGTGACATCATGGGCACACAAACAACATTATTAAGGTATTAAAGTAATCTTGTGTGTTAAAGTGTATATGATGTAATTAAACCCATTGACATTTTGGGAACAAATAAGCTTTAAAAAAACCGGCCAAGTGCGAGTCGGACTCGCGCACCGAGGGTTCCGTACAAACCTGCAAGCTTTACAAAGTTCGTTCAGTACGACAATCGGTATCAATGGTTGTACATTTGCGTTTTGCGTTTTTGCGTTGACTTAGATTTTTTTTTTTCACGGGTTAAAGGCAATTAGATCTTAGTATTTGATATGAATTTCAACTTGATAGCTCTACGCGTTCATGAGGAAAAAAGTAATAAGTTTATATTTATTTAAAAAATATATATTTTGTAATGTAACTAAAAATTTAAGGTTTTCGGAATTTTTCCTTTATGTGTGCTATAAAACGTTGCTTTATGCCAAATTTCAAGATTCTAGGTCGACTGGAAGTACCCTTTAGGTTTTGATTCCCTTGCGAGTACTTGCGAGTTTCAAAATATGCAGCTTAAATTGCTGTTTCTTTTGATTGCGTTGACATAGAAGTTTGATTTTGTTACAGCTTAAAGGTATTATAGACCTGAGTATTTGGTATGAATTTCAATTTAATACCTCTACGCGTTTATGAGGAAATGGGTAGTAAGTTTAAAATTATTTAAAAAAAAAACATATTATGTGATGTAACTAAAAATTTATGATTTTCGCAATTTTTCCTTTATCTATGCTATAAGACGTTGCTTCGTACCAAATTTCAAGATTCTGAGTTTACGGGAAGCACCCTGTAGGTTTTGATTACCTTGCAAGTGTCGAAAATTAGCGGCATAAACGGCTGTATCTTTTGATTGCGTTGGCTTAGAAGTTTGATTTTTTCACAGCTTCAAGGGACAGTAGACCTGAGTAATTGATATAAATTTCAGCTTCATACCTCCACGCGTTCCTGAGAAAAAGGGTCTTGACAGACGGACGGACAGACGGACAACAAAGTGATCCTATAAGGGTTCCGTTTTTTCCTTTTGAGGTACGGAACCCTAAAAATTATTATTATCATGAGTAATCATGATTGACGTAATACATACAAAAAGCACCGTGGGATATCAGAACTATGATTGTTGAAGACAAGTAAAACCAGGGCTTTTAATCAGACTAGTATAAAAAACAAATGTTTGATAGATTATAAAGATGCTGATAATTTTAAATTAGGAAGGCAGAGAAAGAAGGATTATAATTAATGCTGGTGATGCTGGTCACCAACAATGATCTTAAATAGGCACTAAGTACGTACTCCTTATTACGAGTGACAAATGTGTTTAATTGATGTTCCTCTACCTATCTCCGGAGTAGGGTTTATGATTCTCGAGCTTTTCAATTTCTCGGGTCTCGATAATTCTCGAGGCTAATTTCTCGAGGCTTCTCGGGTTGTCGAGAAATTTACATTTATACACGTTTTCTCATATTACTTGGTTCTAATAACGTTAACTAATTCAGTGGCTTTCCTATCAAATAAAATTATCAAATTATAAAACTTTTATTGATTATATTCAAAACCATTAATTATTATTAAGCGAAATATTTTTTTCTTTAAAAAAATAAATACATTATACTATAGGAGGATTTTATTATATACTAGCGACCCGCCCTGGCTTCACACGGGTGTATAGTATTATACATATAAACCTTACTCTAGAATCACTTTATCTATTTTAATAATCACAGCAATATCCGTTGCATTGTTTTAAAGATTTAAGCATACATACCTACATTCAGACAGCGGAAAGCGGCTTTGTTTTATTTGTAGTAATATTATTGAGGCTCATAATTATATTGACAGCACCATTTTGGCTGGTTATTTAGAACTTGTATACAAAAGTAGCTTCTATAAAACTAAACAAAAATTCAACATAAATAAAAACGTTAATATCTTAACTTACTAATAGTTAAATTACAATCACAAATTTCATCAACTTGTGTCAATAATAGTGAAAAGACTGTTTGATTTCAGCGTATCAGGTAATGTGTGAAACACTCAATGCGCACAGTTAAACTTGGCTTGGCTAGAGTCGAAACACGAGAGCGAGCGAGAAAGGGTGCCGCTGAGCTTTGGCACGCAACACAACAAACGGCGATTGCATTTCTATATAGGCACATAATTTCTCGAGTTCCCGACTTTTCTCGAGCTTGATTTTTCGGGAACAAAGCCTAACGATTTCCCGGGAATTCTCGGCTCGATAATTCCCGGGAATGAACCCTGCTCCGGAGTGAACCTATGAGTGCTACTCGTCACAAACGTGGTTAAATGGAACCTGGGAAATCTGTCATGATTCGATCTTGGATACGCGAGTAATGGACGCTAAACTAAGTATATTACAGCAAGTTAGTTCATATAGTATGATGTGTTTGGACGTTCAAATGTAGTCACAGTCTGACAAGTAAAATGAAAATATTATGTATCTTCCTTTCTCATATCAAAATCATAATATTTTTTTTCAACTCTTATTTTCTTATTAAACCTTGATAGTGATGTCTAATAATAATAACAGAATCGAAGGAACGTCAAAACTACTTAAAATGTCACCATTTTTATTGTATCTAAGCGACTCGTGTGGACGCTTACCTCCATGCTGAGCGCGGCAACGTCATGGTGCAAGCTGGACACTTGTGTGTCCAGTCTCTCTACTGAGGACCTTGTGTTGTGCATCTCCAGGTTAAGGCCTTCGAGCGAGTCCGCCCGGGTCATCTTCGGTGTGGCCACGGACCGCTGCCTTTCTATCCGCTCTCTTAGTTCCCTGTGTGTTAGCCGTTGGCTGTCCGTCCTAGAAAATAAATAGATTTATCGCCAATAGTACCACGTACTGCAATAAGGTTTAAATAAAAAATAAATGTTAAAAATGCACCCTCTATTTGAAAGATTACCAGTACGGCCTACATTACGTGGATGTTAGAGAGTAAGCGTTTAATTACATAGAACGCTTAACTATGCCTATACTAGTTTTAAACAAGTAAGGGATTGCTAAGTTGGTACCTACAAGTGCTTCTTACTTGCTATTAAAGATTTTTTTAAAGTGTACATGTATTCTTACTAAATTACTCAAACCAATTGAAAATAATGTCGGTCCGTGGTTTAAACGAGGACTTAATTACACTAAACTGACCGCACTCGCGAACCAACCAGACCACTCGTAGCTGCGGTTTGGAGCTAGCTCCGAAACGGTAAATAAAAAGCCCTCTTCGTAGCCTTTTCGTTCGAATAAAACAAACTTTATCGTAGTACCTGTATTCGTTCGTAGCCGTTACGTTACGAAATTAAATGCTAGAGAAAATATCATATATTTTGGTTTGTTAGCTCACATACCCATCACATAAAAATACATTGTTTTGATCAAAATTACATTGATTGAGTAACAAAGACCTGTAACTTTTAAGATTCAACAAAGTGGTTTGTATAAATTGTCTAGGCTCGGGAAATTTTATCGCTAACTTGGTTATCTAGCATCTCATAGCGTCAATTAAGGACGATAAATTTAAGCTTTCTTTAAAGGTGATAATATTTCACTACACACACCAAATGGCAAGTCTAACTTTTATGTCAATAACTATGTGAATCTATCTAACTTTGTGAAATAAAAGGTACTTTAACAACTTTTTATTAATCTGTGCTTAACTCTTATGCTGTTATAAACATACAGTGAACTAGCTAGGACTTCAAGTTCGTACACGTGTCTATAACTAAATACCAGTGTTTCACCAAAAAGCGAACATAACACGTGTAATACATGAACATGATAGAATATTGAATTTGCGAGCTGTCGGTCGCACGAACTCCACACTACCGCCAAACTTTGCGCACTGTTTGGCTATCGATAAAATGTTTCGGATAACTCAAGTATTTCGTTAATAAAAGTTCGACACAGGGTTATTTCGAACACAACCAATATAACTAGGATGACTATGATCCCAAGTACATACTAAGTAGACAAAAGTTATTAATATCGAGGTGGATAACTTCTTCGTTGGCACTCGTAACAGAGTGAGATAATGTTTTTCTGATTTGTATTTTGATACACTATCGAGACAACACATTACACATTACAAACTACATTGTTACAACATCCAGCTAGCTAAACTGTACCTGGAAGAATAATCTTAGATAAGAAATGAGAAAGCTCATTGATAGTGGATGGGGCGTTAGCTTTAATTAAAGTCTTGCCAAATCCTTAATTTGTGTATTTTTTCTGCTGAATGTTAAAATTACCTCTATAAATAGTACTCAGACTTTGAGCAGGCTAATGAAACCAAAAAATACCTTTTATAAAATCACTTTGACATGAATGGACGTCAGCAAGCCAACATTTTTTGGGATTTCCTTTACGTTATTTTTTTCACAATTTGTAAACTCTATTTAGTTTTTGTTTTACATATTTTATTATAGGGTAAATCTGTATCTGTACTACGAGCTGAACTGAGCTGCAGTATAATCTAGTGATACGTTAGAATGTCCATCATTGTTGCAGAGACTCGTGTGTCTGCAGAGTATTATCCCTTTTGTGACAGTGAACGCCTAATAGGCGTGATAACCATATAAGTTGTGCCTGGAGACCTGTACTCTTAAGTGTTCAGCCAAGAAGAATTCGGTGTACAAACCTGAACTTTGCGTGTCTAGGGCTATTCGCGGCCGAAGCCGGTTTCTTCGGCGACAGAGCCGTATCTTCTGCGATGTTCTCATCGTCCTCCGATATGGAGGGCAGCGTGAGGGACGGGTGGCCGTTCCCATCGGACTCCTGCTCTGCCTCGTAGCCCTCCCGAAGGTTGTAGGTCAGGTCGTGCTGGATGTCGTGAATGAACTCTGACTGGTACTCAGGGTACAGACGCAATACTTCGGCCAGGCCACCCATGTGTATACATTTTAGGTCGCAGTATGTTAAAGCCTGGAAAATGTACACAATTTTAGTATTAAACAATCAATTTCACCTGCAAAAGTTCACTTAGAGCAAGGTTAGAACGTCCCATCCATCTACTTAATAATGTAGCAATAAATATTCCGAGCGAGTGATTTTATTTATTTAATATATACATCTAAGTTATTACGCGAGCACAGAAGCTACAATTCGTATAAAATAATCCTCTCTCAATAAGAGTATAAAATGGATCAAAGGGACTACTCTATCAGATGAAAATATTTGCTTATTATTACAAACAAGTACCGTAGAGTTTTAAATAAAATATAAAAATAAAAATGACGGCATTTTGTTCAAACAAAGGTATAAGCTTCATCAACGTACCAAAAGTTAAATAAGACTAATTATAATTTGAAGCATAATATAGGTATGGTTTATATGTTAACTAATGAAATAAAGAAAGTTGCCATAACTTTGTTATTTAGCAATGTAACTATCGAGGTTGTATGTATGTGGCGTTAAAAATACCCCTGCAAGAGCTTTCGTTCCCAAAAAGAGCGTCGCAAAAATAAGCGCAACGTAAGCGTGTGCAATATGTTTTAAGCGCTGCGTGACAGGATTACTTTTTCAATCCGTGTTTATTTATTAAATCCAACTGAACCTTCTGAGAATTTGTGATTATTCTGAGGAAAAATGCCATTTGTTTGTTGTTTTGTCCAAAAATCACGACCGTTTCAAAAAGTACGTATGCAGTTTATTTATTGTTTATCAATTATGTTCGTTCTATGGAGCTCATTAGACATTTAACGAGAGGACCTTTTTACGTTAAAACTCTAAAGAGAGACCTTAATGAAGTTCCTGTTCATTTTAATTCTCAGTTATGTACTAACTTCAAACAGGAGTTAATAAACATTTTCGAAATAACGTCCATCTAAGCGCCTTCAAGATCAGTAAAGAAGCTTCAGTGCTTTTTTGCGTTAGTTAATAAACGTTATCATGTTTGTTTTCTTGTATATAGAGTATTGGTGATCCATTTCAAGTATGCTGATAATGAATTCAAAAAATTGAAACGCAAGATACACAATAGATTTGTTTAGGCAACTAAAGCAAGACTAGCACTAGACTTTGTTTTCGTAGCTTTTATAACCATTAGTCTTAATTAACTAAGAAGATACTTCCAAAATCCTAGTCAATAGTACATTATGATACAAGTGTGCTAAGTTGACCATTATATACAAGGCGGTATTGTGTGCACACGAGCGAAAGCGAGTGCGCCATAAGAAAGCCGCGTATATTATGGTCACAGGCACACGTGTTTCATACGACGTTTTTCAACACACTTGCGAGGAAAAAACAAGACTCTTCATTTACTAAGTTTTTAAGTATTAAAACAGTAAAAATACATTTCACTCGATTTTGATGGCAAAGACTTTCGCACGCGTTTTTCGCCTTGTTACGTATGTCCGGCGGAGTTAATAATAGGTTTTCTTCATTTTCTTCACTTGAAGTAGACATTTCCATTAATATTAAACTTCATAATTAATCCAAACTTCGTCACAGCCGTCAATTATTATTTACGAAAAATGGCGCGTTGTTTTTTCTTTTCTTACCGCGATACCGATGCGCGCGCAAGGCTTAGTCGCGAACTAGATCGGCCAAAAGCCAAGATTAAAAATGTAATAATTCGTGTTTAAAACACAAATCACAGAAAATGTTAAATGAATTTAAGCTATTTTTTATTAATAAATCTAGATTTACCATTTATTGAAATAAATATGTAGATACTGTTATTTTTCGCATAAATACTGTTTGTTGCTAAAATAAAAGTATTGTATAACCCGACTAAATTAAATCGCTTCTTCTTCTTACTTACGACTTGGTACTAGGGTACAAATGTAAATTGGTCGGGTTAATAAACTAAAAGCACTAGTGCAATAATATAGTGAAAAAGCACGCGTGGTTAATATCTATGATTAGGAGCCAAAAATCGGTGGAATAAAAATGTCGTTTTGAGCAAGTGTGTTGAAAATGAATTAATTAGTCAAGCGCACTACATTTTTTATAATTAGTAGTTTCGTTAAGTTCTTCTATTACTTAAAATTGATGGTCCCCAAAGCCAGACAAGAAGCTAATTACTATAACTTACAAAGTTTGCGCAGACTAATGAAATTGTGTGCTTACTCTCTGTGGCCGTTTGAGAATGATTCACTTGAAACAAAATTGACTTCGCCTAGAGATTAATAATATCCTTAAGCCGCCTAAATAATCACAGAGGACTAATTGCTGTTTTGGAATCTTTCGTAGTTATTTTTTCTTTCTATTAAGCACAAAAGGTAATCCTTTTCACAAAGGGTGTTGTTTTGGTCAGTGACATCCAACTCAGGGATGATAATATGAGTTATGCTTATTCTAATAAAAAGGTTTTATAAAAGAAAACCTCTTTATATTTCAAAACGAATAGGGAAACTCATTCTCTCGCGCGTAAATAGCGCGTATCTACGAAATACTACGCCGTAGCTAGTAAGCTCCGAAGAGGAGACGAGAAGAGTGTTGGTGGTTTTGAGTCGCTCGCTGTACCGCAATAGTAAATTGGTTTTGTGGGTTTTTCAATATAAAAAAATAAGCATCATAAGTCCCCCCTAGCCGATTTCGACTACAGTGGCCAGTCACAACAACTAACCGACTGCGCGGGACATATTATAGTGCACAAGTGTGTGCGCAAACACACGTGCACTCTCTATACTTTTCACGCTCATAGCCCGATGGGTCATCAATCTGACACGACCGGAGAGAGTTCAGGCGCATGACCAACGGCTTTACGTGCTTTCCGAGGCACGGGGGTGAAACATCGCCAACTTCCAAACTCCGGGCTGCCCTGAGAATTTTCTGAACAAGAAAACCCAGGTACATATTTTTGGCCCGTACCGGGGATTGAACCTGGGACCTCTGGCGCAGCCGTCGCTTTAAAGTGCGACCCTCTATCCGCTGCGCCACCGAGGCAGTTTTTTAAGCATCATAAGTACCAGATGACCAAAACAACTAAACTGTCTAGGCTCGGGAAATTTTATCGCTAACTTGGTTATCTAGCATCTCATAGTGTCAATTAAGGACGATAAATGTAAGCTTTCTTTAAAGGTGATAATATTTCACCACACACACCAAATGGCAAGTCTAACTTTTATGTCAATAACTATGTGAATCTATCTAACTTTGTGAAATAAAAGGTACTTTAACAACTTTTTATTAATCTGTGCTTAACTCTTATGCTGTTATAAACATACAGTGAACTAGCTAGGACTTCAAGTTCGTACACGTGTCTATAACTAAATACCAGTGTTTCACCAAAAAGCGAACATAACACGTGTAATACATGAACATGATAGAATATTGAATTTGCGAGCTGTCGGTCGCACGAACTCCACACTACCGCCAAACTTTGCGCACTGTTTGGCTATCGATAAAATGTTTCGGATAACTCAAGTATTTCGTTAATAAAAGTTCGACACAGGGTTATTTCGAACACAGCCAATATAACTAGGATGACTATGATCCCAAGTACATACTAAGTAGACAAAAGTTATTAATATCGAGGTGGATAACTTCTTCGTTGGCACTCGTAACAGAGTGAGATAATGTTTTTCTGATTTGTATTTTGATACACTATCGAGACAACACATTACACATTACAAACTACATTGTTACAACATCCAGCTAGCTAAACTGTACCTGGAAGAATAATCTTAGATAAGAAAAATCATTGATAGTGGATGGGGCGTTAGCTTTAATTAAAGTCTCGCCAAATTAAAAAAATAAGGAATTTGTGTATTTTTTCTGCTGAATGTTAAAATTACCTCTATAAATAGTACTCAGACTTTGAGCAGGCTAATGAAACCAAAAAATTTTTTTTATAAAATCACTTTGACATGAATGGACGTCAGCAAGCCAACATTTTTTGGGATTTCGTTTACGTTATTTTTTTCACAATTTGTAAACTCTATTTAGTTTTTGTTTTACATATTTTATCATAGGGTAAATCTGTATCTGTACTACGAGCTGAACTGAGCTGCAGTATAATCTAGTGATACGTTAGAATGTCCATCATTGTTGCAGAGACTCGTGTGTCTGCAGAGTATTATCCCTTTTGTGACAGTGAACGCCTAATAGGCGTGATAACATTACAAGTTATGCCTGGAGACCTGTACTCTTAAGTGTTCAGCCAAGGAGAATTCGGTGTACAAACCTGAACTTTGCGTGTCTAGGGCTATTCGCGGCCGAAGCCGGTTTCTTCGGCGTCAGAGCCGTATCTTCTGCGATGTTCTCATCGTCCTCCGATATGGAGGGCAGCGTGAGGGACGGGTGGCCGTTCCCATCGGACTCCTGCTCTGCCTCGTAGCCCTCCCGAAGGTTGTAGGTCAGGTCGTGCTGGATGTCGTGAATGAACTCTGACTGGTACTCAGGGTACAGCCGCAATACTTCGGCCAGGCCACCCATGTGTATACATTTTAGGTCGCAGTATGTTAAAGCCTGGAAAATGTACACAATTTTAGTATTAAACAATCAATTTCACCTGCAAAAGTTCACTTAGAGCAAGGTTAGAACGTCCCATCCATCTACTTAATAATGTAGCAATAAATATTCCGAGCGAGTGATTTTATTCATTTAATATATACATCTAAGTTATTACGCGAGCACAGAAGCTACAATTCGTATAAGATAATCCTCTCTCAATAAGAGTATAAAATGGATCAAAGGGACTACTCTATCAGATGAAAATATTTGCTTATTATTACAAACAAGTACCGTAGAGTTTTAAATAAAATATAAAAATAAAAATAACGGCATTTTATTCAAACAAAGGTATAAGCTTCATCAACGTACTAAAAGTTAAATAAGACTAATTATAATTTGAAGCATAATATAGGTATGGTTTATATGTTAACTAATGAAATAAACAAAGTTGCCATAACTTTGTTATTTAGGAATGTAACTATCGAGGTTGTATGTATGTGGCGTTAAAAATACCCCTGCAAGAGCTTTCGTTCCCAAAAAGAGCGTCGCAAAAATAAGCGCAACGTAAGCGTGTGCAATATGTTTTAAGCGCTGCGTGACAGGATTACTTTTTCAATCCGTGTTTATTTATTAAATCCAACTGAACCTTCTGAGAATTTGTGATTATTCTGAGGAAAAATGCCATTTGTTTGTTGTTTTGTCCAAAAATCACGACCGTTTCAAAAAGTACGTATGCAGTTTATTTATTGTTTATCAATTATGTTCGTTCTATGGAGCTCATTAGACATTTAACGAGAGGACCTTTTTACGTTAAAACTCTAAAGAGAGACCTTAATAAAGTTCCTGTTCATTTTAATTCTCAGTTATGTACTAACTTCAAACAGGAGTTAATAAACATTTTCGAAATAACGTCCATCCAAGCGCCTTCAAGATCAGTAAAGAAGCTTCAGTGCTTTTTTGCGTTAGTTAATAAACGTTATCATGTTTGTTTTTTTGTATATAGAGTATTGGTGATCCATTTCAAGTATGCTGATAATGAATTCAAAAAATTGAAACGCAAGATACACAATAGATTTGTTTAGGCAACTAAAGCAAGACTAGCACTAGACTTTGTTTTCGTAGCTTTTATAACCATTAGTCTTAATTAACTAAGAAGATACTTCCAAAATCCTAGTCAATAGTACATTATGATACAAGTGTGCTAAGTTGACCATTATATACAAGGCGGTATTGTGTGCACACGAGCGAAAGCGAGTGCGCCATAAGAAAGCCGCGTATATTATGGTCACAGGCACACGTGTTTCATACGACGTTTTTCAACACACTTGCGAGGAAAAAACAAGACTCTTCATTTACTAAGTTTTTAAGTATTAAAACAGTAAAAATACATTTCACTCGATTTTGATGGCAAAGACTTTCGCACGCGTTTTTCGCCTTGTTACGTATGTCCGGCGGAGTTAATAATAGGTTTTCTTCATTTTCTTCACTTGAAGTAGACATTTCCATTAATATTAAACTTCATAATTAATCCAAACTTCGTCACAGCCGACAATTATTATTTACGAAAAATGGCGCGTTGTTTTTTCTTTTCTTACCGCGATACCGATGCGCGCGCAAGGCTTAGTCGCGAACTAGATCGGCCAAAAGCCAAGATTAAAAATGTAATAATTCGTGTTTAAAACACAAATCACAGAAAATGTTAAATGAATTTAAGCTATTTTTTATTAATAAATCTAGATTTACCATTTATTGAAATAAATATGTAGATACTGTTATTTTTCGCATAAATACTGTTTGTTGCTAAAATAAAAGTATTGTATAACCCGACTAAATTAAATCGCTTCTTCTTCTTACTTACGACTTGGTACTAGGGTACAAATGTAAATTGGTCGGGTTAATAAACTAAAAGCAATAGTGCAATAATATAGTGAAAAAGCACGCGTGTTTAATATCTATGATTAGGAGCCAAAAATCGGTGGAATAAAAATGTCGTTTCGAGCAAGTGTGTTGAAAATGAATTAATTAGTCAAGCGCACTACACTTTTTATAATTAGTAGTTTCGTTAAGTTCTTCTAATACTTAAAATTGATGGTTCCCAAAGCCAGACAAGAAGCTAATTACTATAACTTACAAAGTTTGCGCAGACTAATGAAATTGTGTGCTTACTCTCTGTGGCCGTTTGAGAATGATTCACTTGAAACAAAATTGACTTCGCCTAGAGATTAATAATATCCTTAAGCCGCCTAAATAATCACAGAGGACTAATTGCTGTTTTGGAATCTTTCATAGTTATTTTTTCTTTCTATTAAGCACAAAAGGTAATCCTTTTCACAAAGGGTGTTGTTTTGGTCAGTGACATCCAACTCAGGGATGATAATATGAGTTATGCTTATTCTAATAAAAAGGTTTTATAAAAGAAAACCTCTTTATATTTCAAAACGAATAGGGAAACTCATTCTCTCGCGCGTAAATAGCGCGTATCTACGAAATACTACGCCGTAGCTAGTAAGCTCCGAAGAGGAGACGAGAAGAGTGTTGGTGGTTTTGAGTCGCTCGCTGTACCGCAATAGTAAATTGGTTTTGTGGGTTTTTCAATATAAAAAAATAAGCATCATAAGTCCCCCCTAGCCGATTTCGACTACAGTGGCCAGTCACAACAACTAACCGACTGCGCGGGACATATTATAGTGCACAAGTGTGTGCGCAAACACACGTGCACTCTCTATACTTTTCACGCTCATAGCCCGATGGGTCATCAATCTGACACGACCGGAGAGAGTTCAGGCGCATGACCAACGGCTTTACGTGCTTTCCGAGGCACGGGGGTGAAACATCGCCAACTTCCAAACTCCGGGCTGCCCTGAGAATTTTCTGAACAAGAAAACCCAGGTACATATTTTTGGCCCGTACCGGGGATTGAACCTGGGACCTCTGGCGCAGCCGTCGCTTTAAAGTGCGACCCTCTATCCGCTGCGCCACCGAGGCAGTTTTTTAAGCATCATAAGTACCAGATGACCAAAACAACTAAACTGTCTAGGCTCGGGAAATTTTATCGCTAACTTGGTTATCTAGCATCTCATAGTGTCAATTAAGGACGATAAATGTAAGCTTTCTTTAAAGGTGATAATATTTCACCACACACACCAAATGGCAAGTCTAACTTTTATGTCAATAACTATGTGAATCTATCTAACTTTGTGAAATAAAAGGTACTTTAACAACTTTTTATTAATCTGTGCTTAACTCTTATGCTGTTATAAACATACAGTGAACTAGCTAGGACTTCAAGTTCGTACACGTGTCTATAACTAAATACCAGTGTTTCACCAAAAAGCGAACATAACACGTGTAATACATGAACATGATAGAATATTGAATTTGCGAGCTGTCGGTCGCACGAACTCCACACTACCGCCAAACTTTGCGCACTGTTTGGCTATCGATAAAATGTTTCGGATAACTCAAGTATTTCGTTAATAAAAGTTCGACACAGGGTTATTTCGAACACAGCCAATATAACTAGGATGACTATGATCCCAAGTACATACTAAGTAGACAAAAGTTATTAATATCGAGGTGGATAACTTCTTCGTTGGCACTCGTAACAGAGTGAGATAATGTTTTTCTGATTTGTATTTTGATACACTATCGAGACAACACATTACACATTACAAACTACATTGTTACAACATCCAGCTAGCTAAACTGTACCTGGAAGAATAATCTTAGATAAGAAAAATCATTGATAGTGGATGGGGCGTTAGCTTTAATTAAAGTCTCGCCAAATTAAAAAAATAAGGAATTTGTGTATTTTTTCTGCTGAATGTTAAAATTACCTCTATAAATAGTACTCAGACTTTGAGCAGGCTAATGAAACCAAAAAATTTTTTTTATAAAATCACTTTGACATGAATGGACGTCAGCAAGCCAACATTTTTTGGGATTTCGTTTACGTTATTTTTTTCACAATTTGTAAACTCTATTTAGTTTTTGTTTTACATATTTTATCATAGGGTAAATCTGTATCTGTACTACGAGCTGAACTGAGCTGCAGTATAATCTAGTGATACGTTAGAATGTCCATCATTGTTGCAGAGACTCGTGTGTCTGCAGAGTATTATCCCTTTTGTGACAGTGAACGCCTAATAGGCGTGATAACATTACAAGTTATGCCTGGAGACCTGTACTCTTAAGTGTTCAGCCAAGGAGAATTCGGTGTACAAACCTGAACTTTGCGTGTCTAGGGCTATTCGCGGCCGAAGCCGGTTTCTTCGGCGTCAGAGCCGTATCTTCTGCGATGTTCTCATCGTCCTCCGATATGGAGGGCAGCGTGAGGGACGGGTGGCCGTTCCCATCGGACTCCTGCTCTGCCTCGTAGCCCTCCCGAAGGTTGTAGGTCAGGTCGTGCTGGATGTCGTGAATGAACTCTGACTGGTACTCAGGGTACAGCCGCAATACTTCGGCCAGGCCACCCATGTGTATACATTTTAGGTCGCAGTATGTTAAAGCCTGGAAAATGTACACAATTTTAGTATTAAACAATCAATTTCACCTGCAAAAGTTCACTTAGAGCAAGGTTAGAACGTCCCATCCATCTACTTAATAATGTAGCAATAAATATTCCGAGCGAGTGATTTTATTCATTTAATATATACATCTAAGTTATTACGCGAGCACAGAAGCTACAATTCGTATAAGATAATCCTCTCTCAATAAGAGTATAAAATGGATCAAAGGGACTACTCTATCAGATGAAAATATTTGCTTATTATTACAAACAAGTACCGTAGAGTTTTAAATAAAATATAAAAATAAAAATAACGGCATTTTATTCAAACAAAGGTATAAGCTTCATCAACGTACTAAAAGTTAAATAAGACTAATTATAATTTGAAGCATAATATAGGTATGGTTTATATGTTAACTAATGAAATAAACAAAGTTGCCATAACTTTGTTATTTAGGAATGTAACTATCGAGGTTGTATGTATGTGGCGTTAAAAATACCCCTGCAAGAGCTTTCGTTCCCAAAAAGAGCGTCGCAAAAATAAGCGCAACGTAAGCGTGTGCAATATGTTTTAAGCGCTGCGTGACAGGATTACTTTTTCAATCCGTGTTTATTTATTAAATCCAACTGAACCTTCTGAGAATTTGTGATTATTCTGAGGAAAAATGCCATTTGTTTGTTGTTTTGTCCAAAAATCACGACCGTTTCAAAAAGTACGTATGCAGTTTATTTATTGTTTATCAATTATGTTCGTTCTATGGAGCTCATTAGACATTTAACGAGAGGACCTTTTTACGTTAAAACTCTAAAGAGAGACCTTAATAAAGTTCCTGTTCATTTTAATTCTCAGTTATGTACTAACTTCAAACAGGAGTTAATAAACATTTTCGAAATAACGTCCATCCAAGCGCCTTCAAGATCAGTAAAGAAGTTTCAGTGCTTTTTTGCGTTAGTTAATAAACGTTATCATGTTTGTTTTTTTGTATATAGAGTATTGGTGATCCATTTCAAGTATGCTGATAATGAATTCAAAAAATTGAAACGCAAGATACACAATAGATTTGTTTAGGCAACTAAAGCAAGACTAGCACTAGACTTTGTTTTCGTAGCTTTTATAACCATTAGTCTTAATTAACTAAGAAGATACTTCCAAAATCCTAGTCAATAGTACATTATGATACAAGTGTGCTAAGTTGACCATTATATACAAGGCGGTATTGTGTGCACACGAGCGAAAGCGAGTGCGCCATAAGAAAGCCGCGTATATTATGGTCACAGGCACACGTGTTTCATACGACGTTTTTCAACACACTTGCGAGGAAAAAACAAGACTCTTCATTTACTAAGTTTTTAAGTATTGAAAACAGTAAAAATACATTTCACTCGATTTTGATGGCAAAGACTTTCGCACGCGTTTTTCGCCTTGTTACGTATGTCCGGCGGAGTTAATAATAGGTTTTCTTCATTTTCTTCACTTGAAGTAGACATTTCCATTAATATTAAACTTCATAATTAATCCAAACTTCCTCACAGCCGACAATTATTATTTACGAAAAATGGCGCGTTGTTTTTTCTTTTCTTACCGCGATACCGATGCGCGCGCAAGGCTTAGTCGCGAACTAGATCGGCCAAAAGCCAAGATTAAAAATGTAATAATTCGTGTTTAAAACACAAATCACAGAAAATGTTAAATGAATTTAAGCTATTTTTTATTAATAAATCTAGATTTACCATTTATTGAAATAAATATGTAGATACTGTTATTTTTCGCATAAATACTGTTTGTTGCTAAAATAAAAGTATTGTATAACCCGACTAAATTAAATCGCTTCTTCTTCTTACTTACGACTTGGTACTAGGGTACAAATGTAAATTGGTCGGGTTAATAAACTAAAAGCAATAGTGCAATAATATAGTGAAAAAGCACGCGTGTTTAATATCTATGATTAGGAGCCAAAAATCGGTGGAATAAAAATGTCGTTTCGAGCAAGTGTGTTGAAAATGAATTAATTAGTCAAGCGCACTACACTTTTTATAATTAGTAGTTTCGTTAAGTTCTTCTAATACTTAAAATTGATGGTTCCCAAAGCCAGACAAGAAGCTAATTACTATAACTTACAAAGTTTGCGCAGACTAATGAAATTGTGTGCTTACTCTCTGTGGCCGTTTGAGAATGATTCACTTGAAACAAAATTGACTTCGCCTAGAGATTAATAATATCCTTAAGCCGCCTAAATAATCACAGAGGACTAATTGCTGTTTTGGAATCTTTCATAGTTATTTTTTCTTTCTATTAAGCACAAAAGGTAATCCTTTTCACAAAGGGTGTTGTTTTGGTCAGTGACATCCAACTCAGGGATGATAATATGAGTTATGCTTATTCTAATAAAAAGGTTTTATAAAAGAAAACCTCTTTATATTTCAAAACGAATAGGGAAACTCATTCTCTCGCGCGTAAATAGCGCGTATCTACGAAATACTACGCCGTAGCTAGTAAGCTCCGAAGAGGAGACGAGAAGAGTGTTGGTGGTTTTGAGTCGCTCGCTGTACCGCAATAGTAAATTGGTTTTGTGGGTTTTTCAATATAAAAAAATAAGCATCATAAGTCCCCCCTAGCCGATTTCGACTACAGTGGCCAGTCACAACAACTAACCGACTGCGCGGGACATATTATAGTGCACAAGTGTGTGCGCAAACACACGTGCACTCTCTATACTTTTCACGCTCATAGCCCGATGGGTCATCAATCTGACACGACCGGAGAGAGTTCAGGCGCATGACCAACGGCTTTACGTGCTTTCCGAGGCACGGGGGTGAAACATCGCCAACTTCCAAACTCCGGGCTGCCCTGAGAATTTTCTGAACAAGAAAACCCAGGTACATATTTTTGGCCCGTACCGGGGATTGAACCTGGGACCTCTGGCGCAGCCGTCGCTTTAAAGTGCGACCCTCTATCCGCTGCGCCACCGAGGCAGTTTTTTAAGCATCATAAGTACCAGATGACCAAAACAACTAAACTGTCTAGGCTCGGGAAATTTTATCGCTAACTTGGTTATCTAGCATCTCATAGTGTCAATTAAGGACGATAAATGTAAGCTTTCTTTAAAGGTGATAATATTTCACCACACACACCAAATGGCAAGTCTAACTTTTATGTCAATAACTATGTGAATCTATCTAACTTTGTGAAATAAAAGGTACTTTAACAACTTTTTATTAATCTGTGCTTAACTCTTATGCTGTTATAAACATACAGTGAACTAGCTAGGACTTCAAGTTCGTACACGTGTCTATAACTAAATACCAGTGTTTCACCAAAAAGCGAACATAACACGTGTAATACATGAACATGATAGAATATTGAATTTGCGAGCTGTCGGTCGCACGAACTCCACACTACCGCCAAACTTTGCGCACTGTTTGGCTATCGATAAAATGTTTCGGATAACTCAAGTATTTCGTTAATAAAAGTTCGACACAGGGTTATTTCGAACACAGCCAATATAACTAGGATGACTATGATCCCAAGTACATACTAAGTAGACAAAAGTTATTAATATCGAGGTGGATAACTTCTTCGTTGGCACTCGTAACAGAGTGAGATAATGTTTTTCTGATTTGTATTTTGATACACTATCGAGACAACACATTACACATTACAAACTACATTGTTACAACATCCAGCTAGCTAAACTGTACCTGGAAGAATAATCTTAGATAAGAAAAATCATTGATAGTGGATGGGGCGTTAGCTTTAATTAAAGTCTCGCCAAATTAAAAAAATAAGGAATTTGTGTATTTTTTCTGCTGAATGTTAAAATTACCTCTATAAATAGTACTCAGACTTTGAGCAGGCTAATGAAACCAAAAAATTTTTTTTATAAAATCACTTTGACATGAATGGACGTCAGCAAGCCAACATTTTTTGGGATTTCGTTTACGTTATTTTTTTCACAATTTGTAAACTCTATTTAGTTTTTGTTTTACATATTTTATCATAGGGTAAATCTGTATCTGTACTACGAGCTGAACTGAGCTGCAGTATAATCTAGTGATACGTTAGAATGTCCATCATTGTTGCAGAGACTCGTGTGTCTGCAGAGTATTATCCCTTTTGTGACAGTGAACGCCTAATAGGCGTGATAACATTACAAGTTATGCCTGGAGACCTGTACTCTTAAGTGTTCAGCCAAGGAGAATTCGGTGTACAAACCTGAACTTTGCGTGTCTAGGGCTATTCGCGGCCGAAGCCGGTTTCTTCGGCGTCAGAGCCGTATCTTCTGCGATGTTCTCATCGTCCTCCGATATGGAGGGCAGCGTGAGGGACGGGTGGCCGTTCCCATCGGACTCCTGCTCTGCCTCGTAGCCCTCCCGAAGGTTGTAGGTCAGGTCGTGCTGGATGTCGTGAATGAACTCTGACTGGTACTCAGGGTACAGCCGCAATACTTCGGCCAGGCCACCCATGTGTATACATTTTAGGTCGCAGTATGTTAAAGCCTGGAAAATGTACACAATTTTAGTATTAAACAATCAATTTCACCTGCAAAAGTTCACTTAGAGCAAGGTTAGAACGTCCCATCCATCTACTTAATAATGTAGCAATAAATATTCCGAGCGAGTGATTTTATTCATTTAATATATACATCTAAGTTATTACGCGAGCACAGAAGCTACAATTCGTATAAGATAATCCTCTCTCAATAAGAGTATAAAATGGATCAAAGGGACTACTCTATCAGATGAAAATATTTGCTTATTATTACAAACAAGTACCGTAGAGTTTTAAATAAAATATAAAAATAAAAATAACGGCATTTTATTCAAACAAAGGTATAAGCTTCATCAACGTACTAAAAGTTAAATAAGACTAATTATAATTTGAAGCATAATATAGGTATGGTTTATATGTTAACTAATGAAATAAACAAAGTTGCCATAACTTTGTTATTTAGGAATGTAACTATCGAGGTTGTATGTATGTGGCGTTAAAAATACCCCTGCAAGAGCTTTCGTTCCCAAAAAGAGCGTCGCAAAAATAAGCGCAACGTAAGCGTGTGCAATATGTTTTAAGCGCTGCGTGACAGGATTACTTTTTCAATCCGTGTTTATTTATTAAATCCAACTGAACCTTCTGAGAATTTGTGATTATTCTGAGGAAAAATGCCATTTGTTTGTTGTTTTGTCCAAAAATCACGACCGTTTCAAAAAGTACGTATGCAGTTTATTTATTGTTTATCAATTATGTTCGTTCTATGGAGCTCATTAGACATTTAACGAGAGGACCTTTTTACGTTAAAACTCTAAAGAGAGACCTTAATAAAGTTCCTGTTCATTTTAATTCTCAGTTATGTACTAACTTCAAACAGGAGTTAATAAACATTTTCGAAATAACGTCCATCCAAGCGCCTTCAAGATCAGTAAAGAAGCTTCAGTGCTTTTTTGCGTTAGTTAATAAACGTTATCATGTTTGTTTTTTTGTATATAGAGTATTGGTGATCCATTTCAAGTATGCTGATAATGAATTCAAAAAATTGAAACGCAAGATACACAATAGATTTGTTTAGGCAACTAAAGCAAGACTAGCACTAGACTTTGTTTTCGTAGCTTTTATAACCATTAGTCTTAATTAACTAAGAAGATACTTCCAAAATCCTAGTCAATAGTACATTATGATACAAGTGTGCTAAGTTGACCATTATATACAAGGCGGTATTGTGTGCACACGAGCGAAAGCGAGTGCGCCATAAGAAAGCCGCGTATATTATGGTCACAGGCACACGTGTTTCATACGACGTTTTTCAACACACTTGCGAGGAAAAAACAAGACTCTTCATTTACTAAGTTTTTAAGTATTAAAACAGTAAAAATACATTTCACTCGATTTTGATGGCAAAGACTTTCGCACGCGTTTTTCGCCTTGTTACGTATGTCCGGCGGAGTTAATAATAGGTTTTCTTCATTTTCTTCACTTGAAGTAGACATTTCCATT
Source organism: Pyrausta purpuralis (assembly GCA_963924145.1). Lineage (NCBI taxonomy): Eukaryota > Metazoa > Arthropoda > Insecta > Lepidoptera > Crambidae > Pyrausta > Pyrausta purpuralis. The sequence goes on along the minus strand of OZ001649.1, from coordinate 9,458,673 downwards.
AATATTAAACTTCATAATTAATCCAAACTTCGTCACAGCCGACAATTATTATTTACGAAAAATGGCGCGTTGTTTTTTCTTTTCTTACCGCGATACCGATGCGCGCGCAAGGCTTAGTCGCGAACTAGATCGGCCAAAAGCCAAGATTAAAAATGTAATAATTCGTGTTTAAAACACAATTCACAGAAAATGTTAAATGAATTTAAGCTATTTTTTATTAATAAATCTAGATTTACCATTTATTGAAATAAATATGTAGATACTGTTATTTTTCGCATAAATACTGTTTGTTGCTAAAATAAAAGTATTGTATAACCCGACTAAATTAAATCGCTTCTTCTTCTTACTTACGACTTGGTACTAGGGTACAAATGTAAATTGGTCGGGTTAATAAACTAAAAGCAATAGTGCAATAATATAGTGAAAAAGCACGCGTGTTTAATATCTATGATTAGGAGCCAAAAATCGGTGGAATAAAAATGTCGTTTCGAGCAAGTGTGTTGAAAATGAATTAATTAGTCAAGCGCACTACACTTTTTATAATTAGTAGTTTCGTTAAGTTCTTCTAATACTTAAAATTGATGGTTCCCAAAGCCAGACAAGAAGCTAATTACTATAACTTACAAAGTTTGCGCAGACTAATGAAATTGTGTGCTTACTCTCTGTGGCCGTTTGAGAATGATTCACTTGAAACAAAATTGACTTCGCCTAGAGATTAATAATATCCTTAAGCCGCCTAAATAATCACAGAGGACTAATTGCTGTTTTGGAATCTTTCATAGTTATTTTTTCTTTCTATTAAGCACAAAAGGTAATCCTTTTCACAAAGGGTGTTGTTTTGGTCAGTGACATCCAACTCAGGGATGATAATATGAGTTATGCTTATTCTAATAAAAAGGTTTTATAAAAGAAAACCTCTTTATATTTCAAAACGAATAGGGAAACTCATTCTCTCGCGCGTAAATAGCGCGTATCTACGAAATACTACGCCGTAGCTAGTAAGCTCCGAAGAGGAGACGAGAAGAGTGTTGGTGGTTTTGAGTCGCTCGCTGTACCGCAATAGTAAATTGGTTTTGTGGGTTTTTCAATATAAAAAAATAAGCATCATAAGTCCCCCCTAGCCGATTTCGACTACAGTGGCCAGTCACAACAACTAACCGACTGCGCGGGACATATTATAGTGCACAAGTGTGTGCGCAAACACACGTGCACTCTCTATACTTTTCACGCTCATAGCCCGATGGGTCATCAATCTGACACGACCGGAGAGAGTTCAGGCGCATGACCAACGGCTTTACGTGCTTTCCGAGGCACGGGGGTGAAACATCGCCAACTTCCAAACTCCGGGCTGCCCTGAGAATTTTCTGAACAAGAAAACCCAGGTACATATTTTTGGCCCGTACCGGGGATTGAACCTGGGACCTCTGGCGCAGCCGTCGCTTTAAAGTGCGACCCTCTATCCGCTGCGCCACCGAGGCAGTTTTTTAAGCATCATAAGTACCAGATGACCAAAACAACTAAACTGTCTAGGCTCGGGAAATTTTATCGCTAACTTGGTTATCTAGCATCTCATAGTGTCAATTAAGGACGATAAATGTAAGCTTTCTTTAAAGGTGATAATATTTCACCACACACACCAAATGGCAAGTCTAACTTTTATGTCAATAACTATGTGAATCTATCTAACTTTGTGAAATAAAAGGTACTTTAACAACTTTTTATTAATCTGTGCTTAACTCTTATGCTGTTATAAACATACAGTGAACTAGCTAGGACTTCAAGTTCGTACACGTGTCTATAACTAAATACCAGTGTTTCACCAAAAAGCGAACATAACACGTGTAATACATGAACATGATAGAATATTGAATTTGCGAGCTGTCGGTCGCACGAACTCCACACTACCGCCAAACTTTGCGCACTGTTTGGCTATCGATAAAATGTTTCGGATAACTCAAGTATTTCGTTAATAAAAGTTCGACACAGGGTTATTTCGAACACAGCCAATATAACTAGGATGACTATGATCCCAAGTACATACTAAGTAGACAAAAGTTATTAATATCGAGGTGGATAACTTCTTCGTTGGCACTCGTAACAGAGTGAGATAATGTTTTTCTGATTTGTATTTTGATACACTATCGAGACAACACATTACACATTACAAACTACATTGTTACAACATCCAGCTAGCTAAACTGTACCTGGAAGAATAATCTTAGATAAGAAAAATCATTGATAGTGGATGGGGCGTTAGCTTTAATTAAAGTCTCGCCAAATTAAAAAAATAAGGAATTTGTGTATTTTTTCTGCTGAATGTTAAAATTACCTCTATAAATAGTACTCAGACTTTGAGCAGGCTAATGAAACCAAAAAATTTTTTTTATAAAATCACTTTGACATGAATGGACGTCAGCAAGCCAACATTTTTTGGGATTTCGTTTACGTTATTTTTTTCACAATTTGTAAACTCTATTTAGTTTTTGTTTTACATATTTTATCATAGGGTAAATCTGTATCTGTACTACGAGCTGAACTGAGCTGCAGTATAATCTAGTGATACGTTAGAATGTCCATCATTGTTGCAGAGACTCGTGTGTCTGCAGAGTATTATCCCTTTTGTGACAGTGAACGCCTAATAGGCGTGATAACATTACAAGTTATGCCTGGAGACCTGTACTCTTAAGTGTTCAGCCAAGGAGAATTCGGTGTACAAACCTGAACTTTGCGTGTCTAGGGCTATTCGCGGCCGAAGCCGGTTTCTTCGGCGTCAGAGCCGTATCTTCTGCGATGTTCTCATCGTCCTCCGATATGGAGGGCAGCGTGAGGGACGGGTGGCCGTTCCCATCGGACTCCTGCTCTGCCTCGTAGCCCTCCCGAAGGTTGTAGGTCAGGTCGTGCTGGATGTCGTGAATGAACTCTGACTGGTACTCAGGGTACAGCCGCAATACTTCGGCCAGGCCACCCATGTGTATACATTTTAGGTCGCAGTATGTTAAAGCCTGGAAAATGTACACAATTTTAGTATTAAACAATCAATTTCACCTGCAAAAGTTCACTTAGAGCAAGGTTAGAACGTCCCATCCATCTACTTAATAATGTAGCAATAAATATTCCGAGCGAGTGATTTTATTCATTTAATATATACATCTAAGTTATTACGCGAGCACAGAAGCTACAATTCGTATAAGATAATCCTCTCTCAATAAGAGTATAAAATGGATCAAAGGGACTACTCTATCAGATGAAAATATTTGCTTATTATTACAAACAAGTACCGTAGAGTTTTAAATAAAATATAAAAATAAAAATAACGGCATTTTATTCAAACAAAGGTATAAGCTTCATCAACGTACTAAAAGTTAAATAAGACTAATTATAATTTGAAGCATAATATAGGTATGGTTTATATGTTAACTAATGAAATAAACAAAGTTGCCATAACTTTGTTATTTAGGAATGTAACTATCGAGGTTGTATGTATGTGGCGTTAAAAATACCCCTGCAAGAGCTTTCGTTCCCAAAAAGAGCGTCGCAAAAATAAGCGCAACGTAAGCGTGTGCAATATGTTTTAAGCGCTGCGTGACAGGATTACTTTTTCAATCCGTGTTTATTTATTAAATCCAACTGAACCTTCTGAGAATTTGTGATTATTCTGAGGAAAAATGCCATTTGTTTGTTGTTTTGTCCAAAAATCACGACCGTTTCAAAAAGTACGTATGCAGTTTATTTATTGTTTATTAATTATGTTCGTTCTATGGAGCTCATTAGACATTTAACGAGAGGACCTTTTTACGTTAAAACTCTAAAGAGAGACCTTAATAAAGTTCCTGTTCATTTTAATTCTCAGTTATGTACTAACTTCAAACAGGAGTTAATAAACATTTTCGAAATAACGTCCATCCAAGCGCCTTCAAGATCAGTAAAGAAGTTTCAGTGCTTTTTTGCGTTAGTTAATAAACGTTATCATGTTTGTTTTTTTGTATATAGAGTATTGGTGATCCATTTCAAGTATGCTGATAATGAATTCAAAAAATTGAAACGCAAGATACACAATAGATTTGTTTAGGCAACTAAAGCAAGACTAGCACTAGACTTTGTTTTCGTAGCTTTTATAACCATTAGTCTTAATTAACTAAGAAGATACTTCCAAAATCCTAGTCAATAGTACATTATGATACAAGTGTGCTAAGTTGACCATTATATACAAGGCGGTATTGTGTGCACACGAGCGAAAGCGAGTGCGCCATAAGAAAGCCGCGTATATTATGGTCACAGGCACACGTGTTTCATACGACGTTTTTCAACACACTTGCGAGGAAAAAACAAGACTCTTCATTTACTAAGTTTTTAAGTATTAAAACAGTAAAAATACATTTCACTCGATTTTGATGGCAAAGACTTTCGCACGCGTTTTTCGCCTTGTTACGTATGTCCGGCGGAGTTAATAATAGGTTTTCTTCATTTTCTTCACTTGAAGTAGACATTTCCATTAATATTAAACTTCATAATTAATCCAAACTTCGTCACAGCCGACAATTATTATTTACGAAAAATGGCGCGTTGTTTTTTCTTTTCTTACCGCGATACCGATGCGCGCGCAAGGCTTAGTCGCGAACTAGATCGGCCAAAAGCCAAGATTAAAAATGTAATAATTCGTGTTTAAAACACAAATCACAGAAAATGTTAAATGAATTTAAGCTATTTTTTATTAATAAATCTAGATTTACCATTTATTGAAATAAATATGTAGATACTGTTATTTTTCGCATAAATACTGTTTGTTGCTAAAATAAAAGTATTGTATAACCCGACTAAATTAAATCGCTTCTTCTTCTTACTTACGACTTGGTACTAGGGTACAAATGTAAATTGGTCGGGTTAATAAACTAAAAGCAATAGTGCAATAATATAGTGAAAAAGCACGCGTGTTTAATATCTATGATTAGGAGCCAAAAATCGGTGGAATAAAAATGTCGTTTCGAGCAAGTGTGTTGAAAATGAATTAATTAGTCAAGCGCACTACACTTTTTATAATTAGTAGTTTCGTTAAGTTCTTCTAATACTTAAAATTGATGGTTCCCAAAGCCAGACAAGAAGCTAATTACTATAACTTACAAAGTTTGCGCAGACTAATGAAATTGTGTGCTTACTCTCTGTGGCCGTTTGAGAATGATTCACTTGAAACAAAATTGACTTCGCCTAGAGATTAATAATATCCTTAAGCCGCCTAAATAATCACAGAGGACTAATTGCTGTTTTGGAATCTTTCATAGTTATTTTTTCTTTCTATTAAGCACAAAAGGTAATCCTTTTCACAAAGGGTGTTGTTTTGGTCAGTGACATCCAACTCAGGGATGATAATATGAGTTATGCTTATTCTAATAAAAAGGTTTTATAAAAGAAAACCTCTTTATATTTCAAAACGAATAGGGAAACTCATTCTCTCGCGCGTAAATAGCGCGTATCTACGAAATACTACGCCGTAGCTAGTAAGCTCCGAAGAGGAGACGAGAAGAGTGTTGGTGGTTTTGAGTCGCTCGCTGTACCGCAATAGTAAATTGGTTTTGTGGGTTTTTCAATATAAAAAAATAAGCATCATAAGTCCCCCCTAGCCGATTTCGACTACAGTGGCCAGTCACAACAACTAACCGACTGCGCGGGACATATTATAGTGCACAAGTGTGTGCGCAAACACACGTGCACTCTCTATACTTTTCACGCTCATAGCCCGATGGGTCATCAATCTGACACGACCGGAGAGAGTTCAGGCGCATGACCAACGGCTTTACGTGCTTTCCGAGGCACGGGGGTGAAACATCGCCAACTTCCAAACTCCGGGCTGCCCTGAGAATTTTCTGAACAAGAAAACCCAGGTACATATTTTTGGCCCGTACCGGGGATTGAACCTGGGACCTCTGGCGCAGCCGTCGCTTTAAAGTGCGACCCTCTATCCGCTGCGCCACCGAGGCAGTTTTTTAAGCATCATAAGTACCAGATGACCAAAACAACTAAACTGTCTAGGCTCGGGAAATTTTATCGCTAACTTGGTTATCTAGCATCTCATAGTGTCAATTAAGGACGATAAATGTAAGCTTTCTTTAAAGGTGATAATATTTCACCACACACACCAAATGGCAAGTCTAACTTTTATGTCAATAACTATGTGAATCTATCTAACTTTGTGAAATAAAAGGTACTTTAACAACTTTTTATTAATCTGTGCTTAACTCTTATGCTGTTATAAACATACAGTGAACTAGCTAGGACTTCAAGTTCGTACACGTGTCTATAACTAAATACCAGTGTTTCACCAAAAAGCGAACATAACACGTGTAATACATGAACATGATAGAATATTGAATTTGCGAGCTGTCGGTCGCACGAACTCCACACTACCGCCAAACTTTGCGCACTGTTTGGCTATCGATAAAATGTTTCGGATAACTCAAGTATTTCGTTAATAAAAGTTCGACACAGGGTTATTTCGAACACAGCCAATATAACTAGGATGACTATGATCCCAAGTACATACTAAGTAGACAAAAGTTATTAATATCGAGGTGGATAACTTCTTCGTTGGCACTCGTAACAGAGTGAGATAATGTTTTTCTGATTTGTATTTTGATACACTATCGAGACAACACATTACACATTACAAACTACATTGTTACAACATCCAGCTAGCTAAACTGTACCTGGAAGAATAATCTTAGATAAGAAAAATCATTGATAGTGGATGGGGCGTTAGCTTTAATTAAAGTCTCGCCAAATTAAAAAAATAAGGAATTTGTGTATTTTTTCTGCTGAATGTTAAAATTACCTCTATAAATAGTACTCAGACTTTGAGCAGGCTAATGAAACCAAAAAATTTTTTTTATAAAATCACTTTGACATGAATGGACGTCAGCAAGCCAACATTTTTTGGGATTTCGTTTACGTTATTTTTTTCACAATTTGTAAACTCTATTTAGTTTTTGTTTTACATATTTTATCATAGGGTAAATCTGTATCTGTACTACGAGCTGAACTGAGCTGCAGTATAATCTAGTGATACGTTAGAATGTCCATCATTGTTGCAGAGACTCGTGTGTCTGCAGAGTATTATCCCTTTTGTGACAGTGAACGCCTAATAGGCATGATAACATTACAAGTTATGCCTGGAGACCTGTACTCTTAAGTGTTCAGCCAAGGAGAATTCAGTGTACAAACCTGAACTTTGCGTGTCTAGGGCTATTCGCGGCCGAAGCCGGTTTCTTCGGCGTCAGAGCCGTATCTTCTGCGATGTTCTCATCGTCCTCCGATATGGAGGGCAGCGTGAGGGACGGGTGGCCGTTCCCATCGGACTCCTGCTCTGCCTCGTAGCCCTCCCGAAGGTTGTAGGTCAGGTCGTGCTGGATGTCGTGAATGAACTCTGACTGGTACTCAGGGTACAGACGCAATACTTCGGCCAGGCCACCCATGTGTATACATTTTAGGTCGCAGTATGTTAAAGCCTGGAAAATGTACACAATTTTAGTATTAAACAATCAATTTCACCTGCAAAAGTTCACTTAGAGCAAGGTTAGAACGTCCCATCCATCTACTTAATAATGTAGCAATAAATATTCCGAGCGAGTGATTTTATTTATTTAATATATACATCTAAGTTATTACGCGAGCACAGAAGCTACAATTCGTATAAGATAATCCTCTCTCAATAAGAGTATAAAATGGATCAAAGGGACTACTCTATCAGATGAAAATATTTGCTTATTATTACAAACAAGTACCGTAGAGTTTTAAATAAAATATAAAAATAAAAATAACGGCATTTTATTCAAACAAAGGTATAAGCTTCATCAACGTACTAAAAGTTAAATAAGACTAATTATAATTTGAAGCATAATATAGGTATGGTTTATATGTTAACTAATGAAATAAACAAAGTTGCCATAACTTTGTTATTTAGGAATGTAACTATCGAGGTTGTATGTATGTGGCGTTAAAAATACCCCTGCAAGAGCTTTCGTTCCCAAAAAGAGCGTCGCAAAAATAAGCGCAACGTAAGCGTGTGCAATATGTTTTAAGCGCTGCGTGACAGGATTACTTTTTCAATCCGTGTTTATTTATTAAATCCAACTGAACCTTCTGAGAATTTGTGATTATTCTGAGGAAAAATGCCATTTGTTTGTTGTTTTGTCCAAAAATCACGACCGTTTCAAAAAGTACGTATGCAGTTTATTTATTGTTTATCAATTATGTTCGTTCTATGGAGCTCATTAGACATTTAACGAGAGGACCTTTTTACGTTAAAACTCTAAAGAGAGACCTTAATAAAGTTCCTGTTCATTTTAATTCTCAGTTATGTACTAACTTCAAACAGGAGTTAATAAACATTTTCGAAATAACGTCTATCCAAGCGCCTTCAAGATCAGTAAAGAAGCTTCAGTGCTTTTTTGCGTTAGTTAATAAACGTTATCATGTTTGTTTTTTTGTATATAGAGTATTGGTGATCCATTTCAAGTATGCTGATAATGAATTCAAAAAATTGAAACGCAAGATACACAATAGATTTGTTTAGGCAACTAAAGCAAGACTAGCACTAGACTTTGTTTTCGTAGCTTTTATAACCATTAGTCTTAATTAACTAAGAAGATACTTCCAAAATCCTAGTCAATAGTACATTATGATACAAGTGTGCTAAGTTGACCATTATATACAAGGCGGTATTGTGTGCACACGAGCGAAAGCGAGTGCGCCATAAGAAAGCCGCGTATATTATGGTCACAGGCACACGTGTTTCATACGACGTTTTTCAACACACTTGCGAGGAAAAAACAAGACTCTTCATTTACTAAGTTTTTAAGTATTAAAACAGTAAAAATACATTTCACTCGATTTTGATGGCAAAGACTTTCGCACGCGTTTTTCGCCTTGTTACGTATGTCCGGCGGAGTTAATAATAGGTTTTCTTCATTTTCTTCACTTGAAGTAGACATTTCCATTAATATTAAACTTCATAATTAATCCAAACTTCGTCACAGCCGACAATTATTATTTACGAAAAATGGCGCGTTGTTTTTTCTTTTCTTACCGCGATACCGATGCGCGCGCAAGGCTTAGTCGCGAACTAGATCGGCCAAAAGCCAAGATTAAAAATGTAATAATTCGTGTTTAAAACACAAATCACAGAAAATGTTAAATGAATTTAAGCTATTTTTTATTAATAAATCTAGATTTACCATTTATTGAAATAAATATGTAGATACTGTTATTTTTCGCATAAATACTGTTTGTTGCTAAAATAAAAGTATTGTATAACCCGACTAAATTAAATCGCTTCTTCTTCTTACTTACGACTTGGTACTAGGGTACAAATGTAAATTGGTCGGGTTAATAAACTAAAAGCAATAGTGCAATAATATAGTGAAAAAGCACGCGTGTTTAATATCTATGATTAGGAGCCAAAAATCGGTGGAATAAAAATGTCGTTTCGAGCAAGTGTGTTGAAAATGAATTAATTAGTCAAGCGCACTACATTTTTTATAATTAGTAGTTTCGTTAAGTTCTTCTAATACTTAAAATTGATGGTTCCCAAAGCCAGACAAGAAGCTAATTACTATAACTTACAAAGTTTGCGCAGACTAATGAAATTGTGTGCTTACTCTCTGTGGCCGTTTGAGAATGATTCACTTGAAACAAAATTGACTTCGCCTAGAGATTAATAATATCCTTAAGCCGCCTAAATAATCACAGAGGACTAATTGCTGTTTTGGAATCTTTCATAGTTATTTTTTCTTTCTATTAAGCACAAAAGGTAATCCTTTTCACAAAGGGTGTTGTTTTGGTCAGTGACATCCAACTCAGGGATGATAATATGAGTTATGCTTATTCTAATAAAAAGGTTTTATAAAAGAAAACCTCTTTATATTTCAAAACGAATAGGGAAACTCATTCTCTCGCGCGTAAATAGCGCGTATCTACGAAATACTACGCCGTAGCTAGTAAGCTCCGAAGAGGAGACGAGAAGAGTGTTGGTGGTTTTGAGTCGCTCGCTGTACCGCAATAGTAAATTGGTTTTGTGGGTTTTTCAATATAAAAAAATAAGCATCATAAGTCCCCCCTAGCCGATTTCGACTACAGTGGCCAGTCACAACAACTAACCGACTGCGCGGGACATATTATAGTGCACAAGTGTGTGCGCAAACACACGTGCACTCTCTATACTTTTCACGCTCATAGCCCGATGGGTCATCAATCTGACACGACCGGAGAGAGTTCAGGCGCATGACCAACGGCTTTACGTGCTTTCCGAGGCACGGGGGTGAAACATCGCCAACTTCCAAACTCCGGGCTGCCCTGAGAATTTTCTGAACAAGAAAACCCAGGTACATATTTTTGGCCCGTACCGGGGATTGAACCTGGGACCTCTGGCGCAGCCGTCGCTTTAAAGTGCGACCCTCTATCCGCTGCGCCACCGAGGCAGTTTTTTAAGCATCATAAGTACCAGATGACCAAAACAACTAAACTGTCTAGGCTCGGGAAATTTTATTGCTAACTTGGTTATCTAGCATCTCATAGTGTCAATTAAGGACGATAAATGTAAGCTTTCTTTAAAGGTGATAATATTTCACCACACACACCAAATGGCAAGTCTAACTTTTATGTCAATAACTATGTGAATCTATCTAACTTTGTGAAATAAAAGGTACTTTAACAACTTTTTATTAATCTGTGCTTAACTCTTATGCTGTTATAAACATACAGTGAACTAGCTAGGACTTCAAGTTCGTACACGTGTCTATAACTAAATACCAGTGTTTCACCAAAAAGCGAACATAACACGTGTAATACATGAACATGATAGAATATTGAATTTGCGAGCTGTCGGTCGCACGAACTCCACACTACCGCCAAACTTTGCGCACTGTTTGGCTATCGATAAAATGTTTCGGATAACTCAAGTATTTCGTTAATAAAAGTTCGACACAGGGTTATTTCGAACACAGCCAATATAACTAGGATGACTATGATCCCAAGTACATACTAAGTAGACAAAAGTTATTAATATCGAGGTGGATAACTTCTTCGTTGGCACTCGTAACAGAGTGAGATAATGTTTTTCTGATTTGTATTTTGATACACTATCGAGACAACACATTACACATTACAAACTACATTGTTACAACATCCAGCTAGCTAAACTGTACCTGGAAGAATAATCTTAGATAAGAAAAATCATTGATAGTGGATGGGGCGTTAGCTTTAATTAAAGTCTCGCCAAATTAAAAAAATAAGGAATTTGTGTATTTTTTCTGCTGAATGTTAAAATTACCTCTATAAATAGTACTCAGACTTTGAGCAGGCTAATGAAACCAAAAAATTTTTTTTATAAAATCACTTTGACATGAATGGACGTCAGCAAGCCAACATTTTTTGGGATTTCGTTTACGTTATTTTTTTCACAATTTGTAAACTCTATTTAGTTTTTGTTTTACATATTTTATCATAGGGTAAATCTGTATCTGTACTACGAGCTGAACTGAGCTGCAGTATAATCTAGTGATACGTTAGAATGTCCATCATTGTTGCAGAGACTCGTGTGTCTGCAGAGTATTATCCCTTTTGTGACAGTGAACGCCTAATAGGCGTGATAACATTACAAGTTATGCCTGGAGACCTGTACTCTTAAGTGTTCAGCCAAGGAGAATTCGGTGTACAAACCTGAACTTTGCGTGTCTAGGGCTATTCGCGGCCGAAGCCGGTTTCTTCGGCGTCAGAGCCGTATCTTCTGCGATGTTCTCATCGTCCTCCGATATGGAGGGCAGCGTGAGGGACGGGTGGCCGTTCCCATCGGACTCCTGCTCTGCCTCGTAGCCCTCCCGAAGGTTGTAGGTCAGGTCGTGCTGGATGTCGTGAATGAACTCTGACTGGTACTCAGGGTACAGCCGCAATACTTCGGCCAGGCCACCCATGTGTATACATTTTAGGTCGCAGTATGTTAAAGCCTGGAAAATGTACACAATTTTAGTATTAAACAATCAATTTCACCTGCAAAAGTTCACTTAGAGCAAGGTTAGAACGTCCCATCCATCTACTTAATAATGTAGCAATAAATATTCCGAGCGAGTGATTTTATTCATTTAATATATACATCTAAGTTATTACGCGAGCACAGAAGCTACAATTCGTATAAGATAATCCTCTCTCAATAAGAGTATAAAATGGATCAAAGGGACTACTCTATCAGATGAAAATATTTGCTTATTATTACAAACAAGTACCGTAGAGTTTTAAATAAAATATAAAAATAAAAATAACGGCATTTTATTCAAACAAAGGTATAAGCTTCATCAACGTACTAAAAGTTAAATAAGACTAATTATAATTTGAAGCATAATATAGGTATGGTTTATATGTAAACTAATGAAATAAACAAAGTTGCCATAACTTTGTTATTTAGGAATGTAACTATCGAGGTTGTATGTATGTGGCGTTAAAAATACCCCTGCAAGAGCTTTCGTTCCCAAAAAGAGCGTCGCAAAAATAAGCGCAACGTAAGCGTGTGCAATATGTTTTAAGCGCTGCGTGACAGGATTACTTTTTCAATCCGTGTTTATTTATTAAATCCAACTGAACCTTCTGAGAATTTGTGATTATTCTGAGGAAAAATGCCATTTGTTTGTTGTTTTGTCCAAAAATCACGACCGTTTCAAAAAGTACGTATGCAGTTTATTTATTGTTTATCAATTATGTTCGTTCTATGGAGCTCATTAGACATTTAACGAGAGGACCTTTTTACGTTAAAACTCTAAAGAGAGACCTTAATAAAGTTCCTGTTCATTTTAATTCTCAGTTATGTACTAACTTCAAACAGGAGTTAATAAACATTTTCGAAATAACGTCCATCCAAGCGCCTTCAAGATCAGTAAAGAAGCTTCAGTGCTTTTTTGCGTTAGTTAATAAACGTTATCATGTTTGTTTTTTTGTATATAGAGTATTGGTGATCCATTTCAAGTATGCTGATAATGAATTCAAAAAATTGAAACGCAAGATACACAATAGATTTGTTTAGGCAACTAAAGCAAGACTAGCACTAGACTTTGTTTTCGTAGCTTTTATAACCATTAGTCTTAATTAACTAAGAAGATACTTCCAAAATCCTAGTCAATAGTACATTATGATACAAGTGTGCTAAGTTGACCATTATATACAAGGCGGTATTGTGTGCACACGAGCGAAAGCGAGTGCGCCATAAGAAAGCCGCGTATATTATGGTCACAGGCACACGTGTTTCATACGACGTTTTTCAACACACTTGCGAGGAAAAAACAAGACTCTTCATTTACTAAGTTTTTAAGTATTAAAACAGTAAAAATACATTTCACTCGATTTTGATGGCAAAGACTTTCGCACGCGTTTTTCGCCTTGTTACGTATGTCCGGCGGAGTTAATAATAGGTTTTCTTCATTTTCTTCACTTGAAGTAGACATTTCCATTAATATTAAACTTCATAATTAATCCAAACTTCGTCACAGCCGACAATTATTATTTACGAAAAATGGCGCGTTGTTTTTTCTTTTCTTACCGCGATACCGATGCGCGCGCAAGGCTTAGTCGCGAACTAGATCGGCCAAAAGCCAAGATTAAAAATGTAATAATTCGTGTTTAAAACACAAATCACAGAAAATGTTAAATGAATTTAAGCTATTTTTTATTAATAAATCTAGATTTACCATTTATTGAAATAAATATGTAGATACTGTTATTTTTCGCATAAATACTGTTTGTTGCTAAAATAAAAGTATTGTATAACCCGACTAAATTAAATCGCTTCTTCTTCTTACTTACGACTTGGTACTAGGGTACAAATGTAAATTGGTCGGGTTAATAAACTAAAAGCAATAGTGCAATAATATAGTGAAAAAGCACGCGTGTTTAATATCTATGATTAGGAGCCAAAAATCGGTGGAATAAAAATGTCGTTTCGAGCAAGTGTGTTGAAAATGAATTAATTAGTCAAGCGCACTACACTTTTTATAATTAGTAGTTTCGTTAAGTTCTTCTAATACTTAAAATTGATGGTTCCCAAAGCCAGACAAGAAGCTAATTACTATAACTTACAAAGTTTGCGCAGACTAATGAAATTGTGTGCTTACTCTCTGTGGCCGTTTGAGAATGATTCACTTGAAACAAAATTGACTTCGCCTAGAGATTAATAATATCCTTAAGCCGCCTAAATAATCACAGAGGACTAATTGCTGTTTTGGAATCTTTCATAGTTATTTTTTCTTTCTATTAAGCACAAAAGGTAATCCTTTTCACAAAGGGTGTTGTTTTGGTCAGTGACATCCAACTCAGGGATGATAATATGAGTTATGCTTATTCTAATAAAAAGGTTTTATAAAAGAAAACCTCTTTATATTTCAAAACGAATAGGGAAACTCATTCTCTCGCGCGTAAATAGCGCGTATCTACGAAATACTACGCCGTAGCTAGTAAGCTCCGAAGAGGAGACGAGAAGAGTGTTGGTGGTTTTGAGTCGCTCGCTGTACCGCAATAGTAAATTGGTTTTGTGGGTTTTTCAATATAAAAAAATAAGCATCATAAGTCCCCCCTAGCCGATTTCGACTACAGTGGCCAGTCACAACAACTAACCGACTGCGCGGGACATATTATAGTGCACAAGTGTGTGCGCAAACACACGTGCACTCTCTATACTTTTCACGCTCATAGCCCGATGGGTCATCAATCTGACACGACCGGAGAGAGTTCAGGCGCATGACCAACGGCTTTACGTGCTTTCCGAGGCACGGGGGTGAAACATCGCCAACTTCCAAACTCCGGGCTGCCCTGAGAATTTTCTGAACAAGAAAACCCAGGTACATATTTTTGGCCCGTACCGGGGATTGAACCTGGGACCTCTGGCGCAGCCGTCGCTTTAAAGTGCGACCCTCTATCCGCTGCGCCACCGAGGCAGTTTTTTAAGCATCATAAGTACCAGATGACCAAAACAACACCCTGTATATTTAAATCGCGTTAATAGTAATCGTAACGTATTCATCCAGTAATCTAGTTTCCACTTACCTTAACATCGCTGCTCGATTTGACGACGACATCGGGGTTATTAGTTTGGCCCTGTCCCGTCCCATTGTAAGCTTGCAAATGAGTATTCATATCGCAGCCAACCAAGTCTCCTTTGCCTATTTCAATATAACGGTTATATAAATTGTCTGTATTTGTATAATTTCATTCGAGTAGTGGTGGGAGTCTCGACATAATTTACCTGTTGAACACGAGACAGCGCTCGAAAACGCCGAGACGAAATTCATTGAGATTTTTATTGATTGAGATAAATAAAAACACGAAATATATCTCAGCATTATTCGAGCGTCATCTGGTGTTGGACAGGTAATTGATGCCAAGACTTCCACCTCTGTTAGGAAGTGAGTTACCGAGTATGGCGACGACCATGTCGTTTTGCATGACTTCCATAGACCCGTTGCAGATGTAGTAGATGTATGTTAGGGCGTCGCCTTTGTGGACGAGATATTCTCCGGGTGCGCAGAAGTTGTTCCTTATGTGAAGAGATAGCAGCTTCAGACAGCCCTGGGAGGCTGACTCGAATATCGGCAGAGATAGTATCTCTCGGTGCAGGTGCAATGATACGTCCCCTCGAAACTCCTCCGGGAACTCTTTTAGAGTCTAAAATGTGATTTAAAATACATTTTTGATGTCGCGATGTGAAATGGTGATACGAAGTTGAAAATATTACAGTGCAAACATTCTTATCAGTTTTATAAAAGTAAATAAATTCTATTCTATATCCTATTTTTTGCCTTAAATAATATACTCTAAGTATGTCTTTACGTATAATACGATTATGGAAATATGATGGCAAAGTTTAAGGATATGAAACATTCGTCCGTACTCAGTTTCATGGAAAATGTGTTTGCCAGGAAAATAGTGCACGGTTGTAAGTAACAAAAAGCGGATAGATAAAACTTTCAGATTCCTGGAAGCTGCAAATGTTATCTAACAGGGTAATGTTTGCTGTTTTGTCGGCAGTGGCTGAAAAACTAGTGGCTAACGAAGCCATTTTGCAAAAAGTTAACTACCTATACAGCTCGGCTTGATTTTGCAGTTTTTTTGTTATCTTCCGGATTCCTAACGAGGAAAGTTGAGGCAGGTATTTTGTTTCCATCTGACTTGGGAGTTTACGACGCTGATATCCTTTGGGGCATTTCTCCTTGACACTAATTAGGTAGAAACTTTAGCAAGTGCAAAACTATTTACAGAAAAGAAGTGAAATTACGCAGACGTCTCAGCTTGCTCCACAATTTGTTTCCTCAACAACAAATCGTAGGCGTCGAATCGTCAGAAGGAATTTAATATATAAGATATTAGAAAAAAGTGGAATCAAACGTCTTGAGGCTTATTTTTTTGAGATTGCTAGAGTGGAGATTATTTCGAATGATAATTTCAGCGTGTGAAATATATAAGTAAAATTGCCTTTGAACAAGTTCGACATTTAATAAACGACTCTTTAGCATCAAATGTCTTAAAGAAAACAAATAAATATTAAATCCTATTTGAAAAGTGAATATGTTGGTGCAGACTGAAACTTAATACCCGCTCCTGAATAGTGCAAAAAGCCCCGCCTGCCGTGATGCAAGCAGTAATTACTGCTGTGAGTTGTGAATGCGAGCGAGAGAAATATTGCCGGAGAATGTGAAGCTTTCCCGGAAAGCAGGCTTGTTTAATTTTATGCTATGTTGGTTGCTCTCTGATCTCATATAGTTATTTTAAACGTTTCAGAAGAAGGACTTGAAATAGGTATTAGGAACAGTCTTTTTATAAAACTTTCTTTAGTTATCTATTAAAGTGTCTTGCAATGTTAGGAGTTGTTTTGTTTGTGACCGTTGTAGTGACTATCTTATCTAATAGATTTTATAGCAATATCTACGAAATAAAAAAAGTTGTCTACATTTCATTGCACTTACGATAACTACCTATAAAGTTGTAAGAGCGGCAGTCCATGGATGGAAAAATATTGAGTTTAATATGTTTTATTATGTTCACACGGCTGTCAAATTATAAATATTCATTACATACTAAACCTAAAAGGAATGCCTGGTTCAGGGTAAAATAAACATGTAATTGTTAGCTGCGTGTTCATACCCCACGTATTAAATTAAGAGCTAAAGATAATCTATTCTGACTTAACTGGCATTAATGTGGTGATTTATTATAAAACCAAATATTTTATGATTCTACGAAATGTAATAAAGTTACAAGTTGTAATATATCGTCATTTTAGATTTCAATGCACATAAAACATAGTCTACACGATCAAAAATGCTTTGTGTTGCGTTAAAGCGTTCTACTCGGCGTTAATGTTCACGTTGCCTGATAATTCCGCGCGCATCGCAATCCGCATTCATCACGATTCATGGATGACACGTATGCTGCGGCTTTTTCGAAGCGCGAACAACAAAGCATTTTCAATGAACTATTGTTTAAAATTTCAATCTTGCAAAAATTGTGTTTTACCTCGTGGATGTCGATACCATGGTTTAGGGACCACATAGTTTGGAAATAGTCCTGCATGCGCTGCTTCAGTTCCTTGGGCACCTGGTTTATGGTGAGGAAGTCCTTGAGGTCCCATCATTTTGTCTGGTACATAGACCGCCGGGAGTACATCCTTTGGATGATTGCCGTCACGTTACCGAACACCACTGCGTGCATCAGAGCTGCGGTAAGGTTAAATCGGTTAAAAAAAATGACCCACATTATAGATTCAGCTGTTACGGTCGAGGTCTTTGCCGCCTAATCAATTTTAAATTGCATATCCACACATACGACACAAAATGGGTGCGGCGTCACTTCAAACTAAAGACGACGTGAGGTGAAAGCGATTTTCAATAGTAAAGGCATAACTCAAAATTTTTAAAAGTCAAGTCTCTAAGCTTAGCCACTTATGATATAACATAAACAAAATAGGCAAATGAAATGCCGTATACATTGTAAGTATCCGAATAAGGTTTATAAAAGTCACAAAGTCATAAAAGTCATTTATTTATGCAAATAGGCCCACTTTTACACGTCCCAATATAAACCCTACCACAGCTTCGGGACAATTGTGGGCTAGTGCTGAGAAGAAGTTGCGCAACATACTCAGTCACTATTGTCAATGCCTCTTTTCAAAGGGTTTACAATATTTGTAGTGATCATGCAAGTCCATAAATTATTATCTTCTAAATAATCATCTACTTTAAAGCCTTTTCGTCATAAGGCTTTCTTTAATAACAGTTTTATATTTATTAACCGGTAAGTTTGCAATGTGCTCTGATAGTTTATTGACAATTTTTATCCCTTTCCCCATTGAAGAATTACCAACCTTTCGAAGCCGAAATATCAATCTTATCTTTATTCCTAGTATTATATTTGTGTATGTTACTTTTTTCGTGAATTAATGTATTTTTTTCCGTATATAAATGCAATTTTCTTAAATATACTGAGAGACTACAATTAATATTATAATTTCTTGAAACACGTCTCGTAAGAAATCTTGATTCTATATCAGCAGCCGCGCCCCACAGCTACGATAACGTCGCAGTGTTTAAGGGGTCTAAAGTTCCTTTTCATAAACGATGCATTCTACATTTTACGTCGCTGTTAAAATCTTCTGAATATCCTTTATTGCTAGATTCCAACAATGTTAACTTAATTGAAACATAGTTTTATTCTGTATCGGACTATGAAATGAAAGCGAACATAGAATCAAGTAAGGAATTGTGGGTATAAGATAAAACAGGTAGATATTATACAAGACTCGTCAATCAACATATTTGCATGCACAATACTTGTTTACGAGTAATTCTTTTTACAGTATTGTTATTATTTCGATTCTAGATAGGTAGTGATTGAATTAAGATATCTGGTCTATTTACCAAAAAAAAAATTACATCCACGAACACAATTTTTGTATCTCCGTGATCAACGAAGCGAGTACCTAGGCTACTGAAGTGTAAACAAAAGCTTCTACTTACGACTTAAAATAACTCGCAAATGTCGAGTGACTTCGTTAGAGACTATTGTAGTACGTATGCCAGAGAATGAATTATAGTGACAAAGCCACCGGTGGAATAAATCTGACGGTTGAAAACTACTGAATTGAGAGTTGAACTTTTGAAACGTGAAAAGATTTGCAGATTTTACTTTTTTTTAAAGAATTGAATTGAAAAGCTCTCTCGATATGAATTTTGGGCGAAAACCAGATATAGCAGTCTATAATACATCGATTCTGTAAAATACGTTAGATTGACAATTATTTTAGTGCAATATTTTGATGATGTTTCCCAAATATAGCTATTATTTGTAAATTAATAATGGAGTTTCCGGACATAAACTTTACATGATTTGGCAAACGGTGTTGTGATGGGAGTCGCCTTAGCGATCGTGTGTTTGTAAACCCATCACGTCTACATCGCGAACGCACGATTGCTCAAACCACTCGCCGGAATGTGCCCAAGATGGGAAATTATTACTGACATTTAGCAATTAATTACAGCGTATATTGAAATTATTTTTGTACGTACAACCAAACTGTTGTTCAACACAACGTGATTGTGGTTTTAAGTGATCGTTATTTGATTGTTGGGACATACTTATAGTTAGGGAGGCGAATAGGGGAATTTTCGGTAATACTCGAGCGTGGCAGTTTAAGATATGAGAGATACCTTGGACCTAATAGAACAACCTTGTAAAGTATTTAGCTCTATATGTAGTGACGCGCGCCTAGGATAGACGATCAGATTAGTAAAAAAAAACGATAGTCTGAAATACTCGAGCGCGTCAGATTAAGATATTGGGGGTTGATTTTAGTGTTTTAAGACTAAATTTAACTAATCTGACGATAAGTCCTTGACGCCGCCGAGTTATAGGGTCGCGAACTTGTAAAAAAAAACGTTAATCCGGCATTCTCGAGCGCGATTTTTTTATTTTTTATTTTGAAGAATATAATCTAAAACGTACTAAAAATACAAAATTGCCGGTTTCCGCATGACCGGGAGTGTGGAGGAGCCATTTCGTCTTCCGATAAACGCGTTGCGGCATATAAGTCGCGAACGATACATTTTACAAAAAAAAAGTTTAAATAAACAAAAAAGGTAATTTTATTTTACACAAAAAAGGTCTCTTTACATTTTTGTCCAAAGTTAAAACTTTTTGACTTGAAGCATCATAAAAACTCAAACTCCCGGTTTTTTGAGTATATCTTGAAAACTGAGGGTGTAAAAAAAAAATGATATAAAATAACGATGATTAAATTGTGTTACTTTTATTATATCTCAATTTTTTTTTTCTAAAGCTTCTCGACAATTTTCGTGGACTCTGAAAAAGTTACGCGTATCTGTATACAAAAGAATTATTAACATGTACAGTTTCATGTATGTATTATTCAATAGCCTGTTGATCCTCAAATTGTTTTTTGGACGTACCGTAAGCAAAACGAAGTGAAGAATCATTAAAAAGAAAGAAGAAAGGAAAAAAAGGAAACCAAAAAACCTTTCCGGTCAGATTTAGAGAACCCACCAACTTTTTTGTCAGATTAAGAAAATATGCTTTCAGGATACCGAGATAAACTTCCCCTATGAAAATCTGACGCGCTCGAGTATTTAAAAAAAAACTTTTTTTTGCATTTTAAAAAAAATCATCGTAACTTATGGTCACGCCGAAAGCGTCAGTTTTTTTAAAGGGAGCTTCCTTGGGGCCTACTTAACTTCCCTTCCGAATATCTGACGCGCTCGAGTTTTTTTTTTTTGCATTTTTGACTACTTTATATGCCTACCCAATAACTGTTTTTTTTTACATTTTTGATAAACCGTACACGCCAAACCCACCGCTAAAATGGTACCGCCACACGAGCTTTTCTTTTCGAAATTATTTTATCTTTCGATTTTGATAGGTCTCGACGGCGCCGTTGAATAACGCTATTTAGCTACCTCGCCTCTCTAACTATTATTGTCCAACCGCCAAGATGGACAGACGGATGCTATTGTAAAGATCACTAGATCGTAACTAGAAACAAATCGCTTGCGATCGGTCTTTATCGAAAACAATGGCCTATTTTCTGCACTTAACGTTCTGCTGCTGATAAAAAATAAACGACTATTATTCTACGTAGCCTCTTACTAATCCATTTACACTGAATGTTGCCTAAGAGAACATAATTCAATTACAATGATGCTCTAGTTTTGAGACAATCAATTACAAATGGGCAACACAGACAATGAGCTTGTCTATTCCATACATACTGAAATGCTGACATCGTAATTGGATTGTGTTCAAATGATATAATTTTACCTTTACCAATAATGTCGGTTTAAGTCTATGAAATGCTATTCGTATATTAAGATCGCAGATTGAAACAATGAAGG
This sequence comes from Pyrausta purpuralis, assembly GCA_963924145.1. NCBI lineage: Eukaryota > Metazoa > Arthropoda > Insecta > Lepidoptera > Crambidae > Pyrausta > Pyrausta purpuralis. The sequence continues at coordinate 9,437,251 of OZ001649.1, read as the reverse complement.
TACTTTCATAATACGAGGGTCTATAAGATTAGGTTAGGCAGGTTTTATTGTGATTAGGTTTTATATTTATAAAAAAGTTATATATTTAACAATCATTACGAGTATTCCCAATTCAATGGTAGAGACGAAAAACCAAAATGCACTGAAAAGTCTTAATCTATCTCTTGACCCTTTAAAGGAAAAGATCCATTAAGGCGAACAATGTCTTTTTGGAGTTGGTGCTCTGATAGTTGATACTTGAGATGGTCAAACTGATGACACCGACTCCGAAAAGAAATTGTCTGCCTAAAATGGATCCTTTCCTCTAAAGGGTCAAGAGTTTATTTAAGACTTTTTAGTGTATTTTGTTTTATTATTATACGATTATAGGTGCAGCGGCACCGTTTGACTCTATTCAATCACTGAACTTCTAAGCATTTAGGAGTTCCACTTCCAGCTCAGCTTTACACAATGTCGACTATCAGACACAAGTACAAGTATTTATTAAGATTTTAGTACAAAAACACTAAAAGTTCCTTTTAAATTTGAGGTTTTCCCTGATTCCATCATCAGATCCCGACTTGGCAACAATGGGACCAACTAGAAGGTATAACCTCTAGGTAAGCGATTTTTTTTTTAAATCAGAGGTAACATAGATACCCTAGATTGCACCAAGATTCCATCATCAGATCGCGATTTGGCAACAATAGGACCAACTAGAAGGTATAACCTCTAGGTAGGTTTTTTTCAAATCAGAGGTAACATAGATACAAACAAAAACTGTTCAGTCGATTTGATAACCTACTCCTTTTTTGGAGTCGGTTTAAATGAAGTTCTAGTTTTGATTAACTCCTTAGTAATTTTTAGTACGAGTATAGTAGGAGTTTCAATAATATCAATGCATGTATCTTGATACAAAATCAAGAATACTTATTTACCTTTACAGATTTTTTACTTTACAGATCTCATTATCTCTTCTTACTCATCAAGTTGTTTTCCCGATTTCATTTTTAACGCATTATTACTCGTTTCAGCGCTGGACTTGAAGGGACCAGAAGTTCTTAGCAATCGAAAGTTAAACATCTGTTGAACCCTATCGTCCAGAAAGTTTTGGATTTCTCCACCTGTTTATTACTTAATAAAAAAAAAACTTTTTTTATTTTTGTGCCCTGTTTAGAAACAAAAAGAAACTAAATGTGCACACACATGTGTGCAGCGCGCATAATTACGTCGCAGTCGCACAATGTCACCTTTACACACTTGTACTACTTTTGGTCGCCATGCTAACGCCAGTTTAGTATCGATGCGGTCGCGATTTAGAAGCTAGATATTGACAAATTATGTACTGTATATTGACGACTGCATTGATACTAACGCGCTACAGCATCGATGCCAATTTACTTAAATCTGTTCATTGTGTGAGTCGCGATGTTGTTTCGCGTTTGCAAAGCGTGCGACTGCATAGATGCTGAAAGTTGCAGTGTGTGAGGGGTCTAAGTAGTTTATTTTAGCTCGTAAAATTATTAACAGCCAGTGTTAAAAACAAACCGGCATACTAAAAGTCAACCTGTTTTCTGGCATCCTGGCAGTCAAGGGCCAAAAAAGAAAAAAATATTTTGACAGCGCGCGAATGTATTTCAGCATTTAGAGGTGTACGTAGCGCAGAAGTTGCAGCGCTGTGATTGTTATTACTGAAGTAAAGCACCCTACGGCACGGTTATTTGGATGGGTGACCATTCCGACCTTTAAGTGATGTATATCACGATCAATTCCCGTGCAATTCGTATACGAAAAAAGTTCACCGATCGAATTTTCTTTGTCGAAGTAAAATATTATTTTCATTTCTCAAGGTCACGATTTGTATGTATTTACATTTTGGTCCAGCGATAGTTTTTGTAAATGTAGCTATTTTACTGGATTTTTATTAGATATTATTTGTAAAACGGTTAAAGTCGCAATCGTATTACCACACGAATAAAGTTAGATTGCCGCGAGAGTCGGCCTTAAGCTCCGTGCTATGGAAGGCACGTTAAACCGTTGGTTCCGACTAATTTCGGTTTTTGTAAGTATACTGTTGGTTTAGAGTATTTTTAGCATGCACAGCGTCATATTTCATATTCATAAAGATGAAATAAGAAAACAAAAACTAGGAAACAACAACCCGCACAGGGGGGACTCGAACCAGCAACTTTCTGGCTAACGGGGCCAAACGTTCTACCAATTGAGCTACCGTGCTGTCAGTCCAACCTTGCAAAATTTGTGGTCTCTTATGGATACGTCATTATGCGTGACGTTTAGCGCCATTCACCCGTCAGTACTGTTGCATGAACAGACGGGTAGATGGCGTTAAACGTCAAGTATAATGTTATAATGTCGTTCGTACCTCCAACCAGCATTGTGAGTATGCTGAAGATCTTCTCGGGCAGCGTGTTAGCGGAGACGTTCCCGAAGCCGACGCTGGTGAGAGAGGAGCACGTGAAGTAAAGCGCGGTCACGTAGCTCTCGCTGTGAGATATGTTCGGGATTGGCACTTTGAGACGCTCGGCCAAGTTGTTTATCCAACCTGTGTAAAAGTATATACTTATGATTTCAAATTCGTTATTTAATTTACTAATAATTTCGGGATATAACGACTATGACATATTTATGACTAACTACAATTTATCGTTGTTTATCATTGCTTTATTAACTTTAAAAAGTCAACGATTGGTGTTGTCAAATAGCATGTTTAGACAAAACGAAAACGACGAGCAGGCATATGCACTTTTGTTTTGTTTTGCCCAATACTTTATATCATTTATTCCAATGGTGAAGAATGTTTTTAACACTCACAGTGTCATATTTTATATTCATAAAGACGAAGTAAAAAACCAAAATTTACGCACGGGCGGGACTCGAACCAGCAACTTCTTGGCTAACCGGGCCAAACGCTATGCTATGCTAGACAGTACGGTGGCTCAATTGGTACGGCGTTTGGCCCGGTTAGCCAAGAAGTTGCTGGTTCGAGTCCCGCCCATGCGCAAATTTTTGGTTGTTTATTTAATTTTTTATGAATATCGTTTATTCCAGTTCTGGTACTCTTCAGCAGCCATAGATCTTGCTTAAATGTTAAACTAGCACACTAAAGTGAACGTTCATTTCTATAATGAAACCTTTTAGTGTATGTAAACAAGTGAAACAAAGTAGCGTATAACCCTTTTCTATCATTAAGGCGACTCAAACGGACTCCAAATATTTGCCTGAAATCCTGTACACATTCACTAAGCTTTTATGTTTCCTGAAACAAAACTACCTAACTGGGTTCGCACTCGCAGCTACTCGAAGTTATTTCGAAACAACCTATCCAAATAAAGTAAATACAGCTTCAGGCTACACCAGGCAATTCTCTCAGATAATAACCACCCGAGTAATGATGCAATTAAAATGATTACCCATCTATAGCTGTTAAATAAACCGTTTCCAGGATAAGTGTTTATTTTATATGAAAAATGGCGTTTCATTAATAAGTTAAGCTTATGGATACCTATCAAGTCAAATGGCGATTCAAAGTGTATTTATTGGAGCCATCATCTTCTTACTGGAAGGAATTAATACGGTTCATATTACTTTTTTGTGGTGCTATAAGCCAATAATCACCCTTACGTCAAGTTTCCACGAAAAAGTCCGATATCAGGAAAATCAGCAGTGACCTAATAAATTAATTCAGCATAATTAATTAACCGTTTGAGATTTATTATCCTTCAGGTAATCATATGTATAATTAAGTTAAAATTAATACTACCATAATGACTAGTTCTCGGTTACAGTCATTTAACAATTAAGACTAATATTGGCGAAATAATGACTGAATAGAATTTCAAATTATCCCGCATATTGCTTGCATTATTAATACTTATGAGTGTGTTTTTAGCGGGAACCGGATAATAATTGAAACTGTGATTCTATTATTATAGTTAATAGAAGCGATTGCGGCGGCAGCGATTGACACAAACCATCAATCTGTTCATTAGCTTGATTGTATTGAAGTTAATTTATAAGCCGTTGAGTAACACAATAACCTAAATATGAAAGAAATTTAAAAAAATGCAAATCAAAAGCACTATTTACTTTATTAAAAGCTCGTAACTATTCCCTCCAATCTGCTAATTGGTTCGGCGCGGTCGTAAGGGTTGACGCTCACAATTAAGTGATAGTCTAATATTTAATGGCATAGAAAACTCTCATGGGAGACCATGATGAATGTGTGTAGGCTGGACAATTAATTCATTTTCTTTGAAATTAAATTTAAAAAAAAAATGACAGTGAGGGTATCGTTTTCTTTAAAAATAAAAATCAGTCCATCGAGGTCTGAGACCACGTCGACACGTTTAGTGCAGTGGTTAGACCACCTGACTATTGAACTAGCTGTCGCGGGTTCAAATCCCGCTATTGGCGATTGTTTGCGTGATGAATTTAGTGCTCAATTGTAACTAAGTCATGGATGTTGTGTGTAAAAAGAAAAATCCTTCCCACGAAACAAGGCAATTGATGTGTTGTCTGGCGCATATGTATTTATTAATTTTATGTGATATACGAAAACTACAAGCGTTCCCAGCGAACTTCGTTTCGCTCCAGCCTCGTTCCGTCCCAAACCCCGTTTATAGATCAAAAGTATCCTATGTCCGTCTCCTGGTTACCCCACCAATTTTCAACCAGATCGTTTCAGCCATTCGTGAGTTTTAAAAAGAGTTACTAACACTTTCATTTACAGGATAAAGAAACTATTTATTCTCCTAGAACGTATTTACAACGCAAGAGAAAAACACAAGTTACATTTTGGCGAAAGTTCGCGCGTAGCTAGCAGAGAAGCTACTTTTTGCGATGACAGTTAGTATCACACAAACATAAGTATCATCAACCTACCCAAGTCCCACGCCTCGTTCTTGTGGTACTCAATTTCCTTCTCCGCAATAATAAACCAGATGCAGGCGAGCCAGTGCGCCACCAGCGTGAAGGACAGCATCAGGAGCGTCAGGATGAGCGCTGAGTACTGTGAGTACCGGTCCATCTTCTGCAGTAATCGCGCCAGACGCAGCAACCTCGTCAGCTTCACTAAATGCACATTTCCATGTGTCGACTCCTATTTTAAAAAAAACAAAGTTATCAATTTAAATTTTTAGCAAAGCAAAAATTGAATACGGTAAAAATTGTGCAAATGTTGACGAGCATTTGATTCCGAATTTTACGTTTTGGATTATTTGCATTAAAAGATTATAAATTCAAAATTAAAATACGGAAACAAAATTACGTAGTACGCTATACAAACCTGCAAGAGAAACAATAGGGGGAAATGCCTGCCGTTAAATTACTGGCAAATTTTATAGCCTCTGCGCAAAACTGTTGAAAGCGCAAGCGACTATTAAGAGTTTAAGTAATAATTAAATAACAACAACTCAAAATTAGTAAGGGATGTTAACTCACCGCCCCGCTGTACACATCCGACGCGTAAAGTAGGTCAAACGGCAGCGCAGCCAGGAGATCCACCACAAACCATGTCCGGATGTAATTAAGAGCTATCGCCTTGGAATCAGACACCACCTCGCCTTTTTTACTCACAAACGTTGTCCGGAAATTAAGTACTATATCTAGAAAACAGAAACTACTTTAGATACGAACACGTTTACACTAGAAGTAACTATGTAATTACGACTGATTGTTTGCACATACCCACAATGAAAAGAGCTTCTACTACCACATCACTAGTCACGCTAATCCTAGGGTGTCCTCGGTCCACAAAACTGGCGTTATAAGGAACTACGACCGCCACGTAAAACGTTGCTATCAGTATTAGCCAATCCCAAAACGTTTTGAAGATGCCGTAATGTGAAATTATGAACCTTTTAATAGCTGAAGTTTTGTACTCAGGTAGCGGCGGATCCGAGGAATGGAGGAGGTTCTGCAAGTTTAAACCGAGCATTAGCCACTATCGCCGCAGGCCAAATTTAATACCACACACACGAACCCATCCGTAGAGTAGTTAGTACTGCGCTAGTGAGTTAAGTTTGCGAGACAAAGGCTAATACGTACTTTGCAAACACAATTTCGTGATCTACTTGCTGAATGAGCTACGAAGCAAACATATTAAGGTTTACCTTACTAACATTGTTGAGTTTTAGTTTACTCTTCATCTTATCTGGTTTATAATGTCCTGAAAGCTGGTATAGAACGGCCCTAGAGCACCGCCTGCCCATGTTAGCGGGCGATGGCGCTTCGGGATCAAGATTCCCGTTCGGGTCTGGAAGTAGGCAACTAGATTCAGCGCGGAACCGGGCGCCCAAGAGTGCCGCTGCGGGTACAAATGGGGATAACGCTAGAGTGACCACGCCAGCCGAAGGCCGCACCGCGGCTCCTGTACGCATAAACCACCCTGTTACTGTCTTGACATTGGAATCCATATTTAAAACTACAATACTCTACCGAGATAAAAAAGGCAAGATATCCTTTTGTAGCACAGACTTTATAGTACTCGTATATAGAAATTTCATTTAGAGGTACATATATTATAATAAATAAAAACCTAATAATAATAAATATTAATTTTATAGGCCGTATTAATAAATGTATTTTTATTGTTTTCAAAGTGCTCTACCTTCGTTAGTAGGTTTTTTTTACCTACTTTAAGTACTAAAAGGAAACCTTTGCATAATTAGTAAAAAAAAATCAAATTAGTGGAATTGGCATCAAATCGCAGAAATTACAAAAATCAATTGTTTTTTTATATGGTTTGTAAGTGTTAATAACCTCCTCCTTTTTTGAAGTCGGTTAATAAAGATTTTATTTCATTTCTTACTCGTTTTGTTGCCAATTTTCAAAATGTCGGCAGTAAAGCAAAACGAAGCCTATTAAGTACATCAGCTTTATTCTGTGATAAATTAGGAAGTGTTTGATCTATCTACTGTGACATTAATAATCTCTCAGGTGCAAAATGAAGTAGGAATGATGAAATCTGATTCTGAGTTTGGAAAAACTGCGAAATATATTTGGCATTCAACCAAACTTAATATTGTGGCAAACCAACCTACTTGTACATGAAAGTACAATTTGTTTTTGAAAAAAATGGAAGATTTAAAGACAAATGTATGTACGGACAACAGCACGTCAAGGTAAACATTGCGGTATCTTATTCAGTTGTAATAAGGGCTAGTTTGCAACAAAAGTGGGTAACCTGATGTGCTGGCCACTATACAAGTACAGTGCGGCATGTATCTTTTGGCCAACGGCAAAAATATCAGAACTAACGCTGTTAAACTAAAAAATGCGGTTGCCAGATCAGTGTAGCGAAATCTTCCCAATCTTACATGTGATTTTTCGTTTTTCCCTTTTGTTTAATTTTCGTACGTGTTTTGTGTAAGCGATTAAAATAATTGTTTTTAAATCGGAGCTGTTAAACTCCTTTAATAAAGATGAAATAAGAAACCAAAAATTTGCACACGGGTGGGACTTGAACCAGCAACCTTTTGGCAGACCGGCCCAAACGCTTTTTCCAATTGAGCTACCGTGCTGTCAGTCCGACCCTGCGAAATTTGTGGTTTCTTATGAAAACGTCAACCCATCAAAAACAATACTTGTCAAAAAAACCAAGTCTCGCAACTCAGTTGTTCTGCGGTAAAAAGTTGTGAGATCCATGTAATACCAAGTCGGTTATTAATTTATTCAGTCTCTACTAAAGCGACTTCCTGTCTTAATACGTCCAGTCTCTAAGACCACGATCGTGGTCCATAACAATTGAAAATCAATTGTGTCTGGAATCTCCGTACTCAAAGCATTAAGTTGTTACGTAATAATTAACAGCATCTTATAGTGACGCATATCAATATTAAAATTCTTTAATCTATACTAATATTATAAAGCTGAAGAGTTTGTTTGTTTGTTTGTTTGTTTGTTTGTTTGTTTGTTTGTTTGAACGCGCTAATCTCAAAAACTACGGGCTCGATTTGAAAAATTATTTTTACGTTGGATAGTCCATTTATCGAGGAAGGCTTTAGGCTATATAACATAAAGATACGACTCATAAGACCACAGCAGCAATGAAAAATGTTGCGAAAACGGGAGAAAGATATTCCTTTTGAGAGCTTCTGCTGCGTACGCTGCGGAAACCGCTTAAGTTACACAAAAATCATGTATGACAGAATTGTTCAGCATTAAGAGTTCTATAATAAAGTCCGCGACAGCATATGTCTTTCTTTTATGGTTGCCTTACTACAACCTTTTTTATGTTAATGAATTTATAAAAAAATAATGCATTATTTTTAGAGGTATATTATACACACAGGTATTTATTCTTATCAAAATAAATACATTCATCATCACGAGCATTTCATTTATAACCAAGTTGCCCTTTATATCATTTGATTTCAATAAATCAATTGATTTCCTAAATGTCTTAAGAAAGCGGTGGTCATACCAATTCATAAAAACGGAAGAAAAGACTTAGTCACCAACTACAGGCCAATATCTTTGCTTTCCTCAATATCCAAAATCTTGGAAAAAATCATAAATAATAGACTAATAAACTATATTGAAAAACATAAGCTTTTCTCTACAGCGCAATTCGGTTTCAGACAAAAACTGTCGACGGCGGATGCAGTACACAGCCTAACGGAATACGCCTCAAAAGAACTCGGTAGAGGAAACAAAACCATGGGAATATTTGTTGATTTAGCAAAGGCTTTCGATACAATATCCATTCCAATACTTTTAAAAAAACTGGAAGCACTGGGTGTAAGAGGAACTCAGTTAAATCTTTTCTCTGACTACCTAAGCGACCGATCGCAATGTGTTAGAATAGATAAAATAGTTAGTGAGGAGCATAGAAGTTCTGGCTTCGGTGTTCCTCAAGGAAGCATCCTGGGCCCTACTCTGTTTCTCGTGTATATAAATGACCTGTGTAAATTAAATCTAGATCATGGGAAAATAATATCTTACGCTGACGATACTGCACTCATTTTCACGGGGAAAACTGATAAAGATCTGTATGATAATGCACAAAAAGGATTTGATATTGTTAATAACTGGCTTCGCTGTAACTTACTAACATTGAACGTCGACAAGACCAAATACATTCGCTTTAGCATGCGCCGAACACACAACAAAGACGCACACACGTTGCATGCACAGCAATGTCATGACCCTAAAGTCGACACTATATGTTGTTGTCCCTCTATTGTTAGCACTTGCACCGTAAAATATTTAGGAGTAACCCTAGATGAAACCCTTTCATTTAGACCGCACATACATAATTTAGCTCTTAGGGTCCGTAAATTAATATATATTTTTAAAAAATTACGATCTATCGCTGATATAAAACTTATTACTCAAGTATACCAAGCCTTAGGTCAATCTATAATACAGTACTGTATCACATCCTGGGGTGGAGCACCCAAAACTGTTTTGATGCCTCTGGAGCGTGCCCAAAGAGCTATTTTAAAAGTCGCCAACTCCTTACCTTTTTTATATCGAACAGATTTGCTCTACAATTTCTGCAAAGTGCTTACTGTGCGCCAGCTTTTTATCCAGCACACCATATTAAAACAACACGCACTACTCCCTTACAATGCCGAAGTAACTAACAAAAGAAGGATGGATAAAGTCTGCAATCCACAATGGACTTCGAAATTTACTTTTACTAATAGGTTCTTTAGTTTTATTGCACCATTATTGTATAATAGATTAAACGGTTTACTAAACTTATACGAACTTAATTACCATAACTGTAAGTTAAAATTAGATCTGTATCTTAAGAAACTGTCATATGATGAGACTGAAGACCTGTTTGTCATCATCCAGTAGGTAGAAGGGTATATTTATAATTAATTAATAGGTTTGTTTGTGTCATCTTAGTAAGTTTATTGTAATTAGTTTACTAACATAGTTCTTTTTTACAGTCTGAAACACAGGCCCAACCTAGTTCAGACAAATACTATAATAAGACTCTAAGCTTAAGTCCTTTTTTGTAACCATAAATACCTTTTGTTTATTAATAAATAATTTATTATTTATTATTATTTATTTATTATTTAAATATCTTAGGAGCTATCACAGTTTTAACATAACTCCGCACCAAAATAATGTTCGCCGCTTAAGTACAACGTGCGCTTGCGCTAATATATCATAAAGCTGAAGAGTTTGTTTGTTTGAACGCGTTTATCTCAGGAACTGCTGGACCGATTTGAAAAAATATTTCTGTGTTGGATAGCTTTGTTTATCGAGAAAGGCTTTAGGATATAAAACATGACGCTGCGACGGGAGGGGAGGGAGCAAACTCAAAACGCGCGGACGAAGTCGCGGGGGACCGCTAGTGTTTTACATAAATATATTGAGACTTGGCCATCGCCTGAAAACACGTGTAAATTCAATCGCCTGAAAACACATGTAAATTCAATTATTTAGTGCGATGGCCAAGTCTCAATATATTTATATATTGCTCGATTTGGCAGGGGCACTACCATGCGCCTATATTTATATGGGACTAGCTTAGACCCGCGGCTTTGCACGCAATAATAATAACTGCCGTAAAACATCGTTACGAATAAAGCCAATATTGAAAAATTTAACGGAAGACTTGGCTGTATGGCTTAATTTTCTTTGCGGTTTTTTCTAGATTTTTTAGTTTTTCCTTAATTCATACACCAAACACTACTTATATTCCAAATTTGAAGCATCTAGGTCTGCTAGAAGTGCCTTAGAACTTTGATGATCGGTGAGTCAGTAAGTGACAGAATTAAGAAATTCGACCCGTTATAATTCTTAAAATACCGGTTCAAATTGAATGAAATTTTAAATACACCGTGTCTTTAAAAATTGTCTTTGAAATTTTCAGTCTTCTGGTTTTATCCACAACGAAGTTACAGGGGGTCGAAAATGGTCTGAATTGCTTCGAGAAAAGGATGCCGTGTCGCTTTTTTGTTTGACTTGGTGGGCGCACTGCCGTGCCCCCAGATTGCGTGACGCTTAGCGCCATCTAGCTGTCTGTTTATGAAACAGATGGCCCAAGCAGTTATCCTTTACAGAATAAATTCAACTTGGAAATGGATGTCGCTTCGCTATATAATTTATTTTTAAATAAACACTGTTTCCCGAGAAACAGTGTTGAACCGTAGTCTTCAAAGTTAACGTGAACAATGGGCAGCAACTCAGCAAAAATCCAGTCGCAGAGAGAAGACATCACCATCGCTTAGAACGGTGCAGGCAACAGCGCAAGTGCAACTCAGGTGACTACATCAACATCTTTATACAACATCTCCTTGGTGACTATAACCATAGCTGTTATCATCACTTTGATATTTAGCTACCTTATTTGGAAAAAATTAAACAAATGCCTGTCCAAGAAAATTGAACGCCGTACTATATCTATAAATGCACGTCAACAAATATAATTACAAAAACATTATGAACAATAACTAAATATACATAATTATGCATGTGTCCTGTTCATAAATATTTATGACGGAAATCATACAAATATACGAAGAATTACAGAAGTTACAAGAAAGCCTTAGAAAACTAGGCCCAATACGAAGAAAACAAGAAAATGGACTTAAAAAAATAAGTCGAGCAAAAGAATTATATTTACAATATAAATCGTATGTAGACTTTTATGTAAACAAATTACAAGAGTCATTAATTTCTGTAAAGGATTTCCAAGTCTTATATAACGAATATAGAAAAAGTTTATTCAAAGATAATTGGATACGAAGAAGAAACCATCATGGATAAACAAAATTTTGACCTTAAGACAGCAGTCTCACTGTTACCAGCCCTAGACGGTTCCGAAAAAACTACGGAAAAACTTATTGACTCAATCGAATTATACGCAACCATGATTAAAGAAACCGATACAGCACATTTGATTAATTTCATACTAAAAACAAGATTAGACCACAATAGTAAACTCAGATTATCTCAAGAATATACCACTGTTGAGCAAATGGTAAAAGATATGAGAAAGTTTTTACTGATCAAAAAGTCTGACGTGGCCTTACAAAAACAATTACAGTCAGCTAAACAAGGAAGCAGATCAATTGAACAATTCGGTCAAGAATTAGAAGATCTTTTTGTCAACCTTACATTGTCACAAGCAAATGGAAACCAAGACGCGTATAAAGTGCTAAAACCCTTAAATGAAAAACAAGCAATTAGTAAATTTGCAGAGGGTCTACGAAATGATAAACTAAGTACCATTATATCCGCGCGTGGATACACGTCATTAAGAGAGGCAATACAAGGTGCAAAGGACGAAAATATTACTATGACTTCCAAGACGTCATCATCGGAACAAGTATTCTACGTGCATAATTACGTGCGGCGCGGGGGTGGTCCCCCGAGACAAGGTGGTGCTCCCCTGAAACAAGGTAGTTACGTACGCGGCCGAGGTTTTTCAACCAAAAATTTTCGAGGACAGTCTGGAAACTACGGACAACCTAATAACGCAAGGTCAAGCGGATGGCCTCAAAGGAATAACTCAAGAGGAAGAGGAAAACCGAGCTTCCAAACTAAAGGATAATTCGGAAGCTACCCCTCACAGAAACAAAAACAGCACATAAATGTAGTGCAAAAAATTAACGACGAAAAAGAAGACCCAGAAGATAACATTAACCCAGAGTTTTTTTGTGAAAACTAATTACGTCTTAACATACGGCAACATGAACTCTGTGCAGTTTACTGTGAACGGAAAACAATATATATGGCTAATCGACACAGGTGCGTCACTAAGTGCAATAAAGTGTGACGTTGCATTATCTATGAACGAGTTCATCATACCAAAGGTCACACACATCAATGGAATCGGAGGTAAAATCACGTCACAGGGGTACGTAAACTTACGACTGTATAATAAACATAATACGTATTTTACGAATAAGTTTCATGTATTTAAAACATTACCTTTGAGTGTAGACGGTATTATAGGTCAAGACTTTTTAACAAAATATAAATGTCATTTAAACTTTGAAAGTGGAACTCTGACATTAACCTTCAATAACAATAAGATTCAAGTACCATTACAATTATATGCCAGTACACATGATAACCAAAACAATCACACGTCATGTATCAAATTAACACCGCGTTGTGAATCATTCGTAGGGTTGTCAACTTCTCTATCATGAGATTGTGTTATTTATTCGAACGAAATTTGTGAAGGAGTGAAAAGTATCAATGGAAAAATTCTTGTAAAAATATTGAATACTCGTGATGAAGAAGTAAATTTAAAATGTTTTACACCAGAAATTAAAAGTTTGTCAGAATTTATTTTGTTTTCCGTTTGAGAAACAAACAAATAATGCGGAAAGAGTTAAATTGTTACTGACAATATTAAAGTTTAAATAACTTTAACAATGAAGAAAGAACTAAAATTACAAATATTTGTGCAAATTTCACCGATTTTTTTACACTTACGGGGTGACTTACTTAATACAACTAATATTTACGAACAAGCTAAACAATTAAAGATAACGCGTCACCGTTCTATAGTAAGCCATATCGAATACGCGTATGCTAAAAACGTAAAGTAGCTTTATAAAATATATATGTATATAATTTGTTCGTCTTATTATGTAGTTGGTACCTCAAACTATTTCAGAACCGAATACTTTTGTATTACATACTTAGTAGAAATATTTTGTATCACATATGGCCTGATCAACCATAAGTAAACAAAGTCATTTATGCTAAGGAATTCATTTTGTTGGTTTGTACGTCACGGTTGTAAATGATAGTTTATAGATATGAAAGAGCTCTATATGTAATTGATTAAGGTACTAATGGTTTTTATTAAAAGGTACAAAATGATATCGAATCCTTTAGTTTTAACATGATGTAAACGAGTTTTTTTCGTGTAAGCCGTTGGAGATCAATAAAGATCTTAAAAGAGGACTCGTTATAAAATGGTGTAATAAGGGTACAAGGTACAGTCAAGTTCATTTGATCATGGTGCAGACGAGTTTCTCTCCGTGAAAATAGTTGGAGATCAAGTGATCTTAAAACATGAACCTTAAAATAAGTCTATGCATAGCATTAAGGACTAAAATGTATTCTAATAATAATTATTTGACTATAAATAAAGTAAATAAGACTGTTACCTAAAAACAATATGTATATGAATATTGTAGAGCCAACCGGCCTCAGTAAAATAATAAGTACCCAAATATGCAAGTATGCAATTAAGATGATAGGTAGATACGCATAAATGTACCTAAAGGGTTTGATGAATAATGAAGATGTTGAGTATTTGTAAAGTGCCAATTTAAAATAAAATACATTGAAGATTTATTGTGCCAATTTTTGAGACTGTAAGAAAAAATATAAGTTTTGTTCGGTAAATGGATGGTATGCTAAAAATTTATATTTTTCATATCATTGTATAATTTAATGAGATGAAAGTTATGGAACTTATATCACATAATTAATAAATACACTTTAAAGATGTGTTGACGTCGACGTAGCTAAATAATGTTTAAAGAGACTAATATTTGTCTGTGACTTTGCTCACACATTAATATATGATATTTAGTTAAAAACAGGTATAAGGTTCCCACTAGGTATACCTATATATATTTTAAATTGAGTATTAATGCAACTTGTAATTAAATTGTTAATTAATCATTCTTTGTACACCCATATAGATATAATATATTATTATGCATTGGATAAATAAACACTTTAACCTATTTTAAATGAAACACTAACATCACAACTATATAGTTAGATATAGTAAAAATATTTTATTGAATAACCTAGATATACCTAGATGTAAGAACTCATTGTAACCTAATTTTAAGTCATGTACACATTTTATCATAGATATAAGTAACTCATGTATCCGATTAAAAACATGTATAATCGTATTTTTTTAAAAAAGGGTGAGAGGAATACACAATATGTCACATTTTAAAACTAAAATTGCAATGTCTGGAAGCAAAATTTGTTTTGTTAATTGACTAACATTGTATAATTTTACTTAAGTCAAAAAAGTATATTTTTTGTCTCTTTAAGGGGGAAGGTGTGGTGTGTGACGACACACAGCATCACTCATACGTCCACTGACCTTTAATAAATTACATTGTTTTATTATCTTGTAAAATATTCCTAGATAAGTGAAAGGTCACAGGTTAAAGAAATGTCATGTGACGTATAATTAAGTAGGAAAAGCCTGAATATAAACCTTTGGAAAATGTACAATAAAGAGAGTTCAGTTACAACCTCTCAACAACCACCTTGTCTTACTTCAACACCACCGCCGCGCCCCGCGTAATTCCACAGCGCGTTCAAACAACAAACTCTTTTTAGGGTTCCATAGCCCAATGGCAAAAACCGGAACCCTTATAGTTTCGTCAAGTCTGTCTGTCTGTGCGTTCGTATGTCATAGTCACTTTATTCTGAAACTACACACATCAAAAGTGTCTAGGGATCAACATATATTTTTGCAATAACTTTTCTCCTGATTGATATAAATTAAAATTTTCTTTAAGGATTCATCAAATAAAGTGTTTCCGTTTGTCTACAGTAACGATAAACCAGTCATTTTAAAAAGTAAAGTTTGCATTAATAAAGAAATTTGCCATTTTCCTAATAAAGGGATGTGCTGACGTGCCCAAAGTCGACTGATAACACTCTGACTTGTATTCAGAGCTAAAGCCACAGTACGTTGCCGGGAACCAGCTTCTATCATTCCCACGGCTCTGAGCATTTCTTCCCTGCTTAAATGACGTCGCCGCTCCATAATAACGCTGGTTTTAATCAGTAGTAGGGAAATAGTAGCACTAATAATGTCTTCAATGCGTTGTATGTTTTTATAGGGAAAATATTGACAGCTGATTTTCATCTTTTACTCGAATTTGATTGACAGTTCCTGTTTCAAATTATGAAATGCACCAAAAAGGATCCATATAAATTTATAAAATCATAAATTTATTACAAAACCACATCTCAATCTCAAGAAATCCGCATAAAAATTCTTGATCCCTAGACACTTTTGATGTGTGTATTAGTATTACACATTTAAAACTTGACTTGAAATGGATCTTATTGTCTTATCAGAATCTTAGCAAAAATATTCCAATCAAAAATCAATATTGTTCTTTCATAGTTCTAAACATATTAACTAGAATATTGGCGTTGTTGTTTACGTGCACAACGACATACCAAATGTTACTGTCTATGAACCCAATATTATGGATGCCGATAGTCTAGTTGTAAATTTTGGAAACCGACATGTCTTTATTTGCATCTATAGATCTCCCTTATTTGCATCATGTACTAATTTTTTAAATTCTCTTGATGAATTATTGACAACCCTAAAAAATATTCCAAACATCTTTATAGTCGGCGACATAAATATTGATATAAGTGAAACTCATAATGATCCAAGGACCGATAATTACTTGGACCTCCTTGCATCCCATGGACTGCTTCCAAGTCACACAATATATACACGTGAATCCAGATGCTTAGATCATTGCATTTTAAAATCTTATTATAAAGTTCGAACTGCTATATGTAAAATCATCCGTCACAGATCACACCTGTGTCTATACATCAATACCAGATACACAACATAAAGAAAAAATATCAAAAGAACCAATCCAAACAATTAACTACCAAAAAGCGTGTAATTATTTACGGGAGAAAAATTGGAATGAATTCTATGCAACACAAGATTCAAATTAGCTACAAAAATATTTATAGATACGCTACAAATTGCAATTAAAAACTCTACTCAGACACATAAACTCCCAAATAGAAAACAAACATACCAGCCTTGGGTTACTCCAGGGCTACTGAGGTGCATGCGATTTCGAGATACTCTTCATAGAAGGCATAAAAACTCTCAAGCTGATTTAAACCTAGCCATAACTTATAAGAGATATATAAATTATTGTAATAATATTTTACATAAACTTAAAAACAACTACAATAAACATGAACTTAGAAATAATAGAGAAGATATAAAAAAAACTTGGACTACTATCAAGCGTGTATGCAATTTGACAAATAAAAACAAATCACAGATGCCATCAGAACTCCTGAGACTTAAAAATACGCCCCAAGAATCAATCGACTCCATTAATGACTACTTTGTCAATGTTGGAAATAATCTTGCTAAAAGTATTCTAAGTACAATTAATTTTTCTGAAAAAAAATTAGCCCTTGCTTATAAGCCCACAATTTCCCATCCAAACTCCTTCTTCCTTTTGAAAACAGACTTACAAGAAATTAAAAAGATAATTGGTTCACTTAAAAATACAGCCTCCTGTGGATGGATGGCATAACTTCTTTGTTTCTTAAAAATTGCATCGACTCTATAGATACTCAAATTGTCTATCTTTTTAACCTTTGCATATCGGTGTGTATCTTACCTAAACCGTTGAAACAATCTATTGTGGTTCCTATATTCAAATCAGGTGATAAAAACAATGTTACAAATTACCGACCGATTTCGCTACTACCCACCTTGGCAAAAGTACTGGAAAAGATTATTAATCACCGACTTGTAAACTATTTAGAAACTAACAACTTTCTATCCAAAAATCAATATGGCTTCAGTATATATATATATATATATATATATATATATATACTACAATTCATATATATTCAATTCATTCAATTAATATTGTAGTATATATATATATAAATATATATATATATATACTACAATTCATACTACTACTATAAATTATACATACTATGCATTCCTTATTAACATTTATATTAATTAAAACCAATGTTTTGGTTTTGGTTATTATAAATATGCTACGATATTATAAATACCTACATAAACCATAAGTTGTTTACTCGATACTCAACGCAGTGACCGGTTCTATTATTTAGTTGGACCAAGGAGTATGCGTGCAAAAATGGCCTGTATTTATATGGAACGAGAATTATTACCTTGCTGTAACACAGTTAAAACTAGCACGGGAGGTAAAGATACGTTATTCAGTATACTTACCGTCATACCCACATACCACACAAAACAAAACAACGAATTTACAGTGCATTTATAGTTATTTCTAAGCTCTTTAAGTTATTTTTAAGTGCTTTAAACTGTTTTTCCTATGTTATTAAGTAAGTATCAATGTACCCAAAGTTTTGAAATAAAAATTTATTATTATTATTATTATTATTATTATTAAAACTTAGAAGGTAGGTAGTATGTATCCTGTTAACCGCTTTTCGATTCTCATACAAAAAAAAAATATTTAAGTGGTTCCCATACATGAATCTAAAACCTGAAAAAAAAAATGTTAAACCTATGTGTGTAGTGTGTCTATGGATAGTTCTTTTGAAATGACATCGAGGTTGTTAAAAACATTTTCTCTAAAAGGCTAACGTTTGAATGTTAGACGCTTCCAAATTGGTAAAATGGGCGTCCCCCATCGAACTTTGCATTTATTTGCTCAAAACATGTGTAGTCAACTAGAGAACCTATCGCTAATTTTATGAACCTATGCGTTAGGTAAAGTAGATATTCAAATTGCGTCATACAAGCTGAATAATCGGAGCTTAAAGACCCATGCTTTTGTATTTTCAGGTGCACGAACAACCACAGCGGGTTCTGAGGTGCTAACATAGTTGCGGGTGGTCTGCGAGTAGATTAATGGGAAATGCAATTTCACTTGTGCCCGTACCTCAACGTTAACGGCAACAATGTGTTTACGTCTCGTATTTATGCAACGTGTAACGTTAAATGCGCAATACCTGAAGATAGTTTGATAACGAGTAATATAAATAAACCAATTTTTAATATGGGCTACAATTTACGAAAAAAACTTGCCAAAAAGGTTGCTGGTTCAAGTCCCGCCCGTGCGCAAAATTTTTGGTTTTTTATTTCATCTTTATGGAAAAAAACTTCATTAATATGTTGGCCTGTCTATTTATGAATAAGACAAGCCATAACGTCCGCAAACCCACCCAAAAACATCAAGCAATGGTTACTTATTTATTAGCGTCGCTAGGTATAATAATAATGGCAAAATACTACCTACCGACTTCTCTCTGGACCGAGCGTCACCCGCAGAGCAAGAAATAATCAGGAGTGGCAGTAAAACTAAAACACCACATATAACCTTAAATTATATATTTTTATTTTAGAATTAGGTCAATTGAATTATAAATCATTTGGGGTGTGTGAGGTTTTGCGCCTTTAATATAACACGTTGAGGATGCTACGGGAGTCACTGTCGACTAAAGTAGAGTTATCACAAAATTAGATTGTTTCTGAGAGATCCTGACCTGAAACTGCAAACTTTCTGTGGCCAGGGTAGTACTTACGTCGGGTAGTATGTAGTCAAAAATTGTGTTCCTTGAAATTCCCTCTACAAGATTTAATGATACGTATTTAACTAGCCTGTAAAGCATCAATCTTGTGTGTGATATGTTAATGCTACGAGCTATTATCTTCGATACTACGGCGCTACGAAAGTGCGACTGTCAAGTGGCGTATCTTATTTCATTAGGTACATATATATTTCTAATAATACGAGTAATTATTTAGTTTCCTTTGTAATACATTGGTACCTAGTTAGTTTGTAGGTCAACGTTATGCGTGCGTCTTGTTAACAGGGTATTTGTTATAAGGAAAACACATTAAGGAATTTCTGTTTCTCTTTGATCCTAAATAGTAGATCACTGTTATTTTGTAAACGTCGTTAATTGACTACCTACCTTCCGAATGGGATTAGTCGGATAGTACTTTTTGTGAGTGGTGTATATTGTTTATGTGCATGTATCGCCTCCTTATGTACATCAGAAATTATTTTCGGTATGAGTAGGTATTGATTGATTAGTAAAGATTATTATAATCAATTACTATAACGTGGTTACTATAACTTGACATGGCCTCGATCGAAGTCAATATTAGGATAAATCCTACCTTCTTCCTATCCTTCCTACCTACCTACCTATCTTATCTTTCAAGATGCCTGTAGCTCCTACCTAGCTAGGGGCTATAGGTATCTTGATTCACTTGCGCCAAAAAAATCAACGAAAATCACGTGTTATAATGAAACGAGTACTAACAAAACCGAGTTATCTTTTTTTAAATGACTCTTGTGTGGATTTTATCCTGTTTTCATTGAAAAATCAGACATCAATAAAAGAACATCACACCCCATATTGAGGCGACTGATCCATAAATAGCAACTCCAATGTTATACCTAAGTCTAGTTAATACGATCTAAAGAGCTGTACTACAACCAAGTTTTTTTTATAAATTAAATACGTTGTAGATGCTGCAGCCGTAGTCGCAGGCTGCAAAGGGTAAAAATTGCATTTCACGCCTCGCGGCGCACGGCAAACGGGTCAGTGTTGCCAGGTGACGAGCTACCAGAAATTAAGCTTGTATGTTGAATATTCTGGCATGTTGACTGGTATGTTTATGTTTTAATCAATGTGTCCGACGGTAATTAAGTTATGAGACTTGATACGCTTTGCTCGGGCTGAATTGTAAAAAAAATAATTAAGGTGGGTTTATTCAAAGAGTATCTACTTTGAAGCTGACGAAAAATTTCGACGATATGAATGAGATCTTTTATGCTTTGCTTATTTACTCATAATTCCTCCAAAGTGGTTCAATATTAACGTATTTATTAAAGTTTCTGAAGTCATCTGCTTGTTTATGAGTTCTTTCTTTTATCACTCCATGTCCATCTATACGCTGCAATTACAGGTCCTTCACCATTGTGTGTTAAATGACAGAAATAGAACGTGATTTCGTACCTTTCCTGTATAATAATAACAATAAATACAAAAAGGTAAACTGTCCCATAAGCGCCGTTTTGGTTGACACGCGTTTGTCATATCCTAGGAAAATATTTGCGTTGGCTGGCCTCCTAACTAAATATGGTGCAGTATTCCCATGATAATCTTTATCTCGGTGCCTTAGTGTAGCAACACTGATCTCCCGGCCATGGCTATCCAGTTACCGTCAAATTAAAGTGAGCCAGGGCCTCGGTCGCCCTACATTTACATCGTTACTTAGACGCTTAGGTGTAAATAGGGTTCTGCCTTCATAATGAAAGACAAACGTAACATATATTGCTGCAGGATAAGTCACATGAGTTACTTACTTACCGAGAAAATAAGCGAGTGTGATGGTTTGTGTTAGGGTTACAAGTAGGAAAGCACTTGTATGAAACATTAAAACAAACTCGGATGATATCTTAAATAGCTTTTCATCCCCAGAATGTCCGGTGCAGGTTACCGATTGCAACGGATTTTGTAGAAAGAAAGAAACTAAATACAAGAATTTGTATCAAAGGATTGACAAAACATCTTGTGTTCGCGCTGCTTACGAAGTCTGAAGATCACTAAGACCTTATTTAGTGGTCTAAAAGTATGCTAACACAATAGCCGCTACATGTTTCTGTGCATAAAATACCTCTTACATTAACCTCATTTACAAAATAATCTTTTTTTTCTTAGGAAGTATATGTATCCCGTAATATTAATCAATTCTACTCCCCAACATCCGATATTATGATCCATACTTGAGCTATTCGTCCTCTTTTCCTCTTGCAAACTGGGGATAAGTACGTGACCTAATTCCTTCCAAATCTGCCTCATTGCCGGGAAGTTGTGCCTACACAAGTCGATTCACTTTACCAAACAAAACTTTGCACGAAATCAGGTGGTATAAGAATTAATGATTTTCGTAGCTGTATTTGTAATTAATGAACCAAGAACCAATTTTACTTGAGAGGTTTCTCAATTCGTCAATTTTAAATCATGATAAGCGATGTCTTTTTATCTAAAACTAGCGGTCCCCCGCGACTTCGTCCGCGCGTTTTTGAGTTTGCTCCCACCCCTCCCGTCGCAGCGTGATGTTTTATACCCTAAAGCCTTTCTCGATAAATAAGCTATTCAAAACAGAAATATTTTTTCAAATCGGTCCAGCAGTTCCTGAGATAAGCGCGTTCAAACAAACAAACTCTTCAGCTTTATTATTACAGCAAGCGCACGTTGTACTTAAGCTGCGAACATTATTTTGGTGCGGAGTTATGTTAAAACTGTGATAGCTCCTAAGATATTTATTGAAATCAAATGATATAAAGGGCAACTTGGTTCTAAATGAAATGCTCGTAATGATGAATGTATTTATTTTGATAAGAATAAATACCTGTGTGTATAATACACCTCTAAAAATAATGCATATTTTTTTTACCAATTTATTAACATAAAATAGGTTGTAGTAAGTCAACCATAAAAGATAGACATATGCTGTCGCGGACTTTATTATAGAACTCTTAATGCTGAACAATCCTGTCATACATGATTTTTATGTATCTTAAGCGGTTTCCGCAGCGTATGCAGTGGAAGCTCTCAAAAGGAATATCTTTCTCCCGTTTTCGCATCATTTTTCATTGCTGCTGTGGTCTTATGAGTCGTATCTTTATGTTATATAGCCTAAAACCTTCCTCGATAAATGGACTATCCAACGTAAAAAAAAAATTTCAAATCTGGTCAGTAGTTTTTGAGATTAGCGCGTTCAAACAAACAAACAAACAAACAAACAAACAAACAAACAAACTCTTCAGCTTTATAATATTAGTATAGATAAAATAAATGTTCTTTTATCAGAAAATATAACTGCGTAAATCTTTCTAAATAATGAGCACGGATATAGAAGTAACTTAAATGTGTCTGAAACATAAAAGTATCCTTCTACTAATATCATAAATGCTTAAGTTTGTGAGGATGGATGTATGCATGCTTTTTACTCCTTCACGCAAAATCTGCTGGATAGATTTTGATAAAAATTTACTATAATATAACTCATATATTGAAACAGCACATAGGCTATAATTTACAATAATATTTTTTGATGTCTGAAATTTACGCGGTTGATGCCGCGGGCACCTGCTAGTTGTTTCTATAGGAAAGGTCCCTACCTACTTCGTTGTATTGATTATTGATCTTACACACCTACGTACAATAACAAGTAGATAGTAAGCGTCACGTCCGTAACAAGATGAAGCAAGGGCTCGAATACTTAAGAGTTTTCCATCCGATTTCATCCTTTCATAGCGCGGGTTTGCGACTATCATTTCCCGCATTCAGCAAGCAAGGGTATTCGGTCTTATTGTGTTGATCCAACCACAATAAGAGGGACGGAAATAAAAATCCAACATCCAACATCAATTTGTCTTTATTAAATTTTATTATAACTAATACTTTTTGTACTACAAGATAAAGAATCACAATAATATGTACAAAATATGTATAGTACGCACATTCAATTTGCGTAGTATTAATAGTTTAGATTTCAGTAAAATGTCACAGAATAGAACAAATGAAATCAACGAGAATTTAGGCACTGCACGATTTTCAACATCATATCACATTCATGGGCTCTACAACGTACACCACGATTATTTATTCAATTATTCTAATAAGCGTTTGCGTTCTTATAACAATTATTATCAAAGATAATTCTGATTCCCATTATATTTTCTTCAAAATAAGAAAGTAACAGAATTTGGTCGGTTATTCAGACACGCAGCTGTGAAAGTAATATCAAAATAAATATTCTTCTTTGTAAGTTTCATTTGAACAAATAGATTAATTTAGTCAAACAATTTTAGGTAGCCAAAGTAGCTATAGTTTTGAAAAAAAAGGAGACGTGGTTTTTGTGATAAAATTGACATTGATTTAAGTTCTGAGACCTAAATATGTTTAAAATGGAATGTTAACAAACATAAGTCGTAATTTTACTGTTTTGTGAAGGGACTAATTACTTCGATTAAAATATCCATTCATTAATTTGCTACTTTGGCAATCATTCAATATTGATTTCCTTACTTATCAACAGAAATAAAATTTAATACAGTATCTAAGCCTATACATATTAAGTACTTAGTTATATGAAAATGTTTTACATTTCTCATGTTTGTATTATCTATTATTAAAAATAATTTGATTTCTATAAGTAAATTTTAATTTATTTACATTTCATGAAACAATTTCCAAATATCATTAAAATGTTTGATAAGAAGGTACCTACAATGTATAGGTAACAATGATATTGCCCAAGAAGGATTTATTTGATAGCCGTTAGTTAGTTGTACCTTAACATATTTGTTTGACTGGTATTATTTTGTGACATTTCTATAAAAGTATCTCTTCATCTGAAATTGTGCGTGCAAACTTAGTATTGTGTACTGGTTACATATTTTAATACTTACTCGTGTATAAGTATAATTAATTTAGTTGGTAGATATGAAAGTCTTTATGTACACAGTATAGTATAGTATACGCAATATAGCCAGTTGGGATCAAATCATAAATTGTTTTTTTAACAATTCTTTGTATTGCATTGCAGTTCGATAAAACCACTGAACAGAATGCGAGGCGCGGGCATCGTTATTACATTTCAATTTATTTAGTCTAATTCAAATTTAAACAATTTCCTTTTGCAATTAATCCCTTTGAGTTTTGCAACATACCAGCGAATGGCTTTGTGATTTTAACTATTTGATGACCGTGTCTCCAATTTATGTAAAAGCATTGATTTAATGGTCTTATTTACTATTGAATCCATAGATACTTATAATTCAGCACTAATTGCCTACAATCTGAACTTAAGCGACCGCGGCCCGCGCGGTTCTGATGTTGTGACAAGGTTTTTCAAGGAATTGACCATTTACAATCTCTGAAAAACCTCATATCTTGTACATGAGGTGTGTTTGTCTCTAATCACATTTTTTTGTATTTAAAACAAAATTTATATAATCATATGATTTGTTTTAAACAGGGGCGAGTCAATAATATCTTTATCGAATAACCTGAGTCTGAGTCTGAATTTTTTAATGATTAAAATTAATTAATTGATAAGTTTGTTAATCATTCAAATGATCTTAAATTGTAGTTCTCCATATACATACAAGAATTTAAATTAAAAGTCACTTATTTTTAGTAAATATCTATAATGTTTTTAATTATACCTAATAACTGACGAAACGTTTATTCAATTCACATTTATTAAGCGTGATGTTAGACTTGACTTTTTGTTCTAATTAATTTAATTTTCTGTCGGCGACTGTCGCTCAACGCCTCTCTTATTTAACTCTAAACAGTGACTAGAGTATCCGTATACTAAATCTAAAAGTAGAATTTTATTAAAATTGATATGTACATTTTATGCAAGACTTTAAAATTAGAACATTGAAATCATAATATTTCGTTGATAGAAAAAATATTTAATACAAAAGTCGCTCTTAGATTGTTAGAAATAAGCGTCGAGCTAAAAAGTCGGAGTGCGAATAAAACATCTTTACCTAAAACCTAGTAGTTAACTTAGGATACTAATGACTAATGAGCAGAATGTATTAAGGAAAATGGAATTATTACTTAGCTGTTGATATTGAATTTGAGGCTTCTGGTGCTGGGGTGGGCGCTCCTGCTGGCTAATAGCCGCTCAGATTCCTCGGTGATATCGCTAGCGGAATACCTGTTGCGCTTGAGGACGCTTTTCCGCTCAGGATCCGCGGGCCTACGCATCTCTGGCACGGTCAGCTCTTTAGCGCTCCCGCTGAGACTCCTCACTGGGTCGTACTTTTCGCTCGCAGTGCTGGACGGCGTCTGACTGCCGTTTTCGGATTCAACTATCTGCTCGAGCATACTGGGTCTCCGGCCGTAGTAGTCGACTGTCGGCGCCATTACAGGTGCGAGGTTGGCCATGGGGTCGAGTCCGAGCAGCAGCATCACGGTGGCGGGGTGCTCCATGATGTACTGCGTCACACAGTGGAGGAAAGGCTCGGTTTGCGTGCCGCGGTTAACTTTCGGCCGCTCCGGAGTTATAGGCCTTTCTTGCTGCAATGAGATGTTAACTTTATTAGTAACCTAAAAAGTAAACCTTATGCTTTGCAAAAGTCAGTAATAATAAATGTTATCTGAATTATTTGTTACGGCGTTGAAATCATATTAGTATTGATTGCATGATATTTTTTCACTGTGACAAATGTCATGTTATGTGATCATTTAAATGACATTTGTCACAATTAAAATATACAATAAATAAATAGTTACTGAGGATCTTGAAAATGAGTTGTTATTAGCAGACGTATCGGTCTCTCCAGCAAAGTCTTATATTGCACTCGCCTCCGGTACCTCTCACTGAATACCGATATAAAGAAACCTATCATCTAAATAAATATGATGCGTTTGAGGTCTCTGCCGTCTAATCACTTTTAAACGAAAATTGCCCGAGTACTTGTGCAATGCTTGACAAGCAAGCGCTTTTGGCTAACAACTAATATTGGTTACAATGATAGGGTAAAACCGATAAGTGTACCTGATCCCAGCAGAAGACATCAGGGGGATGGCTGCAGCTGCGTGCAAGCTGGTTAGGCGGCGCGGTCCATTGCAGATTTGGGTTAGAATGCGCTGCGTGCCACGCCGGTCCCGTCATCTCCTGTAACGCTTGGATGGCGTGGCGGACCTAGGAGTTGGAGGACATGATCAGCTTCGTGCTTGCAAAGGTACGCTATGAATGTCGAGTATACCATAAAATATATACACCTACTATTGTATAGATAAAGATTATGGGTGTGAGAGAGCGACACGGGCGTCGCAGTTATAATAAGGGAATCACAGTTAAAACTATCATGGATTTACTGAAAGCCAATTCTATTCATTTTTAATTTTTGGAGTGATCTAAGGGGCATTAAATACTATCACTATCTCGTCTGTCTGAATAACATAAATATTTCGATAGAAACACAATAGCGCAATAAACAAGGACATTTGCAGATGATGTGGACGCAATTAGAAGGTATAAATAATATGCGATTTTTATGAGTTAAGGATTTAGAAACATACATAGATAAGATAGTAATTATTATAACATAGGCAGGTTAATACGGTAATTGAATACTTGTAATAAAAACATTTCATTTTACAGTTACGGCACAAGGCCGGCATGGCATTTGTATAAACACCTGACACTCATATTTCCCGTTATCAGAATGATATTATTATTATCATAAATTTATCTTTGTCGTGTTGTCACATGTGAGTCAACAATGCTTAATGGTTACATGGTGACATCATGGGCACACAAACAACATTATTTAGGTATTATTAGGTATTAAAGCCCATTGACATTTTGGGAACGAATAAGCTTTAAAAATGATTTTGATCATGAGTAATCATGACTGACGTAATACATACAAAAAGCACCGTGGGAAGACAAGTCAAACCAGGGCTTTTAATGTAGCAAAGTGAAGTTTATTTTCCTGACTAGTATAAAAAACAAATGTTTGATAGATTATAAAAATGCTGATAATTTTGATTAAGGAAGGCCGAGAAAGAAGGATTATAATTAATGCTGGTGATGCTGGTCACCAACAATGATCTTAAATAGGCACTAAGTACGTACTCCTTATTACGAGTGACAAATGTGTTTAATTGATGTTCCACTACCTATCTCCGGGAGTGAACCTATGAGTGCTACTCGTAACAAACGTGGTCAAATGGAACCTGGGAAATCTGTCATGATTCGATCTTGGATACGCGAGTAATGGACGCTAAACTTAGTATATTACAGCAAGTTAGTTCATATAGTATGATGTGTTTGGACGTCCAAATGTAGTCACAGTCTGACAAGTAAAATGAAAATATTATGTATCTTCCTTTCTCATATCAAAATCATAATATTTTTTTCAACTGTTATTTTCTTATTAAACCTTGATAGTGATGTCTAATAATGATAACAGAAACGAAGGTACGTCAAAACTACTTAAAATGTCACCATTTTTGTTGTATTTAAGCGACTCTTGTGGACGCTTACCTCCATGCTGAGCGCGGCGACGTCATGGTGCAAGCTGGATACCTGTGTGTCCAGCCTCTCTACTGAGGATCTTGTGTTGTGCATCTCCAGGTTAAGGCCTTCGAGCGAGTCCGCCCGGGCCATCTTCGGCGTGGCCACGGACCGCTGCCTTTCTATCCGCTCTCTTAGTTCCCTGTGTGTTAGCCGTTGGCTATCCGTCCTAGAATATAAATTGATTAATCGACAATAGTACAACGTACTGCAATAAGGTTTAAATAAAAAATAAATGTTAAAAATGCACCCTCTATTTGAAAGATTACCAGTACGGCCTACATTATGTGGATATTAGAGTTTAAGCGTTTAATAAGAACGATTAGTTATGCCTATAATAACTAAGTTTTAAACAAGTTAGGGAAGTTGGTACCTACAAGTGCTTCTTACTCGCTATTCAAGATTTTTTTATAGTGCACATTTATTCTTACTAAATTACTCAAACCAATTGAAAATAATGTTCGGTCCGTGGTCAAAACGAGGACTTAATTACACTAAACTGACCGCACTCGCGCGAACCACCCAGACCACTCGTAGCTGCGGTTTGGAGCTAGCTCTGAAACGGTAAATAAAAAGCCCTTTTCGTAGCCTTTTCGTACAACGAAAAGGAATAAAACGAACGTCATCGCCGTACCTGTATTCGTTCGTAGCCGTTACGTTACGAAATTAAATGCTAGAGAAAATATTATATATTTTGGTTTGTTAGCTCACATACCCACACATAAAAATACATTATTTTGATCAAAATTACATAGATTGAGTTACAAAGGCCTGTAACTTTTAAGATTCAACAAAAGTGGTTTGTATAAACTGTCTAGGCTCGGGACATTTTATCTCTAACTTGGTTATCTAGCATCTCATAGCGTCAATTAAGAACGATAAATGTAAGCTTTCTTTGAAGGTGAAATATTTAAAGGGCAAGTCTAACTTTCATGTCAATAACCATTTGTATCTATCTAACTTTGTGAAATAAAAGGTACTTTAACAACTTTTTATTAATCTGTGCTTAACTCCTATGCTGTTACAAACATACAGTGAACTAGCTAGGACTTCAAATTCGTACCCGTGTCTATAACTTAATACGAGTATTTCACCAAAAAGCGAATACAACACGTGTAATACATGAACAACCTCTAATATTTAATGTAACTCATAAAGTATGTCATGGACTGCAAAATGTACTGGTATCACAATATGCCGACGACTTTGTCCTTTTTGTAAGTAACAAAGATATTAAAAAATGTGAACAATACGTTCAAACTGCACTGTACACTGTTGTTAAACTATTGGAGGAGCTTGGGCTATCTCTGTCTGTAAATAAAACTAACTTTTGTGTATTTAGCAGAGGACGGCGAAGAATTATGCCTACTATTAAAATCTATGGCCAAGATTTAACTTCGACGGAATGTGTTAAGTACTTGGGCCTATGGTTAGACAGGAGCCTTTTATGGAGAAAACATATTAATGAAGTTATGGATAAGTGCTCAAAATTTATGAACATAATGAAAATGTTAGCAGGAAGCTCTTGGGGAATGCATACTAAACATATGCGTCGATTATATATCGCACTTATTAGAAGCAGAATAGACTATGGCTCCTTTTTATATGATTGCAGTGCTAACTGTCATGTCTCTAAACTTGACAAACTTCAAAATCAAGCTTTAAGAGTGATAGGAGGGTTCATAAAGAGCACTCCTATTCATGTTATGCAAAGTGAATTAAGTTTACCACCATTATTCATTCGCAGACTATATCTAGCCTACAAGTATATGCTGAAATGCTTATCGTTTACCAACAGTGTAATTGTTTCAGATATGTCTGTACTAAGTAATTTGTGTGATCAAAATAATTACTGGCAAAACAAGAAAAAACCTCTCCTCACAAAAGTGTACAGCGAAGTTTGTCACTTGGATTATGCTTCTTCTGAGGTTCTTAATATGTTCAAATTAGATATCTGGGTCACCGGCATTGACTTATATAATATTGTGAAATGTAATCTTAGTAGTATTCTAAAATCAAAAAAATCATACGAACCTAATTTATTAAAAAACAGAGTTCCACATTATGACGCTGGAACTTATTGCAATATTTAAAATTAAAATTGTTATTCTTTCAGATAGCAAAAGCGGTTTGCAGCATCTGGCTCGCTGCGCCTCTGGTTTCAGCAGAGGTCTGACGATAGCCTATAATATTCTTAAAGTTATTAATAGTGTGAAAAATACAAATATTGAGCTGATACTGCAATGGGTTCCAGCTCATATTGGCCTTTTAGGCAACGAGAAGGCGGACCTCGTGTCGAAAGAAGCCGCGAGTGTTGGTAGGACGTTCCAATATTTGCATGACTACTCTGAATATGTGCCTTGTTATAAAAATATATGTTTTCAAAAATGGAAACAGCATTTTGATACAGTTTCTATTGACAGGGGGATATGGTATAAATCCATTCAGGGAGAACCTAATCGTGTGCCTTGGTTTGATGACATTAACTTGAATAGAAACTATATCAAGATGGCACTACGTCTTCGTTCGGGGCACTTTCCATCGGCAAAGTTTGCATATCTAATGAAAAAATCTGATTCACCTAATTGCAGAGCTTGTGATAAAATCGAAGATGCACAACATTTGCTGATGGAATGTGTCAAGAACCAAGCTGAAAGGGAATCACTGTTTGAAGAATTTAAATTAAATATTCGAGATGTAGGATTAGTGCAAAATATTCTAGCAGAGCCAACATCAGAAGCAGCTAAGAAATTATGTAAATTAGTAAAACTAACAGAACAGTGATTCCCCATCATTGATTAGTAAGTAAGCATCTGCTTTTTAGTTATTGTTTTTTTTTTGATATCTAAGCAGTATTATGTATATTAACTTTGATTCTAACCAAATCTGTAAATTGCGAAGATACAATGGGACTGGCGTATCCATGTGGATAAAAGCCCCAAATTAAATAAAGATTAAAAAAAAAAAAACTTAATACAAGTATTTCACCAAAAAGCGAACACAACACGTGTAATACATGAACATGATAGAATATTGAATTTGCGAGCTGTCGGTCGCACGAACTCTACACTACCGCCAAACTTTGCGCACTGTTTGGCTATCGATAAAATGTTTCGGATAACGTAAGTATTTCGTTAATAAAAGTTAGACACAGGGCTATTTCGAACACAACCAATATAACTAGGAAGACTATGATACCAAGTACATACTAAGTAGACAAAAGTAATTAAAATCGAGGTGGATAACTTCTTCGTTGGCACTCGTAACAGAGTGAGATAATGTTTTTCTGATTTGTATTTTGATACACTATCGAGACAACACATTACAAACTACATTGTTACAACATCCAGCTAGCTAAACTGTACTTGCAAGAATAATCTTAGATAAGAAATGAGAAAGCTCGTTGATAGTGGATGGGGCGTTAGCTTTAATTAAAGTCTCGCCAAATCCTTTATTTGTGTATTTTTTCTGCTGAACGTTGAAATTACCTCTATAAATAGTACCCAGACTTTGAGCATGCTAATGCATGAAACCAAAAAATACCTTTTATAAAATCACTTTGACATGAATGGACGTCAGCAAGCCAACGTTTTTTGGTATTTCGTTTACGTTTTTTTTTTTCACAATTTGTAAACTCTATTTAGTTTTTGTTTTACATACTTTATTATACGGTAAATCTGTATCTGTACTACGAGTACAGATAACTGAGCTGCATTATAATCTAGTGATACGTTGGAATGTCCATCATAGTTGCAGAGACTTGTGTGTCTGCAGAGTATTAACCCTGTTGTGGACAGTGAACGCCTAATAGGCGTGATAACATTACAAGTTGTGCCTGGAGACCTGTCCTCTAAGTGTTCAACCAAGAAGAATTTGGTGTACAAACCTGAACTTTGCGTGTCTAGGGCTATTCGCGGCCGAAGCCGGTTTCTTCGGCGACAGAGCCGTATCTTCTGCGATGTTCTCATCGTCCTCCGATATGGAGGGCAGCGTGAGGGACGGGTGGCCGTTCCCATCGGACTCCTGCTCTGCCTCGTAGCCCTCCCGAAGGTTGTAGGTCAGGTCGTGCTGGATGTCGTGAATGAACTCTGATTGGTACTCAGGGTACAGCCGCAATACTTCGGCCAGGCCACCCATGTGTATACATTTTAGGTCGCAGTATGTTAGAGCCTGGAAAATGTTCCACCATTTTAGTATTTAAAAATCAAATGCAAATGTTCACTTAGACCAAAGGTTAGAACGTCCCATCCATCTACTAAATAATGTAGCAATAAATATTCCGAGCGAGTGACTTTATTTTTTTAAGGGCTTCTTTTTTAATAGTCAGATAAGAAATATTCGTCGAACAAAATACAATATGGCTAATTTGAAAACGTCACATAATTGTCAGCAATCATAAGTAACTGTATTTTTTTAAAATCTGTCGCTTTATAATTTATCAGTCTGATAAGTTTTATGTGACCAT
Organism: Pyrausta purpuralis; assembly: GCA_963924145.1. Taxonomy (NCBI): domain Eukaryota; kingdom Metazoa; phylum Arthropoda; class Insecta; order Lepidoptera; family Crambidae; genus Pyrausta; species Pyrausta purpuralis. The sequence continues at coordinate 9,404,951 of OZ001649.1, read as the reverse complement.
TGAAAAATTGCCCCTAAAATATACACCTAAGTTATTACGCGAACACAGAAGCTACAATTCGTATAAAATCGTCCTCTCCTAATAAGAGTATCAAATGGATCAAAGGGACTACTGTATCGGATGATAATATTTGCTTATTATTAACAAACGAGTACCGTAGAGTTTTAAATAAAATATAAAAATAAAAATGTCGACATTTTTCAAACAAAGGTATAAGCTTCATCAACGTACCAAAAGTTAAATAAGTCTAATTAGAATTCGAAGCTCATTATACAGGGTGTTGTTTTGGTCAGCGAAAGGCGACTCAGGGGTGGCTGTACAAACGATACTGATGTCAAAAAAATATATTTAAAAAAATATATTTTTTTGAAATGGAAAAATCCTAAAAAAATGCAGTACAGCAATCGAGTCAAAACTACCAACACCAGGTAGCCTCTTCGTAGCTTACTAGCTACGGCGTAGTATTTTGTAGATAAGCGCTAGCTTCGCGCTAGGGTGCTAGTTTTCCCATTCGTTTTGTATTTTTTTTTAATGTTGTGAAGAGGTTTTCTTGTATAAAACTTGCTCAGAATTTTAAGAAAACATTTTTTTTAAAATAAGCATAACTCATATTATCACTGAGTTGGATGTCACTGACCAAAACAACACCCTGTATAGGTATGGTTTATATGTTAACTAATGAAATAAACAAAGTTGCCATAACTTTGTTATTTAGGAATGTAACTATCGAGGTTGTATGTATGTGGCGTTAAAAATAGGTTAATACCCCTGCAAGAGCTTTCGTTCCCAAAAAGAGCGTCGTAAAAAAAAGAACAACGTAAGCGTGTGCAATAAGTTTTAAGCGCTGCGTGACAGGATTACTTTTTCAATCCGCGTTTATTTATTCAATTCGACTGAACCTTGTGAGAATTTGTGATTATTCTGAGGAAAAATGCCATTTGTTTGTTGTTTTGTCCAAAAATCTCGACTGTTTTCATAAAGTACGTATGCAGTTTATTTATTGTTGAACAATTATGTTCGTTCTATGGAGCTCATTTGACATTTAACGAGAGGACCTTTTTACGTTAATACTCTAAAGAGAGATCTTAATGAAGTTCCTTCAAACTTCAAATAGGAGTTAATCAACATTTTCAAAATAACGTCCATCCAAGCGCCTTCAAGATTAGTAAAGAGGCTTAAAAGTGTTGTTTTTGCGTTAGTTAATAAACGTTATCGTGTTTGTTTTCTTGTATATAGAGTATTGGTGATCCGTTGCAATTATGCTAATAATGAATTTAAATCATCGAAACGCAAGATACAAAATAGATTTGTTTAGACAACCAAGGCAAGGTAAGAACTAGAATTTGTTTTTCGTAGCTTTTATCTCACAACCATTAGTCTTACTTAACTAAGAAGATACTTCCAAAAGCCTAGTCAAATGAATTCATTAGTCAAGCGCACTACAATTTTTATAATTAGTAGTTTCGTTAAGTTCTTCTATTACTTAAAATTGATGGTCCCCAAAGCCAGACAAGAAGCTAATTACTATAACTTACAAAGTTTGCGCAGACTAATGAAATTGTGTGCTTACCCTCTGTGGCTTTTTGAGAATGATTCAATTAACCAAAATTGACTTCGCTTAAAGATTAATAATGTCCTTAAGCCGCCTAAATTATCACAGAGGACTATTTGCTGTTTTGGAATCTTTCATAGTTATTTTTTCTTTCTATTAAGCACAAAAGGTAATCCTTTTCACAAAGGGTGTTGTTTTGGTCAGTGACATCCAACTCAGGGATGATAATATGAGTTATGCTTATTCTAATAAAAAGGTTTTATGAAAGAAAACCTCTTTATATTTCAAAACGAATGGGGAAACTCTCACCCTCACACGAAGATAGCGCGTATCTACGAAATACTACGCCGTAGCTAGTAAGCTCCGAAGAGGAGACGAGGAGAGTGTTGGTGGTTTTGAGTCGCTCGCTGTACCGCAATATTAAATCGATTTTGTGGGTTTTTCAATTTAAAATATATTTTTTAGCATCATCAGTACCAGGTGACCAAAACAACACCCTGTATATTTAAATCGCGTTAATAGTAATCGTAACGTATTCATCCAGTAATCTAGTTTCCACTTACCTTAACATCGCTGCTCGATTTGACGACGACATCGGGGTTATTAGTTTGGCCCTGTCCCGTCCCATTGTAAGCTTGCAAATGAGTATTCATATCGCAGCCAACCAAGTCTCCTTTGCCTATTTGAATATAACGGTTATATAAATTGTCTGTATTTGCATAATTTCATTCGAGTAGTGGTGGAAGTCTCGACATAATTTACCTGTTGAACACGAGACAGCGCTTGAAAACGCCGTGACTAAATTCATATTTTTATTGATTGAAAGACAATAAATAAAAAGACGAATTATGTCTCAGCGTTATTCGAGCGTCATCTGGTGTTGGACAGGTAATTGATGCCAAGACTTCCACCTCTGTTAGGAAGTGAGTTACCGAGTATAGCGACGACCATGTCGTTTTGCATGACTTCCATAGACCCGTTGCAGATGTAGTAGATGTATGTTAGGGCGTCGCCTTTGTGGACGAGATATTCTCCGGGTGCGCAGAAGTTGTTCCTTATGTGAAGAGATAGCAGCTTCAGGCAGCCCTGGGAGGCCGACTCGAATATCGGCAGAGATAGTATCTCTCGGTGCAGGTGCAATGATACGTCCCCTCGGAGCTCCTCGGGGAACTCTTAAAATGTGAATTAAAATACATTTTTGAAGTCACGATGTGAAATAGTGATACGAAGTTAAAAATCTTACAGTGCAAAGATTCTTATCAGTTTTATAAAAGTAAATAAATTCTATTCTATATCCTATTTTTTGCCTTAAATAATATACTCTAAGTATGTCTATACGTATAATACGATTATGGAAATATGATGGCAAAGTTTAAGGATATGAAACATTCGTCCGTACTCGGTTTCATGGAAAATTTGTTTGCCAGGAAAATAGTGCACGTAACAAAAAGCGGATAGATAAAACTTTCAGTTTCCTGGAAGCTGCAAATTTTATCTAACAGTGTTATGTTTGCTGTTTTGTCGGCAGTGGCTGAAAAACTAGTGGCTAACGAAGCCATTTTGCAAAAAGTTAACTACCTATACAGCTCGGCTTGATTTTGCAGTTTTTTTGTTATATTCCGGATTCCTAACGAGGAAAGTTGAGGCAGGTATTTTGTTTCCATCTGACTTGGGAGTTCACGACGCTGATACCCTTTGGGGCATTTCTCCCTGACACTAATTAGGTAGAAACTTTAGCAAGTGCTAAACTATTTACAGAAAAGAAGTGAAATTACGCAGACGTCTCAGCTTGCTCCACAATTTATTTCCTCAACAACAAATCGTAGGCGTCGAATCGTCTGAAGGAATTTAATATATAAGATATTAGAAAAAGGTGAAATCAAACGTCTTGAGGCTTATTTTTTTTGAGATTGCTAGAGTGGAGGTTGTTTCGAATGATAATTTCAGCGTGTGAAATATATAAGTAAAATTGCTTTTGAAAAAGTTCGACATTTTATAAACGACTCTTTAGCATCAAATGTCTTAAAGAAAACAAATAAATATTAAATCCTATTTGAAAAGAGAATATGTTGGTGCAGACTGAAACTTGATACCCGCTCCTGAATAGTGCAAAAAGCCCCGCCTGCCGTGATGCAAGCAGTAATTACTGTTGTGAGTTATGAATGCGAGCGAGAGACATATTGCTGGGGAATCGTGAAGCTTTCCCGGAAAGCAGACTTGTTTAATTTGATGCTATGTTGGTTGCTCTCTGATTTCATATAGTTATGTCAAACGTTTCAGAAGAAGGACTTGAAATAGGTATTAGGAACAGTCTTTTTATAAAACTTACTTTAGTTATCTATTAAAGTGTCTCGCAATGTGAGGAGTTGTTTTATTTGTGACCGTTGTAGTGACTATCTTATCTAATAGATTATATAGCAATATCTACGAAATAAAAAAAGTTCTCTACATTTCATTGCACTTACGATAACTACCTATAAAGTTGTAAGAGCGGCAGTCCATGGATGGAAAAATATTGAGTTTAATATGCTTTATTGTGTACACACGGCTGTCAAATTATAAATAATCATTACATACTAAACCTAAAAGGAATACCTGGGTCAGGTTGAAATGAACATGTAATCAGTTAGCTGCGTGTACATACCCCACGTATTAAATTAAGAGCTTAAAATAATCTATTCTGACTTAACTGGCATTAATGTGGTGATTTATTATAAAACTAAATATTTTATGACTCTAATTTAACAAAGTTAAAAGTTGTAATATATCCTCATTTTAGATTTCAATGCACATAAAACATAGTCCACCCGATCAAAAATGCTTTGTGTTGCGTTAAAGCGTTCTACTCGGCGTTAATGTTCGCGGTTTCTGATAATTCCGCGCGCATCGCAATCCGAATTCATCACGTTTCATGGATGACACGTATGCTGCGGCTTTTCGAAGCGCGAACAACAAAGCATTTTCAATGAACTATTGTTTAAAATTTAAATCTTGCAAAAATTGTGTTTTACCTCGTGGATGTCGATACCATGGTTTAGGGACCATATAGTCTGGAAATAGTCCTGCATGCGCTGCTTCAGTTCCTTGGGCACCTGGTTTATGGTGAGGAAGTCCTTGAGGTCCCGTCATTTTGTCTGGTACATAGACTGCCGGGATTACATCCTTTGGATGATGGCCGTCACGTTACCGAACACCACTGCGTGCATCAGCGCTGCGGTAAAGTTAAATAGGTTACACATTCAGCTGGTAAGGTTAAGGTCTCTGCCGCCTAACCAATTTCAAGTCGCATGTCCACAGACACGACACAAAAATGGGAAAGGCGTCACTACAAACCAAAAACGACGTGAGGTGAAAGCGATTTTCAATAGTAAAGGCGTAACTTAAAATTTTTAAGAGTCAATTCTTTAAGCTTAGCCACTTATGATTTAAACATAAACAAAATGAAATGCCGTATACATTGTCAGTATCCGAATAAGGTCTAAAAAAATCATAAAATCATAAAAGTCATTTATTTATGCAAATAGGCCCACTAGGGGCACTTTTAGACGTCCCAATATAAACCCTACCACAGCTTCGGGACAATTGTGGGCTAGTGCTGAGAAGAAGTTGCGCAACATACTCAGTTACTAGTGTCAATGCCTCTTTTCAAAAGGTTTACAATATTTGTAGCGATCATGCAAGTCCATACATTATTGTCTTTTAAATAATCATCTACTTTATAATACCCTTTCGTCATAAGGGTTTCTTTAATAACAGTTTTAAATTTATTAACCGGTAAGTTTACAACGTGCTCTGGTAGTTAATTGAAATTTTTATTCCTTTCCCTATTAAAGAATTACCAACCTTTCGAAGCCGAAATTGTGAATAGCAAGCTTATCCTTATTTCTAGTATTATATTTGTGTATGTCACTTTTTTCGTGAATGAATGTTTTTTTTCCGTACATACATTCAATTTTCTTAAATATACTGAGATACTACAGTTAATATTATAATTTCTTTAAACACGTCTCGTAAGGAATCTTGAGGTTTAAAATCATAAACAGCAGCACGGCTATTTTTTGTAAAACAAAAATTGATTCTATATCAGCAGCCGCGCCCCACAGCTACGATAACGTCTCACGTGTTTAAGGGGTGTAAAGTTCCTTTTCATAAACGATGCACTCTACATTTTACGTCGCTGTTAAAATCTTCTGAATATCCTTTATTGCAAGATTCCAACAATCTTAACTAAATTGAAACATAGTTTCATTATGTATCGGACGATGAAATGAAAGGGAACATAGAATCAAGTAAGGAATTGTAGGTATAAGATAAAACAGGTAGATATTATACTAGAGTTGTGAATAAACATATTTGCATGCACATTACTTGTTTACGAGTATTTCTATTTACTGTATTGTTATTATTTCGATTCTAGATGGGTAGTGATTGAATTAAGATATCTGGTCTATTTACCCAAAAAAAATTACATCAACGAACACGTGTGTATCGCGAAAATGTTAGATTTTTGTATCTCCGTGATCAACGAAGCGAGTACCTAGGCTACCGAAGTGTAAACAAAAGCTTTTACTTACGACCTAAAATAACTCGCAAATCTCGAGTGACTTCGTTAGAGACTATTGTAGTACGTATGCCAGAGAATGAATTATAGTGGCAAAGCCACCGGTGGTGGAATAAATATGACGGTTGAAAACTACTGAATTGAGAGTTGAACTTTTGAAACATGAAAAGGTTTGCAGATTTTACCTTTTTTAAAGAATTGAATGGAAAAGCTAGAGAGCTTTTCCATTCAATTTCCATTTATCTAGAGAGATATGAGTTTTGGGTTAAAACCAGATATAGCAGTCTATACTACATAGTTTTTCTAAAATACGTTAGATTGATAATTATTTTAGTGCAATATTTCGATGTTGTTTTCCAAATTTAGCTATTATTTTGGAGTTTCCGGACATAAACTTTACATGATTTGGCAAATGGTGTTGTGATGGGAGTCGCCTTAGCGATCGTGTGTTTGTAAACCCATCACGTCTACATCGCGAACGCATGATTGCTCAAACCACTCGCCGGAATGCCCAAGATGGGAAATTATTACTGCCATTTAGCAATTAATTACAGCGTATTTTGAAATCATTTTTGTACGTACAACCAAACTGTTGTTCAACACAACGTGATTGTGGTTTTAAGTGATCATTATTTGATTGTTGGGACATACTTATTGTCCAACCGGCAAGATGGACAGACAGATGCCATTGTAAAGATCGCTAGATCACAACTAGATACAGATCGCTTGCAATCGGTCGCTATCGAAAACAATGGCCTATTTTCTGCACTGAACGTTCTGCTGCTGATAAAAAATATATGACTATTATTCTACGTATCCTCTTACTAATCCATTTACACTGAATGTTGCCTAAGAGAACATAATTCAATTACAAAGATGCTCTAGTTTTGAGACAGTCAATTACAAATGGGCAACACAGACAATGAGCTTGTCTATTCCATACATACTGAAATTCTGACATCGTAATTGGATTGTGTTCAAATAGTATAATGGGTAGCTTTACCAATAATGTCGGTTTAACACTATAATATGCTATTCGTATTTTAAGATCGCAGATTGAAACAATGAAGGTACTTTCATAATACGGGGGTCTATAAGATTAGGTTAGGCAGGTTTTATTGTAATTAGGTTTTATATTTATAAAAAAGTTTCATATTTAACAATCATTACGAGTATGCCCAATTCAATGGTAGAGACGAAAAACCAAAATGCACTTAAAAGTCTTCAACTATCTCTTGACCCTTTAAAGGAAAAGATCCATTAAGGCGAACAATGTCTTTTTGGAGTTGGTGCTCTGATAGTTGATACTTGAGATGGTCAAACTGATGAAACCGACTCCGAAAAGAAATTGTCTGCCTGAAATGGATCCTTTCCTCTAAAGGGTCAAGAGTTTATTTAGGACTTTTTAGTGTATTTTGGTTTTATTATACGATTATAGGTGCAGCGGCACCGTTTGACTCTATTCAATCACTGAACTCCTAAGCATTTAGGAGTTCCACTACCAGCTCAGCTTCACACATAGTCGACTATCAGACACAAGTTCAAGTATTTATTAAGATTTTAGTACAAAAACACTAAAAGTGCCTTTTAAATTTGAGGTTTTCCCTAGATTGCACCAAGATTCCATCATCAGATCGCGATTTGGCAACAATAGGACCAACTAGAAGGTATAACCTCTAGGTAGGTTTTTTTCAAATCAGAGGTTACATAGATACAAACAAAAACTGTTCAGTCGATTTGATAACCTACTCCTTTTTGGAGTCGGTTAAAATGCCGTTCTTGTTTTGATTAACTCCTTAGTAATTTTTAGTACGAGTATGGTAGAGTTTCAATTATATCAATGCATGAATCTTGATACAAAATCAAGAATGCTTATCTTTACAGATTTTTTACTTTACAGATCTCATTATCTCTTCTTACTCATCAAGTTGTTTTCCCGATTTCATTTTTAACGCATTATTATTCGTTTCAGCGCTGGACTTGAAGGGACCAGAAGTTCTTAGCAATCGAAAGTTAAACATCTGTTGAACCCTATCGTCCAGAAAGTTTTTAATTTCTCCACCTGTTTATTACTTAATAAAAAAAAACTTTTTTTTATTTTTGTGCCCTGTTTAGAAACAAAAATAAACTAAATGTGCATACACATGTGTGCAGCGCGCATAATTACGACGCAGTCGCACAATGTCACCTTTACACACTTGTACTACTTTTGGTCGCCATGCTAACGCCAGTTTAGTATCGATGCGGTCAAGATTTAGAAGCTGGATATTGACAAATTATGTACTGTATATTGACGACTGCATTGATACTAACGCGCGACAGCATCGATGCCAATTTACTTAAATCTGTTCATTGTGTGAGTCGCGATGTTGTTTCGCGTTTGCAAAGCGTGCGACTGCATAGATGCTGAAAATTGCAGTGTGTGAGCTGGTCTAAGTAGTTTATTTTAGCTCGTAAAATTATTGACAGCCAGTGTTAAAAACAAACCGGCATACTAAAAGTCAACCTGTTTTCTGGCATCCTGGCAGTCAAGCGCCAAAAAAGAAAAAAATATTTTGACAGCGCGCGAATATATTTCAGCATTTAGAGGTGTACGTAGCGCAGAAGTTGCAGCGCTGTGATTGTTATTACTGAAGTAAAGCACCCTACGGCACGGTTATTTAGATGGGTGACCATTCCGACCTTTAAGTGATGTATATCACGATCAATTCCCGTGCAATTCGTATACGAAAAAAGTTCACCGATCGAATTTTCTTTGTCGAAGTAAAATATTATTTTCATTTCTCAAGGTCACGATTTGTATGTATTTACATTTTGATCCAGCGATAGTTTTTGTAAATTATTTGTAAAACGGTTAAACTCGCAATCGCATTACCACACGAATAAAGTTAGATTGCCGCGAGAGTCGGCCTTAAGCTCCGTGCTATGGAAGGCACGTTAAACCGTTGGTTCCGACTAATTTCGGTTTTTGTAAGTATACTGTTGGTTTAGAGTATTTTTAACATGCACAGCGTCATATTTCATATTCATAAAGATGAAATAAGAAAACAAAAACTAGGAAACAAAAACCCGCACAGGCGGGATTCGAACCAGCAACTTTCTGGCTAACGGGGCCAAACGTTCTACCAATTGAGCTACCGTGCTGTCAGTCCAACCTTGCAAAATTTGTGGTCTCTTATGGATACGTCATTATGCGTGACGTTTAGCGCCATCCACCCGTCAGTACTGTTGCATGAACAGACGGGTAGATGGCGTTGAACGTCAAGTATAATGTTATAATGCCGTGCGTACCTCCAACCAGCATTGTAAGTATGCTGAAGATCTTCTCGGGCAGCGTGTTGGCGGAGACGTTCCCGAAGCCGACGCTGGTGAGAGAGGAGCACGTGAAGTAAAGCGCGGTCACGTAGCTCTCGCTGTGAGATATGTTCGGGATTGGCACTTTGAGACGCTCGGCCAACTTGTTTATCCAACCTGTGTAAAAGTATATACTTATGATTTCAAATTCGTTATTTAATTTACTAACAATTTCGGGATATAACGACCATGACATATTTATGACTAACTGCAATTTATCGTTGTTTATCATTGCTTTATTAACTTTAAAAAGTCAACGATTGGTGTTGTCAAATAGCCTGTTTAGACAAAACGAAAACGACGAGCAGGCATATGCACTTTTGTTTTGTTTTGCCCAATACTTTATATCATTTATTAGAGTCTTAACGAAGCTTAAGACGGAGGACGGCAGTGTAGCGTCGACGAAAGCAGAGGTTTTGAGGGAGATCGAAAGGTTCTATGGGCAGTTGTACACCTCAGTAGCCAAACCCGTTGATAGCTCGACCGGAGACCCACGAGCTATCCTGACCCGACACTACACTGAAGACATTCCGGACATCAGCCTCTACGAGATTAGGATGGCCCTTAAACAGCTCAAAAACAACAAGGCACCTGGCGAGGACGGAATCACAGCAGAGCTTCTGAAGGCGGGTGGAACACCGGCACTTAAAGTCCTTCAGAGACTCTTTAATTCCGTTCTGCTAGAGGGCATCACGCCTGAGGCATGGAACAGGAGTGTGGTGGTGTTGTTTTTCAAAAAAGGAGACAAAACCTTATTGAAGAACTATAGACCCATCTCACTCCTGAGCCATGTCTACAAGCTGTTCTCAAGGGTCATCACGAATCGTCTCGCACGTAGGTTTGATGACTTCCAGCCTCCCGAACAAGCCGGATTCCGTAAAGGCTACAGTACCATAGACCACATAAGGCTAAGGCAAATTATACAGAAGTCCGAGGAGTATAATATGCCTCTATGTTTAGCTTTTGTGGACTATGAGAAGGCCTTTAATTCGATCGAAACTTGGGCGGTGCTTCGGTCTCTTCAGCGGTGTCACATAGACTATAGGTATATAGAGGTGTTAAAGTGTCTATATAACAACGCCACCATGTCGGTCCGAGTACAGGAACAGAATACGAGGGCGATTTCATTGCGAAGAGGTGTAAGACAGGGCGATGTTATATCTCCGAAACTGTTTACAGCGGCATTGGAAGATGCCTTCAAGCTCCTGGAATGGGAAGGATTCGGCATCTCCGTCAATGGCGAATACATAACACACCTTCGGTTTGCCGATGCCATAGTCCTTGTGGCAAAGACGCTGGATGATCTAGGCACTATGCTCGAAGACCTCGACCGAGTATCCCAACAAGTAGGTCTTAAAATGAACATGGAGAAGACGAAAATTATGTCGAGTTCCCTTGTTGTACCCACTCCAGTATCCATTGGGAACTCAACTCTCGAAGTTGTCGACGAGTACGTCTACCTGGGACAAGTGATCCTATTGGGTAGGTCCAACTTTGAGAAAGAGGTCAATCGACGAATCCAACTCGGCTGGGCAGCGTTCGGGAAACTGCGCAAGAGCGTCTTCTCGTCTCAATTACCTCAGTGTCTGAAGACGAAAGTCTTCAATCAGTGTGTGTTACCAGTGATGACATTCGGATCCGAAACGTGGTCTCTAACTATGGGCCTTATAATGAAGCTCAAAATTACACAACGAGAGATGGCTATGCTCGGTGTTTCTCTAGGAGATCGAATCAGAAACGAAGAGATACGTAGAAGAACCAAGGTAACGGACATAGCCTTGAGAATCAGTAAGCTTAAGTGGCAGTGGGCAGGGCACATAGCGCGAAGAACTGATGGCCGTTGGGGCAGAAAAGTTCTAGATTGGAGACCCTTTGACCAAAGACGCAGCGTAGGACGTCCACCAACAAGATGGACAGACGACCTTAAAAAGATCGCAGGATCAAACTGGATGCAGACCGCTGGTGATCGGTCGCTGTGGAAAGCCGTGGGGGAGGCCTATGTTCAGCAGTGGACGTCCTTTGGCTGATTATGATGATGGAGTCTTAAAAATTAAGGAAGTATCATCTGCAAACAGTACAATTTCACATACATCATCGACTTATCATCGATTATTAATATGAGTGTGTTATTAGCGGGAACCGGATAATAATTGAAATTGTAATTCTATTATTATCTATACTAATATTATAAAGCTGAAGAGTTTGTTTGTTTGTTTGTTTGTTTGAACGCGCTAATCTCAAAAACTACTGGCCCGATTTGAATTTTTTTTTTGCGTTGGATAGTCCATTTATCGAGGAAGGTTTTAGGCTATATAACATAAAGATACGACTCATAAGACCACAGCAGAAATGAAAAATGTTGCGAAAACGGGAGAAAGATATTCCTTTTGAGAGCTTCCGCTGCATACGCTGCGGAAACCGCATAAGTTACACAAAAATCATGTATGACAGGATTGTTCAGCATTAAGAGTTCTATAATAAAGTCTGCGACAGCATATGTCTATTTTTTATGGTTGACTTACTACAACCTTTTTTATGTTAATAAATTTGTAAAAAAATAATGCATTATTTTTAGAGGTGTATTATACACACAGGTATTTATTCTTATCAAAATAAATACATTCATCATCACGAGCATTTCATTTAGAACCAAGTTGCCCTTTATATCATTTGATTTCAATAAATATCTTAGGAGCTATCACAGTTTTAACATAACTCCGCACCAAAATAATGTTCGCAGCTTAAGTACAACGTGCGCTTGCGCTAATCTATATAATCTATATTCTATATTCTATATTCTATATAATATTATAAAGCTGAAGAGTTTGTTTGTTTGTTTGTTTGTTTGTTTGTTTGTTTGTTTGTTTGAACGCGCTAATCTCAAAAACTACTGGCCCGATTTGAAAAATTTTTTTTTACTTTGGATAGTCCATTTATCGAGGAAGGCTTTAGGCTGTATAACATAAAGATACGACTCATAAGACCACAGCAGAAATGAAAAATGTTGCGAAAACGGGAGAAAGATATTCCTTTTGAGAGCTTCCGCTGCATACGCTGCGGAAACCGCTTAAGTTACACAAAAATTATGTATGACAGGATTGTTCAGCATTAAGAGTTCTATAATAAAGTCCGCGTCAGCATACGTCTATCTTTTATGGTTGACTTACTACAACCTTTTTTATGTTCATAAATTTGTAAAAAAATAATGCATTATTTTTAGAGGTGTATTAAACACACAGGTATTTATTCTTATCAAAATAAATACATTCATCATCACGAGCATTTCATTTAGAACCAAGTCGTCCTTTATATCATTTGATTTAAGGATGAAATCTGATTCTGGGAGACTTTTTTGTATTTAGTTCTAGTTTGGAAAAACTGCGAAATATATTTGGCATTCAACCAAAATTAATATTTTGGCAAACCAACCTACTTGTACATGAATGTGCATTGTGTTTTTGAAAAAAATGGAAGATTCAAAGACAAACGTATGTACGGACAACAGCACGTCAAGGTAAACGTTGCGGTATCTTATTCAGTTGTAATAAGGGCTAGTTTGCAACAAAAGTGGGTAACCTGATGTGCTGGCCACTATACAAGTACAGTGCGGCATGTATCTTTTGGCCAACGGCAAAAATATCAGAACTAACGCTGTTAAATTAAAAAATGCGGTTGCCAGATCAGTGTAGCGAAATCTTCCCAGTCTTACAAGTGATTTTTCGTTTTTCCCTTTTGTTTAATTTTCGTACGTGTTTTGTGTAAGCGATTAAAATGATTGTTTTTAAATACCGAATTGTTAAACTCCTTTAATAAAGTTATAATTTTCAATGATTTAAATACATGCTAAGTTCGATGGGGGGGTGGGGACACCCATTTTACCACTTTGGAAGCGTCTAACTCTACATTAGTTTTGAAAGAACTATCCATAGACACAATACACGCATAGGTTTAACAATTTTTTTTCAGGTTTTAGATTCATGTATGGGAACCACTTAACCGATTACAGGGTGACTATTATCAGTACCGAAATTTTGTGTAAAGACTCCACTGATGAATATGAACAACTTTTACTATGGCGGCAATAGTGAAATCGAGAAAAAAATCAGCTGTTCCATACAAAAGTTCAATTGGCGCGCGGTCAAAATGTATGGAACAGCTGATTTTTTTTATCGATTTCACTATTGCCGCCATTTATGACAGCAGACAGCAGTAAACTCAATTCATGACAGCAGTTAGGTATGTTTACTAAACAATTCATTCAACAGACGTGAACTGCACTCACGTGATCAAAACTTAATTTAAAAACAGTGTTCCTATTGCTTTTACATACCTACTTACCTTTTCACTGAATACAGCTATTTTATAACTTTGTGACGTATAACAAATAGGTAGTCTCAACTAAACTTAAGGACCCTTTACACACTGCTTCTTTTATCAGAGAAGCAGTCGCAATATGTCAACCTTTACACACTACTTTTAGCATCAATACAGTCACGATGCTAACGCTCGTTAATATCGATACAGGCAAGATGCAGAAACCTGCCAAATGGTCAAATTATGTACTGAATTTTTGCAACGCGCTCGCGTCTGCATCGATACTGACTGCATGCTAAAATAAATTGCTATAATGCTAAAATAAATTTGTTAATTGCATGAGTCGCGATCCTGAAGCGTTCTAAAAAGGCGCGTCTGTCGATGCTAAAAGTCTCAGTGGGTAAGGGGTCTAAGGTGTAGGCACAGTAGGGTTCTTATAAATTTACCTACTGATTTGAATAGAAAGACAGCTGCATCACCCCAAAAATAGACAAGGATTACCTACAGATTCATGTGTCATTCAAAGTCAGCAGTGAGGAGGACTATTAATACTTATACTGACCACTTTAAAATTCGGCAGGGTATAGGCAACGAAATACCAGCACCCTAAAAGATAAAGGCCAAAGTTTTTTTAAAGTAACGAATAATTTTCGCAACGTAAGAAAAACATAGGTCAGCACAATCATCATCTGTATCAGCCAAAGTACGTCGACTGCTGAACGTAAACCTCGACCACGGTTTCCCACAGCGACGGTTGTGAGTGGTCTGGCTTCCAGTGTGATCCTGCGATCTTTACAAGGTCGTTCGTCCATCTTGTCGGTAGACGTCCCACGCTGCGCAATTGGTCGAAGGCTCCAATCTAGAACTTTTCTCCCCCAACGGCCATAAGTTCTTTGCGCTATGTGCCGAAAACGTAGGTAATAAAAGATAAAGAATTAGGTACAACTCACATAACATCGGGTGGACTGGCAACAGTGAGTGACCATAAGAGACCACAAATTTCGCAAGGTCGGACTGACAGCACGGTAGCTCAATTGGTAGAGCGCTTGGCCCGGTTAGATGTTGAAAGTTGCTGGTAACAGTGAGCTGTTAAGGTATAGTATTCTTAATATATTTAAGATTATTATGATTATATTAATGTTTAGTAATAGTATGATAGAACGCTGGCTCTCAAGGCGTCGCCGCTCAAGGGTTCGATGCCCGGTCGAGTTAATATAAAAATATTTTTTTTTCTATATTGGTTGGATTAATGTCGGTAAGTAGTGTAAATACGTATCATTCGGTAAATAATGTTAAAGCTTTGTAGACTTCATTTAACGCTGCCGGCACTTAAATCAAAAGCCACATTCAAGTGCAGAAAGGTATGGAGCACAGAAAAGTAGGTGAAGTCTTAAGAAATATTGAGTATTAGTTAGTTATTTAGGTATATCTGTCTGATTGTGGCGGACAGAATTATGTTATAAATATATATATGGTTACCTATCTTTTCGTGTTTACCTAAAACGTAGTTATTTCTGGTTAAGAAATGCACATAATGAAGGTATACCAGCGGTTTTCTGCGATTGCTCCCGAGCTTTTATGTAGGTACTTACTAGTGGTCCACCGCGACTCTGTCTGCGCGTTTTCAGTTTGCTCCCATCCCCTCCCGTCGCAGCATGATGTTTATTGCCTAAAGCCTTTCTCTATAAATAAGCTATTACAAACTCTTCAGCTTTACACCTCTAATGTTCTAATAGATTCAAATCGGGATAGGCTAGGTAGAAGGTAAGTAGTTTCTGTGATTAGCGCGTTAAAACAACAAACTCTTTTTAGGGTTCCATAGCCCAATGGCAAAAACCGGAACCCTTATAGTTTCGTCAAGTCTGTCTGTCTGTGCGTTCGTATGTCATAATCACTTTATTCTGAAACTATTAGTATTACACATTTAAAACTTAGATGGTAGGTAGTATGTATCCTGTTAACCGCTTTTTCGATTCTCATACAAAAAATATATATTTAATGGTTCCCATACATGAATCTAAAACAAAAAAAAAGTTAAACCTATGCGTGTAGTATGCCTATGGATAGTTATTTTAAAATGACATCGAGGTTCCTAAAACATTTTCTCTTAAAGTCTAATGTTTGAGAGTTGACGCTTCCAAATTGGTAAAATGGGCGTACCCCCATCGAACTTTGGATTTATTTACTCAAAACATGTGTAGTCAACTAGAGAACCTATCGCTAATTTTACGAACCTATGCGATAGGTAAAGTAGATATTCCAATTGCGTCATACAAGCTGAATAATCGGAGCTTAAAGACCCATGCTTTTGTATTTTCAGGTGCACGAACAACCACAGCGGGTTCTGAGGTGCTAACATAGTTGCGGGCGGTCTGCGAGTAGATTAATGGGAAATGCAATTTCACATGTGCCCGTACCTCAACGTTAACGGCAACAATGTGTTTACGTCTCGTATTTATGCAACGTGTAAGGTTAAATGCGCCATACCTGAAGATAGTTTGATAACGAGTAATATAAATAAACCAATTTTTAATATGGGCTACAATTTACGAAAAAAACTTCATTAATATGTTGGCCTGTCTATTTTTGAATAAGACAAGCCATAACGTGCGCAAACCTACCCAAAAACATCAAGCAATGGTTACTATTTATTAGCGTCGATAGGTATAATAATAATGGCAAAATACTACCCACCGACTTCTCTCTGGACCGAGAGTCACCCTCAAAGCAAGAAATAATCAGAAGTGGCAGTAAAACTAAAACACCACATATAACCTTAAATTATATATTTTTATTTTAGAATTAGGTCAATTGAATTATAAATCATTTGGGGTGTGTGAGGTTTTGCGCCTTTAATATTACACGTTGAGGATGCTACGGGAGTCACTGTCGACTAAAGTAGAGTTATCACAGAATTAGATTGTTTCTGAGAGATCCTGACCTGAAACTGCAAACTTTCTGTGGCCAAGGTAGTACTTGAATGCTACGGGGCTCGTAGCATGAGCTGCGCTACGACGATTGCTACGAATGTAGTAATAAAACTTCATACTATACTGACTGAAGGATTGAAGGGTAGATACGAGAAACATAGGTACGAATCTAATACCTCAGGAAAGAAAAGATTATAGAGGGAATCGCTTGGAACATAATTTTTGACTTCGTAGCTTTGTTTGGACTAGTAAGGAGGGTAAAATATCAAATGTTCTTCAATCAATTTTATTTAATTCAATATATTTTTTTCTTCCTTTTTATGTTGGATTTCATTTATATGTTTTATGTAGGTTTATTATGTAGACAGCAATGTTAATTATGTTGTTTGATTTTTTGTGGGTGTTTTAGGGTTCCGTAGCCGAATGGCAAAAAACGGAACCCTTATAGTTTCGTCAATTCTGTCTGTCTGTCTGTCCGTCCTTATGTCACAGCCATTTTATTCTGTAACTATAAGCATTTGTAAGCACTGTTGAAATTTGGTAGGAGTATGTATCCTGTTACCCGCTTACGATTCTCATACAAAAAATAAAAAAATATGACATTTAAGGGGGGGCTCCCATACATGAAACTAAAACAAAAAAAAAGTCTGTTTGTCTGTCCGTCCGTATGTCACAGCCATTTTATTCTGTAACTATAAGCATCACACTGTTGAAATTTGGTAGGAGTATGTATCCTGTTAACCGCTTTACGATTCTCATATAAAAAATAAAAAAATATGACATTTCAGGGGGGGGGGGCTCCCATACATGGAACTAAAACAAAAAAACAAAGTCAAACCTATACGTGTGGGGTGTCTATAGATAGGTCTTTTAAAATGACACCGAGGTTCCTAAAACCATTTTCTTTTAAAGTCTAACGTTTCATAGCTAGACGCTTCCAAAGTGGTAAAATGGGCGTCCCCACATCTAACTTCTAAACTAAGCGAGCGTAAATTTTGGAAAAATTATATAATGTAGACCTTAACAAAGTCTGTTAATAAAAATTGGTTCGGACGAAATCGAACGAGAAGTTTTTGAGATATAGGACATTTTCAACAACCGCAAACATAACTTTGTACTTCATACATACACTTTGAAAAACAAAGTTATATTTGCTGTCAACAAAATATTGTGGATTTTACTTGTGACGTGAAGTTGGCACGGAACCCTCAGTGCGCGAGTCGGACTCGCACTTGGCCGGTTTTTTCATTCTGGAGTTAAACGATTTTTCTGTTTTCGTTATATCGTTTCAATTAGTTGCTAGCTGCAACCTTAAGAGACATTGCTTGTACCTTAAGAGGCATTGCATTTACAAATGATATTCACACATAGGAAGGTTTTGTAAATAATTAATAGATAGGTAAAATTCACAGCTGTGCTTTGCAATTTTACTGACCGGGGGGGATGTAGAGGTTGGAGCTACGCGTAAAACCTCTATGTCTCGTTCGTTCGACTCTTCGTATTTTAAATGTAGAAAAACTTTCTTTAATTTGTAATTTTTGATGTATTGATTGTCAGAAATTATGTGTAAACAATCTTATGTAAATATTCTTGGTGAATAATCTTTGTCGCGAGTTTTAAATAAGTGCTGCTTAATAATCAAATAAAACAGAAGATTGACTATTTCAAAGTTAAGTGTTTTTATTGTGAACTGTTGAACATTGCTTACATATTTACAAAGGATACATATCACAGATCATTAAATATAAATTCACATTTATAATTAACATACTCCAAGATCGCAGCGACGCTACGGTCCCCGCAGACGTAGTCAAAAATTGTGTTCCTTGAAATTCCCTCTGCAAGATTTATTGATACGTATTTGACTAGCCTATATAGCATCAATCTTGTGTGTGATATGTTAATGCTACGAGCTACGAGTCTAATGTATTATCTTCGATACTACGGCGCTACGAAAGTGCGACTGTCAAGTGGCGTATCTAATTTCATATATTTCTAATAATACGAGTAATTATTTAGTTTCCTTTGTAATACATTGGTAGTTAGTTTGTAGGTCAACGTTATGCGTGCGTCTTGTTAACAGGGTATTTGGTATAAGGAAAACACATTAAGGGATTTCTGTTTCTCTTTGATCCTAATTAGTAGATCACTGTTATTTTGGAAACGTCGTTAATTGACTATCTTCCGAATTGGATTAGTCGGATAGTACTTTCTGTGAGTGGTGTATATTGTTTATGTGCATGTATCGCCTCCTTATGTACGTCAGAAATTATTCTCGGTATGAGTAGGTATTGATTGATTAGTAAAGATTATTATAATCAATTACTATAACGTGGTTACTTAACATGGCCTCGATCGAAGTCAATATTAGGATAAATCCTACCTTCTTCCTATCCTACCTACCTACCTATCTTATCTTTCAAGATGCCTGTAGCTCCTACCTAGCTAAGGGGCTATAGGTATCTTGATTCACTTGCGCCAATATTCCGCGTTATTTTCGTTAGAAAGTTAAATGAAAATCAACGAAAATCTCGTGTTATATTGACGCGAGTACTAACAAAATCGAGTTATCTTTTTTTTAATTACTCTTGTGTGGATTTTATCCTGTTTTCATTGAAAAATCAGATATCAGTAAAAGAAAATCACACCCCATATTGAGGAGACTGATCCATAAATAGCAACGTTAATACGATCTAAAGAGCTGTACTACAAGCAAGTTTTTTTTTTTATAAATTAAATACGTTGTAGATGCTGCAGCCGTAGTCGCAAGCTGCAACGGGGAAAATTGCATTTCACGCCTCGCGGCGCGCGGCAAACGGGTCAGTGTTGCCAGGTGACGAGCTACCAGAAATTAAGCTTGTATGTTGAATATTCTGGCATGTTGGTTGGTATGTTTATGTATAATCAATGTGTCCGACGGTAATTAAGTTACGAGACTTGATACGCTTTGCTCGGGCTGAACTGTAAAAAAAATAATTAAGGTGGGTTTATTGAAAGAGTACTTAGAAGCTGACGAAAAATTTCGATGAAATGTAATGAACACGGTCTTTTATGCTTTGCTTATTTACTCATAATTCCTCCAATGGCTCAATATTAACATATTTATTAAAGTTTCTGAAGTCATCTGCTTGTTTATGAGTTCGTTTTTTTATCACTCTATGTCCATCTGTACGCTGCATTTACAGGTCCTTCACCATTGTGTGTTAAATGACAAAAATAGAACGTGATTTCGGACCTTACCTGTATAATAATAACAATAAATACAAAAAGGTAAATTGTCCCATAAGCGCCGTTTTGGTTGACACGCTTTTGTCATATCGAAGGAAAATATTTGCGTTGGCTGGCCTCCTAACCCAATATGGTGCAGAATTGCCATGATAATCTTTACCTCGGTGCCTTAGTGTAGCAACACTGATCTACCGGCCATGGCTATGCAGTTACCGTCAAATTAAAGTGAGCCAGGGCCTCGGTCGCCCTACATTTAGGTACATCGTTACTTAGACGCTTAGCTGTAAATGGGGTTCTGCCTTCATTATGACAGACAAACGTAACATTCATTGCTGCAGGATAAGTCATATGAGTTACTTAGATAGTTACCGAGAACATAAGCGGGTGTGATGGTCTGTATAAAACTGTGGTCTGTTAGGGTTACAAGTAGGAAAGCACTTGTATGAAACATTAAAACAAACTCGGATGTAGCTATTTAAGACTCGGATGGATCTTAAATAGCTTTTCATCCCCAGAACTTCCAGTGCAGGTTACCGATTGAAACGGTTTTTGTAGACAGAAAGAAACCAAGCACAAGAATTTGTATCAAAGGATTGATAAAAAATCTTGTATTCGAGCTGCTTACAAAGTTTGAAGACCACTAACCTTATTTAATGGTCTAAAACTATGGTAACGCAATAGCCACTACATGTTTCTGTGCACAAAATACCTCTTACATTAACGTAATTATCAAAATAGTCGGTTTTTTTCTTAGAAAGTATATGTATCCCATAATATTATTAATCAATTCTACTATACCCCAACATCCGATATTATGATCCAAACTTGAGCTTTTCGTCCTCTTTTCCTCTTGCAAACTGGGGATAAGTACGTGACCTAATTCGTCCCAAATCTGCCTAATTGCCGGGAGGTTGTGCCTACACAAGTCGATTCACTTTACCAAACAAAACTTTGCACGAAATCAGGTGGTATAAGAATTAATGATTTTCGTAGCTGTATTTGTAATTAATGAACCAAGAACCAATTTTACTTGAGAGGTTTCTCAATTCGTCAATTTTAAATCATGATAAGCGATGTCTTTTTATCTAAAATAAATGTTCTTTTATCAGAAAATATAACTGCGACGTAAATCTTTCTAAAAAATGACCACGGATATAGAAGTAACTTAAATGTGTCTGAAACATAAAAGTATCCTTCTACTAATATCATAAATGCTTAAGTTTGTGAGGATGGATGTATGCATGCTTTTTACTCCTTCACGCAAAATCTGCTGGATAGATTTTGATGAAAATTTACTATAATATAGCTCATATATTGAAACAGCACATAGGCTATAATTTACAATAATATTTTTTGATGTCTGAAATTCACGCGGTTGATGCCGCGGGCACCTGCTAGTTGTTTCTATAGGAAAGGTCCCTACCTACTTCGTTGTATTGATCATTCATCTTACACACCTACGTACAATAACAAGTAGATAGTAAGCGTCACGTCCGTAACAAGATGAAGCAAGGGCTCGAATACTTAAGAGTTTTCCATCCGATTTCATCCTTTCATAGCGCAGGTTTGCGACTATCATTTCCCGCATTCAGCAAGCAAGGGTATTCGGTCTTATTGTGTTGATCCAACCACAATAAGAGGGACGGAAATAAAAATCCAACATCCAACATCAATTTGTCTTTATTAAATTTTATTATAACTAATACTTTTTGTACTACAAGATAAAGAATCACAATAATATGTACAAAATATGTATAGTACGCACATTCAATTTGCGTAGTATTAATAGTTTAGATTTCAGTAAAATGTCACAGAATAGAACAAATGAAATCAACGAGAATTTAGGCACTGCACGATTTTCAACATCATATCACATTCATGGGCTCTACAACGTACACCACGATTATTTATTCAATTATTCTAATAAGCGTTTCCGTTCTTATAACAATTATTATCAAAGATAATTCTGATTCCCATTATATTTTCTTCAAAATAAGAAAGTTACAGAATTTGGTCAGTTATTCAGACACGCTGTTGTGAAAGTAATATCAAAATAAATATTCTTCTTTGCGAGTTTCATTTGAACCGATAGATTAATTTAGTCAAACATTTTTAGGTAGCCAAAGTAGCTATAGTTTTGAAAAAAAAGGAGACGTGGTTTTTGTGATAAAATTGACATTGATTGAAGTTCTGAGACCTAATGTTTTAAATGGAATGTAAACAAATATAAGTCGTAATTTTACTGTTTTGTGAAGGGACTAATTACTTCGATGAAAATATCCATTCATTAATTTGCTACTTTGGCAATCATTCAATATTGATTTCCTTACTTATCAACAGAAATAAAATTTAATACAGTATCTAAGCCTATACATATTAAGTACTTAGTTATATGAAAATGTTTTACATTTCTCATGTTTGTATTATCTATTATTAAAAATAATTTGATTTCTATAAGTTAATTTTAATTTATTTACATTTCATGAAACAATTTCCAAATATCATTAAAATGTTTGATAAGAAGGTACCTACAATGTATAGGTAACAATGATATTGCCCAAGAAGGATTTATTTGATAGCCGTTAGTTAGTTGTACCTTAACATATTTGTTTGACTGGTATATTTTGTGACATTTCTATAAAAGTATCTCTTCATCTGAAATTGTGCGTGCAAACTTAGTATTGTGTACTGGTATAAGTAAAATAAATTTAGTTGGTAGATATGAAAGTCTTTATGTACACAGTATAGTAAAGTATACGCAATATAGCCAGTTGGGATCAAATCATAAATTGTTTTTTTTCTTTGTATTGCATTGCAGTTCGATAAAACCACTGAACAGAATGCGAGGCGCGGGCATCGTTATTACATTTCAATTAATTTAGTCTAATTCAAATTTAAACAATTTCCTTTTGCAATTAATCCCTTTGAGTTTTGCAACATACCAGCGAATGGCTTTGTGATTTTAACTATTTGATGACCGTGTCTCTAATTTATGTAAAAGCATTGATTTATTTGTTTTGATGTGTAAACCATTTTCTTGTAAGTAAATAGTATATCTTTGAAAACTTCTGACTTTTATTTAACCATGTTTTAAACACCTTGACACTCTTGTTATTATGTAGATTCTACCAACTAGGAAGGTCAAGTGCCTACCTATTTACTATTGAATCCAAAGATACCTATATTTCAGCAATAATTGTTTACAATCTGAAGCGACCGCAGCCCGCGCGGTTCTGATGTTCTGTGACAAGGTTTTTCAGGGGTTTGACCATTTACAACCCCTGAAAAACTTTGTAGCTTGTACATGAGTGGTGTTTCTCTAATCCCTTTTTTTTAAGATTTTAAAAAAGATTTATATAATCATATGATTTGTTTTTAACCGGGGCGAGTCAATAATATCTTTATCGAATAATCAATAATGTCCGAATTTTTTTATAATTAAAATTAATTAATTGATAAGTTTGTTAATCATTCAAATGATATTAAATTGTAGTTCTCCATATACATACAAGATTTTAAATTAAAAGTCACTTATTTTTAGTAAATATCTATAAATGTTTTTGATTATACCTAATAACTGACGAAACGTTTATTTAATTCACATTTATTAAGCGTGATGTTAGACTTGAATTTTTGTTCTAATTAATTTAATTTTCTGTCGGCGACTTCGCTCAACGCCTCTCTTATTTAACTCTAAACAGTGACTAGAGTATCCGTATACTAAATCTAAAAGTAGAATTTTATTAAACTTGATATGTACATTTTATGCAAGACTTTTGAAATTAGATCTTTAAAATCATATATTTCGTTGATAGAAAAAATATTTAATACAAAAGTCGCTCTTTGATTGATAGAAATAAGCGTCGAGCTAAGAAGTCGGAGTGCAATTAAAACATCTTTACCTAAAACCTAGTAGTTAACTTAGTATACTAATGACTAATGAGCAGAATGTATTAAGGAAAATGGAATTATCACTTAGCTGTTGATATTGAATTTGAGGCTTCTGGTGCTGGGGTGGGCGCTCCTGCTGGCTAATAGCCGCTCAGATTCCTCGGTGATATCGCTAGCGGAATACCTGTTGCGCTTGAGGACGCTTTTCCGCTCAGGATCCGCGGGCCTACGCATCTCTGGCACGGTCAGCTCTTTAGCGCTCCCGCTGAGACTCCTCACTGGGTCGTACTTTTCGCTCGCAGTGCTGGACGGCGTCTGACTGCCGTTTTCGGATTCAACTATCTGCTCGAGCATACTGGGTCTCCGGCCGTAGTAGTCGACTGTCGGCGCCATTACAGGTGCGAGGTTGGCCATGGGGTCGAGTCCGAGCAGCAGCATCACGGTGGCGGGGTGCTCCATGATGTACTGCGTCACACAGTGGAGGAAAGGCTCGGTTTGCGTGCCGCGGTTAACTTTCGGCCGCTCCGGAGTTATAGGCCTTTCTTGCTGCAATGAGATGTTAACTTTATTAGTAACCTAAAAAGTAAACCTTATGCTTTGGAAAAGTCAGTAATAATAAATGTAATCTGAATTATTTGTTATGGCGTTGAAATCATATTAGTATTGATTGCATGATATTTTTTCACTGTAACAAATGTCATGTTATGTGATCATTAAAATGACTTTTGTGACATTCAAAAAATAAAATAAATAAATAGTTACTGAGGATCTTGAAAATGAGTTGTTATTAGCAGACATATCGGTCTCTCCAGCAAAGTCTTATATTGCACTCGCCTCCGGTACCTCCCACTGAATACCGATATAAAGAAACCTATCATCTAAATAAATATGATGCGTTTGAGGTCTCTGCCGCCTAATCACTTATAAACGAAAATTGCCCGAGTACTTGTGCAATGCTTGACAAGCAAGCGCTTTTGGCTAACAACTAATATTGGTTACAATGATAGGGTAAAACCGATAAGTGTACCTGATCCCAGCAGAAGACATCAGGGGGATGGCTGCAGCTGCGTGCAAGCTGGTTAGGCGGCGCGGTCCATTGCAGATTTGGGTTAGAATGCGCTGCGTGCCACGCCGGTCCCGTCATCTCCTGTAACGCTTGGATGGCGTGGCGGACCTAGGAGTTGGAGGACATGATCAGCTTCGTGCTTGCAAAGGTACGCTATGAATGTCGAGTATACCATAAAATATATACACCTACTATTGTATAGATAAAGATTATGGGTGTGAGAGAGCGACACGGGCGTCGCAGTTATAATAAGGGAATCACAGTTAAAACTATCATGGATTTACTGAAAGCCAATTCTATTCATTATTAATTTTTGGAGTCATCTAAGGGGTATTAAATACTATCAATCACTATCTCGTCTGTCTGAATAACATAAATATTTCGATAGAAACACAATAGCGCAATAAACAAGGACATTTGCACATGATGTGGACGCAATTAGAAGGTATAAATAATATGCGATTTTTATGAGTTAAGGATTTAGAAACATACATAGATAAGATAGTGATTATTATAACATAGACAGGTTGATACGGTAATTGAATACTTGTAATAAAAACATTTCATTTTACAGTTACGGCACAAACACCTGACACTCATATTTCCCCTTATCAGAATGATATTATTATTATCATAAAACTATCTTTGTCGTGTTGTCACATGTGAGTCAACTATGCTTAATGGTTACATGGTGACATCATGGGCACACAAACATCATTATTTAGGTATTAATCTTGTGTGTTAAAGTTTATATGATGTAGTTACCCATTGACATTTTGGGAACGAATAAGCTTTAAAAATGTTTATTATCATGAGTAATCATGACCAACGTATACCTACATACATAAAGCACCTTGGGATATCAGAACTATGATCTAAAATAGGCACTAAGTATGTAATCCTTGTTTTGAGTGACAAATGTGCTCGATTGATGTTCTTCTACCTATCTCCGGAGTAGGGTTTATGATTTCTCGAGTTTTTCAATTTCTCGGGTCTCGAGAATTCTCGAGGCTAATTTCTCGAGGCTTCTCGGGTTGTCCAGAAATTTACATTTACATACGTTTTCTCATACTACTTGGTTCCAATAAAGTCAACAATTTAGGTGGTTTTCCTATCAAATAAAAGTATCAAATTCATTATAAAACTTTTATATATCTTATTATTAAGCGAAAATTTTCTTTTAAAAAAAAAAGACATTATATTATAGGAGGATATTATTATACATATACTAGCGACCCGCCCCGGCTTCGCACGGGTGCATTGTATTATACATATAAACCTTCCTCTTGAATCACTCTATCTTTTTAAAAAATCTCAGCAAAATCCGTTGCATTGTTTTAAAGATTTAAGCATACATACATTCAGACAGCGGAAAGCGGCTTTGTTTTATATTATGAAGTGCTATTATTGAGGCTCATAATTATAATGACAGCACCATTTTTGGCTGGTTATTTAGAACTCATATACAAAAGTAGCTTCTATGAAACTAAACAAAAATTCAACATAAATAAAAACGTTAATATCTTAACTTACTAATAGTTAAATTACAATCACAAATTTAATCAAGTTGTGTCAATAATATTGAAAATACTGTTTGATTTCTGCGTATCAGTGTGAAACACTTAATGCGCAGAGTATACTTGGCTAGAGTTAAAACACGAGAGCGAGATCAAAGGGTGCCGCTGCGCTTTGGCACGCAACACAACAAACGGCGATTGCATTTCTATATAGGTACACGATTTCTCGAGTGCTCGACTTTTCTCGAGCTTGATTTCTCGGGAACAAAGCCTAACGATTTCTCGGGAATTCTCGGGTCGATAATTCCCGGCAATGAACCCTACACTGGAGTAAACCTATGAGTGCTACTCGTAACAAAAGTGGTCGAGTGGAACCTGGGAAATCTGTACTGTATCGTTACAACCTGTTATGATTCGATCTTAGATACCTACGCGAGTAATGAACGGTAAACTAATTATATTATAGCACGTTGGTTATATATAATATGATGTGTTTGGACGTTCAAATATAGTCACAGTCAGACAAGTGTACTGACCCCATGGATGTTCTTTAGAAAAGTAAATGAAAATGTTGTCTCTCCCCTTTTCACTACAAAAGTATAATATATTTTTTTAACTCTTACTTTCTTATTAAACCTTGCTAGTGATGACTAATAATGATAACAGAAACGAAGAAACTATTTAGAATTTTTCATATTAAAGCGACTCGTGTGGACGCTTACCTCCATGCTGAGCGCGGCGACGTCATGGTGCAAGCTGGACACCTGTGTGTCCAGCCTCTCTACTGAGGATCTTGTGTTGTGCATCTCCAGGTTAAGGCCTTCGAGCGAGTCCGCCCGGGCCATCTTCGGCGTGGCCACGGACCGCTGCCTTTCTATCCGCTCTCTTAGTTCCCTGTGTGTTAACCGTTGGCTGTCCGTCCTAGAATATAAATTGATTAATCGACAATAGTACAACGTACTGCAATAAGGTTCAAATAAAAAATAAATGTTAAAAATGCACCCTCTATCTGAAAGATTACCAGTACGGCCTTCATTATGTGGATATTAGAGTGTAAGCGTTTAATTATAGAACGCTTAATTTTGCTTATAATAACTAAGTTTTAAACAAGTAAGGGAAGTTGGTGCATACCTACAATTGCTTCTTACTTGCTATTCAAGATTTTTTTTATAGTGTACATTTATTCTTACTAAATTACTCAATCCAATTGAAAATAATGTTCGGTCCGTGGTTGAAACGAGGACTTAATTACACTAAACTGACCGCATTCGCGCGAACCACCCAGACCACTCGTAGCTGCGGTTTGGAGCTAGCTCCAAAACGGTAAATAAAAAGCCCTTTTCGTAGCCTTTTCGTACAACGAAAAGGAATAAAACGAACGTCATTGTAGTACCTGTATTCGTTCGTAGCCGTTACGTTACGAAATTAAATGCTAGAGAAAATATTATATATTTTGGTTTGTTAGCTCACATACCCATCACATAAAAATACATTGTTTTGATCAAAATTACATAGATTGAGTTACAAAGGCCTGTAACTTTCAAGATTCAACAAAAGTGATTTGTGTAAACTGTCTAGGCTCGGGACATTTTATCTCTAACTTGGTTATCTCTTAGCATCTCATAGCGTCAATTAAGAAAGATAAATGTAAGCTTTCTTTGAAGGTGAACTATTTAAAGGGCTAGTCTAACTTTCATGTCAATAACCATGTGAATCTATCTAACTTTGTGAAATAAAAGGTACTTTAACAACTTTTTATTAATCTGTGCTTAACTCTTATGCTGTTACAAACATACAGTGAACTAGCTAGGACTTCAAATTCGTACCCGTGTCTATAACTTAATACGAGTATTTCACCAAAAAGCGAACACAATACGTGTAATACATGAACATGATAGAATATTGAATTTGCGAGCTGTCGGTCGCACGAACTCCACACTACCGCCAAACTTTGCGCACTGTTTGGCTATCGATAAAATGTTTCGGATAACTCAAGTATTTCGTTAACAAAAGTTCGACACAGGGTTATTTCGAATACAACCAATATAACTAGGAAGATTATGATACCAAGTACATACTAAGTAGACAAAAGTAATTAATATCGAGGTGGATAACTTCTTCGTTGGCACTCGTAAAAGAGTGAGATAATGTTTTTCTGATTTGTATTTTGATACACTATCGAGACAACACATTACAAACTACATTGTTACAACATCCAGCTAGCTAAACTGTACTTGCAAGAATAATCTTAGATAAGAAATGAGAAAGCTCATTGATAGTGGATGGGGCGTTAGCTTTAATTAAAGTCTCGCCAAATCCTTTATTTGTGTATTTTTTCTGCTGAACGTTGAAATTACCTCTATAAATAGTACCCAGACTTTGAGCATGCTAATGCATGAAACCAAAAAATACCTTTTATAAAATCACTTTGACATGAATGGACGTCAGCAAGCCAACGTTTTTTGGTATTTCGTTTACGTTTTTTTTCACAATTTGTAAACTCTATTTAGTTTTTGTTTTACATACTTTATTATACGGTAAATCTGTATCTGTACTACGAGTACAGATAACTGAGCTGCATTATAATCTAGTGATACGTTGGAATGTCCATCATAGTTGCAGAGACTTGTGTGTCTGCAGAGTATTAACCCTGTTGTGGACAGTGAACGCCTAATAGGCGTGATAACATTACAAGTTGTGCCTGGAGACCTGTCCTCTAAGTGTTCAACCAAGAAGAGTTTGGTGTACAAACCTGAACTTTGCGTGTCTAGGGCTATTCGCGGCCGAAGCCGGTTTCTTCGGCGACAGAGCCGTATCTTCTGCGATGTTCTCATCGTCCTCCGATATGGAGGGCAGCGTGAGGGACGGGTGGCCGTTCCCATCGGACTCCTGCTCTGCCTCGTAGCCCTCGCGAAGGTTGTAGGTCAGGTCGTGCTGGATGTCGTGAATGAACTCTGACTGGTACTCAGGGTACAGCCGCAATACTTCGGCCAGGCCACCCATGTGTATACATTTTAGGTCGCAGTATGTTAGAGCCTGGAAAATGTTCCATCATTTTAGTATTTAACAATTAATTTCACCTGCAAAAGTTCACTTAGAGTAAGGCTAGAACGTCCCATCCATCTACTTAATAATGTCATCATCATCATCATCATCATTATCAACCGAAGGACGTCCACTGCTGAACATATAGGCCTCCCCCACGGCTTCCCACAGCGACCGATTACTAGCGGTCTGCATCCAGTTTGATCCTGCAATCTTTATAAGGCCGTCTGTCCATCTTGTTGGCGGACGTCCTACGCTGCGTCTTTGGTCGAAGGGTCTCCAATCTAGAACTTTCCTGCCCCAACGGCCATCAGTTCTTCGCACTATGCGCCCTGCCCATTGCCACTTGAGCTTACTGATTCTCGAGTCTATGTCAACGGACATAGACTAAGGTAACGCTTACTTCTTCTAACTTCTTACTAAATAATGTAGCAATAAATATTCCGAGCGAGTGACTTTATTTTTTAAGGGCTTCTTTTTCAATAGTCAGATAAGAAATATTCGTCGAACAAAATACAAATTGGCTAATTTGAAAACATCACATAATTTTCAGCAATCATAAGTAACTGTATTTTTTTTAAATCTGTCACTTTATTATTTATCAGTCTGATAAGTTTTATGTGACCATTGAAAAATTGCCCCTAAAATATACACCTAAGTTATTACGCGAACACAGAAGCTACAATTCGTATAAAATCGTCCTCTCTCAATAGGAGTATAAAATGTATCAAAGGGACTACTCTATCGGATGAAAATATTTGCTTATTATTAACAAACGAGTAGAGAACCGTAGAGTTTAAAATAAAATATAAAAATAAAGATGTCGGCATTTTTCAAACAAAGGTATAAGCTTCATCAACGTACCGAAAGTTAAATAAGATTAATTAGAATTTGAAGCTCATAATATAGGTATGGTTTATATGTTAACTAATGAAATAAACAAAGTTGCCATAACTTTGTTATTTAGGAATGTAACTATCGAGGTACCTCATATATATCTATGTATGTGGCGTTAAAAATAGGTTAATACCCATGCAAGAGCTTTCGTTCCCAAAAAGAGCGTCGCAAAAAGGCGCAACCTTAATATGTTTTAAGCGCTGCGTGACAGGATTACTTTTTCAATCCGTGTTTATTTATTAAATCCAACTGAACCTTCTGAGAATTTGTGATTATTCTGAGGAAAAATTCCATGTGTTTGTTGTTTTGTCCAAAAATCTCGACTGTTTTCATAAAGTACGTATGCAGTTTATTTATTGTTTATCAATTATGTTCGTTCTATGGAGCTCATTAGACATTTATCGAAAGGACCTTTTTACGTTAATACTCTAAAGTTCCTGTTCATCTTAATCCTCAGTTACATTTTTGAAATAACGTCCATCCAAGCGCCTTCAAGATCAGTAAAGAAGCTTCAGTGGTTTTTTGCGTTAGTTAATAAACGTTATCATGTTTGTTTTCTTGCATATAGAGTGTTGGTGATCCATTTCAAGTATGCTGATAATGAATTTAAATCATTGAAACGCAAGATACACAATAGATTTGTTTAGGCAACTAAAGCAAGACTAGCACTAGACTTTGTTTTCGTAGCTTTTATAACCATTAGTTTTAATTAACTAAGAAGATACTTCCAAAATCCTAGTCAAATGAATTAATTAGTCAAGCGCACTACATTTTTTATAATTAGTAGTTTAGTTAAGTTCTTCTATTACTTAAAATTGATGGTCCCCAAAGCCAGACAAGAAGCTAATTACTATAACTTACAAAGTTTGCGCAGACTAATGAAATTGTGTGCTTACTCTCTGTGGCCGTTTGAGAATGATTCACTTTAAACAAAATTGACTTCGCCTAGAGATTAATAATATCCTTAAGCCGCCTAAATTATCACAGAGGACTAATTGCTGTTTTGGAATCTTTCATAGTTATTTTTTCTTTCTATTAAGCACAAAAGGTAATCCTTTTCACAAAGGGTGTTGTTTTGGTCAGTGACATCCAACTCAAGGATGATAATATGAGTTATGCTTATTCTAATAAAAAGGTTTTATGAAAGAAAACCTCTTTATATTTCAAAACGAATGGGAAAACTCATACTCTTGCGCGTATCTACGAAATACTACGCCGTAGCTAGTAAGCTCCGAAGAGGCGACCTAGGCGGTGGTTATGAGTCGCTCGCTGTACCGCAATAGTAAATTGGTTTTGTGGGGATTTCAATTTAAAAAAAATAAGCATCATAAGTCCCCCCTAGCCGATTTCGACTACGGTGGCCAGTCACAACAACTACCGACTGCGCGGGACATATTATAGTGCACATGTGTGTGCGCAAACACACGTGCACTCTCTATACTTTTCACGCTCATAGCCCGATGGGTCATCAATCTGACACAACCGGAGAGAGTTCAGGCGCATGACCAACGGCTTTACGTGCTTTCCGAGGCACGGGGATGAAACATCGCCAACTTCCAAACTCCGGGCTGCCCTGAGAATTTTCTGAACAAGAAAACCCAGGTACATATTTTTGGCCCGACCCGGGGATTGAACCTGGGACCTCTGGCGCAGCCGTCGCTTTAAAGTGCGACCCTCTATCCGCTGCGCCACCGAGGCAGTTTTTTAAGCATCATAAGTACCAGATGACCAAAACAACACCCTGTATATTTAAATCGCGTTAATAGTAATCGTAACGTATTCATCCAGTAATCTAGTTTCCACTTACCTTAACATCGCTGCTCGATTTGACGACGACATCGGGGTTATTAGTTTGGCCCTGTCCCGTCCCATTGTAAGCTTGCAAATGAGTATTCATATCGCAGCCAACCAAGTCTCCTTTGCCTATTTGAATATAACGGTTATATAAATTGTCTGTATTTGTATAATTTCATTCGAGTAGTGGTGGGATTCTCGACATAATTTACCTGTTAAACACGAGACAGCGCTCGAAAACGCCGAGACGAAATTCATTGAGATTTTTATTGATTGAGATAAATAAAAACACGAAATATGTTTTAGCATTATTCGAGCGTCATCTGGTGTTGGACAGGTAATTGATGCTAAGACATTCCACCTCTGTTAGGAAGTGAGTTACCGAGTATGGCGACGACCATGTCGTTTTGCATGACTTCCATAGACCCGTTGCAGATGTAGTAGATGTATGTTAGGGCGTCGCCTTTGTGGACGAGATATTCTCCGGGTGCGCAGAAGTTGTTCCTTATGTGAAGAGATAACAGCTTCAGACAGCCCTGGGAGGCCGACTCGAATATCGGCAGAGATAGTATCTCTCGGTGCAGGTGCAATGATACGTCCCCTCGAAGCTCCTCCGGGAACTCTTTTAGTGTCTAAAATGTGATTTAAAATACATTTTTGATGTCGTGATTTGAAATGGTGATACGGAGTTGAAAATATTACAGTGCAAATTTCCTTATCAGTTTTATAAAAGTAAATAAATTCTATCCTATATCCTATTTTTTGCCTTAAATAATATACTCTAAGTATGTCTATACGTATAATACGATTATGGAAATATGATGGCAAAGTTTAAGGATATGAAACATTCGTCCGTACTCAGTTTCATGGAAAATTTGTTTGCCAGGAAAATAGTGCACGGTTATAAGTAAGAAAAAGCAGATAGATAAAACTTTCAGTTTCCTGAAAGCTGCAAATTTTATCTAACAGTGTAATGTTTGCTGTTTTTTCGGCAGTGGCTGAAAAAATAGTGGCTAACGGAGCCATTTTGCAAAAAGTTAACTACCTATACGGCTCGGCTTGATTTTGCAGTTTTTTTGTTATCTTCCGGATTACTAACGAGGAAAGTTGAGGCAGGTATTTTGTTTCCATCTGACTTGGGAGTTCACGGCGCTGATATCTTTGGGGCATTTCTCCCTGACACTAATTAGGTAGAAACTTTAGCAAGTGCTAAACTATTTACAGAAAAGAAGTGAAATTACGCAGACGTCTCAGCTTGCTCCACAATTTATTTCCTCAACAACAAATCGTAGGCGTCGAATCGTCTGAAGGAATTTAATATATAAGATATTAGAAAAAGGTAGAATCAAACGTCTTGAGGCTTATTTTTTATTGAGATTGCTAGAGTGGAGGTTGTTTCGAATGATAATTTTAGCGTGTGAAATATATAAGTAAAATTGCTTTTGAACAAGTTCGACATTTAATAAACGACTCTTTAGCATCAAATGTCTTAAAGAAAACAAATAAATATTAAATCCTATTTGAAAAGTGAATATGTTGGTGCAGACTGAAACTTAATACCCGCTCCTGAAAAGTGCAAAAAGCCCCGCCTGCCGTGATGCAAGCAGTAATTACTGTTGTGAGTTGTGAATGCGAGCGAGAGACATATTGCTGGGGAATCGTGAAGCTTTCCCGGAAAGCAGGCTTGTTTAATTTGATGCTATGTTGATTGCTCTTTGATTTCATAAAGTTATTTCAAAGGTTTCAGAATAAACACTTTAAACAGGTATTAGAAACAGTCTTTTACTAAAACTTTCTTTAATTATCTATTAAAGTGTCTCGCAATGTTAGGAGTTGTTTTGTTTGTGACCGTTAGTGACTATCTTATCTTATAGATTTTATAGCAATATCTACGAAATAAAAAAGTTTTCTACATTTCATTGCACTTACGATAACTACCTATAAAGTTGTAAGAGCGGCAGTCCATGGATGGAAAAATATTGAGTTTAATATGCTTTATTGTGTACACACGGCTGTCAAATTATAAATAATCATTACATACTAAACCTAAAAGGAATACCTGGGTCAGGTTGAAATGAACATGTAATCGGTTAGCTGCGTGTACATACCCCACGTATTAAATTAAGAGTTAAAGATAATCTTTTCTGACTTAACTGGCATTAATGTGGTGATTTATTATAAAACCTAATATTTTATGTTTCTACGAAATGTAATAAAGTTAAAAGTTGTAATATATCGTCATTTTAGATTTCAATGCATATAAAACATAGTCCACACGATCAAAAATGCTTTGTGTTGCGTTAACGCGTTCTACTCGGCGTTAATGTTCGCGGTTCCTGATAATTCCGCGCGCATCGCAATCCGAATTCATCACGATTCATGGATGACACGTATGCTGCGGCTTTTTCGAAGCGCGAACAACAAAGCATTTTCAATGTACTATTGTTTAAAATTTAAATCTTGCAAAAATTGTGTTTTACCTCGTGGATGTCGATACCATGGTTTAGGGACCACATAGTTTGGAAATAGTCCTGCATGCGCTGCTTCAGTTCCTTGGGCACCTGGTTTATGGTGAGGAAGTCCTTGAGGTCCCGCCATTTTGTCTGGTACATAGACCGCCGGGAGTACATCCTTTGGATGATTGCCGTCACGTTACCGAACACCACTGCGTGCATCAGCGCTGCAGTAAGGTTAAATCGGTTAAAAAAATGACCCACGTTACAAATTCAGCTGTTGCGGTCGAGGTCTTTGCCGCCTAATCAATTTCAAATCGCATATCGCACATACGACACAAAATGGGTGCGGCGTCACTTCAAACTAAAGACGACGTGAGGTGAAAGCGATTTTGCAATAGTAAAGGCGTAACTCAAAATTTTTAAGAGTCAAGTCTCTAAGCTTAGCTACTTATGATATAACATAAACAAAATAAGTAAATGAAATGCCGTATACATTGTAAGTATCCGAATAAGGTTTATAAAAGTCATAAAGTCATAAAAGTCATTTATTTATGCAAATAGGCCCACTAGGGGGGCACTTTTACACGTCCCAATATAAACCCTACCACAGCTTCGGGACAATTGTGGGCTAGTGCTGAGAAGAAGTTGCGCAACATACTCAGTCACTATTGTCAATGCCTCTTTTCAAAAGGTTTACAATATTTGTAGTGATCATGCAAGTCCATAAATTATTGTCTTCTTAATAATCATCTACTTTATAATAAACCCTTTCGTCATAAGGCTTTCTTTAATAACAGTTTTATATTTATTAACCGGTAAGTTTACAATGTGCTCTGGTAGTTTATTGAAAATTTTTATCCCTTTCCCATATAATAATATAATAATAATTGTCAAATAGCAAGCTTATCTTTATTCCTAGTATTATATTTGTGTATGTTACTTTTTTCGTGGATGAATGTATTTTTTTCCGTACAAAAATTCAATTTTCTTAAATATACTGAGAGACTACAGTTAATATTATAATTTCTTTAAACACGTCTCGTAAGGAATCTGGAGGTTAAAAATAATAAACAGCAGCACGGCTATTTTTTGTAATACAAAAATTGATTCTATATCAGCAGCCGCGCCCCACAGCTACGATAACGTCGCAGTGATTAAGGGGTCTAAAGTTCCTTTTCATAAACGATGCACTCTACATTTTACGTCTCTGTTAAAATCTTCTGAATATCCTTTATTGCAAGATTCCAACAATGTTAACTAATTTCATGAATGCAAACTGAAACATGATTTCATTCTGTATCGGACGATGAAATGAAAGCGAACATAGAATCAAGTAAGGAATTGTGGGTATAAGATAAAACAGGTAGATATTATACTAGAGTTGTCAATAAACATATTTGCATGCATAATACTTGTTTATGAGTATTTCTATTTACTGTATTGATATTATTTCGATTCTAGATGGGTAGTGATTGAATTAAGATATCTGGTCTATTTACTTAAAAAATATTACATTTACGAACACGTATGTACCGCGAAAATGTTAGATTTTTGTATATCCGTGATCAACGAAGCGAGTACCTAGGCTACTGAAGTGTAAACAAAAGCTTCTACTTACGCCCTAAAATAACTCGCAAATCTCGAGTGAATTCGTTAGAGACTATTGTAGTACGTATGCCAGAGAATGAATTATAGTGACAAAGCCACCGGTGGAATAAATTTGACGGTTGAAAACTACTGATTGAGAGTTGAATTTTTGAAACATGAAAAGGTTTGCAGATTTTACCTTTTTTAAAGAATTGAATTGAAAAGCTCTCTAGATATGAATTTTGGGTTAAAACCAGATATAGCAGTCGATACTACATAGTTTTTGTAAAATACGTTAGATTGATAATTATTTTAGTGCAATATTTCGATGTTATTTCCCAAATTTAGCTATTATTTTGGAGTTTCCGGACATAAACTTTACATGATTTGGCAAATGGTGTTGTGATGGGAGTCGCCTTAGCGATCGTGTGTTTGTAAACCCATCACGTCTACATCGCGAACGCACGATTGCTCAAACCACTCGCCGGAATATGCCCAAGATGGGAAATTATTACTGTCATTTATCAATTAATCACAGCGTATTTTAAAATAATTTTTGTACGTACAACCAAACTGTTGTTCAACACAACGTGATTGTGGTTTTAAGTGATCGTTATTTGATTGTTGGGACATACTTATTGTCCAACCGCCAAGATTGACAGACAGATGCCATTGTGAAGATCGCTAGATCACAACTAGATACAGATCGCTTGCAATCGGTCGCTATCGAAAACAATGGCCTATTTTCTGCACTTAACGTTCTGCTGCTGATAAAAAATATACGACTATTATTCTACTTTACTAGAATCTTAATGTTGACGTATTGTTACGTCTGATAGTCCACATCTTGTGGGGCTGAGCTGATGGTGGAACTCCTTAACGCTTAAGAGTTCAGTAATTATAATTACGGAACTAATTATGATAGGTAATTTGTAGCTTTTTAAAAAATAGAATCATAAGGTGCAACTCCCCCCCCCCCCCCCCCCCCCTCTTTTTTAATCACTAAAAATGAAGAAATAAAATAAACTTTAAAAAAAGTGAAAACCGACTTTAAAATCAAAATGCACTAAAAAGTCTTAAATAAACTCTTCACCATTGAAAGGAAAGGAATCCGTTTTAGGCAAACAATTCCTTTTTGGAGTCGGTGCCATCCCTTTGACCATCAAGCATCAACTATCACAGCACCTAAGTTTTGTCATTAAAATCAATGAACTCCTAAGCATTTAGGAGTTCCACTATCAGCTCAGCTTCACACAATGTCGACTATCAGACACAAGTACAAGTATTTATTAAGATTTTAGTACAAAAACACTAAACGTGCCTTTTAAATTTGAGGTTTTCCCTCGATTGCACCAAGATTCCATCATCAAATCGCGATTTGGCAACAATAGGACCAATTAGAAGGCATAACCTTTAGGTAGGCGA
Source organism: Pyrausta purpuralis (assembly GCA_963924145.1). Taxonomy (NCBI): domain Eukaryota; kingdom Metazoa; phylum Arthropoda; class Insecta; order Lepidoptera; family Crambidae; genus Pyrausta; species Pyrausta purpuralis. The sequence goes on along the minus strand of OZ001649.1, from coordinate 9,367,334 downwards.
ACATATTTTTTTCAAATCAGAGGTAACATAGATACAAACAAAAACTGTTCAGTCGATTTGATAACCTACTCCTTTTTTGGAGTCGGTTAAAATGCCGTTCTAGTTTTGATTAACTCCTTAGTAATTTTTAGTACGAGTATGGTAGGAGTTTTAATTATATCAATGCATGAATCTTGATACAAAATTAAGAATACTTATTTATCTTTACAGATTTTTTACTTTACAGATCTCATTATCTTTTCTTACTCATCAAGTTGTTTTCCCAATTTGATTTTTAAAGCATTATTATTCGTTTCAGCGCTGGACTTGAACGTACCAGAAGTTCTTAGCACTTTGATATTACATCGAAAGTTAAACATCTGTTGTACCCTATCCTCCAGAAAGTTTTTAATTTGTCTTCCTGTTTATTACATAATAAAAAAAAAAAAATGCCCTGTTTAGAAACAAAAAGTAACTAAATGTGCGCACACATGTGTGCAGCGCGCATAATTATGTAAGACCCCATACACACTGCGACTTTTAGCAACGATACACCCGCGATGCAGCATCGACGCAGTCGCACAATGTCACCATTACACACTTGTGCTACTTTTGCCGCGATGCTAACGCCAGTTTAGCATCGATGCGGTCGCGATTTAGAAGCTGGATATTGACAAATTATGTACTGTATATTGGCGACTGCATTGATACTAACGCGCGAAAGCATAGATGCCAATTTACTTAAATCTGTTCATTGTGTGAGTCGCGATGTTATTTCGCGTTTGCTAAGCGTGCGACTGCATCGATGCTGAAAGTTGCAGTGTGTGAGGGGTCTAAGTAGTTTATTTTAGCTCGTAAAATTATTGACAGCCAGTGTTAAAAACAAACCGGCATACAAAAAGTCAACCTGTTTTCTGGCATCCTGGCAGTCAAGCGCAAAAAAAGAAAAAATATTTTGACAGCGCGCGAATATATTTCAGCATTTAGAGGTGCACGTAGCGCAGAAGTTGCAGCGCTGTGATTGTTATTACTGAAGTAAAGCACCCTACGGCACGGTTATTTGGATGGGTGACCATTCCGACCTTTAAGTGATGTATATCACGATCAATTCCCGTGCAATTCGTATACAAAAAAAAATGTTCACCGATCGAAATTTCTTCGTCGAAGTAAAATATTATTTTCAATTCTCAAGGTCACGATTTGTATGTACTTACATTTTGTATTTACGCACAGTGTCATACTTTATATTCATGAAGATGAAATAAGAAACCAAAAACTTGCGCACGGGCGGAACTCGAACCCGCAACTTTCTGGCTAACGGGACCAAACGCTCTGCCAATTGAGCTACCGTGCTGTCAGTCCAACCTTAAGTTGAAATTGTTAAAATTATTTTGCTTTAAATTTCCGCTAAGCGACGCCAGCGCAGGCAACTAACAACAACACGAACCGTGCAAAAAAACCTCTAGAGGTTTCCGCAAAGTAACGCCTGATTCTATTAATTAGTCCAACCTTGCAAAATTTCCGGTCTCTTATGGATACGTCATTAAGCGTGACGTTTAGCGCCATCTACCCGTCAGTACTGTTCCATTAACACCTGTCTGTTCATGTAACAGTACTGACGGATAGATGGCGCTGAATGTCAAGTATAATGTTATAATGCCGTTTGTACCTCCAACCAGCATTGTAAGTATGCTGAAGATCTTCTCAGGCAGCGTGTTGGCGGAGACGTTCCCGAAGCCGACGCTGGTGAGCGAGGAGCACGTGAAGTAGAGCGCTGTCACGTAGCTCTCGCTGTGAGATATGTTCGGGATTGGCACTTTCAGACGCTCGGCCAAGTTGTTTATCCAACCTGTGAAAAAGTATATACTTATGATTTCAAATTCGTTATTAACGTTATTGATGATTACTAACAATCTCGCGATACCATTGACGCGAAATATTTATGATTTACTTTAATTTATCAATGTTTATCATTGCTTTATTAAGTTTTAAAAGTCAACGATTGGTGTTGTCAAATAGCCTGGTTAGACGAGCAGGCATATGCACTTTTGTTTTGTTATGCCTAATACTTTATATCATTTATTGCAATGGTGTAGAATGTTTTTAACAATTACAGTGTAATATTTTATATTCATAAAGACGAAATAAGAAAGCAAAATTTACGCAAGGGCGGGACTCGAACCAGCAACTTCTTGGCTAACCGGGCCAAACGCTATGCTATGCTATGGATACGTCATTACGCGAGACGTTAAAGGACCAGAAATTTCGCAAGTTCGGACAGACAGCACGGTAGCTCAATTGGTAGAGCGTTTGACCCGGTTCGCCAAGAAATTTTGGTTTCTTATTTCATTTTTATGAATATCGTTATTCCAGTTCTGGTACTCTGCAGCAGCCATAGATCTTAATTATACGTTGAACTAGCACAATAAAGTGAACGTTCATTTCTACAATGAAACCTTTTAGTGTATGTAAACAAGTGAAACAAAGTAGCGTATAACCCATTCTATCATTAAAGCGACTCAAACGGACTCCAAATATTTGCCTGAAATCCTGTACACATTCACTAAGCTTTTATGTTTCCAGAAACAAAACTACCTAACTGGGTTCGTACTCGTAGCCACTCGAAGTTATTTCGAAACAACCTATCCAAATAAAGTAAATACAGCTTCAGGCTACACCAGGCAATTCTCTCAGATAATAACCACCCGAGTAATGAGGCAATTAAAATGATTACCTATCTATAGCTGTTAAACAACCCGTTTCCAGGATAAGTGTTTATTTTATGTGAAAAATGGCGTTTCATTAATAAGTTAAGCTTATGGATCCCAAGTCAAATGACGATTCTGAAGTGTATTTATTGGAGCCGTTATCTTCTTACTGGAAGGCATTAATTGCGTTTATATTACTTTTTTGTAGTGCTATAAGCCAATAATCACCCTCACAGCAAGTTTCCACGAAAAAGTCCGATATCAGGAAAATCTGCAGTGACCCGATAAATTATTTCAGCATAATTAATTTACCGCTTGAAATTTATTATCCTTCAGGTAATCATATGTATAATTAAGTTAAAATTAATACTACCATAATGACGAGTTATCGGTTACAGTCATTTAACAATTAAGACGAATATTGGCGAAATAATGACTGAATAGAATTTCAAATTATCCCGCATATTGCTTGCATTATTAATATGAGTGTGTTATTAGCGGGAACCGGATAATAATTGAAACTGTGATTCTATTATTATAGTTAATAGAAGCGATTGCGGCGGCAGAGATTGACACAAACCATCAATCTGTTCATTAGCTTGATTAAAAATTGACGAAGGGTATCGTTTTCTTTAAAAATAAAAAACAGTCCGTCGAGGGCCAAGACCATGCCGACACGTTTTGTGCAGTGATTAGAGAACCTGACTATTGAACCAGCTGACGCGGGTTCGAATCCCGCTATAGGCGAATGTTTGTGTGATGAGCTCGGTGCTCAATTGTAACTAAGTCATGGATGTTGTGTGTAAAAAGAAAAATCCTTCCCACGAAACAAGGCAATCGATGTGTTGTCTGGCGCATATCTATTTATTAATTTTATGTAATGTACGAACTACTAGCGTTCCCAGCGAACTTCGTTTCGCTCCAGCTCCGTTTCGTCCCGACCGCGATTATAGATCAAAAGTATCCTATGTCCGTCTCCTGGTTACCCCACCAATTTTCAACCAGATCGTTTCAGCCATTCGTTAATTTTAAAAAGAGTTACTAACACTTTCATTTACAAGATAAAGAAACAATTTATTCTCCTAGAACGTATTTACAACGCAAGAGAAAAACACAAGTTACATTTTGGCGAAAGTTCGCGCGTAGCTAACAGAGGAGCTACTTTTGAGATGACAGTGAGTATCTCACAAACAAAAGTATCATCAACCTACCCAAGTCCCACGCCTCGTTCTTGTGGTACTCAATTTCCTTCTCCGCAATAATAAACCAGATGCAGGCGAGCCAGTGCGCCACCAGCGTGAAGGACAGCATCAGCAGCGTTAGGATCAGCGCTGAGTACTGTGAGTACCGGTCCATCTTCTGCAGTAATCGCGCCAGACGCAGCAACCTCGTCAGCTTCACTAAATGCACATTCCCATGCGTCGACTCCTATTTAAAAAATACACAGTTATCATTTCAATTTACCGATTTCGGACATTCATCATTTTAGCAAGCGAGCGTCGCAATAAAAATTGTTGCATACGATAAAAATTGTTCAAATGTTGACGAGCACTATTTGATTCCGAATTGAACGTTTCAGATTAATTGCATTAAAATAATATATATCCAACTAGAATAGATTATTAATTTAAATTTAATAACAGCAAAATTATTAAGGGTGTGTTCATGAAAGGTATATCATTAAAACACGGAAACAAAATTACGCAGTACGGTATACGAACCTGCAAGAGAAACAATAGGAGGAAACGCCAGCCGTAAAATTACTGACAAATTTTATAGCCTCTGCGCAAAACTGTTGAAAGCGCAAGGGACTATTAAGAGTTTAAGTAATAATTAAATAACAACAACTTTTAATCAGTTAAGGATGTTAACTCACCGCCCCGCTGTACACATCCGATGCGTAAAGTAGGTCAAACGGCAGCGCAGCCAGGAGATCCACCACAAACCATGTCCGGATGTAATTAAGAGCTATCGCCTTGGAATCAGACACCACCTCGCCCTTTTTACTCACAAATGTTGTCCGGAAATTAAGTACTATATCTAGAAAACAAAAAGTACTTTAGATACGAGCACGTTTACTAGAAGTAACTATGTAACTGACTGACTGTTTGCACTAACCCACAATGAAAAGAGCTTCTACTACCACATCACTAGTCACGCTAATCCTAGGGTGTCCTCGGTCCACAAAACTGGCGTTATAAGGAACTACGACCGCCACGTAAAACGTGGCTATCAGTATTAGCCAATCCCAAAACGTTTTGAAGACGCCGTAATGTGAAATTATGAATCTTGACCTTTTAATAGCTGAAGTTTTGTACTCAGGTAGCGGCGGATCCGAGGAATGGAGGAGGTTCTGCAAGTTTAAACCGAGCATTAGCCACTATCGCCGCAGGCCAAATTTAATTCCACACACACAAACCCATCTCCGTGTAGGAGATGGTAGAGTAGTTAGTAGTGCGCTAGTGAGTTAAGTTTGCAAGACAAAGGCTAATACGTACTTTGCAAACACAATTTCGTGATCTACTTGCTTGAATGAGCTACGAAGCAAACATATTAAGGTTTACCTTACTAACATTGTTGAGTTTTAGTTTACTCTTCATCTTATCTGGTTTATAATGTCCTGAAAGCTGGTATAGAACGGCCCTAGAGCGCCGCCTGCCCATGTTGGCGGGCGATGGCGCTTCGGGGTCAAGATTCCCGTTCGGGTCTGGAAGTAGGCAACTAGATTCAGCGCGGAACCGGGCGCCCAAGAGTGCCGCTGCGGGTACAAATGGGGATAACGCTAGAGTGACCACGCCAGCCGAAGGCCGCACCGCGGCTCCTGTACGCATAAACCACCCTGTTACTGTCTTGACATTGGAATCCATATTTAAAACTACAATACTCTACCGAGATTAAAAAAAGGCAAGATATCCTTTTGTAGGACAGGTAGAAAACTTTGGAGACTTGTTAGTTCTCGTATATAGGAATATTATTTAAAGATACATATAACATAATAATAATAAACAAAAATTTAATGGGCCGTATTAATAAATGTATTATACTTGTTTTCAAAGTGCTCTACCTTCGTAAGTAGGTATTTTTTACCTACTTTAAGTACTAAAAGGAAACCTTTGCATAATTAATAAAGTAATTTCAAATTAGTGGGCTTGGCATCAAATCGTAGAAATTACAAAAATCACTTGTATTTTATATTGTTTGTAAGTGTAAATAACCTCCTCCTTTTTTGAAGTCGGTTAATAAAGATCTTTCATTTCTTACTCGTTTTGTTGCCAATTTTCAAAATGTCGCCAGTAAAGCGAAACGAAGCCTATTAAGTACATTAGCTTTATTCTGTGATAAATTAGAAAGTGTTTGATCTATCTACTGTGACATTAATAATCTATCAGGTGCAAAATGAAGTAGTAATGATGAAATCTGATTCTGGGAGACGTTTTTGTATTTAGCTCTAGTTTGGAAAAACTGCGAAATATATTTGGCATTCAACAAAAAATATCATTGTGGCAAACCAATCTACTTGTACATGAATGTACATTTTGTTTTTGAAAAAAAAAAGGAAGATTCAAAGACAAATGTATGTACAAGTTCAGTGCGGCATGGATCTTTTGGCCAACGGCAAAAATGAGAACTAACTAACTAACTAATCTTCCCAATGTAACAAGTGATTTTCGATTTTCCCTTTTGTTTTATTTTCGTACGTGTTCTGTGTAAACTATTAAAATGATTGTTTTAAATACCTGTTAACTGTTCTTACTGTTTTACAATGATATTAACATACATTTACAGGCCTATTATGATCATTACCGTTCTCATTGGTTCCATTTGTTTTTGTCGAGCAAATAATATATACAGGGTGTTCTTTTGGTCAGCGACGAGCGACTTAGGGGTTGCTATACAAACGATACTGATGCCAAAATATATATATAAAATAAATGTTTTTTTTTCTAATGGAAAAAAACCCACAAAATCATTTTTTTATCGGGTACAGCGTTTGAGTCAAAACCACCAACACCATGTAGCCTCTTCGTAGCTTACTAGCTACGGCGTAGTATTTCGTAGATAAGCGCTAGCTACGCGCTAGGGTGCGAGTTTTTCCCATTAGTTTTTTTTATTTTTTAATGTAGTGAAGGTTTTCTTGTATAAAACATGCTCAGAATTTAAATAATTTTTTTTTGAGAATAAACATAACTCATATTATCATCCCTGAGGTGGATGTCACTGACCAAAACAACACCCTATAAATAAACTGAATACCTGAATCAAGGGAGATTAACTTGCACTGGCTACCCTGATTGAATGTTAGCCCCCTGTCAATGTCATCTCTTAGTCAGAAGATCCTTGTCACACTGTAGGTTGGTTTGCCACAACCATACTATCTAACGATAAAACCTTGTAGAGGGAATTTAAAGGAACGCGTTTTTGACTTCATCACTTTGTTTCGACTAATAAGAAGGTCAACATATCAAAAGTCCTAGCCCGTACTCCTGGAGCTGGAAGGAGCGTTTAAAACTTATTTTTTAGGTTTTTCGCTTAATAATCGGACACTATACGTTGAAGCGACATAAGACCTTCTACAAAATGAATGCTGATAATTTTTTTCGAGACTTATGGAGTTTTAAAGTTTGAACATATATTTTTTATTTCACAGTTTTTTTTGGCCACATCTCAAAAACTACTGAATCGATTTTGATGATACTAGTCCTCAAGTCGAAAAATACATAATTTATCAAATTAATAATGTTCTCGAGACAATTATATATTCATTTCGTCAAATATTTTTTTTTATAAATATCAAACATACGAACAAACACACACTTGCAACATTTAACCCACTTATTTGGACGCCTAAAAAAACCATCATTCTCAAATATTATCCAATCCCAACGACATCAATAAAATACAGAGCGAATGGATAACCTCCTTTTTTGAAGTCGGTTCAAAACTGAACTGAGTAAAACTTGTAGAAAATCTTATTAGCTTTGATTTTGTAATAGGTCTCATGTAGCTAGGACGAATAGTTTCCGATTTATTTGCAAAAACTTAAAAGTTTTACCTTCAAACCCTCCCCCTCCTCCCGGCTCAATAAGTACAGTCTGGGACTTTTATTATTACATGTTAATCTCCTAACTAGTCCAAACAAAGTTACGAAGCCAAAAATTGTGTTCCTTGAAATTCCTTCTACGAGTACAATCTTTCGTTGACTGAACTAACTGGCTTACTTATATTATGCCCCAGGTTGTTTTAGTTAGATAGATTGAAAGTCAGAATCAGTTCTGAGAATCAAATTCCAGTTATTAATCAAGCGTTAAAATTGTAACAATAATAAACATACAAGTGAAAGTAAACAACTACGTGTCGTACAGGCTACAGGTAAACTTAAAGATAAAATTTTAAAACTACAGAAATTTTACAAACAATATTCAGAAAATATGTCTCCAAGTTGAACATAAAGTTCGAAAGTGCATCAAATAAATCTACGTGTGTTTTATGATGTTAAAGTAGACATTAGTACATTCGTAGAAAATATACAACATCAATCCTTTGACAAATTAATAAAGCAAACAAAATAGAAGTAAACTCCGTTTTCCTTTGCTAGTCTAATAATGTAAACAATCTTTTTGTAACTTTTAATATAACATCAGTGAATAAAATTAATCAACTATTTGATTTAAAAAGATTTCAGTATTAAACAATGAATTACCTATGTAAGTTGTGCGTTTCTGTTATTTTAAAATTAAGCATTTCATTAAGGGGCTACCCGGATTTTTAACGCACACACTAGCACCACTTTAGTAGAAAAATCATAACTCGTTAAATAAAATACCAATAAAAAATCTGGTATACACGATTGTAGTACAGAATGTATAGTTTATTTAGTACGTTTAAATTATTTCTTAAGTAGTTTACTGTAGTTAGAGTTAGAAAAACTGCTAAATATAGCCACATTTTACAATTTTTCTAACTGTAACTACAGATAACTCTGTTTTGTTGAACTTAAACATTGTATTTAAACCACATAACCAGAGCTAAATCCCATCAATCGGATTTTCGATAGGTCTTTTATTTAACGAGTTATGATTTTTCTATTAAGTGTGCGCGTTGAAAATCTGGGTAGCGCCTTAAAAAGAAATGAATCAAGATCGTTTACAATAATCGACTAGCAAATAAATACGGACTTTAAATAACTCTTGTGAACAAACATTACAGATTAAAGGGTGCATTCTTTTGATTCATTAGTACCAACTTTGTATAATGTGGAATCGACATTACAAAAGTATTATTAAAAAATAATAACATCACCGCCCACGGAAAGTGCAATTTAAATAATGAATTCTATGAAATAGTTACGTTTTTTAACAACATTTACCGTGCTTTAGAATGTTTTTAACACTCACAGTGTCATATTTTTTATTCATAAAGATGAAATAAGAAACCAAAAATTTGCGCACGGGCGGGACTTGAACCAGCAACCTTTTGGCAAACCGGGCCAAACGCTCTTACCAATTGAGCTACCGTGCTGTTAGTCCGACTCTGCGAAATTTGTGGTTTCTTATGAAAACGTCAATTGCGTGACGCTTAGCGCCATCTAGCCGTCTGCTTATGAAACAGATGGCCCAAGCAGTTATTCTTTACAGAATAAATTCAACTTGGAAATTGATGTCGCTTCGCTATCTAATGCTTTAGAATGTTTTTAACACTCACAGTGTCATATTTTTTTTATTCATAAAGATGAAATAAGAAACCAAAAATTTGCGCACGGGCGGGACTTGAACCAGCAACCTTTTGGCAAACCGGGCCAAACGCTCTTACCAATTGAGCTACCGTGCTGTTAGTCCGACCCTGCGAAATTTGTGGTTTCTTATGAAAACGTCAATTGCGTGACGCTTAGCGCCATCTAGCCGTCTGCTTATGAAACAGATGGCCCAAGCAGTTATTCTTTACAGAATAAATTCAACTTGGAAATTGATGTCGCTTCGCTATCTAATGCTTTAGAATGTTTTTAACACTCACAGTGTCATATTTTTTTTATTCATAAAGATGAAATAAGAAACCAAAAATTTGCGCACGGGCGGGACTTGAACCAGCAACCTTTTGGCAAACCGGGCCAAACGCTCTTACCAATTGAGCTACCGTGCTGTTAGTCCGACCCTGCGAAATTTGTGGTTTCTTATGAAAACGTCAATTGCGTGACGCTTAGCGCCATCTAGCCGTCTGCTTATGAAACAGATGGCCCAAGCAGTTATTCTTTACAGAATAAATTCAACTTGGAAATTGATGTCGCTTCGCTATCTAATGCTTTAGAATGTTTTTAACACTCACAGTGTCATATTTTTTATTCATAAAGATGAAATAAGAAACCAAAAATTTGCGCACGGGCGGGACTTGAACCAGCAACCTTTTGGCAAACCGGGCCAAACGCTCTTACCAATTGAGCTACCGTGCTGTTAGTCCGACCCTGCGAAATTTGTGGTTTCTTATGAAAACGTCAATTGCGTGAGCGTTTGGCCCGGTTTGCCAAAAGGTTGCTGGTTCAAGTCCCGCCCGTGCGCAAATTTTTGGTTTCTTATTTCATCTTTATGAATAAAAAATATGACACTGTGAGTGTTAAAAACATTCTAAAGCATTAGATAGCGAAGCGACATCAATTTCCAAGTTGAATTTATTCTGTAAAGAATAACTGCTTGGGCCATCTGTTTCATAAGCAGACGGCTAGATGGCGCTAAGCGTCACGCAATTGACGTTTTCATAAGAAACCACAAATTTCGCAGGGTCGGACTAACAGCACGGTAGCTCAATTGGTAAGAGCGTTTGGCCCGGTTTGCCAAAAGGTTGCTGGTTCAAGTCCCGCCCGTGCGCAAATTTTTGGTTTCTTATTTCATCTTTATGAATAAAAAATATGACACTGTGAGTGTTAAAAACATTCTAAAGCATTAGATAGCGAAGCGACATCAATTTCCAAGTTGAATTTATTCTGTAAAGAATAACTGCTTGGGCCATCTGTTTCATAAGCAGACGGCTAGATGGCGCTAAGCGTCACGCAATTGACGTTTTCATAAGAAACCACAAATTTCGCAGGGTCGGACTAACAGCACGGTAGCTCAATTGGTAAGAGCGTTTGGCCCGGTTTGCCAAAAGGTTGCTGGTTCAAGTCCCGCCCGTGCGCAAATTTTTGGTTTCTTATTTCATCTTTATGAACATTTACCGTCCGGGAAACCAATTGAAAACATTAATTAATTAACTATAAACAATGTTTAGCAACAAAAATGCAGATCTTAAGATATTTGTAATGGTAAATCGTTTTAAATTAAGTAATTATCTTAACAACTAAATAATACAAATTAATTACGATAGTAAATATCTGTCAGAACCTCGGTAAATGTTATTGAAACAAAAAGGTACAATCGTACGAGTACCACTGGAAAACATAAGTTGTTATGCACAGTCACGCGTGGACCTCGGGCATATTGAATAACTATCAACAAATATGTAGCAGATGCCAACACCACACAGTGTCAACATAGGTACATTGCAGCGACAGCAGCCAACAAAATCAAAAAGTTAGCGGAACTGGCGACATGGCGGTAGGCTGTAGTTTCGAGTATTGGGGAGCGTTGTTTAGAATGACAGGGTGGTTTTAAACTGTTGCAGGAATAGTTAAAAATTCAAATACAGCTAGTTTATCTTTAAAAATTAATAAAAAAATACTAAAATGTAATGATGTGAAAGTGTTTGGGTGTAGTTGCAATTCAAAAATAGTAAAATTGATTTCTGTCGAGACATGTTACCTAATAGTAACTCGTATGTTGATCCTGGCGGTAACTTTGCTTATAGACATTTAATGTGGTGGTGTTATTAGTTTTGTAGAGTATTCAACTGTATCAGTCTATTGCTAGATAGTTCTACCGAGTTTGTCTATCTACGGACTAATTTGATCAATACTAGTGATACAGTACAAACAGTCGTAAAGGAACTTTACCGTGCGGTGATGCTCGCAACTCGCTACGGCCAACTGGGAGCTACGGGAGCTCAATCTAACGCTATCAACCTTTAGAGGTACCTATAGCGCTAAAATAACGTGCTTAGTATAAGTTATCACAAATGCACAACGGTGAAAATCCTCAAGTTATTATTTAACCTTAAAGCAAGCTCACAAAATGACAGTACTCATAATTATCTTTGTAGCTTGCAATTTTCTTTACAAGAGTTTCGAGTGTCATCGCCGAAAGGTACTCACCGCTGTCGAAGTCCTCATTAGTGTTCATGGCGGCCATCTTGGTGTTGGTGATGTCCTTGAACGAGGCGAGGAATAAAACCACTTCTCGCTTCTCATTCTTGATTGGGACGATGTCCAGTAAGCACCAAAAGGGAGTGCCTGCGCATTTAAATAATGTTAATTAGTTACATGGAAGCACATTTTGAAATAGCATGGACGGTATGGTCAAAGAAACTAAGCTTAATAAAGCACGTTAATTGTCCCCTGTGAAGTCCGTCCAACTTTCAAGTGTCCGGACGCAGTTAAATGCTCTGACGACAAACAGCTGTGTGCTTGTAAAAGTTTAATTCTGTCGAATGGAATCGTAAACCTCTTATTGGTTTTGTTTACGATTGTACTGAGGGAGATGTTTTGCAAGACGGCTGAAATTACCGCTTGACTTATATTTTTAATTTGGGTTACAGCAAAAAGGTTTTTTTTATTACTCATCGGCGGCTGTGGCCAACGACAGTTATCTTATAAGTCATAATGTTGGATTTTATGTACGAGTATACAATTTAGTATTACATTTGTATCACTTTGAAGAGCCTATGCTCATAGGGCCGGGCCGATACTCTGACAGGCATGAAAGAAACAACAATGACGAGTCAAAGAGAAAAGGTCCGCAATTTTACAAATTGATTTCCGACCTGACCCAATTCAAATAATAACCTCCCCTTTGAAGCGAAATTAAAATGGGAGGTGCTTTGAAATTCATATGCAGAACGATTTTGATTAGGCTTCAGATTTGTAAGTGTAATTAAGCGTTTGCAAACAAGAAGAAAACAAATTTTGTTTACAGCAACGATACGCTATGAATATTTTGTAGGCAGTTGAAATTTAATGCTGGGAATCCTTACCAAAATGAAAATAGGATTACGAATTTGATGGTTATATGATTTTGTTGTCGTGTCAGTAAACAGAACAATTCAAATTGTTCCTGTTTAGTTGAGTATAGGTATAGAAGGTCTTCAAACCAAATCAATGTCTTGCTAGTATGAAGTTTCTTTAAAAATGCTTGTTTTTGTCTGGGTTATAGTAGAGTTTCTATTACCTTAAAGTTGGTATATCTGGGTAGCCAAGTGTTATAGGTATTCGTTTGATAAACGAGACACTGGGTTCAAATCTTCGTCAAAGACAAGTGGATATTTCAAGTAAAATAATTATTTAGAGTGCACTATTTTATGCATGTTTTACAATGTTTCTTTTACAATGTGTAACGTTAAATGCGCAAAACCTGAAAATAGTTTGATTGCAATAACGAGCAGATTCAATTAAACCACTTTTTATGGAACACAGTTTTAAAAAAAAATCATAAAATGTTGGGCTGTTTATTTATTAATAAGACAAGCCATCACGTTCGCAAACGCACCAAAATACGTAAATAAGCAATAGTTAGTTTTTTATGAGCGTAGATAGTAATGTCATAATAATAATGTCAGGGCGGCGCGCGGCTCGATAAATACCATAAAATTATTATCCCTTTGGAATAGAACGACGAAAGCGAGATGTCACTAGCAGCAAACTGTGTGATAAAAAGAGATGGGAAGCGGACCATTTTTGGCAGATGTCAAACAGTTGACCGCCCCGCAGAAGCTCGCTGAAAATTACGTGCATTTGATTTTTTATATTTAAAAGTGAAATTGTGTATATTTTGGAGAAATAATGCGTCTGAAACATGGTGACTTGATCGGTGATTGATTGTTATGCATAACAGCGGCATAACCCCAACAAATATTCATTTAACAGGTAGATTAGTCCAAATCGAAGCCTCTTAATATACGACTTATATTTACCAATGCGCTTCAAATTTAAAGTACGCAGTTTGATTATTCTAATCTACAAACGTTAATTTACGTAAAAAATAAAGACAGAATAACACAGGAAATGTATATCGACGAATATTTTGTATAATGAAATAACATTTAGTTTTACACTAGAGCTGCATGTTCAATATTTTGTGTCGACTGTTTATCATGCAGTAAACTACTATATTTAACTTAGAGCCATTGTTATAAATTGATCAGGTTCAAAAGGTTATCTCATTTAAAGTTACAAATTTTACTTACTTATGTTAGTTACTGACATCTTAAATCGGTTTCGTTTGACAGCTTTTTCTTGTCCTTCTATTCCGATAGGAATATTAATTTTATGATAAATACCTACCGACTCCTCTTTCGACAGAGCGTCGTCTGCAGAGCAAGAAATAATTAGAAGTGCCAGTAAAACAAGAACACCATAAAACTTTAAATTTTTTTTTAATTTTTTTTTTTCATTCAGTATTAGGTCAATTGAATTAAAAACCATTTAGGGTGTCTGAAATTTTGCGCATTTAAGTATTGACGTTGTAGAAAAACGAGTGCCAGCTCATGCTTTGAGTCTAGACATCTACTAAAAGGTGACCGCTGTCTATCAATATATCTGATCTGACTAATAAATGAGATAACAGCTGCCGAGTTTCGACCATTTCCATAAACGGTAAACACGATTGCGATACCAAATGACCAATTAAGAGCGCCAATTATTAATCAAGAACGGCAAATGATCAATCAGGAGCGTTGCATCCTCCCAGAGTCTCATAGAATAACTCAAGCATTATTCATCTACCTCGTGGGTACGTGGATGAGCCTTTTTACCAGAAATAACAATTTTGCCCAAAGTTACTGTTCGCGTACCATTTTTCTTATAAAAGATGAGCTCGAGTTTGAGTTCGTGCTTGGAGTCTAGCGCGGCGTCGATCTCGTGGCGATGCTCCTCCCTCGTGTCGGGCCCGTGCAGGAACTTGCACGCGCAGCCCTTCTGCATGATGTGCGCGCGCGCCCACCCCGTCAGCTCGCAGAACCCGTCCGAGCAGTACACGATGGGGTACGCCGGCACTTGAGCGTTGCCGAGCACGAAGTTGCTGTCTGTGGATGAGATTAAAGAGGAATTTGGAGTTAGGTAAACTACTAATGCGTAATAATATGTAAATAAACAATAAATAGTTGAACCTTATCACATTGGCGAGTTGTAAGTGTTTTCCGGGTGGAGCGTTTCGCGGCGGAGACGTCGCGGAAGTGAAGCGATCACGCGCCAATGTGATGAAAAGGCATATTGACAAAGATTAAAAATAAATATTGAGACGCGCAATAATTGGTGATTGGCCTTGGTGGCGCAGCGGTTAGAGGGTTGCACTTTAAAGCACCGGCTGCGCCAAAGGTCCCGGTTTCGATCCCCAGGTCGGACGCAAAAATGCGTTTTTCGGTTCAGAAAATGTCAGGGTAGCCCGGAGTTTGGAAGTTGGCGGTGTTTCACCCCCGTGCCTCGGGAAAGCACGTAAAGCCGTTGGTCCTGCACCTGATCTCTCTCCGGTCGTGTCAGCTTGCTGTCCCATCGGGCTATGAGAGTGAAAGGAATAGAGAGTGCACCTGTGTTTGCGCACACACTTGTGCACTATAATATGTCCCGCGCAGTCGGTAAGTCGTTGTGGCTGGCCACCGTAGTCGAAATCGGCTAGGGGGACTAATAATAATTGGTGATGTAAGATTTTTATTAATAACAAACAAGAAAAAATTAAACTAAGACATGTAACATAAAAAAATAACCTAATAATTGGTGATTAATATATAATTTTATCTAGCTAGAGGGTGCTGTCTCAATGCACACGCACTTAAGTTTTCCAATAGAAAGATATATGTAACATTTAAAAAAAAAAGATTTCATAATAAGATCACAAAAACGCTAGCTTAAAACTAAATGAAAAGTTCCTCGAAGAAGCAGCATTATGATTTTAACCTTATTCCATTAGATAAAGCTGCCTTGAAATTTTACTAAGCTTCTTTCCAACTCTTTATATATTACCGAAAAGGGATGGTAATGAAGATTTACTTTTTAATAAAAAACGGAATGGGTCGGACAGGTTTCAAATTATAAAGTGGGCGATCAATTTCAGCTGGTAGGTGCTCGGCAATCTGAATAAATGCCACTGCGAATTTTATAGCAGGTTTCCGCGCCTAATTTCTATCACGGTTAAAAGCGTCAATATAAATCATCGTTTTTTGACCTTTTGTTAGACAATGAATTTGCCGAAATTAATGTTTATGAAAAGTCAATGCACTTTAACGGTTTTTATGTTATAACGTAATACGCTTAATTTGTTTTTCTGGGACTAGAATATTTATTTAAGTAAGAAAAATGCTATCAGATTTACAATGAAAATAAATTACGTACTTTGATCTACTGCAAATTTGAACTAGCAACTAGATATTACATATACGAGTAACTCGTACTTACTTAACAAGATACTACTTTCCCTAAAGTCCTGTTTTTCTTTGCTAGTCAAATAATGTAAAAAATATTTTTTATTATTATTATTATGTTATGTCTATTCCACTATCGAGACCATGGGGTCCCGGACCTTTGGAAGGCGTACATGGGGCCGAAGTCACTATACAAGTGCACCAAAGGACAACCCCCGGTTCGTGTAGGTCTGCAAAATATAGATACAAAGATATTGGGTTATGGGTGTGGATGTAGGTGGACCGATAGCTGGGACTATGAAAGAACTATGGCCCCTGCCTGACGTATGTTTCTCACACGGATAACATTGAAAGGAGTGACTTGTACACTCTGTCGATAGGACCTCGACCCCAAATGAGTTGCTAGCACTAAGTGACGTTGACAACAAAAGGAAAACGATAGTTGAGGTGCTAGTGGAGTGTACCACGGCTCTCAGGACAAATCCGGTAATCGTTCAAGATCCCTACAAGCATCTTACTGGCATACATCATTCCCCCGAGCATCTCTGTCTAACGAGTCTCAACACATTGTTATTATTATTATTATTATTATGAGCCCATACACACCACCCACCCACACACCCACTGCAGGTGGGACACCCACTGCAGGGCAAAGGCCTCACTACCCCTTTTCCATTCTCCACGATTTTGCCTTCCAGTCCCTGTAAAATGAATCCAGTTCGTCACGCCATTATTTTCTGGGTCTACCGCGTAGTCGTCTTCCTTTTAAGAGGATCCACTCGGTACAGATTTTGGACCAGAGGTCATCCAACATTCGGCTTACGTGACCAGCCCATTCCCACTTTAGTTGAGCAGCTCTTTGAGAGATGTCGGTGACAAGCGTCTTTGACTTAGAGCGTAGTGTGGTGTTCCGGATTCGGTCTGTCAGTTTGACCCCAAGTGTACTGGCTAATGACTAATAATAATAAAAATAAGGTAGTAATACCTAATCTTTCTTATAACTTTTAAAGTAATATCAGAGAATAATATGCTGTCGTATCCTTGTAGACATTTTCGCTGGACTTTTGATTCTCCAATCTAGATTTTTTCTGCCTCGACGGCCATCATCACTTACGCTACAAGCCTGCGCATTGCCACTTGAGCTCACTGTTTCCCAGGGTTATGTTCATTACATAGATTTGTTTTACGCATCTTCCCATTTGTGAGTCGAGTTAGAAGAAAAATACTGAGAATATTTCTAAGTTCGACTTAGGTATTTAATGAATTCCTTATTTGTAAATCATTGTTTGGGCCTTTTATTTCAAGTTGAGGACTAATAATCGAATTAATTACTGCTGAGTACGTACTTAATGTAGTGAATACTACACCGGTGCTCGACAACATTTTCTTCTTGTCCCCGTCTATTTCAATATCTTTTGAGCTGAGAGACTCGGTAAATAACACATTATCAAGATTTTCCTGTGTCTTTATACACTAACTAATTTATCGGCAATGAATCAGTGTGGGGTAATGAATCAGCCTACATTAACGTTCATGTTGATTTTTCCACCAATGCAAATCTTAAGTAGGATCGGCAACTTATTTTTTCTTGACCATTTCTTTTACAACATACCTTATATTGATTTAAACTTACATGGTCATTAACTCTCAAAAATAATAAGGTACATGGTAGCAATTCCGTTACAATAAATTCAACTACCTTCTTATTAAAATTGAAATAAAAACAGAACTTTTGTCAGGAGGAAGATCAAACCCAGTGTTTTGCGCTATATAAGTACAAAAACTAAACTTAAAAAAAAACAAATGAATACATATAATATAGGTAAGATTAACATAATTGCAGTTGGTTATTGTTCGTTTGTGGTGTAATCATTTGATGTCCCCATTGTTTGATAAGATACATTTAATTATGTGAAAAAATAGTTATAACACAAAATTTGGTAGAAAGTCAGCACGGCCAAGATCTGCTCATTAGAGGGGCCAGAAACTAATAAAAGGTGGCCAGGGTTTGCCAAAATGGACGCATATTATAAAGTATTTATTTTAATTCTGTATTATTCATAAAACAAAAAAAGGTTTTAAAACCGTGAGAAAACAGATTCATGACTAATTATTACTTATCAAATAATATTATGAGCGAGTAATGTTAAATTTTTGAATTAGTCAAAGTCCTAAAAGTTCAATGTTACAAACAAACTTCAAACCATTTCACAAGAAGCACACCATTTTTTTTGGCTTCGCGCCGAAATAGACAGTTTTTTTTCACAGAACCTTTTTTTCATTACAGCAAGGTATCATGAGGTCATTTATGAAGACCGACTTATGCAAAACTTTTTGCCAGAAAGACATACCTAATGTATTAATGTATAAATTAATGAAAATAGAGTCCTGCGTCTTCCTCTTGCGCAATAGAGACGCTAGGCGCAAGTTAAACATATATTGAAGTTGTGTGCTTAAAGAACACAACGATTATCCCAAATACCTGGGCATTGCCAAAACACCAAGAACAAGAAACCCAAATCAGGTTATAAAGGGCATGTAGCGTGTAACAACCTGATTCGTCGTCTAAGCGCCACCAAATGGGGCGCATTGCCGGATGTTTTACGGACTTCAGCTCTAGCCCTTTTGTTTTCCGTAGGCGAATACGCGTGTCAGGTTTGGGGTCGATATGCACACTCGAAACTGGATACTCGAAAACGGGAGACAAATGCACTTCATTCACTGCACGCTTACTGCATGGCCCCCTAACAGTTTGAAAGTCGCAGAAGCTTTATGAAGTGCGTTTCGTCTCTTGACCGCGACCCCGCCACTGCAAGACGTGTCCTGTGGGAGAACGGCCCCTCACCGCCTGCTCCTTTCGTTCCTCCTTCAGAGCACCCCCCTCCAGGATACGAACTGCCATGGCCCACGTGGAAAGCCTTAAACCGACTCCGGTCTCAGGTGGGTAGATGTAAGGATGCCATGTTTAAGTGGGGCTTTTCTGATGGTACCGAAGAGAAAGAGAAGTCTTGTCCTGTGTGCCCTGATTCTTGCTCTTTTGAGGACATCATGTGTGCAACTGACAAGGCAATCCACTTCGCGAATTACTGGGCACAACACATTTATTTCGCTTTTACCATCGACACGCTAAGAAGAATTATGTTAATGTTACATTATTTCTTTATTTTGCTTAATGTAGACTTCGAAGACCTATATTTTGATTATTATCTAGTTAAATAACTTTGAACGAGAAATAAATTTCATTGCTATAAATAAAAGCAATCACGTTTTTTCTCAATCATAGGTACAAATTCATCAGATGGAAATTCTTCTGTGACATGAAAATTAGGAGTGGTTTTTATTTATATCCTATTCACAAATGACTTAACTTAATTGCTGAATTCCTAATTTATAACATAATTTAACTTATCCTACCTACCTTCCTATCTAACCAACTCGCGGATCCTACTTTAGATATCAATTTTAATTATGAAGACCCAAACTTTGGAACATTCTTGACCTAATTGAAAACCAGTAATAACTCAATTACAGAAGTATCCAACTTACGTTATGATTTATAGGGTGAATATTATGTTCATGTCTAAGCAACTAATACAAAGGCAACGGACTCCGGAGAGGTAAGGTTAAACTTTAGATTGTTCTCAGTTGGCCCAACATCAGTAGGGATGCCAGACGTAGATTAAATTTGTGTCGAGTATTTGAGTAAAATAAATTACTAGATACTTTATTAATAACAAACAAGAAAAAAATAAAACTAAGACATGCAACATAAAAAATAACTTAAAAGCTACCTATTCAAAAACGAAACCATTTCCTTGCGGCATGGAGGCTATGATGCTGGCTGCGTTGCCGCGTTGGATAGCTATGCTGATCCTTTGAGCTAGGAACCAGAGTGTGGTGAGTGTGTGTGTGTGTGTGTGTGTGTGTAACCAGACTGAGTGTGTAAGTATCGAGTTGCAATCAACTAGCTGATATTCTTAAAAAAACCATTCTCTTTTAAATCTTTTGTATTTTTAAGAGATCAGGTTGCTTTTACAATATTGATTGATTTCTGTCTGGATATAATCCATTAGGTATAAGTAAATAAATTTTAGAGGGAGTGTTAAGTATAAATTGTATTTGTTTAAAATGCTAGGCTATTTATTTTATTTCGTACAAGTCACAACAGTTCATACAAAATACTCATCTATGCACTCTGCTCTGTCTGTGATGTAATCATTTTTCGTGCGGTAAAATCCTTCCTTAAAATATCCTTTGGACATTCCTACACATCGCGGTGAGAAAATATATTTGTTTTCTCAAGAAAATCTAGATTTCATTTTAGTCCAAATACCTGTAGAAGTTTGAATGAGCAACGAAAGTTTTGGTGGTTGTAGTTTTAATAGTAAGTACTTAGTCTTACTTTAGCCAGACTCCACCACAACATTCGCTCGAAGGCTTTTTTATTAAACATTATGATGAATAATTGCAAATGAGAGTTTAAAGGCCGATTTTATCAACGTCAGATAAGACTTATCCGACCGAATTATAAAAAAAACGATTTTAAAATACATTTCATAAATGATTTCTGACAAATAGGTGATTTTTCAAAATCGGCGTATTGCATTTTATTCGACGAATATTCCTTATCTAACGTTAGAAAAATCCGGCCTAAATATTAAATATTAACCGCATTTACCGCGTGCAGGTGCTCCCAGCGTATGTTACTTTTGGTATTTGTTGTTTTGAGACAACTGCTGAGCACTCAGGTACCAATTTGGTCTCAAATGAAAATGAATTCAATTTATTCTAAAATGATTCGTATAATATTTGACATGGGATGCGTACTGATCATACCGAAAAATATATACTTTTTGAAGAATAATATGCCTATTTTTAATTAACTGTATTTTGGATACTACGGGTGGTATATAGCTCGCGTTTGTCTCAAATTGTATTGGTATAGTCGCTATGATACTCTAAAATTATTCATAGTGACTATAAAGGTCAGACCCTACCTTCACTAAAAATTAGCAAAAACTGGAAAAAAAAACACTTTATATTGCCGCTCTCATAAGACTGTGGAAGATTTATTTAATTATTTAAAAACTTCATGCACACAATATAAAATGGCACGTATGGCGGACTTAATGCCAAAAGCATTCTCTACCAGTCCACTCCACCACCACCGTTCAGTACCATAACCATAGGTCAGGACAGAGAAAAACATATATACAGGCGGTGCAAGTAAAGTTATAGAGGCAAGAAAAGAGAAGAGAATAGCGATAAAGATAACTATAATACGATGATAAACATACATACTGCCTATTACTTATATACGATTATATAAAAATAATTAAATATGTATTTATTATATAAACATACACATCATTTAAATATACATAATATGGTACACAAAGATAAATTAATGTCAATGAGACGGGTCAGTGAGTTCGTCTCTATAAAGTGTTCGCAATGCCTTTTTGAAGGTAAATTTCGAGGTAGATGTTTGGACACTTTTTGAAAGCCCATTCCAAAGTCGAATGGCTGTGAGAGTAAAGGAATTGGAAATAAAGCCGTGTGTGACGGGGAGTGAATAGTTGATGACAGCTACTAGAGCGAAGGGACCGGTCGTGAGAAGAGTGGAGGTATGAGAATTTATCTTTAAGGACTAGGACGGAGAGTTAGAATCGAAGATAATGCAGTATAGCATGCAAAGTGTCCGAATGTGCCTACGCTGCCGAATGGGGAGCCAGCCTAACGGGTTGCAAAACTAGGAGATATGGTCAAATTTAAGTAGACCGAACACAAATTTTATACAGTTGTTGAGGAGCCGGTCCATTTTACTGAGAAGATCTTGGGAGACATTTGTGCAGCAAACGTCGGCGTTGTCGAAAATGGGCAGAACCAGAGACTGTACGAGTAGAACCTGCGTGCTAGAGGGAAGGAAGTGCTTGAATCGGTATAGTGCTCGTAAAGTTCCGGTAACTTTCCTACTCATTTCTTTCACGTGGTGACCCCAGCTTAGTGTGCAGTCGATGTGAAACCCAAGGTTCTTCACATGAGGCGAATAGGCTATCACCTCACCATCGAAAACGAAAGGAGGCAGAGACGTTATGTCACGTTTTTGACGCTGACCTGGACTGCCAATAATAATAGCCTGTCATTTGCAGGGCCACACCTTGACGCCAAATTTACTGGACCAGCTGCTAATGGCACGAATATCCTCGTTAAGCTGAAGAATGGCGCCATCAATGAGCAGATGGATCGGATCGGCATAGAGGTGGAAGGAAGAAGCGAAAAGAGGAGTTAATAGATTAATGAATATAGAGAACAAGATAAGAGAGAGAATACCTCATTGCGGCACACCAACCGGCATATCAGTCCAGTCAGAAAAGGCCGGACCGAAGCGAACAGCCTGCTGGCAATCGCGTAGGTAGTAAGAGAACCAATCCACAGAAAAAGATGAGACTCGCAGTTGAGAAAGGATGGCGAGAAGGATATCATGATCGACCGTGTTGAAGGCATTGGAGAAGTCAATCAGGATAAGATCAGGAAGATGCAAAACTTATTTTAATACAACATTTGGAAAAATATGAATGACGGGACATTTTGCAAGCAAAGATAAACTTAAATATCTTGAGTACTAGTGTGGTTGAGGTACTACATTTAATTTTTATTTTTCTTGAATTTAAAATTCCCTCATCTAAATGGCCAGTGCTTTTTACAGTTAAAAGGAGAATGCAATTTAGGTAAAAAAAACTTTTTCTAATTGGGGCGCAGCGTATTTATTTTTCTAGAAGGTCAGTGCTTACTACCACTTAACCACTTAGGAATGATTTTTCAATAGCCAGATATAAATATTCTTTGAATAAACATGTTTGTGTTTAAAGCTTTCTTCAACATTATGCAGCGTGAAAATTAAATTTGGCACTATGCTCGAAGACCTTGACCGAGTATCCCAACAAGTGGGTCTTAAAATGAACATGGAAAAGACGAAAATTATGTCGAACTCCCTTGTCGTACCCACTCCAGTATCCGTTGGGAACTCAACTCTCGAAGTTGTCGACGAGTACGTCTACCTGGGACAAGTGATCCAATTGGGTAGGTCCAACTTCGAGAAAGAGGTCAATCGACGAATCCAACTCGGCTGGGCAGCGTTCGGGAAATTGCGCAAGAGTGTCTTCTCATCTCATCTACCTCAGTGTCTGAAGACGAAAGTCTTCAACCAGTGTGTGTTACCAGTGATGACATACGGATCCGAAACATGGTCTCTTACTATGGGCCTTATAATGAAGCTCAAAATCACACAACGAGCGATGGAAAGGGCTATGCTGGGTGTTTCTCTACGGGATCGAATCAGAAATGAGGAGATACGTAGAAGAACTAAGGTAACGGACATAGCCTTGAGAATCAGTAAGCTCAAGTGGCAATGGGCAGGGCACTTAGCGTGAAGAACTGATGGCCGTTGGGGCAGGAAAGTTCTTGATTGGAGACCCTTCGACCAGAGACGCAGCGTGGGACGTCCACCAACAAGATGGACAGACGACCAAACTGGATGCAGACCGCTAGTGATCGGTCGCTGTGGAAATCCGTGGGGGAGGCCTATGTTCAGCAGTGGACGTCCTTTGGCTGATAATGATGATGATGATGATGTTGCAATACAAAGAAACTAACGGCGACTTAAAGATAATAAGTCAATTTTGAAATAAAAAACTGCACTATTACTTACTGCTTAGTTTTGAAAATTTTAACTGGAACTTTTTAACAATAACTTCTGCTATATTGTACCCACAGCCCTGCCATAAGAACGCTGAGTTGCTCCGAAACCGCCGCCTGCGGCCCTGCCGGAGTGGACTATAAACGTTTAATTTCGAAACTTCCTTTTCAGCACTTTGTGTAACTCGCACTTTGCAACAAGAGACTAGAATTTCTCTCGCGTTTTTAATGACCGTAAGCCATAACTACTGTCGTCTGAAAGGACTGTTATGTTTTTGGATTTTAGATTTAATTGTTTTTCAATGAAATTTTTAAAATTTACATAAAGTTAGTTAACTTTGCTGTAACAAACGTACAAAAAATAGGTCGAAACAATTCCGGTAACACAAAGCCTAGAAAACATATGTAATGAAATCATCCTGTTATTTATTGAGCTGTGACAATACACGATTAGTGATTTAGTTTTATTGAGTCACATACGCAGATCATTATATGTATTTCATTATGAGATAATAATGCATGGACTTGCATGAATAATACAAAAATTTTAAACCTTTTGGAAAGGGGCATTGACAATAGTGACTGACTTTGTTGCGCAGCTTCTTCTCAGCACTAGCCCAAAATAGTCCCGAAGCTGTGGTAGGGTTTATATTGGGACGTGTAAAAGTGTCCTCAATGGGCCTATTTGCATAAATAAATGACTTTTATGGTGCTAACGTATCTGTTAAATAACGCTACCATGTCGATCCAAGTACAGGAACAGAATACGAGAGCAATTGCACTGCGGAGAGGTGTGAGACAGGGAGATGTTATATCTCCGAAACTGTTCACAGCGGCATTGGAAGACGCCTTAAAACTTCTGGAATGGGAAGGAATCGGCATCAATGTTAGTGACGAATACATCGCACCCCTTCGATTTATGATATAGTCATTGTGGAAAGATGCTTGCGAATCTTGGGACTATGCTCAAAGACCTTGACCGAGTCCCCCCATAAGTGGGTCTTAAAATGTATACGGAAAAGACAAAAAATATGTCGAGCTCCCTTGTATTCTTTCTATACCCACTCCATTGTCCGTTGGGAACTTAAGTCTCGAAGTTGTGGACGAGTACGTCTACCTGGGACAAGTGATCCAATTGGGTAGGTGTAGCTTTGAGAAAGAAGTCAATTGACGAATCCACTTGGCTGGGTAGCGTTCGGGAAATTGTGCAAGAGTGTCTGCTCATATCAATTACCTCAGTGTCTGAAGACAAAAGTCTTCATCCAGTGTATGTTGCCAGTGATGACATACGGATCCAAAACACGGTATAAGATAACTCTTTATTGCACACCAGAAAGGTTAAAAACAAATTCATTTCGAGAAAATGTACAATTTAGGCGGTCACTGTAAGCGATCTCTTCCAGACAACCTTTGGGTAAAGGAATAATGAGGAAGGGGTATTATGTGCATAATAAATTAAGACAAATTATGTATTAATTATTTATAATATATTATATTACACATACATATATTCGTATATAAATACAATCATAAAAATAAAAATACATAATTTTAAATAAAACAAATTTATGTAAGTATATACCAGCACAATAAAAATTAAAAGCAAAATTATACATAAATTATAAACCAATGTGAAATGAAAGAAATTTACCGAGACACCAGAGAAAAGGTACACAAATTCGTATATATATTAATAAATACAATCATAAAAATTAAAATCAAAAAACATAATTATAAATAAAACAAATTAATGTACTTATATACCAAAACAATAAAAACTAAATACAAAATCATACATAATTATAAACCAATGTGAAATAAAAGAAATTTACCGAGATACCAAAGAAGAGAATTATTTTGAAGAGAGAAGATGCTCTTTTAGGCGATTTTTAAAAACAGTTATTGAAGTTGAATGCATAATAGCAAGGGGTAAGGAGTTCCACAGTCTGGTATAGTCATAGGTATCTAACTATGGACCTTTTAAAATAGGTCAAAATCACACAACGAGCCATGAAGAGGACTATGCTTGGTGTTTCTCTACGAGATCGAATCAGATATGAAGAGATATATAGAGGAACTAAGGTAAGTCCGTTACCTACGAGCCTTGAAATTCAAAGTTCAAATGGCAATGGTAAAACTTGTAAGCTCAAATGGCACGGGCAGAGCTCATAGCGGGAAGAGCTGACTGCTGTTGGGGCGGAAAAGTTCTAGATTGGAGACCCTTTGACCAGCTTAGGACGTCCACCGATAAAAACTCCTACCTACTTAACAAAATTATAAGGAAATGGACTTCATTAAGAAATACTAGTGTTATCTTTAATATTTCAGGATTTCTCGCTATTAATGTTGATCAAAATAAAAATTCTACGTAGTATACGTAGAAATAAATAAAAACAGTTGCGATTTACCTAACACATAAGATATTTCGCCCGCAAGAACTAATTCGAAATGAATGTAAAAATATTTTTTTTCAATGATAGATATCATCAAGTACAGTAAAGAATTGTATTCCCATGACTTATTTTCACCCATAGGTAGTATTAAAATATTTATTTGTTTGAAGTACGTTTCTGAAGATAGTTAAACTGCCTAATAACTGTAGCCCAACTTCAAGTACCTATATAATCGAATTAAAAGCGAAACAATTAAAAAGGCGGAAGCCTTTATTACATCAGAATTGTTTTTACATCAGATATTTTACCATATTATTGTTCAAAAACTGCCAACTTTTAATGAGCAAACGATACCTACCAACACATAAATGATTATAACTTTGCGCATAACTTGCAATTAATAAATCTAATCTACGTATATACGATAGAGCTTGAAAATTGGTATAAAAAGTCGTTTTCATAAAAAAATACACATAGGAGGTCTTAAGGTCACAACTTCGCTTTATATAAATTTTTTGCTCCTATTACAGGCCACACCGTGTATAACTATGCTACTATTTCATCAAACTAAATCATCATTAAACATTTCTGTGTACAACAACGTTTAAGAATGATACTATGTAACTATGTAATGAAAATACGAAATACCGTCGGCAGTTTTCCTTTTTGCGTGTGCATGCAAAAAGACTACCTGAATAGGTAGCGACGTAACTCAATGAATCAGTTCTGACACCCGCAAACTTGATCTGTTGGCAAAAAAGCCTAGATTGATGGGGAGTGAACCGGGAGTGCCGGCGGGTGGGGGTAGTATACTATGTAAGCAACGTGTATAAGGTCGCGAGAGTGATTGCAATCCGTCTGCGTACGGCTAGAGCATAGATCAAGAGCTTAGGTGCTTACAAATAAACACAAGGTACAAGATATTAATATAATCATCAGCACTTCCGCACTGCCCAATGTATTAGTATTTTATTTTCTCTACGGTACTAGTTGACTTTTGTTGATTGAAGCTTTTGGAGATAGGAATACGAAAGTCATATTGGTTGCGTACAGTCGTTTGTACGTATTGCGCTGTCTTAGTGACGTCATCACAGTACTGTGCTGTGAAAGCTCTTAAGTAAGCACCTTAAGCATTATATCAAGCGGATACAGCATTAATTTGAAAGCGCTGACAAATAAACTGCTCGGTCTTTGACACTGACTTGACAGTGCTTTATGAGCTTACTCCGGACATACCATACACGGATTGCTATCGCTAGCCCTGATGCGGGTCAGGCAGGTCCTGCAGAGTCGGCAGCTGCTTGGCTATATGTATCCTAACATAGGCGGACAAGTACTCATTTAGGTATCTCTAGATCCAACCTCAACTTTTATACCGATGTGAAATCACAGGTCCGTAAATATGCGTAAAGTGCTGTAAAATATCGCGTTTTTTTACTTCACTGTATTAAAACTGTTGCATCAGGACGAATGGAGTTATAAAAATATGCATTAGCACTGCACCATAATTATTAAAAATGATTTTTTAACCAAAATCCAATAGTTCATTTCGATAATGTTATCGCAGCAAATAGTTTCTGTAGTTCTTACCACATGCAGGAGAAAGTCGTAATGGGACAATAAAACGTCGTCTAGGGAAATACCGACAAAAGTTTATTTCATGTGACGAGAACACGGACATCATATAATTCAATTTAGAAATAAAAACATCACAGTGTGGAAAGTTTTGTAATAACTAAACTCTGCTATTGAATAAAAAATAATTATAGGTTTATGGAAAACCCCAAAAAGCCTTATATAAATCCAAATATAAGTCCTATAATCAAATAGCTGCACCCCGCGGTTTCACCCGCGTTATGTATAGTTTGTCAAAATTAAAATTAATTAGTTTATATGTACAAGCTATAATTAGAATTTATATGTACACGGAAAGGTGTTTAGTTACAAATCTAGCGAGTAATTTAGCATTAAGATACGGTGTAGTGTTATCTGAATATAAAAAAACAAGTGTTTCTGTTAACATTTGCAACATTTTAAACTAAGAACCTACTTATGATTTATAGTCCCTTCCACATATGTATTAAAACGAAAATCTATTGATTTGATGAAACTGAAAAAAACGAAGTATCACTCCGATTTCCGAGATCCGTTTCCTATCCAGCTGGCGAAGTAACTATTGATACTTTAATTATTAATTTATTAGTTTAATTTGAAGAAATGATCATTGATTGAAGAAGTGATTTGTCTCGGTTTCATCTAATAATACTTTATAATAATTAATTATCAATATAATATGTGGAAGGGACTATGAATCATAAGGAGGTTCTTAGTTTAAAATATTGCCAATGTTGTGCAAGTCAAACTATAGTTAGATCGAACCGACAATAGAACACGCCATTAACAAAAGAGTTCCAAATTTGAACTCCGTTTTTTCATATTATCCGGAGCGCCATGCCTCTGTAAAGTCAGTTCATCTACCTACGTTTACCTACGCAGCCTCGCATCTCTGATGAGTCTCATATAAACCTCACCTATAGGTACGTATGTACTCGTATATGTATAGTTTCCCGTGTTGCCGTTCCTAGAGACAATTTCTTAGCGGTCGTCAAAGTGTACCGTACCCGACACGCGAATCTTTTCATTTCACTTCACGGGAGCTTCTAAAAATAGAATTCACTTAGAATTCAGCTGTTACCAGCTCATTTTTGTTTACAGATTAACAAACGCCTTGACCTGCAAATGCGGATCGTTGTCGTAAAATGAGTGGGTAAGTATGAAAACATTACTCTATTTACTATAGTTAGAAACGATCATTTGTAATGTTGTTTATTCGTAGGTAGCATAAGTTCCTACCAAGTAAGAAAACTTTTATCTAATATATACGATAGTGATTTAAATTAAGCTTTGGGTACCCAATCAAAATCAATCAACAGAAGTTAACACTTATAAAACCAAATTAGTTTATTAATTTGTTTCCATACAAAAGCACTTAGCAACAACGTTTTTGATTGCTTCTCACCGTTGATTAGTTGAACTGTCAAAACAATATCCGATAGCCTAAAAAGTTTTTGCCAATTAACAAGTTTAGAAAGGAGAAGAACTTTTATCAGCCTTCGCAGCGTTTAACAGATTTTAGACAGCGTCAAGATAGGTTAGTGAACGGTTTAGGATCACGGACGTGGCTTGTCTAAGTTTATCAATTCATGTAAATAGGTCCCTTCGGACCCGTTTCAAATCGGATTTACTGCGCCTAAAACTTCAACCTAATGAACAACAATGAATAAAACATTTGATTTCAACGACATCATAAGAACCTATTTAGAATATAAATTTATCATCTCTTTAGCAGTGAGTGAGAATCTGCCAAGCGCGATGCATTTAGCGCTTAAGTAATTGTTAAATGAATCACTTCGAAAGTATTTAACATAGTATGCGTAACATATTTTAAGGAGCTGTAACATTCTGTCTTTCGTGTTTTACAATCTCACTGGCATATGTGCCCCATTATGAGACTAGAAATAACTTTATCGCGGTCATGACTGCAGTGTAGTGCACGTTTGCGAATATGCGGCTAATTTTACTGAGGTGGTTCGGTCAATGTGCTGCCGATTCAGTATTCAGAAATAACGGTTTAATTGAAACTGGCGCCGTATCGGCCCGATATAATCTTCAATCTACTTCACTCGTATGATGCACGTCACGTTCCAGCCCAGTATTGCACATTACTTATGTAAGATTAAATTCCACGGAAGTGCATTTAAATTATGATGTGCTAATACTTATTATATCATGCTGGTATGAAAATTATTCGTGGGTATTGCGAGACGGGTCAATGTCAGCGTTGATTTAGAAGGACATAAATTGCAGACAGCTTCAACATAAAAGCAAGCTTAAATAAAGATAAGACCAATTGTATAAGTAGCTTTTACAAAAGATTTGGTTTAAATTCAACTCATGTTCAAACTCGCCCTTGATTTTTTTAAATTCATAAATGCTAACGTCATTTGTATTCAATATCCAACTGTCTACGCTGAAGTTTAAAGCCCTTGTTTTCGGTAGGATTCACCAAAAAACTCCATAGAATGAAATAATATGATAGCCCGTTGAATAGCAAGCCGGCAAAGTTCACCCTTGGCAACCCTTCTTTACGAGTTTTTCATTCCTTCCTCAGGGAGCACTTTGCAACATTTAATATCTCAAGGCCCAATCGCTAAAGTACATTGCAAATATTTACATACAAGAAAATGGAGTTTCTTAAATTAATATTAACCAAAATATCCGCACCAATTAATCAGGCTTTATTAGGGTCTATCCAGTTTATTATCATCAGCTGGTGGGGCCAAGTTAATTTCATGTTAATGCCAGTTTCACGGGTAACGTGCATGTTGAAACCTTCATAAAACAAATGTAGAGTACGGGCCAGACTTAATTTAGGGAGAAGTCTTACTTATTAGTACCAAGCAGTTATTAAAAAGGTTTTTATTTACTCAATATCACTAGTTGTACAACATTAAGTATGTTTACGAAATATAAGCACTTCTATCAAACACAAATATCTACTTTGCGGTAAAATAAAAAAAACGTGTATTTCCCCGGTGACAGGTTAAGTAATGGGCTGTTCCGAATGCGAAAGTAATCCTTAATCGATGTACCTGTTTATGTCAATTGTATTACCTGTATTAAATTCTCTATAACTAAATAATGAGTCAATAAAAAAATACGATCACGATCCATTAAACTTTAAGAACAATTAGTATCTTATATAGGACTTCATATTTATATACCAATATCAATATTATAAAACTAAAGAGTTTTTTTTATTTGCACGCGCTAATCTCAGGAACTACAGGCTCCATTTGAAAAAGTGTTGTAAAGATTTTATATTAAGGAAGGCTTTAGGTTTTAAACATCACGATATGACTTATAAGAGCAGAGCAACAATGAAAAATGTTGCAAAAATGGGGAGGAAATAAGGAAAAACCAAAATAATGCTCGCAGCTTAAGTTCAGCACTTGCGGGGCCTCCTACTTGCAATGAATATTATGTGTTTTGCGTTGAAATATTTTACGAGAAATTCGAAATTTACGCGGGCGCCGCGGGGTCCGCTAGTACTTAATTAAGAAGAGAGACAATACTTCTATAACATTTCTGTTTAATTTGATAACTAAGTAGTGTTTGTATCTAGGGGACTTCATTGAGTCACATAAGAATGGTGATTTAATGTAAAATGATAGAGGTGATAGACACATCAGTACTCTTCGTGCTTCGGTAGACACGTTAAGCCGTCGGTTCTAGCTAACATCGGTGTAGATATTCGTCGTTACACTAGTCTAAAGCCCCAAGGGCGGCTTGACAAAATCTCACAGCAAGGTTAGTCGCTTGCCTTGCAACACCCCTCCTGAGCCCGCATGGTGGACTAGGTATGGCTCATATCACCTCATACTTGAGGTGAGGCCTTTGCCCAGCACCGGGATGATTACACAACAACTTAACTTACCTTAACTGAGTACTTTAAGTAGATAATATAGTAATTGACATAAATTGTTAATACGAAAAGTCTGCGGAACAAAGAACACACTATTACATATTTAAGGATGTCGAGAAATAAGGAAACAAATGAAGGAGGAAAACTAAACTTCGCCGGAAAAATGAAATAAAAGTTAACGCAGCCGCGCCGACAAATAGAAAGCCTAAGCTTCACAAAATTGGTAAAAGAGTTGAGCTCGAACACTCGTAAAGATTTAGTAACCTAAATAACACAAAAAAGTCCATTACTGGGAGTGGAATGTACATACTATGTAAATATATTTGTGTAATATTTAAGGAGTTCCCCAAGGTTTGAGGTTGACGCATAGATAATGAGGGTCGTATACGGTGCGAGAAAACGTGACGTGATGTCACAACAAAACATTTTTTGACTTGACCTATCTATACTTAACGCGACTAACCTAGCGATAATCCCCGACTTTGCTTTATCACTGTAAGAGTTTGCAAGTTTGATAGCGACTAGTGAGAGCAAGGTCCCAATTACAGGGTGGTTAAAACAGTGACGTCCAAAAGTTTTTTTTTGGAAACCATACATCCACGGCTATCCAAATATACCGTATGTATGTTAGTCGAAATTTCGTAGTATTAGAGATATTTTTTTTGTAATTACTTACTTATGACATCTCTAATCTTCGTTATCTAGGATACTCGAATCACAGTATCTGTAAGAGCGCTTTCACATTAAGGCGAGTAAGCAGCACGACGGTCGCGCGACAATCGTGCTGCTGTCGCTCTAATTGTTAAGGTGCACTAATTTATTACGCAATCATTAAACCCTACGGATACATTTCTAATCTTTCCTTCGGATTTATAATAAGGTCGGGCACATGAAGAGTTTGATAAGTTTTAGTAGGACCTTTTAGGTTATAACTTATGAAATAGTATAGGGAAGGATTACATTGTTATGTAACGAAGGACGCCCTTGACTGATCGAGCGATTGATGAGTATTGCGAATCATAGTGAGTCGTAATCGTAACCATTGCACTGCGACCAAAGAGCGGGTATATAAAAGGAAATGACCTTTTTACCGACTTCTTATACGTAACGATCGCTGTAATAAAAGGGCCCTAGGCAGGCGCTTAGTTTACGCCAGCGGATTGATTTTGACCAAGTAAAGCGGCAAAGTTACGACCAATACGCGGCTTGATAAGGCTTACGCTGGCTTTTACATCAAATAAAGTTTATGTTTCTAAGCTAAAACTCTTGGAGAATTGCTCACATTTATTGGTGGAACTAACATATGATATTTTTGAAAGTATAGAATGTACAGAATGTAAAAAGTGCTTCTTTGAAAATACATAGGTACTTATTATGAAAATGCTGTGTTCTCATATGTACGAGTAATCGTTAATAAATCATCCGTTCACTTCCTTTTAACTACTCCTCACTCGCAAAAAGCTTTCTATTCTTAAATTTTCTTAATGTTGTAGCTGGTTTTATTGATTGTCCCTACATGAGGCAGTGGGTTCGGCTGCATGCTTTGTAAAAGTGTGTCTTTAGTGCTGTTGTTTATTTATTATTTTGTTTTGTGGTGTATAAGGTGTTGATTGCTGGCTATATTTTCCATTTCTTTTTAATAATGCAAAAGTATGGACTGATCTGGAATAAAAATTTAAATTTGAATTTAAATGATGTTGCTTTAATAAACTTACGTGTGCCATCGAAGCGGGTGGCGATAGTATCGAGAAATGTATTCTGGGGCGCGAGAAGCCCCTTGCGCACGGGCATCCCCCCGCGCCGCGCCCCCCGCGCTCTCCACTTTCGACCTGTGAACAATTAAGAAGAAACTTTACATACAAATAAATAATATCCATTACTTAAGTACTTTAAATAATACAGGATATAAACTATTTGATGATCTCCTTGCTTAGCCACTAGCACGCTGGTTTCAAGGCGTCGCCGCTCCAATGTCCCGGGTTCGATTCCTGGTCGGGTCAATATAGAAATCAAAATGTTCTATATTGTATCGGGTCTGGGTGTTGTGGTACCACCGTTGTGTCTGATTTCCATAACACAAGTGCAATCAGCTACTTACTTTGGGATCAAAGCAATGTATGTTGTGATTGGTGTTAATTTTTTTAGATTAAATACGAGGGTCAAACTGAAAGTTCTTAGAACTGGCCACTTATAAACAATATAATAAAAAAAATATTCTAAAATTTGAAAATAGAACTCTTTGCCAATATTACTGAGTATATATTTCATTCATTTGTCATTTGTTTTACGATTTGGCGGCAAATTGAAAATTGTCTGTGTCACGTCAACATGAATTTAACACGAGAAAATTTTCGTGCAATGATTTTTTATGACTTTCGATGTCATTTAAGTCAACAAGAAAGTTATGATAGACTACGATTGGCCTTTCACGATGAAGCCCCATCTCGTGCGACTGTTTACAACTGGTTTAATGAGTTTAAACGTGGTCGCACTAATCTCACTGATGATGTACGTGAAGGACGGCCTTCTACGGCGACGACTGAAAATAACATCTGTGTTGTGCGGCGTTTGATATAGACTGACAAAAGAGTGACCTATCAGCAGATTCGGACAAGCTTAGGCATCGGTATGAGTCAAGTGCACAAAATCCTCCACGAACATTTAGCGGTCAGGAAGCTTTGCGCCCGGTGGATACCTCATAATTTGACTAAGGCTCAAAAACTCCATCGTGTGAATTGGTGCCGTAAAATGATTGAAAGATTTAACGGAGGTGACTCAAATGCTGTGTTCGACATACTAACAGGTGACGAAAGCTGGATTTACTGTTATGATCCTGAAACCAAAAGACAATCTGCTCAGTGGGTGTTTCCTTTCGAGGAGTTGCCAACTAAAGTGAAGAGAGATCGAAGTGCGGGAAAAAAAATGGTGGCCTCGTTCTTTGGAAGGATAGGTCATTTCGCAACAATTGTGTTAGAGGATCAAAAAACAGTTTCTGCAGAATGGTACACTACCAATTGTTTGCCACTTGTCTTGGAAAAAGTTCGAGAGAAACGACCTCGCAGTAGGATCCTCCTTCACCACGACAACGCCTCGTCGCACACCGCCGAGCGAACGATCGACTATTTGGCGACATCAAACGTTGAATTACTGGGTCACCCGCCGTATAGCCCCGACCTCGCGCCTTGTGATTTTCATTTATTTCCAAAAATTAAAGAAAAACTTAAAGGAAAGCGGTTTATGAATGCTGAAGAAGCGGTGGCTGCGTATCGCGATGCCATTGAAGAGACCCCTAAGGACGAGTGGGCAAAGTGCTTTTCCCAGTGGTTCCATCGCATGCAGCGGTGTATTGACGTCAATGGACAATATTTTGAAAAGATATAATAAAACTAATAACTGGCTAATGTAATCAGTTTTTGATTTTCTAAGAACTTTCAGTTTGACCCTCGTAGCACCTCCAGATAGCATAAACAATTTACACTCTGAGCAACAAAATATGTACCCGACTTGAATTCTACAAAATTCTATATTGCATTATATACTTGTAAGTACTTGCCTAATAGTCTGTTTTACTATTTTCGTGATACTACATTATTTTGATGAAAAGGGGATTGTTTTTGTTTGTTACACAAAAACAGTCGTGAGTGTTGCGAGTATCCTTTGTTTGCGCGTTTCGCTGAAGCAAACATTTCGCTCATCTTCAGCGATTAGAGTTTGATATCGCCCAATATTTGTCTTCGAATACTTTTGTCATTGAGCCGCGACTGATTAGTCTGAACTTTTCAAAGCAAACACAACACAACAATATAATTATATTGTCGAATTTGCATTTTATCCTATATAGCCGTACCGCGCGACTTCATCCGCGCATTTTGAGTAAGCTACCTGCCCTCCTTTCTTCTATTCCTTTCTTAAGCCTTCCTCGATAAATAAGCTATCTAAAACAAAAATAATTTTTCAAATCAGTCCTGAGCTTAGTGCGTTCCAACAAACGAACAAGCATAGGTACTCTTCAGCTTTATAATATTAGTATAGATTTTGTTGAAGCTCATGTCAATAGTACTTCCCTAAAATGTTCTTGGAAAAGTTACGAAAATTGATGTCTGATTATCCAAAAAGTTTTCATATCTCTATCCACCTTGTATTCGGTTTAATCAAGGGCTATTCAAAAGGTAATATTACCCGATAGAGGGCTCTGATTCTAAAACTTAGCGGCTGACAACAAGGCGCCCGTTTTATAAAAACGTGACTTGATCGGTAAAATACGGCTGCGTCAGCAGCTCAATTACCGAAAATTCGTCTGATATTTTTTATTGGTTAACAATCTTTGCTGCGAACAAAAAACAAATGGATATTTATTCGCTAGGTACTTTTTTTAAAGATTATTTATAAATAGTGAATAGGTAGGTACATAATTGATGAGTATAAAACGATACCTAAATACAAAGCAATATTTGAAACAGATAGGTACTTCGGGGTATGTGTGACTATAATTTATTACTAGACCTCAAATTAGAAAAAAAGAGTGCGTAAATATAATAAAAGCAACAGGTTGTTCCCGACTCTTATAGGATACGATAGTTTGACAGGGAAGAAATATGTCAGGTATTACTGGGATGACTGGAGGTTTTACGACGTGGAAGGGTACGGTAGCACTCAGTCCTATATTTATACATAACGTAAATATTCACGTTGACGTTGGAAAATATATCTTTCTTTATTTTCCAACGTCAACGTGATCTTTTAAATATAAATATATCGTATGTAATGCAATTTTCCTAACGTACCTTGCAATAGTACCAATTAATTCAAATTTTGCAATAGTACCAATTAATTCAAATTATATATTTCACCGTCATATTGTTAAAACGGCGCGATTACAATCTAACGGTTTTAAAACCCATAAATTGTAGTCTGTCGATTTATTGTGACTTGCACCGAACTTCGTACATTACAACGTTAACTAATATGACGAATGCCTGGGCAAAAGGCGGGTCAGTTTAGGTTAGGTTGACATGCATGTACCAATAAAAATGTAAATGCTTAACCAATTCGCTTATTCACAATAAATCGTCAGATTGTCTTGTATAAAACTTGCTCAGAATTTAAAGAAATCATTTTTTTAGGATAAGCACAACTCATATTCGTTATACCCCGAGTTGGATGTCACTGACCAAAACAACACCCTGTATATAGATTAACAAAAGAGAATTTATCGAGCTTGTTTACAATAAATCGACAGAATGTAATCTACAGGATTTTAAACCGTTTGATTGTAATCTATCTGTTTTAATAATCTTACGGCGACATATATACCGCTCAGAGCGACGATTCTCATTTCAATCGAACTTTTATCGTGTGGTAATTCGATTGCGACTTTAACCGTTTTACCTAAAAAATCAAGTATATATAACCACTCGTTAAACAAACGGACGAAATCGAAATGCATAAAATCTGTGAAATAGAAAAAAAACTTAGGAAAAAAAATACGATTGGTGAATTTTTTTCTTAAACGAACTGTACGAAAATATGCTCCCAGATCAATGTTTAATCGAGATCACCACAATCTGTAGCTCATATCCAATTTAAATTAACGCTATAAACGCTGTATAATTAAAGCCCTGTTTAAGGTGACCCATAAACTAAGGTTTAGATAGAATATAGCCTTTCTACCTTCTCGTAAACTTTTTATGTTTCATAAATATGATGGCAGTAAATATGAATTAATGGGTTTCCGAGGTTACGCCCTTTCGCTATCCATATTCTTTTTGTTTGACATAAACGCGTTGTTAATGTTGCAGGTTGGCCGAAGCCATAATTCCACACATAAACGCACTGTTATAGGTTCGTGGTTATTAACGCTAAAGCATTCAACTTTAGCCCACAGATAAGGCGATGGCAAGCGAAACATGTTTAATATTACGGCTTCAATTTGAATTAGAGGCGATTAACCAACGTCAGATAAGACTTATACGACTGAATAAGTATACTCGTACAACGACCGATTTTAAAGTGATAATCACATACATGATTGCTGACATATAGGTGAACTTATCAAATCAGGCTTATTGTATTTTATTTGACGAATATTCCTTATCTAACATTGGAAAAATCTGGTCTTAGACCTATTCGTTGGATAAAGTACAATCCGCCTAATTTGTAAACGTCACATATTTGTCAGCAATCTCTATGTGATTGTGACGTTAAAATCGGTCGTTTTATACGTATTCAGTCGGATAAGTCTTATCTGACGTTGGTGAAATCGGGCCTTAGTTGGGTAACTCATAGATTAAACTGTATGTAAGTGCTATTTGTATTTAATTGTTAATTTAGTTTATGCTTATGACTGCTCTCTTAATTGTTGGTAACTGAATAAGATGAGAGTACCTATAGTATGGTATAGATGTATTATATGTATACGTATACCTTCATTTAGCCAGCAAGTTAATAAAAAGGGTTTGATAGTTCATGCCGACCACATCCCCGGCCTGCCTTTGCGTCGCGACGTTGAGCCGGGACGCCGA
Source organism: Pyrausta purpuralis (assembly GCA_963924145.1). NCBI lineage: Eukaryota > Metazoa > Arthropoda > Insecta > Lepidoptera > Crambidae > Pyrausta > Pyrausta purpuralis. Next base: position 9,329,059 of record OZ001649.1, on the reverse strand, counting down.
CAAAGAACACGTAAATAAAACAAAAGTGGCTGTATGTTCAGTGTGAATTTTACACAGGTTTTCCCTTTTCAGTGTGAATTTTACAGAGGCTCTCCGGAGTCCGGTTTAAATAATTTCACGCAGCAAAAGTGACTGAGAAATGGTGACGTCGATATGAATCTAGACCTCTTAAAATTATTATTATTGGTTTATTTACAATTTTTCAGCAGAAGCTGGTATTAAAAAAAATCATCTACTGGCACTGCCAAGTAGAATGATCTTAATTACGAGTAGATATAGAGATTTCTTCCTGAGATATTGCAGGTTCGTCTTGAAGCAAACGACGTACAATTTGGCACGCCTTTAAAATAGCTGTCTTTTGCATGGTGATGTATGTATTTTGTATGATGAGATGTTTTAGTATGATGCCCGTAAAATTATTATATTAAACTTCATGCACAAACAAACAGTACATATGGCGTACTGAATGCTAAAAGCATTCTCTACCAGTCAAACATGCGTATTAACAGAGAAAATATTTTTTCTTAGTATAACGAAAAATTAAGATCCATGATAATCGTAGCTTTGAAAGTCATCCGCGTGCGTATTGCGATGCGGCTTTAAAACTTACACAGTTATTTTAATGTCAAATTAGCAATTCGTATTGCGATTTCGCATTTATATTGATAATAACATTTTAATATTACAACATAAATTTAATATTATTATATTGATAATAGGTATTCGTTTCCACTGAGGAATTGAAGTTCCTGAAAATTAAAAGGATTAAGCTGGATTACAATACGCGCCCTCTACACTTTTACTCTCACTCATGGGAACCCATCACTTAATCGCAAATTTCTTGATCGATTTTCATTTCCCATAAAACGATTAGCAGATGTTTCAAAATAATATTCAACAAATTCTAGAATCTTGTTACATCACAATTTCATTTACTCGAATGCTAATTATCTACAAACTTACTTCATCGTTACTTCTTTTCATAAATTACGTATTTTATCAAAGTAACGTTAGCTTTCTATTTTGTTACCCATAATTTTATTTCCACGTAAGTTTCAATATGCAGAATTCTTGAAACATCGAATTTTACTTCACTAAAGCCCGTATTTCCAAACGAATTTGTTACTAATCTTATATTGCATACTTTATTAATATACAATTTAAAGCATACCTGATATAAATATGTAATAAATATTGATCTAATAAATAAACTGCGTTAATCCCGACTCGCCGTGGTCTCCTTGCCGTGGTACTAGTCTGCCCGATACTAGAGGGTAATTTAAAAGCCGGAGGCGCGGAGGGAGAGCAGCCTCTAGTGGGTGACTGCGCCTTGTTACGCAAGGGCGACGAGGCTGATATTCCCGCAGCGCCGGAGACGAGGAAATCCTAATGCATGCTGCTTGTTTGCATGCCTGCTTGCTTGCTGCATGCATGCCTGTTTGCTTGCATGCATGCATTTATGCATGCCTGCTTGCTTACTTGCATGCATTAATGCATGCATGTATGCCTTCTTACTTGCATGCGTATGCAAAATAATATGGGAACCGTTACACATTGAAACAAGTTTTTATGAAAGGTTATATCGCTAACTTAATAATTCGATGAAACATTAGTTTGGTATATCGTTACTTTGCTTAACAAAATAGTTGCGAAACATTTTTTTGGTGAACTGTTATTCGATGTTATGAAACGACGATAAATAACTATTCGATTAAACAAGAAAAAAAGATATTAACATTCATTGAATAGTTTTCTGTGAAATGAAATTCGATATCAAAAAATTCTGTGTTATGATAGATACCCCTCACTCATACTACGCTAATTGTTAAAATGAAATGTGAAATTGGTTGACGGTGGATCTGAGAATACTTGAGATGGTCATCAAAAAATGTGTGCTCGTATTTTTAGACGTTGGTAATTGTATGTAAATTTATTTATTCCACCTTCTCCCGGCTTTACTGTCGAGTCTTTATACAGTGAAAACCTTTCAATATCTCAGGCACTCGGGAACAGGCGGAATAGTAATTAGGGACACGCTCCTCTACACGACGCAGAAGTTAATCTAACGTCTCTGCTTTGCTTTAAAAGCAGTCATTTTCTACTAATATTTAGTTAAATTCATACAATATTGTTACTCAGTTGCTTTTAGATTATTCATGAACTTCATTGATAAAAAAATGGCTTATTTCAATCATAGAAAATTCTATTTAATAAAAGTATTTATTTCTTTACAAAAAATCATTTAATTTGTAAAGTTAGGTTAAATAAATCGTGTTACAGATAAACTTTTGTGAAGACTGGTGCTTGTAGTGGATCAGGACAATCTGCAATAAAAGCTGCAGCTTTTTACGAATATTTTTTTAAAAGTTCCAAGTTATGCAACTTGGATACAGCATATATTTTCTCCCTAGTTGAAAAAAATGAGACTGCTACCATTTGGCCTGCACATTCCGTTCGTTCGGCGTGTATTCAAAATAATAAATCTTCTTCTAATATTTCAGTGTCAAAGATTTATTTGAAAACTGCAAAGAACTCCGCCAGTCCCAGCAAGGCATTCTACAACAGTTAAGTTTGTAAGATAAATTGTTCGTCGAAGAGCAGACTACAAAGCGTCTCCACTTTGAGAAAGAAGCAATGATGGAGGGTTTTCCGGACAAAACATTCTTCAAGCGTCATCGACCTAGGCTAGACTGGAGCTAGACTTTAATCTTGTTTCTTTTATAAACTTTACATAATTATCTTATCACTAAGTGCATTTGAAAAGCTAATTGGATAAAGCAATAGAAGACGACTTCGGGGAAAATGCTTTTAAATGCAAACTATTTTATTACAACTTTGGCTCTTTGTAAACTTTCACTCTCGGTATTGTTTACAAAGATAGTCTTGTTTATAGAAAATGTTTTGCCATTTAGTTGTTTCTCGACGTTTGTTTACGCCACTCAGTTGCTTATGTTGTCTTGTTGTTTACCAAATCTTTAAGGCTACTTTTCATGTGCAAATTCAACTGAATATTAAAGTGATTTTAACCTCTCATTGTAGTAATTTCGCCTTTGTTATCACTGTTTGCAGCTTCACATTCTCCTCGTGAACTTAAGTTAGCAAGTGAGAACACACCATGGTATTTGCATAATTAATCAGTCAGTTTTTTTTTCAATCATTTTTTTTCTTCTTGTTTGTTATTAATAAAGATATATCAGTCAGTTCTCTACATATTTCGTTCACTGATCACGGAATTCGATAATTGAATGCAAACACTAAATGTAGATATTAATTTATACTTGGATTGAATCCTGGCTGTGGGAATGGTAAACTTTGGATTAAGAATTTCAGCCTAGCGTAACAACCAAACTCCCGTGAGTCCTAATAACGATGTTATTAACTCTCAAGACGGAATTCTAGCTGGAAAAGTTCGCATTATCGCCGACGGAAATTTTCAACTCAAATGCTGTAGAGATTTAATGTCAGGAAACGAGATTTGAAAGCAAAGATTCAGTTTAAACGTGGTGATAGCAGTAAGAGATGGGTGATGTATCTTTATAAAAAGCAATATGTTCAACTTATATTTACCTTAACGGGAAAATAGGCGGTTTCACTTCAATAAATAGAGCTAAGATACTTTTTTTATTTTACATACCGTGTTATTTGCCTAGTATTTGCCAGAGCATCTAAATACTATTTAATGCATGCGTAAGGCGTCATATGATCATATCTAATAGTATATTGGACACCAATCACATACTTATCCAAAAGAAAGTAGCTAATGCAATTGTGTTATGGAAATCAGACACAACGGTGACCCAGACCCGAGACAATATAGAAAATTATGATTTCTACATTGACCCGACCGGGAATCTACCTCTGGAACTCGGAGCGGCAACGCCTTAAAACCCAGTGTGCTTAGCCAGTACACCACAGAGGTCGACTCGTCGGTCATATGAGTATAATGACATTCATATGGCTCGGACAAAACTAATAACGAAAAAAATTTTTGTTCATTCTTCACACCAAAGGTTCGTATTTCGAAACGCGAATAGAAGATCTTGGCCAAGCCGGATCCGGAGCTGTGCAAAACCGTATAAATCCTCTCATTTCCCGAAAAGCACTGATTCAACTAAACCCGCTCATCTGTGCAGCGCTCACTTGCTGGAGTTATTCATATCCAAGGCTCTTGGTTGATTGGAGCGTGTTATTGGACCAGCGGAGACGACTACGTGACAATCCACACAATTTTATTGTCAATATCGACGAGGTGATACGATCAAGTATCGGGTGTCAGAATCTCTACTTATTTGACAGTACTTAGGCAGGCACGATTTCAGGTATCTGTTTATATAACTACCTTTTTTATTGTGTATGACACAAGAGGAGAATCCTAGGGATGTACGGAATTTTCAACATCGTGATAAGCAACCTCATATGCTCGGCTTACCGTGCCGTGTTAACTTGAGCCCTTGTAAATTATGTTTGACTATTTAGGCACTGGGTAAAAATTTTGCATAAGTTATTTCTATGATTGTCCCGGTTTTAAAAAAAATATATTTGCTATGATCAGAAGATGAGGGAGGCAACATGATTTTAAATAAAAAAGAAAGTTTATAAGACTAAAACCAACACGCTCTAAAAAGTACAAAACCTGAAAATAGTCTTAAAGGATAGCCATGGTACGACCATGGCTATCCTTTACGTGGCAAGACACTTGCCACTTTGAATTTATTTTAATGATGAATCTATTTTGCTACAGTAGGTGGCATACGACAACGGCTATCCTTTAAGACTATTTTCTTGTTTCGTACTTTTAAGAGCGTGTTTAAAGAAGTCGGGTTTAAGTTTTATAAACTTTCTTTTTATTTAACTTGAGTTTTGTATATTTGTGTTAGGTATAATTATTATGCAGAGCAGATCTAGTATAGAACCTAACACATAACTAGTTAAAAAGGCAAGCAAAGCCGTGAGCAACAGCTAATATTGTTTACAGATTCGAAATGTGCCAAAAATTTTTTCAGCTCTTTACTTTAAGTCTCCTAGAGGGCGCTGTAGTCAAATTAACGCAACTTCATGTAGCCTAGAACCAGCGGACGATCAAGAGTCTTCTAACGACACCTCATTTGTCCAATTATGATAAATAGATTAGTAGTTATGAGGCAGCAGATGAACATCCATACCCACATACATACATACAGGTCAAAATTATAACCCTCCTTTTTGCTTCGCCGTAGTCGGGTAAAAAGTAATAAAAGTAGTATAGACACACAATAAACAAAAGCCTTACTACCCATTCCTTTATAAAAAACGTCACTTTTGTCAACCGCACCTGATAATTAGGTCGGAAGGGTACCTAGATACGTATAGTGCAGACAGTGTTGTTTTACTGATAGCCTCGTTTCAGTCTTTCAGTGAATAAGGGCCAACTCTTGCGATAAACGCGGGTTGAATTGGTTTGCAAAAACTCTTTTCAGCGAACCGTGAACATGGACTCTATGGAATAGTCTTTGAAATGATTTATGGATGTATTAACTGTTACAAATCCTATTCAAAATTCACATGTGTTTTCGTTTGTATTCTAAACAGTTGTTTTAAAAAAATCAATTAAATCTAAGTGAAATTGAGAAATAAGAAGAATATCTTTAATTACTTCAATACTTTATATCCCCCACAAGTTACCAGTCTTGGTTACTTAGTGTCCGGTTGTTACTTATTAACAACAGTTCAAACTGAGGTAGGCTATCGGCTATTAATAATATCTAGTTATTTCAATTTTATGTCGGTGTCAAATGATTTTAGGTAAAGAAAATTTGACCTAATCTCTTATAGAGGTGGCTTTATAATATACAGATATTTTTAATTTACATATAATTTTTAGATTATTTTTTTATTTAAAAAAACGATAGTTCTACTACGTGTATTAGTAACAATATTAACGAGTACTTAACTCAACCAATCCAATCCAGTCTTAAATTGTGTCATTGTTTTTAAGATGTGGTAAGTGATACTGACACTTTTATGGCTTCTAAAATATACATTCATTTCTCGCAATAAAAAGCAAATAAATAGGTAATTCGGGTGAACCGCTCTGTCACATTACTTTTGTATAACTTTCAATTTGCTAAATACAAAGTGGGTACGTAGATGTTCGTCGTAATTTCGTCGGTCGTAAATGGTTCCCACATTGTTTTACGGTCAGGTGATATACATCCATACAGTAATGTGTTACAGGTTTGTTTGTGCCAGCCACCCACATCCACAACTCATTCACGTCTCTTGGGTTACTTTTTGCAATACCTGACTTCATTCCTTATGCTCCGTAATACTTATGCCACAAACAAGTAATGGAGGGTTTTGTCGGTAGTATTGGCAACGTCTTAAACGTCCATTCATCCCACAGACGTATAGAGTTACGGTCATTTTCATACCCCTCGTGTTCAAGTCCATCTTTGACCGCATCAATTACTATAAGGTGAGTTCGTAGCCAAGTTCCGGCTATATGAATAAAAAAACCGGCCAAGTTGCGAGTCGGACTCGCACACTAAGGGTTCCGTGCCATCTTTAACTGAATTAGAGATCCACTTACTTCCACCTAGCCAAACACGACAATATTTTATTGACAGCAAATATAAAATATAACTTTGTTTTACATATATATATATATATATATATATATATATATATATAGCATTTGTATGAATAACAAATTGCTTGTTATGTTTGCGGTTTTTGAAAATGTACTCAATCTCAAAAACTACTAGTTCGATCTCGTTCAAACCAATTTTCGTTGAAAATCTTTATCAAGATCTACAACAAGTATTTTTCTTTAAATTTACACTCGCTTAATTTAAAAGTTAGATGTCCCGACACCAATTTTACCACTTTGGAAGCGTCTATTTCTCAAACGTTACACTTTTAAAGATAGTTTTAGCAACCTCGTCCATGTTATTTTAATAGACCTATCATCACCATATACACACTACACGCATAGGATTCACACAAAAAAAATGGTTTTAGTTTCATATATGGGAGTTAAATGTATCCTACATCTACCAACTAAGTTTTAACTGTGTAATACTAATAGTTTCAGAATAAAGTGGCTGCGACATACGGACGGACAGACAGACAGACTTGACGAAACTATAAGGGTTCCGTTATTTGCCATTCGGCTACGGAACCCTAAAAAGTATCTAGATCGGCGTGTTGAATTTTGGACTTTTTAAGTAATTATGGACCTTGATAATGTTGATATTGTTTTTTCATTATTATTTAACATCTGCCTGTAATGGGCTAGACAAAATAAATCTTACTTCTGAAGCTAAACAATTTATGTATCTTCGTTTATGAAAGTGAATAAATCAGCAGAAATTAAACATTTTCTCATTATGAGCAGATTATGCAAACTGAAGTGTTAATTACATCTAGAACTGACTGATAGGAATAGGTTAAAGAAAAATCGATTAAATACGTGGGAGTTGGTAATACGAATGCTAATTAAGTCGGAAGTTTAAATTACGGTTTCCGAGTGTATTGTACCATGCCTCCACCGTAGTTTCTTTGATGTCGCGTCTAAAATCCTATGAAGAACGCTGAGAAATATTTTTAAATTACTTCAAAAGTTAAAAAAATAAAACAAAAAACGACTTTTACAGTAGCTGTAACAATGAATTTTGCTTTTTGTTTAATAGCACAGACACTAAAAAGAGGGATATAATATTATACCGTTTATAAAATAGATAAACATAATTCTCTTATGACATAATTAAAACGCTTAAGCTGTTACACGAGTATTGATTAATTGGCTTAACAGACATTCAGTTGGCTATCCAACATTGGTATATAACTAATCATACTAAGAACTTAAATTTACGGTTTCCTTGTGCTTTGTGGAGCCCCTCGGAGCCTCTTTGATCTTGGAGGCTTCTACCCAACCGCAAGCTTCACGGAAGCGATATAAGATACACCGTTATACACTAGAGTACTCATGTATATTAAAGATATTAACAGCACTGTGTTTGTCATGTTTTAATTAACTACTGGGTAATTGGGTAGGCATGCTCCAAATCAACTTCATTGACATTTTATGGCATTCTATTAATTTCAAGAGATAAGTTTATTGTACAAGCATACATTAAAATTAGAAATATAAATACAATTCACACTAAAAGAATTGTTTTAAATCTGCATCAAAATCGGTTCAGGCTAATGCGAGAAATATTCAATCACTGCGAACCTCTTTCTTTTGAATTGTTTAAAAATCTCATAGATTGTGGTTTACAGGGGGAAATAAAAACAACAATTTTAATTGGTCTGACTAATATCAACTACTGTGGATGAAATTGTCACGGTTTCCTTGTTATTTAATATCAAAAATCAGGTGATACCATTATATCGTGATTCTAGAAAAAACTGAGTTCATTTTTTGTAAGGATTAAAATTGTTGGCCTAATTCCGGCTGATAAGAGTATGCTAAGTCTTCTACAAAGATATCTGAGACTGACTCATTCGGAGGTAGGTAGTTGTCGATGAATGACTAACAACCATGACTGATCCGTGTTTTGTAGAGTTAAAAGTGCAAATTAAGATTAGCAATTACATGTTAGTATTTTCAATTTTAAATAGCCTCGACTTGAATTAGTATCATGTTACTTTTAGCAGTGAGTTGATATTAAAGGTTCGTAAGCGATTATTTTTTTGCACACACGTATCTATTTTTTTCTTAATAGTCTCAATAGTCTCAACTCGGTTCAATATATGAAATTGAAAACAAGAGTACTACTCTTGTACTTGTGCCTCATCTAATTTAAGATAAAACCAAGTGTTTGATGTTAATTTTGTAGATGGGTGTTGTGGTACAACCGTTGTGTCTGATTTCCATAACACAATCGCATCAGTTACTTACTTTGGGTCATGCATTCCATGTGATTGGTCCAATATTTATATTTATAGATGCATCCTTTGATAACGTTGCTTGCTAGCTAGTCCAAACAGTCATGTCCTGAATGGCAAGTAAAGCTTAGCAGTGCAAATAGGGCTGCAGTCCCTCTGATGTTTACTTTGCTGATTAGTGCCCCGACTCCGACGAAGCTACGAGCCGCTGCGAGTGCAGACCATTATCATAATTATATGAAGTTGCTCTTTCGAATTATAGTGGGTAATTGAAAAACCGGCCAAGTGCGTGTCGGACTCGCGCAATGAGGGTTCCGTGCCAACTTTAACTGAATTAGAGAATCCACTTACTTCCACTTAGCTAAAATACCACAGTATTTTATTATAATATAACTTTGTTTTTCATAGATTTGTATGGAAAACAGAGCTATGTTTGCGTTTGTTGAAAATGTACTATATCTCAAAAACTATTCTTCGTTAACTTTCGTTGTTGTTGTTCAATTTTTGTTGAAAATATTTGTAAATATCTTTAGTTTATTTTTTTCATAATTTACACTTGCTTAGTTTACAAGTTAGAGAGGAGGGGGGAGGCGCCCATTTTACCACTTTGAAAGCGTGTATCTATCAAACGTACCTTAACGTACTTTAAAAGAAAATTGATTTCAGGAACTTCTATGTTACTTCAAAAGACCTATCCATAGACAATACCCAAGACAATATTTTTCGGGTTTAGTTTCATGTATAAGAGCCCCCATATCAATATTTTTTTATTTTTTGTATAAGAATCGTAAAGTGGTTAACAGGATACGAGTACATCTTCCTACCAGATTTCAACAGTGTGATACTTAAGGTTACAGAATAAAGTGGCTGTGACATACGGACGGACAGACAGACAGACAGATTTGACGGGACTAAAAGGGTTACGTTTTTTGCCATTCGGCTACGGAACCCTAAAAATGGTTATACTCACACTTGCAGATGCCCGCTGTCCTTATTAAGAGGCTGTTATCATAAATAAATAATAAAAGCAATACCTTTATCGTTTTAGTATTGAAATGGCCCATTGCTTATTCTTCTGCGTTAATAATAAAATTATGTAGTTCTCGTAGCATACAGCACTACGACGCGTAGCGCGCAGGGTATTCTGCTACGGACTTTCGGAGCCCTGCTACAATTCGTAGCAAGCCTACGGCTGCATAGGCGCACGGTGATTCGGTACGATTTTTTCAGAGGAACAAAGAAAAAAATGTTGTGTGATTGTAGATGTAATCTTCATTACAATGTCTTTTTAGATATTATGTAGTTCGGCGAGAGATGACACCTTAAGATTTTGCACAACATGTCAGTTTATTTACTGTCGTTAACATACACCACACTATTAGAAGAATGGAGTAGGCTAGTTATATCACGGAATAAATAGAGTAACATAAAACGCGGACGATATCACATAATTTAAATCCTTTTTAAAAATATATATAGATGTTTCTCAGAGACAATAATAATAATAAGGAAAGAACGCAACCCTATCCTTGTCACGAAAACTACCACAGGTTATGTTAAATATCGTCGAAACTAAAACTAAATTACTTTCCACCCTAATTTCCACCTTGCTATATACACGTGAAAGTAACATTTTCCGAACAGAAGATATAAAAAAATATATTTATTTTAACACAGTCGAAACGAAAAATAGTATATTTAACTCGGGTAAAAGCACCCATTTCACCCTCGAAATATTTGCGCCCTCACTCCATTCGAGCGCCAAAAATATCTCGAGTGAGCTTTGGCGTTTTCTTCCCTTGTATAACAATCTACTATTCTGTAAGTTCTTCATTTTATGGCTCTTTTAGGAGTTACTTGGAGCGGTTTTGAGCCCATAACTTAAGTGCATTCATTTTTGAAACTTAATAAATAATAAAATTAACACTAGTGTTAACCTCATGGATTTTGAATCAAAATGTGATTAAATTTAAAACAATATTATGTACCTCGTCATTAAAAGAATTAGTGGAAGAAAATCTAAATTGATACCTACTAACGTTGGCGAGGTGATACAACGAAAATGCATTATTTTCAGTTCATTAAGCCCTCTAATTGGCGCGGTGGCGGATTTGCGCCGATTCCGCAATTATTATCGCAATTCAGCACTAGTAAGTAATTTTTATTCGACAATTTCTTATGTCACGGTAGTTTTTCTTTGTCTCAGCCCTATAAAGGCTTAAAACGAAACCGTTCTTCTTAGGTATATGACATGGTTAGTATCAACTTGAAATTATCTGAATGTTATCTGCTACAGCCTAACGACCGAAATTAATACTTAAAAAGACAATTGTCTCTCTAAACACACAATTATCCATCCGCTTTTTTATTCGACAATTTCTTATGTCACAGTAGTTTTTCTTTGTCTCAGCCCTATAAAGGCCTAAAACGAAACCGTTCTTCTTAGGTATATGACATGGTTAGTATCAACTTGAAATTATCTGAATGTTATCTGCTACAGCCTAACGACCGAAATTAATACTTAAAAAGACAATTTGAAAATTTGTCTCTCTAAACACACAATTATCCATCCGCTTTTTAATCACTGATTCAATAGTGTACCTATAGTATGTTACCGATAGATGTAACATCTTGGATACACTTTACTATTGCAAAAAACGGGAGAGTTATCTTAGAACGACAGTTATAAGATATGTTAAAAAAAGATATGCATGCATGCTGTCAATTAGGAGCAGTTCAACAAAACACTTGTCCATTCTCATTTTCCTACGGTAACCAGGTAACCACTAAACACCCTTGAGTGACCGACGAAACCACAGAGCGGGCTGTGGCAAATGGCAATGTGTTGTTGTGATCAAAATGCTCTCGTTCGTATACATTTGTAAAGTAAGACAAATGTTTTAATCGAAGGAGCTATTTTCAGCTTGTCTATTTAAAGGTATATTTCAGAAGAATCATCTTGGTGTTGTCACCCACGTAGCTGTTTGTCTACTTCGTACGTAGAAATAAATTGAGTTTTGTTTTTTTATTCAGTGGTTGGAATAAGCGATACTTACCTATATTTTGGTCAAAGATAGAATTCAATTTAGATGTGTTCATAATAAGCTACACATGTATAAAAATATTCAATGAACTAGAAGATATAAAGTTCCAAATGAAACGTATTTGTGAGTTGGAGCAAAAAATTGGTACAGTGCAAAAAGTGTTCATGAAAAGGAAAATTCAGTGTGAATCGTCCTAAAATACATTTTGATTTAATCCGTAACTGAATACATTACTTATTTTGTAAAATTCACGGCTGCGGCGATGCTCCCATAACCTATTTTCCGCAAATCATCGCTTAACCGAGGTCCAACAGGCCTAACGGTGGAATTGCAATTTATCTCACTGGTCCTGCCCCAGGCATTATCTACGAACCGCTTAAATATTTAACGTCGTAACGCGACGCGATTTTAACGCGTGTTTAAAAATCCAGGGGCTTAGGAACGGATACGTACACCTGCGAATAAAAAATACAGACCAGAAAAAACGTACCCACAAACGAAAAAAAAACAAGCCAAAGCTGCAGTGAGCCTTTACAGCGGATGGATAAATATTTGAAAAAGCATGCGTTTTATGTTTAGCGTCCGTTAGGAAAAACTTAGTACTGCGTCAGCCTCTCAAATGTGACTACTTTTGATTTCAAACGAGCTCCAACACTCTATTTTCGGTCAAAATTAAATTCCAAACGAATGCGTGGCAAGAAAGAGAAATGTATTTACAGCAATAACTTTTAAACCCGTTTCAAACAACTGTTACTGAGTGGAAACCTCATATGATTTCGCGGGGAAGTAATGTAGTTTCAAAGCTCGTCTCTCTGAAATATGCCGCGGGCAAAGCCTTGTATCGTCGAAGTAATAAGTGATTCAATGCACAAAGGATGTAATTACAATTTGTATTTTATCAGGCGAGTAGAAATCGTATCTTATCATGTCGAAGCTCATACATATCATAATATTTTATTGTGTAGGTAAGTAGTTAATATATCGTAATCCTGAACTAATTATAAAGTACTTGACAAGTGATGCTTAATGGAATAAGAAATATTACATCAATTCAAAAGACTGCGTAGGTCGTTCTCAACGACGCCTTCACTGTCGTTTAGCAGCAAGTTAGAATAAGTACGTAAATTAATTAATACCACCTTCCCCTTAAAAGATCACTACAGCATAGTGATCTCATCTTCGGAAATTACACCTACAGCCGAAGAACAACAAGGGGAAGTCATCCCAGAGAACCCTGATCTATGGCAGGCTCTAGACCAAGAATTAGCCGAGCAGGGAGTCTGGGAAGACACAGGGAGTATAGCTTCATCCGACACCAATTGGACAGACGTCAACAGCGACTGCGGAAGGCCGAGTATGCTTCCACCCATGGGAGGTCATACAGGCGTCTGCAAAGATCTAGCGACGGACCGAGCTAGAGAGTACCTGCAAACGGGCAAACAGGCACTGGAGAGCTCCAGAACCCTTAAAAAGGAACTGAGGCAAATCGCAGTGGAAAGCCTATCAAACCTATACGAGCTCGTGCTCTCCCTTGCCGACTCCAGAAACCGCCACAGGCTGAATCTGGAGACGGAGAGGACGAGGGCGGCCCGGGAAATGGTACGCATGGAGCGGGCACACAACAAGGCGCTTAAGGATCAGCACGATGAGTTTCAAAAGCGCCTGAAAGAGACTAAAGATGCATGGGAAAGCACCCACAAGGCAGTAGACGGCGTTCAAAAGTGGCTCAACTTTGAAGTCGAGGGTATCGTGAGAGGAGTAGTCTCTGATACCACCACGAAAGAGGAAAAGCCTACTTCACAAACACCGATACACCACACAAATGCCCCCACCACAGTCTCTTGCCCGCACATGGACAACACGCCGGCTCTGGAGGACATTACATCCAAACTTGGACATTTGGCGACCGACCTTCACTATCTTAGACAGGATCTGGCCGAAGGGAGATTAATAAGCGAACGACAACGCTCAAAGTCTCCAGAAAGGGCTCTCCCAATAGCACAAGAGTGTCCTAAAGTGCTGGACGGCATAAACTCAATTAAAGAGGACATCGCCGCCATCAAGACGCTCCTAGCACGTCCAGCACCACCAACAAGAGAGGAGATAGGGGAGGACCTAACATCGGCCACGTCACCCATCATAACAAAAACGACGAGGATCCTAGAGGAGATTCAGGAGGTCAAGGATATCGCGTATACAAATGGAGTGGCAGGACCAACTGGAGCGACAGGGCTTGCGACGGAAATGGCCCTGACCGACACAGCAAACAGGATTGACGACCTAATAAACCCAATCCGAGAAGACGTGACGGAACTGGCCACTCAGTCGAGAGCCATCAACAAAACGCTCACATGGATCAACTCTTCCTTCAGGCAGCGCGCACCAACAGAGGTAAAACCACAGGGCCATATATCCTACGCGGTTGCAGCCAAACAAAAACCTACCCCTAAACCCAACCATGCACTGATAATCTCGTCAACAGACCCCACAAAAACCGGGGACAACGTAATAGAAACCATCAGAACTACACTAGACTTCAAAACAACAGGAGTCACGGTCGACAGGGTAAGAAAGGCTAAAAATCGCAAGGTTATCTTAAGCTGCGAAAGGGAGGAGGATGCCAAAACACTTCGCGACAGGATTAGAACAAACACCACACTAACGATAAAAGAGGCTAAAACAGGTAACCCTCAAATTAAAATTAAAAATATAATGTCGTACCACACCGACGAGGATATAGTCGAACAGCTGAAGGCTCAGAACAAAAAGTTGTTCATAGACCTGAAAGCCGAAGATCGATTCCTTAAGGTGAGGTACAGGAAACGAGCAAGGAACGCGCTACAGTGCCATCCGGTACTAGAAGTATCGCCTAAACTGTACAAAAGAATGTTGGAGGAGGGAGCTGTCCACATAGGGCTTGAGAAGAGACCTGTGGAGGACCAGTCACCACTCGTCCAATGCGCCAAATGCCTTGGATTTGGGCACACAAAAACTCTGTGCCGGGAGACGGACCAATACTGCAATTACTGCGGAGAGAAACACTCCTGGCAAGACTGCTCAACAAGGCAAAACGGTGGCGCCCCTAGCTGTAAGAACTGTGCTAGGGCAAAGGCTGATACTAAAGAAAACCCACATATGGCATTCAGCCCATCGTGCCCGCAATGGCAGACATGGGATGGAATAGCGCGTTCCAAAATAGCATATTGCTAAGGTTCGCCCACAAGACAACGGCTCAGTTTCCACCGTAAGTACAGGCTCTTCAACAACTATATACATCATTCAGGCTAATCTGCGAAAATCAAAGCAGGCCACGAATGAACTGCTCCTGGCCGCGGAGAAGAGAGGTGCGGGAATCGCCCTGGTGCAAGAACCCTACGTTGGATCCACAGGGATAGTCAAACAATACCCAGGCACTAGGGTAATCCAATGCACCATTAATAGGCAAAAACCGATAAAGGCTGCGATTCTCGTCTTCGGTGACCTGTTAAAAGTCATCCATGACCCCCAACTGGTCACCGAGACAGAGTGCGCAGTCCTATTGGAGGCCGGATCTCTGCGACTGGGAGTGGTATCCCTGTACTACGAAGGAGACCAACCTATAGAGCCGTACATTGAGCGTACCAAAGCAGTATGCTTAAAACTAAACACCCAAAATCTATTAATAGGAGGAGACGTAAATGCCTGGAGCCAATGGTGGGGCAGCTCATCTGAGAACGAACGAGGTGCAACATACAGCTCATTCCTTAACGATATGGACTTCCACATTCTAAACGTTGGAGATACACCTACCTTTGAGGAGTATCGTAGAGGGAAACTATGCACAAGCATCGTTGATGTTACTGCATGCAGTACCCAACTTCTAGGTAAAATACAGGAGTGGAAAGTTGACCGAAGCCTTACCACATCAGACCACAACGCCATAACGTACAACCTACACGTAGGCGAAAAACTACATAAAGTAGAACGCCCTACTACAAGGAAGTACAATACCAACAAGGCAAACTGGTTGAGCTTCGATAGACAATTACACAAGTCCCTAGAAGAGCGACAAATAACTCCAGACAACATCAAAAAGGCAACCAACGGAGAAGAGCTGGAGTCCATAACTGAAGCCTACACAGCAGCAATCGAAGAAGCGTGCGAAAGCGCGATTCCAAGATTAGGCAGCAAGGGAAGAACGGTTGTGCCACCTTGGTGGAATCAGAACCTACAGGAGCTCAAAAAAGACGTCCTTAGAAAAAAGAGACGTATTAAAAATGCAGCCCCACCAAGAATAGAAACCGTACTGAAAGAGTACCGTGACGCAAAAGAGCTGTACGCTCTCAAAACACAGGAGGCTCAGACAGAGAGTTGGAAGGAATTCTGCTCCAAACAAGACAGAGAGAGCATGTGGGACGGGATATATAGAATCATTCGAAGAACGGCGAGAACCCAGGAAGACACACTGCTTCGCGACTCGAGTGGGCAAACGCTGAACCCAAATAAGTCAGCAGAACTTCTTGCCGAAACCTTCTATCCAAAGGACTCTATATCAACAGATGATCCGTCACATGCTCATATCAGACACATTACAAGCAGCGAAACACCAGAGGAGACAAGCAAACTGTCGCCGGATGACCCTCCGTTCACGCGGGCCGAAGTGGAAGCCGTGCTTAAAGCGCAGAATCCAAAGAAAGCCCCGGGAGCGGATGGTTTTACGGCAGACATATGCGGAAGGGCAATCCGAGCTGCAGAAGAGGTGTTTATGGCGATCGCTAACCAGTGTCTCGCCATATCATACTTCCCAAAAATCTGGAAGTCTGCCCATGTAGTCATCCTCAAAAAACCTGGTAAGGATGACTATACCCACCCGAAATCTTACCGCCCTATAGGACTTTTATCGGTACTAGGGAAAACGGTAGAAAAACTTTTAGTGGGTCGACTCCAATGGCATCTCCTTAAAACTCTCAGTCCAAAACAGTACGGTTTCTTGCCGCAACGTGGAACCGAGGACGCCCTCTACGACCTGACGAGTTATATAGCCAAAGAACGGGCCGACAAGAAGTCGATAATTGTAATCTCGCTGGACATAGAGGGTGCCTTTGATAACGCGTGGTGGCCGGCTCTAAAATACCAACTTTTACAAAGACACTGCCCAAGGAACCTCTACAAAGCAGTGGAATCTTATCTGGAAGACAGAAGCGTAGAAGTCCATTACGCAGGATCTACCTGCAAAAGAGAAACCAACAAGGGTTGTGTGCAGGGATCCATAGGAGGCCCAACCTTTTGGAATCTCATTTTGGACCCACTGCTCCACCTTCTGTCCAAGGAGAAGGTACACTGCCAGGCGTTCGCCGATGATGTGGTCTTAGTCTTCTCTGCCAAAACAGTGTCAGAGATGGAGGAACCCATCAACGAGGTGTTAAACATGACATTAGAATGGGGAAAGCAAAACAAACTGAACTTCGCGGCGCATAAGACCAATGCCATGCTCATCACCCGAAGATTAAAATTTACCCCTCCTAAACTTATAATGTCAGGAGTACAACTCCCCCTCGTTGATGAGATCAAACTTCTCGGACTCATAATAGACAAACGACTCAACTTCAACTCACACGTATCCGCCATCTGCAAAAAGTCAGCGGACATATATAAACAGCTAGCGTGTGCAGCGAGGGTCACATGGGGTCTAAACGGCGAGATAGTACGGACCATATACGTGGCGGTAATAGAACCCATCGTCACATACGGCGCGGCAGCCTGGGCAGTGGCAACTCAGCTCCAAATGAACAAAAAGCGCCTGGAGGCGGTACAGAGGGGCTTTGCGCAGAAAATATGTAAGGCTTATAGAACCACTTCATTAACCTCTGTGCAGATTCTCTCTGGGACCCTACCTCTAGACCTACGCATCCAGGAAACAGCAACCCTGTACGAGGCAAAGAGAGGATACGCAGCCGATTTCTTACCCCCTGGCAGGAACCTGGAAAATAAAGTTAAATTTACAGAATTTCCACATCCATCCAACACCATTGCCTTGGGGTATGAACTCCTCGAGGATATGAACCCAGAAACCCAAAAACGCCACGACATCTCAGGTCCACAGGTTTATACCGATGGAAGCAAGATAGAGGGTAGAGTAGGAGCAGCCCTCACGTGGTGGGAAAACGGTAAGGAGACAGGCAGCGAAACCTTCAGCTTACACCCAACCTGCACAGTCTTCCAATCGGAA
This sequence comes from Pyrausta purpuralis, assembly GCA_963924145.1. NCBI lineage: Eukaryota > Metazoa > Arthropoda > Insecta > Lepidoptera > Crambidae > Pyrausta > Pyrausta purpuralis. The sequence goes on along the minus strand of OZ001649.1, from coordinate 9,310,936 downwards.
CTATATGCTCTCCATAGGGCAGTGCTAAGGGCAAAAGAGAGCGGAACGGACACAGTGAACATATTAAGTGACTCACGATCTTCACTAGAACTACTGTCTAACCCCGCTCTCCTACACCCACTGGCAAAGACCATTAAGGAGAACATATCGAGACGAAAGGTCTACAACGAATTACCAATTGTAACAATAGAGCAGCAAGAGTGTAGAATAGTGCGAAAGAAAAACAAGACTATCGCACTATTCTCCAACGAACTGCATGTTACGGAATTCGAACAGGCATGCAAGGTACTTACGAAGATAAGTGAGCGAGGGGAGAAAGGAACATCGAGACCGGTTAAGATCAGTCTGGATGCAATGGTCGTAAGCTACCAAAAAGGCAAAACCGAGGACTACCTTGGGGCCGTGGCAGCTTCTAAATATCACGAGGTCGTGGTCTATGAGGACAGAGGCCAAAACCTCAGCTTCCTTAAACCACGACCAGCAGACCAAAACGCACCACCACCACCCACTGATTGCTGGGACCACCCTATAGTCAGAACTGACATCAGTGGGTCCGAGCGATTGGAACTCAGGGTGAGAAGCGAAAAGTGCCAGACGAAACGGAGTGCGAAAGAGCTGAGCGTCGACGAGAAAGAGAAAACTCAAGACACACTCTCCACTATGACAGCAGCACTCAGCAGTGTTTTCAAGGCGATCCCGGAGATGATCACCAGAAAAATAACGAGGATGAGGAGTATAACAGCGATCGAGAAAGCAGTCGAAAAGTTTACCTCACCACCACCAGAGGAGGAAACAAACCCAAGAGTGGAACGCACCAGGGCCGACATGGGACAAGTAGCTCCACCGACTCTCAGACCAGCCTGTCAACCACAGGAGCACATGCTAAATGCCTTTATCGAGTTCGTAGCGGTAACTAAAGCCACTAGAAAAGTCAACGAAGACACTTGCAAGGGCATCATGCAAGCGTACAATCTTGACAATCTGGGACTGCTGCGAGCTAAATTAAAGGACGCAGAGGCCGCAATATACGATAGCGAACAATCCAAGGTTATCCATGGACAAATGTCGGGGTCGTATATGGCGGCATACAGCAACGCGTGTGGCTTCGTGGGACAGGACGAACAACTGAGTAACTTAGAGGAGGGAAAACTTGTCTTCAAAACACCGTCCGAAGACCCCATAGTCGTAATCGCAAAGTGTACGAAGGTCATGCTCGACGACAGAATAATCGAAATGGCTAACACCATTTCGGGAGATCTGTCGAAAGGTAGGGTCCCGGAACACTGGACTATACCGACAATTACATGGGTCAATGGAGTCCCTGGTTGTGGCAAAACCACGTGGGTAATGTCCCAAATAAACCCCGAACAGGACATAATAATCACAACCACGACTGAAGCAGCAAAGGACCTCCGAGAGAAACTGGCAACGAGAATAGGGGAAGAGAGGGCGAAAAGGAGAGTCAGAACAATGGCATCTCTACTTGTAAATGGTATGAGTGAGGGAGAATCGTGCACACGCCTAATGGTGGATGAAGCCCTCATGAACCATTTTGGATCCATTGTACTGGCTATCCAAATAGCGAAAGCCAGAGAGGTGACTTTGTTAGGAGATAATAACCAACTCCCATACATAGATCGCTGTAATCTCTTCACTTTGGAATACAACAGACCTAATAAAATCACAGAGGTTACTAAGGAGTTACTGTGCACCTATCGAAACCCCCAGGATGTAGCGTATGCCCTTAGTGAAATCTACAGCGGCATATACTCAGCCAATACTCAAGTACAGTCCCTTTACCTCAAGCGCTTCTCAGGTGCAGTGATCCCAAAATCGGAAAGAACCCTATACCTCACTCACACCCAAGCTGAAAAGGCAAGCCTTATCAGCCAAGGATACGGGAAAGACGAAGGATCACGCACACTTACCATACATGAAGCACAGGGGCAGACTTTTGAGTCAGTGGTGATAGTGCGCACAGTATCAAAAAAATCCCATCTCCTAAAGAGTGTTCCCCACGCTGTTGTGGCCATCTCTAGACACACAAAGTCTTGTGTTTATTACACAGACAATGCCACCGACGACGCCACAGCTCGTCTGATAATCCGGGCAGAGAAGGCCACACCAACAATAATCCGGGACTACAACCTGCGGATGGCCATGCGCAGGGGCGACGAGCAAGTCCGAAACAAGATATTGGCCAATCCACTAACATAACTAACTCTATCAACCAAGTCACTAAGAACATCTTAGTACCTAAAGGCGACGACGTAGAGGGATTACTTTACTCCCCAAACACAAACACAATCACTAACACAAACTAGAATAAGAGCAATATTGTTTAATATTGTATAGCAAAATCACAAGGATAATAGAATTCCAAAACCTTATCTAATAATACAAATATGTAATAATAATAATAATAATAATAAAAAAAAAAATCAACAAAAATATATGCACATGTACAAATAATTATAGAAAAAGAAAATAGCAACTATAACAACAACACAAGAAAAAATATATATATATATATATATATTAAGTTATCTTAAGTAGAAATAAGAGACGATGTTTAACTTATAAGAGAGTAATAGCATAAACTAACAACCCTAGTAATAAGTATTGTAAAAAGCACTGTAAATTTTTGCGCGGAGCAAAAATAAAAAGTAACACACATAACAAAAACCTAAATCAAAAAAGGCACGGACCAAAGAGTCTGTGGACTGTAGTTTTATTAATGAAAAAAAAAAAAAAAAATTAATTAATAAAACGAAGCCAGTTTCGTTAAAACTTTCAATGCTTTATGAAAAGTTCGATGCGAGCATTACTTTGTTTGAGTGATCATGACTTTCACTTCAAATCACTGATTTTTAAACTTTATCAAACTATGTTACGACCGTAACATGTAGTTGATACTATTCGCTTAAGCCTTTGATGTCAAAATTTTACAATACAATATAACCTTAAAATGTTTGTCGTTTCATTGACGGGTGTCTGAGATATCTTCATTTCCAAGCGAGTGGAGCCGCGGGTCATAGCAGGTTTAACGGAAACGCCCTTTTACTGCGATTCTTATCTTTAGCTTGACGTCTATTGCCGGTAAAAACGTTCGCGTCATTTATTAATGTAGGTCATGCGATGTGCTTAACGGTAAACCGTTTAGTGTTATCGACTTAGTTTAGTTTAAACGTAGAAAATTGAATTTATTAAGTAATAAACTACGTAACATTTTGATTTGAGATAAAAAAAAATCTAATACTGTTCTATTTGTTATGTATTTATTCATTTGTTTTATTTTATTTGTGATATAAGTGTATAAGTTATATATACTTGTCAAAACAAAATAATGACCACTTTCTTTGACGATTCCATTTTCTTTGACGTTTTGCTTTCCTTAGCTTCTTGTTTTATTAGAAATTATCAGAGTTCATTGATATCTCGAGTCAGAAACATCTTTGCAATATGCCACAAGCACGCAGGCGTCATATGGACTCGGTGACAGCAACCAGAGCCGTTACAATGATTGAAGAAGGTCATGCGCAGCGATCTGTGGGTTTGCAATTAGGATTTTCTCGAAGAGCTATTCAAAATCTATGGAATCGTTTCCAAGAGACCGGCAGTGTTAGAAGAAGACCTGGTTCGGGCAGAGTTCGCATTACAACAGCTCAAGAGGATCGTTACATTCGATTAAGTGCGCGCCGAGATCGCACAACGACGGCCTGCAAGCTGCAAAATCGTTTACGGCTTACAACGGGTACTCGGGTCAGTGACCAAACTTTTCGTAATCGATTGCATGAAGACCATCAGGCATCAAGAAGGCAAGTTGTCCGTGTTCCATTACCCAGAAATCATCGTGCAAATCGTTTAACATTTTCCCGTCAAAATTTGGACTGGGATATAAACCAATGGGGCATGGTGCTCTTCACAGACGAATGCAAAGTTAAATTTTTAACGACGATCGGCGTATAAGCGTATGGTGAAGACGCGGCGAGAGATTTTCAGAAACCTGCATCCATGAAGTCGATCGTTTTGGTGGTACAAATGTAATGATTTGGGGCGGGATAAGCTTAACCGGCAAAACTGAGCTCCCTATTTTAAATGAGGGTACTGTTACTGCTCAGCGGTATATTGAGGAATTGTCGGACCACATGTGATCCCATTTGCCCAGCGAGCGGGTCCTGGAATCATCTTGATGCAAGACAATGCTCGTGCACACACGGCTCAAGCGACTCGGTTTGTACTGGAAGCCTCTCAAATTCAAATCTTGCCGTGGCCGGCGAACAGTCCGGACTTAAATCCAATAGAGCACATGTGGGATCAGTTGGAACGAAGAGTTAGAGACGGTGATCAGGAAATCCACAACCAAAAGAAACTCATCAACGCTGTTAAAAGGGTCTGGGAAGAGATTCCAATGGAACATGTCAGGCATTTGATTGAGAGCATGCACTCCAGGCTTCAGGAGTGCGTAGCGAAACGAGAGGGGCATACCCGTTACTAAAAAATGAGCATGGAGTATTTTGTTATTATTATTACCTAACCTTAAATGTGTTTTTTTCTTCCAAAAGCAAATAAACTTTTTAATCATTATTATTGGAATAAATTGATTGGTCTACACGGTAAAAACAACATTAGTTTTCGTTATGGAGAAAAAAATATATATTGGTTTTATCATTTTCATGGTACAGACAAAATACCTCGTGGCCCTTATTTTGTTTTGAGTAGTATATTTTGTTAGTCTTACTTTTATTATGTCTTTAAAGTATAATGTTAAAATTCAAGCTACATTTTTGCACACCGTTTCTATCTCACTGATAAACGTTGTTTCCTCTACCCAATGGTTGTCTGGAAGAGATCGCTTCCAGCGATAAGACCGCCAATATTGTACAAATGATTTGCCTGTAATGTTATTGTTTCTTGTGTCCTTACTTGTGCAATATAGAATATTTATTCTTATTTGCTTCCATTTGTTATTAAAAATCTTATTTACATAATAGTAATTTGTGTTCTATATGAACACTAGGAAATTGAATCATGCATAAACGAGATCAATTTGAATGACTGCGTAGGTCGCTCTCAACGACGCCTACACTGTCGTTTAGCCGCAAGTTGGAATAAGCACGTAAATTAATTATTATAAAAAGGCCAGTTTAATTAAAACTTTCATTTGTTTTATGTAAAATTTAATTTAATTTGATAAAGGTGGATGGATTTTGATTGTTTATATAAGCGTTTCCTGCAAAAACCAAAACAAACAAAAACTCAATTTGAAGTTCTGCCCTTTACTTTAGTACGCCTTGGACCCAAATAACGCGTATAACTAACTAACATAACCTTGAATTAAAATAGTAACAGCAGGATAAAAATACTAGGTACATCTTTTGTTTTGAATATCAAATGGAGCCCTATGAGTTCGGGGCATCTCTTTGCAATAGTATGAAGGATATGAGCTCGCATTCATTTATATTATTAAAATATTCCAGAACACTAGATAAAAATAAAAGGCATTGATAAGAGCGCTTGTACAGTGCACTGCACTTGTGTTTAGAGTACCATCTGATAGCACAGTTAATTAAGTCAGTCAGTATATTCCTCCCTTACATTTTATTTATTGAACTGTAAGTGGCCAACTCGTGTAAGAAGCCACAGACGACTACAGAACGTATCTTCAAATAATAAAGCTTATTTTCCTTTCACCAAGAATATAATACGTATTTCTAAGTACTCGCGAATGTACACGAAAAACATATTGTTGTGAAAAAATAACATCATTACCCAGCAGCGGTGAGCCGATAGGTACAACTTGTGTTCAGTGGTATGGTTCGTTAACTAGATTAATTGAGTACGTTCTAATAATAAATTTCCTCGTAACCAACATTATTGTTCTTGAGACAAAAGCGAAAGGAGCCTGCGTCTAGCAATTTCTTTGTCTTATCAAAACATTATTTCTAGATGTCAGCTACAAATTGAACTTTTATTTCTCTTGCTTTTATCTCTTCGCTTCAAGAAATCCAGAAATTAAATAACACTTAGAACGCACTTGCCTCATTTAAACATTTAATTGAAAATCGATAGTTTCATCTAAAGAAAATATAATTATTTGATTAAAAAAACACTTTTTTTTAAATGTAGGATCACATCTAACTTCTTAAATTACATACAAATTTTTTTGTTCAAATAGTTTTATGTAACACGAGAAAACTCATCTCTGTTTATCCAGGCCTCTTGGAGGCTTATAGCAAAATTAGATAACTAGAAATGAGACGTACCTTGCGACCTTTGTACCGAGTTTTTAATCAGTGAAACTTTTCCCATAACAGTCCTCGTGCGCCTGGCTTGTTTGAGTTGTATTCTTCAAGTGGGCTTGACAACTTGACATGAATATTGGAATAAATGTTCAGGAATTTTGTTTCGTCTTTGTCGGATGGAAAAGTTGTAGTAATTACTTGTTGCTGACGCAAACAACTTTAGACTAGCAACATTTTTGGCACTTTATGTAAGAATAATATAGGTATTATGTGAACATCATAAATATTGTCAGTTTGCCGTTTTATTTTGAGCCTAGATTATGATTATGAAAATGAAAAAAATGGTCTTTGTAAGAAAAATCATAATTAAAAAGCCCTGACATACAAAGTTAAAACCAAACCGTCAAAATGAACTTAAAACGATGCATCGAACTCGGCGTTTTACGGTTTTCCCACTGAGAAAGTGGGTCAAACGGGATCCCTTTCGTCCTTTCGCGTAAATATCCCGTTACAACTCCATAACACCAGCAGAAATAATTTTGTTAAAAATACCTTAATAATTCTTCGTTGTTCCTGAAAATTGGTAAGTATTTTAGATAAAGCTAATCAGCCGGCGATGAGCCCCGCCCCCCTGACCCCGCAGGCTCGGGAATCAATTTGCTTCTGAAATATTTACATTCATTTACAGACACGCCAATTTCAGCCCTGTAGGTTGAGGAAGTCACTTCGCACATCTCAGAGTAGGTACATATTTGGAAAAAAAAATCAGAAAGTGTGGAAAACATGCGATGAGCGATAATAAGCTCTACAATGACTTAGGTTCGTTTCCTTTGGGGACAACCCGTATTTTGCAGGTACTGTTTTCTGCAGGATGTCGTTTAGTAGCATATACGTTTTAGTGCTAATATTCTCATGAAAATACCGTTTTACCGTTACTGATCCAGTTTTATCATTGAAGACTAGGACCTGTCTGCATATAGTTTGATCCTGCGATCTTTACAAGCTCGTCTGTCCATCTTGTCGGTGGTCGTCCTACGCCCCCGTCTAAGCCCCAACGGCCACCAGTTCTTCGCGCTATGTGCCCTGCCCATTGCCACTTGAGCTTACTGATTTTCAGGGCTATGTCCGTTACCTTAGTTCTTCTACGTATCTCCTCATTTCTGATTCGATCTCGTAGACAAACACCGAGCATAGCCCTAATCGCTCGCTGTGTGATATTGACCTTTTATAAAAGGTCCATAATTAGTTAGTGATAATAAACAATATCTGTTAATAAACAATATCTCCTACTATGGCAATTAACAGTAATGGCTGTTGGCTTTTGTACTTCCTTAAAAGAGCTTCTATAACGTCTTTCGTTTTTTTTAAAAACGGCAGATAACTACCCAAACTGAATTAATGAGATACTTCTCCGGATCTTCCGCAGTCTCGGCAAACTGACGGTCGTAATTGAAAAGTTACTTTTTAAAGGTTTCCAATCTTTATTCATATTTTTTCTCATTTTCCTTTCATTTTTAGCGATTCAAAAACAGATTAATTTACGTTTTTCTGCAAAGTAATTCATACCGAAAGAGTCAACAAAGCTCAGAGGGTTCTTTTAGGGACTCTTTACAATATGGAAATCAAGTTGCTTTACATTCAGCTACTCTTGTTTTGCCCAGAATATAAGAACTGGGATGGTACTTTATTTACGTTAAATCAAGAACGAACTCTGCAGATCAGTAGTGAACCCTTAAATGAATACCTCTGTTTTGTAATGGGCTGTCATGTAAATATCCATATAATGTGCATGTGCTAGCGGAAAACATAACAGAAACATAGATCTCAGATAAATTTCCTCCGAACCGTTTCAATAAAGCGCGATCTTCTCTTGGTCTCAAATAACTTGGTAGAAAAAAAAACCGCCATCAAAAAACTGTCTAAAAATGAAATAAGATACCAAAAATTGCGTACGGGTGGGATTCGAACCTGTAAATTTCTGGTTAACCGGGCCAAAAGCTCTTTCAACTGAGCTACCGTGTTGTCAGTCCGACCGTGCGAAATTTCCATAATGGCCAGAAGGTTGCAATTTTTGGTTTCTTATTTCATATTAATTCTGGATATAAAATATGACACTGTGAGTGTTCAAAAGAAGTTCAAAGTGTAAACCAGTTAATATTTTAATTATTTTTTTATTTCATGATTTTTAGTTATTACTTAAATCTCAAAAGCTACTGAATCGATTTTGATGAAACTTAAACTGTGCCTAATTTGAACTACCTGATTGATCTAAAAAAGAATCGTCTCGCTACGACTTCTCGTTTTCTATGAATCCTGAGACAAACATACATATAGGTATATGCTTACGAAATTTTGCACACGTGTATCAACATACTTAAATGTTATCCAATTCTGACGATATCACATACATACAGGTCGGATTGATTACCTCCTATTTATTTAGTCGGTATAAACGACGACCTTCGTGGTGTAGTGGCTAAGCACGCTGGGTTTCAAGGCGTCGCCGCCCCGAGGTTTCGGGTTCGATTCTCGGTCGGGTCAAAATAGAATCAATATTTTCTGTATTGACTCGGGTGTTGTGGTACCACCGTTGTGTCTGGTTTCCATAACACGAGTGCAATAAAAGCCATAAAAAGTCATAAAAGTCATTTATTTATGCAAATAGGCCCATTGAGAAAACTTTTACACGTCTTAATAAAAACCCTACCACAGCTTCGGGATAATTTTGGGCTAGTGCTGAGAAGAAGCTGCGTAACAAACTCAGTCACTATTGTCAATGCCTCTTTTCAAAAGGTTTACAATGTTTGTGGTATTCATGCAAGTCTATACATTATAATCTTTTAAATAATCATCTACTATATAATACGCTTTCGTCATCAGGGTTTCTTTAATGACAGTTTTAAATTTATTGACCGGTAAGTTTACAATGTGTTCTGGTAGTTTAATGCAAAATTTTATTCATTTCCCTATGAAAGAATTACCAACCTTTCGAAGCCTAAATTGTGGAATAGCAAGCTTAATCTTATTCCTAGTATTATAATTGTGTATATCACTTTTTTTCGTGAATGTGTACTTTTTTGCGTACATACTACATTAATTTTTTATAAATATACTGAGAGGCTACAGCTAATATTCTAATTTCTTTAAACACCTCTCTTAGGGAATCTTAAGGTTTTAGATTATAAATAGCTCGCACGGGTCTTTTCTGTAATATAAAAATTGATTTTATATCAGCAGCCGAGCCCCCCTGTATAATGCCGTAGGACATCAAGCTATGGAAATAAATAAAATAAACTAACCTAGCTGTTTCTATATCAGTCAAACGTCTAATCTTCCTTACAGCAAAATCAGCTGAGCTTAGTTTCCCTGACATTGCCTCTATTTGAGGACCCCATTGTAGTTTGGAGTCTAAAGTGATTCCCAAGAATGTTGTAGAGTCGATAATATCAAGCGATTTGTCTTTTATCTTAACCTGAGTTGATGCCTGTCGGACATTAGGCTTCGTAAACTTTACACATTTAGTTTTACTTCCATTTAGCAGGAGATTGTTACTTGTAAACCAATGTAATACTTGTGAAAGAGTATTATTTACATCGTCAAAATTTTCTTCACCTCTTGGTATTTAAAAATTTAAGTGAAGTATCAGCTGCAAACAATACTACCTAGTCTTGTCATAAATATTGTCACAAAGAAAAAAAAAATGCAAATAATATTTATTACTTTTACAGTGTGTTAGTTTTATACATAAATATAAAACAATTTAAAATATAAAAAGCCTATTCGAAGTGGTCTCCATTGGCTGCAATACAATCCTTTAAACGTTGAGGCCAGTTATCAATAGAAGCACGCACTCTTTCCATGGGAAAATTCTTCACTGCCAATCGTATGGATTGTTTTAGGGACTCCAAATTATCTTGGCGTTTATAGCAAGCCGTACTCTCTAAAATTGACCATAAATCATAATCCAGCGGATAAAGATTGGGACTAGACGACGGCTAGTCTTCTGCTCTGATGAAGTCCGAAACGTTCGCTTCTAACCAAGAATGCGTGGACCGAGCTTTATGACCCGCCAAGTCTTGTTGGAAAGACCATGTTTGGTTATTAAACATGGTGTTGTTAAGGGGCTTAACTACCTTCTCAAGAATGGTATCTTGATACACTTGTGCCGATGTTTTGATACCTGTTGCATAAAAATATGACTCAGTCACTCCTTCATAGCTAACACCCCACCAAACCATCACTGAAGTCGGGTAATGCCCACGTTGCACTCTGCCGACTGATTGGGAAGCTTCCTTAGCGGTTTGAGCATAAAAACGGTCATTTTTTGTGTTAAAATGTTGCTCAATTGTAAAGATTTTCTCATCCGTAAACAAAATTTTTCTGTGACCTCCCTTTGCGTACCGCTTCAGTAGTTTTTGCGATTTTACCACCCTATTCTTTTTTAAATTATAAGTTAAAAATGATCAGAGCATCTTATAGGCTGCAAGTCCTAAGTCATCTTTTAAAATACGCGACATGGTTCTGGGTGCTATCTTCATCTCCCGAGATAAAATCTTTTGCTTTCGGACAGGATTTCTGCGAATTCTTTCTCTTACTGCTTTGACCACCTTTTTCGTACGAATACTACGTGGACGGCCAGATCTTTTTCTGTCACAAACAGAGGCGGTCTCATTATACCTATTGATAGCCCGGTACACAAACATTTGACTAATACCAAGCGTATGGAGAGTTTTAAAAATTGCATTTGGCTCCATACCAACTTTGTGTAATGCAACCACAGTGATTCTGTTCACTTTATCACTCTATTTTAATATCGCAAAATATTATAAAATGTATTGGCGCCAAAATTAAAAAACACAATAAGCAATCGTATAAAAATGACAGATTCCAAATTCAAATGTAATATCTTTCTTATTTTTAATTGTAACAGTATTGCCAGACTGTGAATATCACAAAGATTCCTTACAAAATGCGGGAGGTCATTTATATGTATCAAAAATAAAAGTGGTCCCAATATAGATCCCTGGGGCACACCCATTGTTAAAGGCGCTCCAGAAGATTCAATTCCGTTTACATATTGTTTTTGCGTTCTACCTGATAGATAAGAATTAATTAAGTTTGATGAGTTCAATGATGCCCCATAATGACATATTTCTTTCAGCTATGCTTTATGGTCCACACCATCAAACGCTTTGGATAGATCACAGAAAATTCCTAAAGCATCATGCCTATTATGCTAGGCATTAAAAACAAGTGTTAAAAGAGCAACTCCTGCATCCGTAGAGCTTCTACTTTTAGTAAAACCGAATTGTGTATTATGTAATAACTTATTTGATGAAAAGTGTGCTAAAAAAAATTTAATTATAAGATTATATTTAACCAAAGTTAAATATAATCTTATAATTAAATTTTTGTTTTTATATTGTTTTGTCACTATACAAACTTAATAATATAAATTGCAAATTGCACTTGTAAAAAGCAACTTTGGCTGTGTAACAGACGAGGAATCGAACCCCGTGTCTTACGCAATCCGGGCGTATGCCTATACTACTCGGCCACCGGCACATTAGCAAGCCTATTGAATTTTGCAAGCGCATTCTTTAACGCGTAGGCTGCGTGACGTCATTAATGTTGCAAGTTTGCTCTTTCAATATCCGAAGGAAATAGTTTTACAAATATTTAACAATCGGATAAGATGAACGAAGCCAATTTATAATTAAATTTTTGTTTTGATAGTTTTGTCACTATACAAACTTAATAATATAGTTTGCAAAAATTGCACTTGTAAAAAGCAACTTTGGCTGTGTAACAGACGAGGAATCGGACCCCGTGTCTTACGCAATCCGGGCGTATGCCTATACCACTCGGCCATCGTCACATTAGCGAGCCTGTTGAATTTGGCAAGCGCTTTCTTTAACGCGTAGGCTGCGTGACGTCATCAATGTTGCGAGATTGCTCTCAATATCCGAAGGAAATATTTTTACAAATATTTAACAATCGCTTGCTAATGTGACGGTGGCCGAGTGGTATAGGCATACGCCCGGATTGCGTAAGACACGGGGTTCGATTCCTCGTCTGTCACACAGCCAAAGTTGCTTTTTACAAGTGCAATTTGCAATTTATAAATATAATCTTTTCATATATTTTACTCAAGACTGGCAGAATCGATGTTGGCCTGAGGGGTCGATTTGTCACCCGATTTGAAAAGCGGTATTATTTTACTAATCTTCATTAAACTAGGAAATTGGCCGTCATCAATACACTTATTAAAAATATAGCTAGTTGAGGAGCTATTGTGTCGATATTTAATTGATTTTATAATATGCACAGATAGTCCCCACAGATCGTCAGTTTTTTTCATATTCAACTAAAGAAATGTTTTTATTATTACTTCAGGTCCTACATGCCTCAAGTGAAATTGACAATTACATTCGATGACATGAAGTTTAAGAATAGATTCGGCTGTTACTGAAAAAGAGGCAAGTTCTTTAGTTGTAGTGGGCGCATTTTTTATTTATTTTAAGTTTCATGTGTGGGTGCTCCCCCTTAAATAGCATTATTTTTTATTGTTCGTGTAAGAATCGTAAAGCGGTTACCAGGATACATCTTTCTACCAAATTTCAACAGTGTGATGTTTATAGTTACAGAATAAAGTGGATGTGACATACGGATGGACAGACAGACAGTCAGGCTTGACGAAACTATAAGGGTTCATTCAGTTTTTTGCCATTCGGCTACGGAACCGTAACGCAAAAGTAACGCTGCAACCAACCATTTATCAAATATTGCAAAAAATAGCTCTCCATTTCATTGAATTAGCATTTACCAGCATAAAGTATGCAAATGTCAAAAGAGGCAAACAAACAAAAAGTCTAAAAGAAAGTTTTCTCTTGTTATATGTTATATCTCGATTTTAAAAGCTTTTAGCAAACTTGGCTTCACGTTTGCATTTTTAAGTAAGTAGGTATTGTTTGTAGATATTTTGTAGACTCTACCTTATTTTTTCATGGGAATAGAGCTGAAATAATCAGAAACAACTTCTAGAATAGAGTTTTGATTTCATGAAACGAACTTAAAAAGTATGTACTTTGGCCAATATACATCTCGTTCAGTCACTATGAAACAAACATTACATAGTAACTTATTTGAAACGAAAGATTTGAATAACGAAATAAGAATTTTTAAACTTAGATTATCGGTTTAAAAAGTTTATAAAAGGCCTTGTAAACCATAACGCAATCAGTATCATGACGAATCATGAGGCACACGCTCTTGCACAGTAGAGGAAAATCTTATTAGAACGTATTCAGAAGTAACGTACAAATATGTCCCTCGGGTAAGCCTCGGGGTCTCTGAAATTGGATTAAAAACGTCCTCAAACTAAGATCAGGCGTCTCTGGCAGGGATATATGAAAATTATTACGCAGCAATATGATCTAAATAAGTCTAATTATTTACAGAGAATTCAACTCGGCAGTATTCAAAACTTCTCATTCTTATCATATTATTATCATAGGTTCGACTTGCAGTAGATAGTTATAATAAAAGATAGTAATGTATGGACATGCATGATCACTGCAAACATTCTAAACCTTTTGAAAAGAGGCATTGACTGAGTTTGTTGCGCAGCTTCTTTTCAGCGCTAGCCCAAAATTGTTCCGAAGCTGTGTTATGGTTTATATTGTGGAAAAACACATTTATGGCTACACCGTCTATGTGTTTTTCTAGGGATTTTGAAAATTTCTCATACTAAGAAATTACAAGATGATGCAAATACACACGATTACAATCAATATACGATACGAGTTACCCAGATAGGTAGATAGGTACAAGGTACCCGAAACATTTGTCTATTTCCAGTGTGGCTTATTAGTGATCCGTGAAACGTTTATGCCGGTTCACTTGCTGGTCCTAAATCCAGATGATTCGGTGTCACTGTGAGCTGTGCTGTGATAAATGGAAATCAGGCCACACTGTAATTACTTGAAATGTTAGCGAGCCGTGCTGCGAAACATTTGAGTGATTACTTACTCAATCCCAGATTAAAGCAAGTGGTAGAAGGATTAACGAGAAACGGTTAGTAGAAATTTGTTAATCTTGATGCGTTTTACATTCTTAAATTATTGCAAATGTTCAGCACATTATAAACTTAACCGAATCGAGTCATTTATAATGATTTTCTTTTGTGCCAAAACTGAGCTCAACAGGATTTTCATTTACATAATAGGTTTTGTAAATAATACTGGTATGATGTCACGAAAGATACTGATGTAAAATATATTATTAATGGACAGTAGAAAAATACAATGAGATCTGACAATAGCGGCATTGACAGGGGTCCAACTTGGTAGTAACGATGCCATTACGAAAAGCTTCGGAGAAAAATGAAATAGTCCATCTATTGTGCTTGTATTATTTTTTATACTCTAGAAAAGGATCTTGACCAAAACTCTACAGAAACTCTGCGTCTGCATACAAAATGTTCGGATGAAATATATAAATATTTGAAAGATAACAGACAAAAATATTTTAGAATAAAAATAGGGGTGTACGAGAAATTCAATGGCAGATTAGGCATTTTGAAGTTATATTTTGTGATTGCAGAGTTATTGCACCTACATTCATTTTGATGCATTCAGAAGGTAATTGTTATATTTTACTAAAGTAATTTCAATACTTAATTACTTAGTTACCTTTAAAGATCCAGTGCAATATTATAATTCACAAGATTTTTGAAATATAAACTACAAAGACGCAATCTGGGCCCGGCTTTGGTCAATATCCTTTATAATATTTATATCTGTAGATATTTAAATATGCGTACAAACGCATGTAGACATAAGCATCCCAACGAAACACTTTGGAATAAATGAAGAAAACATTTCTGAATTAGAAGTCCGTTACGTTAACTGTACACGGTAAAGTGTATCAAATCCACCTTTTTTATGACGGCCCGGTCCCAGGCCAATCACTAAAAAGGCAAAAAGATTTATATTTCGTTACCATAAGGACCATTGAAGACAAAATCATCTGACATGACATATGCTATTTATTCGCTCTCCCGTGCTAATTTTAGGCCCATAACTTAACTGTTAGCACATATAATACTAAGTAGTTCCCGCAACTTTCAAAATGGATTATCTCCTTTTAAGACTGCTTATTATACATACGTATACTTTTGACGTATTTATTGAAATTTGCATGTCGAACAATACTGTTTGTACTCGCTGATGCAAAGTGGCGTCAATACATGGCGCACGAGATTTGTAAACTAGTAACTGTAGTTCAATGCGTAGGATAGCTTTTTTCTCTAAAATCGACCGAAATGGAGAACAATGTTTGAACTAGAAATCAAATATTTGCATGGACGAAGTGGGTAATCGAATTATAAATACTTGTTATAAGTAGTCGGTAGTGTTTCAAACTATCATTTTCTTCCACCAATTTCTAGAATAAGAACTAAGTCCAATAACTTTCGCAATTCTACTGGTAATAACCTATAATCAATAAGAAATTTTTTTTGAAGAATAAATTATATTTCGATTGGTTTGAAATTTATCTTCTTTCCAAGTAATTTGAAAATGATCTCAGTGACCATGAAGTAAAAACAATATTCTCAATTTGTTAGATTTCCAATTTATTAGAGTAAAAGTGGTAATAGACACGTTTATCATGGAAAAAAAACTTTTATCAGATGTGTTAACAGAATCATGCGCTCACATCCTCACTCGTTGGAAATGCGTAGTCACAAATCACATAAATCCACATCATTTAACACAGAACAGCTTCTGTTGTTTTGTTACTTGAAAACATAATCACAAAGCCATTAGGTCTCTTCCGATTGCGTAGGGCAATGAAACTGGGCGAAATAATAGGCTATCATTAAATTTGGTCAGTTTCAAAGTCCAATAGGAGTAAAAATGATCCTCACAGATGCATTGGCAGCGTCACAAAGAAACGACTGATATTAATTCCGTTTGGATAATCCTTTGATCTTATATCTAACGGTTACACATGTAACGAATTATAGCATAGTAATAATCAGTGAACTAGACTGTGCTAACAGGCAATTAATTGGCTTATATCACGCGTTATGCAGATGCATGCACCTCTAAGTGTGAATCCAATTATCTTGTTTCAAGATTCTGACTTAAGGTTGAAGCAAATCCCATCCGGCACGGGAACAGCACCAACCAAGCGTCAACCATACGGAAGCACGTTACGTAAAGGGAACAGCAACGCCTCGGCATGGGATCTGCACCGGATAGCGAAAGCCTCGTGTCGGATCGTGTTTGCTACAACTTATGTCAATTCTTCTTGTAAATTACAGCCCGTTTGACAGGGTGGGCGAATAGTTGACAACCATCGGGCGCTTTGCCGTAAGCGCGTTACAATGCATGCGCTGCTGGTCGCGAGTGGGTCCCGAGTTGATCTTGTTGTATGAAGTTTCATACAAACAATATTGAACCCCTCGATTTGATACGGTGCTGTTACCAAAACTGGTATACAGATGTGCTACAACCTTTAGTGATCACGGTTGTGTCAACTTTTACTTACCTATATGTACTCTTATATCGTGTCTTAAGAATTGCGCCATGTTCTAATCCGATGGCCAAAACTTTCAAGTTCAAGCACACTAAGAACATTGTTTCGAGGTGTTCAAAGCAAGAATCTCATAATCATTTAACTGAAACTCGGCAAGAGTCAAATTCAACCTCAAAGGCTCAGCGTGATTGAGGATGGGTCGGGTACAATTTCTTATCGCGTAGCCTTACGAGTAAGCTGGTACAGTGGTCCCAACTTGCAAGTTGTAAGGACTTAGCACAAACTGTTAAGAGCTACACTGTACGCTTATCAGTAACTGTAGCTCATAACTTGAGTCAATTACGCCAACTTGAAAGTGAATCACAGCAACAACATTTAATAAATTCTCAAACAGACTTTTCGAGGAAAAAACATTTTAACGCTAGCGATGTAAGTCAACATCCGTAGTACCTAAGCATAATTACATGTCTCCGTATTTTTCAACATTAATAACGCCCTGATTCCCTCGGTCATTTTAATTGTCTCTGAAGGAAATAGAAATGTGAAAATACATCAGAATTCCAGCTAAAGAAAATTGTTTGTTGTATTGTGAGATGTAGGTCGTAGGTATTTCTGCCGAGCAGAGATTACGGTGAATATAATAGAGGCGGATTTATCGAGTGTAACGGCGTCTGTTGTCCGAAGGGGGCAACATTCGGGACGTATTAATACAACAAACTTCAACATGAGCCGTTATTTGCTATTTTTACCAGCGACTGGTTACAATACACTTTCGATTCGAGCATACTCAGGGCTGTATAAGTCAGTGTAAAAATAGTATTATATGATAACGCCGAGTTTACGTTTAAGATCGGCTTATTATTACGGACCATGAGTTTCAGCGAGGTGGGCGGGTGACGGCTGAAAGAGTGCCTTCTCGTGATAACGTCGGGGCCCATCATTATAAAAGCTACCTACCCACTTATCCGAGACAGTGGAACAAAATTTGTGATAGTAGCGGACCCGGCTCAACGAAACTCCCGTTCCGTGAATGTTCACGTTTGAACAACTTTTAACATTTGCAATTATAAACTTTAATTTTCGACTGTAGTTCTGCTTTAAATTTTGATTATTTGAAACAAAATTCTGCAAAACTACAATAATGCATTCTTAAATTTCAGTTATATCACTATACAAAGCACTTTAAAGACGTTACTAAAATTAGAAACATGTCCTTCTATGTAAAGCTTTTACATTATCAATGAAGCTTTATAAGAGAACATGACCTTGAATTTCCCCTTCTAATACACAAGACATAATGCAAGAAATAAAGCTTTGTTTAAGGTCACAGTGATGTCGGTAGCCTTTAAAAACGTCCACAAAAGAGTCACTCGTTTATCAGGCTCAGCTCCCTTTTTTAGCCTAAAATATGATACATAATAAAATAAATCCGTATGAAAAATTACCATCAGCTTAAACAAGATACTGAAGGTGATATTAAAGCAAATCATACGACGCAGAGAAGGTTGTAGGTTGTAACTATAGAGGTAGCTAAATAACTAACAATAATTATGTGGCGCAAATAGCTCAGCCAATGAATGAAGCTGGAGGTTTAAAACGATGTTTTGTTATTTTTCTTGTTTACATATCAAATTAATTTTCAGTGCAGTGTGCGCTTCTTGGTTTTCTGTTACATCGGAAAGGTTAAAGCTATTAAAAATGATTGACTCTGGTTTATCTTCAATTTATTACAAGTAAATCTAGATCTAAGCAGTCGAAGTAACAGCTAATGCAATCTGTGGCTAAGCTAAAACGTTGCGGAGTTCAAACGGGCTAGCACTTTAGCTGATTTTATTGTTCTCCATTAACGGCCACTCCAAGGGTAGGGTATCTCTTTATTTAGGTGGTAATTAAGCTAAATTTACAGTGGGACCTATATCGGTCACGCCGGGGCCGCGGCTCGAAGAAATTTTTAACGTTACGCGTCACTGCGATGATTTAATAGGCACAGATAACACCGTAATACAGTCTAGCGGGCCTTTGTTGTCTCAACAGTGATTTACACAAAGCCTTTATGAATCCGATAAATATTACCCTAAAAACTAGAGCGAGTAACATCTGTTCAGAATAAACCGCTCTAGACACGTAATGGTTGGCTCGCGTTTTACGGAATACATTTATTAGGATCGGAAATCATTCACTCAATCTGTAAACAGTCAATGTGAGCAAAACGCTTCTTCGTGAAATGCCGAACGTACTGATTTAATTGTCTTTTTGTGGAATATTCGCACATGTGGTGGGTTGAATAAACTTATAAAAATAAACTGAAAACTTAAACGATGACCGATGTGGCGTGATATTTATTGAATAACAAAATGTCGCTTGTAATTTGGCAGTGTACCAACAAGAAAATTAAGATTTAATATTATAAGATACACAGTAACCTCAGTGTATTCATAACTAAAATCATGTTCGGATAGTTGTTTCTTAAAGACATAATAATAAGAGAGCTTTTAAGTAAATACCACGGGCCTACCTAAATAAGACGTTATGGACAAATATTCAAACTCACACTCAAACGTTTATTTAACAAGAATACACAGTAAACAAAGATAACATTTAAAAATAACCTCATCATAAAATATTGTCTAAAAGTATCAACAGCTAGTAAATGCTAGTCACTGGCCTCTCCTCACTCTCATAAAAAATACTCAGAAAATTGTTTAGCAAATACATATTTCCTACGTATTGAAGTATGACCTTTCAATAGTCCAGCTTAGTAGCTTCGTAAGATAGTTCTTGTATTTGTGAATTATTGAAGTGCCCTAGACCTGTTTTGCAAAGATTGGTTAGCTGGATAGGAACGGGTATCAATAAAATCGTCATCAATGTGGCAATGCGGACCGTGGATGCTGGCAAGGTCTCCTGCGCCCGCGCTGATCTATCAACATCCGGACAACCTTGGGAGACGCTCGTCAACGTCATAGCATTTACACCGTGTTTACTTTAATTTGAAACAGGTGAACTTTGTTGCCTAGAGTTAAATATCAATGAATAAAAATAGTTATCTGCTGCTGCGTGAGTGCTGCATTACATGTGTGGGTCGTAAGTTTATTAAGTAAACAGAGACGATGAACAGTTGTTTGTTTAAGTTAATTATCGTATCAATAAATTACTGAATATACTAATAATACTAAATAACTGATGGTCGTTGGGGCAGAAAGTTCAAGATTGGAGACCCTTCGACCAAAAGCGCAGCGTGGGACGTCCACCGACAAGATCGATGGACGACCTTGTAAAGATCGCGTAATCACACTGGATGCAGACCGCTTGTGATCGGTCGTTGTGGAAAACCGTGGGGAGGCCCTATGTTCAGCAGTGGCCGTCCTATGGCTGATAATGATGATGATGATGACCTTTATTTACAAAAAAGGCATTGCTAAAATGACTTTAGCGACCGAAGATCTTAAATAAATCTACGAAAGATGCCACGTAGTGCACTTTTTCTCCATGTATCTTGCTGTCCCACTTACCTATCGACGTGCCCTTAAAATAGATGAAGGGTCGTACACGCTCTTACGGAATTAATTACGTATGCTACTTTTAGCACAGCGATCGTACGAGTTTTACAGTCGAGCGGAGTTTTGCCTCGATTTTTATTAATTAGTCGGAACTTACCTGTATTGGCGGGCTGCCAGCGTCTGGAAACAATGCAGCTCGCTTCGACCATTCGTCATTAATTGCCTTACTTTTCGGGGGCAATAAAAATCGTTCTAAGAATATGCTTCGGCACGGCCGCGTACGAATATCTTGCATGGCAAGCGACCCGTTAAAAAGCAACTGACGGATCTTCCTTTAGACTATTTATCGGTTTAAAGATGATTTTTCGAAATACATTACAGAAATAAGTAATGCCTATAGTCTTATCCTTGAACTAACACAAGCGGTAAAGAATCGTTTATACTGAGACGTTTATACGAGGACTCCGATGTATTATTTAACACATTATATTACTTACGAGAAGGTAAAGCCTACCCTTAAGTATTTAGGTAAATGACGCCGTGTACCTCTCCAGATTGTTTGTTTACACACACACTGATATTGCGGGGTACGTGGGCTATGTGCTAACGCTTACAACGAAAATGAGCGTAAATACGTATACGTGACAATTTTGGGAAAATTCCCGTAATTATATCAACATTTAATATTTCTCTTTACACAATTTCCGTTTTTAGGTACGGTTAAGCGGGGCATTATTTAAAACAAAACACGCTTACATGACACATGGTAACAGACCGTTTTTGCATTGTTTTATTATTAGATTCTTGGATCTTCGCGTTAATTATGTTTTATTATTTTCTTAGAAATTTTATCTTATTACGTAGGTTATAAAGTACATAGAGAAGTTGATAACATAAAAACAACAATGTTAATTATCTGTCGGAGACAAGTCAGACTTGACAAGCAAGTAGATAAAATATTTAAAGGTAGATACTTGTTGCTTTTCTTTCTTTATTGGCTGTGCCACTTATTTTCATGTAGATACGATAAATAAGGGATCACTTTATTGAGTCTGAGTACCAAGTTGAATAAGTAAGTAATAGCTAGTGATCTAACTTATTCAAGAAAGGATATGTAACAAACATCCTTTGTAAGTGTGTACTAAAAGATGCAAACTAGTTTTATATTCTTATTCCATCACTTAGATCGAGACGACAACTTTGCATATTTGATAGGAAAGGAATCAAAACGCGCTATTTGTAAGTACGCCTCATAATACTGATAAAATATAAATCATACGAGGACGCTTTGAACTATTACAAGCTACGTTATCACAGTCTTTTAGAAGATATAAAAGTGCAACAAACTTACTCAACAGGTACCGACATTAGGTACATCATTTTAGATTCAAATTTTCGGTTTTAAATTAGAATAGACCCAAATATTGAGATGTTTTCAATAAAGACACTCTTCTTATCAATGCTATAACACGCCAAGTCAAAGTGGTTTTTGCTCAAGGGAAATGCTGAGGTAATTTACTAAATTGCGTGTCCCTTGATAACACTATGGATAGAACGTGATAGACAAAATAAATAACACGACTCCGTCATTAGTCATCACGTTCACTAAGTATTCACGAAATAAAATAATGGAGTGAAATTCCAAGCGCAATTTCAAAGTATAAAGCAAAATAAAGTCACTATTTGCAATACTCTCACCTCAGCTCGTAATTCAGGTTTATTCGGAATATTCATTCGAGAGGCCAATCAAAATATTTCCCTTAATAAGTAATTGTTTCTGCCCGTGGAATACTCATGGCTCATGTTTGCACGCCTATATGCAGGAGGGATACAGGCACTACCTTAATTTTAAGATCACATTTTATAAATTTTATTCTCAGCAAATAAATGATTAATTTAGGTACCTATTAAAGGCATACATTTTTGGGAAAACTAAAAATCATCATAGAAGATTTAAAATTCCTAATCCAAAAGAATGGAAATCACAGTGCATATTGATCTTCGTTCCAGAAACTAATAGATCAGAAAAATAATTCTGAGAACATCTGGCCCAAGAATTAGACTTAGATGAAAGAGTGCACTTTTAATTAAATTCTTGAGCTAACTGATTGCTCTAACCACGCAATCGTCGCTCACTCTTGACCTTTTCCGTTGGTTTCAAAAAGGAAAAATGCGACTAGCGTGAAAAACACTACAACGGACAACGCAATATCCCTGTCCTCGATTTATGAAAAACGCTTCATGAAATAAAATTCACGGACCCAACATTTTATTTTCCGAATGCATTTCACCTGCGTTCCAACATGTTGTGAACGTGAATACCCAGATTTCATTCAAATAAATTCTGTATCGCCCATTTCCATCCTGTTTTGAATTTTAATAGTTTTCACAGACAATTTTTGCTCTGAACCAGTTTTGATACCAAAATTTACACAATCATTTTACCACGCAAGAGCATAGCTAAAATAATACTAAATAAATATAAATTAGAAGTGACTTGGTCACTTTTAAAATATAATATGTATTAGCACTTTCATTTCGTTTTGTGTTGACGTTGATTGATGATTCGCATATTTGCTTGATAAGTCTACACTATATTTTATGATCTCTTTTCTTTACTTTATTCTCTGGGTCAATACGTACGAAATTTTTCCTGTGCTCAAAGAAACAATATCTTCAAAATGTGTACACTCGAGGCGCCATCCGTTTGAGGGAGGATTTGCATCACGGAAAGCAGACTGAATTCTTCCACAGACTGATATAAGCCAGGGCTGTGTGCCGAGCGGCTTCTACACACATTCAATTTTCCGTCCGATTGTACTCGAACCAATATAATGTTACGAATATTCTGCAACTACTCCAGAAAAAGCTATTCGGCTTACTTTTAAATGCAAAGAGACAGCTTACTACGAGTTTTATATGACTCGCACCTGAATACTAGTTTAGTTAGCACTGTTAACTTTGTTTGAAACCATAACAAATATCCAAAAAAAACATACAGTCAAATGAAAAAACCCCTCCTGTTTCAATGTTTGTAGTCCGTTGAAAATACATGTACCTACATGACTAGGATTAATCACATGTCATTTTTTTTTAACTTTGAAACATGAAGCTCTAATCTTTAGTTACATAAATTTGTTGATACGTTTATCACAGAAATAATCTCATAGGATCAATAAGGATTTATAAGGTAAATCTTGATTGATGGAGCTCGAAGTTGGTACACGCGTAGAATCAAACAGAATAATATCACGACCAACCTACGACCTTATTAACGATTTATTTTTTATGTGATGTAGAATGTGTGTGTAGGCTGAGCCTAACCAAGCATAAGCAGCCTTTGTTCTACTTACCTTACCTAGTATATCTACTGGATATATCATTGTATTGTGCTTCAGTAGTAGTAAAGGAGCGATACATGAGATATTTCCAAAAGGTTTTCGTAAGACCGAGCTGAGCGAATCCCACAAGATATATTAAGAAACACGACTATGCAAATAGTCGTGTATATTGTGGTGTGATGGTGTCGTAGCCTTCGACTCACCTAACCAACCAACCAAACCAAACCAACCAAAGTCCCCAAGTTTTTGAGTAAGCCTCTTTCATTAATATTATCGAATAAGGCAGGTAAATTACTCACGATTCAAATCTAATCTCCTGTTCCAAAGTTATCCATAAAATAAAATTTGCTTGTTGAGGAGCATACCTTAAAAAGATAACGATAAGCCTAATAATGTGCGTCATGGTTTATTAAGTAAAGATAAGTAAGTTCTATATATTTTTTATCAACTTATTAACTTCAACAAATTCGAAATTACTCAGAGTCATTGCCAAACGTCACTATCACGTGCGAAAAATAATCAATTAATATTTGCCGTTAACATACTCACTTTATTACACCGTAACTGTGAAAGTCATTTAAATTAGCCCGGTTTACGAGGATTTTCAATATACCAAATTGGAAAATGTAATCCGGTGGGTGAACCAAAAAAGGGGTACGCTTAGTAAAGTTAATCCGAAGGTATGAGCAAAAATGTGATACTAGGTAATCAGAATAATATATAAATAGTGTAATATAAATTAAACCGATTTAAAAAAACTCACTAATAGACGGTTTACTGCCGACTTCATACTTATATTACTTTTTATTTCTTGAATTTAAGTTTCTCTCATATCTCAAAAAATAATAAATCGATGCTGATAATACTTGTACTATTTCCTCAGTTAGAATATACCTGACTAAACTTAAAAATAATCATCACGATACCAATTTTCATCTTCACAAACATACTACAAATCGAATTGAATACCTCCTTCTTTTGAAGTTGATAAAAACTGTAGCTCAATAAATACAGCGTTCCACTATTTATCGGAGCGGTGATTACACATGTGCTGCATCAATAGCCTGTATGTAAGCGCTGCCATAACTAGGGCATTTTAAAATCGCTCCCTGAATGGGTATAATACAGAACGCGGCGTCATTACGAAGCTTTTGATAAGCATGGGGAGCTGTTCCACTGAAAAGCTGTTTACGGTAGGTAGTTGGAATCCAAAGGAATTGATGTGAATAGCTAAAATAAATATATTTGGTTGACTATCTGTTATGTAGGTAGGATTCTATTCAGGTTTAACGACCGCCGCGGTGAAGCTCACCACGCTGGGTTTCAAGGCGTCGCCGATCTGAGGTCTCGGGTCGATTACCAGTCTGGTTAATGTAGAAATCATTATTTTCTTAATTTTTTCGGGTCTAAGTGTTATGGTTCCAACGTTGCTTGATTTTCGATAACACAAAATGCATTTGCTACTCACTTTGTAATCAGAGGAATTTATGTCTCATATATTTTTACTATTCAGGTGAGGTAAGCTTACATTAATTACACTGTAAAAATTTTGAATTACTGCGTTTATACAAAATAAACCCATTTTCATTATACTTAACTCCTATTTAGATATTTCCACTAGTTTATGTGGGTGGTACTATTTTGCGATAAGAATAGGTTTTTTTAATCACATTTCTTACAGTGAAACTTTAATCCAACATTTTAATGTCATCTTTGTTAAAAATATTTGACTGTCATAAAATCTTGTTGACTATACATAAAGATAAGAATAAAATGTCCTTCATAGATAAATTTAATCAGAGTTGATAAAAATTGCACGACTTCGTGATTTTGTGATAAGTACACAGTGGATTTCATTGACTAAACGAATAAAAAGGTCAAGAATGAATCAAATCACAATTAGTAACTACATGATTATTTAATTTTTGTTTATTTACACTTTATTGCACAACCGGAATTAGTACAAAAGGTGGTACGCCATATAGTATACTCTACCATTACTTCGGAGTCTTGAATTGAAATACATTGCGGATATTATTACGTTTCTAACCACACTAATAGTTATAAATTAGCTAATAAATATCCCGTTGAAACACTCCAAATGCCGGTACGGCTACAAACAAGCGTCGTACATTCGAATTTAATATTCGCAAACTAAGTAAATAATAGAGTAATAAGAAATTAATTTGCGTGTTTCCGTAAATAGAAATAGAGCAGATTTCGCTATTACACTTTACGTAAAAGAACATGCGACTTACTTATTATATACTTACTTATGTAATGCATGTTGGTACTTATTATTTCACATATTCTCTAACAATTTTCTATTCGAAATATACATATTTTATCTGCTGCGGATACTATATAAAAGGTTTTTACATATGTAAGATACTTTGATATCTGAATGTGTTGAAATGGCTTGTCAATGTTTCCATTTTATGTAGTAGTACTGAAGTTTATAAATATAGTATATAGGCTACTATATACTATATTTGTAAACTTCAGTTTACTTATATATTGAACTCTTCATAGGTTTTAATAATTACAAATATAGAGGTAAAATGGCTATTTATTAAATAATGCACCGTTCAGATACTGGTGTGGTATTGCATTGAATACTACGAATTCTTTGTGTAACCAGTATGCGAAATCTATTTTTAAAACGGCGCAAACGATGTGAAAATTCTATAAAACCTATTTATTTTATACGAGCACAAAATATCAGGAGGAGACCGGCCGAACATTTGCGTTTGTTCCGGACAATTTTGTTCTTGTAAAGTGAGAAAAGATGATAATCGCTTCCGGCTGTTTTGTGTAAACATGAAAAGTGCCTTTTGAAATGAAAATAGGTGTTTCGCTGTACATTTTATTCTATTTCGAATTCTCTCTTGTTTTGAAAAAAGTAGGCATATTTTGCGCTTTACGCTACCAATTCATAACTAAATTATTAATTAGTTCAATTATACATGTTGCTGTTATATTTTAAAAACCGCCCAATTATAATCTAACCCGTTACATTGTAATTTATTGTCACTAGCTCGACCAGGTTCAGCATTAATGCTTTTTGTGGTTTCAATTGCCCCTGCACCCCTTTGCCTAGTGATTTGTCTAGAAAAATATAAATCTATAGCGGATAGTTTCCAGTTACGTACCACTCCCCCCATAATGGTGCGTGAATGGCCAACATAGGCACTCCGGTCTGCTAGCAATGTTTTTCAGGATGCTATTAACACTCGCTTGCACCCTGCGCACCAGAGAAGCGCATAGCTTACGCATTGTTGCGTAGAAGTTGTCTACGCCTGCTTCAGCGAACATCCCTGATGCACTACAGAAGCGGGATCATCACCCTGAAAGCGTAATTATACTGGACATGGAGAGCACCGTAAGCCCTTAGACTGCACGTGTAGAAAAAAATGAAAAAAAAAGCTCTGAACAACGTTGTCTAACGTCGCGTGTACAGCGTGCAAACCTCCGAGCCAGCATGTTCGCTCTGACAGACAGCGTTCTCCGTTCCCTATCGTTATCTTCGTCGTCCTTGAGATCACAATATGACCGAAATATTTGAAATTGAAAACTCTTTGTAGAGTTGTTGAGTGTAATAATGTATGAGGTTCGGTACAGTTCACAAAAATACGATAGATTACAATCTAACTGAAAAAAAAGGTAAGATTGCAATCTCGCAGTTTTCGCAAAATTACGGTGACATACATACGTCGTATCGTAACTTTGTACTATAAGGTACTACCTACTCGTAGTAGGTAATCAATAAAACAAAACGAAGTTAAAGGCCATACTTACGTCAAAGAACAAATTTTATTGCTAAATATCTTAATTTAATCTTTTATCTTTCCATAGATACCAGTCCAGCTTATTTATTTTACGTAAGACAGGTATTTACAGTACCTGTTCATTTGTGAAGTTTGACTGTTGAATCTTTTGACTTGCTTGAAGAAATTTGAAACAACAATAGAAAGTATTTTGGCGAGTTGTTTAACAAACCTAATTATATTTAATCATTATTAAATTCAAAATTCTTCTTTGATGTTCCTACCTTCCGTTAAATGAACGATTCGATTATCCAGAGGTATTGAATTATGCTACTTTTAAATGTAGAGCAAATTGGTAGGAAGTTAAATGTTATGCGGAGAAGTTATTGAAAACGTTTTGAAAGGTGTTAAATAGAAAATAATTAAGCCATATACCATAAGGTTATTCGTACCATACGTTCCTCTACAAGTATTTACTTCGGGTTATCCGGAATACCGAACACTGAATGAATGATGTGAGCGAAATCTGTAGATTGATTTGAATTGGTGATTTTCTGGTTATAAGAGTATGTTACAGTAACATTCATGAATAATTAAGAGTACTGGTGCTCGTAGCGCAGTGGAAGCAGCGCTTTGGTAGTGATACCGAAGTGAAGCAACCTTCGGCGCGGTCGTGTTTGGATGGGTGACTATTCCAACCATATAAGTGACGTTTATCACGAGTATGTCCGTGCTTCGGAAGGCACGCCGTTGGTCCCGGGTCATATGAGTTTATATTAGTCGTTAAGTCTAGTCAGAGGCCTTATGGGCGGATTGATAACATCTGACGGCAGGGTTAGTCGCTTGTCTTGAAAACACCCGTCCACCAACCCGCAATGAGCCCGCATGGTGGAGTATGGCTCGAACTACCTCATAGTTGAGGTAAGGCCTTCGTCACGGTAATATTATGTCTATAGACATAATATTACGGAGTCTTATGGAGTCCGTACCATCGCATTGACCATTTTAAGCATCAAGTATCAGAGCTCCGACTCCAAAAAGGAATTGTTGACCTAAAATGGATTCCTGTCGTTGTATGGGTCAAGATTTTATCTAAGACTTTTTAGTGCATTATGAAGTCGCTTTTAACTTTTTTTAAAGTTATTTTTATACTGACCTTTCTGTCCCGAGTTTTGTACTTTCTGTAACAGTTCGATTTGGCAGTTACGAAATTAGCTCTCTAATTTAAAATATTGCAACAATAAGGTTAAGCACCACGACCGGCTTGCTGCTAATCAACCGTTTCCTTGGACCGCGTACTAGTGTAAATAAATATTACCGCGCCGCAAGCGTTTATGATTGCGGTATTTTGGTGAAAGTATTTTTGTGCCGTACGCTGCCGCGGCTACACCTAAACACCGGCTCCCTTAATTTATAGCCGTATACAGATGATTAAACGGAAACAGAAAACAATATCCTTGGCAGCTCTCCATCGATTTGCCGCACGTCCTGGCCCACACGTGTATAAATCCCTCGGAGTGGACGATCAAACAATTGAATCAGACGAAACTAATTCTGCGTGACAGTACGAGACGGATCCGTGATGTATCGTTGGTAAGTATAGATAAACCTTGGAGAAAATTATTTGTCATTTATCTTGGCTGTTAGATAACGGAGGTAAACATCGTATCACAGTTTGATCAAATGAATCAGAGTATGTATTACAATCTAATAAATAATATGCAAGATAATAATACGTGTAAATTCTTCAAAGTTTTCATGAAGCGGTCCGATCAATACTTCAGCGTTTAAAACAATCTGTCGATAAACGTTTTCTGCAATGGTCAATAAACCGCCTACAGGGATTCGGGACACGGCGTGATCGGCAGCCGCTTGCATAAGCATACAAAAAGTGCACTTACGGACTTGAGCCGCGCCGGTGAGGCGGGATCGATCTAGCGGGCCGAGCCGGCCATTGGGGACCCGTCGCGACCTTCGGGATCACAGCACTGCACTCTTTACCAACTAATTTTAAAATTCACTCCACTTTACTGTACACTTCACAGTAGTCCTCACTCCTCGCCCTCCTCGGCGATCGCTCGCGCAGGCTTCACAAACAAAAGTCCCCAATTAACAACACAATAACGCCCCGACGTCTGTAAGTAACGTTTTAGGATTCTATTCAACAATTCATTCAGTTTGCGCGGGGTAATGGCTGGAAACGTGGGCACGTTATACTAATGTTTCAGGGTCTGCGTGTATCGATCCCAGATATCGCGGGAGATAATCCGGTATTTGCGATAAAGGACCCGCAATCGTTTGATAGAGTCGTATGGTATGTCATGATTGAGACTGATATTAAGTCCGCAAGGATCGGCGATCGAGCAACTCCATTTTATCGAATTGTGTTCGATTCTAAAATTTTATGGAGATATTTTACTCCGCATGAGAAGCGTTTATTACTGGAACGTTGATGGCTTTATTAAACCGATATCAGATTAGTGGAGCGTTCTCAATCAATAAGCAGATAATTTAATGGGCCAACAAATTATCGCATCGCACAATGGATTTTTGTGGTCCGAATGGCCGATCATATACCCCTAGTCAAAGGCATAATGACGTATAATGCCTCCCGGGTCCGGCGGAAGGGTTGCCCATTGTGGCCATGTAAATAGTCTCCGAAGTGCTTGCGCTCGGCGAATTTAAAAAGGATACATTCGTTACAGGAACGAGAACAAAGGATATTCAAATGTTACCTTTAAATCAAAACGTTACGAGACTTTCAATTAGAAACTTTTTTAAAGTAAGTACATGTAGGTACTAAATGAACAAAAAAGAGTTACATATCTACAAGAAAGAAAATAGAAATAGTTTAGCTAGTTACATGAAGAAGAATTAGTAATACTCTATCAAGAAGTAGGTAAGACTATTTGATCGGTGAATATTTCTCGGGGCTGCTGATATAGGCAAAAGCGAGAAATGATTAATTAACTTTGATCGGTTAATTCATCGAGAAGAAGACAGATTTTTTTATATTTGATATATGAGCTTGCCCATCTGACAGTTACTCCATAATAATGTGAAGATATGTAAATAGAATAACGAGTTCTACTATAAAATAAGCAAACAAAAATGAAGAAAGGAAGCCAGTTTGTAAACAACCGATCGCCGTTGAAGCACAGTGGATCAGAGATCTTGACAAGCGTAGTGTTAGGACGCGGATAGGTCAGATCATGGCGGACCGCCATGATCTGACCCCTTGTCAGATTCACCGGCAAAGTAAAGTCGCGGTCTCAAGTGGACTAGAGCAGGATCATAGGGGATCGAGAGCTCTTCAAGATCGGTGCAACTTTAGAAGTGCACGCCTTCGATACGTGTTTAAGTGATTGACAAAGCTCTAACCGACCAATAAATTGACTATTTTTTTAAATCTCAATTATGACAAAAACATTAAAACAATAGTAAAACCATTAAGTTAATAGAAAACAAAATTTTTAAACATGTCGTTTAAAGTAATTAATATAATTGTTTTATTTCAGTATTACCTCCCGCTAAGAATAACTAAGTATTAGGACTATAGTCTACTTGAATTGAATTAGTCAAAATAGATTCTATAAAGTAAGAAAAACTTTCATCAAGACAAAATCACGAATAAATCTTTTCATACCATTAACACCATCCGAGTGTTTAATTGACGTAAATATTTAATCGTAAACTCGCGAATCAAAGTACAGGAGGTCGTGATTTTTTCCTTATCGAGACGTTCACACAGAATTATTAATATCCGTCGAGAGATGGATTTTTACAGGAAACGGTTATATGACACGTGCTTTAGAGCGGAAAAGTCGTTGATTCCCGCGGCGAGCGATACGCGGCACGTGGCGACGCGCGGCAGGCGTATGCGGTGGCGCGGGCTGACTGACTGGCGGGCTTGCTCGCTTGTCGGCCCCCGGGCGGGCGCGCAACAGATACGCCACAGGTTGGGCGCGACACCCAACACCCCGCCCGCTGCCCCCACACGCCAATTTACATCCTCATTATCGTCTCCAGAGTCAGCATCAGCAGCACCGACCCCGTCATATGAGCTGCCTTTTTCAACAATCAAATAAACCGCGACAACCTTAGTTTGCTCATTTTGAACGATCGTGTTACTTACACGCACATGAGCAAGAAATGTTTGATGTTGCTTATTGCTAATTTTGATTCACGTTCTAAGAATCTATACTAATATTATAAAGCTGAAGAGTTTATATGTTTGTTTCAACGCGCTAATCTCAGGATAGAAACTTCTAGACCGATTTAAAAAATATATATTGGAAAGCTTATTGATCGAGGAAGGCTATAAAACATCACGCTACGACGGGAGGGGAGGGAGCAAAACTCAAAATGCACGGATGCAGTCACGGGGGACCGCTAGTACTTTAATAAAACAACATGTAGAATATTTCTTTTTCAAAGTTGATTACGTGCCTACGTTGTTTGTTTTGTTCAAATAAAATATGTAAGTAATTGACCTGATTTCAACTTAGGACCTTAGGCCTTAGGATGTGTAATTCTGAAATTACTGCTGTGTGAATTTCATCTGATTTTCACATTAATCAAAGCAAATAGGTCCTTGGGACTTATTAAACTCTATATCGTCATCTGTAGACTGTAATAATAGTTAGTATAACTACGTTACTCACAGAGGCTCAAGCAGACGAGCCCTATTCCCATCAGAGGAAAGAATCCAATATCTCTCCTCAGTCCGATATCAAATCGCTGAGACATCAATTTGTTATATTGAAGGCCTGCAGGTCTTCATCTTAATGTTGTTTCTCTCATTACACTTTGAGACGACTTTGCAATTTCTTGAACTATGCAAAAACCATATTACCTACTAGAAATGTATTTCTTTCGCTGCAATAAGTAAAAAAAACTAAGTATTCAATAGAAAATTAAATATTTACATTTCTATCTGTCATCATCACTTCTTAAGTTGCTAAATTTAAAGTAAGAATACTGCGCAGGTTTTCAATTTGCGTATATTTCTTTACGAACGGATTTTTCGCAACTACTGCTACAAATACATATAAGGTACCTCCTTTCTAAGAGTAAAGTAGTCACTTACCCTTTATTTTGCTTTTTGCCTAAGATGATCGCTGAGACGTTGTCATTCCGACAATTTTAGTGATGTAACCCAATAAAATTGATATTTTTGTTGAAATCAAGTAGTAAAACAAAAACAAGTAGGATATGTACCATTCATTGAAATATATACATATTTGCTGTAATTTGATAGTGGTCATAATTTTCATGTCCGTTTTTTTCAGATGCACCTACACGATTTAAAACCAATTAGGTTTTGTTAATCAGTGTAGTTTGAGTTCCGATCCATGCATAATATTTGATTTTTAATAAGAAAAGAAAATTAAAAATTATCACGATGGATCAATATACATCAAACACACACACACACACACACACACACTCGATTTATGTCTAGCATTGAAAGCACACGTAAGTGCACGTAGATTGATTTGTTTGTTTTTGTAACTTGTTTGTTTGTTTGCTTCCCTGTAAAAAAATATCAATGTATTCTAAGGACAAAGAGAGAGCGGTTACTTCTATCACAAGCATAACCTGCTTAACGGGAGTTTCCTATACCAATTATGTATGTGCAACTTATAATTCTATTTAAATAAATTATTGAAAAAAAAACTACCTTCTTTTTTAAGGAGGGTACACTGTACTTAAACAGCTTCAGCTACAGTTTACTACTCTCATGATTAACCTTTCAAAGTGATTTATCTGAATGTCAAAGAATTGTTTTACCGGGAAGCCGTTAAGTAACTTGTACTGTGTGCAAAAGTAAGTAATATTATATATTGATTTTAAAATGCCGGGTTGTGCTATCTTAAACCAAATGGAAGGAAATCTCTCAATGGTTGACTACCTGAATGGAACACATGAATGCAGCATACAAATATCACTTTCCTATGACAAATTATTAATATGGGGGCACTGCTCTTTATATAGTGTGCCCAAAAAGAGTATCGGGTATTTGTTTGTTCCATAAAACAAAAAGTACTCGATAGTTTTATATTTTTTTGGGGTTCAATATTATAATACAAAATGGAAATTTATTTCGATAAGATAGTGTTATTCAATTGATGGCCGTTACGCTGCTGGCAATCTTTTAATCTGGAACAAAAATTGGTGGCGAAACGCTGGCACGTACGTGTCAGCGTTTCGCACATTATACACATTATATGTAAGTACATATAGTTCAATGATGCTGCCATTTTTGCCATGATTTTACAATTGCGTTATTGTTGTTTTCATGAACATCTGCGAAGCCGACCGTTCTAAAAGTACCTAATTGTGACAGATTTTGCGATGTGCTGAAAAATTTTTGGGCCCAACTTTGTAGAAGGTTATGATTGGGACGTGTAAAAGTGAAAGTGAAACTCCCAATGGGCCGATTTGCATAAATAAATGACTTTCATGACTTTTTTAAATTTCAACACAAAAAAAGTGGCACCAACAAGACGGGGGCCATTGCCTTGACGTTAAATAAGAAAATGGAAGCTGCTAACGAACTATTATTGTAAAAAGTGGTGTCGAGTTGAGGTAACATCAACTGGTTTCCTAGAAGCCCCGATTTTAGCTCTCTTGTCTATATCATTAGAATATATCCTTGAAATTAAGGTTAATAGGCATAATTTGCCACATCTAGCAAGATTTTTGTTTTATTGAGCTAACAAATACCTGGTATTCTTTTTGGACAGCCTGTATTTTTTATCTACGCTACGGTAGGTTCTTGGTCCAGCGTATAAAAGCCCTCCAGAGATTACGCACGTATTGATTTCCATTAGAAAACACAGCGCTTAATGGTCCCAGTGTCGAGACGTAAAAAAGCTCCACATTTATAGCATACTAATATTGTTTGTCCATTATTTAGTTAACTATTACACTAACAAAATCACCCAACTTGCATTCAATAAAACAATGTCAATCAATTAACGAATTAAAAGTAAAAACTTAACTGCAAAAGATTGATTGATATTTTAGGTAGCTAGGTGACATTTCCTAAAAGACACGATAGAGCTGAAAAAGTTCGCTTAAATGATGAACGATGACAAAAACTGATTTAGTTTTACGTTTTCTATGAAGGTGATCATGTTAAGGATTAGATAAGGAATGATATGGAAAGATTAATGTTATAAAAAAGTTCTTTTAAGGAATAACGCGATAAAAAGTACGATTCCATATTGGATTATCTTGATTGATTATTGCTATACCAGTGATTAAGGAACATATAGTTACATTTTAGCAAGTGCTATTACCTTAAAAAATATGAAAGTGTTAACTATTCCAGTATATTATTTAAGTGTTTCTATTAGTAAAATAATAATACTAGGAAGTATAGGTAAGTACTGCGATAATTTACCATCGCTCAATTATCTATCACAAACTTTGGTACTCAGAGAATGAAGCCGGTCCTTTTATACACTAAAATATTTAGCCTTGGTACTTAGTAAGTTGAGTGCTTAATAGACGTCTTTATTGATGACTAATGTAGCTATTAGACAGATAAATGATCACGAACTATTCAACAAACCTCTTAAACGAACAATTACTCAATCAGATTAATGTTCCCTCAAGACAGCCATTCTCCTTTTATATTTTCTACTTAGCAAAAAGTAAACAATGGCTCACTGATATTCCATTGTTGTGTTGACTATGTATAACATTGATATAGATATTAAGTAGGATCTTAACGTGTAGGTAGAAATAACTAACTTTTTCAATGTGTATAACTACTTATTTTTACAAAAAATACAGCATTCAGTTAGTTTCGCGTTTTCATTGTATACTTAGCGTGGATAGTAGCTATACCTACTTCGAGAGGTATTGAATCAGAGAGGTTTAATAATTTCAACTTCTGCAAGTTGGAAGTAAAGTCAATAAGCTACGAATACTGGAATTGAAATGTTGTAAAGTGCTCTGAATGAATCTAACTATTGGAAACAAACTAGAAACCAACAGGGCTGCCACTGGACCTATCATATTTAAGTCTAGCGAGAGCTGTTTACCTAATTATAAGTATAGCTCTCGTATAACTACTATGATTTAAGTTTAGTTGATATGTTGCTTTAAAGTTTTAGTCAAAAATTTTGAATTTTCATCACTAAGATTAGGTTGACCGTATGTTAGGTACATATTATGCGCATAGCATACTGAACTTTTATAATAGTTATCTGTCAGCTCAAATAAAGCAGTAACGACCAAAGGTATGTGATGAAACTCATGAGTCTAACAAGACAATTTTCAGTTCAATCGCCTGCAGTCTCTGTGTGCACTGCTTATATACAGTCGCCAGAACATCAGGTTACCCACTTTTGTTGCAATCGAACCCTTATCACAAATGCATAAGGTAACGCAGTGTTTACCTTGACGTGCTGTTGTCCATACTACAGTTACCAGACGTTTAGTGTTTGGTTGGAATTCCTAATTAAAACTTAGTTATAAATTAGATTTCTTACGCAAAAGTCATGAAAGAATGCCAGTTTTAAGAAAGGATTTTAGTGTTTTAAAAGATAATGACGTTAGTTGGTATCTTGAGCGATTAACAATTATTCAAAACACAAATTACAATTACTCAGATAGAGTTATTATTCGCTACTTTTGTTTGAGAGACAAAAAAGGCACTTTACATCAAATTTTTAAGGTCCGTAGCCGAATGACATAAAACGGAATCCTTATAGATTCGTCAAGTCTGTCTGTCCGTCCGCCAGTATATTCTAAAACTTTAAGCATTGCACAGTTGAAATTTGGTAGGTAGGTGTATTTTGTTAATCGCTTTACGAATCCCGTACAAAAAATAAAAATAAAAATTCATTCAAGAAGGGCTCATACATAAAACTAAAATATATTTTTTATATTGGTAGTTATGGACCCCTAATTTAGATAAAGTTGGTAAGGAACCGTCAGAACGCGAGCCCGGCCCGTATTTGGGTTTAGACTACAAACCTCATCTTCAATATATTTCATATCGTGATTAACTTTATGGAGTTTCTTACAAAGGTAGAAGGTAAGTAGATATACTGATGTGCCAAACTCATGTAATAATCTTTTGCTTGCATTGAATACTCAACAAGGCAAGAACTCTTCGTAGCTCGCTACGAAACAAAATAAATGGTAGGTACCTACTAATTTCGCAGCTACGGCTCGTAGCCATTGCTACGAAATTAAACAAAAATTTGCTTTGCTGTAAGCAAAGTGTTAGTTTTTAAGTCACAAGGAACCCTTGTAGTTTCGCCATGTCCGTTCGCAGTCTAGCGCAGAGACCTAAGGTGCTATAAAATTGTAATTTCGTGTAGATATTTATTTAAAATCTAGCCCACCAAAGTGGTAAAATAAAATTTTCCAAAAAAAATATATTTATTTACTCATACAAGTAACGTGGGGGTGTTTTTATTGCAATGTGGACCCTCTCTCAACTAAACGATAGTAGCCAATTTTTTGTAATTTAATTAGTGATAATATATTTTTTACAAAGTAATATGC
Source organism: Pyrausta purpuralis (assembly GCA_963924145.1). Taxonomy (NCBI): domain Eukaryota; kingdom Metazoa; phylum Arthropoda; class Insecta; order Lepidoptera; family Crambidae; genus Pyrausta; species Pyrausta purpuralis. The sequence goes on along the minus strand of OZ001649.1, from coordinate 9,274,007 downwards.
TAAGTTAAATGATCACGTATTAGATATTCCTTAGACGTTTGAAAACTACACACAAAACTCATTAATAGAACGATGTTAGGTCAATTTATTACCCGCAACTTATTTTCGTTTAATATAACAACGTAAGTAAGCTAGACTCTTACTAAACGTATTTGAAATATTTTTAACGAAATTGTTGATATACTATTACTTGGAACCCATGTTTACTTAGGATTTAATACAAGGCAAAAGAAATATGTTTTGGACACAGAAAAGAGGAATCTATTCGGTGGTTTTGTGCACACGTAGCTATCTCAAAATAATATTATTATAACCTTTGTCATATAAATACACGAGAACAAATAATATGCCTCTTTTTTAGGAAGAAATTATGTATCGTATAAAATCATTAAATAGAGAAAAATACCTTATTTATCTGTTCTGTGTGTAAATAATTCCAACATAAAATACAGTTTAAAAGTAAATATTTCATGTTCATGTCGAAAAGGTCTTTTTCGTCTGTACCGTAGCAAGATTGTGCGGTTTTAAAAGTCATTGAAAAAGTTTATTGTCGACTAAAAGTAAGATAGCAACATTTTTCATTCTACATGCCATTCTCAATAACCTCTTTACCTTCTTATCTTAAAGATATCTTCCCGTTTTCATGCCAAACTCACGATTTATCTCTCCGTTCCTCCGACATCTCCGGCTAGGCACACTGGCTCACCGCACCACGTAAGCACGTCTCCAAGTCTTTCAAAGTGACGGCATCACGACTGTGGGTGTAACTCTCTACCCTTGGAGGTCCGAGTCGAAGTTATTAGTCAAGAGTAAAGTCAGTCAGGCATGACCTTAAGGTTTGACTGTCAAAGAATGCTTGCAGCATTAAACCCACTTTTGTACACCATGATTTGTGCAATAAAGTCTATAAATAATTGAATAAAATAATAGTAACACTGTTTATGACACACGTACCACTATGTAGCAGCAGGTAGGTACTTTCACTGCATGTAATTAATTTATGAAATTAGTCAAGCGCAGAGATACCAGACACAATAAGTAGCTAATCTATATATTGTTATTGCGCTCCATAAGATGTCGTTGAGTCAAATTATTTTTTGTGCGCCGTGCGTCTACCCCGGATAAGCTGAGATCAGAGAAAAGAAATAAATAAAAATTGTCCTCCGTCTCACTTACGTACAACGACGGCGTAACCTATACTAACAAATAAAAACGCTGACTCAAATAGGTATAATTTGTTCCGTCTTTTAGCGTAACTGAAACGAGGAAAATAATTTATTCTTTTTGCCGCAAAAACCCGCTTCCCGCATAACAAATGTTCACTCCTCGCTTTTATATTTTTTGCTAGAAAATTAAAAAGGGTCATTTTAAATTTTACTTACCTAATTAAGAAGGAAGGCAAGTACAATACTTTAAGCAGGAAGGGAGATAGCTTATTGTTTACCAAACAACATCAGCGCAACATTCTAATCTTAAAGTGTTTGCCCAGTACTTCGTAGCATACCATAACCATGCTAGGAACGTGACCGGCAAAAAAATATTTCTTTGTATTGAAAACTACGACACCTTGCCTTTACCGTTCCGGCACCGACGAACACTGCTGTGCTGAGTGCCGTGCATAGAGCGTATTTTACCGGTACTGATTGACTGAAGCTTATGATGACCGTTATAAAGGCGGCGTCGCCGTTAGTCTGTGCATTGATAGTCAGTCCTGCCGATACAGACTGTCGGACTGATCACGACACGTAGAACTTGTTAACAAAATATAAAAAGAATCGCATTTTGCTCACTATAACCAAAATAACATATTGCATATGGGTATCATACGGGCATCACACGGGGATCGTATGTACGCGTTGACACGGTTTTAGCACGGATATGGTATGGTCCGGTGCAGTGGGAAAATAGGTTCATAGGTAATACATAACTATGTATGATTTTTATTGATACTAGATAACTTTACTGACTTAATTTGTAAGTAGGTACCTATTAAGTACTTACGCCACTCAATGACTAAAACATAACTAGCTGCAGTCTGCAAATGTAGTAAGTATTGTAAAAAGTACGTGGGACACTCAGAAAGTTGTGCGACACTAAAACAATAGTTCTACAGATATACATATATACATATTTTAATTAAATATTTTTAAAGTAAGTACTCTCCACCAGCCTCTATACAAAGATTCATGCGTCTGAACCAGTTTCAAAACACTTTTTCCAGTCCGCTGCAGACACCTCGTTTACAGCCTGCTCGAACGCAGCCAACGCATCTTCCGGCGACGAAATTGTATCCGTTTGAGATGATTTTTTATTTTTGGAAATAAAAACAAGTCACACGGTGTACAGTCAGGGCTGTAAGGAGGGTTGCCCAAGAGTTTGACTGGCGTGCTGTCTAGGAAGTCCCTCGTTTTGAGAGCGGTGTGTGCAGGGGCATTGTCGTGGTGGAGCAGTAGTCCGCGGAACCCAGTGTTTGCTCGCTTGTTGCTCACAACAGAGAAAACTTTTGGAAACCATTTGGTAGGTTGTATACCATTCGGCGTTGATGCTTCTTTGATCTTGAAATCGACACCAAGTGGCCAATCAATTTAAAAAGCTAGCGATCAAAATCTTCCCCCCGCACCGAGATCGCCTTACTTTGGTAGGCGTAGGTTTTGTTTGAAACACCCAAACTGTCGACATGCTCTTGGTTTTCGATCGTATTGATAAAACCAGGATTCATTACCTGTAACGATGACATAAACACGCTGAAAAACTTTTTCAGCATATCACGGCACCATTCCACCCGGGCCTGCTTCTGAGCGTCGGTGAGATAGTGCGGCACCCAGCGCGATATTAACCTTCTCACGCGAAGATGCCCGTGTGACGAAGAATCTCGTGAACGCTTCCCGATCCAATCTTCGATATGCTGAATCTCCTGATATGTAATTCGCCTATTATCTTGGATTCAATTTCACTGCTAGCATGTTTTCTTTCGTAATAGCCGCCAAAGGGCGACCGCTTCGTTCTTCATCCCCCAAGGTTGGTCAACCGCACTTGAATTCGTTATACCAACGATAAACGGTGGCGTTGGAGGGGCCTTCATCCATAAATGCCATTTGCCATTATCGAACGATTCTTCCAATTTCAGGCGACACATGAAATCGTAAAAAATCATAGCTCTAAAATGTTCCCGGCGCAGATTCATTTTTCAGACAGACACGATAGGTACTTTGAATTGGCTCGCAAAAAATGTGGAGGGAAATTTTGAAAATGGATGACACATATTTTACTCATAAATGTTAATAAATTATCGAAAAATAATCTAACCGGCCAGTCTCCCATATTATATCTGGGGGCACGGCAGTGCCCCCACCAAGTCGAGCAAAAAAGCGTCACGGCCGTACCGTCCTTTTCTCGAAGCAATTCAGACCATTTTCGACCCCCTATAACTTCGTTGTGGATAAAACTAGAAGACTGAAATTTTCAGTAACCATGCAGCATTGTAAAGACACGGTATATTTCAAATATCATTCAATTTGAACCAGTATTTTAAGAAATATAACGGGTCAAGTTTCTTAATTTTGTCACTCACTGACTCACCGATCATCAAAATTCTAAGGCACTTCTAGCAGACCTAGAAGCTTCAAATTTGGAATATAAGTAGTGTTTGGTGTATGATTCAAGGAAAAACTAAAAAATCTAGATAATACTGCAAAGAAAATTAAGCCCATACAGCCAAATCTTCAGTTATTTTTTTCAATATTGGCTTTATTCGTAACGATGTTTTACGGCAGTTATTATTATTGCGTGCAAAACCGCGGGATTAAGCTAGTCCCATATAAATATAGGCGCATGGTAGTGCCCCTGCCAAATCGAGCAAAAAATGGGTATTCCCGTCATGAAAACACGTGTAAATTAAATTATTTAATGCAAACATGTACCTACGTGCATATTCGTACTTATTACGAGTGCGTAAGGTTGTAAATTAATTATTATACCACGCGCTGCGATGCTAGCGAGTGAGCGCGGGCCGTTACTTACTACGCGCTGCGCGGTGCTAGCGCGAGGGCGCGGGCCGGGCGGGGACAGTGGCGGGGCGCGCGGAAAGGTGAATGTCGCCGAGCGAGCTGTCGCGGTGCTAGCGCGAGGCGAAATTGAAATCAGATTGTCATCTGTATACATAACCACGGGCCCGCGAGTTATCCACATCACGGTGTACCCCTAGATTTTATATTATGTACTTATTACCAGTATGTCCTAACTTTTAACGTAAAACAGTATGTACGATAAACTAGAAAAAGTAAAACAACAATTTAATGCATGAATTCTTATATTGAACTAAAGTCACAAATCACAATCGTTCATTGTTATCAGAAAAAGTTTAAAACTTTACATAAAACGTAACTTCTATTACTTTTCTTCTACAAACATTACACACAAACAAATCAATCATTAAAACAAACGGCTCCTTGACTATGACAACAGCTCTTGTTTCGCATAAAAGTTTCACTGGGATTTTATGTTCAATTACATAGTATTCTTGTAAAAGGCACTAATAAGTGTTGCATGGTATATCTTGCATTGATACAATTCAAACAAAATGACGAATGTATATTCATAAAAAATTACAGATTTATTGCTCAGTCACCTAAACCATGTCATTTAAAGTGAAAACTTATTACTTGAGAACTTGTGTATATCAATAACATTATTAATTTCATTGTTATTCCCAAAAGAAGGTACTATGTCAAATACACCAAAATACAATCGGTGAAATGATATAATAGAAAATTTTATATAAGTGCATTGCATGCAAGAATCACTACTCAAAATTCAATACATCTCAAGACGTTTAGTAAAAAGGATTTTGCATTAATACAAGTGTAATTTTAAACAACTGCTTACAATGAAACTAAACTACAGTGAAAGGGTGTACATTATTTTAAGTGCAATAACATTGCATTACTAGGTACTGTATTGTAAAAACAAAGGCTAGAGTTAGAAATTCTCATTTTCATTCGAATTATACCTATCTCTTAACCATTAATTATTATAAATCTAATTTGTACCATTCAAAATGCATTTCAATTAAGAATATTGTCTACAATGAGCATACAATTAAATCAGTGCATGGAATCAGGTTACACTCTCCAAAATGCAAGATTCCTGCATCCATGCAAACTAGTGAAAATATTTTCTGACTACAATAATTGACAGTAAATTGAACACACTAGAATCATAGAACCATAATCGTTTAAAAACATGACATAAAAACTATTGCCATTTAAACATTTCAGAATACTACATACATAATAAATATCTTCACAATGCAAACAACATAATTCTAAGAAATACCTAAAAATTAACACCACAGAATTTTAACTGCTACAATGAATTACAATATAGTATATTTCTAAATACATCTGGATGTAAAAACCAAACCTCACATGTCCAAATCAAATATGAGATCATTTTTGAACAAAACTTCTAAATATTGACCCTTGTTTAAATTATCGGGGTTATAGAGATCGGTGTTATGTTTGATGTTATCACAGGTAACGCGTTCATGATTGTTTTTATTTTCACAATCTTTTATAGAGTTCTTTTTAGTGTCAGATTTCCATATAGCAGGCTCCAATGGTTCTGTGTGCTTCTGTTTGTTATCAATAATGTTTAACACAGAGGTCGGTGGTGCATTTCCACTATTATAATCTTTATCAGTGTCATTGGCAATGTCACGGGGATCGGAGTACACTGGGCTATTTTTACAATCAGTTTCCGCATCAGAGGTGTCAGCCAGCCCACTATCACGTCTCTGTTTCAGAACCGATCTCAATCTGGACTTGGATACCTGAAAGCAAAAATATGCCTTCATAAAACACTAGGGAAAACAGAAGTTGTAATCACTTTCATTAGAAAATGTCCAACTAATTAACTATAAATATCCTATAATAGTCCTAAACAAAAAGCTCCTTATACCAAAAACTTTATACAAGGTTTTAGCTAGAACTGTTAACCATAACGGCCAATGTAAAAATAATTCCATATTGATGAACGATAAAGACGTCACGCGTAATGACGTAGGTATTCATAAGAAACCAAAAATTTGGCCCGGTCGGACCGACGGCACGGTAGCTCAATTGGAAGAGCATTTGGCTCGGTTAGCCAGAAAGTTGCTGGTTCGAGTCCCGCCGCGCAATTTTTGGTTTCTTATTTCTTCTTTAAGAACATAATGATGAAGTTCAATAAAGGCCTACGCACACAACAGTGCCGACACGTGCCAGTCAGTAACGTATTCTTCATCAATGTCAGTGAAAAATCTTTAATGTGTGTGTGAAAATAATGTTGTCTACTTTTTTTATTAATAAGCGCCAGACAACACACCAATTTTGTCGTGGTGTCGAAGCAAGGAATTTTCTTTTTTGTGTTCGAATACCAGACAACGATTATGACCGAGGCGTCTGCCATAAATACTTAAATACATATAAACATCCACGACTTAGGTACGTTCGTGCTTATCACACAAACATTTGCCCCTTGCGGTATTCGAACCTGCGACGCCCGGCGTAATAGTCAGGAGCGCTAGCTAACCAATACATCAAACGCGTCGTCAATGTATCATTTACACTCAAACTGGCTTTCACCCTACTTTTAGTGAAAAAAACTTGTTTGAAGGCTAGTGGAATATTAATAGTTTAGGAGAATTAAGTTTTAATTACTGAGAGTATGATCCTTGATTGATAGATCATTGGCAAAAAATGTGTGTAAGTAGTTAGAGTATTTTTTTTTTGGAATTATACATAATAGGGACTGACTAACCGGCTACTAAAAAAAATGACAAATAAGACAGAGATCACTTAATATTGAAAAACTGGTGCCGGCACTCCCGCCGCCCCGCTGCAGAGTTCGTGTTTGCGGCCTTCTCACACATCATGGAATGTGCACTTGTATAAACATTATAAGCAAAATCCGACCAAGTCGTACCAACTTCAACTGAATCAAATACCCTTTTTCATTCAACAATCTGAATGAAAAAGGGGTCAACTTACTTCCATTTAGCCAAAATACTACAATATTTTGTTGACTGCAAAAACACCTTTGTTTTTGATAGTGTTACCTTGTAGGACAAAGTTATATTTGCAGTTGATGAAATGTACTATATTACAAAACTACTGGTTCAATCTCTTTCAAACCAATTTTCATTGAAAGTATTTCTTATGGTCTACATTCAGTATTTATTCAGTATTTGTTAGAGAGAGAATGTCCATTTTACCACTTCAACAGCATAACCGACACAGACATAAAAAAATATATTTTGGGCATCTTTAGTTACATGTATGAGAAACTACCCTTGAATATCATATTTTTTATTCTCCTTTATGAATCGTAATGCAGTGAAGAGGATACACCTGCCTACCAAGTTTTAACTGTGTGATGCTAATAGTTTCAGAATAAAGTAGGTGTGACATACGGATGGACAGACAGAATTCATGAAACTATAAAGGTTAATTTTTTTGCAATTTGGTCATGGAGCCCTAAAAATGGATTCAACAAATATACCTTTGAGGTAGTTGTAATGTCATCTTCAGCTTCACTCTCACTCTTGCGCCGCTCTTGACTACGTTTTTTACTTTTCTTTCGTTGATTTTTCTTCTTCTGACCTTCTATTGAAGAGTTGTATCTGTAATATTTTTAGCAAAAACATTTAATTGTTATGCCATATTTAAAAATTAAGTAAAGTAGGTCAAAATAGTATTTTGTTGGTTAACATCATTATTTTTATTAAATACAAAATACATGATTACTCATATCTATTCAATGGCACAGTTTTGATAAGTATTTATTTACGTAAAATACTTATCATTTAGTGAGATTATGTAGGCTGCAAAATTATATAAAAACAAAGATAGCAATAAAACATACCTATAAAATTGTCTTGCAATAACATCACTAAATCTAACAGTCTTCTTCAAGCTGCTTTCTTCAGGTATACAATCTGAGCTGATGTAATCCATAGATGAAGCTACATCTCCTACACTGGATTCAGAGAAACTCCTCATCATTGTCATAGGTTTTCTCAAAATGCTCTTTCCTCCTTTTTCACAGTTTCCTGAATCAGTCCAGACTATCTCCTTTTCGACTGAAGTAGGGTACTCAATGTCATCCTCATCAAGCTTATTATCATCATCTTGATTTGAAGAAACCACTATATTAGTTTCTGATCCCAAGTTAGTGACTTCCACTACTGGAGAACTACTAGAATCTATGTTACTTTCCTTAGATGTAACTTCTGCCTCAGCTTTAAATGTTCTAGAAACATGTGAAATGTCAAAATGTTCACTTATCAAGGAATCTTCACTCAACCCAATTTGGAACTTATGTGGGGCATCACCCTTTATTTCAAGCTGCAAGATGACATTGTTATCCCAGGCTTCTCCAGTTACATTATCAAAGTTGACACAGTCATCAAACCTGATGATGGCAGCATAATGCACAGGAACATAACTAGATCCAATTGAGGTAAACTTGATAAAAACTTTATTGTTGATATGTTGGACTTTAACTGAATCAGGTTCAGTGTTTTTGACATGAAATGTGAAAGCAACAACATCATCTAAAACATTGTGAGTATAGGATGGCAAAGTATAGCCAAGAGAATCATTCAGGAATGGAATAGCTGCTGAAATTGAGTTTTGACAAGATTTATTAGAAGTTTCATTATTAGTAGAAGAAATCTCCTCTATTTTCCTATTTTTGGAATCATCATCACTCTGGGAGCCCGAGTTTTCTTCACTTTCAACCCCACTGTCTACCTTTAAGGAGTGAGAATTGTAACTGGTTAGGTCTTGTCTAATCACTGGTAAAGTTACAATTAACCTGCGCTTTGTTTTATCAAACTTAGCATTACCACATTCATCATTAACAGCATAAGGGAGGGTTAAATCCAATTTGTATTTTGCTGGATTCTCAGACTTTAGGTGTAGATACTTCTTTTGGACATCCAAAATACATTCTTTGGTGGAAGAAAGAAGGGGAAGGTGAACTTCAACAACCAAATGACTTGGAATGGCTGTGTGTTGTTTACTATCTCTGTGATATGTAAACTCTTGAAAGTCAACATTTTTCTGTTGTTTTATAGAATACTTTGGTACTGTGTAGCCATTATCAGTTTCATGGGTGAACTCAGCCTTATGAGTTTTAATTTTTCTCTTTTGTTTTTGAGGTTCAAATTCCTGTGTAGAAGTTTTGGACTGTGAGTAGTTGCGTTGAGGGTATAATTTATCCAGTACTTCAGGTGAAAGTTCTTCAGTTTCTTCATCTGCAGGTGGTTTATAATTTGGGTCTTCTTTTCTTATGACAGCAGGGATATTCATTCCCTTATATTGTGACTTCGGAAAGCGCAAATTGTTACTATCAAAATAAATATTGTAAGTTTTCTGTAATCCTTCATAAGCTGTTTTATTTACCAGCTCCCGGAATTGTTTGTTAACCTCGGCCATGCGCAGAGTGTCGGGATGGAATACGACATCATAAATAACACAACGCTCCTTTTTATGATCATAGTCCTCACGGGGAGGTATGATAGAATATGGTAGTTGCCAGTTCATACCTCGTTGACCATTAACCTCCTGTACATTGCAAGACGGCTTGGCGATGTTTTCATTACTGCAAATGTTGATAAATGCTTTCCTGTCGCCAGCGACACTTGTTTTGATAACATATCCTCCTTTGGCATTGATGAACGTAACATCATAGCCACGTTCTTTTTCTAGCTGGGTCATTTCTTGCTGATAGATGGCCTGATTCGCCGGGTCACGTACCTCCTCACAGTAGTCGGCCAACAGATCACGAAATTGCTTATTCTTCATTGCCTCTTGTATTACTTCCAGATCAGAACGAGTAAGCTGCGATTCTTCATCACGAGGTTTTACTCCCGTTGCCATTTTGTCTAGCGGTTGTTGGACAATTTATAAATAAACACGGTTTTAACTACGCATCCAAATGATTTTCAGCTGTGCTGCTTGCTTGGCTGACGAAATGTCTGCTGATTGGTTTGATAGATCAAACTGACAGACAGCTACAGACAATTCGTCTATGGTTGGTGAGCCGGCCGGCACAGCAAAAAATTACGTCATGGAAAAGTCTGGAAAATTCAAAATTACTTGGACGCTAGCTAGTGCTGTCTCTATCTGGCTGCCTAAAGCTGAACGCACACTTATCCGAGCCGAACGCGCCAAATGAATCTCGATCAACGAATCTAAATCAAGGAGGCCTCCCTCGCACACGTATATCCGCATCGGACGAATCGACCGCGTCGGCGTCGAATAAATCATGAGCTTTGAGCAAAAAGTGGGAGTGAGTATGATGATTTTATCCGGCGAGTCGTTCAAATCGTCCGAGTCAACCGCATTAGCCGCACCGAATCTGAAATTAACTGGGATCCGAAATTATCTAGGCTTTCAAGGGTTGTAAGGTCGTCCGTCCTTGGACATGTCGGTAGACGTCCCTCGCTGCGCTTTTGGTCGACAAGTCGTCCTGCAACTTTCCTGCCCCAACGGCCATCAGGTTCTTCGCGCCATGTGCCCTGCCTACTGCCAGTTGAGATTACTGATTCATAGGGATATGTCCGTTACCTTAGTTCTTCTACGTATCTCCTCATTCGATCTCGTAGAGAAACACCGAGCATAGCCCTCTCCATCGCTCGTTGTGTAATTAAGAGCTTCTTTATGAGGCCCACAGTTAGAGATCACGTTTCGGATCCGTATGAACGTTGAAAAAAATTTCAGATTTTTTTCTGCTTTATTTTTTAGTTAAATGATAAAGACCGAAAAGAACATGGAAGTTGGCATTTCACAGGTTACGCCTTTGCAATGACATTTCTTGCAGAAAAAAAAATGTGCAAAAAAAATTGCTGTGTTACATAAATGCTTTTGAACATATGACCTTGCTGTCACCTGTCACTTTGACATTTAGTGTTGTGTTTGTTTCCGGTGTTGTATTGAACATTATAAATAAATTACGATATGCTAAATTGAAGATTATACCCTCTCGCCTTTACTCTCCCCATATGGGGTTCATTTATCACATTCGCAGCAGTCGTAGCGTCTTACTGTCCCCATATCGGGTTCTCTGTAGTGTTAGCGTCACGTATTACTCTCCCCATATGGGGATCGGTTGAGTAGTCGATTTAAAATCGATGATTTAGCTATGTGGTGCGGATAATTGAATACTCTTTAACATTTAGACGGTAAAATGAGCAATCCATAGATACCAAAAAGTTGGGTGTTCCGACTAGTTTTTAGAAGGTGGGTCTTGTGAAGAGACCCCATGTACTAAAATGTAGTTATTACGATTTTTATTTATCCTGTATTTATAAAATTTATTCTATGGTGATAAGTAATCTTATTTATATGAAAAATATTATTATTCAGCTTTGTTTCGAGGTTTTTGAAGGTATAATTGAAAATTTATAACGTAAACATTTATTATAAATACGATGAGTCATGTTTTTTCCCGCGCTACCTTCTTTATCGCCTCAGTATTAATAAAAATATTTCAGTAACGTAATATTTACTAAAACAGTGTGATAGCTAATACAATAAACAACAAATCCCTGTTTACAAAATGATGATAGCTCATTCCTATCGTGAGATATTTATATTTTTGTACATTGCGCGGCCCGCCCGATGGCGGGCGCTTGGTACTAGACAGAGGCCGAGTCAGCAGTCGAGGCCACGCGCGCGTTTGTCTTATGACAGTTGCGCGCAGTTCTCGCAGTTCTCGAAGCGGATTGACAGGAAAAAATGCATTCAAATTATTATTTTAGTTTAGATACGAAATAATCATCATTATTCATCTTTCGAAATATGATTGAAATTTGTAGGTATGAGAAAATAATTGAGTAATTTTCGGGCATCGTTATAATATTAAATAAGTTTAGTTACTGTTTGCATAACTTAAATCAGTTGTTACATATTAAAGTAAAATTAAAAACCCGCTAAAATATCGACATCTTAATTCTACAATTGATACAGACTACTACACTATTAACGTCAGTTTTTTTAATGGAATATAGCAAAGACATGACCTCGTGACATCCAACTTCATGTACTTACGCTCTTTTAGAATGGAGAGTTTTTAAACAATTATTATTAGGGAAAATACTGAAAAGAAATGAAAATGAAAAAATATGGGTGCTTTTATTTTCGAAGTTCTTGCAGAAAAAAAATAAAAATGTGTATGCAAAAATTTGGAAATGTTGTCAATTGGAATAACAATTCCATTGCAGAAAGCTGCATGTCAATCGGTCAAGCAAGAGGTTCTGGCAATACATGGGAATAGTCGTTTGCGAACACACAAACCTACAAATATACTCTCACCCCAAACGCATACATCTTCTTCGTTCAAAAGGAAAATAATTTAAAAGAAAAAAATATAAATGTTTGTACCCGAGCATAAGTTGACCATCTTAAAAAATTGACGATATTATTTTTTAGACAGATGTCAGCGGACTGTGCAGCACAACGCCGCTGGCTATGTCGCAAATGCCGCTGCGGTACCTACAGCTGGTGCCACCGGCACGGCCGCCAGCCGCTACCCGCGGGCGGCGTGGATACACCGTGAAAAAATATGGTTACTCACCATCATTTTACGGTCTGCCGCATAAATAATGCCAAAACATTAGTTCAAGGGCTCTATGAAAAGTTGTTCATTGAGTAAAACTTCGTTTTGTTTTTTTTTTTTGTTTATAAGTTTATTTATGTTTAATTACTAACTAATATGCTATTTGATTGCTTGAAATAAACAAATTTTAATCTATACTAATATTATAAAGCTGAAGAGTTTGTTTGTTTGTTTGTTTGAACGCGCTAATCTCAGAAACTACTGGTCCGATTTGAAAAATTATTTTTATGTTAGATAGTCCATTTATCGAGGAAGGCTTTAAGTTATATAACATAAAGATACGACTCACAAAACCACAGCAGCAATGAAAAATGTTGCGAAAACGGGAGAAAGATATTCCTTTTGAAAGCTTCCGCTGCGTACGCTGCGGAAACCGCTAAAGTTACACAAAAATCATGTATGACAAGATTGTTCAGCATTAAGAGTTCTATAATAAAGTCCGCGACAGCATAAGTCTATCTTTTACGGTTGACTTACTACAACCTTTTTTATGTTAGTAAATTTGTAAAAAATAATGCATCATTTTCAAAGGTGTATTATACACACAGGTATTTATTCTTATCAAAATAAATACATTCATCATCACGAGCATTTCATTTAGAACCAAGTTGCCCTTTATATCATTTGATTCCAATAAATATCTTAGGAGCTATTCAGTACAACGTGCGCTTGCGCTAATTATATTATAAAGCTGAAGAGTTTGTTGGTTTGAACGCGCTTATCTCCAAAAGAAGTCCTAGAGATAAGAAGAGACTTAAAACAAAAGAAAGAACTGGAAGAGAAAAATGGAAATACTGCTTACATCCGGTACGATAAGCTTGTGGTTAAAAAAAACAAAGGTAACGAAAAAAGGAAGAGATCACCGCCAACTCCAGACGCAAATGAAAAATCTCATGATAGAAAAACCACAACACCTACATCCAAGTTCAGTAAAGTTAACGCATTTTCATTAATGAAGAAACACGACAACACTAAATAGCAATCACTAAATAAACAAAAAACTCAACAACGACGTCAGCCAAAACCGGAAAAGGAAAACATAAACACAAACGAACATAAACAAAACAAAGTAATAGCAAATATCACCCCAACCCGGCTGGTCACCGTGGGGAAAGATGACCACTACCCCCCAACCAAACAAACAAAAGGAACAAAAAACATACAAATAGCCACTCTAAACACACGTACACTGATGAGCGATGAAAGCCTGCTCGAACTAAAAATGGCACTGGAAAAAGTTAAATGGAGTATTGTTGGATTAAGTGAAGTAAGAAGAATGGGCGACCAGATTGAAGACTATGGCGACTGTATCTTGTACTATAAAGGAGAAACGCCTGGCCAATATGGCGTAGGTTTCTTGATACACGAAGACCTGAAATCATATGTCACCGAGATCTATGGCATCACTGAGAGAATTGCAGTTCTGAAAATCATACTCCCCCCAAACAATAAAGAATGGGCTATAGTACAAGTATATTCACCCACAGAGAAATCTTCCAAAAATGCCATTGACGAGTTCTACAACAAACTGAATAGCACGTTAACAGAAATAGGTTCAACGAATCTTATATTAATGGGAGACTTCAATGCGAAAATAGGTAAAAGGAATGATGGTGAAGAAAAAATCATGGGACAGTACTGCCAAGCAAAAAGGAACCGAAATGGACAGAAACTAATTGACCTAGCTTTGGAAAAACAGCTAATGATAATGAACACAAAATTTAAGAGGAAAGTGCATAAAAACTGGACCTGGATATCGCCTGACGGACGCTCTAAAAACGAAATCGACTACATCCTTACTAACTGTCCGAAGCCATTTAGAAACTGCATGGTCGTAAAGAACTTCAACTTTAACACAAATCATAGAATGGTCCGAGCAGAGCTAAGTATTCAAACGCCGACATCCACAAGAAGAATCAAGGGTCAGCTCTATCCTAAACTAAATACAGAACCCCAACTGTCTGCTGAACAGTTGGTAGAGCAACTCGACACTATCGACCAACAGCTATCAAAACAAAATGTCCTAGACTCATACAGAAACCTATCAAATGTGCTAAGAAGATGTGAAAAGATAAAAGGAATACACAAAAATGGTAAAGATATCTTGTCCGAAAAAACAATACAACTAATGAAGAAGAGAGAAGAAATGATCCAAACAAAACCGAAAACCGGCCATCTGAGGAAGGAAATATCTGAAATCAGTAAAACATTAAGAACAAGCATAAGAAAAGACAGACAACTCCACAGACAGAAAACACTTGAGAACCTTATAGAAAAAACAGGAGGAACTAAGAAAGCGATACAAATTTTACAAGAAAAAGAAGAGTGGATCCCTAAACTAAAGGACAAAAATAGCCGCGATAGAACCAAGCGAGCGGACATCATTGACGCTACTACTGAATTCTACAAGGACTTATACTCAAAACAATCAAAAAGCGGAGACATTGAACTACTAGATACAGAAGAAGTACCCTGTATAATGCAGAGAGAAGTAGAAAAAGCAATCACTACACAGAAAAGAGACAAAGCTTCAGGGCCAGATAACATTTCCAATGAAACAATTCTTGCTACTAGAGACTGCATAGTGCCAGCACTTACAAAAATGTTTAATATGATCCTCAAAACAGAACTGATACCCGAAGAATGGACAATATTACACATAAAACTACTGCATAAAAAAGGAAACAAAAACGACATTGGCAACTACAGACCTATAAGCCTGATGTCTAATATCTACAAAATATTTGCGAAAATCGTGCTAAGCCGTATAACCAAAACATTAGACGAAAACCAGCCAAAAGAACAGGCAGGATTCAGAAGTAGCTACTCAACGGTAGACCACATGCATGTAGTTAGACAGATCGCGGAGAAATTCAAAGAATACAATATTACCTACTACTGCTGCTTTGTGGACTACAGTAAAGCATTTGACTCACTGCATCATCCTAAAATCTGGGAAGCATTGAAAAGCCATGGAGTTGAACAAAAATACATAAGAATAATTAGGAACATATACGCGAAAACCACAGCAAAAATAAAATTGGACAAAGAAGGACCACTTATAGAAATACAAAGAGGAGTACGACAGGGTGACCCCTTATCACCCAAACTGTTTACAGCCGTTTTAGAAGAAGTATTTCGCAAGTTGGATTGGACGCAAAGAGGCCTGAATATAAATGGTGAAAAATTGACTCATCTAAGATTTGCCGATGACATAATAGTATTCGCCAACACAGTTGAAGAACTTCAATGCATGATTAAAGAACTTGATGCAGCTAGTCAGGATGTAGGACTATCTATAAACATCAACAAAACGAAAGCTATGACAAATGGAACAGCTAACGAAGGAATAAACATAAACAGCAATGTCATAGAGTTTGTGTCAGAATACATTTACTTAGGGCAAATAATATCTTTAGACGACTCTTCAACAAATGAAATAAACAGAAGAGTTGGGAATGCGTGGAAAAGATTTTGGTCTTTAAAATCTATCTTCAAAAACCATCAGACAACCATACACATAAAGAGGAAATTGTTCAACACATGTATTCTGCCCATTCTCACCTATGGCTGCCAAACTTGGGCACTCACAAAAGCAGAATGCAATAGACTAAAAGTAACCCAACGGGCCATGGAAAGAAGTTTAACTAACACTAAACGTATTGATAGGATGAGAAACAAAGACTTAAGAGCCAAAACAGGACTGACTGACGTAGCATATACAATTAAAAGTTTAAAATGGAAATGGGCAGGACACATCATGAGAGGACCAGGCAAATGGAGTAAAACAATAACAGCTTGGTACCCAAGAGGCTACAAGAGAAACAGGGGTAGACAGTTCAGGAGGTGGGAAGACGAGATAGTCGGAACAGCCGGAAGAACCTGGACAAGACTTACTAAAGATAAAGAAGAGTGGAGAAATTTGGGGGAGGCCTTTGCCCGAAGGCACACAGAAGAAACTAAAAGAAAAGACAAAAATTAACAAATATGTCACTACAACACATATTATCTTCTGAATAAAGGCTATAAATAAAAAAAAAAAAAAAAAAAAAATCTCAGGAACTGCTGAACCGATTTGAAAAAATATTTCTGTGTTAGATAGCTTATTTATTGAGAAAGGCTTTAGGATATAAAACATCACGCTGCGACGGGAGGGGAGGGAGCAAACTCAAAACGCGCGGACGAAGTCGCGGGGGACCGCTAGTTTAATTTAATAAAATTTCAAAAATTCTTGTTTAAGGTTAAAAAATATGCTATTTATACTGTATCTGCTATACATACAGGACCATTGTACGTTTATTTACCGTGAAACTCTCTAATTGGCTAGATTTCATAATTAAGCTGTAATTGTCACAAATGAATCTATGTATAAAATGCTGTTGAGTAAAATAAAATGAAATTAATAAAAATCATGTATGTTCCACTGATTTCAAAAGCAAAACAATAGTAATAGCAGTATAAACCATTGAAAATTCTAATATTTAATATTTTATGAATTTAGTTCTGTTTTTATTTACAATAATAATTTAAATAGTTTACACAGAATAGTTACAAAAATAAAACAATAAGAAAAATTGGAAAATGACATTTTTTTAAATAACGGGTGTTAGTTCTAAATATCACCGTCGAACAAAAGCATTGAGGATTTATTTCACCATATTCAGTTAAACAAAATACTAGTGTAGATAAGCAATATGACGATCTCTTTATCTTAATTAAAAAGGATTTTACCGAAATATTTCTCATAAAAAAAATCAAACAAGACCAAATGTCAATTTAAAAATTGGGCCACGGCAGGAATTCATAAAAGTAGGATTACATTATATGAACTATACAGGGTCTAACAAAACTATAAATAACTATATATAACTGATTTTTAATTAGATAGACCAAAAGGACATTTGGTGGGATGCCACTTTTTCGTAATATAAAAATAGTGATGTGCCTAAATATTCGTCAAATTCAATTCTGATTCAATTGTTGCTTTTAAATTATTATAGAATAATTAACATTTACATTTAATACTTTTCTCTTTTTACTTTGCGATATTTTAAAATTCGTGTGTACCTTAAACAATACCAACAAAATTTTATTTAATAAAGACAAAATAGTTTTTTTTTTATATGTATTGATTTTACAATGAACACTAACTGCGCATAGGAACTATTTACCCACATAGACAAAACCAAGATGGATATAGGGAAAATACATCCCACCTAATTTGAAATCACAGAATTCAGTTACTTACTCTGTTTGTTATGTAAATGTACAAGGAAGATAGTCTACTAATAGAAAAAAAAGACAATTATCTACTTGCAGAAATGTTTCTGCTCTTTTTTTTTGAAATGTGTAAGACCATAAATTTTTAACATATTTTATTTCATCGGCGTAGTTATTGAATACGTAATTATATATTTTAAAATCAGGAGACAGGATCCGCCTTGTAATGGTGGGATTTTGCTTACATTTTCTACAAAATTGTCTTTTCATTCCCATAAAAAGTGCGAAGTGTGGCCATCCAAATGCATCAATGTACAGGAAACATTTGAAATGCCTATAACTTTTGATTGACAGTTTTTTCTTTTCTCCTAAACGCGTGCGTCACGAAGGTTCGAATCTGGTCGAGAGCTGTCACTAACGTCGTCACATCAGTAAATCTCAAAAACATTAGTTCGAAACATAATATTTCGTGAATTATAGAGAAAAACAAGTTGGCTCAGACGGCTGGATATCAGGCTGTCTGAGCCACACGTATATTATGATTTCTCAAAAAGTATTAGATTAAAATGGATGAAACTACTTCGGATGACCGTCACCTACGCGTCACATCACATTTTATAAGAAACAGCGCCCGAAACCCTCTGAGAGTTGAGATCTAGAAAGTCAGAAAATGTGAAATTCTGAGCCTAGCTTTTTCGATTTTCCAAGAAAACTATGAAACCTGGATATATCAGAGTCACCACAATTTGTTATCAGCCTAGATATGCGAGATCTCTCTAGAAGCCAGACTCAGACGCCCGGATGTACACGTTTAAAGAGTTTGCGGGTAGCAGCACTAACATTATTAAGCTCAATAAAGTTTTCATTTGACATACAATTTTTATATTTATGTTCAGCTAGTTTTCGTTTTTTGATAGCCTTATATTTATCCCACGAAGAGTTAGAGATTTTAAAAAAAATGTTTTTTATTAGGAAAACTTTATTTGCCGAATCTTTCAGTATGCTAGCTAAGGCTACAGCACAAACAGGCTTTTGCTCAACATTTTCTCTAAACAAGGACCAAGAGCAATTGTTTCTCTCTGGAAGCCTATGTTCAAGCCAAGGTACATACTTCGGAATGGAAGGACTTATAGATGGGAAAGAAATCAAGATGGGAAAATGATCACTGCCAAAGTATGAAAAAAGAGTTTGCCATGATAAAGAGGATTCTAGACATGAAGAACAGATTGACAGATCAACAGCACTTTCATTTTGTCCAGGAGCTGTACGCCAAGTGATTGATCCAGTGTTTAAAGTACACAAATTAAGGCTATCAATGATATCCATTAACTATTCTCAAGATGCTTTTGTGAAAGTGCTACCCCATGCACGATGATGACAATTGAAGCCCCCAAGAATCAATACGGTTTAGGAAGAGAGTTAAGTATTTGCTTGATTTCACTTAAAATATCAGATGAAGAGTACGGAATGTAAACAGAAACTATGCAAGTATTATGAACACTGACAGCAACTATATTGAAATCACTACTGTTAGGAATCCTTTATTGGGATTTATAATTATTTTAAATGAAACGATGTTTTACTTGTGACATCATGAGAGCGAATTTATTGACAGAAAAAACAAAAGATAAACAGTTTTCATAATAAAATATATACTGCATTTGCCAGCCAGTACGGACCAAATAGGTCTGTCGCGGTGCGTGAACAACTACTGTGATTCGGTATTGTAATTGTGGAAAAAGGGATAGATTTGTTGACAAATATGGCGACCCCCCAAAATATCCATCAACCCTATTGAGTTGTAATTACTTACCTACTTTAAACCTAATGTCTAGTTTGAGCCACGTTTCTGACACAGCAAAAAAGAATGGTTCAAATCTATTTATTAAATATAAAAAAGTATCTTCTTTCTCAGAAGACTGGGGCAATTCCATTGAATTGCCTTGGCACTTAAATCCATTTTGGAGGAATTTACGAGTAATACAACTTTCAATGAAAGTTGCAGCGTTGGTCGGTGATCTAGAATTAACCTGAGAAATTAAATTTATTAAGCATTCAATGAGACATGAGGTTGTAACCTAATTGGTTTTCATCTTGAACACGCGTTATAGCACATGAATACGCGTTGTGGTAAAGTTTGCCCATCAAAAGTCATGACTACCAATTGGGATGGTGTCCACGTGACAACACCATTTATAAATGTTTTGTAATTTAAACGTCTCACCTTAATTATCACAACCCAATGGAACAGACATGTCAGCAATAACCTCTTCTGGAGACCAGTCCTATCCCTGCACACCACGAACTAGCCCCATTCGCGTAACATTATATGTAGGAACAAAGGCATTTAGTTTATTTAATTCCAAACTATGGTGGTTCATAAAATAGTTGGCATCATAGTAATTTGAGAAAGAGATTGATACTCTATTAGGGCCTATACTTTTAACACTTCCATCAGTGATGCTCTTGAATGGGTACTTTTTGAGGAATTTGCCTAAGTCAACTGGATGCAAAGTGGCACCATCATTTGGAGAGGACCGGGTTTAGGATACATGCATAGTTTAGGGCGCGGTATCTTTGTCATTATAAGTTTTACGTCCAATAGGAGTCTTGGTACTAATGGAAGCGTCTTGACATTGGGAATCGGTTGAGTGTCAGCAGCTGCAGCAGGCAAATCAGATTGGCTGAGCGCGGGTTTTACAATTGGTGATTCGTGATGTTTTCTTTTCCTTTTGTGACTGCGTTCTAGATCTGAAGCTGACGTTGAGGCATCAGTGTCGAAGTCATTTGTGATTTTAGCGCAATATCCTACTGATGGTGAGCATATATTGACTTCAGGCAGATCGCAGAGTTCCTCTGCAGATTGTTGAGAGTGTTGAGGTGAGAACAGGAGGATCATATATCTTGAATGAAAAACTGTTCAACTTACCAAATCAGCCAGTTAACTCTATTAACTCAGTTAACTCTTAAACAATAAATATATACACAAAAACTAAAGATATCTACACTAACACTACTACTCCTGACCACAAACCTTTAAAAATTTTAATTAAATTTCCAGGATAAAAAAAGACGCCCGCCAAGTTCAGGTTTCCCGCTCTTTCTTTTCTACAAAAACATAATTCATTGGGTCAGTGTCTCAGCTTCAGTCACAGATGAATAGTAATGTATCTGGCTTTAGTGAAGCTGAGACACTGACCCAATGAATTATGTTTTTTTCTATATCTATGGTCTCACTCATGATGTATCCACACCGCCCGACAGCACGTGCCGGCTGGAGGCCATGCCACAGACCGCAGCGGCTTTTTCCACAGTATCTGACAGTTGATTGACGTATGCCGCCGGCAAAGCCGCCGGGCGGTGTGAATACACTCACTGAATGTGCCTATATCAGTGCAGTGAGGAGCCTCCTACACCTTTTTGACACTGACGTTAGCAATACGTCAGTAGTGACAGTGACAGTAAGAAAGACAAAAAGTCGGTAAAAAATCGCAGAGTCGCTAGAAAGTGTATTATTTTTATGGTACTTAAACTTATCACCTATTCCCTGAAAAACTAATTATCTTTATTATAACTAACTACCGCCGGTACCGAGCCATTCATCCAAGGCAATAAATATTTTACAATTTTTTCAAAAATCGAAAGACAGGTTTAATTCGTTAACCTAAAAATACCTGCAGTTTGTTGTCGTCTAAAAATCCCAATCAGTCGCGGGTAATACAATGTCTAGGGCTCTGAATCACCTTGCACAACTATTTACCCAACCAGTTCCTTTGGTATTTGGGTCCATGCGCCCTTATGCTAGATGGATCAATAGAAAACCTGTTAAGGTTCTGCTTCCGTTTGAACCTGAAACTAAACCTAACCTTAAGACGGAAAAAGTCATAACCCTAGACCCTTCCATTTTAAATAAATCTCAGGATAAAAAACCACCTAAGGACCCAGAAGAAACAGTCAAAAAGGTCACATCTTCAACACTACCTCCAAAAAAGTTAAAGGAAATTAAATCTAAAAGAGATGAGGCATTGAAGAAGAGATTGTTTTATCTCAGCCAGAAAAAAGTTTTTGATGACAACAATGAAGTAATTTTTGAAAAGCTGAAAGAAAATGATGGTCGTATAAGGTATGTAAGAAAGTGCAGCTGTTGCTTTTTAAATTTATGTCCTTCAAGTGTATGTGAACGAGACACAATAGATATTCTATTGTTATTTGGTTGCCTGCAACCGCTTGGGTGTTAAGTCCTTGAGAGCCAATCTGCATCCTTTTCATGTTAGTTGTCTCTATTTGATTACTCTGATTTCACTGCATACTTATAAAAATATTGTCTTTTCAGTAATCTGCTGGTTAAGTTGAAATCTAAGAAGGATAGATTGCGCACTGGACAAGTGTTAGTGGAGGGTTGGAGAATGATTGTTGATGGCTTAGAAGCAAAATGTAAACTCAATTATGTAATATTCAGTCAAACAGAAGATTTGAACAACTTGAGACCCTTCCTACCCAAAACTGGAGTAATGTTTTATAAAATTCCTTACAAAGAAATTAAGCTCTGGTCAGATGTTGAAACATCACCTGGGCTATTTGGTGAGCACACAGTTTTTTTGGTATAATAGTTTGTACCATTTGTTTTTTTTTTCGGGATAACAATTACTGAATGGTACCCATGAGGAAAAAATTATAGAAAGAGAGGACTAGACCTCAAAAAAGATATATGTAGTGACTATATACAACAGGTCCAGCAACATCTGTTAAAAGGTACCCAGAGATAGATATAAATGAAGAAGGCTAAGGGTGCCTTTGCCAAGGAGCAATCAAACTTGCAACATTAAAAGACCAATATAATAGAGTACTACAAAATGTAAATACATTTGTGCTGTTGGAAATAAAGCTAATAATATAATTAAAAAATAAAATAATTATAGATTGTAACCTATTCTCATTTGCAACCTTTCATTTATTTTCAGGTGTATTTGAAACACCTACACCAGATAATATACATCAATTTCCCAAACCTTTACCATTCAATCTGATTTGTGACAATATAAGGGTTCCTGGCAATTTAGGAGCTATACTCAGAGTTGCTGTTGGGGCCGGTTGTGGGAAAGTTTTGCTTATAAAAGGTTTGTATTTAAAACGGAATTATATTTAAGCCATCAATGCTGATAGTACACCAATACATTCACATGTGGCATGCAAAATTGGCATATGTTAGGTATTTCTGTTCTAACATAATACTCTGATTTTTGTTTAGATAGACCAAAACGACATTTGGTGTGTAGCCACTTTTTCGAAATTTTAAAATAGTGATAGAATCGAAAATTTCAATATCATTGATTATTGTTTTTAATTGATTATAAAATATTCACATATTATCTAATATAATAAAATCAGAGTGTACAACCTGTTATTTGCATCCTCGTTGGTATCATTCAGCATCATCACTGCTGCATGCTAATGTGTTTGTGTACTAATGGCGTATAATACAATTTATATATTCCAGTGGAGTAACCTCTCAACTAATTATGATGAGCTTTATATCTAATAACTATAAAATTATTTTTCAGGGTGTGTAGACCTTTGGGATCCAAAAGTCATTAGAAGTGCAGCAGGTGCTCACTTTAGGCTGCCAATTCATAATTCCATAGAATGGGACGAAATGCCCAAACTATTGGAGGAAGACACAACAATATTTATAGCAGACAGTAATGCCAAAGTTTCTGAACTCACAGAAAATACACAAGACATTGTTGAGGACATGCAAATACCTGTTCTCCCATATTACAGTGTTCAGTTTCCTTCATTCAAACATATCACTTTGATTATTGGTGGCGAAACTGAAGGAATCAGTGAAAACAGCTACATGTAAGTGATGAACATAAAAAAATATATTTATAGGTTTTGTGACATTGGATGTGCTCAGGAGAAAACAGCTATCTAAGAGCTGAGCAACAAAGCAAGCCCAAAGCACTGACAATGCTTAGTCAGCTATTTTATTTGAACATGGAGGACTGACTATGCTTAGTCACGGTATTGTTCAATCTATACAGTATTCAGACCTCGGATCTCGGCATGCGCTCGGCATGCTATAGTCGCGATTGTGCCACAGTGAAGAACGAACAGTGTGTTGTTTTATTTACCAATAACAGAGCGTTATTTTAACTAAAAAATAAGTACATTTTTTTAATAGTGTCTTGTCACTATACAAACTTAATAATATAAATTGCACTTGTAAAAAGCAACATTGGCTGTGTGACAGACGAGTATATCGCATGTTTACGTCGTTTACTGCGCGGCTGTAGGCATTCATTTAAAAAATACGACTGAGTTACAATACTGTATAGGTAGCATTACCGTGCCTTAGTGTCGAATTTACAAACGTGAGATACCACTTATCCGACTGTGAGTCGATTTTACTAACTTCAGATAAATAATTTCCGTCGAATACAATAGGTACATAACACCTAATTCGAAAACGTCACCTATTTGTCAGCAATTTGTAATCTCATTTTAAAACCGGTTGTTCTATACTTATTCGACCACATAGGTCCTATGTCATCATGATCATCATTATCAGCCAAAGGACGTCCACTGCTGAACATAGGCCTCCCCCACGGTTTTCCACAGCGACTGATCACAAGCGGTCTGCATCGGTCGCGATCTTAACAAGGTCGTCCGTCCATCTTGTCGGTGGACGTCCCACGCTGCGCTTTTGCTCGAAAGGTCTCTAATCTAGAACTTTTTTGCCTCGGCCATCAGTTCTCCGCGCTATGTGCCCTGCCCACTGTCTCTTAAGCTTACTGATTCGTAGAGATATATTGGTTACCTTTTTAGTTCTTCTAGGTATCTCCTCATTTGTGATTCGATCTCGTAAAGAAACACCGAGCATAGCCCACTCCATTGCTCGTTGTGTAATTTTGAGCTTCTATAAGAGGCAGGGCTTGTTAACGATACCAAATTCACACTATTATTATCGTTAATTAACGATATTTTCATAATGTTACAATTTTAACAGTTACCAGGGTAACGGAAGTTTAATATTGATTCCGGTATAATAATGTTAACAATTAACGTTAAAAGTATCGATACTTTTATCGTTACATAAAGCGATGCTGCCATCCGGCGCGGCGTCGTGCGCGATTCCACGCTACGCGGGTCGGCACACATTTGTTTGCATCTATCTACTGGCTGACGATGTAAATAGAATAGCTTTGGTTTCGCAAACACGTGCTTAGTGTTTGGTGGCAAAGTTTGTTGATTTTACTGTACTATACGTTATGATACCGGTAAGCTTAACGATACTTGTGGTATTCATTTGGTATCGTTATCAAGCCTACCGGTAGGTAACATTATCACTTACCGTTAAAATTGTCGATAACGTTAGGTCGATTTAACGGTAAATGGTCATCCAAGGTATCGTTACCAAGCATAACGTTACCTTTGCCATTAACGTTACCTTCGTCTGGCGTAGGTAACGATACCTGAATTTTAACGGTATTCAAAGCCCTGATAAGAGGCCCATAGTTAGACATCACGTTTCGGATCCGTATGTCATCACTGCTAACACACACTGGTTGAAGACTTTCGTCTTCAGACACTGAGGTAATAGAGACGAGAAGACGCTCTTGCGCAGTTTCCCAAACGCTGCCCAGCCGAGTCAATTGACCTCTTTCTCAAAGTTGGACCGGACCTACCTAATTGGATTACTTGTCCAAGGTAGACGTAATCGTCGACAACTTCGAGAGTTGAGATCCCAACGGATACTGGAGAGGGTACAACACGGGAACTTGACATAATTTTCGTCTTTTCCGTGTCCATTTTAAGACCCACTTGTTGGGATACTCGGTCGAGGTCCTCGAGCATAGTGCCAAGATCATCCAGCGTCTTTGCCACAACGACTATATCATCGTCAAACCGGAGGTGTGTTATGTATTCGCCATTGACGCAGACTTGTAACCTATATATCTATAGTCTATGTAACACCGCTGAAGAGACCGAAAGTCCTATCTGATGTTGGTAAAATCGACTCTTAATATTTTATTGATTGCTGACAAATAGGTGACGTTTTCAAATGAGGCGTTTTGTATTATAATCCACGAATATTCCTTACGTGAAGTTGGTATAATCGGCCCTTAATTGTCTAACTCAACTTCTAAGGTCAGCTGTATTTTACAACAACCGATGATTTGTTGCTCAATAATTATTTGATACCTTAATAAAAGATATAATTTTCAGGCTGGGAGAACAGAGAAATGGTTTAAGGCTTAATATACCACTGCAAAAAGGAGTAGACAGTCTTAACACTGGAATGGCGGCAGCAGTTATTGCTTTTGAAATTAGAAGACAGCTCATAGAGGCTTGGACTAAGGCCAAAAATGAAAGGATGGCAGTTCACGCAACTTAGGGACCCACATTGTTTATATTTGTAAATAGTATATCATGTAGAATAGAGAAAAGATACATTACAGCCAGTTGAAATTGATTGAAATATCTTTTATGGTTTTTAAAAAAAATGATAAGTACGTATATAGGGTTACTGGTTAAGTCGACCTAAACCCTTTAAGACGTAATAGTTTACGTTATTTCTGACTGATTTGACTATGGAGCCCCATATTCCAAACTAAACCGTTCTCAAGTTATCGGACTTTGATATTATTTTATTTAAAATCTGATTTATTTGATTTATTGTCTACTTGTGTCCCTTTTTGTGTTTTGTGCATTAATTTTGTTTTGTGTTTGCTGTTTTATGTACAACATTGGTTACTTTATTTTTTTTTAATACTAAAACTGCAACCAACTGAGTTGTAGGTGAAGTCCGAATGTAAAAAAATATTTTTTTTAGTGAAACAATATTTTTTTTTTCAGATAAATAAATAAAAAGTCTTTGACATGACGATGATGCTGCAGATGTACTTTAAAATATCTATGGATTTTCAGGTTTCTGTTATGGTATAAAGTGCTAGAGTATTAATAAAATTATTTGATAATAATAATCATGAAGTACTACCAGGTAGTAGTGAAAAATAAGATACTTAAGCGTCAAATTTACTTGAGTCAAAAACAAACTTGGGGTTCCATAGTCAATACATCAGGTAGTACGTTCATAACGCATTGGGCTTAAAAGTCAATTCTTTTAATTCGGTTGGTTTCTTTTATTCAAAAAGTAGTTGTGTTAAAAGTAGTTAATTAAGGCCCGATTTATCAATCGTCAGATAAAACTTATCAGACTGAATAAGTGCAAGTATTCAAAGCCCTGATAAGAGGCCCATAGTTAGACATCACGTTTCGGATCCGTATGTCATCACTGCTAACACACACTGGTTGAAGACTTTCGTCTTCAGATTAAAATGACACCAATGATTGAATGATTGCTGACAAATATGCAACGTTTTTAATTTAACCATATTGTATTTTATTGAAAGAACCTGGAATGTAGGTACAATGCAAGCATAGCCAAAAAAGTAAAAGCATGCTGGGTTGGGTTATTGTAACAATAATGGTGACATAAGTGGACCTTTCTAGATCATTTAAATGGCGTTGCAATACTTTGAATCAGAATGAAAACCCAATATTTTGATGATACTTGAAATTAAGATAGGAAAATAATATTATCTTCCTTGTGTAAAGATATATATATTTAAAGATAACACAATTTCAAAATGAATTAAGATACCGCGTTGAATGGGTATCTTCTAAGTGTCAAAACCGTAAACCTATTAAAAATTGTATCGAAACCTTATATTTAACCGACTTCAAAAAAGGAGGAGGTTATCAATTCGACTGTATGTTTTTTTGTATCTATGTTACCTCATATCTCAGTCATTTGTGGACCGATTCAAAAAAAATCGCTTACCTAGAGGGTATAAGTACCTTCTAGTTGGTCCCGTTATGAACAATTCGGGATCTGATGATGGGATCTCGGTGTACCTAATCGAGGGAAACCCTCAAGTTTTAAAGGCATATACATACAGGGTGTCCAAAAAATGAAGGATAATCCTGTAACAGGGGACAGGTCACATTAAGGCCTATTATACGGCAAAAAAAAATTCAGGTAAAAGTCTCACCATTTTCAAGCTATGAATATTTTTAATTTTATTTTGGAAATTTTGTACTCGTTTATTATAATTCATGCCATTTTTACAAATGATGACTTTTTTGAGTCCTGTTTTTTTTGTAACCCTCACAAATGCTTGAGTCATCTAAAGCAATGTCCCTTTTAGTTTGGAAATGGTACGAAAACTAAAAAAAAATACATGTTTTGCAAATAATTTTAAAAAAAATATTCAATAGCTGACTTTCATAGCCTGTGGTGTAAAAAAAATGTACCAAGCGGATCGTGCCAATTACTTTAAAAAGTTGCTAGTTTACTGACAATTTGAGAAAGGTATTATTGTTTAGCAATTACTTTTAAATTAATTTTTTATTGTAATTCTAATGAACAAACGTCGTTATTTCGGACTCTTAAAAAAAGTTACATCGAAACGAAGTAACTATGCAAGTCTTTTGTCGTTGTGTGAGTCATGTACGGGCCAGGTAGGAACCTTATTTGCGATTTCATTGTTCATAATTATGAACAATGAAATCGCAAAAAGGGTTTCTACCTGGCCCGAGGTTGACCTTAAAATAGCTACCTGATTGGTAGAGCGCGGCGCTATCGCACTGGAAATGGAAGGGATCCGAATCTCAAATAAACAAAAAAATGTTTTAGTGTCCTGCTTGACTCTGCTCAGTTGTGACGCGCACGTGATTTTTTTGGGTTTTGATTAGTTTCTTTTACGTTTTGTGCTTTGAAATTGGACTTGTTGTGCTTTGTGATTTGGACTTTGATACTGGTGATCTCGACGACTTGGCTTTTCAACGGACATCTAACCTTCGAGGTTATTTTGGGCCACTATGCCTAGACACGTGTACACGGCTAGCGAGTATGCTGATATGCATTTAATTTATGGAGAATGCCGTTGCATCGCTACCGCAGCTGCTCAACTCTATCGTGAGAGGTAAGATAGTTTTTACTTAGCCTTCTCTATCAAGTCATATTAATCAGAGCAGTCTTACAAATCTTATTTGGACGTTAATTAAAAACTTTTTCTTTTTCAAACTACGTCTTGTTACGGGTTTTTATGCAAAAAACATCTTTAAACGGTAAATTTCCTTTTCCGACGATACAACGCACGTTGCACAAACATTAGTGTTATTTCTTTTTGTTGTAGGTATCCTAATCGACATTCTCCAGGCTACCGAGTGTTTATAAACGTCCATCGCACGTACTCGGAAGGACGGACTCCAGGAAGAGGAGGCAGCCAAGGAAGACCAAGAATGGATATCGATGATGAAGTGTTAGGTGAAGTGGAAGCAGACCCCTCTACTTCCGTAAGGAAAATACAACGCGCTACAGGAATTCCAAAAAGCACCGTACATAAAGTGTTAAAAAGATACGAATTGCACCCATATCACGTGCAGCGGGTGCAAACTTTATTACCTGCCGACCACCCGCGAAGAGTTCAGTTCTGTAGGACAATGCTTACTAAAATTAATGAAGACCCTACATTTTTGAGTAAGATTTTGTGGAGCGACGAGTCTTCGTGCCGAAAAGACGGATATTTAAATATGCACAATGTACATAGCTGGCAGATGGAAAATCCCCATGCCATAAGAGAAGACCACTCTCAGACACAATTTAAAATTAACTTGTGGACCGGAATAATAAATGGACAAGTGATTGGCCCGTACGAGCTGCCACCAAGCTTAACAGGAGAAATTTATTTAGACTTTTTACAAAACCAATTGGAAAGTCTCATGTTAGACGTGCCGCTTGCAACAAGGCATCGCATGTGGTTGCAAAATGATGGCTGCCCAGCCCATTACGCTCGAGTGGTTCGAGATTATCTCAACGAAAGGTACCCAAGAAGGTGGATCGGGCGCCTCGGCCCTATTGCATGGCCAGCAAGATCGCCGGACTTGAATCCTTTGGATTTTTTTTATTGGGGCTGCTTAAAAGATTTGGTGTACTCTAAAGAAATGACATCTATTACACAGCTGAGAACAAAAATTCGAGAAGCGGCGGAACACATTTCACGCGAGGGTTATGCTCGCCGTATAAATCGGTCTTGCATTAAAAGATTTAGGGCATGCATAAGGGCAAATGGCGGCCACTTTGAACATTTACTGTGATTTTAAGTGATTTTCTAAATTGTATTGGTTAAATTAAAAATTATTTTATAGTTATTCTGTATTTTTATTTGCATTTACACTATTACAAAACCAATTTTCAAAGAATTGTTTAAAATGCAGAAATACTTTTTAAGAACTTTAAATTTTAATAAAAAAATAATTAATAAAGGAACGTGAAAGAATTATAACATTTTAAAATTGTCACTAAACAAGCAACTTTTTAAACCAATTGGCACAATCTGCTTGGTACATTTTTTTTACACCACAGGCTATGAAAGTCAGCTATTGAATAATTTTTTTTAAAGTATTTGCAAAACATGTTTTTTTTTTTAGTTTTCGTACCATTTCCAAACTAAAAGGGACATTGCTTTAGATGACTCAAGCATTTGTGAGGGTTACAAAAAAAACAGGACTCAAAAAAGTCATCATTTGTAAAAATGGCATGAATTATAATAAACGAGTACAAAATTTCCAAAATAAAATTAAAAATATTCATAGCTTGAAAATGGTGAGACTTTTACCTGAATTTTTTTTTGCCGTATAATAGGCCTTAATGTGACCTGTCCCCTGTTACAGGATTATCCTTCATTTTTTGGACACCCTGTATAGTGTTTTTTACTAGAATCTTAATGTAGACGTGTTTTTACGGCTGGTAGTCAACATCTTGTGCAGCTGAGCTGATGGTGGAACTCCTTAACGCTTAGGAGTTTAATAATTAATTATGTTAATAGAACTTATGATAGGTAATTTTAAGCTTCTTTTAAAGAACAGAGTTATAAGACTTCCTCCCCCCCCCCTCCTGTAATGACTAAACATAAAGAAATAAAATTACCTTTAAAAAAAGTACAACCGACTTCAAAACCAAAATGTAATGAAATTTCGCACGGTCGGACCGACGGCACGGTAGCTCAATTGGATGAGCGTTTGGTCCTGTTAGCCAGAAAGTTGCTAGTTCGAGTCCCGCCCGTGCGCATTGGTTTTTTTATTTTATCTTTAACCATATTAATAAAGTTAATGATTTCCTACATTTATAAAAAAATAAGTTTAGTTGTGTAAGATTTAGGTAGGGTAGGGTCTAGTTGTGCAATGAAGCTAGTTGAGCCATCGCAATATTTTTGAAACTAAGCATCGCACAGTTTTGGATTTTATGAGCGGTAAGCGGTGACCATTGCCGGCCGGCGCACGAGTGAGACGTATGAGCGCTGTGTTGTTTTTCCGTCTAAAAAGTAAAAATATCTCGCTTAGGTACTTACCTTTTTAACAGAGTCCAAACATATTTATACTGCCTACTACGCAGCGGGTGCGGGTTCGATCCCCGCACAATACAAACATTTGTGTGCATGAACGTGTCTGTTTGTATTGGTCTGGGTGTTTTCTATGTATATCATGTATGTATTTACAAACTAAAAGTATTTAAGTATTATATCCGTTGTCTGGCACCCATAACACAAGCTTTGAGTAGCTTACTTGGGGACTAGATGGCGATGTGTGAGAATGTCCAAAGGATATTTATTTATTAAAGAAAATCACATGCAAGAATTACAAACAAATTAAGCCACAAGCGTCGTCAAATTAACTATTCTATATAAAATATCATAAAAATTATATAGGTACCAAAAACAGCTGCTCTATGGTTCATCTCGACCACAACGAATCCCCCCTCCGCGCCCTGATCGAACAGCACCTGTCTATGTATGCGAAACCAGGCAAAAGAGAATCAAGTTGAAGAGAATCTGTGGCCAAGCCATTGCAAGCAAAAAAATCACATTTGGTCGGATTGACTTCCAATCCTATTGCCTTCAGAGCTGGAATTAATGTTCTCAAATCTTGTAAAACTACTTTCGGACTTCCTCCCAAAATACCGTCATCCAGATACCAGACATTTAATGGAGCTTTCAGATTAGATATAAGCTTCTGAATTGCTAAACAAAATAACAGAGGCCCCAATGGATCTCCCTGCTGAGCTCCAACCTGTGACTGAATTGTATTTTCAGCGAAGAAAAGATTACTTTGATGAGTGTAACATTGGTAAATGAACGGGTAAAGGGACGGTGCCTGCTCCAAAACTTCGTTCAGGATGGTATCCCTTTCCACACTGTTAAAGGCATTTTTGATGTCAACTTTAACCATTATATGGTTTGATGTCTCGTGTGCTATGGCAAAAGACCGAGCTGAATGTATAGCCGCCTCACACCCCAGTGTAGTGCCAAATCCTACCTGACGTGGTTGTAAGTAGCGGGACATATTTTCTTTAACTGACCGACAACAAAGCTTAGCTGTAAGGCGGCGAAAAACACTGCCAATCGCAATCGGACTAATGCCACCATCTTTTTTTGACAGGGCACACAAAGAAGCGCCATATAAAAAAGGCCTGACCTCCAAATTGAGCAAACCTCTCAATAAAAAATTACAAAGTTTGGTCACAGACTCCAAGAGACGAGGTCCATTGCTTCCAGCTGACGAGGAAATCAACTCTTTAAGGTGCTGGGGGCGTAAACCACCAAGTCCCGCAGCAGACCCATTATAAAAAGACGTAATTGCAATAGACACATCTAGTGAAGTGACAGTCAAAAATGGACTTGTTAAATTTGGTTCAGGTGGCAGATTTACTGGTCTTGATGGCGCAGGATGTTTTACCTTAAGGGCATTCAATGTACAATCATTATTGGGTGCAAGTGGGGAGTCTGAAAAAAGTAACCGCACTGCACCTCTTAAGTCCCCATCGTGTACTTTCGCCTCAATGGCGTAAAAGCCGTAGGCAAAAGTCGTAATAACTTTATAAAGTGTGTGACCCCTCTCACTGGTGATCCTCCGAAGGCTAGACGTGTCCTTTGGCGGAATAGCACTTCAATTACCGAGCCCTTTGTCTCCCTCTCTGAACATCCCCCTCCTGGACACCAGCTGCCATGGCTGACCTGGAAGGCTTTAAATAGACTTCGGACTCAGGTCGGCCGCAGCAAGGAAAATTTGTTTAGATGGGGATTCAAAAATGATGATAATCTAGAGTGCATTTGTAGTGCTATTCCCCAAAGGATGGAACACCTCATATCGTGCCCTGCCTGCCCTTATAACTGTACGCGGAAGGATTTAATAAAAGCTACAGACAACGCTATCCTCGTAGTAAAGTTCTGGGCCGAGACCGTATAGTTTGCTGTCGACTCGAAAAGAAGAAGAAGCCTCAATGGCTCGATAAATCGAATAAGGTCTTGTCGAGTATGTATCATCAACAAAACTCATATTTGCGTCATCTATGTTGCGTTTAACTTTGGATGTCACTGATTTGTTTCCTCCTATTTCCGGGACTCTCAATGCCGAATAAGAAAACGAAAGTAATCTGAACCAATCCTCTACGCTATTTGAATGCAAGCAGTCTTCTATGATAGTAGATAACCTTTCAGCAGCTGAACTCCTAGAACCCTTTGGTATGTGTTTCAAAACTCAAACTTTTGCCTTAAGCGATGGTAAATCATTAAAGATATGTCCAGTCTGTGACGCAAGGGAAGCATTGTCCGAGCCCGCGATGCGAGCTGACTCACTACCCGCATCAAATCCAGCGGTTGGGTCTATCGCATCCCGACCTTACCTTTTTTCCACGCAACAAACATTTAGATGTACGAATATCAATTAAGTACAAATATGTCCTCTGATTATTCTAATTTCAATAACTAACAACACTTCTGACGACTTTCGTGGTGTAGTGGCTAAGCACGCTGGTTTCAAGGCGTCGCCGCTCCGAGGTCCCGGGTTCGATTCCCGGTCGGGTCAATAGAAATCAAAATTTTCTATATTGTTTCGGGTCTGGGTGTTGTGGTAACCCGTTATGTCTGTTTTACATAACAAAAGTGCATTAGCTACTTACTTTGGGATCAGAGCAATGTATGTCATTGGTGTCCAATATATAACTTTATTTGCAGATCGTATTGTTTTTTTAAAACCATAATTTTATTTCAACAAATTGGTACCTATGGGGCATTCCCACTTATTGTGTAGTTGTCTTAACTGAAATAGTGATGATTATGACTATTTCTTAATTTGTGTTCTTAATTATTACTATGTGCCTTACTCTGATTTATTGATATTTAATTAATTTTATAATGTTTTTGAGTTGTACTCCTTTAGTGAAAATAATATTTTCGGGTTTTCATTGATGATTTTAATGAAGAAAGTTTTATAAGATTTTAATATAATGTGTGTAACACATTCAAATAAACGTCGTGATCGATTCAAAGTGACGACCTCCGTGCTCAAGTGGCTAGTACGCTGGTTTCAAGCGTCGCCATCTCGTGAGGTTCCGGGTTCGAGTCCCGGTCGTGTCAATGTAGAAAACGATCTTTTCTATATTGTCTCGGGTGTCGGGTACCACAACAGGTACCACTGTTGTTTCTGATTTCCATAACACAAGTGTATTGGCTACTTACTTTGGGATCAGAGCAATGTATGTGATTGGTGTCCAATATATGTATTTATTTAATTTAGGTTCAATCGCGTGATCGATAGTAATAGTAAAATGTTTTTTTTAAATGTTGAGCAACGTTTACTTGTGTCACAAAATTTGAAATACCATAAAATCTGATATGGTGCAAACATGATATCTCTACACCAAATACATTTCTAACTGTATCACATTTAATCAAAAAAAGCTCAACTAGACCCACCCTACCCTACCTAAGTACTTCGGCGTCTTACTAGCGTCGTCCTATAAGGATTAGTGTGTCCATCTAATGGTGATTTAAATCATACACTCATTCTTATATTCACATATTCTTCGTTCACAAAGTTTAGTTTAAAATACATTATTTGTTATTAATAGATATCTACTAGTTTTCACAAGAATATCGCAAAATATAGCGTTGTTTTATTGATTTCATAAAAGTCGTTAATATTCCGAAGCGTCAAAAAGTGAGACATAGAGGTTTCTGTCATTATTTAATGATGTTCGCGAAGAACTTGGCAGGTTTAAACTAAAACTTTTTTGTCAAAACGACAGCTGACATTTTTTTTTGTCCAGGTTATTTTTTCGACTAACTAGTAAGTAGGGGATAGTACTTCTATGCTAGAAACTAAGAAGTGGTAGGACGCACAGTTAAAAAGTGGTCTTGACTCACTATCACTGTTAATGATTAAGCGCCAGTGTTAATGATTTCACTCTAACTAAACTTAAAGTCATCACATCAGGCATCATTGTTGACTCTGTTTATGCCACGCTTGCAAGTTATGATGGGTAGGGCAGGCTGAGTTAAGCTATTATCTGGGGTTAAGCTAAGTCTTTAAGATCCTATGTCCAAACAAACAAAATAAACATTTATTTCTAACTAAACCATGCTGATACGAATATCCTTGTAATGTTCCAAGCAATGATGTAAAAATAAATTAAAAATAATTAAAAAAAACTTATAAATATTAGCTCAAAGCTAAGCCTTTTATCCTTGCGAAAAATGTCCTCAATAAGACTACGCTATAATAAGTTAATTTGCTTGGCACAAATAGAAGGTGCCAAGTTGCGTTGACGTCAGAACTGCGTACGTTTGTAGGCCGAGGGCCAGCCTGTCTGTCCCCTAGACACGGTCGAAGACGAGCATTTACGCTTTTCAGGCCTATTAGCTAATTTATAGCGCCATAAACAATTGACGGTGTCGTTTTAGTACGATAAGATTTTCAGACGCCATACGACATTTTCTTGCGCGATGCATCCTGCCTTGCATGTGAAATAAAAAGAAAATAGACCTGACTTGAAATATTTTTCTTAATATAACGCCTATGATGTAGGTTCGTACCTACTGTTGGTTTCGGCAGAGAAAATGAATGTTTTTTTTCGATTAACCGTCAATTTTAATTTGCATCAAAAAGAACTTTTAAAATAATATGGGGTGATAGCTAACAATTGTGATAAGCATCTAAAAAGCTTTGTTTTATTCCTTTTCCTAAAGCTTACTTAGTTGAAAGTCAAGGAGTCTCAACATTATACTATTCCCTATAGCACCAAAACTACTAAGTTAAAAATTCTTAAGAAGAGGGACAAAATTCCAAAAGCTTTATTACAAGCAAATTTGTAGGTGAGCTTTTATAGTCCAAAGACGTGTCCTATCTCAATCTCGCGGAAGGAATTAGGGAATTTTTCAAAGGCGCATTCGTAGTACCTAGTTAAGGATGTGAAACGTAGGAAGGAGGCGTCGTCGGTCAATACTGAGGTGGCGCGGTGCGGGAGCGGTGCGCAGGCGTGCCCGCCGCCCGTCCCCGGCCACCCGCCGGCCCACTCACGCAACTCGCGACTCGGCCGCCGTGAGCTGCGATCGCGCGCGAACATACTCTCGCCGCTCAAGCCATGTGTCATGTTTTCATCACAGAACACAACTGTCAACCGACGACTCTCGTCTTCAGACATGAATGAACAACTCGTCTGAACGCGAGGATAAGTGCGCTGAAGCTACTCTCACCGTCGGGATCCAGCTTTCGCCGAGTGTCCAGTTTTTCTCGTAATCTCGTGGCCGTTGACACTGCAGCGTGCGGATCCCGCAGTGCGCGAGTGTGTGGTTAATTGGCGAACCGTCGAGGGCGTCAGCTGAGTCGCGTAAACATTGGCGTTGCAAAGCCACACTCTCGGAACTGTTACGATGGCTGGTGCTCTGATAACCTCAGCATAAGAATTTGACTCGAACCTCGTGAGGATCTCAACATGCGGCGTCTAATTTTGCTGTTATTGACAGGTAAGATTTACTCTATCTATGGAATAAGTGTACATATATGTTATTTGTGTATCATCAGCTAGTGTGCTTGTTTTCATTATTTCTTTCGAAATTATTTTGGAGCTTAAAGCTCTCCCCTACGTCGCGCCTTTTACGTAGTCTTTCGTTCCCTTCTAATTATTTATTAAAGATAAGAGTACCTGTATCTCTTGTAAACCAGGTTTATAAAGTTTTATAGTTACTTCATGTTTACTAAGTTAGCCGACTGGTTTTCCTCATTGTATATAAAATACAAAGTAAGCTTTTCGGAATATTAGTAATTGAGCTTACGGCCGCTATGATTAAATGTCCGTAAATCATAGTTTGTATTCACTAGAAGATATGTAACGCGATTATAATCATGAATTCGTCAATAAAGAGCACTTTATTAACAACACCGCAGACCCATACATGTCCGACAGTATTTTTGACACACACAACAATGATGAGACGCATGTCTAACAAAATATTAGACGTAAAACGTGAGAATTTACGTCAAATTGTCCAATTACATCCAAAAATCGCAGCATCCCTAGCGTCCGTAACTCACACGCACGTTCAATCGTTCCAAACACGCACGCGCAATTCTTCTGCAAAAATTTATTGCCGTAACATTGTCATGCCGCTCTATTTATCATGGCTCGTGAAAAATAAGTAATAAGACTGCCAAAAGACCCCCGTCCCGTCGCTCCGAGGAACAAATGGGACGGTTTGGAGAGAAAAGAGCAATTTTTTGCGCGCACCAATCTCGTTTCGTATGAACAATTGCGGTTATTCCTTATTTATGCTTACGCTCTTTTCTAAATTACGCATTTATTCGTAGTTCGCACGTAATCCCTTATAAGACCTTTATTGGACGTTTTCATTTCAATTCGTTCTGTTTCGTTGATCATAGTTAACTATTTCGTTATTACATGGTTGTATAGTTGAGACCATTGTTGATGGACATCTGCCGGTATCGACGATGGCAATTGGTTGGTTCCGCCGAGTTAGATAGTTATTATTATGATGCAGCAAATTCATAGTTCGACTTTCGGTACACCTTTGTATCGCAATATGAATAGTTTCACGGTAATCAATCAATTACAATCTTTTGTTATCAGTTTATAAGTTAATCTTCATCTCCTTCGTTTCAAAGTTGTGCGGCATTTTTTTTAGTCTTTGAAATTGTAAATTCCTTCATAATTGTAAGATCGTCTGTTTAGAAGCAGAATGGCAGTACTAAAATGCCTGAGTTAAGGGGAATCCCAAATAAATAAAAAATTATATTTTTGTTCTTTGCACGTTATATTTTGTCTTTTTTACTATTAAAGGTCTTACATAAAAGCTCAAATCAGAAATAGCTTATTAGGAGATTAATAACGCACAAAATTAAAAAGTACACTAGTAAAACACGATTGGTATCGAGTATTTGGAAGTCCGAACACCTTGAATCTCGAATGAGGTTGTTATTCGTTTATTTATGGCCGACGGCGACAGGTGTTCAATGCAGGTAGACCGCGCATCGGCCGCCGCTCCAAAGGCATTGTTCAAAATTCTCCCAACTTTATTTCGAACACCATACCCGTGCGAAATATTTACATCGAAACGAATAACTACACGTCAAAGGCAAGTCGTCAACTAGCTTTGAGCTTTTGCAATAAACAATAATGAAAAATTCTTATTATACCGCGGCGCCCCCACATTCGTATAACATCGAAATTCGTAATATCTTTTTCTAGTTTCAATAGACCCGTATCCGCAAGTTCTTTTTGCGCGATCCACAAGAAATTGTTATTGGAAACTTTGTTCTCGAGCGATCTGTCGTCGGAACCTTTCCAAAGAGAATTTGATAAATCGCGAAGTTTCCCCGTGAAAATAATATAAAAGTTGGTGAAAAAATTCGACCTTTATGCACCCTCATCAATCTGCTGTATTGAATTTGCTAGAGCGCATCGCAACTGACAACTTTATAAGCAAGATATAAAACTTTTCCGTTAATAATTTTGCTTTGTTTCAAGATAAACAGTCTGAAATTTCTCAATTTTCTAACGAAGTTTTAGTAATCTGTCAATTCTCAACGAAGTTTTAGTAATAAACTAAAACTTCGATAGAGAATCAAAATAATATTAAAATTGACATTTAAGTAAGACAACCACAAGTTAAATCATGCTCAGTCGCGTGGGCACGATGAATGATTAATGCTTCCGCAAACCGCAAACAGGAAACAAAAGTAAATCCATATTTTACATTGGGAAAGTATTGGGTGCAGTTTCGCAGCTGATTCCTTCCGAACGCCACAGTATTTTTTGTTTCATTTTGAGAAACGGATGTAGAATGCACCTGTGTCGGAAGTCTCGACATAGTTCCGTGTAAAACCACCAGGTGGCGCTCGAAAAATGCTGAGACAAAATTGGTGTTTTCGTGTATTTATTGATTGAGAAGAATTTTTGGATGATGCTTAAAAAACTACAAATATTTTTTAAGATTTATTAAAGATGTAGCTACGTAAGTTAAAATGATATTAGATGAATTAGAAAATCATAAAATTGAAATTGTCGACGCGAAATGTCAAAAATGATGCATCAGACTTCGCCCGCTGGGCACCGCTCGAGTTTTTATGGATAATAACGGCGTTGCTGCACCCTAAAGTAAGATATCTTTTAGGGTTTTAAGGTAGCTATTTGAAGGAATTTTGATATAACTATAGAAAGATATTATCACACAAATAATATCAACTAATCAGTTATTTAAGTATTTTAATAGGGAAAGAAATGGTAACTGCATTGCCTCCTGGCAGAATAATACTGTAATGCCTATCTAAGAAAAAGTCTATCGGTCAAGCTGTTCTGGATACATGGGAATATTCGTTTACGAACGCACAAACACACAGACCTACAAACATCTTCTCACCCAAAACCCATACGAATACACCTCCGTTCCGTCTCGGGTAAAAAGCAGCACCCGCAAAGGATTCCATCGAGAAAAAGGCCGAACAAATACGCTTTTGTAATTACAATAAGGTACTTTAAACGAACCCATTTTCGTAGATCTTTACAAAACGTTTTGCCCAACAACTGCCATAACGCCTGTCCTTTCATCAGTTAGGTAACTGTCATCGAATTTGTTTTGAGAATCTTCACGGGCGGTTTGTTAGTTGTTACGTCTATTTCGGGTGCTGACAGCCGAGCGCATAATCGGGTGCAGGGTTGATAAGTGGCCGGCGCCGACTTTCATCTCGTCATGTGTGCGTTGGAGCTGCGCCTGCGTCACTGCGCCGGCGTCTGCGCTGCCTACGTCAGGGTTAGGGATGCGTTTA
The DNA here is from genome assembly GCA_963924145.1 of Pyrausta purpuralis. NCBI lineage: Eukaryota > Metazoa > Arthropoda > Insecta > Lepidoptera > Crambidae > Pyrausta > Pyrausta purpuralis. The sequence goes on along the minus strand of OZ001649.1, from coordinate 9,233,939 downwards.
TATCGATAGTCATACGTATCCTCGTTTTTGTAGCCAAACTACGGGGATCTTGGTGGAATAATTTTCCAAAGTGTTTTTGAAGAAGCAACATGGCAAATATGGGCGAACAAGTTTTTTGACCTACAGTTGATCAATGCGAAAAGGTACTTTAGCTGCTACAGCACCACTTTGTATCAGTCATCAATTTTTCCGTTGCATTAAAGTTTATTTGTGGTCGAAAATTTCTGTTACCTAATTTAAGTAAGACAAGTATAACTTTTAAAAAAAAGTAAAAATCGACTTCAAAACCAAAATGCACTAAAAATTCTTAAATAAACTCTTGGCTATTGAAAGGAAAGGAACCCATTTTAGGAAAACAATTTATTTTTGGAGTCGGTGTTGTAATAGTTGATGTTTGATGGTTAAAGTGATAAAGTTAAGGAGTTCCACCATCAGCTCAGCCCCACAAAATGTTGACTATCAGACGTAACAACACGTCAACATTAAAATTATAGTAAAGAAACACTATACGTGCCTTTAAAATTTGAGGGTTTCCCTCGATTACACCAAGATCCCATCCTCAGATCCCAAATTGAAAAAAATGGGACCAACTAGAAGGTATATCCTCTAAGTAGGCGAATAAATTTTTCGAATCGGTAGACAAATGATTGAGATATGAGGTAAAATAGATACAAAAAAAAAACATACAGTCGAATTGATAACCTCCTCCTTCATTAAAGTCGGTTAATAAAATGATATTCATTACTAACACCGATACGAAATTAACCAATTTAACTCGATACAGATACATTGAACTCACAGATTCACTCATCTCTATGTATGCGGGCAAGGGTCGTCCGGTCGTACCCGAGACTCTCACACTATTTTTATGTTCTCTGATAACGGTCCATTTCTCAGCCATTCATATTTTTTGTAAACAGACACATGGCGTTAATCAATCGATGGTTATCGTTTCTCGTAATGTATCTGCCTGCTAAGTGTTGATATTTTAACGGAGTCAATTTATGAGTTAGATAACTTCTGTACCTACCTAGTTAACTAGCTTTTCTTTAATGAGGCCTTGTGTCGGTTTAGGTATAATAATACCAATACAACCAAAGTAAGCAAACGGATTATTTTGTGACTAAAATGTTTTACCTGAATACCGTTGTAAATTGTTGCGATCTAATAAATTTGTTTAGTCAGAAAGACCTTCGTTTTTCGGTCTTTCGACCGATAAACCGGAACGTCCCAACTTTGGTGTAACAAAAGAAAATGATTTCCCAGTTGGACTACTTCGCAGTTTCCTTAAAAATCGGCCCATCCAGAGTAAACTCAAGTGTGCAGAAAGGATCGCCAAACTTTATCCATTTTACTTATGCTTCTGATTACAATCACATTTAAGTTTGTGACGTTTTTTAATGGAATCGATTATCTGTTTTTGTCTTTTCAACTCGTTCGATCTATGGTTTAGAATGTTTTCAACACTCACATGGTTATTTTTGTTTTCTTATAAGATTTACTATTTAAGATTCTTAAAAGATTCGTTAGGATCTACTAATGTTTCCATATTTTCTCTATAATCATAATAAAAAAATACGATATTAAACTCAAATACCTCTCGTAATTTCTAATTATCGAAATAAAACTCTATTTTACGGATTTAACTTTTCGCGAATTTGTTAAATTTTATCCCGACGTTTCGAACACTTTACAGCGTTCGTGATCGCGGGTAAACTTCACTTCAGTATGATGATGAGTAATATTCGCCTAAACTTCAGAAACAAGTATAATTTATAATAATTAATTAAAACTCAAACAAACTCTCCTAATTTGTAATAATGAATATGACGCGTCACGTGACAATATTTATTCTAATTATTATATATTCTATTTGGGGTGGTATAATCGACGTAAATAATGCAACGCGTGCAAATATAATATAGATTACTTATCATGTTTACGTAACGCCCTTTGTTATCTGCATAGGCTTGTAGTTTGCAAAAGAAGCGCTCCTGTTTAAGGATATTCTGCGGCTACCACAATGTTAGATAAGAAACCTATTTCCCCGCGGATACAGGCTGGGTCCACCGACACACGCTGGGTCCACCGACACGCTCCTGTTGTGGTAGACGGTACACAAAACAACCAGGGACTTAATGCTAATGCTGGTGGGCAATAAGTAATTGCTATAATCCAACCTACGTAGAACTCTACGGGAATAGTTACGGGAATAGAATAATTTTGGAAATGAGATTATTTCAGACACCTGCTATAGATTAATGTGCCAAGTTTTGACCGCAAATATTGTATTTCTTGGTGGTGATTACTGAATATTATTACTTATCCAAAAACAGAGACATATTTTCAGCACTGGACGTCCTTTATCTGATAATCATGATGATAATATAATACTTTTAGGTGTTATTGTTATTATTATAAGGCAATTATTAAATAATTTAATTTAGCCCTCAAATAATTTTGCAATACCCAAACTGAAAGGGTTACTAAGTCATAAGTGCAATTATCTAGCATAAAACCTGCTATATGTATGTATGTAACACTTAGTTGGCAAATAAATGTATATGAATATGAATAATTCAAAAACAGATTCGTAATTCGTACAACAGACGATTGTTTTCTAGACTTTCGTTTTTATAAAGCTGACCAGTCACTAGGTGGCTTCAAAGAACATGATTAAGTAACATCGACATCAGAATCAGAAACTAGTCGTTCCAGATCTATTTTCGATTCTGTGGTAAGCTCTGCCTGTCGTATGTCTTTCGGCTTAGCCGCGTACAAAAGTGGTCGAAGCAGAATTTGTAATTAAACCGCAGCTGGAACGACTGGACGCCGCTGTCACTCCCGAGGGAATTAGAACTTATTGTCCGACGCGGAGAATTTTACCGGACCCACTAAATTCTTTTAAAATCCCCAGTTTATTTAGTCATGAAAATGTTCGCTACTGTTGCAGGATGGATATCCAATTAGAGATTGGATTTGGCCGTTTCATAACTTTAAGAGTGAAACGCAGTTTTTCGGTAGATCATCTAAGTGATGATCTACCTAAAAACTGCGTTGATGGAAAAGTTTATGAACGTTTTGCGCAATTGACAGATAAGTTATTAATAATCGTGACATATTTGCCATATTGACCCACTACAAATGCAGTCGAGATGCAGAACAAGATAAACAATGAGGGCACAGTCCTAAGGCACAACGAGGTCTAATTATTGACCTTGAGTATTATGAGGGGCGCACAAGTGGCACGTGCAAGGAGCAAAATGATAATGATAGAGTGGCCATAGGGGACGTGATCAACTGAACAACTAATTCAAGTCATTGCGCTTTATTCCGCCTAATGGCTTTCTGCTACCCCAGCCTTGATTGTGGTGAGGGTCAACTCAAGGATGTTTTATAGAAAATATTGTTAAAGCCGATCGTTTTTTATTCATTTGCTTATGGAAAATATAAAATAGAGAATTATTGTTAGTCCCTACCATTTACCAACAGAACAGATGGGTAACCGAAGAATAGTGCCCGTATTATTTCATTTACGTGCCTTGTAGTATTAAATTTTGGTTTAGTGTAATAACACTATATTATATAGACGACCCGTCTGGTGTAGTGGTCGAGAAATCGCCTACTACGCAGCGGGTGCGGGTTCGATCCCCGCACAATACAAACATTTGTGTGCATGAACATGTCTGTTTGTATTGGTCTGGGTGTTTTCTATGTATATCATGTATGTATTTACAAACAAAAAGTATTTAAGTATTATATCCGTTGTCTGGCACCCATAACACAAGCTTTGAGTAGCTTACTTTGGGGCTAGATGGCGATGTGTGGGAATGTCCAAAGGATATTTATTTATTTATTATTTTTGATGAGTCACTACTAAGAGTTGACACTTCCGCTTCCGCGCTAAAGGTTAATTGGTTTGAAGGTCAAATGTTACCTTGCTCAGGTTCCTGTAATGTTAAACGACACCATTACTTTGTACGTTAGAAATACAATACTTTTCATTAAGCCTATAGTATGTTCCTAATACTTAACAAGTAGCTGTTTCTTTATGGCTCTCTTACACGCTTAGCTAGTTTGTGTGTGAACTTGCTCGTATTGCTTGCGATTTCTTATTAGGATGCTCTGCTCTACATTTAAGAAATAGATGTTTGTATTAACTATGTATGAGTACCTATTTACGCACTTTACTACGCTCAGGAAAAAATTCGTCGTCAATAGGAGGAGTCTTGCAAGAGGCCCCTTGGATCTAAAATGTATTATTAACTAGACGTGGCCTGTAATTGGGTCAAAGAAGTGAAGGACGGGGTCGCGATAGGTATTAGGGTGGTAGCGTTGCGTACGAATCGCTATATTGCAGATATATTACAACACCATATTCTTTGAAACCTATGGAAATGCGCCTCATTGAGCCCGACCCGTTTGGCCCAAGAAACTTGGCTACGTTTTTGCTCTGTAGATCTGTATTAATCAATGTTTTGCGCCGACATAATTATGAGAACAAACTAGACAGCTGTATGCTGTCGCATAAGTAACTAGGCTGGACTTAGAGCCAAGATCGACAAATAAACCGCATATACACATAAACCCGCATTGCCCGAGATGACATACTGAACTACAAATATCTTGATAATAAAAGCACTCCGTACAGTATTATAGCGAGGGATCGTACGGGGTAGTAATAAAATTTGATTAGAGTTGATCATAAATCTTTTTTTTTCATTATCTCGGTTGACGTCGGCTTGGCTCGTCTACGAAGGGAGGACGCCCAAATCCCCCATGTTTTGACATACATACCCGTGGTATTTATGACACACAACTCGCCTGTACAAATCCGACACACTAGGATTTATGAAGTCCGCATGTGTTCTTAGTAGATTGAATTGCTTTTTCGCAACGGGATTTCATGTTTTGCGCTGTGAAATTCATCGCTCACTTTTGGTAATCCGTTTGTTAAAGCAGCCTTATCGTTTTGACAGTTCGCTCTTAAAATATTCAACTGTTTAAAAGATTTCATGTCAGAGTCAATAACCTTCTGTGGTCTTGGAAAAGGTACTGAGTTAATTATATTATGTTTGGAGTTTACAAATAAACGCATGTTCTTTTTCGAAAATTCTCTTAGTAATAAGTTATCATTTATATTTAAACTCTACTAAATACTGTTGAATTCGGACGTTAAATCCTATGAGCATGCAAAGCAGTAGGTACACCCGAGGGATGCATTATTTAAATTTAGCTTTAAACCTTATTACACCCGGACAAAGGCTAGTATCATACAAAGCGCCAACTTTACATAAGCTTCCAATTTTGTTAGATAAACTGAACTAAACAACGCATTCATTCGCCCATTCGCAGCTAACGGTTAATTAACTGGCATTCATTGCGCTGTTCAATTCAGATCAATTATTTCTAGTGAATACAACGTACCTATTAATCATTCACTCATTTGTCTGCTAGACAAATTAATGGTTAACTTATTTTAAAAGGATCCAATTTAACATCCCAATTTAGTTTTGTACCTAAGTGATTATTAACGTGGTTGAAATGAATAACCATCGGAGAATCATTAATTTAACCATTGTAATCTTTATTTAATTAAATGATTGGCTGTAAATAATTAAATAGGTAACTAAATTTAAAAATACAAAACAATACGTTAAGTTATCATAAACTATCATTCAATTAATAAAAGTGACTTAGCTCTTCCTGGAACAATATTATAAAGCACGCATTCATTTTTTCCAATTTCTCAGAAGAAGATTTGTTGCAAGTTTTTTCATCAGGACTAATCTCCAAATATGAAATCCTGACCCGCGTTACAACTTCAACGGGCCAAGCTCACTTTAGTTGTCACGTGGGACTCATGAGTCATCACCGGGAGATCCATTAGGCTCCGACCCGTCGACTCACGCTCACTTTCTGAGGGCAACTCTGATAAAAAATATTCAATGCCATAACGCGAAGCGTTTTTGCTAAAAGCTCTTAAAACATCTAATAACTTGCACCTGTCTGGCCTGTAACACATGGGCGTAATTTGAAAATAGAATGCAACATAAATATGTTGTATTAGAGTGCTTACTTCGTTTATTATTTCGTGCCAGTATTTATGTTAGTAATCATAGTAATGTTTTATACCTTCGAGCTTAATCGCCGCGTTGTGTACAATACAAGTTGCGGCTGTGGCTAGTAAATATGGGTCTTGAAGAGCTCGTAAACCTCATTAGAGATGGCTTATCACGTACAACATCGACTTTCCCGCATGGCTAACATCCTGCTTAAAGTGAAATTAATGATTCTTTGACACGCCGATATTTATTGTCCTGCAAGTTGGTTTAATAAGAAGCAGCAAAGTGATTACTGATATAAAGCCGATATCGTTTAGGTTATCCACAATATCTTTAGTTGTTTTCACAAATACTTATTATTTGTTTTGAGATCAATCGTTGTTAATTGATAAAGTAACAACTATTGCGAACAAGGCTGATTCTAAATTTAAATGTGATTTTAGATTTAATACTAAGTAGTAGATACCTATACTTGATGAAGTGGAGGGTTGTTAATCTATACTAATACTATAAAGCTGAAGAGTTTGTTTGTTTGTTTGTTTGTTTGTTTGAACGCGCTAATCTCAGAAACTACTGGCCCGATTTGAAAAATTGTTTTTACTTTGGATAGTCTATTTATCGAGGAAGGCTTTAGGCTATGTAACATAAAGATACAACTCATAAGACCACAGCAGCAATGAAAAATGTTGCGAAAACGGGAGAAAGATATTCCTTTTGAGAGCTTCCGCTGCGTACGCTGCGGAAACCGCTTATGTTACACAAAAATCATGTATGTATGACAGGATTGTTTAGCATTAAGAGTTCTATAATAAAGTCCGCAACAGCATATGTCTATCTTTTATGGTTGACTTACTACAACCTTTTATATGTTATAAATTTGTTAAAAATATAAGAATTATTTTTAGAGGTGTGTTATACACACAGGTATTTATTCTTATCAAAAACAATAAATTCATCATCACGAGCATTTCATTTAGAACAAAGTTGCCCCTTATATTATTTGATTTCAATAAATATCTTAGGAGCTATCACAGTTTAAACATAACTCCGCACCAAATAATGTTCGCAGCTAAGTACAACGTGCGCTTGCGCTAATATATTATAAAGCTGAAGAGTTTGTTTGTTTGAAAGCGCTTATCTCAGGAACTGCTGGACCGATTTGAGGATATAAAACTTCACGCTGCGACGGGAGGGGAGGGAGCAAACTCAAAACGCGCGGACGAAGTCGCGGGGGACCGCTAGTCTGATATATAGGAAACCTATCCTAGTTTAGGTATCAATCCACCATACCTTCCATATATTAGATTTTGTGACGTAATTTTGTTAATTTAACTATGTACCCATGTATAATTATAGAGAGAAAATAAAAATAATTTACTATTTACTAAAAAATACACATACATAAAATTGGAACGTATAGTATAGTTAGACAAGTCTTCCAATCATTTTTTACTATTGACCTAATCGATGACTGATGATTATTACTTACTGTCATAACATCTCGCATCTCCAATACCCATTAGTAGCTTACCTACTTGCTTAAGTTAACCGTGAGCGTGGATATCACGTCACTAGTTCCGAAGTACGGTCACCACCGGATGCGCCGAAACACGGAAAGCATTTTAAAGCGATGGATCTAATAATACCGACCATTGTTCCATTTCAAGCCCGCCTTATCGATCGCACTCCCGATATCAAAACGTGATTTGTTGCATCCAAATTCCTTTACACCAACGAAATTTGTTTTATGATCGTATACAATACCTATACTGTGTTGGAGTAAAATATATCACGATCGTTTCGGATAGATACATCAAGTCTGTTTACTTAGAACGCTACATGTATACATACATGTGATATTTCAATTTCAACCCAGTTATTTATTACAATCAAATTGTTAAACTCATGGCTTTGTAAAAGTCTTGTTTGTCAAATATTATTACGTACTAGAAATTTAATAGGCGTCTTGTTTAATTATTGTCGTAAAATATACCTATAAGCATATTATCATAGTAACGTGTAATTTACTGTAAAACACGTAACATGATGAGGTATTTTTGTCGTAATAAATCTGAGATTGGTTGAGGTCCCAACGAACGTACGAAAACTAAATAGGATCGGCCTTTATCAGGAACTAGGTAGATTAATATAAGATGTCCCTCAAGTTATTTCATGTTCGCTTAACATCCTCATGTAATGGACCGGACCGGACATTTAATAAAATATTTGATTCAAAATAATTCGAGTCTACGGTAGTCATAGTGTTTTCCACTCGTCGTTAGTCAGGTTAAGTACCTCTGTTAGTAAACTCTACTCTATACGGTTTGCGGTAACCGACGAAGCCACATAATGCTTTCGTGGGTAACGGAGAAGTTATCTGATACTTTTGCAAAGGTCAAACGTAATTTGAAACTGCGGTGCACAGCTACGAGCTGAGAGTTCTTTAAAATCTACCCGCAAAATCTAGATACTCGAACAGTACGAGCTCTAGACACCACATTTCTACGAGATGTCTACGAGAGGATTTACGTAATGTGGAGAACTAGAATGGCTATACGTTTTCAGAAAGTGCTAGACCGCACGTTATTTTATATAAGTGCTAACATCTAACATTTTAGTTTTTAGGGTTTCGAAGTGAATCTTGGAAAATCCACCAAAGCAAACCGCAACATCTGCAACTTCAAAAACAGTAGATATTTCCTTTAATAATACAGGACATAAAAAAGAAAGCAATAAATATAAATCATATATATAAAATATAAAAACGGCGCACAAAAAACATCATCAAATCGTATTTTGAATTGTTCCAATAGATGGATATTACCATAATACCATCAAAATGAAAGTAACAGTCTTTAAGCTCTAAATTGGATGTATAATTGAATTTGAGTTCCCAAGTTGGGTTATCTCCGCTCGGAGCGGTTACAATAACCGATGATGTCGAAGTCGATACGAGATACGGTCGAGGGATTTTTGTATAAAGGATTTATTTATATCGATGACCTTTTAGAATAGATATTCGCATAGAAGGTTTACACTTGACAGGACTTACATAATCAATCTCAAGCAATTGCAACTATCATGCCTACTTATTACGTATAGTTGGACGTGATTCCTTGTTATTTCCTGCATTTTTTAAAGTCCAGGTTTAAATTTCCCACCTTAAGCCTTTGCAAGTAAGAAAACGGACTCCGCCCTTATTGAGAAATCCTTGGGACAAACAACAGAAGATGTATTTCGATCCGCTCAGGGTGTGTAGAGTCACTTAGCTGGTTCGTAATTATTTTTAGCCGCCGATGAAACCTGGCTACGTAAAGGAAAATGTCGTATTTCCCGACAGATTTTCCATTGTTGCGGAACGAAAATGTGTCCATTTTCTTTAGAGCGTCACTCAAAGGCGAAACGGTAGTCACTGATAATAAAAAATACAGCATCCCAGTTCTTTTCCTGAACGTTGCAATATATTTTTTGAGTTAACAACCCCATTCCTGCCCCACATAGTCGCGTCGGGTAGACAGGCGGCGCCACTAGGCGGGGGGATCACGAACTAGCTGCCCCTCACTGAGGACAAATGTCTATGAAGTGTTTATTTTATACCTATTACGATTTGTTGCACTGATCTCGATCTTCTATTGATTCACATTTCTCCCTCGCACACTTCTCGATAACAAGCTCGTGATGTTAGGCGTTATGTTAACGTTCGCGTCGTGGTGGAAATTGTTATTGTTGTAGAAGTTGAAGTACGAATCTAGATTAACAAACGTAATATAAATTTTTAAGTATAAGGTAACTTTCAACTGTTTAAATTAACTGTTATGAAGTATCTTAAACTTAACGAGTTTTTTTTTTATTCGAAATGGGTTTGCTCTTGACTCTAGCCTACACCTAATTGGGCTTAGACAGAGTCGACGATGGAGCGAGCTCACCCAGAAGAAGCCTGTTCACTCTGTTTTTAAAAGTTTATCGTTAAATATAACTGAAAATTACAAACATCAAAAAAATAAAACAAGGTAAATAAGCTATTACAAATTAAACGAAATACTTCGTTGAAAAATTAAGAGAGACAGCCAGAAAAACGAAATCGTAAAAGTCTTTAAACCCCACCGCCAATTCGGAGGTTTGAAGTAATGAAAAATGAAATGTATTTTTATGAGTTTTAATCCGGGTATCACTGGCGCCCTTAGCCGGGCTGTGGATTAAGCGGCGTTACCATCGTAATGCTTCTGTTCGTGTGTGGGCATCTGCGTCCTGAGAGTGGGGGTCTCACCCTAAACTTATTTATTTAGATATCGACCCCCAAAGTAGTTGCAAACTTTAATTTACCCCTCACATTCGATATATCATGAGCGGTTACGACTTTTGCCAACTCATCGATTAGTTGGCCGATGAATTTTTAATGCTGACCTTTATGTGGCGTATGTCCCTTCGAAATGTACCGAAATCGTGCAATTCTTTGATAGATCAGACTAAGGTGCAAATAAACATATAAACGGAGCATTTTATAGGTCTACACGCAGTACCTTAATTTAAAGATCAAAATTTTGTAAACTATTCTCAGCGTATAAATGATTAGTTTTGATTTATAGCGTTCTTTACCTTGGATGTTATTAAATTGCAAAAACCTACCAAAGTGGAAATAAAACGTTGTATCTTTTGTTTTGTATTTACGTGTCGACAAAGGATGTTATTTTTTGTGTTTTCGTATACCTTTCCCAGCTATATCTGAAAAGAGATTTAGGCAGGGTAAACCGAACGCCGGAAGGGACATTCGGCTTTCACCCAGATAAGAACAATGAGTTTATCAGTACCGCTTTGGTGAACAAAGAAGAAATTTAAAAACGACTGGATTTTATGCTACAGGAACAATACTTCGAAAAACGAAATTCATCAATACGATAATCGATTTGCGGATCTGGCCCCCGGTTCAGAACCATTGGGTTACGAATTCGGTTACGATTCGATAACTTTCACATATTAATAAAATTATACTAGCGTGGATTTATCCGATGCGACTATTTTATTTTGTTCTTTTATTATATTTGTTACTGAACTGACATATCGACATTCGATCAAACTGTGACATTGATTTAAAAATGAATAGAAAATCTAGCCAAAACTACCCGAAACCCAAGCCGAATGGCTTATTGAACGTTCCGAATCGATTTCGTAATAAGAATTTTATACTAAAAATGTTTCGGAACCGAAAAACGATTGTGGTTTATCATAGTAAGATTACTCAACCCGGAGACTGTTTCACTGTAACCACATTTTTGGATTTGAATTTTCACCTATCTCGTAGGCGAGAAAACTTATTTTACTCGAACCATTTGATGCTTATGCATTTTTTTTGTTTTGACGACGTGTTACTTAAATTGTAAGTAGGTTATGTCTGGTCTGTGACTCTTATCTTTATGAAGAACGTAAATCGAGTGTTAAAGGACAGCAGTAACAATGATAACATTACTTAACTGACGGTACTTGTGTAAGGAATTTTTGTATTCATTCATAAACGTCACATAAACACATTTCGCGTTATATTTATGACCTTATGCATGAATGACGGCAAATGTTCATAAATTAAAGTTACACAAATGAAGCTGTTAAGAGTAGCTTTGTGCTAGCTGGTTAATTACCTAACTTTATCACAGGTCTGATAACAGAAGCTGACCCATATAAAGAATGATTTGTTACACCTACACGGCTTTGTTGTTGTTTTCCCGCGTATTAAACGAGATAGGTACTGAACTAATGAATTGAATACGCGGGAAAATCAAAATGAATCCAGTACGAACAGAAAGTTTGCTATAAGAGAAGCGCATTCAATTTAGTTAATAAGGATTGTACCGCATTCTACCGCAACGGCAAACTATAAATAACATTGTTATAATAAATCGGAAACTAATTGTGTTAATCCGCTGTGGTTTGGAACACCCAAATAAATTAATGCGAATTAAAGCTTTGTAAGCACAGCAAGGAATTTAAACTAAGGTTATAAATAACGAGGCGCCAACTGTTTCAGAGTATTACACATTTAACGGTGACTAATGCCGATTGAAATGTCTGACATAATGCAATGTTTTTTTTGCACGTGATAAGTAATGTCATGACTTAAACTCAAGCATCTGCCGGTGGCGTTTTTTTAAATTCTTGTCCAATTTCTGCCCTTGTCTTCGCCTCTTAATGCGTCTTCGCTTCCTTTTATACAGTTTGCTTAAATCAAATGAGGTAGAGAATACCGGTTGAATACCCTCCATTACTAGTATTTAATGATTTGTAGGTGGGTATGAAATGATATATACAATAATAAATAGTAATAGTACGAGTATAACCTGCTATAGAAGATTACTTGTTAATACTTAAACGTGTGCTTAATAGATAGCTTACAAAAGCTACACTTAGACCCCTTACACACTGCGACTTTTAGCATCAATTCCATCCGCGCGTTTTGAAAACGCGCTTCAGCACCACGACTTCCGCAATGAACAGATTTAGCAGTCGCCATAATTTAGTGCATAATTTGTCAATTTCCAGCTTCTACATCGCCACTGTATTGTTGCTAAAAGTAGCGCATTGTGTTTAGGTTGACATTTTGCGACTGCATCGATGCTAACGCGCGTTAGCATCCCGACTGCATCGCTGCTAAAAGTCACAGTGTGTAAGGAAAAATAATTCTCCTGATACAATCAGAAACTCAAACGTTGCAACTCTTAGCACGCAGCTTCACGCCACACAAAGTTAACGAACGCTCGCAGTAATTCGCGTCAAACTCCCAACTCACATACAACTCGCGAGTTTTCTCTCCTCTTTATGTTAGTGCCTACTCGTGTGTCAATACTCAGAGAGACTCAGAGCATACTTTCATAAACTTGCTAACTGGAGCTGATTTGAGTGCCATGTCTTTCCTAGATATTTAATTGGATTATGCTTGTAGTAAGTCTCTTCTATCTTCAGTTTGTTAATTGGTATCACCTGTAAATTCTGTGTAGACCAGATGAAATTTCTTTTCCACAATATACATGATTCTTGGCTTTGTCTATTGTCTTGATTAGAATCAATCTTAGTGTTAGTTAAGTACTGGCTACCTAACTTAACCTATTCCCTAAACTCATGTACTCAATAACTTAAACTTAAATTAAATACAATTTGTAGCCATTATTTTATTCATTATAGTAACTTTTTTTATACGTACATAAAAATATAGTACTCGACACTCGTCCATTTACTCAAATTCGAAAAGTGGTCCAACCCTACGCTCCAAACTGTGAAGCCCCAAGATAACAAATATGTTATTTCAGACCTCCAAGCTCGGCTGCTATTTTAATAAGCGGAATGGTCAATGTCCTTTTGCTGTCCCGGCTCATTTCATGGGTTCATTCTTGACGATTGTGGATGGGATAATTTGCAAGAAGAATTTTTGGCAATTGCCAGCCCGATGAGGTCAATTAAAGAGTCGATTCGAGACTGTATGATAATTAAAACAACTGTTATGGTAGCAAATATATTACACTGCAGTATAAACCAGTTAAAATGTGGTGGAAAAGATAAATCTACCTACTTTGATAATAACTTATGATTGTAATTTATTATAGATGGACGCTCTCGTGTCTAAACGATAAAACTGCATTCGGTACTTACCGCTGATTTTGTACTTTTATTGCGACTGCAATGTTGCAATGCAATTTTAGGTCCATTAATCTCGAGCTGTTTTGGTGTTCCGTTTTCATGAGTATTTATCTATTCCAGTTCCGACCGACCGTATCTAATAGTTAATAATTATTTAACTTCGAAGTTAAGAAATGAAAGATTGTTTAACTTCTACGTAAGTGATTGTCCCTTTTCATGCAGAAATTCAAACTTCAAACGGTATTTTTTTTTTATGTTTCAACGAATAGTTAGCGGTAACTGTTTAATCGCCATTTGAATAAAAATATTTGAGTGATGATGTTTGTAAATGGTATGAGTAAGCAATTAAAAAGTTCTTTGATATCGCTCGGAGGCGTCGTTCGTCGGCTTCGCGCGGTTCAGTCCGACTCTACGCAACCGATAAAGTCGCCATTCACGAGATTTATAACTGCTCTAAACTTAACGACTTGCCCACTCGCCCACAATTCGGAACACGCACTGCTACTAACTTGTTTTTTGACGAAAAATTAACTTTCCAAACTTATAAGAACGGCTGAGTTTAAGTGCTTTGAAAGACGTGACGCTCCTCGAGTTTTCCTGTAAAATTTTGCAAAAGCGCTCCCTTCAACATCCGAGCCGATATTGTTTTTGGTAGTCGCAGTTCCGCGCCAAACTTTCATATTAAGTTAATATTTGGCATCGTGACAAAAAACTATAGTTAAGTAACTACATTACATTCAGGTAATGCAGGTGTACCTTCAAAAAGTATCAAATGACTGATTAACTTTTGGTTCGCATGTTGGCGGCACAGTTGTAAAAGTTTTGTGACTGAGCACGGAAGTTTTGTTCTGAATAATGTTGGTTAGTCCGGAACTTTGCCTTTAAACGGAGCCGTAATCACGGCAACTAAACATACCGAAACCACAAAGAGCCAACCGAGTAAGCAGCAAATCTTATGGACAGGTATCGATACAAACATATACATTAGCGACCAAAACATGTGTAAGTAAGGAGCATAGTCGTGTGCCGGCACTAATGTAAGGAATTTATTTACACTAGCGTTTCATTACACGGATCCGTGCTTTAAGCATTTCCGATGGCGAGGCTATGCGAGGTGCGCGTGCTGCAACATAAAACAGTTTCTTTTGTTGGTTAAACGAAGGGCGATTAGCACGAAACGCGGCGCTCATTGTGGACTTACGAATGTTCGCCGCAAAGCTGGAGCAGATACGATTAAGCGAACTTGCCAGCACAAAGGCACTATTTCGTTGCCGTTTTAATGAATAAGCAATGGAAAGATATTCCTTTTTGCCAGCGCACTAGGTTATTAAATATAACGTCAGTCGGAGTATCTTTTTAATGTTGAATCAGTGTTGGATTTAATCAATTGAGATTTGCTTGTTACACATACTCATACGACTCATATCACGAATATTAAGGAAAATATTCCGCAATAGGTACACGTTCATTCATAGTACTTTATTCGAGATCATAAGAACAAACTTGCAGAGCACCTGTGCAAAAGTTTATGTCAAGTATGTAATTCATAAATCGTACTCGGTATTCACGAAGAAAGTACATCGTACGAGTACATGCTATACTTGTTTTGGTTTGAGCAGACGCAGTGTGTATGTATTGTATTGACTTTATATGACTTTATGTTTGAAATGACTATAGCCATAGGCTTTAGTGCGAGTAAAGCGCTGTTTACTTTGATGTTATAGCATATGGTAAGGTGCTTTGTCGTACCTTACGCAGGTAGGTATACACATAACCTCTAAACACAGTTTGGTAGGCTTGTTGTTAAAGGTAGCCGTTGTTTGCTCTCGGTGCCGCCCGGCCAACAAGCAGAAACCGAGCTTGCGGTTTGTGGACCATAATTTGATACGCGTTTGCCGGCAAAGACCATAAATGCAGGGAAATTACTCTGTGTCCTATTTGTCTGCTGTTGACGTTCGTTTATGTAACCACTTCCTAAACTCGTCTATTTTACCTTAGATTAAGAACGTTAATGTTATGGAAACAAGTTTCACCTTGGTTAAGGAGTAGAGTATATTAATTAGCTATTCTATGAAGTTCGTAGGAACTGTCAAAAGTATACTTAAGGTTGAAATTGAAGTATAAGAAGGATGCTTTCTACAAAAAGACTAAACTGTAGATTTACGTTATGATTTGATAAGAAATAGATATCCGTTCGAGTCACGGTAACACAATGCTGACGTACAGAATGACAAATCTCAAACTTGTATTTGAGGTGCCCCTTGTTGATAAACTTGGACATAGTGTAGAGTAAGATATATGATACTCGTTTGGGTAACGAAGCATCGCGGGCAGTTACGGACTACGGAGCCGAGCCGTCTAGCCATTCAGAGAACGTATTCTGTAAGTTGTTGCGTCTTTCTCACTCATTCGCGTTAGGATTTGAATGAGATAAACAACAAAGGTGGAAAATACGAACATTTTCATAAACAGTATAGGCCTTTGATTCAGTGACGC
This sequence comes from Pyrausta purpuralis, assembly GCA_963924145.1. Taxonomy (NCBI): domain Eukaryota; kingdom Metazoa; phylum Arthropoda; class Insecta; order Lepidoptera; family Crambidae; genus Pyrausta; species Pyrausta purpuralis. Next base: position 9,217,755 of record OZ001649.1, on the reverse strand, counting down.
TGTTACAGCGCACGAGGGGTTAGGGAGAAAACTGCGTGGTCCTTGTACCTCATTTTTAGGGCTACTTAGCCGAATGGCATAAAATAGAACCCTTATGGTTTCGTTGAGTCTGTCTACCTTTCCGTCCGTATGTCACAGCCACTTTATTCTGAAACTATTAGCATTACATAGATGAAACTTGGTAGGTAGGTGTATCCTGTCAACCGCTTTACGATTCCCATACAAAAAATAATGACATTTTAGGGGGCTCCCATACATGGCACTGAAACAAAAAAAATGCTCAAACCTATGCATGTAGGGTGTTTATAATCATTTTATCTGGAAGTCAAACGTTTGTAAGATGACGGTTCCAGAGTAGTAAAATAGACTTCCCCTCCTCTACCTTTTGAACTAAGGTAGTATTTTTTTTTTAAATAAATACATTTACAATGTAGTGCTTTACAAATACTTTCAACTAAAATTCGTTTGATATAAATGGCACATTTTCAACAACCGCAATTACTACTTTGTCCCTCATACAAATACTATGAAAAACAAAGTTATTTCTGCGGTCAACAGAATAAGCGGAAGTAAATGGATTCCTCATTTAGTTACAGTTAGCACGGAAGTCTCAGCGCGCAAATCCGACTCGCACTTAGCCGGTTTTTTACGTACGGAATTTTCCGAGGTTTGAGTTATTGTACGGTTTTTTTATCTACACCCCATGCGGTTTCCAATGTTGCGAACCCTTGAATTAAGTGTGCTTATTTGTTTTTCACAACCTTTGTTATTGAAAGCTCGAGCTGAGACTTTCTCTGTTGTTGTGAACGTGTGGATATACATGTGATGTGATGTGTGTCTTCTTTAATACAGTTGAGTGCTTCAACAGAAATGAAAAGAATAATCACACAAAGGAAAATATTATCCAGATGAATGAAGGAAAAATTTCAGACATTAACTAAAGCTTTCGGTCAGTTCTGCCAAAAGCTTTTTATTGATTTATCTAACACCATAGGAAAATATAACATCATTGTTGTACCTACGTATCATAACTCGGATAAGATGATGTTAATACGTATATAAAAAAAAAACACTTTGTATTCTTTACTAAAAAAAAAGAAGTATACGATAAAATCGATGAAGTGGGTGTTTAATGAACGACATCAAATGAAGTGCAGAGTCCGAGAGAGTAATACCTCTTAGTTTAATTATTCGATAATTAAAAATGATTAATTTATTATTCGAATAAATTCAATGCATATTTTTCATAAATGTGGAGTTGTATATATAAATATATTTTTTATTTTTAGGTAAGGCAGCTTTCAACGAGGATGCTAACGCACAGTTACTACTTTTTAACTTTGCAAAATATTCGGTAAGTCGGCAATTATAATATTGGATATTTAATATGCAATATTTAAAATGATAAATTGAATATTTTTTTTTTCATAAATTTACATTCTTAAAATGGTAAAGAAAGAAAACATGAAGAATGAACATTAATTAATTCATATTAATAAGGAGCTGGTTTAACTGTCTACTTAACTTTATGTAAGGTGAGACAAATGTATGTGCTCATTTGTAATTTAAACACTAAGTTTTATAACTTTTAAACATAAAAATTTGAAACATTTTTGAAGACATTTATGTTAAAGTTAAGCAGTTTTTCCTTCTTCTTTAATTTACTTTACTAGGCTTATGTTCACTTATCGTATTTTTATTGTTCGAGATTTTGGCATAAACTTCGAGCATCTATTTAGGTTGGTCGTGCGGAGTGCAGACTAGTCGAGACAATTTTCCGGGAAATCTGACAAGATTAGCTGAATAATTTCAGCTGTGCTGTGACTTACGAAGTTTCTTAAAGTCCGATTTCGCTTGTGAAGTCTTAAATATTGTTTTAGACGTCTATTTTGGATTTGAATTTGACTTGATTCCGTGACCTAAATTGAGGTTATTTGTTCGTTTCAGTTCAAGGGTCACGCCGTTTGGGTTGAAACCTATCATAATTTAAGTGTGGAAATACAAAATGGGTTACAGGAATAATTTATTATAATAATAGACCAGTTACGTACAGTTTACTTGATTTTACACCAACATTGAGTCATTTGTGTATAACTCTCTCCCATCTAATAAAAGATCTTGAACAGAGGTTTACTACTTTAACCAACTGGTACAATTTTATTATTATACCTAGTCTTGCTATAAATATTGTCACAAAGAAAAAAAAATGCAAATAATATTTCTTATTTTTACAGTGTGTTAGTTTTATACATAAATATAAAACAATTTAAAATATAAAAAGCTTATTCGAAGTGGTCTCCATTGGCTGCAACACAGACCTTTAAAAACGTTGAGGCCAGTTATCAATAGAAGCACGCACTCTTTCCATGGGAAAATTCTTCACTGCCAATCCTATGGATTGTTTTAGGGTCTCCAAATTATCATGGCGTTTAGAGCAAGCCGTACTCTCTAAAACTGGCCATAAATCATAATCCAGCGGATTAAGTTCGGGACTAGACGACGGCCAGTCTTCAGCTCTGATGAAATCCGAAACGTTCGCTTCTAACCAGGACTGCGTGGACCGAGCCTTATGACCCGGCGCCGAGTCTTGTTGGAAAGACCATGCTTGGTTATTGATCATGGTGTAGTTAAGGGACTTGACTACCTTCTTAAGAATGGTATCTTGATACACTTGTGCCGATGTTTTAATACCTTTTTCACAAAAATATGGCTCAGTCACTCCTTCAAACCAAACCATCACTGAAGTCGGGTAATGCTCACGTTGCACTCTGCCGACTAATTGGGAAGATTCCTTAGAGGTTTGAGCATAAATACGGTCATTTTGTCTGTTAAAATTTTGCTCAATTGTAAAGATTTTCTTATTTGTAAACAAAAAAAAACTGTGACCTCCCTTTGCGTACCGCTTCAGTAGTTTTATTGATTTTACCACCCTATTCTTTTTTAAATTATCAGTTAAAAATGAACAGTGCGTCTCTTATAGGCTGCAAGTCCTAAGTCATGTTTTAAAATACGCGACATGGTTCTAGGTGCTATTATCATCTCCCGAGATGAAATCTTTTGCTTTCGGACAGAATTTCTCCGAATTCTTTCCCTTACTGCTTTGACCACCTTTTTCGTACGAACACTACGTGGACGGCCAGATCTTTTTCTGTATCAAACAGAGGAGATCTCGTTGTTGTACCTATTGATAGTTCGGTACACAAACATTTGACTAATACCAAGCGTATGGAGAGTTTTAAAAATGACATTTAGTTCCATACCCACTTTGCGTGTATGCAATCACAGCGATTCGGTTCTTTTTATCACGCCACTCCATTTTTATATCGCAAAATATTATAAAATGTATTGGCGCCAAAATTAGAAAACACAATGAGCAATCGTATAAAAATGACAGATTCCAAATTCAAATGGAATATATTTCTTATTTATAATTGTAACAGTATTAATGGCCCGACTGTGTATATTATATCTTTCAACTATCTGGGTGCATTCTGCACACGTGCCCTGCCCAAGTTGTCACGCGATGGATACCACGAGACGGCTACCGTCGAAGAGGTAGACCTAAAAAGAGGTGGCGTGACAACTTGACCAGCTTTGCGGGAGATTGGGTGTCTTTAGCTGCTGACAGAGGCCAATAGAAGGAGTTGAGGAGACCTTTGCCCAGCAGTGGGGTGAAATAGGTTAATAAAAGATATTATATCTTTTAATCGCCTTTATGTAATCTGTATTTACATCTACAGATCACTTACCTTTTTTGAAGTGAAAACTTCTTTAGCGGCGTTGAGCACTTTTGTGGGATGGGGGAAAAATGTGAAACTCGCGTCAGGACACGTGACCTGATCGAAAAACCGTAAGACGGTTGGCGAAATTATGGATGTAAGTTGATTTTTCTGAGAGATAAACTTTTTAATGTAATTTAATATAATATAAATTGTAATGTTTGTGTACGATAGCGCAATAAATAAATATTGTATTCTATAAAAATATTATATTATTATTATTGTATTATTATTATTATTATTATTATTGTATTCTATCGCAAAAATGATAGTACTTTTATATTGATAATAACTATTACAAAAAATCAAAAATGCACAACGTTGATATTCAAGTTTTCACTTCTGCCGGCACTCCCGGAGTGCTTTCACAGTTTTTTTTTTCACGTAGGTACTACCTATAGGAACGTTTTGTTAACGTACCGTCCAATACTACACAAGTTGTGGCCTGTCAAAAAGTTTAAGTAGCCAGTAATCGATTCTTTATGGTTTTAATGTAATAAAATGGAAAATAATTTTATTGTTATTTTTCAACAAAATAAATCGAATCAGCAAAATAGCAAACAAATATGTCCTATCATAGAACTTGACATTGCCATGTACTACAACAGCTAGGTTTAGCTATTTTAATATACATTGGGTTGGAATTGTAACTTTGGATTAGTACCTATATATCTATGAGTTAAAGCACTTAAGAGCACTATGACTAGGTCAAGGTAAGTACGTGTACTCTGTAAAAACATTGATAAAAAAATTGCTTCTATCATAGGCCCAACACTGTATAGTGGCGGTGTGAGCGGGTTTCAACCACTTTGACTGTAGTAAACAAAAGCCGATCTCCACAAATCTCAGCATGTCTCCCAAGAGCGTTCTTTGGTGTCTAGTTTCAACGCGCGAACTGTGGACTATATGGCATAAACTTTTGATTAGCCTTAAACTTCTGCTTGAGCTAACACAGTCCCCTACGAATTTATGGAAATATTCCCCCATCTGAGTATATACCCATTAGAGTTGGGTAAATAATAGAGTTACCTACTTAAGTCAAATTTCTCTAGAATTTGACTTGGCTTGGTCGTAAAGATGAAATAAGAAACCAAAACTTGCGCACGGGTGAGACTCGAACCAGCAACTTTCTGGCTCACCGGGCCAAACGCTCTTCCAATTGAGCTACCGTGCTGTCTCTTTCTGTTCGCTTCTGTAAACGTCATTTTTCGTGACGTCAGCACTTTCTACACAACTGTTTTACAACAGCAGTGGGTCAAGTAGTTATTCATTACAGAATAAATTCAACTTGGAAATTGAATTAACGCTTCGGTAGGTCCAACGGTACAGAATGTTTTTAACACTCAAGTGGCTGTCATATTTTATATTCCTTAAGATGAAATAAGAAATCAAAAATTGCGCATGGGTGGGACTCGAACCAGCTACTTTCTGGTTAACCGGGCCAACCGCTCTTCCAATTGAGCTACCGTGTTGTCGGTCCGACCGTGTGAAATTTCAAACATCATTACGCGTGACGTCAGCGCTATCTACATAACTGTTTTACAACCGACAGCACGGTAGCTCAATTGGAAGAGCGCTTGGACTGGTTAGCCAGAAAGTTGCTGGTTCGAGTCCGCGCCCGTTCGCAATTTTTGGTTTCTTATTTCATCATTAGGAATATAAAATATGACACTGTGAGTGATAAAAACATTCTAAACAATTTGCTTGATCGTCTTATTTTCTATATTTTGTTTATCGTAACATTCTTCCTTGTATTCTTTCTGAGAGGTGCTAAATATTTTTTCTCAGCTTAAGAATAGAAGAGACCGTCAACTCGTTTTCCTTTTTCCAGTGTTTCACTCCCTGTTGTGGTCTTTTCTTTAAGGCTTTCCGTTGACTCCGCTCAAACAGTTTAAACGTTCTTTCTTAAATAGCGGACAGCTTGGCTTTTGACACGGCTAATTAAATTACTTTGTCTGATATTTTCTGAAGAGAAGCTCAAAGAAAATCAAGTTTTACATCGCATTTCAGATTTTTAATTTGATATACCTGTACATACTTATTTAATTAAAATGAGTTTTTTTTTAATTCTAAATAAATTTTGATTACAATGCCATTATTTATGATAATGTGTGTAAATCTGGACCTAGATAGGCTTTCGTGGCAAGACCTGGTGGCCACTCTATCTTGATTAAAAATCCCCTATAAACCATAACAAAAAAGGGCATTAATTAAAACGATATCCATAACACGTCAGTGGAGAAACGCTGCGTAAAACCTGTTTTAACCGTTAACGAGGCATAAATAACGTAGTTTCAGCTGTTTACGAGAACATAAACACACGTCAACAATGAGGCAACACGCTCGTACCGTGATTAAGCCGCTTACTGATCGGATGTTCGATCAGTCGGAACTGATATCCTCTCAATAGCTAAGGCTGGCTGGACTAAGATTACGGCTGGGTTAACACTTCGGTTAATAAGGCCTTGGTTGATCATGCCAGACTGAATAGGGCAGATGATTAGTCATTGTCAGGGCTTTATAATAAAAATACAAGGAAGTTAGTATCTGGATTTGTGAGGCTTTGCGTTTGATAACACTTGATTTTTTACCAAAGTCTTTAACAATGAGTTATAAATAAGAAGCTTTATATGTTTTGACGATTTTAAGCTAAACATCTCTCTTTACTGCGGTATGAAATATAATTGGAGTAAAGATCAATTTGAAGGGATCGTTCTTCGACTTCCATTAAAACTATTGATATAATGGGCCTCTTAGCGCCGATTTAAATACTGTAGAGTTGATATAACTTCGTATTAATAAAAATGGTAGCTTAAAATAATAGAAATACGTTTCAAGGATTCCTCTAGAATATTTACTGGAGAACTGGATGTGAAGAGGTCATAATTATTTAGGTTTATTTATACAAATATTTCCTGACTGCCTCGTTGGTGTAGCGGTCAGATCGCTGGTCACTACCCAAAGGGCTTGGGTTCGAATCCCGAGTCGACCCGAAATTTGTTTCTGGGTTTTTCTGACTTGGAAATTCTCGGAGTCAGGAAGTTGGTGGTGATGGCACTCCCGTGCTTCGGAAGCACTTTAAGCCACTGGTCGTGCGCCTGATCTCTCATTGGCTATGTCGGACTACCGTCTCACCGAATTAATGAGAGCGAAGGAATAAGTGCACTTGTATATTTCGCACATATCTAGGCACTATGATATCGCCTGCGGACCTGGCCTATCTGTAGGAGAATATTACTTATTTATTAATAGTACCAAAGTGGATAATATATTTTTACTTTCACTACTAGAATTTAACCAACGTAATCCTTCAAGATGAATCATCTCCATCGATACATATAACAAAAAAATAATATCGTTACCATAATGAATCATCTTTTTTATCTTTAGATTGCCTAATCAAGCACTAAGCAATTTCTTCTAAAAGTAGTTTTTGAGATAGAAATCATAACACTGATCAACTTCGAGAAGTATGAAATTCCGATGAAAAACAATATCAAAAGGCCTCTACCTTGATTAGTCTCTTTTTGATGGCTTTAGATCCTAACGAACTTTTGATAAAACCATTTAATCGACAGTCAAGCCGTTTAACTCCTTTAGAATCTCGTTCACTCCTGATAAAAGCATAATTTATCGTTAAGTGAATGAGTGCCCAAAATCGATTCTAATGTAAGTGATAATACGCCAGTTAAAAGAGAGTTCAGAATATGGAATATTCTTAAGAATTATGTGTGTTTTGTGATATAACTATGAGTAGGTTATTCACGCATATCCCTGTTGATACATCATAACATTATTCGATGTCTGTATCGATGTTTTATGAGGTATTCACGGGATACCGTATGATGTGTTTTGAGAACATATTGTAAATATATGTAAATATGACAAAATATCTCCTATGTTGCTTTTATATCCATCTTCCTTTGCTAAGTTACCGTTCACGCTTCCTATACCGAGCAAGGTACCTACCTACTTATAAAGTTATATCGCAAAGAATCCTGTGAAATTTTCTTGGAAACTTGTTACAAGCAATCTCTTAACTTTCTCACAGAAAATGCAACGCTTGGTAAAGGGAGAGGCTGTGTCAGTTATAACATTTTAAAGTATTTTAATTTAGATGTTGGTCCCATTTGGCGTACTCCAAATTTAATTAGTTTACGGGCTGTATTTTCGTTATGAAAGCAGTATTTTTCGGAAACCTTCTCTGTAGAGTAATTTTTAAGTTACTAAGCTATATTTATTTATTTTTTGCTCTCTATTTACCTGAATTTACTGAAATATTGTTGTATATTAAGACAAACTGTACATGATACCCGCTTAGAAATAGCGTCGTAGTGGTATATGTTCTGCTGCCACGACTTATGCTGAGCGGATGCCTTTTTGAATCAAGTATATAGCCTACTTTTAGAATAAATAAATGTAATGATGTTAATTGTAATTCGTGTCGAATAAATTTATTTTCTTTCATAAATAATTATATTTACAACAGAAAATGTACCAAAAACCCGCTCTATTTTGCTACTTCTACATCTCTTGGCTCTAGAGTGATGTCGTCATACGTGTAATATAAATACTTTTCTGTTATTGTGATATCTAAACATAATTTCATATTAAGCTTGAGTCGTCTGCTTCTTCCTTTATATTTTGTGTGAATGAAGTGGGTATTAATTAAGAGACCTAACAATGTTAGGGTCAGGGGCCATTAGCGAGGGGGGAGCGCCGTAACATAAGGCGCCCCATTATGAGACCGGCCCATAATGGGATACCCGCGACCTAACAGCAAGAGAGCTCTCAGGTAAAGCCCTCTTTAACTCGATATTAATAATAGGACCTTTAGTTTCGGCGATTATAGAGATGAGCACGTAATTGGCCACTCGAAGATGGAAAAACCGGCCAAGTGCGAATCGGACTCGCAGACTGTGGGGTTCCGTGCCAACTTTAACTGAATTAGAGATGCACTTACTTACACTTAGCCAAAATACCACAATATTTTGCTGACAGCAAATACAACTTTGTTTTTCATAGTATTTGTATGAATAACAAAGTTATGTTTGCGGTTATTTTTTGTATGAGAATCGTGAAGCGGTTGACAGGATACATCTACCTACTAAATTTCAACTGTGTCACACAAATAGTTTTAGAATAAAGTGGCTGTGACATAAGAACGGACAGACAGACAGATAGATTGACAGACTTGACGAATCTATAAGGGTTCCGTTTTTTGCCATTCGACTACGGAACCCTAAAAATCACCAACAGCACGTAGTCGCTTCACTCGTCGACTGTGTATTAAATAAAATCCGTTGATTCTTCAAAAGAAGCACGCACAACAAAACCCGACCGGTACTCGAGAATACCTGTTTTCTGTTATCGAATTTCGATAAGCCTATAAACATGCTATTTAGCATACAGAGAGAATGAATGTCTCTGCGCACGGTTATATCTTAGGTGCAGTAAAATGTAAAAATACCGAATCGAATAAGATATCCCCGGAAATATTTTCAAATGAAGCGTTACAGAATAACAGTTTTCAGACTAAGTTGAGTCTGACGTTACAAGAAAATGAGTAAACATTGTACTCTATTTAGATAGATACCTACGATATAAAACGACACAAAATATTAAGAAAATTTTCCGCAAAAGTAAGTAATTCCAGTTATGAGCAAAGATGCTGCTGGTTTCAAGTATTATAAATAAACTATAACACGAAGGTAGATACAATATTGAATGATTAAGAGTCATTTAAATTCTGATATCTCATGCAGGCGGACGTGCTTTAAGTTGTCGCTTGTTAGCTACCGAGACCTGTATTAGGGCACGTGTCTTGTTTTGGTATGGACGCATATCAAATCGAATTTCAATGGAATTCGATGTTGATTGGCGTATATGAGTGGCCATGTCTCGGAGTGAATACTGATATTAATCCAGTGCACCGTTTTAAGTGCATTGGCCGCGTTGACATTTAATTAAATTGAGGCCTGTCCGCCGCGATTCGCTGACCCGGCTGGAACACTTGATAGACTATACCTCTACAATGAATTACATTTTATTATTTTTGTTTTGGTCAATTAAAAGAAGGGTTTTTATCGGTAATATCGCGATGATATATTTTGTTAAAAATACGGCGATAACTAGTCTAGTTAGAACACCGTGTAAGTAGAAGCCACGGCCACAGTTGGGCCGCATTTCAATTCTACGCGATTTCAAAATACCCAACTCTACCCGATTTCATTCTTGCTTATAGAAGAGTACAGTTTAAACGAAAATTAATAAACATTCAAACAAACAATAATGCCTTTTTGATATATACTTATATGTATGTTTAATATGTAAATAATATAGCTTACTAAAATCGTATATAGCTAACTAGCGGTCCCCCGCGACTTCGTCCGCGCGTATTGAGTTTGTTCTCCTCCTCCTGTCGCAGCGTAATGTGCTAAAGCATAAAGCCTTCCCCTATAAATAAGCTATCCAACACAAAAAAGATTTTTTCAAATCGATCCAGTAGTTCCTGAGATTAGTGCGTTCAAACAAACAATCAAACGAACTCTTCAGTTGTATAATATTAGAATAAATAAATAAATATCCTTTGGACATTTCCACACATCGCTATCTAGTCCCAAAGTAAGCTACTCAAAGCTTGTGTTATGGGTGCCAGACAACGGATATAATACTTAAATACTTTTTGTTTGTAAATACATACATGATATACATAGAAAACACCCAGACCAATACAAACAGACATGTTCATGCAAACAAATGTTTGTATTGTGCGGGGATCGAACCCGCACCCGCTGCGTAATAGGCGATTTCTCGACCACTACACCAGACGGGTCGTCAAAGCATATATAATTTAAAATACCACCACTCGACCACTACACCAGGCGGGTCGTCAAAGAATATATAATTTGATTAAATTATTCCACATTGAAAAGGATTTCTATTACACGAAGCGGATAAAAGGTTAATCTTTCAGCGGAAACAACAACAATACAAGAAGCATTTTGATAAGCCTAGTATTAAAGTATTAACTTTGATGCATTTACCGAGCAGTCCAGTGTAAAGTTAAGTTCTAAGTTATGTTAAGCACTACGTAAGAAAGCTTTTATTTTCTTCTGTCTTGGCTAGCTAAGGCTGGAAGATTGTAATCACAGCGAGGAAATATTGCACGATGCAGATGTGATTGACAATGCTATTTTGTTAATAACTGCCATAAAAATCGCATGAGCACATCAGCAAGTGCTTATCAATGTCATGTCACGTGTCGCCTGAATATCCAAGTTATTATTACAAAAACCTGTTATCCAGACCAATTAACCTTTTCAAGTGGGTAATGGTTTGGTTTAATGCTTACTCAATTTATGGTTTCACATTTCCCATGCATAGTTATGCAAGGAAGACTTATAAGGGAGTCATTACATTCAGATTTAATGAGTACTTACTTACCTAAACGAAACTTGGCTCAAGTCGCGGCAATATTTTAAAAATCTCTTTAACTCCAGCTTAATGAAACCATTCATCCACTAGAGCACTATTTTTGCTTTTCCCGGTAATTGCTTTTTATCGAGTCGTTATCTGAACCTTTTAAATTGAATCAACCAGGCTCAGTCCGTCCGCCAACGCTTCCCGCTTTCAAAGACATTCAGACTGTTAGCTATTAAGTACCTACCTTCCGAAAGAAATTACGCTCTCTTTTCATATTTAGGTCGGAATATATTATGACTTAGTTGTTTACGAGAGCCATAAACAGCCAGAACGATGTTATAAACAAAATAGAAGTGGAGTGGAGTGATAAGTTGCATAAGTGCACTGACTAACGTTAAAGTGTGCATCTAGTTATAATTATTCTTGTTTATATTACTCATAGTTGAAAAATACTGCTCCATTTCCTTCAAAACTTTCTACTTGACCATTTGCCAACATAATAGGAGTTTGTGTAATATTAATATGTAACTACTGAGGAACACTTATAAAAAGCAATTATACCACCTGCAGTGAAATCGTTTTCTGATAACGACGTTTCGATATATAATATGTATCCGGTAAAATTAAGTTTTTGATTCCATAATTTTACTTCTCCTGTCGGATGTTCAATTAAAGTACTACTCATAATACATTAGTTACCATAAACATTGAAAGATTGTCTTCTATACCGAAAGAGGTTGAGTTCAATACAAAAAATGTAGGCGGATGAGTCTCTATGCCTGTAGCTTTCTAAGGACCAAATTATGCCAACGAGAATTAGCATTCCTTTACCTTGCTTGCATAATCCTATCCTTTAAGATGTGTGGGTACAGCTCTCAGATTCGTCTCGGGTGTCCTCGCATTAGAGATGTTAAGAACTCGAGTCTTTTGAGTCCTAAATTTTGAGCTTGACTAACAAATTGCACGACTCAACTCGTTACAATAAGACTGCCAAGACTAGAGAACTAAAGTCCATATGAACTCTTGAGCGTAACATAAAACTCGAGTCTTTTTAGGACTCGAGCTCTATTTAAGACTCGAGCTCTTTTTAAGACTCGAGTTCCATTTTAGCGCTCGAAAGACTGAAGCTCGGTTCGACTTAAGACTCGGAGTTTAGTTAGTTTATTGAGTCGTGTAAAATTGAGCCGAGTCTAAGAATTAGGACTCAAAAAACTCGAGTTCTTAACATCTCTACCCCGCATAGTAGAGCGCAGACGCATTCTCATGCGCGCACGCAGGGTCAACGGTCGGTCGGCGCTGACGCCTATGGGAACTGCCGATAAATATTTGAATTTCAACACTATACACATGCTTAGCAAATTGATTATAGCTTGCTCTGGCAGCTGTGAAGTGTTTATAGTAAAGAAGGTCGATGCATAAATGTTAAAGATGTGCATGTAAGTGTATCCTTGCTATCACGGTACGGTAAGGTTGGAGCATACGCGACTGTTGACAATGAATTGAATTGTTATAAATAATCAGGTTACGATAACATATAATTGATTCAAAACAAGATAGACCAAATAAGTTATGAATTAAGCTCGTTGATCATGACAACTATAATTTCATGTAGAATCAAGATAAAAAAAAAAACACTGCTCATAGCATTTGAATTAAACAATGGAAAAGTATAACAGTATCTACGATCATAGACAGCACTATCACAAATTTTAATTAGCATATTCTACCGCTCTAATAGATAGTATCTCGGAAAATGCAAAGTTTGTGCTATCCTACGAATAGCGCTAAGCAGTAACGGGTATGTTATCTTTTGAGTTATAAACTCCTGCTACTAAAGGTTTGAATAAGCGAAGATGTGGCAATTAGAAGATCAATTCCAGGAACATTGAACGTGCGCACATTGTTTATTTAAATTTCCGTGATTTACTAATTTTGGGAGCTTTTGCGTTTAACTATACTTGCTCTCTGTTAGGAAGTAATAATTAACTTATATGGATCTCTGGAGTAAAATGTTAAGCCATGTAATACCAATATATATATATTGCCTACCTATACCTGTACAATAGGAACTTCGAGATCTAAATCCCTGTAAATCAAATAAAAATGCTTATTAGGTGGGCCTTTGTAAAGGCATATTGAATGGGGCGTATCGGTAATGTTGCGGCCGGTCAAAACATATTTTAATGATAATTTTCCGGTCATAAATATTAATGGAACATTCCTCGAGGACCGTCTCGATTTACGGGACAAGACACCAACATTAAAGGCCCATTTCTCATTTAGAACACAAAGAGGTATAAAAATACAGTTAGATTTTATTATCGGTCTTAATAAATGTTTTATTGACCCGTATAAATATTTTCTTTACAAGTGATTTTGTAATAAGTACTAATGGTGTCAAGGACCATTGTTGATTGGGACTCTTATAATTAAAATAGCGTCAATATAATAAAATCTTAGTCGTAACTTTATATCACTACAAATTCATCGAGTAACTTCTGAAGAAATGCATTTAACAATAACGAGATGTTACGTTAGGTAAGAACCCAGCTGCAAAAATAACGCCCAAAACCTTCGTATTATATCACTCCCAAAGCTATAAAATCATGTACCTAGATAGATATATGCACTCGATATGCATCCATCAGCAGATAGCAACGAGTTAACTGAAGTGTGAACTATTGATAATGGAAGTCCCGAGCGCATCGGAACGACTGCATACGAAATTACCCCGCCGAGGCGGGCACTCCTTTCTGAATGAATTTCTGGGAGGAGTTGCATTGTGTCTAGTAATTTCACCTAACTATCAGCTACTCGATTGTTTACTTGAACGAACTCATTGATAGAAACTACAGATATCTCTTATAAATTTAGCTAATAAAAAAAAAACTATAAAACTTAACCGCGCGTTGCTTAGCAAATTAAACACACATCCACTCATTCCCACTTTTGTGTTGCTGAAATTGAGTAATAAACGTTATATTGCACTTTGAAGTGCAACATAAATTGCCATTAGTCGTCTATTAAACAGCACTTAAGAGGAGCAACTTGAAGATGAATTATTCAAACTAGGTTGCTACAATCTCATGTAGGTACTATTTGATAGTGTTTTACTGTTGTTGCGAACTGCTGGTATCTTAAGTATGAGTGGGTCACAAGTAAAGCGACATAAATGAATAGGACACATGTTAGTTACAAGTAACATTGTCTCTAATGGGGCATTGTAATGAAGTGAACGAGGAGAGAGCAATATTTGACCGCGCACGTCCCATATAATTCCTGCCTTGTGTCGGGAATGTAATAAAACTTATCCTAGGGGATTGGCATGCGACGTGAGCATCTACCAACGAACGTTTTTTTGTTAGTCTTGTGTTTGTTTTTGGATTTTTTGCCAATTGGTTGTATGTTTTAGTAAAATGCTGAACTTGGGTGTCATGTGATCTTAGACAAAAAGTATTTCCTGAGCTTTAAGACAACTCTCAGATAGTTTCTTTTGGGTAGCATTTTGCTTTGAATCCTTAGGTCCTAAGTTTGGTACTTTAAATTACTTTTACGCTTTCACAAATGTAATTTTCGCGTCTCTCCCCAATACTTGAAGTTACTCCGAGAGTTATGGAAGGGCGGGCCGCGAGGACACATTGTTATGACGCAACGGACGGATGTGATGAAATTGTAAGTGTACCCAGCGGTAATATTTAGAAAAACCTAAAAAGGAAAATGTCACAATTTCTTATAAAACTGACGCTATTTCAGGCAAGTGGAAATACGAGTGCTCTTTCAATCCAATCCCACACACATTACAGTGATAATAACGAACGGTTGACACCGCTACGCTATCTTGGCTAGTCTTATTGAGTACATAGTTTAAAATAAACGCGAGTAGAAATACATTTGTACAGTGCATAGCTCAAATATTGTCACAAGCTGTAAACGCCTCTGGACACGGAGATATTCCCGCTATGAAAATTAAGCTAACACCACTGTTTATGGAAGTCAATTGTATGGGATTTCTTTGAAGCATCATAAGAATGTTGTAAGAGTAAGATAAGAAAGGTAATTTGATGTTTATTTTTTTTAAACTTTTGAAGTGTCAATAGATGAACATCGATGCGTGAATATAATTTGTCAGCCTATGCTTTTATATTCAACTTTTGATGCTTTCACTTTTCGCCGTCTCATGACATGTAAAGCTAATGTGCTAATTGAGGTTTGTGGTAACATTATATTTTATGCTTTGCAAAGATTTCTCGTGCTTTTAGACCGTTGTAAATTAATTGGGAACAATTATTTAAAAAATAAAGGACTGCAGATAGGCATTACAGCTACACAATGCTTGGCTACAGCAACCCGCTGCAGTCATGAAAGTCACGAAACACTTCCGTAACCCGGCCACGTATTGCCCATCTTGCGAAGCCAGTTAAGATTTAGCTTAAACGATTTTCCTTTGAAAACAAGGCCTTTGTTCACGGATAGTTTAACGAGGAACTGTTAATTTTACGCCCGATTTAATGCCTTATTTTATTGTCCAATTCATATGCTGTTTCCTCAACTAAACGGTTTGACAATGCTACGTCCCATTTAGTATTTATTGAATAAGCTACTTATTTTAATTCAGTTTGCATCAAACTGTTTGCATAGAGTTTTCGTGGAGTGGATTGCTAATATTTGCTGAGCACTGGCCCGGGTACAGATGAAACCTGTTGACCCTTTCTTGTTAAGTTGCTGTCTCTATCCAACACTATGCAAGTTTAAGGGCTGTCAAAAAGTTATGGAACGAAAAACGGATTTATATAGACTCAAAAACAATGCTCGATGTAGAGAAACTTTTTTTTGATTAAAATCGTTTAGAGAAAGACTATGATGATATAGAAATCTTGTCTCAAATAAATATAAAAATAAATATTAACCCTATTAAACATGTACAGCCTGTTTTATAATATTCCAATCAGTGGTTAGCGTTATCTTGCCAATACTAAATAATACAAAATGATGTTTTATTTTGAATCATTCGTTGGTTAGTCGTTAGTATGGCGTTGACTTCATCGTGTGACATTCCAATTGAACGATACACACAGAAGTTATCACGAAAACTGCGACGAATATCTCTTAAATCTTATAGAACTCATCTTTAGATTGATATCCCTCTGTCCCGCATCGTCAAGTCTACATTAAAGTCAATAATCGCGTAGCGTATATCTCATGTAGCACTTAGTTTTTAAGCTATTGCATAGCACCTATCGCGGGCCTTGAGCGTGTTACCGAATCCAGAAATTCCGTAACGAAAATAATCTAACACCCCCCACTCCAACCGGCACAGCGGGGATACTTTTTAGTCCATCTATTGCTGGAAAGCAGAACTTTAAATGACTTTTTGAAATATCACGCTTGTCTCTTTAGTTCAGCAACCCGCCTTTAGGTGGCATTGGTTGTAATAGTAGTTAGTAAAATGTTAATTGCAGTTAAATAGTAATTGCATAAGTTAGATATACCGCGGCAGTCTTTGAGTGCCGCACGTCTTTTTTTTGCGGTTGGCACCCCTGTCCCGCACCATCAGGTTGGCCAGCAATGCTAATGCGTTTTGGAGCACCACTCCGCCGCGGCCGGGCGCTCGCTCGATGAAGCGTTTCAATAACCTGATTGCGTTTAACGTGCGGTTGCCTCTATTTTCATAGGCAACGACAATACCCCGTTGAATTAACCAATATATTAGTGTATTACACGTCCGATATACCAACTTCTAATTGAAATTTAATTAAAAAAGAAATATACGTCCATGTTCATGATTTTTCTTCGTACCAGAGAAGATAGTTTCCATGTGCTGAAATTACATACATAAAAAATCACTAATCGATGTCTTAACTTAATAAAAAATCAAAGGAACCTTTATAACTCTCTTTCGTAGAAATAGTTCAATAAGTGCGGCTTCGACCTTTACTTGTCAGATTTTTCTGCGCCTTAACTTTTACATTCCGAATTGTAGGGTGAGACTCATTTGACTTTCATGAAATGTTAAAACCCCTAAAGCCTAATAAAAGAATTTGAAGTGTGATTATTTTTACGTACCGTACCCATTTTACTTACGTGTAAATAAATATACCTACCAACTTGTTTAACTATTTGTATTGCCTCTATGACTCCTTACACTCTGCGACTTTTAGCATCGATGCAGTCGCGCGCTTTGAAAACGCGCTTCAGCGTCGCGACGCACGCATAAAGAGATTTAATTTAGCATCGATGCAGTCGAGTGTTAGTATCAATGCAGTCGCCAAAATTCTGTACATAATTTGTCAATTTCCCGCATCTGCAACGCGACTGCATTGATGCTAAAAGTCGCAGAGTGTAAGAGGCCTTTGTACATCCCAGTTATATAACCTTAAGCTTTCCTTGATAAATAAGTTGTTCAACACAAAAATAATTTTCAAATCGGCCCAGTTGTTTTTGAGACTCTTCAGCTTTATAATGTTCGTACAGATTTTTAAATTTAACTGTCGATAGTCTAAAATAACTATAGTTCAGCAAAGATGTCCACAATAGGATATATCCAAAGGGATATTTTCATCATCTAACATTGTTCGCAAGTTACATTGTAAAAGGAGAACGAAAATTGTCCCAGTCGGAAGCAAGGAAATAAGACTCGAAGTCGATCTCGAATTCCCGGGGCAAATTGGCTAAACTTCGTAAGACGCTACCGATCAATTTTAAGAGACATTTCCAATTAAACTTCCTAACTCCTTTCGTTTTGCGTCTGACATTTATGCGTGCTAAGTTACCATTCAGTTAATACCTGCAACATCTTACATGCAAGTTTTTATAGCTTTTTATGGCCGCAAGGGGCGGTCCTTGCTGCATTAAAATTGAATTTTGCCCCGAGATTCCTCTTCATAAAAGCAATTCGGCTTTTGTCCAGAAAACATCTCCCGTCCCGCGCCTGAGGCTGTTGAATAAATTGTGTGCTCACGTGTACGTCCACCAAACGGCATGGTGCCTGAACCCAACAAATGTGACGAAGTACAGCTTTACACACGAAATGACAACTCTACGGCGACGTGTTAAGGCTTACTATTTCATCTATTGAAAGCTATTCGGTGACCTAGCTGTGTGGAGGACGCGATATGGATCTAACCCCCGACAGGTTTCGGCTGAAATGACCGTAATGGCTCCTTTGCGTAAACATACGTGATAGCCGATCGTTTTCGTTTCAGCTTATTTACTAAAGAGTTTCAATATGCCTACGAAAAAACACAACGATTTTCAATTCTCGTAGTGTCAATTTACTAAGGTCCATTAAAACGAAATATTGATTCTTTGGAATCAATCATCATTTAAATTCCGAAATTATGTCCAACATTTTGTACAAATGATTACATGAACTATTGGCTTTATTGCGCTATTAAATTAAGCGTTGCTTCCATTATAACGCATACGCTAATTAGTGATTTCCCATCTGATTCAGGAGATAGAACACGATTCCCAATTAGTGGACGTTGGCAACTCTCTAGGTGAAGGTACTTTATGTAACAATAAGGCATTAGTTAACAACTGAATGGAAACATGAGAAAAACGTGGCTGAAATAAATTTTAAAGCAGTAGGTATATTCGTAGGTGAAGTGTTTTTTTTATTCGTAGTTATTACCGAAGTTATATTGTACATGATTGAACTTATAATAACAGAAACGTTAGTTAAAATCGCATCAATATCGGATCAGCCAAATGCGAGATAATCGCGAACAAACATACAAACACACGGGTTAAATTCCTTTTTTAATTCGGTAAAGAAATAGTAATTCGGTGGAAAAATGTGATAAAGTACGGTTAAAGTTTATTATTAACAGACTTTAAAAGCTCAGCCTCATGAATATAATTTTCTTCTGAAATAAACAAAATATATTGGTATTAACGCTTGAAATTGTGTGACCAAAATAAATAAATTTCCAAAAATTTGAAAATTAATAAAAACCTTGAAAATATTATTAATAATGTACGGTTAATGGAGTAAAGATAAGAGCCAACAAACTTTTATGTGAACTTCGCAGCTTCTTGGCGCTAGAAACTTACGAGTAAGATCCTAAAGTAACTCATTAGATGGTTTAGACGAAAAATTATAAAATAAAACTTATGCTTGCGAGTAACTTTATAAGGTGTAAAGAGTGCTGCATTAGCGATAGCGTGTTGTGGTTGTTATTATCAAGTTTATACAAACTTTAAACAAAAAAAAATATGAATGTTAAAAAAAATTACGAAAGTTGTTTTACGGATTACAGTTTGATATATTTTTTGACCTTTTTTATTTACACAAATTAGTTCAAACTCATAACGTTTTTTTCAGTAATGACAGAAATTAAAAAAAAATGATTTCTTATAACTGTTCAACAAAAAAAATAATAAGAAAGTTGTCATATGGATTACGGATTGATAATTTTTTTTAAGCTTTTCTAATTTCAAAAAATAGTACAAATTCATGAGGAAGTTTAGCAGTAATGACAAAAAAATTAAATAAAATTTAATTTAAGAGGGTAATTTCTAGACAAAGTGGTACGCATTGGCACCGTCGCGACGCTCTCACTCGTAAGTACAACCAACACGCAAGGACACAATA
Source organism: Pyrausta purpuralis (assembly GCA_963924145.1). Taxonomy (NCBI): domain Eukaryota; kingdom Metazoa; phylum Arthropoda; class Insecta; order Lepidoptera; family Crambidae; genus Pyrausta; species Pyrausta purpuralis. Next base: position 9,197,955 of record OZ001649.1, on the reverse strand, counting down.
ATTTTCTTTTAATTTTATTTAATTGAAATTTTGTGACAGTGCTAAAAATCATTCATAGTTTTTTCAAAACCACAAGTTATTTTCCGCAGAATCGTTTCAGTATCGATCGATCCAAATGTATGGCTACAGGATTTCCCTTGCCAACACATTGTTTCAACTTTACGACAGCGATTTCCCACCAAATTTTCTAATTACGTAGTACATTTCGTGTTGGCACCGCGAGCGGCTTATCCAGCCAATTAGCATAGCAAACGAAGGAGCTTACGCTCGTATGAAGCCAGCATGATTTTCATTTGGCCTCGTTATAAGGGGTAGCGTGCATTATAGAACAGGCAATGCAAGCTGCTTTACATCGCGGTAGTCGTATTAGGCTCCGCATGTGCCTTTATTGTAGATATGTAGATTTAGGGGAGGGTACGGTCTCCCCACCATAATGTTGCCCCATAAAAATGGGAAAATCGAAACGATCCCAAATGCTAAGCCTACTCGGAAGGTTTGATTTTTCATATTCACGAACAAAGCAGAATGGAATGTGACGCCAGCCGAGGAATGCACTCGGAAAATTACATTTTTATAGCAATAGCCACAATATCACTTTCGTGTTGTTTTCTATTGCTTGCAGTGCAGGTCGTATCGTTTATTTTAAAAATGTTTTTATTTTTACCCGGTGGTAACAATCGGTAAGATATGCATTTTTATAACAAAGGACGTTATACAAAGACCTTTGAAAGGCGACCTATTTCGCCGATTCAGAGTATTTTGTATCTTAGGGAAAATATGAAACATTTCTCTTTCCTTTGTCTATTATAATAATGTTATTTTTTGAAGCTGAACTTGTAAATAAGTATCTACATGTACAGCGCCCGTATTCTAATGCAGCATTGCATACTGGTTTCGTCTAACTATCCACACAACTCGTATCGTTATTTTCCAAACGAAGTTACACTAAAAATAAGGTCAAAAAGAAACGTTATTTAGACTCGTAACTCAATTTTACAAGTGGTCAACTCAGCGACCGGCCTCGACAGTCGCGTTCATTCCTAGAAACTAAAGTGTGCCACTCACAAGCACCCCTTATTAAGTTCCGATCCGCAGTATTACGTAATAAGAGAACTGCAAACTGTTCATAAAGGGCGGAGACTATTTTCCAATTAAAGTTTTCTCTAGCAGTTTCTGGATGCGAACGTGAGGACGCGGTTGGTAGCGTTAGCTGAATGCCAATAGGCATAGACTAGCTAGTTATCTGCTGGTGACATTTTCCTAGTTCATATTTATGTTTCAAGTAAATAGAGGTCAGAGCTATTACCCTTGGGGAGGTTGCTGCGGAATGTAAAAGAAACTCGCTCTACATTCGTTATAAAATAACGAATAAATATGTTATAAAGCAACGTTTTGTCTTCTATCTTCTTATTCGAATTGTAAGATTTATTTTAGAGTCACCTTAACGATTAAAATAAACCAAGACGCTGAACTATACCATTCTATGAGCTACAATTTTAATAAAAGATTGCATTGTAATCACTGCTATAGATTTGATATCTTCGCAGTATTAAAGAATGGCTTAAGCGGTATGGAACAAAAGATTCACTTTGAAATGTCTGCATATGAAAGCGACTGAGAATTTGAAGCTTTGCAAACAGGCAAGTTTTACCAAGAATAAACTTAACGTGTTTTTGCTCAGGCTCTACGAAGAAGACTCTTCTAGCTATAAACCAGGCGCCTAGTTCATATTAATTTGTAATTTTACGATTATACCAGCCAACTTCATTAAGTGGGATGTCTTCGTTATTTGCAAATGTCTCAATAGTTAAATCCTATTAAGCTGACTGAAGAAACCTATGCAAGTCATTTGTAGCTCTTCTCTGTAATTTGCTAATGATTCTCGATTTCTAATTATGCTGTACGGAATTATCTGTTTTAGTCAATAAACATAGTTTTACATAGAATTATTCATTATTATGGTACATTAGATTCCTTAACGATCCACACAAATTTTTTCCAAACTTTTAAGGTAGAATTTGGTCTAAAGCAGTTTTCACTGTAACCGTGAACTTGTTGAAAGCTCGAACTGATAAATGACTAGTTAGAATTTCTCTTCGCTCATTTAGAGTCGTTAAGCGATTTCTACTTTCTTAGCTTAACAGCACGTTTTACAGTAGCTGAATACTCGGAGAAAGTGTAATCGAACCAATTTGTCGATTGATGTAATTGGTCATAAAGCCCTAATTGCTCAAAAGAAAAAAAATACGATTGACTATGAAGCAACGAGGCTCGGTTTCATTACTCGACCTATACCGAAAGTAAGTTTGAGTTGCTATGTTTACTGGTAGGTATATAGTTTTACGTTTAATGTCTTTTGTATACGAATCAACATTGGTGATTAAAACTGTTGTGGTAAGGGTTAATTTACGATAGTGTTACTAATCCCCAGAAGTTATATAAAGTGGCTCCTTTGCAAATGTGATCGTTTAATTCAGCTTTAAGGCTGTTTGGCTACGGTCCGCAGAGAGTTGGTTTAGCCAGACACGTGCATGTAGAAATGTTAATTTAAAGGGACGTGAACATCAGTTCTGTTTCCAGTTTTATTTGCTTATTATAAACAAGATCGTATTCGAGTAGACTACGAGTAATATCAATCAAACTATTAATAAACTTAATTTAGTAAAATGACAATTCAGTTCAAATGACAGCTGTGTAGGCTTTATTTCTCAAATTTTAGTTTACATCACAGTTTCTGGATTAGCTGATCACAAGTGAGATTAAATTAAATTACTAAAAATGTACTTATTATGTTTATGGTTTTATAAAGTATCTTTATTATTATTAATTATGTGCTTATTTACTATTTATTTATTTTCATTTGATCTCCGACACAATGTAAATACATTTAACTTATGAAAACACATATATCTTATAAAAATAAATACCTGAAACTACTAATAGAATAATGGAAATTTAAAACGGATAACGGTAGACTATATTATGTACCATATTCTCGTACATATCCTGATCCCATGGGACCATGCCCACGTTTTGACGTGTGGCGCCACATTACTATTAATTGCTCAACGTTGCGTTCCCAAATAATACCATTAACTATCCTAACATGTAAATAATTTGCCTTAGTATATAGGCAGTTAAAAAGCAATATAATCAGCTCTGGGTCTATTGGGAGTTGGCCCATAACGTGGAGTGGCGACACGCTCCCGACAAGTGTTCAGATGGTATCGCTAATGTGTTCTGACGTGATCGATACTCGCTCGAAGTGTTCTGCTTAATGTTGGCGGTTGTCCCTTTGTGGGCGATCGAAAAGAGATTCGACTTCATTGGGGTTCAACGCCCTATAAACAGCTTTCTTTTTCGGGGAAAATATTTGAAGGATCTAAGCTTGTTTCTGACATAGCAAATAATGCCGTCTATTAAAGTTCTATTTCGTTTTTTCATATATAAAGAAAAGGTATTAGTAGCCACCACCTACCTATTAGGTCAAAATGATATGAAAAAATACATGATCTTTAAGCACTAAGAGCACATTTCACCATAGACAATAAAGAATTGACCAATGTATAATTTAAACATGGAACATCATTTCGTTTCAAATATTGGACAGATAACTAAACACAACTTTAAAGAGCATTGTGAAACGAACCTTAAATTTTACTTAGAAGATGATAGGTACTCGCACAAGTCGTAAGTTAAGAGATACTTAGGTAACAGCAGTGTTACCCATTCGAGTGTCAGTAACAATAATATTATTGTTACTCAAGGAAGTTATTTGTCTTAGTACGAAGTTTGGGTTAATATCTACATTGAAGGTACAGATGTTCCCATGGTATCACATGCTACCCTTCTCCGGATGTTTGGAATATAAGACATGCCCTTAGCCTCATATAACCCGACCCTTGTAAGAAACACGCAAGTATAGTAACTACAAAAATACACTTCGATATTTTCTTCCAGTTCTTTTCCCGCTTACTTCTGTTTGGAGAAAACTAAATAAAATAGTTTATAAGGGTAATCCCAAAGGATTCTACACCCCCGTTACGTTTATTCGACGGGAATTTGGCCCTGTATTCAATTTGGTAAAACTTAACAAATGAAATATTTGTCATATTGGTTTTACTGTTTGTGTACGGAAGTTCATGACCATAATATTTTAAATGTGTTTTCAAATACTCATGAGATGTATGATGTGTACCATGTGATAAACCTACCTAGCAGGTATATGACTACATAATCAGTTCTACTAAAAATAGACTAGAAAGAAAGATAGAAAAAGAGAAAACATGTTTATTCTGTATCACATAATTTACAAAATAGAAGAAAAAAACTAACCTCATTCAAATCATTCAGACGTTAGCCTCGTATTCGTATCGTAGAAAAATAATGAAAAAAAATCTTTCATCGATCGAAAATGAACTGAGCTAACTTGGTCGTCTTGATTTCGTCGTTACAATTCAATTTAATTTTCTGCAGTACTAGCAATGGAAACTGGACGGTCTTATACTATTCATGGGCGATAGTGGCCGAATGATTAAACTTGTAGCAGCTGAATCTCTGCTGTTCGCCGGGAAACTCTGTGAATAGATCAGCTAAATACGAACACCGTCGACGATGCCTCCATTTGCATAATGGACACAGACAACGCCCTTCGAAACCTGAAAAGCAGCGGACGAATCGAACGCTGGCGGTTTCGGCTCCCTGAAACTATTTCACATTTACAAAGCGGGTAAACATTTTCACCGAGGGCAACTGAAAGACAAGCTTCCCTCATTTGTCGAGTCACGCAACGAATTGACCGATTTTGAATGAACCCATTTCGAAATAACAAACTCTACCTAAAAGCAATTTAGGTGGAGTAATTATCCGAACAAAAAAATCAACTGATTTAAACAGTGATACATAAAAAAGTTAAAGTAACAACACAAGGCTCTTAGTCGACATCCATTTCGCTTCAACCATCTCGTGAAAAATTTCATTAGACATTTTTGTCAAAACAATTTGTTAATGAACCGAGAAAGTTCGTTGTGGATCAAAATGTTTAAAAAAGGACCCTTCGTGCTTGTTATTTGTGCTGCCTTAATAATTTATATCTACATTATTATTATTTGAAGTATGACTCTTACCACGAATGACATTGATCGTTGTTTTCTTTTGTTTCAGGTAATGAACTCACTCATCGTCTCATGGTCATGAACACAGAAGGATTCTGCGAAGTGATCTCGCACGACGTCGCGTCATACAGACAATGTTTCGAGACGCCAATCAAATTTCACGCTCGTCGGCATCTCCAAGTAACATTTCCTCACTCGTTCCCTAACCGGCAGACATCCGTAGTTTTTATCGCTTCTACTCATGCTCCTGCTGTCATTTGCGGAGCCCTTAAGCGAGTCTGGTGTCGACAATGGAGTTTTTATCGACGTACCGTCTTTTTCTGTCGTTCACATACGCGTCGTTTGCCGCTCATAAAGTTCCATCCGTTGTGGCTTGTCTACCGATCCGTGGAAATTCGCCACTTTTCATGATATTCAAACGACCATCCGTAACGAATGTTGCAATTCTGTTCAGTTTCACTGTTGATTTTTCTGTAACCAAAAACAACTAACGATTTTTCGATATATAACGTTCTATAAAATTAAAAGAATAACATAATTAGAAATTGTAGTGTTTTCAGCCGGTAGCGTTTTCTTGGCTGCATGCCGACTATCATCCGTTTACACGAGGTACGTGCGATCCGTGCGAGCTGGTATACCGCAGCTTCGCGTAGCGGCACTAACATATTTTACCGCATTCAAATGCACTCGTAGTCATACGTAAACAATTTCTCGAGATAAGTTTTAGTAACTCGTGGTAGTCGAAGATAAAAATAATTTAGTGGCCGGAGGATGTTATCTGAAGGCGCTCGCGTTGCGTATGTTTGCCGGGGCTCCCTCACAAAGCAGGTCAATATATCAAGTTGTCGGGTGGCTCGTGCCGTTGCTACAGGAGCCGCTGTTTGTCAAGTTACGCGACACCATTGTATACTTGTACCGTCGCGGCTTCTAAAGCGTAATGGCCCTTAATGCAAACACGCGTAAAGTTGTTGCTTGTTATTGCAACATAATCACTTTGGACCGCTTTTAATTGGTTGGTGGACACTTACTGAATTTTCGTTTACCAGTAGCAATACATATTCGTAGTAAGCATATCTTCAATCCTCGCTTTAATTGAGCATATACAGTGGGTTCAGAGATGTAGTAATAAAATAAAATTTCATTGAGAAAAATACATATGGAGGTCAATTCCAAAACCCCACCGTACTGCAGTGACTTTTGTTTTAATTTTTAAAAAAACCTAACTCGAATATTTTAGGACGGTTTAAATCTCACGTCGTGTAGAGGCTCGTTTTTAGTGTTATTTTAAAGAAAAGGGTGTGATGTAACTAATGCATTAAAAAGACGCTATCAAATGACTTCATTTTTATTGCCAATAAGATTTTTTTTGCGCATTCAAGCCATTTTTTTTTAAATATAAAAATTGCCTTAGTATAGTACTTTTTTTTCCAGTATGTATCGCCTTAATCAAATTCGTTTTCATGTCTATTGTTCATACGATTTCATCTCGATCTGGCTGTCGTGGCAGCCGCTCAGTCAGGGTGGAAATTAAATAAAAGTGCACAAATCACGCGTGAAATTGAGTTCGACCCGATGGCAGAGCCAGTGCTCGGTCCTATATACATCGGGCCGGTACACTTTTAGTATTTACGAGAATACGATTTCAGGAGTGAGTTAGATTTTGGCAAATCGCGTCGAACGTCGTAAAGTAGTTTCGGTGGCTGTATTTCAAAGGCTTTGTGCTGTCCTATAGTTGCAGAACTAGCAACCCATTTGAAGTTTTCTTCAAATAAAGGCTAGGCTTATGTGGTTTTGTCCAACGAATTGTATAACCAGCGTTCGCGAGCTGCCTCGGTGGCGCAGCGGTAAGAGGGCCGCACTTTAAAGCGACGGCTGCGCCAGAGGTTCCGGGTTCGGTCCCCGGCTCGGGCCAAAAATATATACCTGAGTTTTTCTGTTCAGAAAATCTTAAGTTAGCCCGGAGTTTGGAAGTAGGCGGTGTTTTACCCCTGTTCCTTGGAAAAGCACATAAAGCTGTTGATCCTGCGCCTGATCTCTCTTCTGTCGTGTCAGGTTGCTGTCCCATCGGGCTATGAGAGTGAAAGGAATAGTGAGTGCACCTGTGTTTGCGCACACACTTGTGCACTATAATATGTCCCGCGCAGTCGGCTAGTCGCTGTGACTGGCCACCGTAGTCGAAATCGGCTAGGGGGACTATTATTATTTATTATTATTAACCTGCGTTAGTTATTCATGTATTTAAATAAAAACTTTTTAAAACACAAAGACAGCTACTGTCTACTTTCCTTATGTATGACATTTCGGTTTGTGTAAGAACTTGAAATGATACATAATTCAAAAGTTGGGGCGCTGATCCTGAAGCCAAGGCGGGATGTGTTGCAAAGTTTCGAGATTTTACTCGACGGGGCCCTCGAGAGTAATTTATCTGCCAGCGCATGGGAAGGAGATAATTAATTGAAATTATGACGCCAGCTCGCCACAGTAAAACCCCTTACAAACTGCGACTTTTAGCATTGCGACTCACGCAATGAACAGATTTCATATAGAAGCGCGACTGCATCGATGTTAACACGCGACTGCATGCATTGGTACAGTCGCAAAATGTCAACCTTTCGCTACTTTAATCATAGATGCAGTCGCCATGCAGAAGCTGGAAATTGAAAATTTCTTAACTGAATTTTGGCGACTGCATCGCTCCTAACGCGCGATAGCATCGATTCAGTCGCGCTTCTGCCTCGATGCTAAAAGTCGCAGTGTGTAAGGGGTCTTAGAGTTACGAGTACTGTTGCTTTTTTATCTCCAGCCAGTGTTTATTCGTAAACAAGTGGTGGCCGATGTTTGAACGCGGTCACTTCGTTAGCATCAACGGTCGTATTCTGGCTGTAAATCGGAGCAATATTGTCTGTGACGGTGGCAGAGCGTTTCTCTCGACACCCGGGTCATTTCCATTTTATTCGTGACACGTCCAGCCATGCAAATCAGCCCCGTGCCTAGAAGCCTCCGCACGCGGCCGATCCGTTTCTCGCTCGAACACGTTCATTCCAGCTATCATTTGCCCTATCATGACCTGTAAATTTTTCCTTTCCCCTTCTGAGGGGAAGGCTTGATGAGCTATGAGTGCCGACGCAATGGATAGGGAGCCTAAATTGAGAATAAATAACTTAAAATAGTCATGATGTATGTAGTAAAGTACAAAAATAACATTGCAATCAACTTTAAAAGGATAACCAAATTTTATTATTGTACTATCGATTGTGATGAATAGGTTGTGTCTGTAATGATCCTATGAAAAGGTTTTGACATCACTAGCCAAACTTTAAAAACCTGTCAACGACGTCGTTTGTATACATTTAATTTTTAACTTTTTATATGTGGACTTTGTAATTTCTCTCCGGTATTCACATTCAGTGAAATTACTTTTTGATATTTATGTTAAAAATATGCAAAAGGTTTATATTTAGAAAAAGTTCCTGAAGATCTTGTTACTGAAGAGTACATATTAATTAATTGACACATATCTTCCGTTATAGGAACTTGGTAACTGGAACTAGTAGTTAATACGTAAATAGGGAGGCTATTTGCCTTTTTATTCATGTATTCTTTCGAAACGGAACATTATAAACACAACATACAACTAGTTGCCAGTGACGTAGAAGATAATGTATTGGTAATAATACTAATGTAGAATCTCAAAATTACTACTATAACATACACTTTTAGAGTGAAAATCTTTTCTGTTATCCTAAACAACATTCAGGGCCTTAATTCTCGTGCAGTTTGTTTACGAGCAATATTTTTTCTAATAAAATTTTCTCTATCGATAAAAATTGACCGCCTTCGATAAACTGAAAAAAGCTTAAAATATCGCATTGAAGGCGACGGACGGTGACAGACGGTCGTTTGTCCATGTATGTCTGTCCGTCTGTCCGTTTTGTTAAAATCGCAGGACCAAACTGGATGCAGACTGCTTGTGATCTGTCGCTGTGGAAAACTGGGGTAGGCCTATGTTCATCAGTGGACGTCCTTTTTCTGATATTGATGATGATGATGGCAGTATTTTTTTACATGTCAAATAATAACTTTTTTTTAGATAAAATGGCTCGCAATTGAATTGCTACACGAAGAAAGTTCTATGGACTTGTGAATCGCAGCCCCAGGAGGCCGATTCTCGCGGCAATCGAACTTTTTTCGTGCGGTAATTTAATTGCGAACCGTTTTTATCTATAAAATTAAGTTAAATATCTAAACGTAAAATTAACTTTCACACGAACAAAATCTAAATACATAGAAATCGTGATCGTGAGAAATCCAAAACTATTTTTTCTTCTACAAAGAAAATTCGATCTGTGAACTTTTTAGGGTTCCGTAGCCGAATGGCAAGATGTATCTTGATAACCGCTTTACGAGTTCTTTTAAAATGACTAGAGGTTTCTAAAACCATTTTCTTTTAAAGTCTAACAGGCGTCCCCCCCCCCCAATCTGGTTCGGACAGGATCGAACTAGAAGTTTTTGAGATACATACAGATACATTTTCAAAAGTTGCAAACAAGAGAAAATTGGACGGGATCGAGTGTTTAAGTTTTTGAGATATAGCACATTTTCAACAACCGCGAACATAACTTTGTACTTCATACAAACACTGTGAAAAACAAAGTTATATTTGCTGTCAACAAAATATTGTAGTATTTAATTAAGTGGAAGTAAGTGGATTCCCTTATTCAGTTAAAGTTGGCACGGAACCCTTATTGGGAAAATTCGACTCGCACTTGGCCGGTTTTTTTTCGTATGCGAATTGCACGAAATTGCCCCCCCAGGTTACTTTAGATGATCTATTTTATTTTGACGTAGCCCATTGCACATATGAAACCAAAGCCCAGATAGTTTTCTGTTAAGCCTCAATACCGTGAAATTGAAATGGTAAAAGACAAGTTTTCTCCAGAAATAGTACTCATTGAGCAAAATTACCTTCGCGATAGCAAACAGACGCTTGCGTTTGTCACAATAAGCGGCAATTAGCTCGGATCTCCCGGGTTATCAACGATTCCACTGTAAGTTGTAAGGAAGTAAGCTTACGCTGATAAAATAATAACATTAATTATACTTACTAATACCAGTGACGTAGAACAAAAAAAAGAAAACGTCAATGATCCATAAATTGAAACACATCTAATTACTCTTTCTTTCGGAAAATCTTTTCGTTTTTCCTAAGTAACATTCAGGTTATGTACTCGTATTATGTTCATTTTCTTTAACAATAGCTTAAATATGAGACCAAAGCCTATTAAGAAGAGCTTTATGTAAAGCCCCAATACACAATACTAATTGGCTCGGGACTAACCATGCCCTATTGTATAATTATTAAGTCTCGTATGTAATTAAACATCAAACTCCCCATGCCAACAACATAGCAATTAGTTACGCCCAAATGTGATTTAAGTTCACTGGAATATAGATTTGCCTAATGACTTCGTTTTGCCAAGTCAAATATTGATGAGTGGCTGTTTACTCGTATTTTGGTAGGACTTATCGTTTATGCGACTCTTGTGAAGTCGTGCTCTTGCGACAACATTGTGTTTTTTTGACCTTTTAGTCTACGTAAATAGGTATACTTAAGTCTCAGTTGAATGTTTACTCTTATTTCTCATTAAAATAATGAGATACACACGAGATGACTCTGATCTCAGTTTTATGTTTGAAAGTATATAATAAGGTCACCTCGTTTTATCTTATAATATTAAATAATGCTTTTTTTAAAACACTTTGGGTTTTAATACTCTAGTTTTGATTTTTTTGTTTGAGGCATTGAAATGAAAGAGGCGACGCCTATGATATTCCTAGATAACTAAAAAATTTACAGGATGCTGTTTAAAAAAAAAACTTTGTTAGAGGAAAAAAAACGATTTCCAACATAATAATTATAGTGTCCTGTTTCTATGATGTGTATAAAGGCACAGTTAAAATATTTTCTTTTCTTATAAATTTATTTGACCTTTTATAGAAGTTGTGCGTACTTCAAAGCTGTATTTCCAACATTTTTATTGAAAATACGAGAACGTCGAAACATATTTTTTAAGAATTAGAAGCCTTGTCTCGAAAATATTTTTAAAAATATTTCAATACCCTCTAGCAAAGACGCAGCATAGGTCGTCTACCGAAAAGATAGACTGACGACCATGGATGCAGACCGCTAGTGATCGGTCGTTGTGGAAAGCCGTGGGGGAGGCCTATGTTCAGCAGTGGACGTCCTTTTGGCTGATAATGATGATTATGATGATACCCTCTGTATTTGACACAGCTATTCACTTTCACACTGTACAAGCACATTCAACTTCTAAGTACTTTCTTATCAATCGATTTCCCTACCTCTGAATTCAATCTCGATTGCACTATCATTTCAACTGGCAGAGAAATGGTTCGCATTCGCTTTTACCGATATAAGTGGCGTCTTTAGAGTTCACAACGGCGTGGGCAAAGCGATTTAATTAAATTACGAGTTAGCTCAAACACAGTAAAGTCATCGGTAGAAACGTTAAAGAAAGATAGTCCGAGGGCGCTCCGTCTAGCTATACGACCACCTTAACAAATTATCATTATCAACCAAAGAACGTCTACTGCTGAACATAGCCTATGTTCCCCACAGTTTTCCACAACGACCGATCACAAGCGGTCTGCATTCAGTTCGATCCCGCGATCTTTACAAGGTCATCTGTCCATCTTGTCGGTGGACGCCCTACGCCACGTCCTTCGGTAGAACTTTTCTGCTCCAAGGGCCATCAGTTCTTCGCGCTATGTGCCCCTGCCCATTGCCACTTAAGCTTACTGATTATTAGGGCTATGTTCGTTACCTTAGCTCTTCTACGTAACTTCTCATTTCTGAGATTCCTCATTCGATCTTGTAGAGAAATACCGAGCATAGCTCTCCATCGCTAGCTGCGTGATTTTGAGCTTTCTTATAAGGCCCATAGTAAGAGACCATGTTTCGGATCCCGATGTCATCACTGGCAACACACACTGGTTCAAGGCTTTCGCCTTCAAAAACTGAGTTAATTGAGGCGATAAGATACTCTTGCGCAATTTACCGGACGCTGCCCAGCCGAGTTAGATTCGTCGATTGACCTCTTTCTCAAAGTTGATTGGACCTACCTAAATGGACTACTTATTCCAGGTTGATGTATTCGTCGACAACTTCGAGCATTGAGTATCCAACAGGCTCAAAATTGTTTGCAGGGGACATTTATTGGGCAAAGCCTGTTAAAGGAGCTTAAGATGGAGAGGGCAATATAGCGTCGACAAAAACAAAGGTTTTGAGGGAGATCGAGGAGTTCTTCTTTACAGTTGTCTCGCACGTAAGTTTGATGATTTCCAGCTTCGCGATCAAGCTGGATTCCGAAAAGACTTTAGTACCATAGACCACATCCATACGCTTAAGTAAATTAAACAGAAGTCGGAGGAGTATAACATGCCACTATCCTTAGCGTTTGTGGACTATGAGAAAGCCTCAGTTTCGTTTGAAACGTGGGCGGTGCTCCAATCTTTTCAGTGGTGCTACAAAGATTATAGGTACATATGTAGAGGTGTTAAATGTCTGTATAATAATGCCACCACATCGGTCCGAGCAGCGGAACAGAATCAGAAGAGGGTGATTTCACTGCGAAGAGTTGTGAGACAGAGAAACGTTATATCACCGAAACTGTTTACAGCGGCATTGGAAGACGCCTTCAAGTTCCTGGAATGGGATGGATTTGGCATCAACGGTTTGCCGATATAGTCGTTGTGGTAAAGACGCTGGGCGACCATGGCACATTCTCAAGACCTTGACCTCCTCGTCCTCAACAAGTGGACCTTAAAATTAACGCGGAAAAGACGAAAATCATAAAGAGCTCCACGTACGTATCCACTCCAGTAACGGTTGGGATAATATATCTATAGCAGTTTTTTTGTGTGTCTAAAGATATTTTTATTTGTCTGTCTTAGTACTATTTCCTTAAAAAGAAGAGGATACGAAAATACAATTAAACAAAGAATGGTGAATTCATGTCCAACGTTTGCTGCCTAAGTTCTTTATTATATATTTTCAAAATTATTTCATGATAAGATTTAGACATTTAGAACTATATCTGGACAACCAACAACGTGATCTTGGACTAATTTCCGTAGCTTTTTGACTGTTCAAGCAAGAAACCGATCCAAACAACCCTTTGATACTTTATCAGACTTTTAGAATTTTAACAGCGCGATAATGAAATAAGTTTTCGAAGCGAAATAAAACGCCTTGAGATATTCGATTTCCATCGGCTTCGGCAAAATGAATATTCGAGAATGTTAGCAGATTGTTACTAAACTCTCATTGTAACTGAAATTGACAGTTCGCTTTTAGCAATTTCGTGATTAAATAGGTTTAGTTTGTAATAATCAATAATGATAAACTGACCTACTTAAAAGCCTAAAATAAAAACAATATAAAACTCGACATCTAAACCAGCTAACTTCTTATCTGTTTCATTCTTGATTTTAAATTTAATTTAGCTTCTTATATTCTCTCTTTTTTCAGTTTACAAACGTTAATACTTTTACTTAAGATTAGATTACACTCTCTCTAAAACCTCGTAACCTTTACTTGACATTCCCAAAGTTCATTCGATTCGCTTTGAAAGCGCACCATTCCTAGCAGTTAGTCGCTTCCGTTCAAAGCGACTGGTGCATTAAAGTCATTACTAAAGTACTAGCAAGTTAACCGTCATCTTCGTATAGGACTACGTATATTTATTTAGTTCGAGTCTTGTTTGTAACCTCGGATGCTGTAAAGCATTCGAAACATCATAAATAAAGGGGCCCGAAATTAATCCGTAAAGTGTTTTTATTTCAATAGAATTTTCATTGGACTATATAGTCTATAAGATTATTAGGGGCAGTTGGGCAAGCAATCCGTAGATTAATTTTGAGCTCATTATATTTTATTAATTTTCGAGAGTGGGAATCAAGCTCATTGCTTATGAAATAGGACAAACAGAAGAAATAATCCAAGCATAAGCCATCCATAACAATACGAAGACCTCTTTCATAACCAATTTTATTCACCAATGGAATGATACATTTAACGCCAGACAATCTAGTCAATTTTTAGGGTTCCGTAGCCGAATGGCAAAAAACGGAACCCTTATTGTTTTGTCAAGTCTGTCTGTCTGTCCCTTCGTATGTCAGCCTCACAGACACTTTATTCTGAAACTATTAGTATTTCACAGTTGAAACTTTACTAAGTTGCCACTATCCCTCTACCTACTGGTAGATGTATCCTGTTAACGGCTTTACGACTCTCAAACAAAAAAATAATGATATTTAAGGAGGGGCTCCCATACATGAAACTAAAACATTTAAAAAAAATTGACAAACCTATGCGTTTAGGGTGTCTACGGATAGGTCTTTTCAAATGACATCGAGGTTCATACAACCATTTTCTCTAAAATATTCGCTAGACGCTTCAAAAATGGTAAAATGGGCGTCCCTCTCCCATCTAACTTTGTAAATTGTAAATCTAGTGTAAATTTTGAGAAAAATACGCCATGTAGATCTTGACAAAAACTTTCAACGGAAAATCGGTTTCAACGAGATCGAACGAGTAGTTTTTGAGATAGAGAACATAACATAACCGCAAATATAACTTTGTTTTTCATACAAATACTATGAAAAACAAAGTTATATTTGCTTTCAACAAAATATTTTGGTAGTTTGGCAAAGTGGATTTCTAATTCAGTTACAGTTGGCACGGAATTCTTTAGTGTGCGAGTCCGACTCGCACTTGGCCGGTTTTTATGTCTGGAAAGATTGTCAAAATTGTGTAGTCGTTAGTAGGTGCTTATTGACGTGTCTCAAAACTCATTTTTTACAGAACATTTACTTTACGGAAAATATTATCTTCTCTTGTCATTATTATTCTTTTTTGTAATAACAACTGGAATGTTCTTCATTCCTTGTAACTGGGGGATTAGTACGCCTCACGCAAAAAGCATTTGATGGATTATGCTACCAATTAACTTGATGAATGAGAACTTTAATGGGCTAAGTAAATATTCTCAGAATAATAATTAAGTGGTTGCATTTACGCAGGAGTTGTTTTAAGAAACAACTCCTGCGTAAATCATCATCATCATTATCAGCTAAAGGACGTCCACTGCTGATCATAGGCCTCCCCCACGGCTTTCCACAGCGATCGATCACTAGCGGTCTGCATCCAGTTTGATCCTGCGATCTTTTAAAGGTCGTAAATGCAACCACTTAATTAATTTGTACGCTAGAGTGAATTATAGCCGTAAAAAATATGTATTTAAATTCCATTATGGACATGAAATTTATATATTTAAACAAAATAACTGAAATAACAAACAATCCAAACTCTACTTAAATATATTGGATTTCAAGTAAAGCAGAAATGCAATGGTAGGTACTTATAATCAACGGTAATAATTTAGTATAACAAATGCTACAGCTATGACAAGCACTTGTAAAGTTAAAAGGTCGTTCGGTTGCGCATTGGTCGGTACACGCTATTGATTGAACACGCCTCGTGTTCCGTGTACCCCACCATTGTTTGTGCTCCATTTACTTACAAGTAGGTCCACTCAATCACCGAATACTGACTCTTAATTAAACCAAACAATTGGTTCGATGCGTTTTAATAAAATACTAGACACGAGACTGTCGAAAAACAATCAATAGGGCCGTTAAACTACACCAGATATAATTCGTGAACGCAAACGGAAGCTGTAACTTTTACGGAAACTGTATTCTCTTCAGTAGCTATCGAATACTTGCAGTAGTTTTCGTATTAGCATAACATGCGTCTTATCATCCTTTTTCAGTCTCCAAGGAGTGTTTCTCAAAAGTTACCGTCCGTACCTCTTCCAAAAGGTTCGCTAAAAAGCTCGTACGCAAGGCGAGAGTTCATGGGAACTATTTCCCTAAGTAGTCTTTTAAAAGCTGTCTCTTCTAATGTACGTGGAGAGGGCCAGACAATATTCCTAAAAGCCGAGAGTGCATCATGTACGAAGAGCTTCACGCCTTTGTATACGGCCGCAAGTGTATCAATCTGGCTGATGGCAAAGTCTTTGATGCCATACCTGCTTCCAGAAAATTTCTAAGCTCCCTGCTGAGCTCCACGACCATACAGATGTCGCAGTAGCTACAATAACAGTAAAGTTGACTTCAATGTAAAACCACAATATAACATAGGTACCTGTTTTGTGGAAGAACGTTATGTAACTTCACAGCTTCAAGCTTTTTAACATTGACTTAAATATTGATAAAATTAATATCAAATTACGTTTGATACGCTACTTAACATCTTATAAAAATCTAAGATCTCATAAACCCTTATAGTCATAAAATCAAAGCATCCCCATTATACCTTTGATTAATGCCGTTAAAGATGAAATCCGACCGTAAAGAATCTAATCATAAAAAATAATGCCGAGTAAATATCACGAACCTTTCGTGTAAGACTTGAAAGGGAAGATTTTCTGGAATCTCCGCAATGCTTTTAAGTCCACGAAATTTATATAAATCGCAAGTTGTTCGTGTGGATAGCTTTGTTGTTAGCACTCTATTTTTGTTAGGTATAACGCTCTTATGTAAATCTTAGCTACTTTGTGCGATTTCAAGCTCCATTTATTCTAGAATCTGTCAGAGGACAAATTAGTTTATTGGATAGAGATTTACACTCCTTTAAAATGTTTCAGCTTGGTCTGAAAGTTTTTTTTGCCGAATAATTGGATTGGGCTTTTAACGGGATTCTAAAAAAGTTATTTAAGAGCCCACTGTTTTAAAAGATTTATGTGTGTTTTGTGAAAAACGTTAAGGTTTTGCCTTTCTCATTTACGATGTAAAGCAACTTGCATATTGTATTCTGTGCACGATGTGACTGTGCATTTTAATAGACATTCTTTGACTTTAATCGTCATACAATGACTAATTACGTCCACGATCGTCGAATCCTTTAGCCTTTCATGGCGTGGTCTTCGCGTGCTGCATCATCGGTTCGCCGTCATTTCCATTGGCTTCTTTATAAGGAATGCATAAGGTTTTCAATAGCTTAAAAGGTTTTGACATATCCATGTGTATATTCTGACGCTACCCCGCAGCGTCAGCAGCGAGGCCGCAGCGGGGGGCCGACGTTACTTATTGCAATTGGTCACGATTACTATTTCACTGACCGAATAAACTTCAACTGGGAATGTCACAGGTCTTTTATTACCCTTTATTCTTTCCCTTTACAGTTACGTTAGCGGCTCTTATTGTTCACCTTAGAGATTAATCAGCTCCCTCTGCTCATAAAAATGTCGAGGATCAAAGTCCGTTAGTGCCACAATACGGTAAAATAAATCAAAATTGTTGTTGATGTATTAGCTCCACTATCCTGTAAAGGTAAATTCATTATGGCATTAAAGACTTACTAAACAGTTTAATTGACCGTCCAAATATAGAGACGTGGGCTTCCAAATTGCTGTGTACGGCTTGGCAACGAGTTTGTAAGTGGATATTAATAATTATCTCTACATAACAGGTCAGCCGGGGCAGAAGTTAAATTGCTTTGCCGCTAACAAGATTTGGTGTGAGCTTGCAAGCCGGGAGGCGTATGCGCCTACTGTGCGCTATTTGAGGCTGATGGGGCTATTATGTAACTCATTGCTGTCGTATTGCGATTGTTAGTGACATCATAGGAGTATAAAAATCATGACGCTATAATACTTATGTGTTTTTCAAGCTATTTATTTATAAATATGACGTTATGAGAGTATTTAGCAACGACGAACTCCATGGTGTAGTGGCTAAGCACGATTGTTTCAAGTCGTCGCCACTCCGAAGTCCCGGGTTCGATTCCCGGTCGGGTCAATACAGAAGTCATAATTTTCTGTATTGTCTCGGGTCTGGGTGTTGCGGTACCACCGATGTGTCTGATTTTCATAACACAAGTGCAATTAGCTACTTAATTTAGGATCAGAGCAATGTATGTGATTGGTGTCCAATATTTATTTATTTAATATTCATCAAGCTTCCATTGCGGATTGCAGTCGGACCCCTGTATATTTTGCACATACATAAGCACTATAAACTCAACGACCTCTCTGTTATAAACTATGTTCCGCTCACCTGGATGTCTGTCGGTTTTATCGGATTCTGTTTGGATGCCTTACATTTATTATTTTGAAAGTTCTGAAGTAATCACTTCCTATATCATTGGACGGTGCTGACAGACGCACGCTTCTTGGTGTACAACTGGTGCTCTTGACAGTGCTTCCGCCATTTTCCTAGCAAGCAGTAACCAGCAATGAGATTCCAATCGCTTTGCTATAGCTTTCAAGTTATGATATAACCCTGCCAATCTAGTACGGGCCTACTGCGCTCATGCTATTTGAAGCCGAGTGACATTTTGCACAGTGTGCCAAGTTGCCAGGCCGACTGCAAACTCGCGATGCGGCGCGGTTTACCTGAATGAGCACAGTGTTTACTGCAGGTGTTATATCATATAGATTTTTGGTATAAGAAAGTTTCTTTTTAGTCTGAGCAGGAGATATAATTAAATCTGTTTTCTCCTGATTTCTCAAATTTTTTTAGAACTCCTGGTTTCTAAGAACTTTGTAAGCTGTCCGTTTTTTCTTATTTGACTTATTGCCTGTTTCACATTAGATATGCACTAAAGGTCTGAAGCATTGTATGTAAGGATGCACTTGGTCGGTTGCTTCAGAATTTTTCAAACAAATTCGGCGGAAAATCGTATGTAAAATTTTCCCAGAGTAAAATACGAGTACTAAGCCGTTCGCAAATAGCGTGACTCGTTGTACATCGAGTTTGACGCAATTTCATTTTCTTCACAAAGAGCCGGTGGCCAGTCATGGCTCTTATCCACCTAATCTTATTTTCCCTCCGGCGAGGAAACCCGTAACCCCAGAATCGAATTCTTTCAGCTCGATCTTTAAAATATTGGTCACATTAGACCCTTTTTATGGGTCACTCGTCTCTCTATAAACCTATATTAAATAGTATATTAAATATAACAATCGCTCTTTCAACATGTGAACGAGAGTCGTGCTTCACGCCATAATTGAATTCCAAAACAAACTGACGGTTCGTGTTACGATAAAGCCTATTTGCATACCTACAGCTTATTGTAATGAGTTAAGTGTTTTTTTTTAATAAAATTATAACAATATTGATAACAATATACAAATAGGTGGACGTTTTAAAACAGTCTTAATCAATCAAATTATTGTTGCAATAATGAACATTGTATAAATTATATGGCTGCTAAAATTAACTTCAGTCGGAAATAAACTGGATCGTCAAGGCGTTAAAATAATAATTTAACACGGAGCTACCGACAGTCGTATCTGTAAACATTATAATCGACCGTTTGTTTAACGAGCTTAAAAGTCATTCACAAATCCTTATTTCGTAAGTCGACAAATGAGGGATGAGTGTACGAAGATCAAGGGGCGCCCTCCCGGCTGTATTTGCATTTAGATGGGTCGACGAGTTATTGTTGAAGGCGCAAACACAGGCCTCGCCACCTCAAAACACAGCGCAGCTTCGCACCGAATCTGCCCAACTAATTACTGTCACTATTGACCCACCTAAGTAATTGTCAGGTGAAATGAATCCTGACTTCTCATCTCGTAGGAAAAATGAGAGCTTATTTCTTTGCCAACCGTTATAGTAACTGACGACGGAACCTTTTCACAGACTTTAGCCGCAAGACACTATTTTTCAACAACTGCGTCTGTTTTCAACGTTTTCACACCCATTCATTCTTCCCGTTACTAACAGTTAAGCAAAAACTTTCACGTTAATCTCTGTCAAAACATGTAGCGCTTCATAACCAAAGTGGTGATCGTAGTAAATCTAAATCACCAAACACGATATTGTTCAGTACATAAATAGACACCGTTAGGCGTAAGCAACAACTATCGCCGGACCTAAAGGGCCTACGCACGTCGTTAACAATGCGAAAGATGTGCAGCCCAGCCGGCCGCTCTCACGGCCCTTTGACAAACGCGTAAATGAGTCAGGAATGTGCGGGGGCGATATGTCTTCCGCGAAGGATGCTCACCGATTTGTTACTTACGAAAGGATGTAAAATTTTCTTCACTAATTGGGCTTAATCTAGCCGGGGAAGATCGACTAAGATAGGGACGTGACACATGTCAAATTAGGTATATTACTTACGCCGGAGATAGAGCGAGGCTGTGAGTGTAAAGAAATAATTTTATGGAAACCCCCAGATTTCCCGGGAGATGTTCCAATAACCTGGCTCATTCAAGTTTTCACTGCTGCCTGCCATTGTTTGTGCCCTTATAAATAATGTAGCGGGCATAAATCATCTCAGAGAAGCATATTGCGCGTAGGAGCTTTCCATAGAAGTGCCCTCGAGTCGAGTGGATAGGTACGTAGAAGAGGTTGACGTCGTGAAGTTCTGTTGAGTTGACTGTGATTTTGTTTACTTTACGTTCATAAACATAGCAAAGTTATGAGTAGGTACATATTGAAATAAAGAGTCTTATTAAATAAAACCTTTCAATAAATTTTTATAAGCGTCTGGTGTAATTTGAGGTAGCAATAAAATTAGCTTTTTAACTGGCCGTCACTTTTGTCGCTTTAATTTTGAATTCCTACAAGTTAATGTACTTCTTATCATCGTTATGTATTGAACAATCCTTCTTTCACTTAAAAGGATAACATTTAATTCATAATAATAATACGAAGTAAGTACATAAATTAGGAGCAAAAGATAACAAAAATGACGTCAGAATCATCTCAGTTTTTCGGTTTACTTATGAGTATAGTAATTTAGTTACTATGTATTTCCTATAGTTTTAAGTTCATCCATCGACCCACCGTAAATCCAGTCGTGGTGCTATCAATAATTGCTTCTTTGAACTGGTATTTGATAGTTTCTGCCGAGACCAACTTTGAAGTGATAATATTGCGATGAAATCTTCAAGCATTCCCTCTTCACTTTGATCTAATTCCAGTTAATACGCCAATCAAATACCGGGCTTTACCGTTTGTTTGCTAGCTGTTTGAAAGATATTCCAACGTGGAAACCGATATTTATATCGAATACGAAAAAGTATGTGCTTACGCCGTTGCATAGTAGGTACACACAAACTTCGCCTTATTTTTAAATCTCATCATTATTTATATATCATATATGCATCCAATTTAAGAGCTAGGCTCTTGTCGGTGGAGTTTTTTCCATTCCTCTCTGCTTTTCGCCCTTCTCTTAACCTCCTGATACGACCCGACATTTATCTTTTCCTTTATTTGCTGCATTTAGCTTAAAAATTAGGCAAGTAAAATTTTAATAAAAATAATTCAGAGCAGAATAAGACCATTAACAGATTGCTTTTTGGGACCGGATCAATATGGGTTTCGGCAAGAGAAGGGAACCAGAGAAGCGATACTAGCTTTGAGATTCGTAATAGACAGGAGACTGGATTTTGAAATGGACACAAATATAGCTTTTATCGACTTAGAAAAGGCGTTCGATAAGGTCAATTGGAAAATAATGATGGAAGTACTCAAAGAAGCTGGATTGGATTATAGAGACAGAAGGATTATTTATGAATCATATAAAAACCAAGAAACGGTAATAGAAGTAGGAAAGGAAAACGGAAAGGCAAAAATAAGACAGGGAGTTAGGCAGGGATGTCCACTTTCACCGCTAATTTTTAATTTGTTCATAGAATGTGCGATACGCAGAATAACGGAATCAAAAAAGGGGGCGTCAAAATTAATGGGGACGTTATGCCGACGATATTGCAGCCATTGCAGAAAACAGATTTGAGTTGGAAGAAATGGTTACAGAAATGGACACTTTTTTAAAGAATTTGGTCTCAAAATTAACATAAATTAAACAAAAACACTAATTGCTTCTAAAAAGAAAAAAATATAGCCCTATCTCAATAAATAACACAAAAATGGAACAGGTTAAAACTTTCAATATCTAGATAGCTTGATAACTAGTTACTCCAGATGTACACCAGATATAAAAGCAATGATAGCGATGGCGAGACAAGCTTATAATGCAAAAAAGCATCTGCTCAAGGCCAGAATATCAAGCAAAGTTCGCAAAAAACTTGTTAAAGTGTACATTTGGAGTATAGCACTCTATGGATGTGAAGCGTGGACATTATTATTTAGATATCTTAAATAATTACCACATTGACAATCGACAAAGCATCCACAAAATAAATGATAAGTATGTTAACATCGACATTTGCCTCGCATACCATCACGGAATGCAAACTGCAACACAATACAATACAATACGGTACTGATGCAATCTAGAGGTATAAAATGCAATCGTACGGTGGCATGGCGACCGTATCGGCTACTGATGTTGACAAATACCGTAGTTCTATTCCTGGATGTTGTATTACGCCGGCGGCATCCCGTGACTCAGTCGGGACCCGTTCTGGGAACCCGCCTCCAGTTGTAAGTTAGGGATGCAACACAACACAACGAAGCGATCCACTCGACGTTTGTGGCGATAATGACGCGATTAGTCGGTTACAAACATTATTGTACATACTACAAAACTTATTCACACAAAAACATGTCTCTGTGTTAGTAATTTCTTATTTTGTTACATTTACGTTACGTCTAAATATTAACTTAATACATAACTTGGCGATAGGAAAGATTCCGCTTACTAACGGCAAAACTTTTTGTCGAGAGCTCTGCGCAAATTTTAAGAAAAATCGACATTTCATCATTTTTTTTACAGCTAAGAATCTTTTAAACTCGCAGAGGATGGCCATGTTTTATGAAAATGACATTTGCATATTCCGTGACCGATTCGGGCCAATCAACTTAATTAAGATTCGCGAAATTCATACTCCCATCCCATCCCTAAATTGCATATCGGCGCAGACGAGTCGCCCGCGCATTCCTTCACCGATTGCGTTTTTACGCTCATACTTTTGTTTTCAATTTCATGTAGGTATTGTTCACATTTACTACCTAAGTACACATGAAATATGATATATTTTATGCTTTTTTGTTTTCATAATGTAATTTCTTTTTATTAAGCAAAATACAGTTATTCAATTGTTCAAAACTGGTGGGGCTAAGTTAGGTCGACTTATAAATAAATTACATCACCTAATTAGAGTTAAGAAAAAAATAAACAATTCTTACACCGTTGGTTGAATTTATAACTCTTCCTGACAATGAATGAATAAAATGTCTCTTAATAAACCTCTTCAGATGAGAACATAATATAAGCTAAATGGCACTTACGAAACACCAATCAGCGTAACGATGTCCCAGGGAATAATCTGATTTATTTCCATCTCACGTCTTAAATACTCTCAAATTAGGTCAGTCGCAGGCAGTAATCTTAGATGACAGGGGCTCGCACTCATTCGCTCGGTCGCTTTCGTATATTGGAAATATCTTAATCCGAATAGCCATTTACTTCTGTATGGACTTGCTGCGGCAAACTTCTTTTACCCATTTTAAGAGCATTTTCAATTTATTACTCTTCAAATCAAATCAAATCAAATCTTTATTTTGCTCACTAAGTGTTACAAGAGTTCTTAAAATAATAATAATCTTCTAAGCTAAATACCATAAATAAAATTGCCTAATCACTCTGCTGACCACAAACAATCATAGTGTTCCTATGTTGTCCCTACCCACTCGTAACTATTACATAATTAGCTTACCTTTGAACTATTTGAAAGAGTCTAATGGAACTTTATTGTTTTTATGTTATTTTATTTAAGAACAATAGTGTTGCTTCATTTAAAGTCTGGCAGTCTTATACATGCGTAATAAACATTGTAGAGAAACAAACTATAGTAACCTGCACTACACGAGTAATTACAAGTTAAATTATTTTTTCTATTTTAAACTTAACAAATAATTTCGCAACACTCGGTTTAAATTAACTGAGTATGACATGTCAATCTCTGTAAAACATGAGAGTTTTATTGACGATACCTTATCATGTAATGTTAACTATGGTTATTTAATTTGTGAAGTCAGGCTTTGTCAAGTCGGCAGTCAACGTAGGTCTGCTTTCTTTGACAAAATGTAAGTATATTAAACTTATCACGTCTCTAGAAGATTCAAGTTACCACTGTCGTTGTTGCATTTCGTTGCACTGTCACTGCGCTGACAAGAAGACAAAAGACGGCGAATTGCTGTTAGCTTAGCGAAAAGCTACACAGTGCATGTTGCTGAGTTGCTGTGTGACATCTCATCGACGTCACACGACCTCAAACGGCTGTTTGTTGAGACGCAGAGCGGAGAAATAGGTCTCGTTTCGTTTTGCGAGGGAAAATTGTTTGGCGAAATAACTCTTGGGGCTAACAATAGATAGATACGTTCGGAGATATTGGAGGGTTTTCGGGCCGCAATCCTGGCTGATTAATGAGGCCCGCCCACGGCCTGCTGTTTGTGTTTTGCTGTCGTCTGAACTCGGGATCAATCGCTTACCCATTGTTTTGATGGATGCAGACAACGCGTAATTATGAATGCTGGTTTTGGTCGTCTGGGTTTCAGTAATAGCCTACCTCAGTATCTTACGCTTGTTTTTGCTTTTTTCTGAGATCAGATTACTTAATAAGTATCAGTAAGGCCTCCATAGCAACGCTATGATATAAGATTTTAATAACTGAATATATTTTTTAAACATTGATTTATCTTTGTGATAAAGCGAGAAGCTTGCAATATGGTCCTGGACGAAACGAATAATATTATACCTAATCGTAGACTTCCTTAATATATCTATATTTTAATACGTTATTTCTCCCTCAAGTAGCAAAAAGCCACAGATTTTCCTAAAAACTTGTCTCCGGCAAACAACCCTTTCCAATTTGGCGCACTCGTGTCTAGCACACAATCAATATCAATTTCGCCTTATACTAGCTCACTCGTAAACTCTCCATACGCTGACACAATCCATCAAGTTTCGCAATCCGTAATGCGGAATACACAAGAAAGCTTGTTCGACACGAAAAAGATATTCAGCGAACGTAATACACAGTGACATTTACCCAGAGTGAACCGCAAACACGGGCGGGCCTCAATAAAAGTCTTACAAAGCTTTCAAATCCCTTGCCGAGTTATTGATGGCAGTAATGAGACCCGTTTCCATACCCCGGAGCAGCTACAAAACGTATCTTTGCTAAATTAGGAAGACATTGTTCCGCCTTTTACATAGAGATTTGTAAATCTTTTCCTAAAGCACACGGAAAAAAGAGGCCACCTGTTTTTTAATCATTATTTGATGGATGTTTTAAATATTTTATGTAAAAGGTTTCATAACTTTCCTGTGGTCGCAAATTCGAGGTTTTGTATTGATTCTGAAATACCAATGTTTTGTGTACCTTGCTTGACATAAATATAAATATTTGTAAACTGGCATCAAATCACCATTTTCAGACGGATATAGGACGGACGGATATTGTGGTTATAGGTATGTGCCTTATGTGGCGAGGCGGTGTGGAATTGAAAAAGGCAAACAATTTATTTAGCAGCTACCCTTCCCCTGGCCGCATCGGGAGGGCCATTATTTTTTACGCGGTCTTCTTTTACCTCAATTTTCCCATTTTACTGTCGTTTTATACAAATTTTAGGAGTTTTCGGTTTGGTTCTACTTAAGGCGTATTGTTTTACGATGCAGTTCACGTTATTGCAGGCTCAAGTTGGACTGGATATTTTGAAAATTTACCTTCGACTTGAAGACTAATATCGTTTTTAGATAAGGCAAAATTTTCGTATCCTATGTTTTTCGACCAAACATTAGTAGGTAACATACTTCAAAGTTTCCTCCAAATTTTCCAGGCCGCACGTAGGTACTCATTAAACGTTATATTACGCTCGTATACAATCACGTGTCAAAAGTTGAACTCACAACTTACATTTATGTACGTCTGTTCGAATTTCAGTAGCGACAACTGCAATACGAATGGTAGATAAGGTATTCTGGAACATTGTTTTAAAAATGGTTGAAACGTCGAAAAGTTGCGCGGCTCGAATGTACGAATTCGACTACACTTTAATTTCCTCCGCGGCGATGGCTTGGTTGTTACAAAAAGAGAAGTTTCGCGAATTGATATCGCGTTCCCCGATCGCCCCTCTACTGCGGGTGGGGTGGCTGGGGCTGCCTGTAATAACTGCCACAGAACTAATCCTCAATACGCTCAGCGTGACCGCTACGCCCTTATCTTCGTCTTTATCAACACGGCTCTTGGAGGGCACTTACCTATTTTCGTAAAGGTCAAACGAACTTTAAGCGGCGGGCGGTTGACAATAGTGTGTATTGAAAAAGTTTCGGCCTGATAGCCAATTGTGATCACGGACTGAAAACGAAGGCAAAATACAAAGCTTACGATTTTCAATAATTTAATAAAGATAGATACAGAGCATTTTCTGTTTAGCTTCAATGAAAATGCATAGAGTGCTGCAAAGTAAATGCAGATAGTGAAACGATAGAAGATAAAGGTTTCTGTTTATTTTAACTACGAGTCCAAAGTCCAAACCGAGCAGACGTTTTCGAATTAAGCATTCAAAGCAAAGGCAGTGTAAGGACAGTCAATACGAACTCGCACTGTTTGTTTATTCAAATTCAACGCTATATCGAATCGAAATCAATCAATGACAACAATAAATACGGAGCATACATTTCGAAACTAATAGCAGTAACATGATTCCGATGATGAATACTACTGTGGGTCGAATGGTTGGTAGCTAGATTGATACTCCCAATGGAACGCAATTCAAGTTAGTAGTCCATCTACATATGCTACTTGTCACACTTATAACATTAGTTAGTACATACACATGTTAAAAAAATACTCAATTCTTAACACAGTCCTTCATACTTGTGTTTTCTAATTCAATTGAGAGTTGAGACCTATTAATAAAAAAATTACATCGTCGAAAATTTAGAATGCAAACCGTGGGGAGCTCGTCATGTTTGCCAACTAAAAGCTCACAAGCTGAAATGCTAATGATGCAGTGCCCATGGCGACTATCAAACTGATAGCTACGTACATCACTGTAGTGGACCGGGAGCTTTAAGCCATCCCGTAATATGTGGACTCCATTAACGGGCAAATATTTGTTCATTTGTCATGCTGTGTTGCCGCCGCGATGGCTATTTGACGTCACGCTACTATGTGGGTATTGCTCGAAATTCATAGAACTCGCCACGTACATGATGTTCATTTTGCTCGTTTATTAGGAATGTTTTTGAATCACTGTAATTGCTGAAAACTCACGCACTGAGGGTTCCGTGCCAACTAAAATAGCTAAAATACCACAATATTTTGTTGACAGCAAATATAACTTTATTGAATGTAAAGCGGTTTACAGAATACATCTTCCTACAAAATTTCAACAGTGTGATGCTTGTAGTTACAGAATAAAGTGGCTGTGACATACGGATTGACAGACAGACAGACAGACTTGACGAAACTATAGGGTTCCGTTTTTGGCATTTGGCTACGGAACCCTAAAAATCAATACCTTTCGTGCTCTAAAAATATTTTATATTACACAACTTTTTGGAGTCTTTGCATACAAAATTTATAACAAAATCAATACGATGTGGTCAAAATGCTTTATTAATTCAATTGTCCATTTCATCCGAAATTTTTGGAATGAAAATATTTGTTTCAGTGTATTATTAAACCTAGTTATTGTTTTATAGTACATAGCTAATTAGTTACTCCTGTAATATGTATTTCATTGCTGGGTAATTAAACGACGCGACGTTTCACTAATTACTTTGGTGTAAGTTTCATTAATTTTGAGGTGATTTCCGCTTGAATAATTCTAGCTAGCAACATAGTATCACTTTGAAGTTGGATATTTAGTAAATATGATTTAATATTTACACGTGTCAAGTGTACAAGACAGGCAAGAACATACAGTGTGTAAAAAAACCCTGTCCGACCCATTAAGGGGTTATTAGGTATCGAGATTAGGTTATGTTTGTGTAATAATTTTCATGAAATATTAGAAAAAATACCGGTTCCTATTTTACAAAATTTATTATATTAAAAAAAAACATACATGGCAACCCGAAGAGACCCCCACCCCCCTTCGGACGACGGCACTCGCAGGTAGCGCGATAGGAGTTATAACGTTTTTTGAAAATTCCCCCGTTTTAGGGTGAAGTAGTTAAATAGGTGCTAAACTTGTTGAATTTAGACATTTATAAAAAAAAAGTTTTGATGATATACGAAATTTTAATACTTGATTTAGTTATGTTATTATAGCAACTTTATGCCCCTTTCGGGTCGGACATGGCTTTTTTTATCACATGTTCTTCTTTCCTTTTTAAACATTTAATATTCATGTATTTAAAATATTAAGTCGTGGAAAAACTGTTTGTGTATATATTGCTTTCTCAGCTGTCTACGATACTTTTGTACTTAAAAGGAATTTAAATTTCATAGTTGAGTCATATTCAATTTTTTTATACCTTTTCTCCAGAGCAAATGTCCCAGGTGTATAGATCAAGATATATGCACAGTTGGTTTATAGGAACAACTCAACGTATGAATATAAGTTGTAAAAATATGATATAGTTGCTTAAAAACATAAATATATTGAGGAAATGTATTTCAAAAATAAAAATAAAATTGGACTCAAATATTTTTCATACAAAAATCATTGTCCTACAATAGTCCAGCGTAACAAAAAGTTCAGTATTTTTTCTGTATTGGACAGTTTAGAAATTATTTGACAACAACCTTTAACACCTTTATTTGACAACAACCAATCACGGAGCTTAGCGTTGACATTCGGCCATTTTGTCTGCGTCCATTCTTTTCTGAGCATGTGATGAATGTTTCGTCTGTCAGCATTTTCAAGAAAAAAGTGTTCTTTTTGGTTATTGCCTTGATTTTATTACGGTAAGTTCATATTTAACTGTTTTACTATACTTATAGAGTTTTTGTTTTCTAGAATAATAAGTGATACTGGTTGTAGCCTCAGCGGCTATTAATTTAATTTGAGGTTATTATCGAATCATTCAAGTATCCATTTTTGTTTTCATTTTTGTGACATTTGTTACAAAAATTTGTTACGTTACAAAGATGATGTAACAAAAGGGAAGTAAGGACTATTACATACTGGAAACTTACTATTTTTATAACTATATTTAAATATAATAATTTAAATTATTTAAAAAACATTAATTTTAAATTATGATAATATGACCTGATACTACAAAATAAATTCTCAATGGATTGGACCATGGATATGACTATTTGTACGGTTCCGTACCCAAATGGTAAAAATTCCCATTAAAAAAAATGCATATTCCTTATAGGGAAATATACATGTATTTTTTTAATATTTTTATAAAATAATTTACATTTTTTCATACTAGTAAAAAGACCAGCACGGAAAAACGATGTTTTAGTTAAAAATAATAATAATTGAAAATACCCCGAGAAAATCAGATTTTTAAACGCCCATTTTCTCGCGCGCTTGGTGTGTGTGACGTCGGGGGTCTATAACTAATAACTAAGCCACGGTTGCCATGGCCACGTTTTTTTGACAACGCGGCACATGCGCACACGAATGACAGATGACTGATCTTGCTAAAAACCAATCATCGATCTTGCCGGAATGCAGTGCGTCACACGAGTGTACCTAATTGGCCTTGTCAATGTTTTTTTTTCTATTGTGAAATGACCCTAATAATTCCACTTTGTTATTTTTTTGTTACAGGTTTCATTTTTGTTACACTGTTCATTTTTGATTCATAATGGTGACGGTACAAAAAAAAAAATAACACCCAGTTTCCATTAAATCTGCTAGTGAGCAAAACACCCAAATTAGTATGCAAGTCTGTCAGTTTTAGTACCTTGATTTTCCGTTAGTTTTCCGTTGCACGGTAATATTTGCATTGACTGGCTGCAAGGAAAGTCGAGTACATTTAATTTTCCCGGAGGCCGTCCGCTTAGTACGAGTCACGTTTCCAATCCCGCTGCTCATTGGAGCAACGGATGGGAAACGGGGTGACTTTAAAAACAAAATACGCACGCGAGACATCTTATAGGCGGATAAAAGTAGCTATGTAGGTATCTACGCAGACTACTCTGACTGAAGAGTCTGTAGTCTGTGGTTGTTCTATTCAGTACCTATGCTACTAAAGGAGAATTAGACAAAACGAGATTAAGTGTAATCCTTAAAATAATCGCTAGTTTAAATTTTACCACCTTACTGTTCTAAAGTATCGCGTTTATACGTAGAGTATATTAATTCTTATACCTGCCGTGTTGCGTGGAATAAGAGCTTATCCAAGTATACCTAATGCAATACGTCCTCTTGCCATATGATGTTATCAAATTCAAAACTTTTGACGGCTCCATACTTTCTCACGCTATTACTGGTTTGGTGCAGCATTGATTTGCCAGATCAAAAGAAATTTCAGAAATTTCAGAGAAATTTCAGTTCAGTTATTCGTGCTGTTACGCGAGGTTAGTTATTTGAATTACTATTTTACGTAGAAATAAACTTTGGAGTTACTTGAGTGTTAAATCGAGGATTCAAATTAACCTTCGTATAGTTTCGCGCGCGTAAGCCTGTTTGGTCGAATCCACTCTAAACACTCAATTATTCTAAAAAAAGTTGTAGTTATACCAAGAAAGCTATTTACCTTTTATCTTTGTGCTGTAGTACTAATGCTAAATACAACGTGTTGGTATTATTATTTTTATCAGTTATTAACAGTTATCAGTACCTACATCATGATGTCCTTTATCGAAATGAGCATGTATTAATTATTCTTTGTCTGTGTGTAAAATGAAATCCCAAAACTTACTTTTACCTACCAAAAATATTTTGCTTTAATAAAGTACTTTCATCATTTAAGTGAATTAGTGTCGTGATGAATATTATAATTTTATTAAGTAAGGTATAGTTGGCCCTCATCTGAATTGCGAATCTCCTCCATCCCTCTCCTTACCTTTATTACCAGATTCCGTCACTCCTAACATTTTTCCCGGATTTTTTCAGCGACGGAACTTCATTTTTACTGAGAAGCGAATTTATTTGCATCTACCGTCGGATATTCTTGCCACATTTAAGATTTTTTTATGGCTAGACTAGGATTTGACGTTAAGCTTGGTAACTCCATAGTATTTTGGCTATAATCAAATAGCTGTCCTGTCTGTAAAATATATGTGAAGCTCAGCTCAAGTAAAGCGATGCAACCACGACTCTAAAATAGAGTTCTTTCAAGATTCGTTCACAATCCCGTGAAAAATATTTACGACTTACGACATTGAGTTATAGATATTTTTTTAATCACTTTTGGTGTGGATTTATCATCGCAAATCACACGCCATATTGAGGCGAGTGATCACAAATAGGGTCCCTGCCCTTAGTTGATGGAATTCCACTGCAGAAGGAGATAAGGGAAATTCCATCGGCGATTTAAGTAATGTAATAACATTAGTCATTATTGAAACATCGGTTATGAAAACTTAATTACTTTCAACATTGTTATCTTTAGTTGTTACGATATAAATAAATTGTAATAATGCTTGTCTATAAATAGGTCCATCCAAATGACGTACCTACTTGCTTTTTTTATCTACTTCTAACCCTATCAAAGCTCGTAGAAACATGGGAACGCCCGCTTGCTTTTCCAAATGCACGTAAAAAAGAAAACTAAGTTAACAAGCAAACCAAATGAAAAGATCTCCACCAAAGGGGTTAAACCAGAAAGCGGTGGGAACGGGTGTGAATTTTCTTTGTTCCTGCGCGTCACGTGCTAAAGCTTTTTATTATACTCTCGGTGAGTGTAAGCCGTAGAATAGTGTCCTTTGCTTGCAAATGAAGCAATCGCCTTTACTTAATGCTACCTAAAAAACATTTTTAAAACTACTTCTTTAGTAAATTGTGTAAAAGCTTCAGGCGGGGCAATAGTTTTGCTCGCCTATGTTATTAATTAACTTGATTTATGTAGATACACTATACCACATTACCTGAGACTTAAAACACTACTTACACATTCATCGCTTCTGCATACTTACAGTGAGGCTTGTGCCTACGAGGGCGCGTATTGCGATGCAGTTTTGATAGGTGAGCGGCTGAGCTTTACTGTCAAATTAGCAATTCGTATTGCGATTTCGCATTAAATTTATAATATTATTATAATAAAACAACATAAATATGAATATTCGTACCATTGTAGTATTATTATAATGATGATGTTCGTTTACACTGAGTCGGAATTAAGCTGCCTGGAAATTGAACAGCCAAAGTTGGATCGCAATACGCTCCCAGGATAACCAACCTTAATTTAATTTGTAATAAGAAAAGTTCTTATAAAGGTCATTGTTTGTGTTCAAACTACTAAGATATTACCTTCCTACGTTATTTTCTCACCTAATCCTTTACCGCACCCAAACACCAGACAAAATTCAGACTTACTCATTAGTTTCCTACGGCCAAACATTATTAGGGTTAATCTCCGAGAACAAGGGAGTTATTTCTCATTGTAGCCAATCAGGGCGCTCCGTAACAATCCTGAGTAACAAACGTTAACCGCACTAATTGAAACTCGGCTCCGTAATTCTGTACATTACCGACAAACATTACCTTCTGAAACTTACCTACTAAAGTAAGCTGTTTCTTTATCTTTAATTATAATTACACCACATATCGCAGTAAATAAGCAGGTAGGTATGTAAGTTTCAAACAGAAGGTAAATTGCTGTAATTAGTAGGTATTAAGATCCTTTGTTCAGTAGGCAATTTAAGCACAATGAGTTTTCTACTTAGTAAAGGTTCCAGGTGCTTACAATTACAGTTCACCGTATATTATTGTACTTCACCTATTCATAGTAAAAATAACCTCGTTTTATTATATTGTAAAAATAAATAAGATGCTCCAATACCGTTCGTCAGCTGAATATCTTAGCAGCATAATAGCCTCTACGGCGTTCTCATCATCGTCGTACGTGACACAAATCTAGTCAAAGGAAGTATCGGAGCCCAGCCGGCGTGTCGCCGACTTAGCTCATCTGTCATGATGACGAGACGACTCTATTTAATCTTGTCGATATTACTCGTAGCTCTTCGATTTTCATGAAAATCATTATTTTTTCTGAAGCTCAGTTTGAGATTATACTTATTTAAAAAATCACAGCTGATAATCTGATATGTATGTTTTTCAACAGAACCTTTGCGTTCGCGACGGTTCAATCAACTTTGACGAAAACAGTAGAATAACATTAAAATGTTGAAACTAAAACTTTGATTGGATGTATAAATAGATTTATTGAAAATACTGGTTTGTTTGTAAACATAAACTGAGGGAAACTGACATATACTGCAGAACACAAATGCAGTTGGCAACGTGCCAGATATTTCGATGGCGTTCTTTTATCTCACGACAGGAATAAAAATAAAATACTTATTTAACATTTTACTCATGTCTTACGTTCCTGCGCTGATTGAGTGTTTTATGCACATGTCTAATTGGATGTTTTCTTTATTTGCAGGAACGGTTCTCGCCGTCGAAGTTCACTTCGAAAACAAAGACAGCGGGTTCTTTCTGAAGCACACGGCCAGATGGAGTGGCGCGGGGCCACCACCGGAACCGATGGGCACGGCCCTACCCGGCGCGCTGCTGTCACTCGACCGGTTCACTGTGCTGCAAGGGTCAGCGCCGGCGTCAGTGCGAGCAACATACGGCCCATTTTCCACTAAACAAACAGTACCAGCTCGGTACGCAGTGCCTGACCCTTTAGAGCCGCCTCGAAGGAACGCCACGCTACTAGAATTGCAAGAAGCGACAGCGCATAGGCTGGACGTGTCGGCTCATCTCGTCTTTCGCGAACTTCCTAGAGACGCTCCAGTTTTGCGGGTGTTGTTTCATACCGGTGGAGAAGGAGGCGCGCGAAGAGCGGCCGCTCGTCCGAGACGAGTTTGTATAACGCTGCACGCGAGTCTCGGCTCGCGGACGCTGACTGCGACTTGCGGGCCTGAGGGTGAAGAGGGCGCTTGTCTCGCCGAGTTGACCGTGCCGGCTGCGTGGTGGCCGGCCGACGGGAAGGGCAAGCGTCTTCCGCGGACAGTGAAGTTGGCTTATAGCGCCGCTGAAGCGGGTAGTGGGGAGTCTGGTGATGGTGCGTGTGGGCGGGTGTCCGTTCAGCCGGCATGGCCGCTGGGGTCGGTGACGCTGGCCGGCGCGCGCGCAGGGTACCGAGAGGCGCGCGCGGGCGACGCCGCCCTGTTGCTGCCCCGGGCCCCGTTGTACCCACACTCAAGGATGCATCTACCGTTTGTGGTGCGACGGGACACCAGCCATACTATTGGACATGTTGTTATCAGGTACGCATTTCAATTAAATATTTAAAAAAAATATTATATGTGATAATCTGCAGTCAATTATTCAAATGAAAGTATCTACTTACGTGAATATCATCGAACAAGATACACCTACCAAAAGTAAGAAAATATTCGAGGCAAATAATAATATTACGCCTTTTACAGAGCTGATTTTTAAGTAACACCAACTTCGTCGAAAGTTTTTTCCAAAGCACTCAATTTTTTGTCCGTGTTAAACTTTGTGAAAAAGGTATTTTGCTTTACATTTATTGATTGAGTCGAGAGCTCTTTGAGAGCTTCCCCCGATTGTCACTCAGCGAGCGCTCAATTTACAGTTTGTAAAACCAAAGTTGGGGATAGTTTCGTTTATTTTAGTCCAGAGCAAAGACTGTCGGTCTTGATCAACTCGCCTCACGATAACAATCAATATTTATTTTCACCCTGCTGGAATAGGGTGTGTATTTTCGTTTGAACTGAACAAAAATTACTTTAGAACAGCCGAGACTAACATGAAAGTCTTCAAAACCACATTCAAGATCATCTTAGCAACAAAAGCTTAAAGTAATAAGTTCAACGCTTTAAGACAACGTTGGAATGAAAATGTAACTCATCTAATATTCATAGTTTTAGATGCTATCATGTCTGTCTATCATTATCCATACCACAGTAAGCTCCACTTACATTATTACATCATCCGAAACGAGTTACTTCTTCGAACTCGTCTTAAAATGGTAATCTTAAATTGAAATCGAGCTGGCCGGCTTGTTTGATATCGGTTGTCAAATTAAGCAACCGTCAGGTGACACGACCACACCAGTAGCAAATGATTTCACACTGATACGTTGCTCATTGCTGAGCTAACAATTATACAACATGGGTGGGTGGGTCTCTGCCACCTACTAAATTAATATAGCAACGGTTCGTTAAATCCACTCAATAGACCGAGGTGATTGTTTTATGCCCACGCGTAACAGTAGCAGGTCGATATCGTATCCAATTTAATTTTCCGGCCTACCTTTAAAGCAGCGACCTCAAATCATACTTTGTGTTAAGTACTCCGAGTGAAACCTGTCTTCTATAATAAACACATGAAGGAAACAAAAGACCGTCTTAAATATTTCTGTGTGTGTTAGACTCTCGTAAACATAAGGAAGCTATATATGGTTATGGTTTTATATTCTGTCTGCACGATAGATATGTCAATAAAGTGATTACGCAGCCGGCAGCCCGGCTGACATCGCCCACAGCAGTGGAAAAGCTGTCACCGACAGACTCTCATGTCACAACGACATAACAGACTTGGAACTAAAAGCAGTTGCACTCAAACTCCTATAGACGATCTCGCATGTCATTGGTTTTGATTTGACATTGAGTGGAAACACGAATGTTTACATCTATACTTAATATTATAAAGCTGAAGAGTTTGTTTGTTTGTTTGTTTGTTTGTTTGTTTGTTTGTTTGTTTGTTTGTTTGTTTGAACGCGCTAATCTCAAAAACTACTGGCCCGATTTGAAAACTTTTTTTTACGTTGGATAGTCCATTTATCGAGGAAGGCTTTAGGCTATATAACATAAAGATACGACTCATAAGACCACAGCAGCAATGAAAAATGTTGCGAAAACGGGAGAAAGATATTCCTTTTGAGAGCTTCCGCTACGTACGCTGCGAAAACCGCTTAAGTTACACAAAAATCATGTATGACAGGATTGTTCAGCATTAAGAGTTCTATAATAAAGTCCGCGACAGCATATGTCTATCTTTTATGGTTGACTTACTAAAACCTTTTTTATGTTAATAAATTTGTAAAAAAATAATGCATTATTTTTAGAGGTGTATTATACACACAGGTATTTATTCTTATAAAAAAAAATACATTTATCATCACGAGCATTTCATTTAGAGCAAAGTTGCCTTTTATATCATTTAAATTCAATAAATATCTTAGGAGCTATCACAGTTTTAACATAACTCCGCACCAAAATAATGTTCGCAGCTTAAGTACGACGTGCGCTTGCGCTAATCTATACTAATATTATAAAGCTGAAGAGTTTGTTTGTTTGTTTGTTTGTTTGTTTGAACGCGCTAATCTCAAAAACTACTGGCCCGATTTGAAAAATTTTTTTTACATTGGATAGTCCATTTATCGAGGAAGGCTTTAGGCTATATAACATAAAGATACAACTCATAAGACCACAGCAGAAATGAAAAATGTTGCGAAAACGGGAGAAAGATATTCCTTTTGAGAGCTTCCGCTGCATACGCTGCGGAAACCGCTTAAGTAACACAAAAATCATGTATGACAGGATTGTTCAGCATAAAAAGTTCTATAATAAAGTCCGCGACAGCATATGTCTATCTTTTATGGTTGACTTACTACAACCTTTTTTATGTTAATAAATTTGTAAAAAAATAATGCATTATTTTTAGAGGTGTATTATACACACAGGTATTTATTCTTACCAAAATAAATACATTCATCATCACGAGCATTTCATTTAGAACCAAGTTGCCCTGTATATCATTTGATTTCAATAAATATCTTAGGTGCTATCACAGTTTTAACATAACTCCGCACCAAAATAATGTTCGCAGCTTAAGTACAACGTGCACTTGCGCTAATATATTATAAAGCTGAAGAGTTTGTTTGTTTGAACGCGCTTATCTCAGGAACTGCTGGACCGATTTGAAAAAATATTTCTGTGTTGGATAGCTTATTTATCGAGAAAGGCTTTAGGATATAAAACATGACGCTGCGACGGGAGGGGAGGGAGCAAACTCAAAACGCGCGGACGAAGTCGCGGGGGACCGCTAGTAATATTATAAAGGTGAAGGGTTTGTTTGTTTGAACGCGCTTATCTCAGGAACTGCTGGACCGTTTGGAAAAAATATTTCGGTTTTGGATAGCTTATTTATCGAGAAAGGCTTTAGTGTATAAAACATCACGCTGCGACGGGAGGGGAGGGAGCAAACTGAAAACGCGCGGACGAAGTCGCGGGGGACCGCTAGTCTTAAATATCGTTGGCATTTAAACGACTAGACAGCTTCACTCATTATGGTTTTATCCAATATTCGGTTAGATTGCCTTTTTACAGTAACCACTAGGTAAATTTTGCTAACTTTTATAATAATAGTTGGTAGCAGAATCAATTAAGGCGCTACCTGGATTTTTACCGCGCACACTAGCGCCACTTTACTAGAAAAATCATAACTCGGTAAATAAAAGACCAATCAAAAATCTGGTAGATATGATTGTAGCTCTGATTATGTGGTTTAGACACAATGTTTAAGTTCAATTAAACAGAGTTATCTGCAGTTACAGTTAGCAAAAATGCTAAAAGTGGCCATATTTAGCAGTTTTTCTAACTCTAACTACAGTAAACTACTTGCGAAACAATTTAAACGTACTAAATAAACTATAGAACCTGTACTACAATCGTATCTACCAGATTTTTGATTGGACTTTAATTTAACGAGTTACGATTTTTCTACTAAAGTGGCGCTAGTGAGCGCGCTAAAAATCCGGGTAGCCCCTTAACAGTCTCTTATAGAAATTGAAACATGATACGCCCCAGCAACGGTCTTTCAGCCTAAATAGATTGGCTGTTAACTGCCCGAAATGGCCACGCAAAACGTAAACGTTACACGTACGTGGATTGGATAGCTTCATTTTTATTCCTGCGACAAAACGGTAACGCTCTCATCGCGGAAATAGGAACGATATTGACGCTCAATAAAAATAATGGGCCATAGAAGTCGGTTTGCAACTTTTAACAGGCGCTCGAGACGCCTCCAACAGTTCTACAATACGGTCCAAGTACCCACTGTGTCGGCCTCGATTCCCCAATTAAAACTTTTTCCGCAATGAGTTAAAGTCTACCCAGAAAATTAAGCGATGTAATAATAACTGTACTCAGCAGTCGATCTAACAAGAGTCCTCCATCTATTTAATCTTTCTTCACCAACTTAAACTATTTTGTAGTCTGTCTAGACTCCTTTAAGCTTTTCAAGATAATCCCTTGAAGAAAAGTTCTGAGAATGCATTAATGTAAATGGTACATTAGAGATTATCGGCTTATCCAAGCCTATTATTGTTGTTTCGAACAACGATCATAGTACTAATAGGTATCATCAACTATTCAGACTATTTCGGTAAACAACGGTTACTAATTTACGATCCATCCAAATTCAGGTATTATAACTGTGTACTTAGTTAAGTCTTATCGAAGAAGTATCTAATCCAATTGTCTTTATGAATGGATAAACTTAAAATTAACATTGAACGAATCGTGTCAGATACACTATGTTCAACATTTAAACGTTACTAAAACATTCAACACTTAATGTGGACATATCGTGACGTAAATTAGAGTAATTTAATACAAAAGAGCTATTAATGAAACCACCAAGAGCACTGCAAATTTTGATATACGACAAACGGGCACGCTTCTCATGTTGTGAATGAATGGTAGTATTATACTCGACCGACATAGCACGTTAAATTTACTACCTATTGTTGTAATACCTAGGTAAAACCAAGGCTTAGGTACATACACCCCGACCGCTCATGAGCTGCCTTTGTTACATTACCTCGCTGGAAACTCATTTAGTTGAAAGTGAAGAATGCGGAATTGCGGATACCGTTTTGCAGCGGTGCTAGAAAGATTGGTATTTTACTTACTACACAGTAAAAGCATAATGATAAGAAACTAATTAATGCGGTAGATTCTGACTTGAAACATAATACTTGAGAGTTACGTACGTTTCCCACGGAATCATCCCGTATTATGTAGTTGCAATGTTTTCTGCAGGAGGCCGTTTAGTAGTACACGCGCTATAATGCTTATACTATTGCAGTTACCCACAAAAACCCGATACGTGTTTTTTTACTGATCCAGTTTTAGAATTAAACTACCTGCCTGCCACTTAAAAAATGACAGTATGCACAAACATAGCAATTACTATGGTAACGCTGTGTAATA
The DNA here is from genome assembly GCA_963924145.1 of Pyrausta purpuralis. Classification (NCBI taxonomy): domain Eukaryota; kingdom Metazoa; phylum Arthropoda; class Insecta; order Lepidoptera; family Crambidae; genus Pyrausta; species Pyrausta purpuralis. The sequence goes on along the minus strand of OZ001649.1, from coordinate 9,158,498 downwards.
TAGTTACAGCGCGCCACTTAGTCGGTAAGTGCAAACCAGATAGACATGACACACAAGACTCAGTTGACGGACAGGTACGGTACCTGCATAAACTTCCGTGTGAACATACCAAATTTATCTGCGGAATCCGGAAATGCAGTGATCCCGCGAAACTGAACAACCGTGGTAAACGGCCCTTAGCAGTACCTAATGAGGATGGTAATTCTATGATACGAACATAATTCACGAATAAAATCGGTACAGCAGCGTTATATTCCGTTGGGGAATAATGATTTGTTTCTAAAATACAGCGGATAATTGAATAACTTTCATAAATCCTATTTAAACTTTCCAAGACATAGGCTATGATAATAAAAATGGTATCTTGAACCACCTGCTCCCAAACTGTGCTTCGCTGAATTATGGTCGGCAGGGGCGTTTGGGAGTAACGTTGTATGCGCCTAAATGGAAATTTATACCCACTCCGGTTTTCCCGAAGATAGCTAGCCCTCACTACAATACGTGCCATAATGTCTTACAGCGCGGCTAGCTGTGAAATTGTGTCGAAACTTTGATAACCCATGTGATCTATAGCCCGCCAGCTGACGATATTCGTGCATGGTGCTACAATGAATTTATGAGCCTTAACACAATTTGTTACAATTCCTGTGCCGCAGTAGCAGGCTAAAATTGTGGTTTAAAGTTATCGGAGCTGTGCTACTTTTGTGTTATGCAGAGAATAAGGTACATGTATTCATTACCTGCTGGAACTTTAGGGTCTACTTCAGATGAGTTAAATTCTTGTAGTTTTATATCCCTGCTTTCTATAGCTAGATACTTAACTCATTGTTTTCAAGCATCAAGATCTGAGTCTAGCTTAAATAGATTTATCTTTTTTGCTTCTTTCAAGGATAGCGAGGTAGGTTGGAGTCTTGCCAAAAACCAAGCTTTTTCTAAAGCGCTTAATGGAATTTCAATAATGTAATTCCAGTTAATTAAACCTATGAAGTTTTAAACTGCGCCGTAACGCTCCGATGTAGAAAATATATATTTATGCAAAACCTTTGAAAGCATGCGTCCATAATTCGTCCGTAGACCACGACCCTGGGTCTATCAGGATCAAATCCTGATTATAAACCACGTATATTGACTACCTAACATAACAATTGTTTTTCTTCACCAGAATGAAAGTGAAGTCTGGTCTGCGGCTGGTCAGCGTGACGGCAGCAAACTCCCGATGGGCGGTCACTGCAGAAGTCAAGCCCAGGGCCGCCACCGTCACCGCTACCCGACTCGAGCAGCCCCTGCAAGATGACGACGGAACTGGCACGTAAGTAATAATAGATAAAATTAAAAAAATAAATAAGAATGTGTGACTGGCCTTAAACTTTTCATGAAACTGTTTTAAAAACATTAGAAGGACCTAGGTTCTGAGTTAACTGCCAGTAGTAATCTTATAATAATCATTAGAGACAATAAAAAGGGGAAAATTTTAATATTTTTTAAGACAAAAAAACTGACTAAAAAGCTTAAAAGAACGCATTTGCCTTCTACTTAGGCAAAACAAATTCGTTTGGAGTCGGTGCATGAAGCAGTTTTTTGTAAGCGGTTAACTTTTATTATTTTTTCATGATTGTAATAGACTTGATTGAACTGAAAAATAATCATCTCGCTATGACGTCTCGTTTCGTTTCGTGGACAAACATACAACATGGATACACTTGCGAAATTTTGCACACGTGTTTGGACGCCTTATTAGATCAACAAGTACTCAATTTCAACGATAGCGCATACATGAACACACATTAAATTGATAACCTTTTTTGAAGTCAGTAAAAAGAAGTACATACTCACATAAAAACAAAACCGGCCAAGTGCGAGTCGGAGTCGCGCACTGAGGGTTCCGTGCCAACTTTAACTGAATTAGGGAATCCACTTACTTCCACTTAGTAAAATACTGCAATATTTTTTGACAGCAGATATAACTTTGTTTTTCATAGTGTTTGTATGAAGTACAAAGTTATGTTTGCGGTTGTTGAATGAACACGATGTGAATAATTTACCGCAACTTTTGCGTGTCCTTCGTGTTTTAAAAAAATGTGCTGTTCCGAGCATTTAAAATTAATAGGTTTAAATAATTTTATCACACGGATCAAATGATACATAGGAGAATCCCTCTCGGATGTGTTTATCAAACAGTCTTTTGTTATAATTTTGTTTACGCGACCGCCGGTGATCTTTTGATCCGTGAGCGTTTAAATAAAGAAAAAGATGCGTAACTTCGTAAGTATTTTTTTGTGTTTTCTGAACCCAGTTTTCCTCCATAGGAGCTTCTCGATTTCTCTCAAGACATCTTCCCATTATTATGCGAAAAGCGGCAGCTCTATAAACTCTACACGTCCATGCCTTGAGCCATTATTTCATCCGCAAAGAAATCTTGGCACCAGTTGGGGCCAGGTAGCTTAGCGTTTTATATGGCGGTGTCACCTTCATTCACTCTCGACACGAGGTGTATTTTACATATATTTTTTCCCTGTAAAGTTATCGTTATAGTATACTAATCAGTCACTATGAATAATAAAAACTGATATATAAATTTATTGTATCAAATAACCTTAGGGTTAGGCACTGCCCTGATATCTTCTTCTTCTTATATATATAAAAATGGATTCATATTTCCCTTGGTCACGACATCACGCGTGAACGGTTGGACCGATTTCACTTTTTTTTGTTTTGTTTGATATTGTCAGGAGAAGGTTTTTATCAAAGAATAAATTCATAAATTGGGCGGGAGAACCCGTTTTCATGATTTTTAGTTTGTTGGATTCGTTAAAACTACGAGACTGGGGCGTGATGGAGGGTGAAACGAAGGTCGCTGGGTCCGCTAGTTTAAAATAAAATGTTCTGTCTGCGCCAATAAAAATGTGACTTTAATAATCCGATTGAATTTAAAACACGAGGTTCATTTCAAAAAACATCAAAGAGATGGTAGCATTCCCTAGGGCAGGGATTTATTGCAAACGTACCCAAGAAATTCGGAGATTCATTGTAACATCTATTACATACAGCCTTGCGTTTGCATTGCACGAGCGAGATACGATAGGAATGGGATTGCAGCCGTCTTAGTCCGTCTGTGCTTTCACAGCGGCCGGCGCATCTGCGACTACTCTCAGACCATTTCAGAGCGGATTTAAAGGATCCATTTCGTTTCTATTTTCACTACCCTCGCCTCTCAGCTATTCGCATTCTACGACACCATTGAAAGTAAGTGGGTCAACTTCGAGCAAAACGAAATCTCGCGTAAGGTACACTACAAAAGGCTAACCGCACGGTGAGATGCATCCCATTTATATAACCGGCGTCGAGTGTGAATGGCACCATTTGCGGAGACGCACGTCATTTTCGCCACTTACGAATTTCATCTGAAATTTATTCACTGATCCTCCGCCTACTTGTTAACGAGTTATACGCAAATGAAAACATATTTCTTTAATAACGAAATAAAGGCGTGTTTTCATTTCTTTTCTGGAATTTGTTCACAATTTCGCTCACGACTGTGTATTTACTTGGAGTTGGCATTTGCGAGGCTATAAATCGGGCCGGCGCTTGTGCTTAATGAAACTCGATGTCACGACTTTTAAAATAATACCCCACTGAAGTAGTACCTATATACCGTACTGCCAGATAGCAGTTTGACCAATACTACTACTAGCACGATAAAGGCATGTTTTACAGCTTAAAATAACCTAGCCTGCGGTACGAGTAATTCAATTTCCATGTAAAATTTTTTGCTTCACCACATTGGCTGAAATATTATGTGACAAGCAATATTGTGCGGATAAAATCAGTTTTTGCACAATATTGGGTGCGACGGCTTCGAACCGCGGCGGATCGCTGATTTGTGCTGACCGCGCATCCTTAATACGAGTACGCTGTAGCGCTGTGATTACCAAGCATATTTATCAGATATATGATTGTTTCCCTATATCTCTTTACTAGCAGATATGATAAATAAGCTGACTTACGGAATATCGTTTCCCGTAATACATATGTATGCCATCCGTGCAGAAGCATCGTAATACGAGTATCATCTGCTTCGGTACATTGGTGCTTAGGTACTCTATACAACGTTTGTAGTCAGAGATTACATTGCAAGTAAACTCTGACTACATACGTTGTATAAGCAATTTTTAAAATATATAGGTTCGATATCACACCACTCAAGTATTGAACAATATTGTAAACTAAAAGAATTAAGACAATACTTACAATTAACGATTTCTTACTATTGGCTTAGCCCATAAGTATCTCATATTTATTTCTTTTGTACCTAGAGAGGTAATGGAAGAAACCAGCGGCGCGGGAGGCCCGGGCTGGGAAGAAATTCTTACCTGGTTGGTTGAAGTTGGAGCTGAAGGGGAAGGGGACAACGAAGGTTCGGAAGGCGAGTCTGGTCGAGGAACCGCTCGCCTAAGCTGGTCAGCCAGGGTGTCCACGAACCCAACCTCCACGTCGACCACGGAGGAACCGCCGCATGAACATCGAGTCAACACACGCTTGGACATCGAAAAGGATGATATACAAGCTGTACTGCCAATTTCAAAGGTAAGCTTTTACATTGATTATTTTTTAATATGACCAATAACATCATCAATAATTTTATATACTAGCGACGCGGACGCGTGTTCATAGCGAATATTTAATATAATATTTCGGTGAAAATAAGTAACAAATAGCGCAAAAACAAAAGAGCTCGAAATAATTTCGTCTAAATTTCAGGTTTACAACATAGGGCAATTTGAGTTGTTATTACCGTATTAAAATCATATTATTTTACTCTAACAGTTCAGGGGATAAGTGATAGTTTTTGTTAAAAAGATCAAGTCAAATAAATAATAATGAAAAGTTGTGTCCCACCCTGAACAGCAATGATATTATGCTTCACACTTTTAAATTCAGAACAATAAAGTTCCGTGCTGAAAATCGGCTAAAAATGTAGCGTCATTTTTGAATCCTTTTATCTCTTCATCTCATGCTCGGCGTGACAAACTTTGACGGATAGAGTAGATATTACTCGTTTATTCCCAATGCTATGGCAATAACGTTCATCGGTGGGATATGGGAATACGTGGACCAACAATCTCGACTACCCACTCCATTATTCGAGCATTATGAGCGTCACAGATGCCGAGAATCAACAATTTATAGGACATAGATTGTGGCGATAAATTAACCAAAAGGTATTTTCCTAGTAATTAATGGCGGGGTGGGAGCACCTTTTATTGCCATAACGATATCTTTATCGAGTTTCGAGGGCTTTACGAGACCGTCGCCGGTCACTATTGTCTAATAATTGGACCGTAAAACACTGGGCCTAATTAAAGAGAAAAATGGTGGTATGTCGGAGTCCTATCGTGAAAAAATGTTTTGGTTGCATTTTTTTAGGAAGATTTGAGTAGAATAAACGTTGAGGATTAACGTTTAATGGTGTACTCTTAGTATGAATGAAGTGGCGTGTAATGGGGCTTTATAGCGAGCTAATGGATGCTGGGAAAGCGAGCCGCCTCTGCCGCGCCGTCTCTCGCCTCTTTGCCAGGCGACGATTAATTTTTGAATACACTCTACCCGCATTCTATTTCGTCGTCTCCACGTCGTGTATTTTTACCTCAATTGATATTCCCAAAATGAATTCTGTTCATAATTAACTAAGCCGGTGCTACGTGCCTTTCCAACGTGAAAGCTCTAAATTACACCTATGCTCGGAAATTATTATTACGCTTTTATGACGGTTAGATGTAATCCCTAAAATGATGCTACAATTTTGCCGTAAGCTAGAACTTATTTCGTTTTATTGTAATTTTTCCGACGAGGTAATGAAAACAACAAACAGTTTCCGTGTTTTTGTAATGTGTTTAGGAGAGATTGATGAGGAAAGGGTGAGCGTGAGCCTTTTCTCTTATTTATGTAGATACCTACCTGAATTTAAATTTACCTTCGTTCGTGCGGACTGAATCGTAACCCTATTAAAATCTCAATTAATCTAATGTTAATAGGCTTGAAATAATAATTTTGACCCAATTAAGTTAAATATTTAACTTTCCCTAACCTACATACATGTACTTACTGAGCAACACCTCTTATGCTCCATTTGAAAAAGACTTAATTGAATGATGTCTTTCAAATATCAAATAATTCTTGGAGTAACAAACAAGGCTCACAAAATTTAATTAAACGATCACATCTTGTGGGTAAACCAATTATGAATTAATGGGTCGGGATGACAGGACAAACAGCGCCACGCAAATGGGACCGACATGCCCACGTGGCAACGGAATTAAACAATTTCACTGAATTTGCATGTAGGCGTGTTCAAATATTGGATTGCTGATGCTGAAATAAAACGATTCAAAAATCGTTTGCATCTATTCAGATATTTACATCGCTTCGCTGAAACGATCAGTATCCGTTGGGAACTCAACTCTCGAAGTTGTCGACGAGTAGGTACGTCTACCTGGGACAAATGATCCAATTTGGTAGGTCCAACTTCGAGAAAGAGGTCAATCGACGAATCCAACTCGGCTGGGCAGCGTTCGGAAAATTACGCAAGAGTGTCTTCTCATCTCGTTTACCTCAGTGTCTAAAGACGAAAGTCTTCAATCAGTGTGTGTTACCAGTGATGACATAGGATCCGAAACATGGTCTCTAACTATGGGCCTCATAAAGAAGCTCATAATAACACAATGAGCGATGGAGAGGGCTATGCTGGGCTGGGTGTTTCTATACGGGATCGAATCAGAAATGAGGAGATGCGTAGAAGAACTAAGGTAACGGACATAGCCTTGAGAATCAGTAAGCTCAAGTGGCAATAGGCAGGGCACATAGCACGAAGAACTGATAGCTGTTGGGGCAGGAAAATTCTAGATTGGAGACCCTTCGACGAAAGACGCAGCGTAGGACGTCTACCAACAAGATGGACAGACGACCTTAAAAATATCGTAGGATCAAACTAGATGCAGACCGCTAGTGATCGGTCGCTATGGAAAGCCGTGGGGGAGGCCTATGTTCAGCAGTGGACGTCCTTTGGCTGATTATGATGATGATGAATGATGCTGAAACGATGATAAAAAATTGAATCTAAAAAAAACTGACTGTAAATTAAAATGCACGAGCAATTTAAGGTTTCAATATACAATTAAATAACCGAAAAATGATATTTTAAGTAATAAAATTCCACTGAGGTAAGTTAATCCCCGCTGTACAATTTTCCACGTTTTTATTAGTGTTATTACTGGAATAATAAACAAGATTAACTTATACAACAGTGCCTACATTTAATTATTTACACAAGAGCTCCTCGTATTGCTCGGTATAAATTAATAAATTTATTCTCATAAGAGGCGCCTGTAGCGGCCCGGTCGTGCTATTACGCGCCCCGGGCGAACTCAAGGAGTGTTCCTACATTCCCTACCCAAGGACACCTCGGGATACGAGGCCAATAATGGATAAACGAAGTTCCTTGTTGTCCGAAAATGTAATTAAAGTAATCAAACGAATAAGAGACATAGCCAAACGGGAGCTGATGACTAACGTTTATATAGAAAAACAAGTTAATTGTTACATGGTAGAAAATAGTTTTAGCTGTCTTAAAATAGATAATTTGTTGTTAACCTCTAATTAATGTTAAAGTTAAATTGTTAATTACTTCTGAAAATAGGTACAACGGTATTAATTAGGTGTATAGTATGCCACAACGAAATCGCTATATCAGGGTTGTCTGCAACCTTTTCAAAACTTTGTTCAGCGGAGCGGACTAGGTGGAAAACACATCCAAGCTTCAAGTTTTTAGTGTGAAGGACGTATTTAAACCTACCTATAATTTTTTAAAGATGTTTGGCCACATTAAGTCCTAACAGAAAAGGTCCAGTTAGAAGTCTGCTCGGACTTATCTATTAAAACTGTGTTCTTGATGATGAAATGCAAACGATGCTTTTAGTGCATGTTACAGTAATTAGTCGGCGAATGACTTCGGCAGGTCTTGATAGACAACGCCTCATTGTTATTCAGACAGCAGCGTTCACTTTGATTAATGAATCTTGTAATTAGTAAAGTCATAACGTATACATACTTATGCACAGACTCAACTATTTAATACACCATTAACTAAGATTATTACGATCGGTATAAAATGGACAGACCAAGGCACGTCTATTATAAAGTTGCCATTTATCATTGTCAGTCAAAGGACATCCACTGCTGATCATAGGCCTCCCCACAGATTTCCACAGCGACCTATCTGCACCAGCGATCTGCTTCCAGTGTGATCCTGCTATTTTAACAGGATCACACTGGAAGCAGGTCGTCTGTCCATCATGTCGGTGGACGTCCTAAGCCATTGGTCGAATGGTCTCCAGTCTACAGGGTGAATTTGAAATCAGTCGACAAAACTTACGAGGATGTTTCATCAATAGTACTGATAAAGAAATAAAAATATTAGTGTGATCGGAGCAGTACATAAAAAACAAAAAATATGCTATTGTACATATTGGTCAACATGTTTTGTACGCAACTGTACAGGCGGAAAGTCGCGAGTTGCGGCCGAGAGACGATGCGTACCTACAGCATTACGCCTCGTAGGTATTCGTATTACGCGGGCTTTTTACAACGTGTATTATGAATAACATTTACAAGAGAAAAACAAAAACATCTATCAAAATTAACTTACCAGAGCTACGTGTATTTTAATAATTTTTCAAAGTGACCACCTTCCCTGTGAATGCACAAGCCCAACCAAGCACGACGCCGATGGTTGTTGGATTGTAAAACTTCCCTTCGAGAATTTTAAAACGTCAAATGCATAAACAACCCATTCCCTGAGCTGAACCACTGTTGAACATTCACTTGCGTACACCATGGTTTTAATTTCACCCCACAAATAAAAATCCAAAGGCGTGAGATCAGGGGATCGCGCTGGCCAGCTGATTGGGCTGACGAAAACGTCTCTGCGTTTCTCGGAGGTTATTTATCTGCGAGTACACGCTAACCATAAAAAAAAAGCTCGCGGTTAGAGTACGACATTATCACGAACCATGCACTTCACAAGTGATACTTCACTGCAATCCAACGAAGGTCCTTCCGATCTAAACAAACTTATCGCAAATTCGCCTAATTAGGTCACGGTCGCGCGGTCACTGAACGGATTTTTTCTGTTTACGGGGCACGCCCGGGGCGCGCGGCGGCGGGTTCAAAGAGCTAGCGAGTGGGTGGGGCGAATCTTGCGCATCGTACGCTTTATGCGATTGAGATAAAGATTATACTTTCTTAGCTCTTTCCGTACCTACACGTTTGGCGACGCGCTTCATAGAGATATTGTTATTATAAACATGCCATTTATTGCAATGCGACTCTTGTGAACAAAAGTGCTTAGCATGTTTAAAGTAATATTTTATGAGTTTAACTTTGTAAGCTTGATTTAGGTTGTTTTTAATTTGTATTATGCTTATTTATGGACTTTATGTCTGGCTAGTGCGAAAACACGATTACAGTTTCAACACTTACGATTTTTAATTTGATTTCACAGAATGCATGTATATCCGTAATACAACCTACCCTTAAAGTTTGTCGACTGTTTTCGGGGTCACCCTGTAGAATTCTGCCCCAGCGGCCATCAGTTCTTCGCGCTATGTGCCCTGCCCACTGCCACTTGTCTTATGTCCGTTACTTTACATCTTCTACTTATGTCGTAGAGAAACACCGATTATAGCCCTCTCCATCGCTCGTTTTTTTTATGAGGCCTATAGTAAAATATCATGTTTCAGATCCGTATCACAGGTAACTCTCACTGGTTGAAGACTTTTGCACCGACACTGAGGTAATTAAGACGAGAAGACGCTTTTGCACAGTCTCCCGAACGCTGCTCAGCCGAGTTGGATTCGTCGATTGATCTCTTTTTAAAGTTTGACCTACTCAATGGAATAACTTGACCCAGGTAGACGTACTCGTCGACAACTTCAAGAGTTGATATCCCAACAGATACCGGAGTAGGTACAACACGGGAGCTCGAATTGGCATTGATGTAATTTCAATGGTCAAGAGTTTATTTCAGACTTTTTAGTGCATTTCGGTTGTGAAGTTAGTTTTTACTATTTTTTAAAGTTAATTTTTAGAGATTACAGTAGGGGGGAAGTTGCACCTTATGACTCTGTTCTTTGAGAAGCTTCAAACTAACTATCATTAGTTCTGTCATTATAAGTACTAAACTCCTAAGCGTTAAGGAGTTCTACCATCAGCTCAGCCGCCCAAGATGATGACTATCCGACGTAACAATACGTCAACATTAAGATTCTATTAAAAAAACACTATACGTGCCTTAGTCGATTTGATAACCTCCTCCTTTTTTGAAGTCGGTTAAAAACAAAGAAAATAACTTTACCTTCGTCATAATATAAATTAAATCCTGAAACCGTAATCACATAATTAACATAATAAAAAAATATCTTCGAATGTTACATAAGTGAAATAAGAAATTGTTTCGTTTAAAGGTATATGTATGCATGAAATTTTATCAATATGAGTTTACTCGTAGATTTATCTTTAGTCCCCCGTCCGTCCGTCAGTTGTTTTAATCGAGGTGTTCATTTAGATTTAGACTAACGTTTAGCTGTGAAACAATTAATCAAGATTAAAGGCGGTAACTTAATGTAGTTCTAAGCGCATTGTAATGAAGTCGACTACCTTATCAGTACCATTTGGATATTGGATACTGACTTCGTGATCCAATCGGATGTAAAATGAGAAAAACTGAGACCATAATATCACACAGCGTACTACGCACCGCGCATTCAGATTTAGAATCACAGATGTCCGTAACATTTAGTAACCGTTTTCATACATGCTAATTTTTATACAATAAATAAAAACAAAAAATAAAATAATTCAATTTAGGACACAAAATGCCACTTATGAACGTCAATAATTAGTGTAATATCAATCAATTTTGGCCCGTATGGGGCTAGAACATGTCTCCTTATCTTTTGGGCCCTACTAGCGCTTCGAGACAAAACACAGACAATTTGGCAAGTGCTGAGAAGAAACGCCGGAACAAACTCAGTCACCACTAGCTGCCTCAAAAATGATACAAATCAAAATAAACAGGTACATCAGTTTGGTGCAGGCTGACTGTCCATACATTTTTATAATACCCCTTCGACATTAGGGTAGTTTTGACATGTAACTTAAATTTATGAATAAGTAGTTCGATGACATTATTAGGTATATTGTTAAAAAAATTAACACAATTTCCCAGGAATGAATTCATTGTTTTGGCTAACCTGAAGTTTGGAATGACAAGTTTGCTTTTATTTCGTGTGTTATACGAATGTATGTCACTTTTTTCATGAAAAAATCTAAATTTTTGCGTACGTACATGATATTATCAAATATGTATTGAGAAGCGACAGTGATGATGTTAATTTACTTAAAGCAATCTCTCTCTTCAACAATTCATAGAATTGATTTAAGAACATTATACGAGAACATATACCTATATCACAAAACTAGTGACGAGACGACGTCGACAGATGTTCGATGTATATACCTATGCCCCTGTGAGGTACGATGTGTTTCCCTATGCAATTCATCCGATTAGTATATTGCAGCTGGCGTATCTTCGTAAATCCTATTACAGTCGCATAAACACTTGCAAGATATTACCGGCTAGTCCTTTACAATACTCACAACATTGTTAGTTATGTGAGTAACCACGTAATATTCACCCCTAGGCTGGTTTTGTGATCTGTAGCTAACTCAACTTATGGCAAGTCGTTAGCATTGGATGAATAAAAACGATTGCTTATGCTATGCTTTGAACTAAAAATACCTTAACCAATTATTAATAAAATAGCCTTTCTGGCAATTAATTAAGGCCTCTTTTGTTCTAAACACGTACAGTCGTATTAAGTCAACCGTTGGTAACGACTTTTTAACCATTAGTTGAGTTAACTATCGATCACGAAACCAGCCCTTAGGATTTATGAAGCAGTGGTAATAGTAGCGAACTAATTCAACATATTGATTGACTAGCGGTCCCCCGCGACTTCGTCCGCGCGTTTGAGTTTGCTCCCTCCTCTCCCGTCGCAGCGTCAACTTTTATATCCTAAAGCCTTTCTCGATAAATAAGCTATCCTACACAGAAATATTTTTTCAAATCGGTCCAGCAGTTCCTGAGATAAGCGCGTTCAAACAAACAAACTCTTCAGCTTTATAATATATTAGCGCAAGCGCACGTTCTACTTTATTTTAGTGCGGAGTTATGTTAAAACTGTGATAGCTCCTAAGGTGTTTATTGAAATCAAATGATATAAAGGGCAAGTTGGTTCTAAATGAAATGCTTGTGATGATGAATGTATTTATTTTGATAAGAATAAATACCTGTGTGTATAATACACCTCTAAAAATAATGCATTATTTTTTTACAAATTTATTAACATAAAAAAGGTTGTAGTAAGTCAACCATAAAAGATAGACATATGCTGTCGCGGACTTTATTATAGAACTCTTAATGCTGAACAATCCTGTCATACATGATTTTTGTGTAACTTAAGCGGTTTCCGCAGCGTATGCAGCGGAAGCTCTCAAAAGGAATATCTTTCTCCCGTTTTCGCAACATTTTTCATTTCTGCTGTGGTCTTATGAGTCGTATCTTTATGTTATATAGCCTAAAGCCTTCCTCGATAAATGGACTATCCAACGTAAAAATAATTTTTCAAATCGGGCCAGTAGTTTTTGAGATTAGCGCGTTCAAACAAACAAACAAACAAACAAACTCTTCAGCTTTATAATATTAGTATAGATTAACTCTTGACGACCTCCGTGATGTAGTGGTTAAGTACGCTGGTTTCAAGGCGTCGCCGCTTAACTTAACTACATATTTGTCTACACCCACTCCAAATTTTGATTTTTTATGGAAAAACTCCACCGACTAGAGCCTAACTCTTAAATTTGATGATAGTGAGTAACTTATACAAGCGTATTAAGGGTTTGACACACTGTTTGCGGTCTGCGGTCCGGTCCGTATACTATTGACCGCATGCAGACAATTTTGTATGGACCGGACCGCAGACGTACGCAGTGTGCCAAACCCTAATTGCGGCACTCACCGACAAACTACTTTATCTATATACTCAGGCACTACCTAAGTATATCATGAAAATCATTCTTAGATCCCTCTCTTTTATGACGGTTTCCTGCAATCTGACCTGACATTACCCACACTTGTACTAACGTCGGAGGGCGGATATTAGACATTACGGTGCCCCTTCTAAGGCTTTTAAATAGACGACGTGGGCGGTCTTATCATCTGCGTCTAGTAAATCCAGGCTTACTTTAAGTCCTTTCTCTAGTTTTCTTACAGTATTCCTGAACAAAAAGTCGCATTTGCTTTAGATAGGGTATTTAATAGGTGTATACTTATTGCTACAATACAACTTCGTGAAGGTATATCTCCAATATAGCATATCCTAATCATCATTAAAATAGTATAACTAACCAAAATATAAATAACCATTGTTTCCATTACGAACTCAAATACTACGATTCGTATTTTGAGCTTGTTTTAACCGTCGTTGATTGCTCTATTTTATTTTATTTGTAGCAAACTAAGTCATTATGTATAAAGTCTCCTTTAAGTAGCTGACAACTTACGAATGGAATTATTTGCCCCTTGCCCCCTCGTCCTAGTATTCATACCTCATAAGTACTTATTTATTGTTTCTTTTATCTAGAACTGGGAGGTGCTGAACACAGCAGTGCTGACCGGTCGTCAGGTGTCCCAAGCTATGAAGGTGCTGATTGTCTCACAAGCAGGACAAGTAGCTGACGTCACGCTCCAGAGCTCCTGCCACTCCGAGGACGAGAGCGTTTTGAAAGTATGTTTGATATATTGATTCGCTAAAGACATCAACCCTAAGTACATGGATAAAATCAACAAGAGATACGGATGACAATATTAAGGCTGCTGAATATATCAGTGCTGACCGAGCGTCAGATGTCTCAGGCTATAAAGGTGCTAATCGTGAAGCGTAGTAAAGGATTGGTCGATGAATAGACTGACTTAAGACGTAGGTAAAAAGCTGAAGCTGAGGAAGTAAAGATGACAGCATAAAGCATACGTTAGCTGCAAAACACAGCATTGCTGACCGGTCGTCAGGGGTCTCAATCTATGAAAGTCCGAAGCGGGAAGCATTAGCTGACGTCTCGCTTTAGAGTTCCTGCCATTTCGAAGATGAGAAGGTCTTTTGAGTATGGTTTTAGTTTCGTTAGTGAATAAGCTGTTAAGAAGAGACGTAGACTTAGGTAGAAGGCTTTACAAAGACCATCTTATTCGCAGTCGTTAGGTTATAAAAAAAGGAGATAGAACGATTAAACAACAATATGACGTGGTCATGCCTATACTAAGTAATTACAACCACTATTTATGCACTTTCGTGTACGTAGGTTTCGCAATTTCAAATATTGAAAATTACTTTCGATAATATGGTCAAATAAATCGAATTTTATGGAAACAAATAACAGTATGCGGCAAGCGTGACCTACAAAGGTTTTATGTTATGGTTCTCCGCAAATCAACAAAGCAGAAACTGCGTTTACATTGTTTCTACTCGATTATTATAACTATGCGGCTCATTAGCTTTGATGTGGTTTTAGAGCTTGCTAATTAAATGTGAAGTTTCTCTACGTTGAAATAATCGTGTGAAATGTTCGCAGGTCTCATCGTCATGTAGCTCCGTGTACGTAGATGGGTCTGAGATAAGAGGGTCTTCCAACGCATCGGTTATCGTCAAATACGGAACATACACTGGTCTCGCTCGCTTCACTGTTTGGATGCCTGAATATCCTTTGGAGATTGACGTGGACGATAACCGGTTATCACAAATCAAAGGTACCTTTAGTGGTTTTTGAAGTGATGGCTTTGGATTTTCCCGTTGAGTTTGCTTGACTCTGTATTTTTTTTAGGCTGGAAGGTGTCTGATGAAGCTGGTACTAAAGATAGGATGAAGAGATCGTTATCAGCTCGTGGTTGGGGTGGAACAAGGCCTGACGGTACTAACGCTCTGACCGATCAACGCACATGTCGTCTTCGATACCAACAGAGCAACGTTGAGGTCAGTATTGTAAAAGTTTTTTTCTTTTGTTTTATCAAAGAAAGATAATACTATGCTAACAAGACATTTGAGCGTTATTTACCGAAGAAAAATCGCTGTCGCATAAAAACGATATTGATTGCCATTAGGGCAAGAGCTGCTGTCCGTAGGTCGGTAGACTTAACTAGTTTATATATAACAAAGTTTGGGAAATTTTAATTAGGTTGGCCTGTAGATTGCGTTAATTAGATAGCAGTAAAGATCACTAAAATAAATTGTGCTTCGCCTTTACATATAATTTTATATGAAACCAGTGTAAAGGTTATAAGATGAAATAAGAAACCTAAAATTGCACATGGGTGGGACTCAAACCCGCAACCTTTGGCTAAACGGGCCAACGCTATTTCCAATCAAGCTATCATGCAGTTGGTCCTACCGCACGAGATTTCTGGTTTCTTATGTATGCCATTACGCGTGACGTCAAACCGGCGCGATTAGCCAAAGGTTGCGGGTTCGAGTCTCACCCGTGCGCAATTTTTCGTATCTTATTTAATCTTATAAGTTTGAACTGTGAGCCTATCTATACTAATATTATAAAGCTGAAGAGTTTGTTTGTTTGTTTGAACGCGCTAATCTCAAAAACTACTGGCCCGATTTGAAAAAATATTTTTACGTTGGATAGTCCATTTATCGAGGAAAGCTTTAGGCTATACAACATAAAGATACAACTCATAAGACCACAGCAGAAATGAAAAATGTTGCGAAAACGGGAGAAAGATATTCCTTTTGAGAGCTTCCGCTGCATACGCTGCGGAAACCGCTTAAGTTACACGAAAATCATGTATGACAAGATTGTTCAGCATTAAGAGTTCTATAATAAAATCCGCGACAGCATATGTCTATCTTTTATGGTTGACATACTACAACCTTTTTTATGTTAATAAATTTGTAAAAAATAGTGCATTATTTTTAGAGGTGTATTACTCACACAGATATTTATTCTTATCAAAATAAATACATTTATTATCACGAGCATTTCATTTAGAACCAAGTTGCCCTTTATATCATTTGATTTCAATAAATATCTTAGGAGATATCACAGTTTTAACATAACTCCGCACCAAAATAATGTTCGCAGCTTAAGTACAACGTGCGCTTGCGCTAATATATTATAAAGCTGAAGAGTTTGTTTGAACGCGTTTATCTCAGGAACTGCTGGACCGATTTGAAAAAATATTTCTGTGTTGGATAGCTCATTTATCGAGAAAGGTTTTAAGATATAAAACATGACGCTGCGACGGGAGGGGAGGGAGCAAACTCAAAACGCGCGGACGAAGTCGCGGGGGACCGCTAGTAGTCTAATAAAATTGACACTGTGAGTGTTAAAAACATTCTAAACCAGTGTAAAGATGTTTTTATAGACCAACCTACTGATTCTAAGAGTAGTAGGTGTGAGGTAAACATCACAGCGTTCATAACTTAGCTGTTTTTGGGTAGGTACATTTCTTCACGTTTGAATCACCACACATATATCCCCTTAACAAAACCTCTAAAAAACAAGTGAATAATTTGACTACCTGCTCGAATGATGTTATTTATTGCCTAGACAAATTTTTCTTCATAAAATTCCACAGCGTCAAATCTAAGTATTAATAAGACAAAACAACCCACAGGTATACGCCCGGTTCCTGGCCAAAGACCACGACTCGGGGCGTGTCTCTTACTTCGTGTCTCGACGCACTTGGCTCAAAGTTACCGAGTTGGTGCTGACCCTGATGCGAGTGTCCGACCCTCGCATCGCCTCGCTGCGCGGCCGCGTGCTGCAGGGCAGAAGCACCGGCCGCACGGAGGTGCAGGTGCTGTCGCCTATCACTGGTGAGTGACCCTACTCTCGTTATATTTTGCGTCAATCTGGTCGTATCCGACCACGGCGGTCAGTGGGTGTTTCTATGCATATAATGTATGTATTTACAAACAAAAAGTATTTAAGTATTATATCCGTTGTCTGGCACCCATAACACAAGCTTTGACTAGCTTACTTTGGGACTAGATGGCGATGTGTGGGAATGTCCAAAGGATATTTATACAAGGTGTCCGTGATCGCTTCAGCGATATTTGAGGTACGTAATTAAAAGCAAATTTACAAAAACTTTTATTAATAAAAACAATACCGAAATCTATACTAATATTATAAAGCTGAAGAGTTTGTTTGTTTATTTGTTTGTTTGTTTGTTTGTTTGTTTGTTTGTTTGTTTGTTTGTTTGAACGCGCTAATCTCAGAAACTACGGGCCCGATTTGAAAAATTATTTTTATGTTGGATAGTGCATTTATCGAGGAAGGCTTTAAGCTATATAACATAAGGATACGACTCACAAGACCACAGCAACAATGAAAAATGTTGCGAAAACGGAAGAAAAATATTCCTTTTGAGAGCTTCCGCTGCGTATGCTGCGGAAACCGCTAAAGTTACACAAAAATCATGTATGACAATATTGTTCAACATTGAAAGTTCTATAATAAAGTCCGCGACAGCATAAGTCTATCTTTTATGGTTGACTTACTACAACCTTTTTTATGTTAATAAATTTGTAAAAAAATAATGCATCATTTTTAGAGGTGTATTGTACACACAGGTATTTATTCTTATCAAAATAAATACATTCATCATCACGAATATTTCATTTAGAACCAAGTTGCCCTTTATATCATTTGATTTCAATAAATATCTTAGGAGCTATCACAGTTTTAACATAACTCCGCACCAAAATAATGTTCGCAGCTTAAGTACAACGTGCGCTTGCGCTAATATATTATAAAGCTGAAGAGTTTGTTTGTTTGAACGCGCTTATCTCAGGAACTGCTGAACCGATTTGAAAAATTATTTGTGTGTTAGATAGCTTATTTATTGAGAAAGGCTTTAGGATATAAAACATCACGCTGCGACGGGAGGGGAGGGAGCAAACTCAAAACGCGCGGACGAAGTCGCGGGGGACCGCTAGTCTCGAAATATAATTCACTTTCCCATTCTAAAATCTTACCTACATTCTTATTTTAGTATGGAAAAGCGTTTTTTTTTTCAAGTTGTCGGTATTGTTTCATTAATAAAAGTTTTTGTGAATTTGCTTTTCAACACGTCCCTCCAATATCGCTAAAGCTATCCCGGTGTATTTATATTTAGTGTCTCTCTTAGAAGCGAGCGCCCAAAAATTTGGTTTTCGACGCATATCAAACCAAGGAACCGATAAAAATAAAGCAAGACAATGATAAGAATTAGTGGGTGAGGGAAGTGAGAACGAGATATTTGTTGCTTCAAAATGTAAAATGACAAAAAGTTTCTACCATGCACTTTGTAAAATTGTGATTAGGGTTGTGGGCATGCCCACAGTGCCCACAACGGCGTATCCGCGCCTGGTTAAGGTAAACAGACATAAGACGTGTTTTTGGGCTCATTACTATGTGCATAAAGATGAAAATGCGAAACCAAAAATTGCGCACGGGGGGGGGGGGGGGGGGGGGGGGGGGTTCGATCCCAGTTACTTTCTGCCTAACCAAAGCTAAACGCTCTTCCAATTGAGCTACCTAGGTCTCTAAGGACCCTTACACACTGCGACTTTTAGCATCGAACGCGCAGGAGCAAACGCGCTTCGAAAACGCGCTTCAGCATTGCAACTCACACAATAAATAGATGCACTCGGGCGTCAGCATCGATGCAGAAGCGCGACTGCATCGATGCTAACGCGCGTTAGTCGATGATGCATTCGCCAAAATTCGGTACATAATTCGTCAATTTCCAGCTTCTGCATCGCGACCTTCTGTATCAATTCCAATGCGCGTTAACATCGCGACTGCATCGATGCCAAAATTAGCGCAGTATGTAAAGGTTGACATTTTACGACTGCATAGATGCGGTTAGTATCGCGACTGCATCGATGCTAAAAGTGTGATAGGGGTCTTAAGGATACGTCATTACGCGTGACGTGAATGCGCAATTTTTGGTTCCCTAACTTATCTTTATGAATATAAAATATGACACTGTGAGTGTTAAAAACATTCTAAACCATAACTATGTAGCCCTAAATGCCTAATATTATACCAGTTTCTGTGGTTAGGAAGGAAAGATAACACATTCGTAAGAATAAACCGTTAATGGTGTACAGTCCTTTACACCTGAGGTAATCTATTCCATCGAATAAGTAGAAATTTAGTAGTTTAATTGACACTTTTAACGAAAAAATTGTCCTAGCTAGACCTGTATAACCCTTACAAGCGTGAGATTTTAAGCTTTGATTCGTTCTGCAGGTCGCGTGATCGGTCTCCGCGAAGTTCGCGTGGTGAACGATAAGGTGTCCATCTCTCGTCTGCTGGTGCGAGTGATATCGGGCCTGCAGTTGAACATCTCGCCAGACTCCGCCATCACAGATGGATATGTGTCGGAAACTACCGTCACTAGGCGGCTGACTGCGCAGTATCAGGTTTGTTGTCGATGTTTTGGTCTCCCATTCTAAATTTGTGTCTGGTGAGATAAGGATGTTGATACATTTAGCTAAAAACTACACTGTGTAGTGTAGTTTTCTATGTAGTAAGTCCTACACATAAAGTTCCATTACTTAGCTAATTTAGTACTTTTAACTCAAACCTTGAGGGTTATTTTTACTCAATCTGACATTCATTAAACTAAGGTTTCGTGAAAGAAAAAAATACATAATCAATAGTCAGTATGGCCGCCGGGCGGTGTGGACACATCATCAAAATAACCATTCTGACATTTGGTTAAGGTATTTTTTTCCAAGCCATGCATAATCACAAACATTCAAACGCTGGTAACGACATAAACCATAAGTTGAGTTAACTATCAATGACGAAACCCGGCCTCAGTCTTGATAGTTCCTATGACCTAAGTATTTACTCTATATTGTTCGTCATCATAGTTTGGTGACATCTAGAAGATCTTTTCGTCAATGAATTATTTTTTACGACGTGTTAATACTAACTTAGGCTGTAATTCATTGTGATTTGCAGGAAGGTCTACTGGACATCGACATTGAGTTTTCTGACGGCAGCCGCACAGCCCTACGCGACGTTGCTGTTACAGACTACTTCTTGTTAGTTGAAAGTCTCGACCCTGAAGTAGTGGCTTTCGCACCGATGCTCGCTTCGAAACATCCAAGAGTTATCGCCGTCGGTGAAGGTATATAAACTTTTTATGAGCTTTTAATTTTTAATTCAAAGTCAAAGTTATGATTTAAGACGGTGTTTGAAATGACCTCATTATGACATCGTAAAACTTTGGTGGCTTTTATAAGGCCTGAGGGAGTTGTAACTTTAATTTTAATCAGGGCCTGTCTCACAATAGACAAATAAGCATTAACCAAATGCCTTATTCAAATAGAGAACGTCATATTTTTTACTGTACTGTATCGTTACCATGAGTTTACTCGCTAGCGACGACGGTTTTACTCGCTAGCGACAACGTCACTTTTTGTATGGAAAATTTTATTTCCGTCAGTGACCGCTAGAGGCGCTGTGCAATTTTCCAAAGACTTTTTTTACGTCGTCGCTAGCGAGTTAAACCGTCGTAAACTCATTGGACAAATAAAAGTAGGTTTACAAAAGTGAAGTTTTAAGCCTCACAGATCCATAGAACGCCGGTGGTCTCATGGTAGGCTATGTTTTATTACAATATTCCCATTGTAATGGATTCATTTCGTTTGAAGACAGACAGGCAGGATAACGCTAACCAGGACTTATTTATTACACTTTATGAAACAGGCTGTTAGTCTAAAGACTTTGCACGAGTGTTCCGACGTTTCTTCTCAGCACTTGCCAGATTTTCTGTGTCTTGGGGGCCGTCCATTAATCACGTGAGGTCGTTTTTCTCATTTTATGACCGTCCCTCCCACCTGGTGATATTTGGTGAGGTTTGGGACCACTCCCCCCCCCCTCCCCCCTGGATCACGTGTATTTTTTGGAAGTCTATGTAAAGGCTATTTTTGACTGGAAAAAAATATTTAAAAAATGGTGATTCGAAAAACATTTATATGTATTTGCAATAAAATGAATAATGAATAATTAATTAATAAGTACGCGCGCACACACACACACACACACACACACACACACACACACACACACACACACACACACACACACACACACACACACACACACACACTTATATAAAAGTAAATATTAAAGTTACTAGATATACAGTGTGTCCCTGGATAAAGTGCAATCCCGAAAGGGGATGAAACTAGACCATGAATCATTGACTAGAAAAATATTTAAAAAAAATATAATAAAATATTGTAGGATTTATTGGTATTTTAAGATTTTCATGTTTCATTAAGGACTCTATGTCTATTTCTTTGAAAAAAAATGTGCTTGCAAAATCGAGGAGGCCATTTTGAACATTTAATGCATTAAATAAAAATGCAAAATTGTAAATTACGGATAATTTTATTAATAAAATTATTGTGATTAAAGTCTGACTTTTTTTACCTACTAAAATGTAAATAACTCCTACCTAGCCAATTTTTGAGTTAGAACATTGTTTTTTTTTTATTTGGAAGCTAAAATGGTAAAGAATAAAAGTAAGCTATAAAATTACATAGTTATAGGGCACATTTTTTTAGTAATTTGAAGTTTTTTAAAATAAACGTCTAAAAAAATCATTTTTTTCATAAAAATACATTTTTTTACCTAAGATAGTTACTTTTTTACGGACTATTTATTATTTCATGGTCATCGCCAGGTATAAGGCATACTGTTTTTTTTTTCAAAGAAATAGACCCATTATTTTGGAAGAAATCAATACTTTTGTACATAGAGTCCTTAATGAAACATGAAAATCTTAAAATACCAATAAATCCTACAATATTTTTTTATATATTTTTTAATATTTTTCTAGTCAATGATTCATGGTCTAGTTTCATCCCCTTTCGGGATTGCACTTTATCCAGGGACACACTGTATTACTAGATATTTTTAATGCTACAAATAATAATACTTATACTACAATCTAGAATGCTTGTATACGCATATTAAGTAAGCTAGTCAGTAAGTATACTTTTATATATTTTCATATTTTTCATCTTAGCAACTAATTGCAAAGTCGCTGGTAATTTTTAACTTGTACCACACACCAACAACTAGTTCTATTACAAAATAGCTTCGCACCAAGTAAATGTGGGATTGATAATTGTTCGGCGACTTGGCGCACGGTTGCTAGCGCGATTAAAACTACCCTCCAAATTTATGTATCTACCTTTAAAAAAAATACTCACTAATATTGCTCATTACATAACATAAGATCACAGATGGGGTGGAGGGTTGATAACCTGAGATACAGGAATCATCCTAGTTCAGGTATCAACCCACCATAATCTATATGTACCAAAAATTTGATTTTCTTTATATTGTATTTTCTTTATGGTGAGAAATAAATGATTATGATTATAATTATGATTATGAAATGTTGTCTTCGTCCCACGGAGTTGCAAGACTCTTATTTAAGGTTAGAACTGGTAAAGCTTCTTCTTCACTGGCAGTTGTTCTTGGCAAAGAGGTTTGTGACAAAAAGTCGTTCAAATTTTTGCGCCGTTCAAACTTTCGGTTCAGAAATAGCGCTTTTTGACAAAAAAATAAATAAAATTAATACACGTGATGTCTAACGAGACCCCCCTCCCCCGTCGTGATGTTTCGTGATGTTTTCCGTACCCCCTCCCCCCCCCCCCTTTTGAGCCTCACGTGATTAATGGACGGCCCCTTGTATCGAAGCGCTAGTAGGGCCCAAAAGATAAGGAGACATGTTCTAGCCCCATATGGGCCATAATTGATTGATTTAAACTAATTAATGACGTTCATAAGTGGCATTCTGTGTCCTAAATTGAATAAATTATTTTTGACTTTGACTTTGACATGTTTACAGGTAGTGGCGAGCTGCTCCGAGTGACTCTACTAACTCCAGAACAATGTCGCAACGGACCTCTCCGTAGAGTCGCTCTCCCAGGCAAAGGAGACGCTAAGACTCCAGCAAATATTAAGAACATTCCTGGTGCATTGGCCAGCGCGGCAGCGAGTGTGGATGTGGACTTTAGCGGGGGAGATGCCCCTCAGAGGCCTGATACTCCGCAGAATGACGATATCATGGTGCGGGGTGGACTGAGGTCGGGGCTTTCTGAACTCGCTGATGTTCTGAAAGGTATGAACATCTACACTATTTTGGTGGGATATCGTATAGCAAATTGTATCATTGCCGAATTATTGATAGTTTCACTATCAATACTATCGAAATATTTGCGATAGGACAAAACTTTCGATAGTAGTATCAATAGTCAGCTTCGATACTATCGATAGTATCGCTAGGTATCGATAGTATTGGTACTAACGAGACTATCGAGCGGCAACGCTATCAAACTGTAGACGCTAAGTCCAATTTGTCTTATCACCACTATTTATTAAACTGCAATTTTCGACCTAAATGAAATGAGAACATTCATCCAGTAGTTAAAGTTCGTTTTTCTTAGCTAGTTGAATATTGTAAACAATCTTTTTATGACTTTCAAAATAATATCTGTCAACAAAATAACAAACTATTTGATTTAAAAAGATCTCAGTGTTTAAGGGGCTCCCCGAATTTTTAACGCGCACACTAGCGCCATTTTAGTAAAAAAATTAAAACTCTTTAAATAAAAGACCAATCGAAAATCTGATTGATGCGATTGTAGCTCTGGTTATGTGGTTTAGATACAATGTTTAAGTTGAGTTGAGTTATCTGCAGTTACAGTTAGATAAATTGCCAAAAATGGCCATATATAGCAGTTTTTCTAACTCTATCTACAGTTAACTACTTTTAAAACAATTTTAACGTACTAAATAAACTATGGAACCTGTACTACAATCGTGTCTACCAGATTTTTGGTTGTTTTTGTATTTAAGGAGTAAAAATAATTTTAAATAGAGTGGCGCTTGTGTGCGCGTCAAAAATTCAGGGAGCCCCTTAATGATGAATAACTTAAGTTGGTTGTAAGTTTTGTTTTACTCTTATTTTAAAATAAATAATATCGTTAAAAAGTCTACTACTACGACTAGCTAAGAAAAACTAGCTCTATGTAATGGGTCCTACATTAAGTCGTGCTATTATTTGGACTAGTTCATGGAGTGAACATTTCAATCAGTAATCAAACTTGAATATTATCTAAGGTAAACTATCTGTTCTAGGCTACGGCAACTCCAACATGAAAGACGAGAACAACCACGAACCGACTGTGCAGGCGCAGCAGTATGGCTCTTCTATATTTCGGAACAACCAGCCCGGGCAGAAACGACACACGCCAGCCAATAACATGAGGCCTGTTGAAATTGGTCAGTTAATAAGAATATCATACCTCAATAATAATGTAATGAGAGAAATTTGTTCTCAAAAACTGAAAGATGCAGGTCTTATAATCGATTTCGAAGCTTCATTAACTGTGTAATCAGCATGACATATTTAAATACCTTATATAGAAGTCAATTAAAAATATACTTATGTTGTACGTAAAACATGTGAGGTAGGTACCTACTTACTACCATACGTCTTTTTTCAGGCATGTCAGTGCTGTTAGGAGTCCTGTGTCTTGCTATTGTGGTAAGTATCGTATTGATCATAAAACGTGATTTAACATTTTAGTCAATTCGACATAATAATAATTAAGAGTTGAACTTGTAAAATAAAAGGAGTTGGAACCTGAGTCTAAGACTATTCGGATTAATAAGGTAACGCAGCAAACGCGTCAAATAAAATACATACAAAATTCAAAATTGAAAGTGTCGGGGGTCGAGTGGTACAAGCATTAACCCCAAATAGCGTAAGGCACAGGCTTCAACTTCTTTATGGGCAAAGTTTTATAAAGTATGTGACAAAACACGATAAAACAAATTGAAATATAATATAACAATTGACAGGTGTTCGTGGTATCATGCGTGGTATACGCGTTCCGCCTGAAGCCAGCGAGGGCGGAAGGCATTAGCGGCGGCGGGCGATCCATGCCGGCGGTAGCGGAGGGCGGGCGAATACAAGTGGCGGGGCTGGTCGGGACGACACTCGGCTTGGCTCGAGATAAGCAGTCTAAGGAGTCTACTACAAACGCACACGACTGGGTGTGGCTGGGTAAGCAGTGACTCTGAGATATTAATATTAGTAAGCTTGCATACATACTTACTTACCTGACCTGAAGCTTGCATACTTGCAAGCAGTGCAGCAGCAAACCATATTAATAAAAGTGATCTAAAAATCCACTACTTACTAACCAGCATATGTTAGTGACATAGATAACTAATACTTTCGTCTACAAAGTTACCCATCTATTTGTAAAAAAAATAACTTTCGCGTTGCATTGCATAAGTTTTTGCTCGGGTTTCGACCCGTTATGTGTAACTCCTTACCCATCTATTTGCTCAAGCCACATATGTAAGTGACCTAAAAGACCTATGGCTATCAACAGGTACCAAGAAATCCGTGTATCAGTACTCTAAACCCGTTCTAAGATAGGTTACTAATATGGCAGCTTGATTTTTATAATATCAATGTGTCTGATAGTTTAATGATCTAAAAGACTGATACTACTTCCAGGCCGAGCTACGATCGAGCGAAACGGCAACCGGCACCCCGCCAATCGCAACTCGACCCAACCACCGCAAGTCGACAACGCGAACAGCCAGGAAATGCGAATCACAGCCAATCCTCTGAACTACAACTACGTAGACCCTGACGACGCTATCAGAGAGAACGGGAACGTCATGGTCACGAGTTTTGACAACCCTAACTCCATCGAGCTGCCGTCGCAGAACGACAAAAGAGGAGCGATTGATTCGACGACGTATTGCAAGAAACCCGCTCGGCATATGCGCACGCAATCCGGAGACGCTCATTGGCCACAGTAAGTTGGGCTTTAGCTACTTTAGACATGATTGAATTCGATAAAAATAAAATAACAATTCGATAGGCCTATCTATAGCTCAGTTTGGAACAATACTATCTATAGGCAGCTCCGATACTATCGTTGGTATTTCTGTTGTCAATAGTATTGATGATTATATGAAACTGAGCTATCGATACAATCAATAGGCCTATTGATATCATAGATGATTGTCAATGATGAGGTCAAATATCTTTAGTCAAACTATCGGTAGTTCGGAAACGCGACCGTCCCCTATGTGAAAGGCGCAGTAGCTCTGCATTGAAGCCCTTATGGTTTTTTCTTATCGTGGAAGTAATGAAAGAACTGCCCGCGTAACTTTTATTTGTCCCTTAAGAATATAACTTTTAAACGGTAGAATGAAACTTTTTGAAAATATGTACATATTTCCTATTGTTTCGACACGACACATCAGACTCATCAGAACGGAATCGGTATTTATCATACATTTAGTATGGCACCATCTATTTTATCGTGATGTGACGTGTCGTGATTTTCCATACTAAATGTATGAAACCGATTCCGTTCTGATGAGACACGACATGACACGTCAGAAAAATATAAATCTACCACAGTGACTAACTGTCATAGGTAATCGATCAGCCAATTCTCTATACATAAATTATAAGTAAAACTTTTACTTATTTTATTTGTAGTGTGGTAGTAATTTGTCTTTATTGTGTAAGTGAGGTATGATTTACGGCATTTGGTCTTCAGGTCCGAGCTCGGCAGCCAGGACGACTACCGCCCCCCCGTGCCTCCTCACCGCAACTCGTCTACGCCTCAGCCCCCCGTGCCCGTGCCGCCGAGAAACCCCACCAAAGTAAGACCCTTAATATTTTGTAAAATTAAACGACTTGTCAAAAGTCAGTGCTTTACAAAATCTACATAAATCAGAGAAATCATGTAACTGGTTCCTTCGCGTCTCCGATAACTTAACACAACAGTTATACCATCCGTCTGGCGTAAGTTTGGTCAGAATGGTCGAGTAACGGACTGACAGACTGATGAAATTTAAATTGAGAAAATTCGCAATCGATAGCGTCGTACCATTTTCCGTACCATATAGTTGTTGTCTACCCTAGGCAGTTGTTATTAATCGTAAAACTTTAGCCTCAAGCTTAGTTTTCAACCAACATTTGTAGCTTAGTAAAGAACAGAGTCAAAGGGTTAACCCCCCCCCCCCCCTAATTATTAGTGGTTTATGGAAAAGAGGTGGGGCTTTTCCATAAAACACCAAAAATTTGCAAATGAAATTATCTTTTACAAAAAAAGTAGGGGTAGGGCATTTTGTTAGTGCGGTTTTACTTTTTTTGAAGTAAATATTATTTTCTAACTATTCTTAATATATGTGCAATCTAGTTACTTACACCCTTGGATGTTTAATTCCAGATTTTGCCTGAGACCGTCATGCCTCCCGCTCGACGGAGTCACTCCAGGAACCACAAGAAACACGACCGCGAATCCGATTCCACCAAGATATCTCCCGAAAATGGCCGCCGCCCCGACAGGTGAGATCCGTTTATACTTAACAAGAAATTTGCTTTGGCCCCAATCCCGTTACATGGTTATTATCCTATTAATTGCCGCGACAAATTCAACAAATTAAACATTCTGAAAATCGGTCCACTCGATGTCGAGTTATAATTGGTGTCAATAATACGTTTTTCTTTTATGTATCCGTCTTCAGCGTCCATTTGAGACGGTTTATGGTGCAATTTTTGTACAGTCACCGTCAGATGTTTTATAGCAGAAAAATACTTCTGATCAGTTATGACCCATTACTACATTATTACACACTTTTCGCAGCGATGCAGTCGTGATGTAGTCGCGATATAGCATCGATGCAGTCCCAAAATGTCAACCTTTACACAATGCGCTACTTTTAGCGTTGATGCAGTCACGACGCTAACGCGTGTTAGCATCGATGGAGTCGCGATGCAGAAGCTGGAAACTGTCGAATTATGAACCGAGTTTTGGCGTCTGCATATACAGGATGTCTTTTTGGTCAGTGACATCCAACACAGGGATGATACTATGAGAACATACTTATTCTAAAAAAAAATATTTTCTTTAAATTATATGCATTTTTTAAACACGAAAACCTCTCCATGACATTCTAAAACATGTCAAAACTTGCAGCCACGCGCGTAACTAGCGCGTATCTACGAAATTCTACGCCGTAGCTAGTAAGCTACGAAGACGCTACCTGGTGTTGGTAGTTTTGACTCGATCGCTGTATCGCATCAATATATTGATTTTGTGGGTTTTATCCAAAAAATCAATATATTATTTTAAAAAAGATGGCATCAGTATCTTATACAGCCACCCCTGAGTCGCTCGACGGTGACTTAAACAACATCCTGTATACTAACACGCGTTAGCATCAATTCAGTCGCGCTTCTGCATCGATGCCAACACGCGACCGCATCGATGCTAAATTAAAGTGTTCATTGCGTGAGTAGCGATACAGTCGCGAGTTTTCAAAACGCGCGACTGCATCGATAGCTAACAGTCGCAGTGTGACTGGGTCTATAATTTCAGTAAATTCCATACACTAAAAGCTATACTCCATTAATATCTTTCACTTTGATATCTTAAGTGTGTAGAAGATAGATAAAGAAATAAAATACATCTTGTACCTAGTCTTCCTAGCTTGAAAATTAGATCTCTGAATGTAATGTAAGGTAACACACTACACCACATACTTACTGAAATGAGAGACTTAAGCTTCTTTTATATTTAAACCTGAAAAAGGTACTGACAAAGCTGCCATTAGCTACACGAAGGCATTAAACAGTCTCACGAAGGTAATAATATAGGTACAAAGAGTTAAACATTATATCGGTATTCTTTTAAAATATTTAGGGCCTTTTACCGTCGACAAATAAGCACTAGCCAACGAATAATCCAAATAAATACTGACATTTTGTATGAATAGAACAGGCAGTAAACGAATAACATTTGAGAGCCACTGCCATCTCACTATGTATTTACAGAATTATTGATCTGAACAAGACCGACGCCCCCTACATATCGAGCCGAGACATAAAAGACTACAAGCGCGATTCGAACCCACGACACGAATTCGACGACCCAGTCGCCAAGCTGACAAGCAAGGAAGACTGCGCCCGGCTCTTCGCGTTCGATAACGACGCCCCGCTCGTGATGGAAAACAAGGATTATAGAGAGATCATTGGCTTGAACAGAGGCACTGATGATTCGAGGCGCACGTTTGCTAAGCCGCAAAGCCCGGACTATATGCACGACTCGGGAATAGGTGAGCAAAGAGTTTGGTTATTCGTTTTTGTAGCATTGTTGTTCAGATCCAGTCCGCCGTTTAAGAGCAAGCGTGTATTGAGTCACTAATCGCGGCAACTAACGCGATGTCTCGGTATTTTATCTTATTTTTGTATGAATTCAAAAAAGTTACAGTTGAAGTGATACAGATTTTATAGTATAGGTCACCAGTGGCTTAGTGGCGGTACACTGACTTTTACAGTAAAATACAAGGTATAAGTAAAAAATTAAAAGCGTATGACGACCTCCGTACCTTTACTTAAGGAAGAGTGACTCTTTCTGCCACAGGTGCCATAGCACTTATAAGAAAGAGTCCACCTTTGCAGCTATATTTAAAATTATTGTTAAAGAAATAAAATATTTTCATTTTCCGTGGTGTAGTGGCTAAGCACGCTGGTTTCAAGACGTCACCGTTCCGAGGTCCCGGGTTCGATTCCCGGTCGGGTCAATGTAGAAATTTTCTATATCGTCTCGGGTCTGGGTGTTGTGGTACCACCGTTGTGTCTGATTTCCATAACAGAAGTGCATTAGCTACTTACTTTGGGATCAGAGCAATATATGTGATTGGTATCCAATATATAAATAAATAAAGAGTGTGGCGGTGTGGCCTCGTGTACGCTCCACGTAAGCGAATAATGCGGCATGTGGCTCGAACGCGTTACGCGACAAATCATACGTCCAGTTTGTGTTGATACCATACAAAGATTGTGGCCGGCGAGCAGTGCGTGGCTTCATGTGCGCTTTCTGCAGTCGGTAAAGACTGAGCCAAACTATTGATACGAGATTTGTTAGATAGATTATGACTGTGTCTTTTTCATTAAACAGGACTGCCAGAGGTACAAATGAGGCACAAGAGGACCAAAGAGCCGAAAGGAGATTTTGTGGAGGCTTCAAGCCAGAACAAAGGTATCTTGGCTGTTTAATATTGTGTTTAACAACCTGTGGAGTCAGTTGCAAGTCAATCCGACGAATTGTAAAATACTGTCTACTTCCAGTCTACTTTCACAGGTTACGGCATGGATCTTGAGTATAAAATACATAGTACCTATATACACGGTGTAAAAAAAAGAATGAGCCAAATTCAAGGGTGTGGTTGTTAATCGGGTTTGGAAAACTATTTTTTTTAAAGAAAATTATAAAAAAATATTTTTTTTCCTGTATTCAAGATTCGAGTAGAAAAAATTGGCTCATCCTTTTTAACCCTGTACCTTAATAGGAAGGAATAAGAGTAGATATAAGATAAAATGACCATGGGTCTAGATTTCTAAGGGGTAAAGAAGTACGAGCCAAATTCAAGAGGGTGGTTAATAGTCGAGTCTGAAATAAAGGAAAAAAGTAGCTCTCGTTTTTGTTTAAAATAATATTATTATTTTCTGACAACCACCCCCTTTACTTTGGCGCGAATTTTTTTACAACCTGTATAGTCATTGCGTGCGTAGAATTTCTCTCAAGATGGATGTCAGTGCCTGTACCTCGCTCGCTCGCTCGCTCCTTCAAACAAAGATGGCCTAGACACGCCACTGAATGGACGGGCCCAGAAGGCTTTAAAGAAGCGGGTAGGCCAAACGCTCGCTGGATTTACGACATAGTTAAATCATCAGAAAAGGACTGGATTAGAACCGCCAACAACACGGAGAAATGGAGGCTATTGGAGGAGGCCTATACCCGAAAGGGGCCGTGACCTTTATTATAACAAATTCTGTAAAAATGTTAACTTTCCATGTCATGGAAATAAAAAGGCTATAATAATAATTTAGATTAACTGTTACCCAGGCAGCAGCTCCCCCGAGGTGAAGCGCGCCACGATCGTGGGCAACCCGATGTACTCGCGCGCGGGCGCAGAGGCGGGAGCGGGAGCGGGCGCGGGCGCGGAGGCGGACGGCCCGCGCGCGCCCGAGCTCGGCCTCGACGACCTCCACATGGACTACGACCAGATCATGCACTATTTCCACAACCTCAAGGTATAAACCGCCACCCGCCGTCCCACCACCGCTTCTAGACTAGATGTTGCTGTGTCGCTTGCGTCGCGCGGCTCTGTCACTATCTCGATGTTCGATGTCCGACTCTCTTATGACTACAGCCTAAATTTTGATGCATTTAAATTTTAGCATAGTATTTTATATGGTACCTACGTTTTGTACGAGTATACATTATGTACCGAACAGTATTATTATAAAGGTATAGGATAAGTGTTCGTAGCGTCACGCCCTGCAGCGAGTTTGAAAATCTAGACTTCGCCCGATCACTGGCACTCTCACCGTTTTCGACCATCCTCTCATCAACTTAAAAAGCTAGACGACAGCTCTCTTTCATTAGCATAGCAGTAGAGTGTGAACCTCACCTTCGTTATCTATTAATCCTATAAGTGGATTTCACGGCAAATTCTGACTCACGTCTGTTTTCAAATTTTTCGCAGGAATCGAACGCCTGAGTAGAGCAGATCATTGCAAAGATCCGGCAGATAATGTCTACGTTTAAATATCAGCATATCAGCAAAGCTCCTCCGATCGACGTATACGATGCGCCCGCGGAGTCGCGCGGGGCCGGGCTCGGGGATAGTACTGTTGACGCGCACAACAACAACGCCGACCACCTTTACCAGAACGTCGGTAACGGTAACGGTAACGGTAACGCGGTCGCGCCCACGCAGGCGCTCTGCGACTCCATCGCTCACAAAAACATTTTCATGAAAAGACAACTCACCTTCCTTTTGGAACATCTGAGCGAGGCGTACGAATAACCGTTGCACCGTCAATGTATTATCCTCAACACGATATGATCTATCAATGGATCCTTGCAGTGATCGAAAACGAAACTATACAAAATATAACTGTTTTATACATAAAAATAAAAATATTATATCGTTAAACATATTTACTCTAGTCATCTACAAAGCTGCACATATTCAAGTAATTAATAGCGTGCATGTAGTTAATACTCATTATGTCAATGACTATAATACATTGTAATACACGCGATGTATCTATATTTGTGTAATTACTCCCGTTTATCTTGAACTAACTGACAGACAGACCGAGATATGTATATTTGCCTGAACTAGCCACCGTCGCCACTGTAACCCAAAACCAAATACAAAACACCCTTTGCATTTGTTCTAGATCTGTACATATTTTTCCATTAGAAAGTAAAAATGCTACCTCACTTTTATCTTAACTTTATATATAGCTTAGCTTGTATCTATCGTATAATATGTATAATTTTGCAAACCTAAGCAAAGTTTGTTGAACGTAAATTTACTCCTGATTAGGTAACCTTGTTTAGTTTATGATTACTTAATGTTTAATCAATGATCCTATGAGTACGAATTGCCAGTGTTTAGGGGAATAATTATAATAGTTTGGTAAGGTTAGAGCGTAAGACACAGAACTAGTCAAATGTATTATAATGTGAGCTAATAGGTTGCTCAAATCTGTTTACTATCGTCAGGGGACCTATTCTTGAATCATTCGCTTCTATATGGCGTGCGTTTTTGGTTGATTAATGTTTGATTTTCGAATGAAAACTGGATTAAATCGACGCAAGAGTGCTTAAAAAGAGGTAACTCGATTTTTCAAGTACTCGTTTCAGTATTTTACGTGATTTAGATATTTACGAATAACAATCACTAGTGATATTGCCGCGAGTGATTCAAAAATAGAGCTCCAGGTTTCCATTTGACGGTAGTTCCTTATTGTTGCCACCGTTATGGTTTAATTTATTAGATACTTTCATAATAACTTATGTTCTTATTAATGTAAGGCAACTATTTATAATAAATGTAGCAAATTGTTTTCTGTGGATTCCAGTATAAATGTACCTACACACTAAGATATATTCAAAAATAGCCATTGATGTGTGTAACAGATTAAATTAAATAATTTCTACTTGTGATACAATGACTGCTTGGAATTTATTTTGTATGCAGTCGATTTTATAAATAAAAAAGCCATATCATATTATATGAAATCTAGTGCTTGTATGATATTGTAAACACTATATTTAATTTATTGAAAATGTAAATTGCATTTACTCGTAAGTTAGTTCTTTAGGCTTTGTAAATATTGTTACGACGTTATATAATTTATAGGTATGTGGGGAGGGCAGTGCAGATAGAGAATTTTTGTGGTAGAATTGCTTAAAATGATTATGACAGAGTAGCGTTGCACACCGTACAAAGATATGTTTTGTGTCTGTTACAAATTGTACACTCATAGTAAATGTTTTGATCTTGTATTTGTGTATTAATGTGAACTTAAATAAATCAAGATGCGTTGTCAGTGATTCTAAAAGTGCTGATTGGTCACGCGGTCGAGTAGTTTCCAATCGCACGTTCCGAACTATCCGACTGAGTAAAGAAACCTGTATTGATACTCCTATACTGATAGCGTGTTGTTTGGCTTTTGTCGTTAGGTTAGGGAGTCACGAGACATAAGTACCTACTTTGTGTCGTAGTATTTGTTATGTAACATTTGTTTTTGTTGAGTTTATAACCGTAATTGTATGAGAAAGGAGTTTATAAACAATCAATGCTACAAGGTTTATACATGTATGCAAAAAGAGGCTTGTCACAGAAATCCTTTCATAAAATGTCAAATTTAATAAACCATTATAAAACATATGATCATAGTTTTATTCAATAAATACCTACATCTTATTAGGTTTAAACACATGGTATGCTTTATTCTATCTACGCTCCATACAACTAAAGCCTGATTTTTCCAATGTCAGATAAAGGAATATTAGTCGAATACAATACAACACGCCCAATTTGAAAATGTCACCAATTTGTCAGCAATTAAATATGTAAATGTCATTTTAAAATTTGTCATTGTATACTTATTCAGTCGGATAAATCTTAACTGACGTTGGTAAAATCGGCCCGTAGTGTCTTCCTTTTTTTAAATTAAGGCGTTTCGTATTGTATTCGACGAATATTCCTTATCTCACGTTAAATTTCAGCCTAAATGCAAAAAAGTACCATGTTTCGTTGTGTGCTAACCTTAGAATAATACCTCTCAGGAAAAAACATAAGCTTCTTGCCAGTGCACAAATTCGGCTAAGTATGAACTAAGTCCGTATTTGCACATTATGATACGCTTTTTTTCGCCGAGCGACGTCGCGCTGCCTATACTAGATAGAGGACACCACCGCCTAACCAAGATAAGAGCCCAAATCACTCGCATGTCGCGTCGTCTTTTCAATGAAGTGACGCTCGTTTTTGTGGCGTGTTGTGCAAGCAAAGCAAGCGATTTTCTTCTAAAACCCAGAGACCTCCACCTTACGTAAGTACGTTAGTTAAAGCGCTACCCGGATGCGCACTAGCGCCACTTTAGTAGAAAAATCATAACTCGTTTAGTAAAAGACCAATCAAAAATCTGGTAAACACGATTGTAGTACAGGTTCTGTAGTTTATTTAGTACGTTTAAATTGTTTCTAAAGTAGTTTACTGTAGTTAGAGTTAGAAAAACTTTTGTCAATTTTTCGAACTGCAACTGCAGACAACTACTTTAGAAACAATTTAAACGTACTAAATAAACTATAGAACCTGTACTACAATCGTGTTTAGTAAACACTGTTTACCAGATTTTTTATTGGTCTTTTATTTAACGAGTTATGATTATTCTACTAAAGTGGCGCTAGTGTGCGCGTCAAAAATCCGGGTAGCCCCTTAACACATGGCAGCTGATGCCGCCGCGGGAATGTGAACACCCAATGCGATGAACTATGATGGGTAATTTAGAAAATCAAATACCTAATAATTAGTTAAGAATTAAAAATTTGTGCAGCTGGATTTTTGAATGTTTTTTTTATTTTCATTTTGTTGGAGAAGAAAAAACACTGAGTTTTATACAGGGTGGTCTAAGTAGTGACGTCAATAATTTTTTTTTAGATTCCTCTCACCTGGGGGTATCCGAAAATACCCCATGTATGTTCCGCGATTTTTTGTAGTTTTCGAGTTATGATTTTTTTTTGTGTTTTTTTAATATTCTCTACCCGCGAGGATTCAAAAATTCATATCTTTTTTTCTATTATGTATTTTGCAATGATTTTTTTTGTGCCGTGGTCGTTGTTAATGTTGTCTTAATAATAAAAATAATGCATCTTTTTAAACTTACTAAAAGGCACTAAAAAAAAACTTATAAGTTCGAACTCTGATTTTTATTAGGATTTAATCAAAAATTCTACTTCAATTTAAAAATACAAAAAGTAGTTTCCATAGCTTCTGCTTAGGTTTAAAAACTTTGCGGGGTCCTAAGCTCCTAAGATCATTTTAAAAAAAATGGTACTTAGTTGGCCTTTTTTTGTTGTAATCGGCCTTCGAAGGCGGATAGGCTAAAAATCATTGAAATAAAATTAAAGCGTTAAAAATTCTTTTATCTACTTTTTATCATTCTTATGGTAAATTTAAGTTTAAAATGTGATGTTTGTGAAATAGTCGCGCACATGCCATCAGGTAGCAGATAAAAACCGGTCCCATTGCTACCTGATGGCATGTGCGCGACTATTTCACAAACATCACAACTTGAAACATAAAATTTACTGAGACCGAAATTATTGTTAAATAACACGAGCTACCGTAATTTTAGAGGATTTTAAGTTAAAATTGACTTTTAATCACATTTTTAACTTAAACTTACCATATGAGTGATAAAAAGTAGATAAAAGAATTTTTAACGCTTTAATTTTATTTCAATGATTTTTAGCCTATCCGCCTTCGAAGGCCGATTACAACAAAAAAAGGCCAACTAAGTACCATTTTTTTTAAATGATCTTAGGAGCTTAGGACCCCGCAAAGTTTTTAAACCTAAGCAGAAGCTATGGAAACTACTTTTTGTATTTTTAAATTGAAGTAGAATTTTTGATTAAATCCTAATAAAAATCAGAGTTCGAACTTTCAAGTTTTTTTTTAGTGCCTTTTAGTAAGTTTAAAAAGATGCATTATTTTTATTATTAAAACAGCATTAACAACAACCACGGCACAAAAAAAATCATTGCAAAATACATAATAGAAAAAAAGATATGAGTTTTTGAATCCTCGCGGGTAGAGAATATTAAAAAAACACAAAAAAAAATCATAACTCGAAAACTACAAAAAATCGCGGAACATACATGGGGTATTTTCGGATACCCCCAGGTGAGAGGAATCTAAAAAAAATTTATTGACGTCACTACTTAGACCACCCTGTATAGGTATTCATAAAACCAAGTATTATTAAGTTTTATAAAAAAAAAACGTTTTAGTTTCTTACCTCGTATATTTCTACTATAAATCTTATTATAAATATGTATTTACAAATATTTTCCATACCATTTGTGGTCAAATGGCGAGAGCATTTTGTGGCAGCCGCCCATGTTGTTCTGAATGATATATTTCAATGTGTAGGGGTTTTTGTTGTTTTCTTCTTCCCATTTTTCCTTTGCTGCTTTCTTTTCCAATATTTCCATCGACACAGCCTCTGCTTTGAAGGGCAATCTTTCAGCAACTATCCTTAACATGTTGTGGACCTACAAAAAGGAAATTGAAACATAACATG
Organism: Pyrausta purpuralis; assembly: GCA_963924145.1. NCBI lineage: Eukaryota > Metazoa > Arthropoda > Insecta > Lepidoptera > Crambidae > Pyrausta > Pyrausta purpuralis. The sequence goes on along the minus strand of OZ001649.1, from coordinate 9,121,588 downwards.
ACAACTATTATGTAAGGATGCATAAATATAAGTTTATTTTATTAAAACATGTAAAAAAGATTTGTTTTATGATGAATGAGATATTAGATTTAATAATTATAAATATACTTAAGCAATGCATTCTAATAATGAGATCCATAAAACATTTAATTGCTTTTAAATCTATACTCAAACCCAACCCAATTTGCCCAACCTATACTTGTAGTTGCGCTGAACAGGAATGTTCCCAGCAACTTAAGCATTCATTTTTATTTATTTAAACTTTATTGCACTGTGACTTGTACAATTGGTGAACTTAATACCTTGTAGCATTTTTTATCATCCAACCGCTTGGGAATACATACACCTTTCTTATTTAATTTTTCATCATTCTTTGATAGAAATGTGAATATCCATTATGATATTATAATAATGCAAACATGATAAGCTTTATAATGTTCCCTAACTTTGTCAAATTTGCTGGCTGTTTAAGGTGTTTTGTTTAAATATCTATGGCATGGGGTGTTGCCAGCAACAGCACATCTATAGTCAAACCCCAATGACATCATACGGGACATGATAACAATTGATTGCCTATTGTCTCGGGTTTTGATGCTCAACTAATTAAATCTTTTTAACATTAAAGTAATACAAGCTTACCTCAGCGTATTCACATTTGCCACCAACTTCCAATATTACCCTGCCAGCTTTAATAGGAGTGACATAGTGGTCAATAGCCCCTTTTCCACCACCCATACGTTGTCCTTGTCCCTTCTTCGTTACAGGCTGCCATGGTGGGTCTACCCGCCAAATGGCAAACATCCTCTTTTGATCAAGCTTGCGAGCTACTACTAAACGTGCCATTTCAAAATGCTCTATTGCCATCCTGCCTCCTCCAGTTGCCTAGAATAGAAAATTATAGTGAGGTAGTTATAAGTTATTTATTTAATCATATTTGCCAAAAAATTTTCGTTGAAGTTGGGCCACATTACTGTGTTACTTTAAGGAGGTTTGCTGTTTTGCTTAAAGGCACACAGAAGAGGCTAAAATATTGAGAATCAACAAAGAAGACATTACATAATATCTCTTTTGAATAAAAAATAAGTAAATAAAGTATTACTTTAAAAGAAAGTTGTAGGTAATAGATATTGTAGCAGATAATAAAACTTACAATGACACCATACTGCTGCAACTGTAAAGTAGTGTGTAATTCTTCGGGGCCTCGCATATATCGGAGCCTCTTTTGCATCTTTGGAGGTTTCAAGTTAGGTGGGTAAACTGGCACTTTGTCATAAACTCTGAGCCTCTGACGTTCTGGTATCTCGATATCTGAAAATATAGCATTAAGGTCGGCATTATTTTAAGAACTGAAAGTATATATGATGCATGTAGTTGAACCTAAATGCTAGACTCTTATATACAATAAATGGAGTGTACTGTAAACATACGGTCGTAATTTTTCGGTGGTGGGAAATACTTTATGCCAGCAGATAAAGTAATTTCAGCACTTTCAGGTCGAAGTAAGCCTGAAATAAATAAAAGCAAATTAATGTTAATCGTTTGGTTATTAGAAAAATTACATACAACATAAAGAAAGGGTGGCTAACTCTGTTACTTACCTACTGAAAACCGTATTGACTTCAGTAAAATCATTTTTATTTAATTTTAATAACAATTTTAAAAACAGATTGAATTTTAGGTTATTTTATTTTGACATTTAGGTTCTTATTTAATCTGTGGTGTGGTATCAGCTCTTATTTTACCGTTTGTCAATCCAACATCCAGATAACACACGACAGAAAAATGCGATAATCTGTGAATTTTACCGGTTTTAGCTTTTCTCTATGATATTTTCATTCCTTTTCCATTGACTGACTACTATCCTATAATAAGGAAAAGGATGTTCGACCATTGGCATCTAGCATGGCAGACAAGCAAACAGTTTAAAGGAAAGTGGTTCGCAGAAATACACAAAAAAATCCTAACCAAGCCTTGGTACTTCAAATTAAATCTCCTGCTCGGAGGTTTATCACCACACTCAATAGATTAAGATTGGGACATGGAAGATTTCCAGCCCATCTCAAGAAGATCTGTATGAGCAGTTCTGATATCTGCGAATTTTGTTCAAGTGAACAAAAAAACGTATTGGCCGAAAACGCCAAGCGTCGCAAGTACGTCTCACTTGCAAGTGATTAGATGTTTGCGCCGTTTGGTGTTGAAACATTTGGGCCGTGGGGACCCTCTGCTAAATTGCTGTTAAACTGCAATTTTGGCGCAATTTTACTAAACTTCAGTAAAATTGCGCCAAAATTAAATTCTGTAATAGCCAATAATAAATCTGGCTGGTTCATTGCCTCAAGGAAATGGTTTAATTTTTGAATAGGTAGACTAAGTTATTATTATTTTATGTTGCATGTCTTAGTTTTATTTTTTCTTAGTGAACAAGCTACAATTGATCATTTAATATTACAATGCCCGGCCTTCAATATACAAAGAATGTTCCTCATAGATGGCTTACTAAGGAATTAAATTGAATTGAATTTTTATTTATTTGACACACAAAAATAAATTACATTACCTATAATTAAATAAATAGATTAGAAAAAAAAACAGCTGTTCCATACAAAAGTTCAATTGGTGCGCGGTCAAAATGTATGGAACAGCTGATTTTTTTTTCTCGATTTCACTATTGCCCCCATAGTAAAAGTTGTTCATATTCATCAGTGGAGTCTTTTCACAAAATTTCGGTACTGCTAACAAAGTCACCCTGTATAAATGAAAAACAACTAAAATTAAATAAATAAAAAAAAAACAAAGCGCCCAGGTGTGCTAAAAAGGTCCCCGCTCAGTATATATCGTGACAGCAGATGGTTAGCATGCCACGACACTGATTTTCAGCGGGAACCCCTGTTAGGCACTGTAAGCACACACTTGAAGAGAAAAAAAAAAAAAAAAACACAACAAAACAAAAAAATAAGATTACATTATTATAATTAAATAAGATGAATAAATCATTCTTTATCATATTACATTCAAATTATAAGATTCTTAACAAATTAAATATTTACGGTACTAGCTGCGCTTGCAGCGCCCTCATCTCGCCGGTCTCGTACCGGTCGCGCGGGCGTGCGTTCCAACCCTAGCAATCTGTCATATTTCAAATAAGTAGACCCGCTCTGCAACCCACACCTAACCAAAAAAAAAGTGAATAAAAAAAAAGGACATATAAAGATAAAGAAATTCCCCGCCTCCTGCCATCTTTGCTACAAAACAACATTGAAGATATTTACAAATATATTTTATCCACATTTCAAGAAATATGAAGATTTTCGATCTGCAGAAGAATTATTGATACTCGAATGAATGATATTAAGGAAATACCCTCAAGAATAATGGCAATAATAATAATACAGATTTTGCTGGGTAGCTAAGCCGCAAGCCGTAAAAGTCCATTTAAAAAAAAACAGTGGTGAGTTTTGCGCGGGAAATGAAAAGGGAAGGATGGACCATATTTCTTCATTTTAGAAATTATTTTTTTAGGGTCAATTATTGTGTTTGTGTGGTGGAATCGTCATGCTAATGGGTGCTTTCGAAGAAAACAATGAAGTTAAAGTGAGAATTATGGTGAAGCGAGCTTTAATCGCGTCGTCTTACCCGGATCGCTGCTCCTGCGCTTAGCTTCCTTGTTGAGCATTGAGATGCGAACCACCTCGCATTTCAATGAGTTAGGCTAAGTTAGGCTAGTTTAGTGTTAGATTTAGTTTAAAGTGTAAAATTAAAATACAAACAAAGAATTGTCTGTATGGCGTACAGCCAAAGACGTTAAACTTGTATATAAAAACAAAATACAACAGTGGCTAGGTGACGTTGTTGTTTTGAAAAAAAATAGTGTTGTCAAGAGAAATGGCGGTCCAAACAAACAAGCGGAAAGGCGAGTGCGAATTAGTAGAATATGGATTATCGAACAATGCTGCATTTACAAAAGTGCCTATTCCTAAATGTGTACATATTTTTCACCTGGTTCATAGTGGTCGCGGTCTTTCTATATGCCAAGGTTTACACATTTACAGTTTTGTTTTAGTATCTTGCCTTTCTTATATACCTATCTAAATTATGTTATTACTGCAAGATCTTAGTTACTATGTTCTCGCAATTAAATAAGTTACCTAGTAGTAACCATACTGTAACATCACCAAACAACGCGCCGCTACGCTTCTAACCACCCTCTGTAAACAACAGGCTATTGAGTTGTGGGAGTCAACACAGGTTACAAGAACAAAGTACCTACCTAACTAAATAACTTTTAAAGTTCGAAAGATATAAAGCTCAGTTACCAAAATACTAACCTGCTACTGCAAACTGAACAAACACTTGTCCAATAAGAACATGACCGAAGGCGCTCTGAGCAGATTCTGTAATACAGAAGAAGAAACTGCGATGTATATCCTCTGCTCATGCGGTCCGCTTATGAGCGAAAGAAGTTTCCATCTCGGGCGACACATCATGCACCCGGATGAGATAGCAGATATCACACTGCAAAGAATCTGTTCTATTTCTAGACTCAACAGGACTAAGCAGTGGGCTTTAAACATAGGGCTGCTATAATAGATCATATCTGGTCCAGTTGGTAATGATAGGGCCCAACAACGAACAATTAATTAATGATGTAGTAGCACAGAAAATATAAGTAGTAGTATGAATGTGTAATGCTTGACTTTGTATCGCACAAAATATAATCTCAAAAATTGTTACAGCTGAATGTGTTGGGGCACCTCACCAGATATTTGTCACTGACTGTATTTACATTGCTGACTGTTATTGAATCTGCAAGACTTTATCTTGGTCATTATGGAAATTTGTCATGTCGAGTAAGTGTTTTTGTATTCACTATAAAAATAATAAAACGGGTGGCATATACCTGCATTATATTTTTTAACAGAATCTTTGAAAAGCATCTGTTTTAATTCCAGGTCCCGGAGTTAGCAGGCTTCTTAATGCTGACATCTTTGATGCAGATGCCACTAGTTAGTTTCTTTTTATTTAATCCCTATTTATTCAGTACACCCACGGAAATAATACTACATGCCAGTCTATGGAGTATTTCTATTGTGGAAATTGTCTTTAGCTATTTAGCTCTAAAGCAAGCCTCGTCCATTGCCAAAAGTATTTATTTAAAACATAGTAAAGACTAAAGATTGTTGTTACTGTAACAGAAATAAAAACAAGACTCATTTCAAAAATGTTTATTCATGTTGTTTAACAACTTTATCACTCAAGATTTATGATTATAAGCTAATATGTGTGGTGGCATAGCTCCAATATCTGTTCTAAAGTTGAAAGATGAATTATAAGGTAGGATTAATAAATTAAACATCAAAATATAACTTTATATTAGCAAAACATTATAATGTGATTCTTTTCAAACTTAGCACCTTAGAATAATACTCTTCTACACAGCTTTAAAGCATAATTTATTTCAAGTTAAAAATATCTTTTTGTATGTTTCTATGACTATTGGTACAAAATATAACATCTTCATTGTAATTACTTTTAAAAATTTTATAATCTCTTGTTAGACACAATTTTGTAATACTTGCTCAACCACCAAGGCACTAGTCATTGTAACCCATGGGAATATAACATAAACCAAACCAGTGGCTGTGCAAATGTAACACAAAAAACTGCCTAATTAAATTTGCGTAACAATTAATTTTGGTACACATTACAAAAAAAAAATACATGATAAATACCTACAATAAATATTGTTAATAATTTATCTAAATAGCCTCTATAGGTACACAGCATTAAAGTGTAGGTAGTCATAGGTTCCAGTGTAGGAACACTCATGTAAGATTTAATTTTTAGGTAAAACATAATATATCAGTACTTAGACAGAAGTGAGCTTTTACATATTTACATTAGTAGACCAGTTGAAAATTCACAAGTTATTTTAAAGAATTGCATTTAAATGCTGAATTAGTCCTCAAATAATTGATGATCTTTGAAAAAGTCATCAATTTTACATCTACTTAAATGCAATGTTATGTTGAATTTCAATAAATATGTTTTAAATACTTTGATATCGTCAACTTCAAAGGCCTTCAATATTTGATGTAATGATGGAGACATTTTGCAGATAAACTGAAAAGTTAAATAATTAATTATATAAAGTTTGTTTAAACACAGCAAAGGTTAACATATACAAACATTAATAGCCATATTTTTATTATATAGGAAGAAAAAATTGACAAGAAGGTATCACTATTCTATTAACCAATATAAACCAATTTAAGACCAATAGTGACTTACAAAAAATACTTGTTGTGTTACCCAGTTGTGGTATTTTTTAACAGATCCCTCATAAGCAACTGTAAATATTTTTGTCATGTTAACATCAGAGTTGCCAGACTGTAGACATTTTATTATTTCCTCAAATAACAATTCAAAAAACAGGAAGGCTCTGTAAATAAAGTATTACTAAGTATAGTTCAATCATTTAGTGTATCACATCAAATATTTTGAAACAAGCAATGTAAATTAAATGACATAAATTGTAAAACTACAAGTTAAATTATTATTTATCTAGCCCTCCTCACCTATTCAGCCATAATATGCCCTCAAGTGCATTCTGTTGTCCTTTATTGAGTTCATCATGCATTAATTCAAGTAAGCAGGAGGCATCATTGTATATGTAATGCTTCTTTATTTTCTACAAATTTAAATACTAAAGTTAAAATATTCAGAACATACAGTTGCAAAAAAGTTTTTCTTTGTTATGACTGCTGGTCAACTTACATCAATATTTCCTTGCATATCATATTTTACTGGTGCGAATACTTTTCCTAGACGTTCTGTAACCAATGCATAAAAAGATCGTAAATATTTTTATTTTGTGGTTTGCATTTATGGTTGATAGGTTATATAAAAAGATACGTGTACATACCCACTAAGATAATCAGACTATTTGCTGCTTCTATAAAGCTAACAAAATGTATTCGTCCATCAATAACTGGTGGAAATTCCCTGATAGTCTGCCAGAAAGGGGTTTCTTTTTTTATTTGGGCTGAAGAGCTTGCCATTTGAGATGTGTTGTCCACAAATGAAAATTTATAATAACTTTACTCTGAATTTTTCACAAATGTACCTAGGTGTATTATATTACATAACCATAGCGAATGAATGTTATTTACATTTATAAATGATAAAAATTAAACTAAAGGGACCAGTTTCACAGTCTGTAAACAAATCGGCATTCGGAATGTCATACATATGTCAATGTCATCAAACACAAATTTAGCCGTCACTTTTCCAGTTGCCATGTACACAGGTGATTGTTTTATCACACATAAATAAAGTACACTTGAACAAAAAATTAGGTTAAACTTTTGAGATCATTCCCTATTTGTTAATAATGGTAAACTTGTGATTGCGATCATGAAATATTTACATCTCATTTTTTCGGTATGAATATTTCCCATTTCATTTTTCTTTATTGTCAATACATTTATTTTTTATATGCTTGGTTTTAATACGATTAATATGAAAATGTCTGCTTCAACACGTTTCCCAAATCGTCTTCAACTACAATGGTCAAAACTTTGCTCTTAGGGGAAAATGTAAACGGCACTAAAAACCTCTTTTCTGGTAATAAATTGGTGAACTCATACGAATCCAAAACCATTCCATTAGATTCATCTCGTACTTCAACAATCCTTATACCTGCCGTTGAAATAATTAGCATTTTGTTTTTGTCAAATTTTAGGTATCTAGTGATTGCTTGTCTTTCCCTGCCGTATTCATTGTTAAACCATCGGTGGTACGATAACAGCACCGCACAATTTCTGGTCCAATAAATTGAATCATTTCCATTTACTCTGTTGATATTCCTCTTTGAATCTGTGAGTTTGTTAGTAATGCTTGAGTATACACTGGATGGTCTTGTTATTGGTGTTATATTTGGACTTCTTCTTACTATGTCAGATTTCGACATTGAAGCGAAGTTCCCTAGCGTAGTTTTACTACGCGGCCCCAACAAGCGTAATGGTTCTGCTACATTCATGGTAACACTAATGTTTCGCTGAAGTGAAACTGTGGAATGTTGAACTGGCTTTCCGCTGTAATTATTCATATTATCTTTTATCAACGATGACCTTCTTTCTCCAACTATGAAAACTCGGTCAATGTTATCAAATCCTCTTCCCATGATGCCATCTTTTGTATGTCCTAGATCAAACGTGTGACCTAACTCATGAAAAACTGATCCCAATGTGGTTGCAAAACAACCTCCAAGAGTTCCTCTGTAACCACTGTCGTCCATAAATCTTCGATTGTTTACTGGTGTGGAATCCAAAAATTTAGGAATGATTTCATCGACAGTCGTTGGCCAAGTGTATAAGCAGGCAGTACCAAAAAGAGCAAGGCCTCCACCTCCAAGAGCAGCATATGCTTCCGTTAGTGAAACAATTTCGTCATGGGTCATTGGTTTTTCAATGTCAGTTCCTTTAAATCTCGTACATGATACAAATCCTAGGAATTTTCTCTCATTGCTCCCTAGATCAGAAAGCATTAACTCCCTGCCAAAATGCGTCCAAAGTTCTGCTTGCTTCATTTTTCTTGCTTTATTTACGTTTAGGCTACTGCGAAATATTATGCACTCAGGCTTTTTTGGATTCACTTCATGTTCTAGTTGAAAAGTTTTTCTACCAACCCCACTTTCAAAAAGTTTTTCAGCTGTCAAGCTTTGGATTAATTTAGATCCGAGGGCTACGCGGGAGCAGGCACTTTCAACAGAACAATCAACATCTTGAGGACTTTGGAAGCACCCATCGTGGCCTTGGCAAATTATGTAGACAGGTGTAACTCTGAGATTTGTTTTGCGAGGTTCATACTCCAATAATATTGACTTTTTTTCTTCTGCATATTCCAATTCAACTGTATTGTTTCCTCGGTTTAGTTCTGCGATCACCTTGAATTCACCATTGTATACAGGCCAGTGTGATTTTGTGTGGCTTCCTTCTCTTTTTACAGCACATGTTAATTGGGCTTGGTTTGTATTGTTTCCTCTTGTTATGAATCCTTTTATCAAAACAAGAGAATAAGTTATAATTTCACCATTTTGGAAATTCGTCACAAATATCGAGGAGTTGTGTTCATGGTCATTTTCTTCATTGATCCGGTTGTCCATTACCTGAAATACGTGTTAGATTTTGATAAATAACTCAGATCGTTTAATTGACCTCCAATGATGATGCGTGTGACTCCTTGATTTCTCTCAGCTCATTATTCACATAATTGGATTTAATGTACTGAATTTGCGTCGTAGATGATGTAGGTCGTTCTGATTAATAGTTTTGGCGGTGTGATGGTTTGCCGGGTGACGTGTTTTATTTTAGTCCGTGTCTATCGTATAAAGGTCGTCGCAAATGAATAGTTTCGCACTTAGGTATGACTCACCATGATGCGGTTAGCGAGGAGCGTGCGAAGCCGGCGCGGCGGGAGGACTGCGGGTGCGGGCGGCGCGGCGGCGGCTCGGAAGCGACCATTTACAGGCGGCCGTGCAGCTCCGTTCCTCCTCACTTCGCACTTGGTCGAATGCTCGAGCGGTTGTTGTGCGCATGCCCGTCCGTTGCAGACCGACGCGTCTCGGTAACGATTGCGCTCGCCAGACAGGTACGCGACTGGCTGTCTCCAGCAGCAAGAGGGAAATTTGAACAATGCAGTAGACCTAACAGTGTATGCGTCATTGTTATTGTTAGATGTTTGTTTTGAAAGTTAAATCTCAAAGATTGTTCTTAGTCCGTTACCGCTAATTCTATTGAATTTAATAGTACTAGTAATTCAGAAATTAATGCACACCGTACGCTCTTTAAGTAGTTATTGTAGGTATAGTATTTCTGCTTACATAAGCAAATGTAATATAATTATGATTCAGTATAATAAATAGAAATGATCATAGACAGAAGGGCAGAATTTTTGTCGGACAGTAAAATATGGTAACATTTTGCAGATTATTGCTGAGTAAGAGGTATTATTGTAACTAAATCTTATCGTATAATCTTTTGATTAATTAGGTACCTACAGTGAATCATTATGGTCGTGGTACCAGTCTTTGCTACTTGCTCCTGCAGTTATTGTTAAAGCAAAGTATCCAAGCTTGTCTCAATTGCTTTTGAAATCCAGAAGGTGGCGTTAATACATGTTTATTTTTTTTCATGCATTGCTTACTTGGGTTTGCTCATTTTCTGACGCTGAAAAAGATTGAACGCTATTTGTTATATACTTGCTAAACTTTAACTAGAAAATATAGAATTAAGATTACATGATAATAATTATTTTTAGATAAATGCTCTTGGTTAAAACTCTAAATTTCGAGTCCCGACTCCCCTTAACTAGGATACTTTTTGATCCCATTCCATGATCTGTTTGTCGCACTGTATTTTGTATATATCGTAAGCTTGTATTGTAGGTATGTATTTCTCAGCATTATAATGTAAAGTTATTAAGTTTCTTTTGCTACTCATCAATCTTCCTCCTCTCTGTCATTTTGGTCTTGATATAAAGTTTAATTAAAAATATGATACCGTTGCTATCGTTATTGATTTCAATTGAATTTAATGATCTGCTGCTGTAAGTGTTATGTAAAAACAATAATTTTATTGACTTATTACTGTAATAAGCGTCACATCGATAAGCATCGCTAGCCTATCGCGACAACTAGTAGCGACTGGTGACGCTCGCGATTACGCAGCATGGTTTGGCAAAGGTGCACGCCCCGCGTTTGATGATGATCAGGCGCAGGAAGCGGAGCGGCAGGATCGGGTCGTTGTCCCAGTGAACGCACTTTCGCTTTCCACGGCGAACGAACCCTGGGCATTACTACCGCGCTCACGCGGTTACACCATCAAACGACTCCGTTTTGGCTACGTTTGACGAAGGCATGCATACTAATCTCTGCATGTACGGTCCCGATGTTTAGATTTCTCCACGCTACTGCATACCGTTGTTATTTCTATTGTTCTATAAATAAACATTTATTTATACGGTGGGTCCTCTTCGGTCTCACCATAAAAAATCTATTTGGAAATAAACGAACTTGAATGTTCGACATAAATTAATTACCGATGCGATATGACGTTTAAATAATACACATACTCGTAGGTATGATACTTTGATCAGAGTATAGAAAATTAAACTTATTTGTAATTATAATAAACATATTAGATAATGCAGCTTCTTGGACCTAAGTGGACTGAGAATAAAATTGTACAATAGTAGGTATTACCGATCTTTGCCAGTTCCGTTTGAGATTTGATCACGATGGATGTGGACGGTCAATTGAATATAAAGCTACACATTGAAAATATAGAGTACCGACCTATATTGAACGTCTCAATATCAATATGGAGCTTCGTAAATTATTTCTATATATGTAATACCTACCTACCTACTCTTCTACAGCGTTGTGGTAACAGTTCGTCTAAGTTGTTAATGCCACAGAAGATATGGTAATAGTTATTATTGCCTTTACTTAGGTACTTAATGTTGAACAGTACCTTCTATCACATAACATAACGTTTTTACATTTCCTAAACACACACACTAGTGTATTGAGATCTGCAGATAAGAGTTTAGTAAATAATTAAGTTGTAAATTACATAATTTTAAGTGTATTCTATACGAGTATACAGAGGTAAACGCGGCTAGGGAGTATTAATGAACAAAATGTAGGTACAAAAAGTTATTAGTTTTTGTATTTAGAGAAATTAGAAACATTATAATCTGCAAAAAAGCTTTGACTCTTAAGTTAAAAATGCAGCAAAACTAACCCTGATTTGATTGAAAAAAAAAATGCATTCTAGAATATTCCAAGAGCGGAGCTTTGTCCAGTCCGTAGATACAGAGACGGTATAGTATAAATTACCCTTAGTTTCTCGAGGGGCACCGAACACAGACAGTGATGAATTGAATTCGACCGTTTATCTATCCAAAACATTTCCTAAATTGTTTTACGTTCGTATTATTGTTGGTTACTTTTGTCCCATTTGTAACTTTGACGTGAACTGATGTGGCGTGTGCTTTTCGGTGTTCAGATTAGATTTTGATGTGTAAGGACAAACAAAACAATAAAACAAAGAATAAGTACACATAAAAATTAAATAGCCTTCAAAAAACTGACTAAAACTGACTAAAAGCTAAAAATGACGTCTTCTTCTTCTATGTGAACTTTGACATCATGCACCGATGATTTTTAGTTATTATTCATATCTCAAAAACAACTGGACCGATTTCGATAAAACTTACACGGTACCCTAAGTTTAACTATACCTGATTGAATTAAAAAAGAATCGTCTCGCTATGATTTCTCGTTTTCGAGAAATCCTGAGACAAACATGCGAATAAGTATGTATACAAACATACATAATGCACTTATGAAATTTTGCACACGCGTTAGGAAGAGTTAGTAGATCAACATACTAAATCTTATCCAATTCTGATGATGTCAAATACATACAGGTCGAATTGATTACCTTCTTTTTATTTGAAATTTGAAGTCGGTAAAAATGAATGTGGGCTTTTTTTTCAACCGCAGTCTACGCACTTTTGCTTTGAAGAGCAACAGCACATGGAAAGCAGTTTAAGATTTATGTAACATCTGATTAGGTAACCACAGTTTTTTTTTTTAAATTAGGCTCTTTTGAGTGTCATCATAACGAAAGTCACATTGGATTGTTAAGGAAAATCTGTAGCCGCTTTCGCAAGCCACTTCAAAAATACCATTAAAAAAAACTGCAAATTGATTGAGTGTCGATTTTACCAACGTCAGATAAGACATATACGACTGGATAAGTATAAAAACAGACATCATAAATAATTGCTGACAAATAGTTGACGTTTTCGAATTAGGCGTTTTGTATTGTATTCGACGAATATTCCTTATCTGACGATGGTAAAATCGACTCTCGATCGAAGAATGGATTCAAAAACGTCAACCATTTGTCAACCATCATTTATGCTGATATTTATACTGACGACCTCCGTGGTGTAGTGGCAACCACGCTGGTTTCAAGGCGTCGCCACTTCCAGGTTCCGGGTTCGATTCCCGGTCGGGTCAATATAGAAATCAAAATTATCTATACATCAGCTGAGACCTTTTGTAGTGACAGTAATAGGCTCTTCATTGCTGGCTACAATACGCGACGTTTCAAACCTTTAGTTATTTATAGTCGATGTGTATTGTCTCGGGTCTGGGTGTTGTGGTAACACCGTTGTGTCTGATTTCCATAACACAAGTGCAATTAGCTACTTACTTTGGGATCAGAGCAAAGTTTGTGATTGGTGTCTAATATTTATAATAATATAATATTTATAATATAATAATATGTAAATGACATTTTATAATCGATCGTTTTATACTTATTCGGTAGTATCTTACCGAATAAGTAGGATTCTACCGAACAAGTATCTGACGCTGGTAAAAAAAAGTTATTTATCCTAAGAAAAGTAAATTGTGTATTTTCGGGTGATCTATGTTTCTATTTATTAGAATCAATTAAACTAAAATAATACAAGTATAATGAGCGTATTTAATTCTATTGTATGTACTTATAAAGGTTTATTATTGCTGGTGCGTGTGCCCTAAGTACCACACGCGATATTTCGGCAGTCCCTTGCTCTGTTACGGCTACGTACGTGGTCCAATATTTCGACACGGCATTCAGCTAATAATAATGAAGATCATTGGTTTCATCATAGTGCGCTCGTTGAATAATAACGTAAGGTTGAATGAACCATTGCATTTGTGTCCTTGTTTTCTGTGATTTTCCATGGCACGCGTCGTTCCTCGGAGCGTACCTACTACCTATTCACAATGCTCATTGGACGTCTCATTCTTCATGCGAGCTTATACAATAAATTAACGCTTTACTAGACATGACTAGTCAAACAACTGCGCAGATGCATGAGCCATGAACCTACTCTGGATCATTTGATATATGTTTGTGCAAATAAATAACAAAAACCGGCCAAGTGCGAGTCGGACTCGCGCACTGAGGGTTCCGTGCAAACTTTAACTGAATTAATGAATCCACTTACTTAGTAAAATAAAACAATATTTTGTTGACAGCAAATATAACTTTGTTTTTCATAGTGATTGTATGAAGAACAAAGTTACGTTTGCGGTTGTTGAAAATGTGCTATACCTATCTCAAAAACTTCTCGTTCGATCTCGTCCAAACCAATTTTCTTTGAAAGTATTTGTTAAGATGTACATAATATATATTTTTTCAAAATTTACATTCTTAGTCTAGATGTTAGATGGAATGGGGACGCTCATTTTACCACTTTGGAAGCGTCTAGCTATGAAAGGTTAGACTTTAAAAGAAAATGGTTTCAGGACCCTCCATATCATTTTCATAGAATATCCATAGACACCCCACACGCATAGGTAAGATTTTAAAAAAAAACGGTTTTAGTTTTATGTATGGGAGCCTGAATATACATCTATTTTTTTATAAGAATCGTAGAGCGGTTAACAGGATACATCTTTCTAGCAAATTTCAACATGATGTGATGGTTATAGTTACAGAATAAAGTGGCTGTGACATATAGACGGACAGACAAACAGACAAACTTGACGAAACTATAAGGGTTCCGTTGTTTGCCATTCGGCTACGGAACCCTAAAAAACAATACAACGAACAAACATTACCAACAACAACGCAAACGGTGATAGGTGAACTTATTATTTCTGTCTGCAAACATAAATAATACTAGATAAGGATTAGGAAGTGACGTAAACAAATATCTACCGGCCAATTGCTTACTTATCCAGGTATTACGTGTAATTACGATAAGTCTGAAATTAATGCTATCATACCGGAAAGGCTTAGTTAGGTGAATTATGATAATAAATTGTGTATGTAGTTATTTTTATATCTTTTGTTATTATAAAATATGTAAAAGATTTTCACTGAATGTGTTATTTTTTTTGTTACAAATAAATCTGTGATCTAATCGAGATTGACTGATCACTTTTACTAATTTAATGTAATGCTTTATCATTTCATGCCATTTAACGTGTATATGTATAAAAAATAAAGCATCTATATAGATGATGAGATCTGAGATGAATAAAAAAATGTTTATCGGCATCAAGTCCGCAAATTAAACAACTCACAATGGATTAAAATTTTAATGAATAAATAATTTAAACAAATCTTAATAGCAAACAAGTTGTGATGTGAGTATATCTTCTATGATGATATTGAGTCAAACAATGCAAGTGTAATATGTTGAGCATCTACGACAGTAGTTCGCTACAAAAAATGTGGTATCATTTGTATCAATCTAGTTATATTAAATGCGCGCAGCCTTCATTGCGTTGGCGTTGCCATGCGCTTAGTAGACCAGTGGAGCACTATTCAGTTATGTTTTAATACGGTTATTTTTTTTGCTGATGACTATGAATGTGACGAGCTCAACCCTTCTCTAGGGCTTTCAAAGACCGTTCACATTCACATTGAAAAAAGAACCGTCTTTTTATGTATTTAAGTGCCCAATTCATCATTAATAATATAACAATGGTAAAAAGTTTCACTTTATGACAACCAATTTTCTGATAATGATTTCAGTTTATGGTTTATATCGCTGTCGTCACGAGATACCTATATCCTAATAATAAATATTATGATTGCAAATAAATCGATTTCTCGATTTTCTAGCAGCCTCCTTTTTTATAATCCGACCACAATAAAAACGCTGAATGCGTTATTCACGATGAAAACGCGAACAATGCGCGATAATCCTTTTTTATTGACCGATACATTTATAATGCAACTCGCCAAACAAGGGGGATATGCCATGGTTTGCGTAGCCTACGTGCCTAACAATAACAATGATCTCAAACTCGGAGGCTAATGGTGCCCATTCAACATTCGTGCAAGAAATTGGCCGCACACATTGAATATGAAATGTGCACAGTTAATGTGTCACTTTTCGTCAGAAGTATGAATTTTCGAGTTGGGTCATTGACCCTAGTATTGCGTAGGCTAGCTACTTTCTCTCGGCAGGGGCGGGCCAGGCGAGGCGAGAAGGGGGTCCTGCCAAATTAAGTGCGTGAAAGGCTGCGTGCACGCGTGCGACCGTTCCGGCGCGGCGTACGCCCGCGTTTCGCACCGCGATAATCCGGCGTGTGGAATAACTTGATTCTGTTGCTAGGCAGCCACCTTCACTTGAGAAGCGAGATACCTGACAGACATTGAGAAGAGTCGGTTCACAGAATCTTACGTTATTGATAGGCTCTGAAGCAGACCATGCAGAGCATATTGAAAACTGGCTTACTGCTTTAAACTCAATTGAATTTGAGGTATCTTTGCGTAAACCAGACAAAGCTTATTGTAATTCCCATTGAATTTATGAATAGCATTGAACCTTCATAAACTCACAACTCGTAATGCTAACACTCCAATACGCTTAAATAACTGCAATCCAAATTAATAGGGCTCGTCAATCAATCTAATGGCTTTACAGCGTAGCCCTTTCAAGGTTCTATTCCTTAATTTTGGTACAATGACACTGGAAAATGTGAACTTAAGTTTTCTTGAAATTTGTTAAAATAAATATTGATCGTAATGTTTTGAATCAAAGTCCCATTTTCAGCCCGACCAGAAGGCCGACTATAGCTTCTTTAAATGAATGAACACTAAGACCTTAGACCATAAAGGTACCCAATTCTATAAAAAGACAAATCGTTCTCTATTTCGGCACCATGGTAACTTAAATAGTTCAAAAGAAATTCAAAATGTGGTCACCCGCTTTTCAAGCCGTAGAAACTTTGCGAAGTGCCTGAATTGCCCACATTTTCCGTCACACGTACACTGAACGGCCATGAAAAGTTAGAAAGGTCACTGATATTCGTGATTCAGGTGATTAGAATTGCTTGTGGAGGGTATTTGTGTGAGAACTTTTCTCATTTGACTTAGGCGAAATATGCAAAGATATTAAGTTGAAACGCTTGATCGCTGGTTGTAAAACAAATCAGTAGTGCAAATTTCACTACTGAACTGAAACCACGAGACCATCTTAGAGACGAAATAAGTAACCAAAATTGCGCGCGGGCGGGACTAAACCTGCAACTATCTGGCTACCAGGGCCAAACGCTTTTACAATTTATTTAGATTTTTTTAGGTCTAACAACTACGTATACAATAATAATAATAATGCTTCCCTAAATTAAAATATCAACAGAATTACAAGTAAAATCGCTCTACAGACTTAAAAATAATCACAGTTCGCTTAAAAATAATACACACAGTTAATTAAAACATAAATGGCATAGAATATAAAGGAGATGTTTATAAAAATGCCAAGACCATGTACAGTATCTGTAAAAAAAGCAAAAAGTACAGGTAATTAGGCAGACTATATGGAATCTTTATTAAATTAACAATATTCAGGAAATTTAAATAATAAAGTTATAAACTTTTAAAATCCTGAAACTCCATCTGTCTTTCTAACGCCAAAATCGCGTCAAAACTTGCAAAAAAAGTAAATCAGTCATTGTCAAATGTCATTTTGCTTTCCGCTTTCAATCTTTTTAAATCTTTATACACAGCTGATTGGCTGTCACGTACATGACAGGTTTATTAGACTTAATGAAATATTGCTAGATTTTATTTTTTTAAGTACATATTACCTAAAAGTTGAATATTTTACGGACGAAAATTATTCTAAAAACGATTAAGCTTTACAGAAGCTATTTTTTAGTGACATGTACAAGGTGTTGGCATTTTCCCCATACAAATGTAAACATGTCCTTTAGTTAAAATTAGTTTTAGTATTATAGTTTTAATTGTCTTATTCTATTTTTGGTTTCTTATTTCATCATTTTTTAATTTAAAATATGACACTGACTGTGAAAAACATTCTAAACCATGAGACCATCGCCAAATTAGCAATTACATAACACACATACGTGAAACCTATAAAATTTCTACATGCATTCTAGTAGGTAACGTCAAGATCAATTTAAAAACCGTTTGCAAAATTAAATGCATTTTTTTTGCATGACTGTTCCAGTCTTGCAAACAAAAATCTTATCGATCATTCACTTCTGAAAATTGACAACTTAGCTTGTTGTCTATCGTTTCCAGAGCAAACTGAGAGTAAGTTACCTACTTTGCAGTAAACTAAATATTTATAGTTTTAAAGGCTGGAAATAAAGTGTCATGTACTTCTTCCGAAGAAATATTTTGTATCCACAGATTTTAATCACAAAGTACCTACTTAGTTTCTTGTTTTACTTTAAAAGCCTTATTTCGTAAAAAACTCGTTGGTCTCACGCTCGTCGCTGTATTCGCGGACGGACCCAACATAGTTGCGAAGTGCTGATTCAGAAATCATCTAAGAGCGGGCCAAGAAGGTCAACGAACCTTGTTCTGCTAGGGTTTTCAAAAACGATTGAAGTCGTCGGAAATTCCCCACTAGATTTTTACTGTTTCAAGATCTTTAAAATAAAATTAAGTTCAAATATCATACAATGTCAGTTCAAATATCAAATACAAGCTCAGAAAAAACAAATGGTATCATTATCTACGTATGACTTATTTATAACCCGAAATAGAAACCTGACCAGAATCGAAACGTGTCACTGAAAAACTACCTGAAATCCCAAACTTTTAATAAGCTTAAGTTGTATAGTTAAGATGGGGTTTACTCAACTTCAATTCAGATATAAGTGACAACCCTAACCAGAAGTGTCCGCGAATCGGCAGAGTTAGTAAAGCAGGCCCTGTGTTGTCATGCGCTGCTAAAGAGTTGTATAAGCAATGGGACGCTTTCTACGGCCACCGTAATCAGAATAAGCAAAGAAGTGAACGGAGAAATTTTCAACGTTTAACGGTCCGCCTGAAATTGGAAACAATAAAACAAGAAATGCTGAAGTGAAATGCTTATCTTAATTATATTGTTTGGCGGTTGTATCTTTTAACGCGCGATTTCTGTAAAGATGCGAGCATAGTATCTTATTTAAATAGTATCCATTGTGTTTTGACATACATTTTTTTAAAAAGATGCGTGTTCAGTTCTGTATCTAATTATTGTATGTCAAATACCTACATAGAATCTGAAAATGATGATTTTGCATTATTCTCGTTAAAAAAATGTGGGAATAATGCTAGTTACCCTGTTACAAGAGCGTGTTCTATTTTACATCAGTACTTCTTCAAATATTTTGTAGATTATATATATACTTCAAATATATTTAGATAATATTCGTAATTTGTATTCGTAATTTACCCTATGGCTCAATAACGAATGAGATTTTATGGGTCGTCTAACAAGATGTCGAAATTGCTGGTATGTGTATTAATAGCTCGGGTAAAATAAGTCAAAAGAAGATTGTTTGGCGGCAAAATATAAACATCAATAAAACATTTGTTTAAAACCTATTTTGGCACAAGTAATCTGGATCTGCTGAGTCCTACCAAAATTTAAGCGCCCTTCTCCTTTCCAAGGTATATGGGTATGGACCCCATTGTAAGAAATGCACATTTCACATCCTAGGCCAGTCATATTTTCTGTATTTTCTTGCACTTTGCGTTACTTCTTCCAATCATGTGCTGGATTTATTAGTACTGTATATAAACTGTCATTTTGAGTAAAATTTGTACGCAGTCACCTTGAGTACGCATCACAAGTCTGGAACCCTAACTATAACATTTATATTTTGAGATTGGAAAGCATTCAAAAGCGGTTTCTCAGATTTATTCAATATAGAACAGGCAAACACGACATCGAATACTTACTTGTTGCGATGCAGGAGATATCATATGCTACCTTTATACAAGCGCAGAGAGATAGCAGATTTGTCTTATATTCACAAGATCGCTGGTGGTTTGATAGACTGTCCTGAGCTGTTAAGCAAGCTGTGCATTTGCACACCAAGGAAACCTCTGAGGAATCCCAACCTTTTACACGTCCCTATAGTTAACACAAATTACAGGCGGAATTCTTATTAATATAGAGCAGCTAATTTATATAACGGATGCCAGAACGTTTATGGCTTTGATTTGTTTTGTACAAGTGTAAATCAGGTTAAGACACGATTATCTAACGACTTTTTTTGAATGTTGCCTTTGCTTTTGTGAATTAGTTTTATTAATTTAAGCGACAAATTGTTGATTTGCTAGCGTTTCTGACTTTTTCCGTTTCGTTCTATCAGTGGAGACATGTAAATGGCTTTCTTTTTATTTATAGTTTTTAAGCAATCTTGTTCTAGCTGAAAGTCTTCCAAAAATTGTTAAATAAAATAAATAAATAAAATAATGAGTAAATAATTTTTATATCTTGCTGAAATCGTACACATTGGGTTTTCCTCACAGTCGAAAATTCAAATTCAAATACTTTATTTGCTCTTAAATAGGGTGGTTACAAATAAATTTTGATAGTCAATGTACAGAAACATAGTGCACCTATTTAGCCATATATAATAGCATGCAAATGATATCTATAATAGGTATATAACTATAGAAATAAAAAATAGTATGTTTAACGTGGGCGAAAGAACCCTTTTCAATCTCAACTTATTGGCGCTAATATGTGAGATATTCATTACTTATAATGAGCCTTTAGATGAGTCTTTAGACATACTCTTACTAATCTGTGATTATGAGGTCCATGCCCATATCCATTAGTACACCTATATTTTCATAGGACTCTGTAGATCCTGATTCTAGGATTCTAGGAATCAGGATTTCAAGATAGAGTTAAAACAAAGTTTCATTGATGTACACATTTTGACGCGAAAATACCCTACTTTTCTTGAGCTTCTAACTATTTGAACGTGTCACGCTTTTGCGTTTACCTACAACACATGTAAATTGTGATATTGGTTGCATGTTGTATGATTTATATTCTTATGACTTCAAATTATCATTTTATACTATGAATTAGGAAATAAAACTGTTTTTATCTATGGTCAAATTGCGAAATTTATAGCGTTATGAGGGAAATATAATTTCAATGCTTCTTAAAAACGAGTAGGTAAGTAAGTCACAAAATCAGCGACGCGTAAGTAGCTTCTTTCAGCATCTCTGTAGTTACTGTTGTGGATTTTTCATAAATTCATTTTGATTGTCATGTTAAGAGTTTTTTGTACCGTTTGTCTCCATTTCAGAAATATATATCCAAAAATAAAATTTCTTGTTGCACGTTTCGGTACTGATACATCGCATTTGCCATAAATGGATCTTGTATTGTGGGTGAGCCGCAGTACTTGATGGGAATCACGTGAACATCAGCGCGTGCGATGTTTTTAGGGTTGCCATTAATGTCTCTAAAAGGTTCTACATCTACACGAACGTAAGAGAATGGATACTTCTAAATTTTGAAACATAGCGACTACAATGTTTTTAGTCTAATTTTACATAAATTAAGCAAACTACAAAGTGATTTATTCTTACTTTGTACATTTTATTCATGTCTTGCTGCAAAAAGATTAACATTAAATGACAATTAATTACAAACCACCCGTTTATCATTCTGTAACATAGTAGTTAACATTAAAACTAATCCAACTGATTAGTTATAATTCCAAATAAGTAATTATTCAATGTCAACCTGTTTCCATTTTAAATTAGATTTGTTACTAAGTCATGTGAGTGTTAATTAGTCAGGCACCGCAATATCTTTAAGATCACCTATTTTTCACTAAAGCATTAAACATTTGTTCTCTTCTAAATTCAGTAAATATTGGTTAACTGCTTAATATTTTAACATTATCGCTTATAATTTTTGTATCATTAATCATATCATTAATGTTCTAATCTTCGGTCAACTTTCAGACTTCTCGTTCCCCAAACCTGCCAGCCCTACGTACGTAGCACACGTTACGAAAAGCAGCAACCGCGCCAGGAATATCAATCGGGCTGAATTGGGCGGCGCACAAAGGTCGAAGGCAAAATTATTTATAAAAAAAATTGCGAAACCACCACATAAAAAGAGTTGGGACATAGGACGTGCTTGCAACGCAACGTTCTCTCTTTTGAAGGTCACAACGCGAAGCTGTGCGTGTACCGTTAAAACAAAACTGTCATCAGTTTTTAGAACTAGTTTAACTTTTGTTTATAATGTAACTGTAGTCGAATGGGTACACTTTCTTTTCGGTTATGAGAAGACTGATTGGCAGTTGTAGTCGCCACATAGCAACCGAGTTTAAATCGAACAAAAATGTTTCGCTTTATAGTAGGCTTATTTTTATTTGTATGTACATTATATTTTAAGATTTACTTTTAGTAATTTTATCTTGTTACAGGATTTCAAAAACATTTGACAGGTAAAGCAACCGCTTTTGGCTAATACAGCTGCTAATTTTAAAATATTTGAGTTCCATACTAAAAATCGTAAAGTAGCAAACGTTTGAAACAATCCAATTTCATTTATGTACCACTTAATGGTAGATCAACATTAGTACTCATTCTTTGTCGCAACACCACTTCGCTTGCTTAGCTCGCATATGCATGCTTGCCTCTATCGGCTACTAATGATGAATATTTCTATAGTAGTTGCCTATTTACCAATATTTTGCTAATATTGCTTAATGTATTATAGTGTGTGACGTTTTGGTTGCCCATGCGCCCTCAGTGCTAAAGGAGAAGACTCATAGAACAAGACATGTACAAAAACATTTTTGGCTCTTGCATTCATTTTATGAAGTATAATTTTTACTTTACCTTAACATCGTGTGTGTTACTATCTACGGCCGTAGTCGCAGTCGCGGTGCGGCTTATGCGTAGAGCATAGAGCGGGCGGCGCACACGCAGATTGGGCCGCGGTTGCCGGGGTCGCGTGTCGTATTTCTAGAGCATTGAACCTCTGCAACCTTGTGCGTTGAGCCCGGCCGCTCTCCGCGCTGTGACGCAACCGCTCCAGCCCCTTCACACAGCCATATCGCATAATTACTCCTTCAGGGCACACCTGCTTTCAACAATGAATAATTTTGATGTTCACCAATCGAATCATGAAAGGTTGAACTTAATTGGAGGCTGTTCCAATTTACGCAATGCTCTAATACAGATCTAATTTGAATTCATTTATCTTTCAAGTTAAATAAAACACTGTGTTGGTTTGATTTCAAATCGATTCGGATATGTTATGCGTGCTACGGCGTATAGCAAACCTTATTGAAGTATCAGGCTTGCAAAAAGTCCCAAAACGAAACAATTTTATTGCATTCTTGTAGACTGAAACTAGTATTTCAGCCGTCTAAAATCCTTTTCGCAATCAGTGCGCGCAGCGGGCGCTAACGAGTTTAATTATCACCTGTTGGAGGGTTGTGGCGAAGAATAGAGCGAGTCGGTCAAGAGGCGGAGTGCTAACGAGCCTCAGTGGTCCGCAAATAGTCTGCGAGAAGTGCAAAACGGTTGCGGGCTACAATTGGCGCCCGAGAACGTTGCGAGGTGACGCTTACGTAAACTAGTGACATAACCAAGTCGACGACCGCCGCTTGCGCAACCACCAAACCCGCAACCCCACGCACTGCCCCTCTTCCCCTCGCACTGCCGCGCCCCCCGCCAAAAATTACCTAATTGTACCCAAAATGCACCAAATGGACACTGCTCCTTTGCCCGGTTACAACACCTCCTATCATTAGTGCAACAACCTTATGCCTTGGTAGGTGTCGGACATACTTGGAGTGTAACATTCGTTCCTCTCAATTAACATTTTAATATCTTACATTAATTATCTCCAAGCGAACGCCCCTCACCTCAGTGGTTTGGGTAGTGTGATCCGTCAATTAATAAATCTGCGTTGGTCAACACGAAAAGTTGGTTCAGGTTGGTATATTACGAAGTATGCATTAAATACACAGATATTTATTTGAAATAATTTGGCCGTGCATATTGCTTAAAATGTGTGCCAGGCGCTGCATTGTGTATTCCGTGCGTACTCCAGGAACCGCACCGCGCGTATTGGTAGGTGCATGACGTATGTGGTACAGTTATCCTTATTGAACGAAAGTGAAAACTAAATGTGGGGTTCGGTCATCGACCCCTCGTGGGTCGTCGACCGAGCCGAACTGCAAAGGCCGTTTGTGAGTGCGGAGGCCGTTCGCGTGACATTTACTTGCGGTGGATGCGCCTGCGCAGCCGCCCAGCTGCTAGCGCCTGCGGCCGCCGGTATTGCACGACACCTGTAGCTGTAGCTGAACGTGACGTTAGGCGTTTTCAAAACCATATTTGGGTATTAAAGAGAAAGTTATGACGCGCATTTTAAACTAAATGCGCTTTATAAGCCGTTTCACGTTCGTCAAATGACCATTTGGTATTTTCACAAACATAACCTTTATTTAATATTGAAGATAAACTTTCAGAATTCCTTTTCTCAAATAACCAATTATCTTTTTATGATATCAATTTCAGTGTTAAGAATATATTCTTATACAACATGTAACGTTAAATTCGCAAAACCTGAAATTAGTTTGATCAGAATAATGAGCAGAATCATTAATGAACTTTGATTGAAATGTTTTGCCCTGTCTATTTAATACTAAGACAAGCCATAACGTGCCAACCCGCCAAAATACGTAAAAATCAATGGTTATCGTTTAATTTAAATTCTCTCTAATGCAGAATAATAATCGTTCTTATTTCAATGCGCATTAAAAATTATGTACGCGTTGTATATGATTGATTACAAAACGCTTTAACTAAGTAGAGAATCTGTAGAAGTGTAAGGAAATTAATTTTGTTACCATGTTTACTTACCAAAGTAAATTTTTGTTAAACCTGATTTCCTACGGGTAAATTGTAGTAAGTTTACGGTTTTTGTAAGATTGATGTCTCAAAGTTGGATTTCAAAAACACACTTATTAAGATATGTATCAAATTACCTATTCTATAGCCTGACTCAACACGGGAATCATTAACGTAGGTCTGTAAATGGTAAAATTGTAGAGACCGGAATTCTTTAATTGCCACTTGGTTTGACAGACCGCAATACTTTAAAAAATCTGTTAAAATACGTGCCCACTGACTTGAATAAACTTTACGCTCTTATAAAAGTGCTAAGATAAATATTATACGTTATTTCGACGTCGATGTTTGGAAGATGAAGATTTTATTCAGTGATCCCTACATTTTGTTCGATGATTGAAAGCCTTACTAACTAAGCAGATTTATTTATCACGGATCATTTATAAATATAGTAATAATGAAATTCTTTAATTGAGTTATAAAAATCTGCATTTATTGAATTTTGAAATACATACATCCGATTAATTAAAAACTTGTTCCGTTAAAATACCGTAAGGCGGACATGCACTGCACCAAAATAAAACGGAGTCGCTGAATCTGTAAAATTTCTCAAAATTAATGAAAAGAGTTTGTTATTTTTTTTCAGGAGATAGACTAATCATAAATAGTAAAAATATTATTACCTTTATTGAATGAACTAAGAATTTGTGCATCAGTTGACCGATATGACTTGAAAACATTTAAATAGTTTGAAGTTTTTGTCGGGAATAAGTCATGTTTGAAAGTAATGTATTATAAAAAATATAACGACGTGAAGTCGCCTGCAGTCAATTATTTTTCTACTCGATTATAATATTATACCTTCTCACAGAGAAGCTGCTCGATATAAATTTTACAGAAATGACATAGTAATGTCAGAGCCTACAAATTTGTAAGTAACACCCTATGCACACTGCGACTTTCAGCAGCGATGCAGTCGCAAAATGTCAACCTTTACACACTTGCGCTTCTTTTAGCATAGATACAGTCGCGATGCTATTGCGCGATGGCATCGATGCTATACGTCGCAGAGTGTAAGGGGTCTAAACCATATAAAAATTTGTAATAAGGTTTGTAGAAGTGTATTCATTACATTATCACCACCGAAGCCGAGCCCGTGATAACTACTTAACTGTATTTTTTAATGAATCCAAGTTAGAGGCGGAAAGTGAAAAAAAGAGTAAGTAATGAAGACGCAATTCACTTTGGTTTGTCGGTCAGTAGGTGGGTGTGGAACCACGATTTTCGTTACTTACCTTATTACTCGTTTTAATAGCACTAAACAATTATCATAGTTTTTACTACTGTAGATAACCTATCACCGAATGAAATTACTGATTTAGATAAAGCATGGAAACTGTAGCTGTGTAAAAAGATAGAACTGCCACAGAATTTCTACCATGTGGGTCATTCAGGCTTACTCGGAATTCTCGACTGTAAATATTTTTACATCTTAAAACGGAACTCTCCGCGGAATTTAATGTTTTACAGCCAAATGCCGCGGTGTCATCCGTGTCAGCTATTGTATTCTGCGGCGATGCAAATGTTCCGTTATAGTTAAACTTTTAACCTTTGCTCATCAGCAGAAATATCAGTTAGACGTGCTGGACTGCTGGCGGATGCTTATTATATTCGAATGAATTTTTCGATAGGTCCTCTCCTATAATGTGTTAACCAACTCGTTTGCCGCAACTAGGCCGCGCTTCCACAACGGGTCTGAACTTTTTGTTCGTGATGATGCGGAACAGAAGAGAGAAATTCGGCGAGATAAAGCAGCACTCGGTAAGGGGGACACGGTCACGAGGAGTCATCGGCTCCAAACTCGAATGTGGAGCAAGCGATGTGTTTCTCCTTGGGCAACCAACCTGTCGTGCCGTAACTGCCCCAAGCCGAAATACGAAGCTGGTTCTTAATTTTACTCTAGTCACTTTACGGTCCTCGAGCCTCGAGCCTCGAGCCTACGACTACTTCGATTCTTATACGCATTTAACACAATAAGATGCGTATAAGTAACGGGAAATGTAAGATAAAACGCTTTGTACTGCACATCAACGTTTAGATATAATCTTCCAAATGTTTGCATGTTCTTGTAACTTTCTTCTGAGCACGCAATAACTCCGCATTAAGAAGGCCATTGTTCGAGTAAGGAATGGTAAAAATTGCCCATTATATTTTCGAAAGCATAACGAGTCCTTATGTAAGAGTTCGTCGTGACACTTCGGGCAGAGGCGGCGCGTACGCCGTTTAGCGCGCCACTTTCCTTGCAGTTCAATATTTGGACAACTCTGCGTACGTTTCTTTTGCTCATGGATGGAGGCGCAATTGATGGTTTCTTTGTTATAAATGAAAAAATTCACAACTACGAGTACTCTTAGTTGTGTATTTTTAATACTCCAAGATGAAACGTGCGATAGCAGAGTGTAAACATGGCGCTTACGCAGCTTTCACGAGCTTTTACGTGCCATTCCGATTACTTTAATTTCTTCTTCCTTTCTTTTCTTATATTCCTTCCTTTAATTACCTATGTGTTCATATTTAATGCAAAGCAGTGTCAAATAATTTATTTGTTACAGTCAATAGCGTCGACAGCTGGCTAAACGATGATTACATACGTGAAAAGGTAATGACTCTGTGTTTATGCTGTCGGCACTCAGCGCTACTGATAAACTGACTGATGGCCGGAGGATGTATGTGCGTTGATGGCATCGTGTCGAGTGTTGTTCGAAGAAGATTCTCTCACAATTTGCGGGGTCGACGACCCCAGCTACGCTATACATTTGGCGAACAATGATTTGGAGTGGCGAGGTGAACGACCGCGCTCGGAGGGGCTGAGCGTGGGCAGTTATTGACCCATATTCGAGGTGAAATGTAGATCAGTGGGCGAGAGCGGCGAAATTTGCCGCGGAGTCGACACTCAGCTTGCGAGTGCGCCCGCCCACTGCACTCGCGCGCACCGCACTCGCAGAGCCGCCGTAGAAAATAGACAACCCTTCATTCAAATTTGAATAGATTACATACATATTATTTATAGTTAACATCGTTTCACATTATATGATTAATGGCTGATTTATCCAGCGTCAGATAAGACTTACCAGACTGAATAAGTATAAACTACCGATTTTAAAATGACATTTACATAAATTATTACAAACAAATGGGTGACCTTTTCAAAAAAGGCGTGTTGTACTTTATTTCACGAATATTCCTTATCTGATTTTGAAGAAATCAGGCCCTACTCGATTAAAGGTGGTGATAACACAATCGTAGGTGTAAGAAGTATGTATTGGGTAAGTACGAGTAGCTTGTGTTACAGTCATGAATGTACGAGTAGTTCTCTGAAAATTATTGATTTACGACACTGCGATAGTGTCGACTTTTAGAAACCTATGTAAGTACATAGAGAAATACTCGTAAGGATGCAATTGAAAATCACGCGCAAATAAACTAGCCGCGCGTAACAACTATTGTTCAATTAGAGTCCATTTTACCAACATCAGATAAGACTTATTCAACTGAATAAGTATAAAACGACCAATATTAAAATGACATTTAAATAAATGATTGCTGACAAATAGGTGACGTATTTTATTTGACGAATATTCATTATCTGTAAAATTTGCTATTAGTTTTTTTAAAAGCTTTGCACTCTTTTTAGTAACTAGCTACCAATACCAAATGATATTTTATTATCTAGAATTTTTGACAGAAATTAATAGCTATATTTTCGGCCTCATGATTATTGATTTGATTAGCTGTTAAGTAGTTTCGTATTGATTTTATTACTAACACTAGTTAAATGTTATCATATTGCTGAGCGGCAAGAAATCAATGGGTAAGGAATGTAAAAATAACAATAAAATAATCTGTCGTTTTCTTTTTCCGTAATAAGGAAGTGGCGATAACTTTGGAATTACTTTGGGATATTGCTTGACCTATTTCGGCACGTGTGCAACAAAGCCTGGCTGGGCTGTGTACAGAAAGAATGGGATATGCTTTATTACCCCAGAGACTGTTAAACGACTCTTTGTCCAACTCCAGACACACTCTCCAGACAAAAAAACACCAAATTCCCAAAGAATCTTATGGCACTCGGTTAACGGAACTGCAAAGATTAATTTGGAAAGAGTTTCGAAAGTCTATTTCTTTGTTAATAATGTGAATAGAGTTGAACCAGCAGCCTTTATATTTTTGATTCCCATTTTGAGATATTCCACCGGATATGAGAAAAGTGACTCACATCTTCTGACGTACGAGGTCTGTTCAAAATGTATCGCATCTTTTATGTTTAAAAAACCCAATAGGTTCATAATATTAGTAAAAAATATTTTGTTTTAATTAAAATACTCCCCTTAGATATAACTGTTGTTATTTTATTTTCAATAATCAAAGTTTAAAAATCTTTTTTGTGAACCCGTTTTGCTGCTCCTTTAATGCCGTCTTCATCTCTTCAATCATGGATAACAGTCGTAATGTGCTTGTTCAGGGGGCCAATTCTCGTGCAATTCGTATACGAAAATAGTTTACCGATCGAAATTTCTTTGTCGAAGAAATAATAGTTTTTGTTATCGCAGGGTCACGATTTTCTTTGTATTTAGATTTTGTTTGTGCGCTGTTTTTTTACGTGTAGATATTTTACATGATTTTTTAGGTAAAACGGTTAAACTCGCAATCGAATTAAGACACGAAAAAAGATCGATTGCCGCGAGAGTTGCCCAGCGTCGTTTGACGACCCGTCTGGTGTAGTGGTCGAGAAATCGCCTACCACGCAGCGGGTTGCGGGTTCGATCCCCACACAATACAAACATTTGTGTGCATGAACATGTCTGTTTGTATTGGTCTGGGTTTTTTATATGTATATCATGTATGTATTTACAAAAAAAAAAGTATTTAAGTATTATATCCGTTGTCTGGCACCCATAACACAAGCTTGAGTAGCTTACTTTGGGGCTAGATGGCGATGTGTGGGAATGTCCAAAGGATATTTATAAAAAAAAAGTGATCCTGCGATCTGTACAAGGTCGTCGTCGACGTCCACCTTGTCGCTGGACGTCTTACTTAGGTCCTCGGGAAGGTCTATGTTCAGCAGCGGACGCCCTTTTGCCGATCCTGATGATGATGAGGGTAGTCACTGCCCATTTGTGTAACTTACCTAAGTTTTAAGCATGAGTAAATATAAACAGTGTATCTTTTAGGCTTAACAGAACGTATCTGTTTTGTTGTTATCAATACAGATAAATGGGATTATGCATCTCTATTGCATTTTTAAAAATAAATTATAATGTGTTCATATCGATGATGTCGTTAATGATAACAGTTTATAGATACTGTAATAAGCATCAATATTTAATTGAAGTTGTAATTTATGAATTCCCTTTGTAACAAACTAATTTGATTATAACCTAACTAGTGAATGATAATGCTTAAAAACAGATTAACTAAAATCTTGTACCTACTTACGAACAGTCATGTCGCCGGTATAAAAGCAAAGAATCGGTGTTTGTTTACTTGTTACGCCTAAACAATCAATTATAAATATCTTTATTTTATACTTTTGGTTCGTCATTGAATTATCCCTTCTGACTTCGTTCTATGTGGCACAAGAACCTTTGTCGGGAGAATTCGTGACGAGTTTTGATTTCCGCGTGATATATGACGTCAGGCTCGTGGGTGAGCGAAATGCGCGACACGACGAGATTCCAATCCCGGGTAACAATAAGTTAGATCTAATTTTAACTTGTTTTTACCTTATTATACATTATTCTCATATTAATAAAAGGTTCTTTATCTAAAAAACAGGCACTTATTGACTTAAACGTATCTATTGTATGGGCCTTTGTAGCCTGAAATAAATGATTAAATTAAAAATGAAATTAAAGCTTACTCGGCGGCAATAATAAACAAAGCCCAAGGAAGAACATTGAAATAACTCTTTATTTGCAAGTACCTAACTCTGTATTTTCTGAGTATATTTAGTTATATCTTGGAATAACTTATTACTTAACGAATTGCATTCTAGCGCTGCCCGCTTAACTATTAAAGTAGGTGACAGGTTAGGCAGTGGATGTATGGAGATCAGTAAATAAAAGATTTCAGTCTCAGCGGTTGATATTAGAAAAATGTATTGTCCAAAATACATACCCTAATACACTGATACGTCTACTAATTAATATTTTATAACAACACATTAAATTTAAAATGTGAAAAAGTAAATTAATAACCTGGACGTCAACACAGACAAGATAGAAGTAAGAATAAAATGTTGCCAGTACATGTACCTGAAGGGCGATTCAGAACGTTCGATAAGCCATTCGGCTTGGGTTTCGGCTAGATTTTCTATTCATTTTTAAATTAATGTGGCATTTTGATCGGATGTCGATATGTCAGTTCGGTTACAAATATAATTAAAGATCATAATAAAATAGTTTCATCGGATAAATCCACGTAGTTATAATTCAATTAATATGTAAAAGTTATCGAATCGTAACCCAATCCGTAACCGAATGGTTCTGAATCGGGGGGCTGGTCACGTTCCAAAATTACCACAAAAAGGTTTCACTACATAATCGATAATTAACATTTATAACACTAACAAAGTGTGTTATCCTAAATATAATTTATGATCAATCCTCCTAATTAGTTAAATAGGCTTAATAGTATAGCTACAAGTCACTAAATTACCATATCTATTTATGGACACAATACGGATTTCATATAAACTTCTGCAAAAATAAACGCGGAAAAAAATCCCACATTGCTTTTGTAATTCTTAGCACGACCCAAATACATTCTCCCTTCTGCAACATCTAGGTATGAAGCTATAAGTAGAAACTCGTGAAGATGTGAATGCTTTTGGTGCATTTGATAACACAAACGTCGTATCCAATGAGTGGATTAAAAATTCTTGGAAATTAAATTGAGTTTAAGCACAACTCATACAAATAGAATACATACAAGGTATGAGAGTACATTTAGACATGTAATTAGCATCAAATTTTCTTTTCACTAAAAAAAATAATTGAAATTTTGTTAGTGTCAGTAGACATCTTCAGAGGTCAATCTTAGATAATTATGGTGCTTATATAGGACATTTAAAAAAATATAACACCTTAAAATGTGAGCTTATCGTTAAAAAGGGGTCATCATCATCATCATCATCATCTATACTAATATTATATAGCTGAAGAGTTTGTTTGTTTGAACGTGCTAATATCAGAAACTACTGGAGTAGTTTATACGTTAGATAGCCTATTTATCGAGGAAGGCTTTAAGGTGTAACTTACAAGTCCAGCGCCAGAATGAAAAATGTAGCGAAAACGGAAGATTTTTTGTTCCTTTCGAGAACTTCCGCTGCGTAAACCGTTTAAGTTACAGAAAAATCATGTAAGACGAGATTATTCTGCATAAACAGTTCTATAATTAAGTCCGCAACAGCATATATCTATCTTATATGGATTACTCGCTATAACCTTTTTATGTTAATAATTTTGGTAAAAAATAATGCACTATTTTCAAGGTGATAATACACACGGGTATTGATTCTTATCAAAATAAATAAATTCATTATCACAAGCATTTAATTTTGAACAAATCTGGCCTCCCAGTTGATCATTGTTTTCAATAAATATGTTACAAGCTAAGTATCACATTTTTTAAATAACTCCGCATCAAAATAATGTTGTACTGGGGTTGTACCTACAACGTGAGCTTTATGGTTGCTATAGTCTCTCACTGTACATACTAATTATAATTATAAATTATAAAGCTGAAGAGTTTGTTTGTTCGTTTGAACGCGCTAATGTCAAGAACTAGTGGAGCGATTTGAAAAACTCTTTTTGTGTTGGATACCTTATTTATCGAGTAAGGCTTTAGGCTATTGAACATCACGCTGTGACGGGAGGAGAGGAAGCAAACTCAAAAAGCGCGGACGAAGTCGCGGGGAACCGCTAGTCATCCAATATGAAAGCTAGACTCGTATCTATTGGTGCAGGATTTTCCATTCTTTACGCTCTTCCGCCATTGCCTTGATCTTTTGATACAAAACAAAATTATATTTTCGCTTTATTTGATGCTTATAGATTATTCTTGGTCTTCCCCTCTTTCCTTCTCTCTTCTATTCTTCCCTCTATTATGGTTCCGATGAATCTGTCGTGTCGTTTCAAGTGTCCCAACATTCGCCTTTTCTACTCTTAATTATTTCTATCAGTATTATCTTGTCCTTTACTATGTCCCAGACTTCTTCATTCGTTTTTAGGGTTCCGTAGTCCGACAAGGAACCCTTATAGTTAGGTCATGTCCGTCTGAGTGCAGTCCTGCTTAGAGGCTAAGTAATAGAAAACTGTAATTTAGCATAGCTATGTATCCCGCAGTTCCTATCTTCCTGCCAAAGTGGTAAAATTTTTTGGGGCTACAAGTAAAGTAAGGAAGATTTTCTTTTCCCGCCTAACTTGTCGTTTGGGGTATAGTTAATAGGTCTTTTAAAATTATTATGAGTTTGCAAGAATCATTTTTCGATTAAGTTGCCAGTTTCCATAACATTCAGTTTAAAATACTAACTTTTGTACCTACATACCACACCCACTTCCGCCTGAACAGTAGTAGGTTAGGTAAAAATTTACACCATAGCATATTTATGAAGAATCTAGAAGTTAAAACTATCACGGCTATGATTAGTAAACGAATCATAGAGTTGTAGTCCATAAACTTAAAGCAATTGATTATCATACATAGTAGACACGGAACCCTTCGTGCGCAAGTCCGACTCTCACTTGGCCGGTTTTAATATCTCCACCTAGTTGATTCTCTATCTTCCTCCAGCATCACATCTCAAACGCCTTAAATAAATCTATAAATGTTTACCCATCCAAAGCTACATATAGCTTTGGATGGGTAAACATTCTGGTTTCAACAACAATGGTTCTGTGAACTTCTTATCATTTTCCGAATAATACCTATCTGTTAACAACCCATTGTATTCTAATATGCCTGCATAGGTATATTAGCATCTAGACAGCACTGGTTACTTCTCACGAAGTGGAGCCACGGCATGGCTATATCGATTGCTAGTTCTTGGTACGGTAATAAAACGACCGAGAGGTCTAATTATAGTGCAGGCGCACTCAAACGCCTTATGTCACATAGTACAAGGTTACTTTGCCTAGGAAATTAGTTCTAGACGGGTTTCCGAAAGCGGGCAGAAGAAAGTACTTTTACTGAGAGCACTCGTATTGCGACTTGGCACAGTTTCCACGGGAGAGATGGTGGTGGACGCGCCAGCCATACGGCGCCTCGCGGGCTTTCCATTGCCAAGGGAGGGGTGACGGATTGATTAGATATCCAAGTTCGATTTTATTAATGTTTTGTCTTAGATACCTTAAAATCGGGCAACTGTTAACCTTTGCTATTATTTTCCAATGTGATAGTATCGACACATCAAAATAAAGTTTGTGATCTCTTTGGGAAATGAAAATCTTTTTTGTCGCATTAAATGATATCATTACATATTTTTGTTATTATTATACTATTTCAGGGTTTTAATGTTATAAAAACACACACAGTACATTTAAAGAAAACAGCTTATGTTAGTGAACACATTTTTACAAGTGTGTACCTATAAGTTCTATTTTTTTTTTTTTATTAACGTTACCGTCCGAAAATCACAGAAAAGAAAGGACATTTAGGCCAAACAATTTCTTTTTGGAGTCAGTTCGTCATCAGTCGTTTAGAAACATAATTATATGATACAATAAAAATAATGACATTTGATGGGGGGGGGGGGGCTGGAATTCTCAAGTTCCATCTGTGTAATGCCAAAAGTTTCAGAATAAAGTGACTGTGACATACGGACGGACGGACAGACTTGACGAAACGACGAAACTATAAGGGTTCATGATACCAAATAAAACTTAAAACAATGGTAAAACTGAAATAGCAAATAGCTTCAGTCATTATTCAATTCAAAAAATAAAAATTAGCACCAAATTAAATGTAGGTCACAAAACGTGATTAGCAGCTACCAATCTCCTCGATGGTTAGCTGGCAGGTAAAAAAAGATGAATTAACTAAAATTAACACTCAAAATAAAAGGTTAAAAAATATTTTTTTTTAAATGTTTTGCTTAAAATATGTTTTATTACTCAGGGGATTTAATTATGACCATACGTCGTGAACTAAGATAATGTATCGTTCCGCTATTAACAAACGAAGAAAAGAAGTCAACGTCTGTTTTCAGTAAAGTGAAAACAGACGTTGACTTCTTTTCTTCGTTTCTTTCTACCCCGAATAAGTAATTTTCTGAACAACTGACAGCTGTTTAAATTTGACATTTTCAAATCACCTGTATACTTTATGATCTTTACTAATGTTATAAAGCTGAAGAGTTTGTTTGTTTGTTTTAACGCGCTAATCTCAGGAACTACGGGACTGATTTGTAAAAATATTTTTGTGTTACATAACTTATTTATCGAGGAAGAGGAGCTTCCGTTCCGTACGCAGCGTAAACCGTTTAAGATACATAAAAATATGAAGGGATTATTCTGCTTAAAAAGTTCTACACTAGAGGCCTGAACATTATTTGCTTATCTGATATGGTTTACTCATTACAAACATTTTATGTTCATAAGTTTGATGAAAAATAATGCACTTTACGCAAAAGCAAACTTTTTTTAAGGTCATATATAATTTTTATTAAGTTTATTCACCAAGTTCTCGTAAAATCTACTCTCATGTCAAAGGCAAAAATCGTGTTGACAGATGTAATTTTCTAAATACGTTTTATTATAGGTACAATTTATATACAGTTTTTAGTTTACACTCTGGCATACCTGATGTAGATGAAAAAAACAAAAAAAAATTGTCGACATTGAGATCGCATCTGAAACATAACCGGGAAAATAAAATATAATATTGATTCATAACAAAAAATATATGTTTATTTCACATCACAAAAATC
Organism: Pyrausta purpuralis; assembly: GCA_963924145.1. Lineage (NCBI taxonomy): Eukaryota > Metazoa > Arthropoda > Insecta > Lepidoptera > Crambidae > Pyrausta > Pyrausta purpuralis. The sequence continues at coordinate 9,085,873 of OZ001649.1, read as the reverse complement.
CGTTAATATTTATGCAATACTATTAAAATGTGCAACTAATTATTCATGACATAACAATTCATTTAATCCTAAAATCCAGACAACCTTTAGGTAAAGGAATAAATTATTCATAACAAGGTGCAGTTTCTGCGAAGATGCAGACCTTGAAGTAATTTAAATAATAACTTAATAAAAAATATTAGTGTTAGAAATGTTAAAACTCAGTTTATTAATGCGTCGTTCCCATGTCACTGCCTTTCTTAGAGTAGTATACAGGCACAGCTCTATACAAAAACTTCACGTTATGTTATTACATAACGTCATCATTTTATCAGGATTTTATTGTCTTTATACACCGGCTGATTATTATTATCGAAATAATAAAATTATACAATGCACATTTGACAAAAAAATCGTATAAATACGTCGAACAAGTATGCATCAGTCATAATTCATTGGATCACATTGGACAATAAGGTGAGAGCAAAGTAATACATAGTGCATTTTGAAAAGCTTTACTTGTTGCAATCGTTAGTGTAGTCCATGATACATATAAGCAATGATGTAATTTTAAACTAAAGTTAACTGTTTTCAGCTATTCAACATGAGGACTTTCGTTGCTTTGTTTGCCCTGCTGGCCGTAGCAGCCGCCAACCCCCTGCCGCTTGTGCAGATCATCGTGAACGTGGACGCCCCCGGTTATGACAACCCCGTCGTCGTTGAAAAGCCCGAGGCCATTGAACAGCCCGAGGTTGTCCCCGGACCCATCATTTTACCCACCCCGGTGTTCCCCGTCTTGCCCGGAAACCCCATCGTTCCTGAGCCTATTGAGCTGCCTACCCCTGAGCTCCCCATCGCTCAACCCGACCCCATCCAGCTGCCTGCTCCTGAACTGCCCGTAGTCGTTCCTGAGCTCCCCGAAGGCATCCTTATCCCTGCACCCGTTGCCCCCGTGGTAATTCCTGACGAAGTAATCATGCCTACTCCTATTGCCCCTGTGGTGATCCCTGATGGTATTGCTCTACCCGCCCCTGTTGCACCCGTGATCATCCCCGACGAAATCTCCCTGCCCACCCCCATTGCCCCCGTAGTGATCCCTGATGGTATCTCCATGCCTGCCCCCGTCGCCCCTGTGATCATCCCCGATCAAATTAGCCTGCCTACCCCTGTCGCTCCTGTAGTTATCCCTGATGGTGTCTCCATGCCTGCCCCCGTTGCCCCTGTGGTCATCCCCGATCAAATTAGCCTGCCTACCCCTGTCGCCCCTGTGGTAATCCCTGACGGTATTTCTCTACCTGCCCCAGTTGCCCCCGTGATCATCCCTGAGGGAATCGTACTGCCCACCCCCGTTGCCCCCGTGGTTGTTCCTGAAGGTGTGGCCCTCCCTGCACCGGTCGCGCCCGTGATCATCCCAGAGGCTGTCGTGCTCCCTGAAGAGCTGAACTAAGTTATGAGTCAACTACTGCGCCTTAAAAACCACCTAAGCTTGTATATAAACCGCGCTGATGAAACTATGAAACTATGCAATGTATCCTAATATTGATTTTTCAGTTCCGTGATATTTCCAATAAATATTTAATTTAAATAAAAATTAGTTTTCTTTTTATTGTACATCAATAGAAACACTACCTAGAATCAGTAGCACATGAGCAGTTCATAAAATCAATTAAAACAATACATAACTTTTGCTGTATACGTTAATCAGAGTAAGTTCAACAATATCATCAGATACAACTGAGATATTTTTTTGACAGATTAGACAGGTATAGGAGTTTGAGCTATAGGATGGCTTTAAAATGTCTTTTGGCTATTCTTCTACTCGACAGGTCGAGTGGCTAGCACACTGGTTTCAAGCGTCGCCATCTCGTGAGGTTCCGGGTTCGATTCCCGGTTGGGTCAATGTAGAAAACGATAATCAATCAATCAATCAAATCATTTATTGCATGTCACATTACATAAGATGGTATAAAAGTTTCAAAGGTACATGTGACGCCCTGCGCATGGCATAGCAACATTATGGGGCTATTTAACTATTATTTTAAGTACATAACATATATTATATTTTTTTACATTACGTCTTCTACATACAACAAATAACATTCTTAAGAGGTGTTGAAGTACATATATATTTTTAAATATAATTATTTTATGACTATTGCTTATATAATTTTGTCATTAAAAACTCTTGGATGTTGTAATAACATTTGTTTATGAGGAAGGCTTTCAATGTTGTTGTGAATAATTTTTGGTTTTTATAATTTTTAATATAATTAGGTATGTGGTTGTATATTTTTACTAGCATGTAATGGGGGCTGGACGTAACTAATTCCAATTTAGAAAAGGGAACTATCAGTTTATTTAAATTTCTATTATTTCATTTAAATCCTGCAATTTTTGTGTAAAATTCTGGGTATTTTTTGACAAATTTACATGATTCTAGTATGTTAATAGAAGTAAGGGTCAATATTTTATTTTTAACAAAATGTGGTCTACATGATTCCATTTGGTCCAAGTTTATTAATATCCTGAGGCACTTCTTTTGTAGGACAAAAACTTTGTCTACATCACACGAGTTTTCCCACAGAATAATGCCATATGTAAGTCTGGAGTGCGCATATGCGTAGTAAGCCGTATGAGCAGTTTTAAAATCCGTCACTCTTTTTAACCGACTTCAAAAAAGGAGGAGGTTATCAATTCGACTGTATGTTTTTTTTGTATGTTTGTTACCTCATATCTCAGTCGTTTGTCGACCGATTCGTTAATTTTTTTCACCTACTTAGAGGGTATACCTTCTAGTTGGTCCCATATAATTTCTACCATCTTGGTGTAATTGAGGGAAACCCTCAAATTTTAAAGGCACGTATAGTGTTTCTTTACTTGAATCTTAATGTTGACATGTTGTTACGTCTAATAGTCAACATCTTGAGGGGCTGAGCTGATGGTGGAACTCCTTAACGCTTAGGAGTTCAGTAATTATAATGAAATAACTTATAATAGTTACTTTGTAGCTTCTTAAAAAACACAGTTATAAAGTGCCCCCCCCCCCTATTCTCCTGTAATCTCTTAAAATGAAGAAATAAAATTAACTTTAAAAAAAGTAAAAACCGACTTCAAAACCAAAATGCACTAAAAATTCTTAAATAAACTCTTGACGATTGAAAGGAAAGGAAGCCATTTTAGGCAAACAATTTCTTTTTGGAGTCGGTGCCATCACTTTGACCATAAAGCATCAACTATCACGGCAATTTTTAGTCCATTTTGATTTTGAAGTCGGTTTTTACTTTTTTTAAAGTTAATTTTATTTTTAGATGCAGTAAAGCATATGTAAATGATGACATTTTATTAAATAATTGCTGAATGTGGCCCTTCCAGTTTAGGTGGGTATCCAAGTTTATTCCTAACAAAGTAGCAGTATTTACAGTCTCTAGTTTTATATTGTTTTATGAATAAGATATTTCAAATGAAGTTTTCTGGTAAGGTTTAAATTGAATAATTTTAGTTTTGTTTAAATTAAGTTGCAGATTATTACCTTCTAACCAATTTACTATGTTCTCTTAAGTGTTATTTAATCTACTTTTTAATTCATTATAATCTGAACAAGGAATCAAGACAGAGACGTCGTCAGCATAAAGGATGCATTGTTCACCCAGCACGTCTGGTAGATTGTTAATATATATTAGGAACAACAAACATCCCAAGACGCTACATTGAGGGATAGACCCAGTAACATGTACTTTATCTGATCTTGCATTAGTAATTGCCCCAGTCTCAAAGTTTGTATGTTCTATGTCAACAAGTTGATAGTGGTTGGTGAGGTAAAATTTAAACCACGCATAGGCCACTCCCCTTACACCTGTTTCATAGAGCTTATTCAGTATTTTTTTGTGGCAAACCCTATCATAGGCTTTACTCATGTCGAGTAAGAGACCTACGGCGATTTGTTTGTTATTTATTGTTTCATATATATTTTTTGTGAACTTATAGATGGCCAAAATTGTAGAGTAATTTTTCCTAAAGCCATTCTGATTTTCATGTAAAATGTTGAATTTTTCATAAAATGAGTATAGACGATTTATCATAGCGGATTCAAATATTTTAGATGATGTTGGTAACAAAGCAATTGGACGGTAATTATTCACGTCAGTTGTTTTTCCTTTGTTGTGTACCGGTTTGATAACAGATATTTTCAGGGCATCTGGGAAGATTCCTTCTGAAAATGATTGATTAATTAGTATCGTGTATGGGACAGTGAGGAGATCCACACAATGTTTTATTAAATTAGGGGGAATTTCGTCAATGCCGAAGGATGTTTTATTTTTAAGATTATTTATAATGATTTTTGTTTCTTTAATTTGTCTCGGGCTTAAAAAGAATTTATTTTCTATTATATTGTGTGTTGGTCTGTTATTGTTAATAGATTTTTTATGAGATTTTCCAATAGAAGCAAAAAATGAGTTAAATTCATTTGATATAGCTATGGGGTCACTAATCGTATTGTTGTCTGATTATTTAATATGAATATTTTTATTTCTCCTGTTTATTTTATTTCTTTCATGATTTATAATTTGCCACATAGATTTAGTTTTGTTTTGTGAGTGTTCAAATTGATGATTATTTTGGAGTTTTTTGGCTGTGTTGACTGCTTTTTTAAGTATTTTTGAATATTTTTTATAGTGTTCCTTTAAAGGTTTATTTTTAGATTTTGATATTAGTGAACGTAAGAATCTTTTATATCGGCAAGATATTTTTAGTCCCAATGTGAGATGAGTCTTTAGTTTAGTTTTGTACCTCGTTAGTTTGATAGGTATACACTTATTTAGGAATTTTGCAAAATTTCACTGAATTTGTTATAATTTGTGTTCATATCCATAAAGGGTTTTAGTACATCATCCCAAACTATATTAGAAATATCATTTTTAAACTTATTTATGTTCACTCCATTATATATTCTTTTGTATTTTATGAATTGTTTTAGGTCAGCAGTGTTGCGGGGAACTGAACATAATAAGCCTTTATGGTCGGAAAACCCAAATTCCGTAACCATAATTTCTGTGTTTTTGGTGTTGAAATTAGAAAACAGTAAATCAATGCATCTAGCGCTAGTAGGAGTGATTCGAGTGGGTTCTTTAATTTTTTGGTAGAAATTATATGATAACATTAAGTTTTAAAACCTACTTTTTTCATTGGTAAGAAAATTTACATTGAAGTCACCTCCTATTATAATGTTTTTGGAGTGATCTTTTTTTGCAACCAATTTAAGTAATTTATCTAGATAAGCATAAAATACTTCAACCTCTCTTTTACTATCTGGCCAATATGCATTTATAATTAATAAATTTTTCTTAATCAATTCTATTGCACTTATCTTAAAAATCATTTCAAGAGACATTAAGTTAATATCTATTCTTTCACAGTATTCTAAGGTATTTTTTATTAGAATAGATGAACACAATGTAAAGTTATTTATTTTCATTAAATCAGATTTTATATTTTCTATATTGTCTCGGGTCTGGGTGTTGTGGTACCACCGTTGTGTCTGATTTCCATAACACAAGTGCAATTAGCTACTTATTTTGGAATCAGAGCAATGTATGTGATTGGTGTCCAATATTTATATTTATATCTGTATCTTCTGCTCTACTAGATATAGTAATGAAACTTACTAACAATGAAGCTGTATAATTGAGGCAATTTTTCTGTATTTATTTTATTTTATTAGGATTTAAATCCAGTAGCCAAAACTTTAAAAAAAAGTAAAAACCGACTTCAAAACCAAAATGCACTAAAAAATCTTAAATAAACTCTTCACCATTGAAAGGAAAGGAATCCGTTTTAGGCAAACAATTTCTTTTTGGAGTCGGTGCCATCACTTTGACCATCAAGCATCAACTATCACAGCACCGACTCCAAAAAGAAATTGTTTGCCTTAAACCGATTCCTTTCCTTTCAATGGTGAAGAGTTTATTTAAGACTTTTTAGTGCATTTTGGTTTTGAAGACGGTTTTTACTTTTTTTAAAGTTTATTTTATTTCTTTATTTTTAGTGATTACATAAGAGGGGGGGGGGGGGGGGAGTTGCACCTTATGATTCTATTTTCTACGAAGTTACAAATTACCTATCATAAGTTTCCACCATCAGCTCAGCCCCACAAAATGTTGACTATCAGACGTAACAACACGTCAACATTAAGATTCTAGTAAACACCAAGATCCCATCATCAGATCCCAAAATGGAAAAAATGGGACCAACTAGAAGGTATACCCTCTAAGTAGGTGAAAAAAATTTTCGATTCGGTCCACAAACGACTGAGATATGAGGTAACATACATACAAAAAACAAAAAAATGATAAAAAAAACATACAGTCGAATTGATAACCTCCTCCTTTTTTGAAGTCGGTTAAAAAACCAAAATCATATGAACACGTTTGGTGCAATAGTTAGCGCTTCTGACTACTGAACCAGCGGTCGCGGGTTCGAATCCCGCAGGGTGCCAATATGTGTATGATGAGCCCGAACATTTACACCTATCTCTGATTTTTAATTAGATAGACCATAATGACACCTTCAATCGCACTTTTATGTTATATTTTTGCAAGGATATTCTAATTGTGTTGTTTGTATCAATTCAATTGTTGGGTATCAATTGAAGTTCAATTAAGGTAGGTAACAATAAAATTTGGGCTAATCGCCCGTAATTGAATAGTTATTGCTATTTACAACTTTCTATAAATACATTATTAGACATCAATGATGGTATTGGTAGGCGACATGATTTATTTTTTGTATTTTTTTAATAAAACTGTTTGATTTCATGCTAATAAACTTCTGCATAACACAAATTTTAACTATATCTATTTCTATTTTATAATTAAAAATTTTTTCATAACAATGATTGAATTAAAATTGAATCAGTCGATTATTTAGGAACAACACTATTTTAAAATTAAATTGTTACTTAAAGTTTAATAATAGTAGTTAAATTCATCGTTGGTCAGCAGTTGTAAAAAATAGTAAAAAAGTAAAGTTAGCCTGGAACATCCCACTGCTGGGCAAAGTCCTTACCTCAACTATAAGGTAGTTTGAGCCATACTCCATCACCACGCGGGCTCAGTGCGGGTTGGTGGAGGGGTGTTTGCAAGGCAAGCGACTACCCCTGCTGTCAGATTTTATCGAGCCGCTCTGACTAGGCTTAACGACACTGTAAAAAATAGATACTACGAAATAGTTATAACATTACAATCAAAAATTCAAGTTAGAGCAAACAGCGATAGCGTTGCGTACGTGGCAATCAAAGGTAGATTAAAAAGAAAAGGGTTGGAAAGGTAATGTTTTTATTTGCGTAGTTATCACTTGTGTGACCTTACCATTATAACTATTATATGGTCGTAAAGCTGATAAGCAATAGATACACCAAACACCTTATTATCTTTCTAATTTGTATCATACTCTTGTGGTATTTACAAAACAACTCGTTGACGTGAATTTTGGTAAAATGCTTTATGATTTACACAACGATACGCTAGGTTGTATTAAAAAAGTAAATGATGTCGATAAGGTTTCTTAAATTTCAACAACTTAATATAATTACAGTTATAAAATTGGTTGGTACTTATTTCTTAGATCTACATGTACGTACAATGTATTGCACTGAATAAAATATTGTCCTGTAAAACTGTAAAACCTTACACAGTCTTCCTCTTCCCCTTTGGAATTGCCAATATGCACTGTATTTGCAACTAAGTAACAGTTTTTATTAGATTTGAACGTTTGAATTATCGACACAATACAATAGATAACAACTAGCAATAATTTTAACAAGTGTATTGATGACGGCCAGTTTCCAAGTTTAATGAAAGTAAAATAATACCGCTTTTCAAATTGGGTGACAAAAGTGACCCCTCAAACTTCCCGCCATTATCGATTCTGCCAGTCTTGAGTAAATTATATGAAAATGTTATATTCAATCACATTTTAGCACACTTTTCATCGAACAAGTTATTGCGTAATAAACAATTTGGTTTCACTGAAAGTAGAAGCACTACGGATGCCAGAGTTGCTCTTTTGACACATGTATTTCATGCCTTTGTTAAAAGGCATGATACTTTAGGTATTTTCTGTGATCTAAGGAAAGCGTATGATTGTGTGGATCATAAAACATAAGTTAAAAAAATAAATTTAAATAATACTCTTCCTCAAGTATTACATTGGTTTCTATTAAAAGTCATATGGTTTTAAATGTATTATATACTCACACTTTCATATTTTATATTCATAAAGATGAAATAAGAAACTAAAAATTGCGAACGGGTGGGACTCGAATCTACAACTTTCTGGCTAAGCGGGCCAAACGCTCTTACAATTGAGCTACCGTGCTGTCAGTCTGACCCTGCGAAACTTTTAGCCTCTTATTGATACGTTTATTTTATTTCATAATTTCTAGTTATTACTCATAAGTCCAAAAACTACTGGACAGATTTTGTTGAAATTGACACTGTATCCTAAATTGAACTACACCTGATTAAACTAAAAAGAATCATCTTGTTATGACTTCTCATTTTCGAGAAATCCTGAGACAATATAAAACATACATACACTTACGATATTTTGCACACGTGCTAAGAAGCCTGAATAGATCAACATAGTAAAATTTTATCTAATTCTGACTATACCATATACATACAGGTCGAATAGATTACCTCCTTTTTTTGAAGTCAGTAAAAAGACGTTCTACAATACTCCACTCCTACTCCACTACCAAGAGAACAAAAAATCATTACTACGTTATTTGTATGAGAGGTCATCATCATCATACATCAGACGGACCAATATTCTATCTTTTAAGGTTGAATTTCAATAATGCCATATTTTCGAAGATGTTTTTTTAGTATCATGGTAAATTCCTCCTTTTTTTTGAAGTCTGTTAAAAACTGTCTATAAAGCTTAAAACAACGCATCTGCCTTGATGCCTTGAAAACGCCTAATTTGAAACTAAAAAGCTTAAAACAACGCATCTGCCTTGATGCCTTGAAATGAATAACGCCTAATTTGAAAAGTCAACTTACGTTTTAACATTACGCGTGACGTTTACGCTATCCACCGAAGTGTTTTACAACTGCAGTGGGCCAGGTAGTTATTAATTATAGAATAAATTCAACTTGAATATTAATAATGCTTCGCTATCCAATGGTTTAGAATGTTTTTAACTCTCACATGAAATAATTTCATGTTTTATGCCCAGTTAGCCAGATAGTTGCAGGTTAGAGTCCCGCCCATGCGCAATTTTGGGTTTCTTATTTCATCTCAGGAATATAAAATGACACTGTGAGTGTTAAAAACCATTGGATGGCGAAGCGTTATCAACTTCCAAGTTGAATCTATTCTGTAATTAATAACTACTCGGCCCACTGCTGTTGTAAAACAGTTGGGTAGATAGGGCAGACGTCACGCGTAATGACGTTTTTCTTATTTTAATTCGTTTTCAAACGAAATTTACACACCACATTCAAGCGAGCGACTCAAAAATAATCGCTCGTGATCGCTTAAATTGGACATCCGATCGGTGGAGTAGTATCATTTGGAGTGAAAAGTCCAAATTGGAAGAAACAGTCGGCGGTTAGAGGAAGAAAGTGATTCGGAGCAGAAATGAGGTATTTCTACTGATTGCCTCAAACGAAAAGAAGTTTTCGACGTCTCTTATATACAGCTGCACGTCAGTACGTCAGTAGTGTTGGTGGTATGCCATTTATGGATGATTCTATCAATGCTGCGAGGTAATAAAACATTTTGGAAGATATTTTACTGCCCTCTATTCCGTCACTCAAGCATCAAGATTCCTTCATTTTTCAACAGGATTGTGCTTCCTGCCATACTGCAAGCACAACAAAGACGTGGCTAATGGCGAAGAGCATCCCTACAATCAAATGACCATCTTACAGCTCGGACTTATCGCCGATCGAAACCCTGTGGTGGAAAATGAAAAAAGATCTTCGTAAAATCCATCAAAATCGAAGAGCGACTTGATGGCTCTTGGCTGTTTAGTAGTCAATTACGTCTGAGCAGTATGCAGCGTTGTTTGCAACCATACCTCTTCGCATTAAAGCTGTCATTTAGAGCAAAGGCTACACAACTAAGTGTTAGACGAACTATTTTGCGTCAGTGACCGGGGTAGACGAATACTTAATTTTTTAGAGTATTTTTTTATGTTATATAAAACCATGAAATAATTCTCATGATAACTTTGTAATGGTATGTCCGATTTTAATAACTCAAAAAGTTTATAGATACTTATTTAGTCCTGTCGTATATAATGTCGTAAGCGCGTCTATATCACCTGTAGTACAGTATATACATACAGTATATACATACATACAGTATACACCTATAGTACCTGGACTTTGGATAAGACTTAATACCGAGGTATGAAATCTGTAGCTTACTGTGTACCGGTGCTAATATTGCATATTTGTCCCCGTCTGGTGTAGTGGTCGAGAAATCGCCTACTACGCAGCGGGTGCGGGTTCGATCCCCGCACAATACAAACATTTGTGTGCATGAAAATGTCTGTTTGTATTGGTCTGGGTGTTTTTCTATGTATATCATGTATGCATTTTCAGACAAAAAGTATTAAAGTATTATATCCGTTGTCTGGCACCCATAACACAAGCTTTGAGTAGCATACTTTGAGGCTAGATGGCGATGTGTGGGAATGTCCAAAGGATATTTATTTATTATTTATTTATTTATTTCAACTTAAAAAAACCGGCCCAGTGCGTGTTGTACTTGCGCATTGAGGGTTCCGTGCCAACTTTAACTAAATTGAGGGTTCACTTACTTCCAGTTAGCCAAAATACCTGCACTATATTTTGTTGACAGTACTGATTTTTTAAGAGATTATTATTGTAAAACCCTTACTGCACTGTGGTGTCGGACATTGCATTTATGTTTACACAATAATCATAGCAAATCGTAGACACAGCTGACATTGCTTATTTCCCTTTATCTGCCGTCTGCATTATTCCGAATGTGTTTATTTTTAGAACAACCGAATTAAACTGCTTGGATAAGTTGATTCCAAAGTTCCCTACCTTCTTTAACCTGCTTAGGGCCTACAAACACACCTAAGACTCATCAGTACCAAATTGAACGTCTTTATTCTCAACTCACTGAATTTGGGCAATCAAAGATTTATTTAATAACCTCAATGTTCGGAGTGGCCACTAGACTGAGCAATAGACAATCTAACACGGCGTGATGGCTGGTGTTCCAAGATCACGGCGCGGAGTCTGCGTTTCCACGCCGCCAGCATAACTGATCTCCAGGGTCACAGACGGTTTGGGAATAACTTACTTAACTTACTTAATAACTGCATACAATCGCACCATTTCGACTGGTTGAACGTTGGAGTAATTTTGCGTCATTTTCTCAAAAACACGGACAATTTACATACGCGATGTTTTCGTCACAACTGAGGTGTGACGAAAACGGCGAAAAAATAGATGCGGCAGCAGGGCGGCACGCTAAAAAGAGATAACCGCTACAGGCGGTTTCTTACGGTAGCGGCCTAAGAAAAAAGAAATAGAAATATGTATATTTATTTGCATTCGAAGAGGGTTACATTTATGTTAATATAGGATTGCGGTGCTTTTGTAGGTATCACTTGATCACAAGCTAGACGGTAGGGCGTAGTTTATTTTGAACACCGTGATGAGTTAATTATATTTTTTTCCAATATTTTTTAAGTGATTCATGATAAGAACACTGTAGGTACTATATGCACATCTAAAAATAACGAACGGATTGAAATCAACACCCTGTATTGGCTTCTGTCAGAGAACACAGACTGCTTGACAGACATGCTTATAAGAGAACCTTAAACTCTTGATTAAATACCCATCTGTTTTAAAAGAAATAAAGTTTTCTTAACTTCCTCCTACCTCTTAGGAAATGCTAGCGCCCCCCCTGTTAATGTCATCTATTGGCCAGAAGATCCTTTTCGCACTATAATCATTTTCTTGTACAATTCTTTTGTTTCAGAGTGCTTTTTCTGAGTCGGATAAAATTGACAGTATATGAAATTATGATTGATTTGATAGTGCATAGTTTAAATTATCGCAAGACAAAAATTAAGTACAAAAACGCAAGTACAAATATCAAAATTATTAAAGTTACGGCAATTTTAAGTTAAAAAATATATATTAACATAGCCCACAAAATATTGTGATTGTACTTTAAATATTGTGAGCTCCTGCGAAAAATTCTAAATGTGAAGAAAACTACGATTAGGTACAACTAAATACTTATTAGCTGTTTTATGATATGACAAGGCGATTTACCGCAATTCTTTTTTATTACAATTTATCAAAGCTATTATGAATGAAGCCGGCCGATTATATTATCAGTCCAATAAATTATATGACGTATAATATAATTGTAAATTCGGAACCCAATTTTTGTATAAATAGCCGGCAGAAGTATCTTGGAGCATAGTTTTCACTAGATACTATTGAAAATCAGGTAAGAGCAAACTGATACTTTTTATACTCCATCTAATTGTAGGTACATAGTTTGTGTATACCATACCATTTGAATTTGTTTTTTTTAACATTTATTTATACAAGGTGTTAGAAATGACTTAGATCCCTACATTATGAACGGGTAGATTTCCTCGTAACCGGTTATCAACTTTTTTAGATACGTACATAACATAAGTCGACAAAAATATTAATGTTGACTTCCCGTACTAAATCGGTCACTTGACCGGTCTGAAAGCCCTTTTTGCATTTCTCGACCAATGTTTCTAAGATAAAGTTGTTAAGTTGATGATTTTGATAAGTTACCTACCTTCATAAAGATGAAATAGGAATCTCAAAAATATTGCGCACGGGTGGGACACGAACCTTCTTCTTGGCTAACCGGGCCAAACGCTCTACCAATTCTGTGCAAATTTTTAGTTTCTATTTTCATCTTTATGAATACGAAATATGACACTGTGAGTTTTAAAAACATTCTAAACCTCGTTCCCTACCTCTTAATAGGTTATTCTGTAACACTTTGTGTATAGGTATCTAAATTTGATCTTTTTTCCAGCTAAAACATGAAGACCTTCGTTGCTTTATTCGCCCTGCTGGCCGTCGCCGCCGCCAACCCCCTGCCGCTTGTGCAGATCATCGTGAACGTGGACGCCCCCGGTCATGACAACCCCGTCGTCATCGACAAGCCCGAAGCTATCGAACAGCCCGAGGTTGTCCCCGGACCCATCATTTTACCCACCCCGGTGTTCCCCGTCTTGCCCGGAAACCCCATCGTTCCTGAGCCTATTGAGCTGCCTACCCCTGAGCTCCCCATCGCTCAACCCGACCCCATCCAGCTGCCTGCTCCTGAACTGCCCGTAGTCGTTCCTGAGCTCCCCGAAGGCATTCTTATTCCCGCACCCGTTGCCCCCGTGGTAATTCCCGACGAAGTTATCTTGCCTACTCCTATTGCCCCTGTGGTGATCCCTGATGGTATTGCTCTACCCGCCCCTGTTGCCCCCGTGATCATCCCCGACGAAATTTCCCTGCCTACCCCCATTGTCCCCGTGGTGATCCCTGACGGTATTGCTCTACCCGCCCCTGTTGCCCCCGTGATCATCCCCGACGAAATCTCCCTGCCCACCCCCGTTGCCCCCGTCGTTGTACCTGAGGCTGTCGCCCTCCCGGCCCCCATCGCGCCCGTGGTTATCCCCGAGGCTGTTGTGCTTCCTGAGGAGCTCAACTAAGAAGTCAAGATTCAATGGCCAAAGAAGACACCAGCTAGTGGCTATATAAGCAGCGTATAAGAAAACTATGCTTAAAACTATAATAATTATTGATGTTTTGGTTCCATGTTTCCAATAATAAATCAATAATTTTAATTTACTGTCTTTTAGTTTTTTATAACTTCGCTCTAGAAGAGATGGGAGATTACACTTAAATGTTTTTTGTATTGCAAGTTTACGCATAAAGAAACGGAGTAAATGACTAAATAGCATCCTGTAGGTAAATTTAGGAAATGTAACAGTTCCGGTGTAAAGCTTATGTAGAGATCATTAGTGAAGGTGGTTCTAGTTTTACCGACTTCAAGAAAAAAGGAGGCAATTAATTCAAGGTGTATGTATGTGATATCCTTGGAATTTGATAATATGTCTATCTATTAAGGCTTCTAAACACGTGTGCTTGATTTTGTAAGTATATGTATGTTTGTCCACGGATTTCTCGAAAACGGGACGCCATAGCGAGATGATTCTTTTATTTCAGTCAGGTTGATTTCAACTTAGGATACAGGCTAAGTTTCATAAAAATCGGTTTAGTAGTTTTGAGATATAGGTTATAACTAAAAATCATGAAATAAATACCGCCTCAAAAAACTAACTAAAAAGATTAAAAATAATAAAATAACGCCAAAAAATTCATAATATCAAGCTACCTACACCAACTGCAGTCTACACACATCACGCACGGACTCCAAAAGAATTTGTTTCTCCTAAATAGACAAATGCGTTATTTTAATCTTTTTAGTCAGTCTTTTGAAGGCAGTTTAAGTATTTTTTTGTTTATTTCGTTATTTTTAGTTATAACTCATATCTCAAAAACTACTGGACCGATTTAATTGAAATCTGCATTGTACTCTAAGTTGAACTACACCTACGAGTAATTGAACTAAAAAAGAATGATTTCGTTTTTGAGAAATCATAAGACATATATGCAAACAAATGTAGGTACTCTTACGAAATTTTGTACACGTGCTAGGAGCCTTAACAGACCTTTACAGATCAACATACTAATACTTTATCAAATTCTTATCACATACATACGGTTCGGATTGAATACTTACTTCCTTTTTTATTTTTTTATTCTCATATTTTTGAAGACTTTTATCTTACAAAGATATGCCAGTCATCTTTTGCCACTCCTTTTTGAAGTCGGTAAAAAAAAATTGATAAAAAAAACCGCCTTTATAAAAATGACTTAAACACTGTTAAAATTTCTTTAGAAAGGGATGACAGGATGATAATAATAATAATAACTTTATTGCACACCATAAACATAATTACACAAGATAGTATCTAATAAATTCGCTATAAGTACAATTTAGGCGGTCTTATTGCTTGTAGCAATTTCTTCCAGAAAACCTTCAGGTAAGAAAAACCATGAAGAATGAAAGAAGAGGCACGGCGATGAAGTTATTTTAAAAATAATTTGAAGTGGACAGGTTTTTATAAAGAAACATAAAAGAAGATGATAAGTGCACATTATATAAAATTTTATGTCAATAAATGATCATAAAATACACACCAAAATACAAAATATTTAAACACATATATATTTTAACACATTTACATAAAAATATATATGAAGAAATAGGTAAAAATAATAATATATATAAAGAATTTGAGTACGTACGAGGAACATGAGGAGGAAAAAGGAGGCGAAGTGTTTTCGAGGACCGCATATCACGACCCTGAGGCGGCTGCAGGAATTGGAAGCGCTCTTTCAAGTATGGAGGAGATTTAGGGTTGAAAAGAATAGTGTAGAGAAGGGCTGGTACGTGTAAGTCACGACGAAGGCGAATGGGCAACCATTTTAGCTGAGCGCGGTACTCTGAGACATGACGTATTTATGAAGGCGTTCAAGCTTACTTAGGAAGATCTCGTTGAGATCTAAATAGCAGCAATCTGCATAATCCAAAATGGGCAGGAGTAAGGCCTGGAAAAGCGCAACCTTAGTGGGTATTGGGAGGAAATTACGAAGTCTATTTAATGATGCTGCGGCAGCATACACTTTCCTGCTCACCTCAGCCACTTGCTTAGTCCAAGTGAGTGCACTATCAATGTGGATGCCTTATAATTATTTTAATGTCTTCAATTATTTTTGTAAACTAATTAAAGAAATTTTAATGCTGTGAAGTAGGTGATAGAGGAAACCATAATCGATGACAGTGCTCTCAGTGACTAAAAAAATAACGTTGGAGGACCTCTGTCTCCATTTCTCAAGCATTTTTGGTACAAATTTTACGTTGCCGAACTTTACATATTTATTATTAATTAAAAATCGACACTATAGAGTAACTTAATTTAATAAAATAAATAGATAATACAATACGTCATTAAAATGACTCTTCTAATAACTTTTTTGATAACAGCTAGCTATTAGTTATTTCAACGTCCGTTAATAGTTTATGGTGCTGTCGTCGCGCAAGTCCCAATACAAATGCCTGCCATGGATGCCAAATACAAATTAAACTAAAAGTAAAAGAATGAATGCAGTACCTAGCTTATAAATTGACTCGTCGCTGACGTCATTTCATTTAACGAGTATAAACGATGAATAAAGGGATTTAAAAGATGAATCATCTTTTTTATAAAAACCTTCCGTTGCGTCCTGTATGGTGGATACAACCCCATGGGCAGTGACGTGATCGGTCGGAATGCATGAGTCAGGTAGAAGTCAGCCACTCTCCCGTCCCACGGAAAAATAAACAGGTCTTGAACAAGTATTTGTAAATGGCTTTCAAAGTCATAGGTACGAAATTGTTTTAAGCGAATTCCAGTTATGGAACCACCAAGCAGCCCATCTATAAAGATCCGTCTGTGATCCGTATTCTAGAATGTGGGAGTGCAGCGTATATTACAAATAATGATTTGAAATGACTCTCTTACGAAAAGTTCAATGTGTTTTAACATGAAATTAATGGTTTTTTGCAAGCTCATACTCAACTTCAAATTTTCACTATAAAAATCAATAGCTGTATACTAATGAATAATTAAAGAGTATGCAAAGACAAATTGTCTTGCCGCTCTGAATAATATTTATATTATTTTACATTTTAGGTTTATTACTTGATATAATGATCACTAAATAATAATGCTAGAACTAAAAGAGTGCGACCTACAAGTATCATTGGGTAATTTGCGAAGGCTTATTAATTTACTTACAAAATCACATATGTTTAAATGGCCATTAAGGATAGTATCTTTGTGTTTCTAACATTAAAACTGCAGCCACAAGATATAGTTTTTTGGCTCACCTTACCTAACTATTGAAAATAGAAACCGGACAGAATAAAAAAAAAATACCTACATAACTTTTAAATTACTCTCCTACAAAATTTTTACTTCAATATATCATCAAATAGGAAGTCTGATTCACGTTGAAGAAGTAAATGCAATTTTATTTCAGTTTCCTTATTGATTGACTTTGTAGGCTGTATCGGGGTGACGTCATCCGAGTATGCATTTGTACATAGTTGTCTAAAGATAACCATCAACGGGTTCTCGGAACGTCGTCTCGCCTCAGAGAACTCGAGTTTTTGCGCACCTGCTCTTATTCGTAATTTAATCGTGGCATCGCAACGAACGGTGCCATCAATTACAGAGACAGTTTATTTTTTTACTCCAACCTTGCTTATTGGTTTTGATTAATAACAGATCAAGGTGCATCAGGCTTCAGTGCCCTAATGCTGCGAGGTGTACAGAGAGATTGATACTCATTAAGATGGAAATGCATAAACGAATGGAAGGATTCATCACATAGATTCAGTTTTTATTCTAATGGTGTTGTAACTTTCATGTTCTTTCGATAAAAAAAAATGCATGCACTTATCACGCTGTCAATACAAAGATGAAAGCTAATACGGAGCTAGAGCTAGTTTCTCAAAAATTGCTATGAAGGAATGTAGTTATTACGTACCCATCTTTGACCAATCTAATGTTTTTGTATGTTATATAAACTGAGATCAACTAAACACATAATCTTAAAGGCACACTTAGAATAAATGGGAAGTTTTCCCGGTGTGATTGTGTCTACTATCTCGTGTGAGTATCCAGATGATTGCAGACTCTGAGGTCGCGCTATCACTGCTCTTCAGCCCGTCTGGCCTTGGCCCACATCCATGACCTTGTTCCTAGCACTTATCGCCCAGTGCATTAGATTCATAAGCTTGCACACTGCTTATTTAAGCGGCATTCCCTGCCTGTCCGACGCAATGTTGTTGTATCGCGGTAACAGTCTGAGAATAACCTAGTGCAGCTATTTATAGACTGGACGATGCCAATAAACGTATTCTTTATAACATTCTTACTCACATGCTTATGGTGAAAATTACTTTAATGATATCGCCGTAGCAAAAATTTATGAAAGCTGTTGAGTAAAACAAATTTATTTCTAATTTAAGTTATGTTAGGCGTGATGCACAAAGCCACTTAAAAGGAATATATTGCTTCAAACTGCCGATGACTGACAGTAGTCAGTCCGATACAGTTTAATGAACTACAGAATACTGTCTGGGATAACATACAATAACTTAAGATCAAAGATCAAACTCCCTTATTTCTAGCTTGCATGCGCTTTTATACTTAGAAACAAAGTATTACAGATGGCTCTGCTAGGCGGATATCCCTTTTATTTTAATATATCCAATCACTTTAGCACATACAATATATAGGTGGCGCTATAAGCCGGAAATTCGTAAACATATATGTAATATATAAAAAAAAAACATTACTCACAAATTAAATAAAGATGGCGCTGTATGACGGTCATTCGTTGAAATAAAATTTGTAGCGCTTTTGAAAGGATATCCGGTTAGATTTATTTTCATATTTAAAAAAGTAAAAATTGCACTACTGTCAACCGGATATCCTATTAAAGTTAATATCTTTCATAACATTCTTCAATACATCATATAAATAAATATGTATTGCTCGACTACATATCTGCATTTGGAATGAATTTGCAATAAGTAGTTTGATTTTGAATTGTCTAAACCAAGCAGGGGCCTTAAAATAATATTTTTTTTACAACAGAATTAATGTACTTACTACTTACTGTTAAATACTGACCTAAAGCCATTATATGTAAAAAAATAGAAACTCATTATCGTGATTTAAGTTCAACGATCTTTTAAATTTAATGAATTGTATCTGTTTACTTATCTAAAATATCTATTTCATGATTTTACGGTGCACGGTTTTACGGAACGTAAGACAATGATAAATAGATGCTCATTAAAATTTAAGAGTTAATACAAAAAAGTGTTTCGCAGGTAGGTACACAAGAGCATAGTAATTTGTCAAGACGTGTTGTGTACCAGTATCAAAAGGTTCCAAACGATTTTAGGACAAGTTAACTGCACTTTGCAAGGTTAAAGTACAGTCAATTAGATAATTATTTTTTATTTAATCCTAATTATAATTTTCAAGATTTTAAAAATACAATTATGTAGAAAATATCTTAGTAAGTAGTGGTGTTTGAAATATTTCTATTACTTTTCCAAGTTTGAAGAATGTCCTTCTAAAAGATTTCAACGCATTAGCTTTGAATTTTTCATTCATATGTGATTTAATAAAATAACTTAGATGTCTTGTTGCCAATATACCTAATTGAAATCTATTCGTTTCAAACAGAGTCTTATAAATCTATATTAATATTATAAAACTGAAGAATTTGTTTGTTTTAACGCGCTTATCTCAGGAACTACTGAGCAGATTTGAAAAAAAAAGTCTTGGATAGCTTATTTATCGAGAAGATCTTTAGGTTATAAAATATCATGCTGCTACGAAAGGGAAGGGAGCTTACTCAAAATGCGCGGACGCAGTTGCGGGGGACCGCTTGTATATGAACCTGCTGTTTTATTGCTACGACAGCAGATAATCATTTCATATCAGCGGAATTAGGGAGTGAAAATAATCATAGTGTAATTTACTTTTATTGATTCATAATGACGATTTTTAATGCTACTATTTATCGTCATAAATTCAAGTGCACGGCTATTTAAACTGATAGTATCGGATGATAAGTGGAGGACTTTTTCGGGTGAACATAATTGTTTTTCTTAGTAGGAACTCAGTTGAGCATGTAGGAACACCTTACTTACGTTACAAAGTACCTAGTTACTGTTGATTTAGAAGTTTATAGTATTTTTATTATTAATTTAAAAACTGTTTTTATCATGTACTATACCTATTGAAAATGAAGTTTACTGCAAGTGATTTTAATTTTGTTCCAAATAATATTTATCGAAAAATGCTGATGAATTTAGTTCCTATTTAAAACATTGATTAATTGTTTATTCATTCATGTTTTATAAATATTTATATCATACTGACTTCAACATAAATTATTAAATGTGTTTAGAATTTCGGTGAAGTAGGTAACTAAAAATATTTATATCTTAACGCCTTTTAAATACGTGACGTTACTTGAAACACTTATCTACGTGAGTGTACTTTTAAAAGAATTATCTGCAGTGATACAGCAGTTCGCAAATGACTGATTCGTTTTTTACAAAGGGCAGGTGGACTCCTTAAGTCCAAACATAATTGACGGCTACGAATATGAATGGTCTCCAAAATGATTGATAGCGACAATAAGATTTTTATGGAAAAAAACAAAACATTTATTTTTCATTTGTGTTTTTCACAAATGAAAAATAGATGTTCGAATGTGAGGAAAAGAATAAAATTAAACTGTGTGATTAGAGAACTGATGATGAGGTATATATTGTTTGGCAAGAGATTAAACCTCAAGTGTCTGCAAAACATATCAGTTTAAATCTTGTTAAAAATGCAGTAAAAATTGTTTTATAGACGATAGTTATTATGGAAGAACGTAACTTAAACCTTGTTACCAAAACTACTACAGGTTACTCGTATATCAAATCCCAGATTCAATTTTTCTCATGAGATGTGCTGTGCCTATCCGCTCTGCAGTCCATTGGCACTACAGTGCCATTTTTTTACGGTAAACTGTCCGTGGTATTTTTGTTTTCGTAATCACAACTATACTTTTCTTTACATAATCGTTTTTATCGCGCGCGCGACGCGCGATTTTTATCATGCAACCGTCGCGCGATATCGCCGGACAGATTTCCCACATCATAGTCTGACAGCGCGGACAGTTCAGTGGCTATGAGTGACAGCTAAAGGTGGGAGTAATTAAATTGATTTTAAGGGAATCCCGGCGAGTTACCTCCGCCTGCTTACTTATCAGTGCAAAAATTGAAAAAACACAACAAAAATATTGTCAACGACAAAAATAAAAATAAAAAGTGAAAACAAAGTGACACAATGTTTGGCTGGCACTCGAATATTTTAATTGTAGATTTTTTATTTTCAAAAATTAGACCAATTGTATAATTTTTAAATTAACTATTATTTAAACACGCTTTCAAAAAATTATGGAAAACCCTTTTTTATTAATAATAAGACGTAACTCAATGATTTTTAACTCCATGTCTGATCGAAGCAATCAAAACTTATCACTTTCGTCGCCATTTTCTTCCCGGCTATCTACAGATAATTGTTCCATTTTTGGAACAGGAGGGATAATAAATATTATGTTAAAATTTTTAAACCGCTCACAAAAAACTCCTTAAAAAGGCTTCAAAGATACCGAATGAATTGGTTTTTCCTAAACAGACGACAAAGATGTTATTAAAACCTTTTTATTAAGTTTTTTGAAGGCGGTTTTAAAGTTTGAACATATATTTTTTATTCCATAGTATTTCTTTTTGCCCACGTTACAAAACTACTGAACATATTTTGATAATGCTTACACTGGTCCTCAAGTCGAAATATACTTGATTGATTAGAAAAAGAATAATCTCAATCAAAATCTTGTTTCCAATATAATCGTAAACAAACTCAACATTTTTCAATTTTATAAATATTAAACATACGAACAAATATAGACTTGGATTTAACACACTTTTTTGACGCCTAAATAGAATACCATACTCAAATACGAGTATTATTCAATTCTAACGATCTCCTTTTTTAAGTCGGTTTTAAACTTGACTAAGTAAAACTTGCAGCAAATCTAATTAGTTTTGATTTTGTAGGAGGTCTCATATTTGCTTACTCTCCCCCTCCTCGGGCTGGTACTTTTGATATGTTAACCTCCTAGCCAGTCCAAACAGTCAAATATTGTGTTCCAAGTGATTACCTCTATAACCCTTCATTTCATGAGCTGCAATGGCTTTATCGCAAATGATTCAGTATACTCGTAGTTGCCATAAACTATGACACAGTTACTAGTTCTTAACAAGCTCTTACAAATGGATTTTAAACAAGCCGATAGCAACACAGCTCCCTTGTGATGAGTTGATCGCAAACTTTCATCGCACGCGTGTGCCCGCCCAGGTGCATTATATTTCCACAGCTTTCCATGAAAGAGTGCCCCCTCCCTCAGGCCCGTGAAAGCACCGCGGCCTGCGCGAGCGCTCGAAGTGTGTCACGCGGGTCGACGAACGCCGGCCTAGACCCACTTACTGCAATTGGGGCACAATCAGCGACAGTATAGCTAGCACGTTGACCCCGCCGGTGAAATGCTCATCTCTCTCCTTCACACTCTTTCTCTCGACGTTGCCTAGCGACCGACGGCTTTCCCATCCGACTCATAGCGCCGCGCTGTATACGAATACGCTTGTTTGCCTATCAATACGCCACCTCCCGACTGCGTTTCGCTAACTGAATATCGTGGGCCGATACGGTGTCGTGTCGGCTCGACAATGTTTGTATTTTCTCTCGGGTAAACCGCTCGCATGTGACCATCCGAACTATTCGACGGAACTTGCACATAAGAAACTGTCATTAAAATATCAAATAAATACTAGAATGTTCATCTTAAACTGTCGATGGGTAGTACGTTAGTCGTCACTGGCTAGATGTTCGATTAGTTTGCTCGTGTTGTTAAGAAAGCAATTGGAGTGTACTGTACAAACGCGGTTTTGTATCGGTTTGTGAGCGGAACAAGGGCTGGAAGTGGCGATTGTGGTAGCGACCACGCGACCGGACTGGTTGCCCGCGCTGGCATGTGCTACGCATGCGTGAGTGATCTACTACGAATAGAGCGAGCATGTATGAACAAAACTATTTTCACTTTCAGGTAAATGCATCAAAAATATCTTCTAACACGAGTACGTACAGTTTTTAAGAAATCGCTACTACTTGTATGACTCAAACGTGTGTTTTACTTACTTTGAAGTATACTAGACTTTGTATTAATACAAGAAACAGGGTGTTAAAGAATAAAAATTCTTCTTTATCTTAGTCTGCGTCACTTTCAAAATTAAATCCCAGAGGTGCTCAATTACGTCTGCATAGTACCCAAGATGCTTTTGTCAAGTTTGAAGATCTTATTTTCAGATCTTTAATACCTGTATGATTTTGTTAAATATAACTTGAATTCTAAAAGCAGTTTAAATCCTTTTAAACTAGATTCTTTCCTTGTGATAGAACAAACAGCCCTATGGCATATACTAATTATTTTGTTATTATCTGTAACAACGCCACATTATATTTTGTTCATTCATTTTTTTGGCCTTTTGTTTTTTTGATAAATTCATATCTACATATTGTATCTATTTTCACATGAGGCTGATATTTAAAAAAATAACTGGTGACCAACTATTATTTCATAAATCATTTGAATAGTTACTTTTGGATATCAGGAGTATCCAAATATTGGAAAAACTTTAAATTATTCTTTCCTCTAGAGAGCTTTACACCCTCTCTCTCCACAAAGACTACAAATGCATCATGCATTTACGACTCGTCTAGACAGACGCTTTAAATTCTGGAACAGACGTCATTGAGCTCGAACGCGAGAGCGCTTGATTTTATTTTCATTAAGATGTCTAGCTAATATAACCGAAGCGCGGCTTCAAACAAATAAGAGCGAACGGAAAAGAAAGTAAAAATGAGTGCATCGATATAAGAACTAGGCAAACGTGTGGAGCCGAGAGACATGCGCCAGCGAACGCTCATCTAGGCAGAAAAAGTGACGTCTACATAACTGGAAACTTGGATATTCGGAACGAGTATTGTGTCTGCGTTCCCGCGCCTCCTGCACTCACGCCGCATTTTTCCCCCTACTTCTTCACTTTCTTCTTATGTACACTTTCTAGGTTTTATGGTGAAATGTCTACGCTTTCTAACGTAACACTAGTGCAAGTTTTTCTTGTCGACCACCATTTGTAATGAAAACGAGTGGATGTTCTCATCGGTGCTGATCATTTCTTCGTTGATTCTATAAATGTTTTAATTAGTAGCCGTTAGAATACCCGACAAGACGCAAAGATTCTGCGAAACCTGATACATATAAACACAAACCACGAGCAAAACCTTTTTCGATTTAAAATGCATTCTAAGGATGGCGAGACACAAATACTGAGAATCGTAACAAAGTCTCAGAAATGGATGAACACGCGAGACAGTAACGTAAGTAGGTATAGGATGAAAAATATCGCCGACATGCAAAATAAACAACCTTTCGCCGGCGTTATTCGCTTTGTAACGTTCGTATTTAGGTCAGCTTCTCAGTGGAGGCTTGCTCTGGAAATCTGCATAGACGGATGTCGGCGCTATTAGATATTGTAGGTTTCTCTATCGGAGAAACTTTCGGAGTGAGCGAAGTGTGTCGGCCCGCGGGCAGCTGGTCGTGCACCCACGGAAATGGGTCCTCGCCAATAAACCAGCGTGTCGAAGTGGGGCATCTCAGGCGCGGGATCGCGCCGTGTCGCCGAACGCTATGTAAATCGCTAGGAACTTTCTTCCGGCGAGTTGGCGAGAGGGCATTGTAACGATTTCTCCGGCGCGAGAGACGATTGTCGCCATCCCGAAACATTGTAGTGTGTATCAGATTGAAATAGGATCAATTGTTTTGTAGATCGCTGCCGATGGCAACTTGATCTTTGTATCAAATTCTTAAGTGTCTTTCGAACATATGATTCTATGATATAGAAAGTAGGTTACATTTTAGTTTTTAAATCAAAACTCTTGCTTGATATTTCTCTTTCTTAACGTTCTTAAGTGGGTCATCAATATTAATTGTGTAAGTGTAGCATCTCCACATGCATATTATGTTATAATTAAACAATTTATATTCGCACAAGGCTAAATGCAGCCCTAAACCGCCTGAAGGAAGGTTTCGATTATTGTTCCACTTTTCGTGAGGCGAGCCGTCGTAAAATTTAAGTAGCTTATTATAGCGAATGCTTAGTAGGTGAATATTTTGGGAGTGATCAATCGGCTCGGAGACCACGACCCGCGCAACACGCAGCGGCGCGCGCGCAGCTAACCTACTTGGCGATCGTTGATCTCTTTGTTTGTAAACATGGCGGCGGCACCGGCGAATGCGCCGCTCGTTAAAGCTTTGTGGCTCTAACTTTTTTGGGTTCCACAAACGAATGGTGACAACCAAAACTCTTTCCGACTCTGATCGCTAGGGTAGGCCTATTTAGCTGCAAAATAAAGGTAATCTGGACGTAATTGGTGCATTAATGGCTGCAGTCTCCTTGTTTTCGATTGCCATCAAGTAGGTTTAAATTAACGAAAATATTTGTGATTGTTCAACACACTTTGATTCTAATATCTTGAATATTAGGTACTATTTATAAAACTATCATTATCAAATGTTGGAAACAGCAATTCTCTGTCACAAAGTAGGTAGATAATTGTGCACTGTACATTAAAATAATATTCACGTTTAAGTCCGCGTGTCCTGCCAACCTGAAATATGAGGGTACTTAGATATTCAGGCTTGTTGAAAAGCTATCAGCGCTAAATAAAGTGTATTTTGAATTGAAATTGAGGTATCAAATCTTAAGTTGGAAAAAGGTATAATAATTCGATTACTTGTCCATCGATAAGTACTTACTCGAACATAACTAAACTTAAATGAGATTGAGATCGTTGATCAAGTGTACACTCCATTTTTGTATGAGTACGAACTCATGCAGTATTTTATAAAATTAATGATAGTTTTTTTATAAGAACGAGAAACCTAAGTTATTACAGGGTCCCTATTTTTGCATCACTCGCGTCAAGATGGCATGTGATATTCATTGATTAAAGCTCAATTTTGGAATGAAAGTTAGTTAAAATCCACACTGTAGGAACTTGAAAAAAGATAGCGAGTAGAAAACGTCTATATTTCGCTTGATTTTCGTTGTTTTTTATAAAATTAATTTTCGATTTCAAATCAAACGCCATATCCAAGCGTGTGATTCGAAAATACGGACCCAGATAATAATAACGTGTTATTATTATCTGGTTTAATAATAATATCGCTCTGGGTTAATATCGCTCCTTTATACATTTGATTTATGTTCATACTTTACATTCAAAAGAAATTGCCTTTTTGTTTGACCTAGGCGTTAGTAGGAACTAATATATTTTATGTATGTAACTTAATGGCTATTAGGCATTGTACTAGAGGTTATCATAATTTTAAATAAACTAATTACAATGGTACATTTTGCATGTACGTTTATATGCCCTAATTTAATATTATATTGAATATTAAGGCCACGGAAGCGGAACAAACAAACTCACTTTCACATTCACCATATTTGCTGCATACAAACTAATCTGCCCCAGGGCGGTTCCATTGAACTACTGAGAGTTCAAGTTGGTATCAGAATATTATGTAAAATAATAGGTAGTAGGTGTCTACTCTTGTTATTGTTAATTATTTTAATACAATTGAATATCGTGATGTGTTTTTAACAATGACTTCACCTTGATGATTTTGATCAGTATTTCAACAATAGT
Source organism: Pyrausta purpuralis (assembly GCA_963924145.1). Classification (NCBI taxonomy): domain Eukaryota; kingdom Metazoa; phylum Arthropoda; class Insecta; order Lepidoptera; family Crambidae; genus Pyrausta; species Pyrausta purpuralis. The sequence continues at coordinate 9,059,325 of OZ001649.1, read as the reverse complement.
GGGAATAGAGGTTGTGTTCGAGTGCCTTATTATTTTTAGTTAATGCTTAATCGGCACATACCTTTTTAATTGAAAAAAAAATGCCAGTATTATTACAAATTTCGCTAGTAAAAAGCTATTTTGGCCGTGTGACAGACGAGAAATCGAACCCCGTGTCTTACGCTATCCGGGCGTATGCCTATAACGTAAGACATGGGGTTCGATTCCTCGTCTGGCACACGGCCAATGTTGAATTTTACAAGTGCAATTTATATTATTAAGTTTGTATAGTGACAGAACACTATTAAAACAAAAATGTTATTATGCCAGTATTATTGTTATTTTATATTTAATAAGTAACCAACCAATATTTAAGTGCCAAACTAACATAATAACATAATATACCCAGATTTCTGTGTTCAAAAACTAATCGATTCACTCGCAAACAGGTTTTTAGTTTATGTTATAAAAAGATTCCTTAGAAAATATTTTTCCAAATAAAGTAATTCAATAAGCATATTGTGAACGTCATGTTGTATACGAATTCAGTTTTTTTCAACATTTTTTTTAAACAAATCATAACACAAAAACTTCTGAAGTCTCATCCATTCATAAGTACGAGTATAACCTAAAACCGACTTTTTTTTCTTGTATTTGTAATCAATATAAAACTGTTATAATAATGATACCATTTCAGAGTATCAGGCTATAAGTTAGTGGTATGATGTCATGGTTTGTTATTGTTGCATTTCTTAGTATTTTCTTAGAAACCCCATCGCATTGTGCATGCAGATCGTGTTGCCACACCTGAGTATTTGAAATGACATTGTTAATACTGATTAATTGTGTGAAACATCCAAAGATGTCTCTTCCTTTTGTTCGAAACTAATAAAGAAGCTTAAAGCCGATATAATATTACCTACTCAGCTGCGAGTATCTTGATTTTTTTTTATTGGATTGTGACTATGACTACCTTTAAGCGTTGGAACTTTTCGTTTACCAAAACTGAGCAACGCAATCTTCAATATTGGCAGACATGATTGCTTGCAAAATTTGCTCATGTAAGTATAGTTTGCCGCCCAAATATTACACCTCATTGTTTTATCGCCTTTGCTCTCCGTGCGTAGATAAACAGTGCATGAGATCTGACCTCAATACTTGCATATTTATTCTCACGACACGACGCGGTTGTCTTGTTAGCCATATTGAATAATCCTAAGTATGATTAACTATAGTCAAGTGCCGATCAGTATGCAAGTAGCTAGCTCGACGATCTGAGAATCATTCGTTTGGGTATGCCTTCGATAGATAGTGGGTGCGACCCTCACGCTTCGTGCGGTTACGTAAAGATAGCCACACCTAAGCTCAAGAGCACGGGTGATCCCTTCACATTGTCAAGGGTTATTGAACCGGTACCATTCTGCTGTTCCTTTGAAGAATGCAAGGACACTGATGGGCCGTTGGGTGCGCGGCGTCACCGAGCAGCCGGCCGGCGCCCGCGCTCATCTGACAGTTGCGCGATCTGTTTGCAACCCAAACATATTAACGTTTCGAAAAAACCTTTTTAGGCCAACCCAACAAAGTACTTCGAAAGTAAACAGTCAACAAACTCATCCAAACGCATGCCAAAGAGAAATAATTAAGTAATTACGATAACGCGTACTAACGATTGTTATAAAATTTCCATCATTTAATGTAAACGGCCTCATTTATTTGAGTGACGTAGCTAACGACTTCGATGTAGTCAAAGTCCTGAGGGCTATAAATAAGTATAGTCTGGACAGAGGTGATAATAACAATAGGTAGGAAACTAAAAGTATATACGCGAGCGTTGATCCCATAAACGTACTACTTGCACATAGATACGAAATAAATGCCCCCTAAAGTGTCATTTATATCTTTTTCTAAAAATACTAAATATTTATTATAATCATATTGAATTTTACATTGCGTAATACACGAATGTCTCTAATTCATCCAACTAAACTTAATCGCACGACAGTAAAAATAATTCATAGTATGTAGGTAATATAACCCATCCTTAATATTTTGAGCTCTCAACTCCAATTACTCGCGCACCTGCTCAAAGAAGCACTTAAAATATTGAGCTTTAAAATGGCCATAAATAATTGTAACTGACCTACGTTTCGTCAGGATACTGTATGTTAATAAGCAATCATGATAGAGTTACCGATTCTCTCGCGTACGGCCGTAAATACTCAATTACTCGCATTCTTTAGTTATTCCATGAATTTCTAGACTATTGTGCAACAGCTGCTCATACCAGGGGTAAAAGCCTCGGATTCGTTGACCCTGTCGCCATAACTGGTCGACCACCTCTTTCGCGCAACTAAAAATAAAAGAAGGAAGACGTTACACAGGGATGCACGCATTCTAGACTGTACTTGTATGGGATAAAAAGAATAAAATAACAGTGCGTTCAGTGGCCCGGAGTAGACGAGCGGAGACGGCCGACTGTTCTAGACCTCGCCAAAGAGTAAAAGAGGATAAACATTGAAAGCACTGAGAGGCGCGCCGGGTAGCCTGCAGAACTCATTGACAAGCGTGCCTCATTAGAGATCCCATTGATTTGACTCAAGTGTTGTCGGCCGCTGCAATAAAGCTATTGACTTCGCGATGGGCTCTTAATGAGACTTACATTCCCAAACAGAACAAGTTTCTCTATCATCATTTTCGATCAATAAACGAACAAGGTGAACGCAGATAACAAATAAATTTAGACAATTTAAAGTAAACCAACACGCCTTAAGATAAGAAACAGGTGCAATCGACGAGTTGAGTCTATTAATATTAATACGCTGAACAATAAATTTATAACTGACATGGAATATTAAGTTTTGTGTAATGAATGAGCACTAAAAGGTTCACTAAACAAGACTTCGTGATAGGAAATTCTCAGGAAATTTTGTGCAGTCTTCATTTACTATTTATTGAAATAACCTTAGAGTTTTTGACGATGATAAGTACCTACCTAAACGTATGTTGGTCAAACTATATACTTTCAAGTTAATTTTGACTTCCTACAAGGATAAGAAATCAAAAATTGTCAAATATTGAAATGAAGTAGAATACGGTGGCATGGTTGAGATTATAAAACATGTTCTCTCGGGGTTTACTGATCGACAACGTATTTCGGTGTGTTTTCACTTTAAAAAAATGAAATCCAATGATTCGATGTCCTTTTAAATCGACTGAGGTGCGCGGGCGTCCACCTCTCGGTAACCTTGCATTGTGTCAGTAACACTGGTCGCGGGATAACTGTACGGCGGCTGAATGAGAATAGCAAAAAAGCTTTGCTAATCTGGACACCAGATCACCATTTTCTCCCTTTGTGTATTTTTAGTTGCGTCTTTCTACCTGGCGATTATCATGTCTTCCTAGAAATAGAAATGAAGATAAAGTAGGAGAAACGGTTTAATGCGAATATACAGATAGTGCTTAGTATGTATGCATTTAGGTTCGTATATTGCACCAGTTATATCTAGGTGGTAGCAATAATAATATCGGTAGTCTACCAGCGGGTGTATTCTGAAGCAAATATTTTCACATTCCGCGTAGATAACGCTACGACAAAATTTGAGTTTGCATGTATTTATTGCTTGAGAAGATTTTTTCAATAAAGCTTTAAAAATACACCGATTTTTTAAGGTTTGTTAAAGATAGCTACGTAAGAAAAAAATATATTAAATGACAATGAAAATCAGAAAATAAAGCTCTTAAAGCTGGAGCAGCAGCGGAGTTAGCTGAAAACGCCAAGCGTCGCAAGTACGTCTCACTTGCAAGTGATTATGTGTTTGTGCCGTTTGGCGTTGAAACATTTGGGCCGTGGGGACCCGGATTAATTGCTGTTTAAAAAAATTGCGCCAAAATTAAAATCTGTAACAGCCAATAATAAAGCTGGCTGGCTCCTAGCTAAAAGGATTAGCATAGCTATGCAACGCGGCAACGCAGCCAGCATCATAGCCTTCTTGCCGCAAGGAAATGGTTTCGTTTTTGAATAGGTAGATTTTAAGTTGTTTTTTCATGTTGCATGCGTAACTTATAATTTTTCTTGTTTTAAAATAAAATTGTCAACCCGAAATGGCAAAAATTTGGTTCAGACTTCAACCGCTGACGTCTTATTCACTTCTGTAGTAGGTACACTTTTGAGTACTTAAGCTTATGATCAAGAGTTATAATATCCCTGTCAATCAATCGTTCGATCAATCGATTTACTTGCCTTGGGCGGCGTTTACATTTCCAATTAAAAGGTTGGCATTTTTTAATAATGAATCATACCAATACGCTCAAAACAGAAAGCAACTTTTCCGCTGCACTCAGCCCACGAAAAAACGTTTTTTTCTTAAATGCCAGCAATCGCCCTATTAATTCCGTTTAAACTCCTGTGGGTAGGATTTATAATAATTGTGAGTGGCGATGACGGCATGTCGGTATCGCCGTGGGCGGTGTACAAATCGTTTCGTTGGAGCAATTGCGTCTTGTATTAATTAGCAGTCGGTAGCACGTGGACAAGTGGATGCTTATATTGGTAGTAGATCGTTACGATTGGCCCGATAAGCGCTGCGCGGACGCTGACCGGCCTTCACACCGCGCCGGGTGCGCGCGCAGCCAGCGACCTCGCCCGTCCGTCTCGCACTCCGCCCAACCTATTCTGTTCTAGTTGCAACCATTCAACGTTTTTCAGATTCAGTTTCATTTAAAGTTGGAAATTTATATCTATTTCTAGAATATTTACTGCAAAGTTTAAGATCTAGTAAATGGGTCCAATAATTTAATCCTAAAGTGGAAATGATGTAGAAACGTATTCGTTTCTTTTGGATATACTGTAGGTTATTGGAATGAAAGACTACGGATTTATTTTGCGCACATTTTAATAAAACTTTATGCTGTGTAGACACCGCCCGCTACTATGCCGCAGCGGCTTTTTTCATATATCTGACAGTTACTTGTAATTGACGTATGCTGCCGAGCAGTGTGATACACCATAAGGTGTTTTTTGTACATAGTTATGAAAAGCGTAGTCCCCCGAGGCGTCGCCCGCGAAAATGACGGTTTTCCCGCCAAACACATATTTTCATTGGAATTAAGAGGCCAGCAACCATATCGGTTAGCGCAGGCGCTTGGTTCTTCAGCTCTGTGCATTTTTTGTTGCGGAGTTTTTTTTAATACTGTGATAGCTTCTAAGATATTTATTGATACCAAATTAAGTAAAATGCAATTTTGTTCAAAATGAAATGCTCGTGATGATGAACATGTTTGTTTTGTTACCAAAAAGTTCTCATGTACATCAAAACACCTTTGAAAATAGACCATTGTTTTTATATAAAATTTATGAATACAATAAGTTTGTACTGAGTAAACCATATCAGATACACCTATGGTGTCGCGGCCTTAATGTAGAACGTTAAAAACGGAACAACCCCGTCATAACATGATTTCTATATATCTTGAACGGTTTACGCTGCGTAGGTACGCAACGGAAGCTCTCTAAAGGAATATTTGCCCTCGGTTTTTGCAACATTTTCCTTTGTTGCTCTACTTTTATAAGTCGTATTGTGATGTGTTAAAGTTATATAAAGCCTTCCTCGATAAATAAGCTATCCGACACAAAAATATTTTTTTTATCGGTCCTGTAGTTTCTGAGATTAGCGCGTTCAAACAAATAAACTTTTCAGCTTCATAATATTAGTATAGATCTAATAGAGAAGACACACAGTAAGCTCTTTCTGCGTTAATAGGAACGGTATGAAAATTAATGAGTGATAGTAGTTTTATTTATCATAATAACTAAGTCTTGCCTGTGACTACGTATGCTATAAAGTATACGTCAGGCATATAGTTAAAATTAAAAGTGCGCAAAATTAATCCGTAGTCTTTTATTTCAACAAGTAGTATTAGCGTAAACTTCAGAACCAAATATCCTGTAGGTTTCTAAATCGGGTTGTTAATAGACTATTTTCAGAATACAAAGAAGGTCAAGAAACAACTTATGTTCCAGTGCCCATTAAAATGGATGTGATATTTGTTTATGTAGTACCTCTTGATGTATAAATGTAGATAATTAGAACATGCACAATTAAACTAACTAAAATACTAATCGAGTTGATAAACCACAAAAATTAAACCATCATAATAATTATATAGGCAGTACACGGTACCGACGCAGAAGCATTTGTAAACTTTTATAATATCTACTGAATCAAATTGATGACGCACCTAATCTCAATGATAATTAACTATAAGGCGCTGCTTACTGAACTAAACTACATCATGTTATCAGTGGGTGTTGGTCTCACTAAACGCAACAATAAATGATTTGAAAAATTAAACCTTCTTCAAAAAAACTGACTTAAAAGCTCAAAATAACGCATTTGCCTTCTTATTAAGAAAAACATGTTGTGCGTAGACTGTTAGAACCTATACGTAACCTTAAGATCATGCACCGATTTTGATGAAACTTACACTTTACCCTAATTTGAACTATATCTATCGGAACTAAAAAGAATCATCGAATTTTTGCTCATGGGTTTGGTAACCTTATTAGATCAACATACTCCAAATTCATCAAATTCCAAAAATATCACACAAATACACGTAGACATCGAATTGATGTAGAAATGAAACTGGGAATGGGAACTCGTCTAATTGGTTATTAATAAATAAATACTATTACAGGATAACTCAACTTAAATAAAATATCTGCTTCCACTCTCAAACCATCATAAGAACTCGATCATCCACACACTCACATACATGAAGATACCTTTTGCATTCCACATTCAAATTCAAATCAAACATTCTTCACCTTTCTCACTCTCTCTCGTCTGTCATCTCATACTTCTTACGTTCCGTTTCACGTCCATATCGTACACTGATAACCTTGTTTTTAATTCGATAAAAACAATGTGTTAGTTCTTAGCTAAATGTAAGCTATTTCAAGGAAACGGTCTCGTCCCCAGACATTGTTTGTCCCGAAAGTAAATTCAATGCGCCAGACCAGAACTGAATTAATTTTTATTCTTGGTTTGGAATGTATAATTTTAATATTATAAAATTGAAGTGTTTTTTGTTTGTTTGAACGTGCTAATTTCAAATTTTCTGAAACTACTGGACCGATTTGTTTTTTGTTTTTGTTTTGGATAGCTTATTTATCGACGAAATAAAACACCATGCTACGATGGGAGGGGAGGGTAAAAACAAAAATGCACGGACACAGTCGCGGGGGACCACTAGTATATAATAAATGTGACCGTTGATAGTAGGGTTTACACATTTGATAAATACAATACAAAACGCCTAATTTGAATACGTCACCTATTTGTCAGCAATCGTTTATGTAAATGTCATTTTAAAATCGATCGACTTATTCAGCCGGATAAGGTCATAACTGACGTTGGTAAAATTGAACCTAATGCAATTAACCATGTATGGAGCTAATCTCTTCTAACACTGTCTAGCGCCGCAATTCTACTTAATTAATAATAATTTATTTTAAGAAAATCACAATAAAATACATTTTGATGTTTGATCCATATCGACGACCAAGTACCTAGCGCTACCTTTGCGGTCTAAATGTACATTTCAATTAAGGGCCATCTAGGCAATGTAAAAAATCCATCACTTCGCCTTTTCTCGCGCTTACTTACAAAAACTAACCGCTAATTCTATGGCACACTCCACCATTTCGGTAAACCTCACTTTGCTTTTAAGCGCTACATTTGCCAAATACAGCAATTGTCAGGTAGAGCAAGTTGTATTAAATCGTTATATTTCTGTATTTTCAAACTCCGCTACATAGAGGAAAACTAAATACCCTATTTTGTATTTATATATTTTTTTGCAAAATGCTGAAGTCAAGCCTCCTGATGTGTTTCTCTAAACAAACATGAAACGACCCTAGGGCAGGTTACTACTGTCTCTTATACAGTTTTCAGTTTTGTTGAAGCTAAACTTCCTACCTGGCTGGGAAGGAAATGCGATCCCTCAGCATGTTTATTGTGCTTTGACAGCTATTAATGAATGCGCATACGCACGATATTCGGTCGCACCGCAGTAATGCGATAGCCAGGCTACTTTATCGACCGTCACAGCGATATTCTGGAAAGATACAACATAAATTTTAATGTGATTTGAAAACCAAATTCACTCTGGATATTGGGATGCGAATTCAAATTTCGTAGGAGCTCAGAATTGTCTGCGTTGGAGGGCAGTCTGCGTGCGTCTGAGCAATTGAGCAGTGGTCTTATGTTGTTTGATAAATCAAGGTTGTGGCGAAATAGATTCTGTTCGAGTGACCAATAATAACGGTAAGGATTTTTTATTCAACTATAATTTGTCATGCTTAGGTACTAATAAGTACAAATCATTCCTAATATTAATATTATGTTTTAAGTATAACTAACCTAAAATTTAAATTTACATTGAAATTCTAAAATTAACCTGACCTTGGTTTTATCAGCGGTCGAATCATGTGGCGCCAATTTTTTCGCAATCTCTTTGTCAGGTAAAAATTACAAAGATTTTATCAATATTTCAAGGTGAGGATAGGTTATTTGATAAGATTACCAGTAGGACATCAAATGCTTTAAACGTAATACGAGACAAGATGTAACACTGTGATGTGATGAATACAGTACTATACCCATAATGTGTAGCAAAGAAAAAACAAACAATCCAGTGTAGCAAAAAAAAACCGGCCAAGTGCGAGTCGGACTCACGCACTAAGGGGTTCCGTGCCCATTTTAACTAAATTATCCAATTCACTTAGTTAACTAAAATACCACAATATTTTGTTGGTAGCAAATATAACTTTGTTTTTCATATTGTTTGTATGAAGAACAATGTTTGCGGTTGTTGAAAATGTGCTATATCTCTAAAACTACTAGTTCGATCCCGTCAGTATGATGCTTATAGTTACAGAATAAAGTGGCTGTGACAGACGGACGGACGGACAGACAGACAGACAGACAGACAGACAGACAGACAGACAGACAGACAGACAGACAGAGTTGATGAAGCTATAAGGGTTCCGTTTTTTGCCATTCGGCTACGGAACCCTAAAAACATATGAAATATAATTCAAATGGGATTGTTTGTAAGAATATGAATGATCACAATCAAATAATACTGATCACTAAGCATAAGCTCATATTTTTTTCAATGTAACTGTATTAAGATGTTGTATGTTTTCTTAAAATATAAAAGCCCGGTAATAATCTTATAATAAAAATAAAATGTAAAGAAATCTTTTACGCTAACGAAAAAGATATAGATTTTTCAAAGTGTTCTTAAACTTTTGATGTGTGTATATGTGTATTTTTAAAAAAATCATGACTGCACTGCAAAAATATAGCTTGGTAAATATACTCATGTTACAATCGGCGATATTAGAATATGTATATATTTATTACATCGGGCAAACCAAACGAAGTGTAAGCGTGCGGATAAAAGAACATATCGCTGACGTTAAACATAGTCGGATCTTGAAATTCGCAGTGTGTGAATATGATTTAGACAAACCCAACAACGTTTTGACCAGCCCAAAGTACTTTCAAAATAACGTCAATTTGTTCCCCGTATTCTACGCGAAGCTATACAAATAAGTAAACATTAAAATTTAAACAGAGAAGATGGTACGAAAATTCCACCAGCATGAGATTCGGTGCTATCGAAGACTCAAGCCAGACTACTTACTGCAAGATCAAACAAGATTCAGTTAGTTCTTTCTGCGTGGATAGGAACCTAAATTAATATTAATGAGCGATGGTAGTTAAATTATTAAAAATCTTTTAATAACAAATAACATCTTAGTCTACCCGTGACCACAAACACTGTAGAGTGTTCAAAACGTCGTGATATAAAATGTAATAAATATCCGTTAATAGTGTTTTATTCAATAAGTAGTACTCAAATAATCCTCAGAAACAAGTATTTTGTTGATATTTGGCTACGATAGTGGTCAATTGCGTAAATATATCGTTTGTCTTTCAGAAGTACAAAGGTCAAATCAGATACTTCTTTTTGTTTACCCATCGTAATAGCATCAAAGATATTTAATTAACTAAGCAAAAAATACCGACCAAGTGCCAAAGTGAAGTGCTAATTAAGTTAAAGTAAGGCACTAAACCCCCGCACTGAGGGTTGTGTACGGATCTGTAGTTTAGTGCCAACTTTAACTGAGTTAGAGGTGTACTTACTTTCACTGAGCCAACATACCATAATATTTTGTTGACAGGAACAATAACTTTGTTTTTCATAGTGTATGTTTGATGGACGAAATTAATAAATAAATAATAATAAATATCCTTCGGACATTCCCACACATCGCCATCTAGTCCCAAAGTAAGCTACTCAAAGCTTGTGTTATGGGTGCCAGACAATGGATATAATACTTAAATACTTTTTGTTTTTAAATACATACATGATATACATAGAAAACACCCAGACCAATACAAACAGACATTCTCATGCACACAAAAGTTTGTATTGTGCGGGGATCGAACCCGCAACCCGCTGCGTAGTAGGCGATTTCTCGACCACTACATAAGACGGGTCGTCAAATTATCTTTAAAGTTGTTAAAAATGTGCTATATTTAAAAATATACGTGTTTTTAAATCATTTAAAAATGGTTAATTTGTTTTTAGAATATAACTGTGCATTAAAATTTTCTCTTAACGTTTTAATCTTTGTGAAGTTCGTTAATTACTTATTCCTCGTAAGTAATCATCATTAATCAGTCTTTTTCTTGTAGGGCGCCATGGATTTGTTCTTCTTATGGCTAATAACGATCGTTTTGGGTTTTTGGATATTTCGTAAAATAAATCAATGGCGAAACCTTCCTCCAGGCCCCTGGGGTGTGCCAATTTTGGGATATTTGCCGTTCATCGACCGCCATCAACCACACTTGACTTTGACTAAATTGGCCAAAAAGTACGGCTCAATATATGGAATAGGGATGGGTAGCATTTATGCCGTGGTTTTGTCTGACAACAAATTGATAAGAGATGCATTTGCTAAAGATACCTTTTCGGGTAGAGCGCCGTTATATCTGACGCACGGCATTATGCATGGTAATGGTATGTAAATAGAAAAAAGAATGTTTTTTTTTTATATAAGCTAGTCTTTGTTATAATATTAACTACTGATTTTTTAAAGTCGATGCCTAATTTGAGTTTGCTTTCAATATTAATATTTTTGCTGCATCTTAATCTAAAAGGAGATACCTAAAGCAAATCTGAATCATTTACAAATACACTTATTAATCAAAATCTCTTTCTACAGGAATTATTTGCGCTGAAGGCCCATTGTGGAAGGATCAAAGAAAACAAGTGTCGGCTTGGCTTAGAAGTTTTGGCATGAGCAAGCATAGTGTATCCCGTGACAAGCTGGAAAAACGCATCGCTGCTGGGGTCTACGAACTACTCGAAGTATGCATATCTTTGAAACGTTATAGTTTTTTAAATTATGTTGAACTAATCATAAATTTGTCAAGACCAAATGGTACCTTCCAAGTCAAGACGAGGGTTCGTTCTTTAAATTTATATGAATAAATAAATATTGGACACCAATCACATACGAGTACATTGCTCTGATCCCAAAGTAGCCAATACACTTGTGTTGAATGGAAATCAGACGCTACGGTAGTACCACAACACCCACACCCGAGACAATATAGAAAATTATGATTTCTACCGGAAATCGAACCTGGAACCTCAAATCAAATCAAATCAAATCAAAATTTATTAGCATTACATGTGTGTAGATATATATGCAGATGGTAGTAAGGAATAAAGTGCTACACATGCACCCTGCAAGGGTATAGCTACATCATACTTATAGACTAAAGTTATGGAACACTAAAGACTAAAGTTATTAATTCGAGCTTATGTTTATATATACATTTTCGACATAATATAATTAAGAATATCTATATTTTAAGTTATTGCACAATTCTATAGTACTCATTTACATTATAATAACATTTATTGCATAAATATTTGCTTAAGGATGTCACAAAAGTTTTGTGATTGTCTTGTTCTCTTATGGACTTGGGAAGAGCGTTATAAATTCTTACTGCCATTGAGTACGGTCCTGAGGCGTGCAACACTAATCTGCTCTTTGGCACTACGAATTTCTTTCTTTCTCTCAATACCATTGATGTTGTGCAGTTTTTATTAGCATCCACAAACATTCCCATATTTTGCCTGACTAGTTTGCATATTTCAAATATATATCCTCTGTGCGGCGGCGCCTTTAAACCCAGGGTGCTTAGTCACTACACCACGGAGGTCGTCAGGCGAATTAGACGCCTTCTATTTATATTCAATTGTAAGAAAACAATACAATGATCTAAGTACATAAACTCAATTTGTTACATTCACGCTTCGTTACATTAACACAAAGAGTCTACCTGCCTGACAAGACGTGAGCTTTTGAATGAATGCCACTAAAGGTGAAGGTGGCTAAGAGCGTTCAAATTCGAGTACCAACAAATTCAATGTTTTTTTCATAAGCACAAACCCACATGTTTCTTGAAAGTGACCTTTTAATGTCACTGACAAATGTTAACTTGGCGCGCGGGCAGCAAAAGGCAAAAAACACGATCTCCAGGTTTTGTTTTTATTTTGTCTCACTTTTTATTTACAACGTGTTATATTCCACTGTAGCTGCCCACTTACTTGATAGTAAATGGTAAAATATCGATTAAATTTTCATATCAAACTGAGTTGGTACCTAGGACTCAGGCTCGCGTTATTAATATTAAGCCTGTGTTATTTTTTAAGAATCTAGACAAAACTTCTGGATCTTCAGTGGATTTGGCCCGCATGCTTGCCAATTCCCTTGGTAACGTGGTAAATGAAATCATATTTGGATTTAAATACCCTCCAGAAGATAAGACTTGGTATTGGATGCGTCAAATACAAGAAGAAGGGTGCCATGAAATGGGTGTTGCTGGTGTTGTAAATTTTTTGCCCTTTGTCAGGTACGATTTCTTTAAAACCTCGTAAACAGCTATGTACACATAGTATACCATGATCACTTCAGTGTCTGCATATATGTAAATTGTCAATAATGTTTCAGACATTTTTCGTCTACAATACGAAAAACTTTTGAAGTATTGGTGCGGGGACAAGCACAAACGCACAGATTATATGCCAGCATTATTGCCAGACGGCGAAAAATGTTAGGGTTTGAAATACCTAAAGGAGCTGAACATGCTCCTCATGCCAGTCTATTTAATGATCATCCAGATGGACATATTAAATGTATAAAATACAGCAAGCACGAGGCAAACACAGAAGAACACTTTTTCGATCCAAACATATTGATCCCAATGGAAGATGAGTGTATACTGGATAACTTTTTGAAAGAACAGAAGAGAAGATACGAAAATGGAGAAGAAAGCGCTCGTTTTATGACTGATGAGCAACTGCATTATCTTTTGGCTGACATGTTTGGAGCTGGTCTTGATACAACATCGGTTACTATTGCCTGGTTCCTACTGTATATGGCATTGTATCCAGAAGAACAGGTACCAATTTGGGTCTGACGCTATGGTGTATTTTAGAGAGTATAGTAGACAATATTGATAATATATTTCTTAACAGGAACTAGTGCGAAAAGAAATTTTGGATGTCTACCCTGACGAAAAAGAAGTCGACAGTTCAAGATTACCATACCTTATGGCAGCTATATGTGAAACCCAGCGAATTCGATCCATTGTGCCGGTTGGGATTCCTCATGGTTGCATTCAGGTACTTAAATAAGAGTTAGTATTTACCTACTTATAATAAATCGGGTTATAAATAATAAACATTGGCAACAAATTTTCCAGGATACCTATATCGGTAATTATAGGGTTCCAAAGGGTGCAATGGTTATTCCCCTGCAGTGGGCCATCCATATGGATCCCAATGTTTGGGAGAAACCTGAAGTATTCAAGCCGAGCAGGTTTTTAGCTGAAGATGGCAGTTTACTGAAACCCCAAGAATTCATTCCATTCCAAACAGGTAAGTACGTTTTTTTTATTCTTTATACATAGTACTGTCAAGATATACATCTGTGCTTGACATAGGTACCATTCTGAAAGTTCTTATATGCTGTAAAGATCATAGCATTAAAAAAAAAGTTATAACTTTTTAAAATGTTCAAGTGAACATTTTCACAAAATGAGTATTTTGTGAAATATCTTCTAAAATACCTACGCAAGCCCCTTCAAATATAATGCAAAATGAAGTTGTAGTCAATTTAATTAGGTAGGAACCTGTAGGCTCAGCGGTGCATCAAACAGGCGTCAACTATACGGAAGCACGTCACTTAAAGAGATCAGCAACGCCCTGCCGTGCGATCGGATAGCAGTCGTCTCGCCTCGCGATCGCGCTTGCTATAACTTATGACAGTTCTTCTTGTGAATTACAGCTCGTTTGACAGGGTGGATGGACATTCGACGAACATCAGACAACTAGCCTTTTAAGCGCGTGACAACGCAGGTGCCGCTGGTCGAGAGTGGTTTCCGATTTGATATCGATCCGAGGTGGTTACCTACGTTACGAATTTGATAAATATGCGTTGAAGTATGGGGTTTCATAAAAATACTGAACGCCTCGAGTTGATACAGTGCTGTTCCCTTTACAGATGGTTAGATCTGTTTTAATCTTTACAGGGGGCAAGGTTCGTCTCTTGCCTTACAAATACACAACCGATAATGATTTTGGAGCAAGCAAATGTTGGAGTATGTCTCATGCTTCAAATAAGGCCTTTGTTGCCTAGCAGGGGATGCTGACAAGCTGAACCTTTACTGCATAAATTTTACCTCTGTGGGTATTGTAAAGACTAATTTTTTGTTTAGGTAAGCGAATGTGCCCAGGCGACGAGCTTTCTCGGATGTTGGCGTGCGGTCTGATAGCTCGCTTGTTCAGGCGTAGACGCGTTCGGCTCGCGTCCGATCCTCCTACGATGCACCAAATGCAAGGAACCGTCGGCGTTACACTCGCACCTCCAATTGTCCACTACTATTGTGATGATTTGTAGATAAGTGTTTAAAATGTAGTAACTGGTTTCGGAAATAAAAGCTTTTAGATTGGATTTCTTTGTGTTTCACTTCTTGGTTGAGGACTATTCTAGAAGATGTTTGGAGTTGCCTATAGCCTTTGCAGATCAGTTTCTAACAGTAGTTTCCAAATAACAGTCACAGTACTATTCTTATTTAATACCTTATTCATTTGATATTGGTATATTATACCTTTGACGTTAATTTGTACGTTAAATACGCTGGCGTTAGTACCTATTCAAAGGTTTATTTTAAGAACGATTATTTAAATTCCTTTCCAGGCTATTTGAAGAGCTTTCAGAATGTATTTTTTTCTATATTTAATACCTTGTCTATTTTTAGGGTTCCCTAGCCGAATGGCAATAAACATAACCAGTATAGATGCATCAAGTCTGTCTGTCAGTCTGTTTGAACGTCTGTCCGTCCGTATCCTGTTAACCGCTTTACGATTCTCATACAAAAAATAATTAAAAAAAATATTTGTTTCTCATACATGAAACAAAGACCTAAAAATTTTTTTGTCAAACTTGTACGTGTAGAGTGTCTATGGATAGGTCTTTTATAATGTCATCTAGGTTTCTAAAACCATTTTCTCTAAAAGTCTAACGTTCGAGAGATAAACGCTTCCAAAGTGATAAAATGGGCGACCCCATCTAACTTTTAAACTAAGCAAGTGTAAATTTTGAAAAAAAATACACGATATAGACCTTCACAAAAGTCTTCAATGAAAATTGGTATGAACTGAATCAAACTAGTACTTTTTGAGATAGAGCACATTTTCAATAACCGCAAACATAACTTTGTTATTCATACAAGTACTGTAAAAAAAACAAAGTTATATTTGCTGTCAACAAAATATTGTGGTATTTTGGCTAAGTGGAGTTAAGTGGATCTCTAATTCAGTTAAAGTTGGCACGGAACCCCTAGTGTGCGAGTCCGACTCGCACTTGTCCTTTTTTATAAACGAATTTATAATTAATCAGTCTGATGTACAATAAGGAGTACTACTCTTGCTTTGGACAAAGCAAACTCGCTTCGCTTGTCACTTCTTTTTTGATTGGGAAAAAAATGTTAACTGAAACAAAATATACTTTTCCATGAATTATTTTATTTTCAACTTAGTCTTCCATAATCATAACATAACTAATGCATAATATGTACAAAGCTTGGTAAATATGGTAATATGTGATATGAGAATGGCCTATTCGTAACCGAAATATGTACCTAAGTGATTCTACTTAGTTACTTAAACATTATAATTTTGAATTATGTTATACTTACTGAATAAACGTAAGATATGTTAGTGTGCGTAATTACAAACTCGTGACAAAATTAGTGTCTCTATAAAAAGCGTAGGATTTCAGTTCTTGAAGGAAAAATACGACAGAGTGGTAAGTGTAATCAAAGTAAAACTAACTTTGTGCACATATTTTTAAAGATTAAACTGATATCCTACACTATTCATGAAGACTATACTTAGTCGAATATGTTATCTATAGTTAACAATCCAGTTTTAGAATGTATTCATAAACGATATTTTCCTAGTAAAGACTGATATTTTTGTATTTGTTTCGGAATACCATACTTGTACACACATACATTAAATTAATGTATGAGATCACACTCAGAACAACACTCTTAAAGTGATAGCTACTAATAAATAATGATCTAGAATATACTTAATTTGGTATAGGTACTAGAACTTAATCGACTTATAAATTACTACAAATTTACTTTTAACGGTGTGTTTGCGCTTATGCTAATGATTTTTATCCTATGAACGTAATACTGCAAACACACAAAACATACTATAATCTCAACGATGGGAATTTTTAATTCACTACACTAAAGTTCTATATCTAATTGAACACTTTATGCACAGCCTCGACGATCGTATCGCGATGTCTTAACTTAATACTAGTCTTAAATAAATGGTTGTCGATGCGCTCTAAAACGAGTGATCAGGAAATACTGGTGGGTGTGTAGCGACGTCGGGTGCGAGTGCACCGGCGGCGGGTACGGTGGGTGCGCGTGCGACGGGCGGCCTAGTGCGCGCCGACGTGACGCAGCAGCGGGTGGTCGGGGAGCGGCGCGGGCGGCTCGGGCTCCCCGCGCGGAACGAACTTCACGCGGAAAGCCTTCGGCGCTATGGTCGCACCGACTATACCTTCCAACGAGGGCAGTGAGTCACCGTCGTGCAGGCACACGTCGAACTGATGCATTATGCTCGAGAAAAACATAAACATCTCCATACGCGCGAGAATGTCCCCTAAGCACATACGGCGGCCCACTCCGAAAGGCATGAAGTATTCTGGCCTCCTGATTTTACCGGTTTCGTCGATGAATCGGCTCGGGTTGAACTGCTTCGGCTCGCCCCACAGGTTAGGGTCCATGTGTACGCAGTTGATCAACGGCACTACTTGCGATCCAGCCGGAATTTTGTAGCCGTCGAGCATGACGTCCCTGATGAAGAAAAAATACAATGAAATTTCCGAAAAAAAAACCTTCAAAGATAATATGTCATGGGTTCAATAATTACAATAGAAAAATACTACTTTTGTTTTCCTTACCTAGTCGGTGAGTGCGTGGTGGCCAATGGAACGATACTGGACATGCGGAGTGTTTCCAAGATTGTAGTCTCGGTGTACGGAAGATGTGGCATATCATCGATATTTGGAAGACGATCGCGGCCTACGACGGTATCGAGTTCCTCTTGCACGCGTCTTTTGACGTCGGGGTTTCTTAACATGAAGACGATCATCCACAGCAATGACGACTTGATGGTTTCCATACCAGCGGAGAACAGATCGCCCAAGATTTGTTTGAGTTGCAGCTCTGCAATAAAAATATCGTTTAGTCTCATATTAATTTTATTTCCTAAATGATATATGAATAATTATATTTCAGATTGAACAAAATTATTGAGCAAAATATTATAAAACTTACCATGATCTCTGCCTTCGAATAATTCACCACTTCTGCCTTCTGTTTTAGCTTTCTCGATCTCAATCAAATAGACATCAATGAGATCTCTCGCATTATTAACGTCCAGTGTTTCACGATGCTCATCAATTAGCGTCTGGTAGAATTCAAACATTTCTTCGCGGTTTTTAGCAACTTTTTCCTTGGCTTGAGCTTTACCAGGGAGATACTGTAACAACGATGAAAGGTTAAGAACTCAGAAACAATATACCAATGCGTAACTGAAACATTTATGTAAAAATATTTATAAATGATTATAAACATAATTATTATTACTCACGTTGTAAAGGGGCACATATTCTCCATAGTGCACTTCACCGAATAAACGCATTCCTTCTTCGATCAAAAAGTTTAATCTCTCAAATCTCGCGTCTCCATGGCTGAATCTAACAGACATGGTGATTCCACAAATAACATTCGATACAGCCAGGGCAAGCACGGGATTGGCATCCACAGGAGAATTTTCAGCGCGTCGTAGCGTTGATACAAGTCCTAAGACTTCATCCTAAAAACAAAACGTATTGTTAGCTGATGTTTTTGGTAAACATTTAATGCAAACTTTTTCTTAAAGCTGCAGTACATACCATAATTCTGCCTTCCATGATTTTCTTGCCGTTTCCCATGTACGTCATGCCGAATTCGCGTAGTTTGTCGTGTAAAAAGCGGCGTTGGCTCTTCCAAAGGCGGCCGTCGCTGTTGATGATGCCTGCATAGAGGGAGGCGTTTAGTGAGAGCTCAAAGAGTGGGAGGGCGCTTGCCGGCTGGCGGGAGGGTCGCGCCGCCCACATACCCATGTGCACCGTGTTATCACCGGCAAAAGCGTATACAAACATTATCTAACATTTCTAAACATAACCTTCACTTACCTTCTCCTGATCTTTTACTACTTTTCGCTAACGTTTATAACACAATTTGTGACTTTGACATGCGAATTACGATTTTTAGTACTCACCAAGACCATCCAAAGTATGCATTAGGGGTGTGCTGGGTCGGCCCGTGAATTCTTCTCGGCGGAACGCTTCTCTGATAAGCTTGTAATCACTGAGCACAACAGTCAGCTGGTTGCCTAGACGCGCCGAAAACAGGGTGCCATAGCTTCGCGCCAATTGCAAGAAAGTCTTGTGCCGTACTCCGAGGAACGGCAAGTAGCCCACGACCGGCGGACCCCACGGTCCCGGTGGCAGCTTGCGGATTTCGCGCAGCAGCAGAGCCAAACGCAAAATTAGCAGCAGAGCCCCGATCGTCAGCAGAAGCGGTGTAGATGTTCGAGTCACACTATTTATCACTTGGTACAACCCCCACAAAATCTTCGAATTTGATACGAACGAAATCATTTTAAAAGTTTATAAAAGTCTCTGTGAACGTAGAAAATTCCGAAATAATTTTCCGAAACGAAGTTTCAAATAATGCAATGAAACATTTGGACGCGTAAACGAACAAACAATCGACTGGTTAGGACGTTATGTTTGTATGTCGCGTGCGACCGTCGTTTGCGCACTGAGTCGCGGCTGGCGTGGCCTTGCGAATAAATACGCGCGGGGTGGTACGCGCATAGGCTCGTCCCACTGGCGCGGGCGCACCTCTCTCCGCGATTTTCCGCCGGCCGTTGCGCTACGAATCTCGTAGCACCAGCGCCGTAGCCGATGAATTTTAGTCTACTTAGAACTTAAATATTGCTAGTTTTGATTTTAACTCACGATTTGCAGTGTTGTTTAGTTAAACTTCAAGATTAATGCGCAAAAAGTTCATAAACTCTTGTTTCAGTTAAATCCATAAGTGCAAAAAAGTGAATATTGGCAAGAATTCAAGTGTTTTGGCTAGCTACATTGCGCTCATCCTGAATCTTAAGTGTAAATTGTCTTTGAGTCCGACCTCAGTATTCGCATTGATGTCAGAGTAGTTGAAATTCGGCGAGGGGTAAGGGGGCTATCGAGGTCGTGCGGGTGCGCATGCATATGATAAGATTAACCAATTGCGTAAGTAGCGAGGCAAGGTGACGGCGGGTCGACGACTCGCCAGCTAGAGCCTTGAGCGAGCTTCGACGACTCGACCTTTAGTTAACACCCGAATTTAGAGAACTATTAACTTTGCGAAGTCGTTTACCTTTGTTTCATAGATATTATCGAGAGATATAAAGTAATACTAGTTTCTAATCAAGCGGGGATAATTCACCATTTATCATGATTGGTACCTACGCCTGCATTGGTATTTATGTATCTCAATAATTTAAAAGAATTAATCAAGGAGTTATTTATTGTCGGTACTTTTTACTCAGAAGAAGTTTAATTATAATTGCACTATTTATCTATAAGGAAAAATTATAACCTTTATTGAAAGTTTATAGATGCTTTATCCATAGCAATCAGTGAACTTTAAAGATTTACTTAGTTCAATAAATGTTTGATTTTTGACTATCGATAAGCCATTGATCGTCTTATCGCCACAACCAAACTATTGTTGAAAACTTATTAAACTTCGATTACTTAAAGACAACAAAAGAATTTATATTTTGAGTAAGTTATTTGGTAAGTGATCAATGAAGTGGGAAAATAACCTTCACTTCTCACTTAATTACTAGTCATATAATATATCAGAAAATCATTTATTTTCCTTATGTAACAAGTATTATCCTCAATAAGTAATGATTGTTGTTTGCTCTTATCTATTAAATCAATTACCATATTATACTTAAGTGCGACGCATTATCTTATGCTAATCAGTATAACTACCTACTTGTTTGTATTTTCCGTTACAATAAATTACAAAAAAAAACACAAATGCAATTGGATGGTTTCCTACCATAAGGTTATAAGATTTTACTAGGGTAGCTACTTTTTAAATGTACCTCGGAACCTTTGTTTAAGAAGGCCAGATTTGCTTATTTAACGTCTTTTAATAGAGAAAAGAGGTAAACAAATGTTTGACACACAAACCCTTTTATCCAAAGGTATATTGTAAAAGTGAATGCACCTCGTTTCAAGTCGGAAGAAGGTACATTACACGCCCTTAATATAGTGTCAACAAATCTCAAATGTCTTAGCACACTTTGCGGAAGAGCATAATCATGCCGCGTCTATTCACTACAAGATACTGCTTCTGTTTATTTATATTACTATGTAAATCTACTATGTAAAAGTTTTAGCTAAACAGGAATAACTTCAAATCTTGTATGACTGAAGGACTGAGTAAGAAGTTGTCAAGGATTCGGGAATTGAATCCGCGAAATTTGTGGGTAAGCAATTCATCAAAGAGTACCTTCAAAATTGATCTGAAAATGGCCGTTTATTGATTGAAACGACTGTGATCTAAATACACTGATATAAATAAACAAGACGTGCGCCAAATAGATACCTGTAAGTGTCCGATAAAACATTTTGTCGACGCTTAGTTTATGGGAGTTGTAGTTGCGTAAATAAGACAATGGTCGGATTGGGGTCGTTGCTGGGGGCATATCTTACTAAAACAGGCGGGCTAAAAGCTTACTTGAATAGAAGCGTTTTGTAGGCTATCTGCCTACGGCGACTTATTTACATCTATTGTATTTACTTCCATAATAATGAAAGCTAGTTTGAAAGGTCCCTTGTAGCTAGAGATTATCAGTATTTCTTACTTAACTAAACTTAGGTTTATGCAAAGCATGTACATGTAGTTCATGTTAGCAAAGTTTCAAGTACCTATCTTTTTAGTTTAATTCGCAATTGCTACAACGTAGAATCAAATATTGACATTTGAATGGAACTAGTTAGTGCATCTGCTAATTAATTTGTTTTACGATAAGACCTCAACAATGGACACCCAGTAATGAGTAGTGACCAACCGGTCGGCAAACTTTGGTCACGTGTAGCCCCACTAGTTTGAATTGGCATTTGGCACAATTTGGAACTACACTTGGTATAAGCAATTTGGGCTCGATACGGCGACAGTGGCGCCCTCATTGCAGCTCTAGTGGTGGTCGTGTGAACTAATGTAAACGGCAACACGCGGCTAAAGGTCAACGACCGTCCCTTTTATCGGCTATGCACCGATTTATTGCGTTCATTATCGTATTTGACATTTGGTTGGCCAACATTTGACAATGTTTGATTCGGCTAATGTTTGTGTAGCAACTAGTTTCAACCGAACGACAAACTAGTACGATTATCTACAACCTTGTAGTCAAATAGCTAAGCACTGCATTCATTTGTTTTAGTTTAACACAATTTGGGTTGAGTCAATTCAGTTGTAGATCCTTTATTTTACGCAAAACTACGCCGTTAAATGTTTGAGGGAGGGTTGGAAAAAAGGTAGCTAACGTTACCCTATTTTTATACTAAGTATTATAAACTTACCCGTTTCATAAACTCAAAGTCCAAGTAAAACCGACCAAACACACAAAGCCCAAAGCTCACTTGAATTTTAAACTAATTCATCCGGTTAAAACCCAATCAATCCGTCAATCATTAAGTTCCTGGACGTATTTTACGTTACTTTCTCCACTTTTACTCTCGTTAACGTTTGATTTACGGGTTCACCTCAATCCTAACTTTTAAAGAAATAGAAGAAATAATTTATGCAACCAGGCAATAATCTGTAAGAGTACCTACATACAACATACGACTTATTACTAACCATCCCAGGCAGACGACAATATCTTCGTATCAGGCAGTAACTGTAAATCTACATTCTTAACAACAACGCTTTACAACTTTCACGGTCTACCTTAATGCCAAAAGTTAGCTTAGGTGATATACAAGTTTTTATTGAAACATAAGGATGTATTGTATTTATTCATAGTTTTGCAGATGACGGGCATACTGCTCATAACTGGATCGTCAAAGGTAACCGAACCCAAATCTCAGGTAACCGCTCCGTACATAAATAGGCTAGAGAAAGTGCACTCTGGTCGCTTGACCCGAAGATACCAGTCAGTCAATAACCAAAGTATAGGCGTACACAAATAAACGGTGACAATGTTATTTGTAAATAAATGAAATGGTAAAAATATACTGAGTGAAAGGCCATGGCCTAATATAGAATTGTTTTTTTTAAACGAATTTCATTTAATTTTATTGACTTGCATTTCAGCGAACGGTCATGCCATTACATAATAAATATATGTAAAAAGTACTTACTCGAGTTAACTTTTCCATAGGGCTTAGGTAGCCTAGAATACCTAAATTTTCCGTTATTGAAGGAAAACCAACATAATTCAGTTTAATAATTTGGCATTGGCATACATACACTATGCTACCTCAATCTCAAGATCCGCCTTTCCCTAGGGTCTTCATAACATCACTTTATCTTCATAACAGAACTTTTTTTACCGACATTAAAAAAGGAAGTTATCAATTCGACGTGTACGATGTGATATCGTTGGAATTTATTAATATTTGATTATGTTAGCTAGGCTTCCAAACACGTGTGCAAAATTTCTTAAGTGGATGTATGTTTGTAATATTTATTTGTTTGTCTACGGGTTTCTCGAAAACGAGAAGTCATAGCGAAATGAAGAAAGTTTAATCACATATATTCCAACTTATGGTCCGGTGTAAGTTGCATAAAAATCGGTTAAATAGTTTTTGAAATATGATAAAACATAAGAGGGAAAGTATAATAGTTTTCTATACTTATGTATGGTGTTCTACGCAAATTGGGTCGTCGATCTCGCTGCAAACACGGGTACAATAAACGCGCGTCAATCGACAGATGCGCGCGCGCACTCTATTTGTATATCCTCGATTATTTACCCCTTGACATAAATCCACGTGCAAAATTATAGTGACGTTCGATAAATAGGTAGTTATTAAGTAGGTACAGTAGATAACAGGGAGTGTAATTTTGTATTACTTTACGCGTAGTTTTGGGAGTTAAAATTAAGTTTTTACTACGTATGTAAGTACTCTCAACTCACCTAATTTTGGCCAAAGAAACCTCAAGACAAGGCTCTAAGAGCAACATTTGTTACATTATTCTTTTAACCGTTCGTATCGGAGGCCAATATTTATTTCTGTTACTTTTCTGCGTTAGTAGTGCTACGAGATTCTTTCTCGAACTACGGCGCGCGAAAAATGAGCACTAAGATACTACAGTGAACTTTGAACATGCAATTAAGTTGTTAGGTAGAATAAATTATATTATTATGTAACACAGGTTCCTACCGAAATCTCACACTAAGCAAAAAAAAACAGTATAATATATTTGGGTGATAAATAATACTTGTATAATAAATGAAATTTTAAATTAGTTAAAACTCGTGTGTGTTCTACTTACTGCCTAAATACCTACGTGATCTCGATTGCGAAAAACAATCTATCATCACTGGTTTGGTGGCGCCGCTGCGGCGAGCGCGAGAAGTCAAAACAAACGAATAAATCGAGTCGACGGGGGAAAAGTGTCATAATACCAACTTTTATTCTATTTTTTCTTCCATTCTTCTCTAGCCCAGTAGGCATATAAACAAAATTATTCATCAAATATTTTGCCATCGGACCAAATATTTTTCTGACCAATCCCTTATTTACTGCTATGTTTGGACACACAATCAAAAAAAGGATGGAACCTAACTAGTTTGTACTAAATTTTCCACAAACCTTTGATTTTGTTGCTCAATAACAAACCACGAATAAAACTGCACCCATTGCTATCTCTCTGACCGATTTGAGCATAAAAAATAAAAAAGGAACCTATGTAGGAAATAACTACTCACTTTTTTATCGTCTCTTTCAAAAGAGTTTATACGTGATTACCGGCACAAAACTTAACATACTTACAACATACGTATTGAACTTTACATACCTAAGTATTGAATTAACGATGTTGAGAGAGCAATCTCCCAACATTGATGACGTCACGTAGCCTACACGTTAAAACAAATCACTTGAAAAATTCAATAGGCATGCCAATGTGTCGGTGCCCGAGTGGTATAGGCATGCGCCCGGATAGCGTTTTAGACATAGGGTTTGATTCCTTGTCTGACACATTTGGTTTCTTTAAGTGATTTAGGTTATTAAATATATAATAATGCCAATCCGCCCTAAGCTACTCTAAACAACCTGCTCAAATATTTCACGACGCGTGTAGTTTACGAAGTATGTTGTGAAGTAATCATTTTTCTGCGATTTTTTCTACAGCCTATCTGTTGTCAGGCAGTAAATCATGTTTTTGATTACGGCTACTGTACTAAGATTTAAGCTACTAAGGTTTATTTTGTCATCGTCATTGAAATGCTGCAGAGTTTATTGTACGGACAACAGCACGTTAAGATAAACACGGCTGTATCTTATTCAGTTGTAATAGGGGCTAGTTTGCAACAAAAGTGGATAACCTGATGTGCTGGTCACTGCACTTTTATTTTGTTGGACATGCATAGTTGAGAACGCCGAGATTATGCAACAGATGATGACAGTATCTGTACCAAGTTGGTGCATAGTTCATTTAAATCTGCATTTGGTTGTATTTTTTATTACATTCAATAAACTGTTGGTTCGACACAATTTATCTTTTGCCCGTGACTCGTGGGTCATATAATTAAAATTTCGCGATTATAAAACTATATTGAGTAAAAATAATATCTCTTCGACCTTCAAAAGTAGGTGACCCGATTTTTGCATCCCACTCGTCATGAAAAGATAACACCTCGTGATAAACCGGAGCCCTATGTCGATCACAAAGAGCGGTCATGTGGCCCTTTCTTTGTAGAAATTAATTAAAAATATCTTAACTGAGTGGTGTGACTTATTGCGTTCAATAAATCTTAAAAATGCATGTCGACAACTTATAAAGGGGGAGATTTTTATATCGGAGACGAATCACACACAATGTAGAGAGTCCACGTAGGTGGCTCTATATTTTCAGTTGAAACACGTTTGCGCGTCGTTTCCAACAGTCAAGTATATTATAGTAAGTAATTTATAAGATGATTAAGAGCTTCTATCATTTCCTTTCGTCAGTAACTTTAAAAAAAAACTTACATAAACCTTTATACATCGTGCTCACAAAACATATTTTCAAAATCGTTTTTTCACTTAACCTATATTTGCTAAAAATATACTCTTACTATTCTTTAGTTACAAGCTAAAAAATATGATACGTTATTCTATGCAAATATATTGCGAAAAGCGCACTTAAATCAACTCCTGCTTGTAATAATTACTACTACGGACGTAGTGTGATAAATGATTATAATAAATGTTATTACAACAGAGATAACTTTCAATGGATGTAAATATTATATGTAAGTTGTGTCATTGTTTTGATAGGTTTTTTACTCAGTAATAAACGCAGTTTCAAAAAATATTTACAATTCGCAGAGAAAATGTATCTGTATATGTTTGAATTAATATTGTATTTGCTACTTTGGTTTGACGGATTTCGCAATATTTCACAAAATGAGTCATACTACACTTATTAATATTCGGATTGATTTTTTATTTCTTAAAACGTGCTATGGCTAGTTTACAATATTTTTATGTTGCAGAAATTTGTCACTTAATTATGTTCCGAGGAAGTTAGATTGTAGATAGGGTAGAAAAATGCTAAAATTTTCAAAAACTACAACTTTACATATTAACAATAAAATTACATTAAAGAATCTTTTGATACTAAGATAAAAAAGAGAGAAAATGCGAAAGTTAACTTTCTGTGTCATAAATTATTTAAATTGTATTTATAATCATTTTCCTTCTCACGATGGGTTTTTGTTGCGTTTGGATTTTTGTAAAACTTCCTCATAGTCGCAAGTAAGAGCGAAGCCACATTGGGCGTTGCGTTGTGTCGATCGATCGATATCACTCATATCCGTTTTTCCGCGTGTTCCGACGACGCAGGGCACTTTGTGGCATTTCGTTCAGTTGTTGCACCGCTCCAACCTCGCAGCGTCGACGCAACGCAACCCCAATGTGGCTTCGCTCTAACATAGCTATATAGCCACTGTATAATGCCCATTCTGAAGAATAATTAATTTGTAATCAAGAACTTACGATTTTACTTTGATCCCAAGCGTTTGCCACCTCGCGCGTTGACTATAGGTATAGGCAGGCAAATAATATTTGCTTGGCTTAAAGTCAGCGTATCAATAGAGATTGAGTATGCAGCACGCCGCGGTAAGTGCAAGCGAGCTAGACATGACATTAACATGACCAAGACTAAGTTGATAACACGCCGACTATAGTTACGCTCGTTTCCTAGTAGTATTTTTGGTCCACCAGTGTGTTTCTCCTATCTTGATTATTGATTGATAGCTCTTGCTTAAAAAGGCATGCAATATTCATTAATTTCTACTCTCATATTTAAACAGATTCATCGATGTTACTGACGTGTTGACACGAGTTGCACATAAGAGATAAATATTGTCTTTATGCACATTCCAGCGTGCAGTGCATCAGTTTATTAGCTATTTCAAAGTAAAGTCACCGCGTAAGCGTTAAACTTTAAACTTATGTATAGTTACGTGCGCCGAACTATAAACAATAAACTGTTGGTTTGATCACAACAGCCGAAGTTTATGATTTGATACTATTCGGTATTCCTAGTTTCAACGGTGGCGACATAATCTAGTTTAGGTTCGTGGCGGCACATAAATACAAAACTGAATCGATAACGTTTCATGTTATGGACAATGTTACCTAAATGTCAATGGGTCGGGGAGGCAGATTAATATACATTGCTAGTTAGTCAGTCTAGTGGAAGTTTTGACATATGTAGTTGTACCTAATTATTGTAATTCTAATGTTGGCAGCTAAAAGCCATCTTCAGAAATTCATTTGGTCATGTCATGTACCTACATGCATCACGATTCAAGATTCTCGAAAGAAAATCCCACCTAAATATAAATACTATTTACAACTCGCATGTAAAATAAACCTGTAAGATAGATAGGCGGCATTTATTTGAATGAGTTTCGTAATATCATTATAACAGAACTATTAAATATTCGTCAAATAGTTGCAGAACGGAACAGCTATTATTCTGGTTTGTGAAACACTGTTGGAATTATGTAACGACTTGCCGAGTTGTAAAGTTTAATCACCTTTTGGTGTATACAGTAAAACGATCTTCTATGCCTTTACCTGTATGCAGAAATGTGAGTATCCCGTACACGTGACCTAAACTAAAGGCGATTATGAAATTAAGTGCATTGAACCCGTTTGAACCGACAATTTACCTATCAGTAATGGTTTTCCGTGAATAAGTCAACGAAAACTTTAGGAACAAACTTGTTTTCTGAAAATGTTCAATGTTGTGCGCAGTTTTTCGTTTTTCTTATAAAATGTACCTCGAAAATAATTATTTTTAATAAGACTTGTTGAGATACTATAAATTCTTAATATAAAAGTGGATGGATGAATGTCTAAATACACATACATTTAGGTACTTAGAAGTAATCTATAGCAACAATTTTTATTGACAACATTGACACTCACAATCAATTACATTATCGATCCAAAACAATCGAATCCGATGCCAATGTGTTGGCATTTTGAGCTCATGTTCATATTGTTCGAAAAATGACGATAAGTAGAACTTATTGTGCACACGAAGCCCTGGTTCAGATGTCATACATGGAAGTGGGCTGGTGACCCGCGTGACGAAATGTAATGTCTTCCCGGGACTTTGGCGTAACGCGAACTGAGCATCACGTTACGTTTTGTATGTATTAGTATCGAATAGAACAGCCCGCTCTTGCTATAATATTTAAAAAATACGCATGATAATACTACTTATTGCTTAACACTAACACACTTGCTCCGCCCTTTGTGGTCGTAACGTGATGCCTAGGCTATTTTCACACCTATGCTAAGCAACGGTGATATGCAAGTTACTACGAGTAATATAAATCATTGAACTACTATTACTAGCTTTTGGAACTGACGCCACGAACACATTTCGTGCTTCATGAATTGACGCCACTTGTCATCAACTTACACAAACGGTTTCATATTCGAAAATCAAATTTTAAGCAATTTATTTGCGTCTTTTTTTTCTTTGTATCTCTTCTGTATACTTAATAATAACAACTCATTGATATAAATAGAAAATGTATAAAAGCGTTGGCCATTAATAGTAATCCAAGAATAAAAACTTATTTTGCTTTTACAGCGTCATCTACCATTAATATAAGATATATTTACTAAAGTTAAAAAATAACAGTTATCTTAATGCAAACAAAGAGCAGAGTTGTAGCAACCGCAGATTGGGACATGGACCGGCTTTTATTTTTGGTCTAGGATTTATATCATTGCAATCATTCACCATTTTATTATGTCCATTTCAATTACCGATATTACCTACATTCTGTAATAAGTCAAACCTACGTCACACTAATCGTAACTTCTAAACAACAAGAGTATGATCGAGAACTGCTATAGCTATAGGGGTTATTTTTTCATCCCGACAATAGTATTTTGGTGACGCTGAGTCAACTGTGGAGTTGTTTACTTGTTTACCATTTCTGTTCATTCTGCGAAGAAGTTTTCCATGGAGCTTTTGTACCCATAATGACGCAATCTCCCACCTGCGGTAGTCATGTGCTTTAATAGCCAAAATATTTGTACCATTTATCTACGCAGCAAGTTGAGTGGGCCTCAATGAATGTAATCTATAGAATATATGATTAATCGAACATCTGCATTGAAACACGCGCTGTGATAAAGAAGGAATTGATTTGACGTTTGCTTAGTCCCAGTATCCACCGATGCTGCGTAGGCGATGTTAGGGCCTTTGATGCCTACTTGAAAATACCACTTTTCAATATGTACACTTATCACTTTTTTGCACACATAGTAGGTAATGAAGTTTGAATATATAGGAAAGTTTACAAAATAGCTCAGTTTCCGACATGCAAAAAGTAGAGCAGCCTACCCGGGAGGCTTTTTCGTAGTAAAGCGCTTGTCTGGCTTATTAAAGCCCCACATGCATGATTTTCAATACAAGCTAAAACCACAATTAATACTTGCCGACCACGTATTTTACTACGGATCATTGATGGCGTCTCCGCTTTGGGAAAAACGGGGCGATAGCATTCATGAAAATAGCTTAAATTGACTTTCTCCAATTTTTACAATGCATATTTGTTTGGACTTTTCCTGTCATTTGGATTACTTTAGGCAAAGTAGGTACGTACTCAGCAATTTCTTATACTTATCTGTCTACTACACGTAGCTTAATTTAGGTAGGTGGAGTGAAAAAACTGCCCCCACTGAAACTTAATTTCGTATGCATGATGAGATGAATTATGAATTTGTTCTGGTGACGAAATACCCGTACCAAACAAGGAAATGTCGCGTGCCGTGGAGTGGTCAGTGAGGTTTCCAAATCTATGTATTTTGCGTGAATGGCCGGGGTGAACGGCCTGTTTAGACCGAGTGTTACGCAGCGAGACCAATCGATAAGAGCACTTGCGTAAGCGCATTGCACGCCCTCTTAGGGAAAACACACACTGGACCTACGAAAATGATGTTGTTTTGTTTTTTGGCAGTTGCCTGTTGTTCACAAGTAACACCAATCCGTGTCTTTTTGATGTAGCTTTTCATCAACCTACAAAAATTATTGTTCCACGTACACGTCCTTTTCCACCCTGACACTAAAGTACCACCTGTGTAAAATGTTTCATAAAGAGAAATATAAAATTACATGGAACTATGTCATAAAAAAATTGTTGGCATTTCGCATGTTAAATAATTCATTTTCAGATACACCCAGAACGTAACAAATTTGTTAAGTGACCACTCACTATTTTCGATTTGTAAAATGCGTTGATATACTTTTAAAACTACAGCTACGAATAAAGATAAACTTGTGTGTGCCACGTGTGTGACGTAATATTTGTATTATTCTTCTAAGAACCGTCCTGTAATTATCTTTCAGCGCGTCATTCAACTACCTATATGTAGGTAATTGTAGCTAGTAGTATTTTTGCTATTATCAACCAATCTTAGTATCTCTCCCAAACCAGAACACAAAGATACGTCGTCTCTACAGAGACAGTAGACAAATTTGGTAATTTTGGATAGTCTATAGATGATCACTGAGACAAGGCCTGTGTGTGACGTCTGTGCCCCACGCAATTGGTGGGTCAACCGATAGCCTACTTCAGTTTATTGCGTTGCAAAAATTTTGACTCACCACCGATGTGTAAGATATCGATATCTAAGTAGGCAACAAACGTTTGAAAGAATTTGGTAATATCAACTCAAACGTTTCCATGCTTATAAATTTTCCGCTTGATACGGATAGACGAGGTTCCTTTTCATATGTAATTGTGATTTCATAAGATTTTACTACTTTTTTAGGGTTCCGAGGCGAATGGAAAAAAACGGAACCCTTATGGTTTCGTCAAGTCTGTCTGTCTGTCTGTCCGTCCGTATTCACTTCACTAGTCACAACCACTTTATTCAGTAACTATAAGCATCACACTGTTGAAATTTGGTAGGAAGATGTATCCTTATAATAACTGCTTTACTATTATAATACAAAAAATAAAATACATAAAACTAAAACCGTAAAAATATTTTTAGTCAAACCTATGCGTGTCTATGGATAGGTCTTAAAACGACATAGAGGTTCCTAAAACCATTTTCTTTTAAAGTCTAAAGTTTGAATGATAGACGCTTCCAAGGTGGTAAAATAGACGTCTAACTTATAAACTAAGCGATTCTTAATTTTGAAAAATATAAATAATGTAGATCTTAACAAATACTTTCAACGAAAATTGGTTTAGATGGGATCAAACAAGTAGTAGTTGAGATATAGCACATTTTCAACAACCGCAAACATAACTTTGTTCTTCATACAAACACTATGAAAAACAAAGTTATATTTGCCGTCAACAAAATATTGTGGTATTTTAGCTAAGTGGATTTCCCTAATTTAGTGAAAATTGGCACGGAACCCTTAGTGCGCGAGTCCCACTCGCACTTAGCCGGTTTTTGTCATTTGTGTTTACCAAGTGGTTTACCAAAATATTTTTAAGTACTCCGAGAGATGCTTATTGTCAAATGATAACTTTCACAATAAAATTACTTATCTTATCGCCGCTTTTGACCTTCAATAACATTTTTGTAAGAACCGATTGGTAAATATGTACATATGTTTATATTATTTATTGTAAGTACGTAGCATAATAACACATATTATCAAATTGTGTAAGCGGCAGTTAACTTGATTTAGAATGAAAATAACAATTTATCTTTTATTTCTGATACTACAATTGGTTCTTCATTTATTTTTAGACTAAGAGTATGGTTACCTAACTGTAATCACGCGTTTGTAGTAAAATAACTATCTATTTTAATTAAAAAAAAAACTGTAATGTACGTAAGCGACGTTAGGTAGTTTATTGATAATAAATCGTCACCCTGTTTTATTCATTAAATTTAAGAAAACAATGCCTTTACGCTTTACAGCGATTTGTTAATTTTGACATATAGTAACAAATAACTAGTTATTAATGCATTTAACTGCTTCGGTGGCGCAGCGGTTGGAGGG
The DNA here is from genome assembly GCA_963924145.1 of Pyrausta purpuralis. Taxonomy (NCBI): domain Eukaryota; kingdom Metazoa; phylum Arthropoda; class Insecta; order Lepidoptera; family Crambidae; genus Pyrausta; species Pyrausta purpuralis. The sequence continues at coordinate 9,026,830 of OZ001649.1, read as the reverse complement.
TCGCACTTTAAAGCGACGGCTGCGCCAGAGGTCCCGGGTTCGCTCCCCGGGTCGGGACAAAAATACGTAACCTATGTTCTTCTGTTCAGAAATTCTCAGGTTAGCCCGGATTTTGAAAGTTGGTGGTGTTTCACTCCCGTGCCTCGGAAAGTACGTAAAGTCGTTGGTCCTGCGCCTGAACTCTCTCCGGTCGTATCAGATTGCTGTCCCATCGGGCTATGAGAGTGAGAGGAATAGAGAATGCACCTGTGTTTGCGCACACACTTGTGTAATGAAAAAACTTGACCAAATATTAACTGTTCGGCGCCCAGTATAATGATGTAACTGTATGGTCAATTTGACGACAACCTTCCAAAGTCAATGTAGATAGTCCAAATACCTATCAAAATACTTCAGGGTGACATCCAAAATTCGGCAAATGATATGACCTCATGAGTCTTTACGAGCCCACGCTCAGAGCGAACCCAAAGATAACCTAAAGTTACTACACAGATTAATGAAACACTCGTACGTAAGTAAGCAAAATCTATACTAATATTTTAAAGCTGAAGAGTTTGTTTGTTTCTTTGCACACGCTAATCTGACTAACTACTGGACTGATTAAAACATTATATTTTTGTTAGATAGCTTATTTATCGGGAAAGCCTTTAGGCTATTAAACAAAACGCTGTGACGGGAGGGGAGGGAGCAAACTCAAAAACGCGGACAAAGTCGCGGGGGACCGCTTTACTAGAATAATTTTCAACGCTTATGGTTTTCCAAGACTTTGTTCGAGTTAAATCTGATTCACTTAAATTATTTGTATTGTCCTGAAAAAATGGTAGCTTATTTGCTTTTTCCTCTATCACATACTCATCAAGAGAACCGATAGTGTCTAGTTAGATGTAACAACGATAGGTTTTAAGATGCTATTGTTTAGGATAATCTGTGTATGCTTATTGTTTGTAATAAATCAATCAAAATATTTTCTTTCATATTTTTCAGTGTGTAAAGATGATATCATTATGACGTATATAATATCGGACCGATGATGAGACCCTGAAATACATGTATCGCATTAGTCTCATTATGTAACCGTTTTTCAGTTTCATCTCATTTAGAATTCAGAACAAATTAATTATCTTGAATTAGGAACCCTCAGTCCGCGAGTCCGCACTTGGCCGCTTTTTAAATAAATATCGCAATTTGATCGGAAGGATTCGGTATCAAAAAAAAAAGTTGCATCGGATAAATCCACGTTATTTTAATTTTATTAATATGTGTTAGTTATCGAATCACGGTTCTGAATCGGGGGGCTGGTCCTTACCATGAAAACAATTTTAACACGTTAGCTAAATTATGTCGAACAATAAATTACTCACTATCAGCCAGCATAATACTTGTGGGACTTTCCATTATCAACGTATCAAATTACCAAGCGTTTACCCTACGTCATCATAGACTTTGTTTTTGTGAGACCATGACAATGACCACAGGATATGATTCAATTATCAAGCAAGCTACACATTATAATGCTAGAGAAGCAATTTGATTGCAGTGATTCACAAAGCGGAAAATAATTTGATATTAGCACTTAATGGTTTATACGTAAGAATTAGTTTGAGTGCACCAGGATGCATTGTTTACTATTATTATAATACAAAGTTCAGTGACTTATGGTTTAATTGACTGATTTACATTAAGTACATTGTCATTGGATTATTTACGTGTATTAAAATTCTATCAGGAGTAATATGGACCTTTTTACAAACTTCAAAAAAGGAAAAAATCAATTCAATGTGTAGGTATGTGATATTATTGAAATTTGATGATATTTGAGTATAGAGATCTATAAAGGCTTCCAAACACGTGTGCAAAATTTCATATGTGTATGTATGTTTGTCGACGCAATTTTTGAAAACAAGAAGTCATGTCATGTCAAGCACCGACTCCAAATGAATTGGTTTTTGTTACGTAGGGGGCAAATGCGTTATTTTAAGCTTTTAGTCAGTTTTTTGAAGGCAGCCTAATTTGTGACATTATATGCTATGAGAAAGGTTTACTATTAGTATTCACTTACTAACAATTGTCTGGCTCTACAATTAGTGTAGCTGCGACTTAAGATTGGCACCTATTAGATTAAGGGAAGTGCAACATTGTTGTATCACAAGCCGTGGCCGCGCAATGCCTTACTGAACAACCAGGAAATCCAATTCCAAGTCCGGGAAACAGCACACCGTTCTTACTACCTGAACTATAGAGTTGATTTTATAAAAAAAAAAACTATTAAAGATACTGACCGAGTAATTGGAATGAGCTCCGGACGAATTCAGGTCTATTTTCGATCCCGGTAGCCGGTACTGGCAATTGTTAAATGACAACCATTAAAGAGGTCACCGGGTTCAGGGCCGATCGCCACTTGTTTATGTGAAAATTATTTAAACAGTTTGTGCTAACACGTGCGTCAATCCCGCCGTGGAGACATTATGGTAATCTATTCCACGTCAGAAATACTATACTATGCTCAGCGTAGCTAAATATCTCTTTAGATTAGTGTAATTTATTACATTCCGACAGCTTTAATGTGATTCGAAGAAATCTTTTCAAATGACGTCAGATCTTCTTTCGAACGATTATATTTTACGAATTTGTAATCGTTATGAAATCGGTTAAAGATTGCGATCTTTTTATGAATATTACCAAAATAACGAACTAACAATTTCAGATATAAGTAGGTAAATAGATAACAGCGCATTCAATACAATGATTTAGAGTTTATCTCTACAATGTAACAAAAATTAAATCGAATATACAATTATCTACTCTCATTAGGGGAGTCATAGCTCTCGGCGATAATGCGCGTTAAAGGTACTAGTTTCTACATAGGTGTAGTTAATAACTAAAACAAAAAGTCAACCGTACAGTTAAAACGTGTTTTTTGTACACTTATAATTTGTCAATATGGATATTAAGTAAGTAACAAGTAGCATGAGACAGTGCGGCTTTGACGCGGGCGCAAGCAAACGTCTGACTCACATGTTTATCAAGTCAAGGGCAACGTTCTCGTCTGGTTATTACCTAGTGACCAATACTAGGAACACGGTTACTTAGAGTCGCGGACAATGAGATAGCAGTGTATTTTACACTTTAAAGTCCATAAGAATCACTAAGACTTAATAAGCGTCGGTAGCGATTTCGTTCCTGTATGCCAGACTGGCACTACTCAGCACATTATGATATTTGAAATGTTTTAAGACCTCTGTATTAATTGGTCCTGGTGATTTGTGAGATGATAAGCTTTGTGTCTACCTGTAAGTGCCTGAAATAGCAGCGGAAATCTATTTATTTGTTTAAATATATTATTTACAAGATATACAATATTTAGATCATCCTTTCTCAGAAAAAAGGGTAGAAAAATCTCGGGTTGATTTTAAAAGGATGTTATCCAAGTTGATTTCAGTTAGTCGTAAGTAATCAACAGACATCCTTCTTTTTCATTCATGTTTGTTTCATGCCGCGATGTCTAAAACGGATTTACTACTACTATCTACCTATAAAACTGCAACGGTGACATAAGCGGAAATTGGAGCCGGCCCATTCATTACGCTACCAATAAAACGATATTGTAAACGCGCTGTAATTCTATCTATATGTTTTTTCTAAACAAGCGATCACGGCCGGTGATTGAACCCGACGAGATACGTAAACAAAACTACAATGCGGAACAGACGCCATCTAATAAATTACATAACGTAATGTTTTGACAAGACACAAGGCCATGTATGAGTACTCTTAGATAAGTGTTGTGTTTATCGTAAATACGGTATGTACTATGTTCCTACCGTGTTTATTGACTCCATGATTGTTTACTCGTGGCTACTTGGAATAACTAGTACCTGTTTTGAAGCGGAAATTTCTTGAAGAGCGCTAACGAGTTACCAATACAATTCAAAGTACAATCTTACTAGAATCACCTCAGATCAGAGATATTTCTATGAGAATTACATTGGCTTTCCAAGATCATCTTCCATGTAACTGGTGACTGGTGATATAATAAACAATGAAAATTGAAGGAATGTAATAATCAAAAGAAAAAGGTACTTAAGGTATCGTGACTTCATTGCCATTTGCTCTCATAGTTAACCTAGACCTTTTGCATAGGTAGGCATATGAGTTGTCATGACTGTATTCCGGATTTTATATTAATACTTTGTTACGAAGGTAGAGTACTCTTACTCTTACTCTACCTTCTGCAATAAATTACATAATTCCTAAAAATAGGCGGCATCTGCAACTGTTTCGTTTTTTATCAAGTCACGTCCGAAATGAAGGCCGATATCACTTAAATACAAATACCATATTTTTTTTAAGTTGCGCTATTGTGATACAAAAAATAAGTACATTGTTCGATATTATTGCGATTGGACTCTGCTTCATTTACGAAAAAGTTATTTCATGTTCTTTAGTTATTTACAGCGCATATCAACCAATCGTCAAAAGCAAAATATAAATCTACAAAAACCGAACGAAATATATACGTGAATTCTCACGAAATTGAGTACCAAATATATTTTTTATTACTCCATTGTGGGATAAAACTGATTTTAATTGAAAAATCGGACAATTAATCAATTAATATCACACGCTATCCTGACGCGAGTGATTCAAAAATGGGGCCCTGAACGCTCGCTTGATGTCTGCAGCGCTGATAAAAGGATTTCAAATAATAGCACCAAATCTTTAAAGACGGACTAGTGAATTGTAAGATCACTTGCTGGATCCAATAACCGACTTTAAAATTATTAATTGCCTAAATCTTGCACGACATGTCACGCTAATAGGCACTTATTCAGACGTTGTGAAAAAAGGCCATAAGTCAAGTAGGTAAGTCAGTTTTACTATCGACAAATAGGCACTAACCAACAAATAATTCAAATATTAAACGTAATGTGTATGAAGGAATGGACAGATAATGTTACTGATTGCTGGCATTCTAAAACAGACAGTAAATCTCGCAGAGCACTTTGGTAGAGATTTCTAACGAGAACTTTGATTGTTGTGGAAGTTACTTTTATCATCGCATTAAGTTTCAAAGTTAAAAGTTTCGTCTGTCACAGCCAAATTTGGTTTTTACAACTGCAATTTATATAGTGACAAACACTATCAAAATAAAAATGATATTTAAAGCAGTGTTTTATTTTTAGACCCAATCAAAACACCAGACGTCCTCACGAATCCTATTTTTCATACTATGTTGTTTCAAAGTTTTTTCTTAATCTCCGAAGGCAATTCTGAGAACCAAAGCAAATAAATAAAGTTCGGTGAGACTAAGTTTGGTGAGGATAAAGATGGCCGACCGGCGACAACCTTCGTTCGGGAGCGGTTGCACAACTGCGGGTCAAGGGTGAGCCGCACTCGCTTTTGCCAATAAAAATCCGAGATCATACAAACGTAACACCTTAATACAGCCGTAAACCATGCATCCGTCAGCATATGCAAATCAACCAGACATCACCCTCACGTGTTTATGAGCATATTATATGGTAGTGGTTGCCCGCGATTCCGCCAGCACAAATATCGGATATGTGTACCGATATTTGGGTATTGTTTTCGGAATGAGCAATATCTTTTGTCCCATGTCATCATCCTACTGCAAAATCTCTATGTTCAAATTCTTTGTATTCGTTAGTTTAGTTAGTTTAGTTAGTAGTCGTGAATTCCAAATGTCTGTACATACATACACACTGAAACATATATTTTATGTAGGGATTCCTTAATCAGCGAATGTCTGCCGGTTTTCTCGTAAACAACAGACACCTGCGCAAAGAACGAAGGTGTCAACAATCCCATTAATATAAAAGGTAATAGAATCGCCTTAAATTGGCGGCATTTTAATATGTGCAGACAATTTATTAGCTCCAAAGTTAAATCGCTCCGACCGCAAAACCACTTTTTGTGGGCTTTGGCCTTGACCCGACTGATCACTGCCAAACCTGCTGTGCTAAAAGTAAAAGCATTCGCCAATCAGGCGCCTGAATAACAGAACAATGTGTAACGATCAACTCCATAATTATACCTATGGTGGTTATACCCACTCCTCAGAACACAAGATTTATTTGTTTATTTGTAACAAATACAAGTATAACCATTCTAAGAACACGTGATATAATTTTATACTTATTAATTCAAATGCTTATTAAAGAAACATAGTATTTTTTTACATTATAGTCAGGGCCATACAATTTTAGATTGATAAATGGATTTATTTATTTTCATTTTAGTTTATACACTTAAGTATTTTTAAAATATGTTAGAGTATGTGCTTACATGAACAGTAGCTAGTTAGTTAGGATGAATGAAGATAAAATTACACACATCGAATATTAATAACTTCAACACGTGTCCCATAATTCAATCATCGGTAACAGCGGGCTAATAATCCGGACTACTCCATTTTTTTTTTAATTTTAAGTAAGAATTATTTAAAAACATCGGAATGCAGCATCAACTTAAATTATAACAAGTGAGTACTCAATATTATAACAAGGTTAAAAATTTCGAAACATTTATTAATATTAACTACATAATTTGATCACGTGTTGCGGTCATGACTTGACTGAATGAAAACCGGTCGGTCCTTATCATCGTACTTATTAAAATGATTTAAAATAATGTACTCTTAATACCTATTAACATTTTTGAATGCATATACATACATAGTAGTAACTATCTTACGAAACAAGCTTTTAACTTACGAGTACATTTAAGATCGGCGCCGACTAATCAACCCGGCATCACGGGAACGGCACCACCAACGAGGCATCAACCGTATGGAAACGCGTTACGCCTCGGATGAGATCGGCACCGGATAGCAAACGCCTCGCCTCGGATTGTGTTTAATACATAGAAGTACTATCCTCTATCGGAAGGGATACTAATTTTATAGTTTGATACAACTTATGACAGTCTTCTTGTGAATGACAGCCCGTTTGACAGGGTGGACGGATGGTCATCAACCAGCGAGCGACGCGCCGTAAGCGCGTTACAACGCATGCGCCGCTGGTCTAGAGTGGGTCCCCACCGAGTTGGTCTCGATCCGTGGTGGTGACGTTACGAAGTTGATAGATGTGCTTTGAAGTATGGAGTTTCATACAAAGAATACTGAACGCCTCGAGTTGATACGGTGCTGTCACCGTGACGGATGTATAGATGTGCTACAACCTTTAAGCATTACTAAGTGTAACAAGATACAAAGTAAATATTTGATAGTATGATTACGGAGGATCACGGATCCTATCTCTGAAATCCTTCGTATGACGACGTATACGCCTAAAATTTCACTCGTTCACCCAAGTCCCATGAACGCAATTTTCCGTATTTTTGACAGTGAGTAAAGCATACTTATAGAGAAACTATGAGAAACAAAAAAATGTGTCGCAAATACGACGACAAAAAAACTTACGAGTCCATGACCCAGACTATAAAAATAGCAAATATGTAAATGATTGTCTAACGTTCATCAATCAAATAGTGTTAATTAGTATCGTAAACAAGGCAACAAATCAAACCATTATTGTTTTTTCAAAAGCCTATAGTATTAGAGCTGACATTAGAAAATTCTACAATTATGTAAATTTATTAAAGTACATACACAAAATAAGCTTGTGGTCAGTAGCATAATCTTCTCAATTGGCGGCCATCTTGCTTACGTCACTCCGTTGACTGGCGTCCACCCCTACAACGCTCCCCAAAAAATGGGTACAGTTGCATTCTTTCGACCATTTTTCTAATATTATGTAACAAACCCTTATATAATGTGTGCATTTGAATACACCATAAAATAATCTATAAAACTGCGTTTACGTGTTTACGTCATTTGTATAGTAAGTTGTGTTTTTATTAAATATGAAAACCCTGTAATAATATAAAAATAATAATAATACGCAATGACGTCATTTACTGCAACAAAATATTTTGATTTTCCAAAGTAATTGCAAACTTTTTCGATGTGTGTACCATTTAGTACCTTAATAGGAACTTTTTTAAAGCTCTGCCCTCTAATAAGTGGACCTCCCTTCTGAGTCTAATATTGTGGATCTTAAATGATAGTGCGCTTGTTATATAATACCTATAAAATATGGTTACTTAGTGCGGTTTAATGTAATTTAGCTCTTATTTAACATAATTAAACCTTTTTTCAGGTTGGTGATCCCTAGGAATAATAGAGGCTACTAATGGACTACTTTTCACTACCGTCTTACTATGGAATGGTTAGAGGGTCGCACTTTATCCCCGGGTGGGCCCAAAAATATGTACCTGGGTTTATCTGTTTAGAAATTGTCTGGGTAGCCCGGAGTTTGGAAGTTGGCGAGGTTTATCCCCCTTCCCTTGGAAAAGCACGTAAAGCCCTGCTGGTGCTGTTGGTCCTGCGCCTGATCTCTCTCCGGTCGTGTCAGATAGCTGTCCCATCGGGCTATGAGAGTGAGAGAAATAGAGAGTGCAGTTGTGTTTGCGCACACGCTTGTGCACTATAATATGTCCCGCGCAGTCGGTTAGTCGTTTGTGACTGGCCACCGTTGTTGAAATCGGCTATAGTGACTTTTACTATAGAGTTTACCTACAAAGCCCTACAACGCTTCAATTTCAACGTCAGTAACGATTCAACCACCACAATATACTTACAAATGTTATAAGATCAATTTATCACATACATTATCATTATTTTTATTACCGACTTAAAAAATAAGGAGGTAAACAATCCGGCCTATGTGTATGTGATAGCATCAGTATTGGATAGAATTTTAGTGTTCAATTCAGCATTTAATGTATTAAGACTTCCTAACTTGTGTGCCAAAGGAGATGGTAACTGCTGGGCCCTAAACGTAACTAGTTGATTTATGGTTTAAAAAAAAAAGGCATATTTTTCCATCCTAAAATACCAAAAATCAGCCTTCTTCTCTTTATGGAAACTGAGCATTATGAAAAACAAGAATTTAAGAATTCACTACATTATCGATTAAATGAAATATCGATTTGAGTCAATGTGATTACACAATTTAAAAAAAGAATCACTCTTGCTCTATTCGTGGCGATAAACCCAAAAAAAAATACGTTACAATGACTATTTTAGCTCATAAAACATATATATTATATTTTAATTGAATTGAATGTAAGTGAATTGAAACATTATTGCTTAGTGAAATAAAATCGATTCTTATTTTTTTTGTCTGTGCACTGATACTGACAGCTGCCGTGTCAAATAATCTATGAATCACTCGTTTAGTTTGTATTTTTCGTCTTGTGCTTGTATGCCTTTTGAGTGTTTTTTCGTCGACCACTGCTTTTTTTTACGGATTCTGACCCTGCCTAACGTGCTGTCGTCTATTTTGTGGCCTAATTGTAACTGCTGACGTTAAAATATCCTTTGCAGTTCGGAAATCAGCTGTTTGTTACATAACCTCACTTTAACTAAACCCCTAATTATTGGGCTCCCAGATTGTCAAAAAAAAAGAATTTTCAGTGTAGGTCTACTAAGTATCAAGCTATTAATTGACACCATTTTCATCTTATTACATCAGGGCCCAAATTTGTATGTAATGGTTTCCATCTCCTTTCGTCTGTCTCGGGATTTCTAGAAAACGAGAAGTTGTAGCGAGGTGATTGTTTTTAGTTCAATCGGGTATAGTTAAACTTTAGGTACCTACAGTGTGCCTTTAAAAAATCAGTCCAGTCGTTTTTTAGATATGAGTAGGTAATAACTAAAAATGATATGAAAAAATCTGACTTACAGGTATTTACACACATCATGCTACGATTCCAAATTAATTTGTTTCTCGTAAATACCTAGAAGGCTAATGCATTATAAGTTTTTAAGTCAGTTTCTTAAATAATATTTTTCATAATTTGGACTTTTGATTTCCAGCTCTTACTCTATAAGGACACTCCTCAAAGGAAAGAAACACGAACTAATAACATCAGCCGATAAAAATGAGTGTTAGGATAATAACCCCTATTAATTTCTGCGTTGTCTGTCGGCTGGTTTTAAAAATAGCAAATAAATGATAAATTACTCACCGTATATTTTACTTATAGGATTTGTTGAGCTCGTTGAACTTAAAGGAAGATACTTTTTTTATTAGGTATTTTACATTTATGTCCACAGATTTTAAGATCAGTGCCCATTTTAGTTTATCTCCGCGCAAAATTGGCTCATTATTTTAAGAAATATTGATAGATATTCTATTGCTTATTATCGATGATACTTTAAAAGTTTATTAGGACAAATCAGAAAAGGTTAGATTTGAGCTACCTAGTTCATCAAAATAGACTATAATATCTATTAACTTTGCGAAAAATTTTAAAACTGCGTCTTTTGATATACAAAAAATATGCATTCCTGATTCCAAGTTACTAGGAACTTGACGATGAAAATGACGACAACTATAATTACTTACACATAGGTTAAATTCTAATTTATAATAGTGTTGTGAGTATATATGTATAGTTACTACAAGTTGCGCCAGAATAATGAGTGTCGATAATGGAAGCAGCGACGGTTTAAGTCAAGGTTATTCAGTAAGAAGGTACTCGCAATTATCTTTACGGAAATCGTTAAGAGTTCAAAGCGACATGGAAAACTTAGATTAGAAGCTATATTAGTTTGCCCTTCAGATTACGTTGAGAACCAAACTTCTTACATAATAGGTATTTGCCAGCAGCCTTGCCTCTTTGCTTCATGGACACCGTTTTATTTTTGAGTAGGTTAAAAGTTAGTTTTAAACAGGTACTTTCTTGTTTATGTTATTTAAATAAATATCTAATGATTTGTACATGTATAATAGATTTGTATGTGATGTTTTAATAAACAAAGTGTGGTATGAACAACTTCACGCGGTTTTTGGCAAAGCTTTAAGCTGGATTGTAGCTACTGCTATACTTATGTGAAAGAAGGTAAAACTCTGTTTAACTCTAAAAGCTCCAAATGACGCATACATACCCCGCATTAAGGAAACATATTTATTTAAAGGGTCTTCGCACACAACGTTCATAATCATTGGGACTCCGCGTGTCATTAGATTGTTGTTTACGTTAAGTTTATTCACCTGCAGTTCTAAGGAATATCTGTTCTGTAGCATTTGTTATCTTTTTTCTCCGATGTCAATGAATGAAAAGATGTTTCCTGTTTTGGTTCGGCGGGGTACTGGGGTTTAGAGGTCACTTACTTTCAAAGGACATTGAGAATACGAAGGTTAACTATGTATAGCTTGGAATGAAACAAAAATAAAGGAATCAAGAATTAATCTGGTGGATAGGTGTCCATCCACCAGATTAATTCTTGATTCCTTTATTTTTGGATCACATTGGTACATTATAATTAATTTTACCGATGAGACAACTTAGAAAATAACATACTAACGTCAAAGTAAATAATCTTTGTTGTAAATCATCTGTTCAAAAACATTTACATATTTAAGTTCTTTCATACACACTTGACACGCGTAACCGAGTACCGACACACATTGTCATTTGAAATAAAATGCAATTACGGGAGTCGCACTTAATTGAATACTCCAGAACTCTATTTTTGAATCAATCACGTCAATATTCCCATGGATTTTCGTCCGAAAATTACGCTTGATACGAGAGTGGTTCAAAATTTAGTTGTGTTTTATCACTGCACACCGATGAATATTACTAAAAGAAAATGACACGTCATAGAGCCTCGGTTCTGACGTAGTTATGAGTAGGTTCGATAAGCAAACAACATAATAAGCCTATCTATAACCCCTTCAACACTGCGACTTTTAGCATCGATGCAGTCACGATGCAGTCGCAAACTGTCAACCTTTACACACTGCGCTACTTTAAATCAAAATATGTTGAAGTAGGTATACCTACAATATCAACTCGTGTTTATCCATTTCCATGGATTCGAAGGAAAATATATTATCCATAGACCCTTAGACCCCTTACACTCTGCGACTTTTAGCATCGATGCAGTCGCGATGCAGAAGCTGGTAATTGACATATTATGTACTGTAATTTGGCGACTGCATCGATACTACTTCGCGTTAGCATCGATGCATTCGCGTTTCTGTATCGGTGCTAAATTAAATCTGTTCATTGCGCGAGTCGCGATGCCGAAGCGCGTTTTTAAAACGCGCGAATGCATCGATGCTAAAAATCAAATCAAATCAAAAAAAAAAATGCTAACGCGCGTTAGTATCGATGCAGTTGTCAAAATACATTACATACATAAATAATATATGTTCCTTTGAATCCATGGAAATGGAAAAACACGAGTTGATATTGTTGGTATACCTACTTCTACATATTTTGAAGGCAAATGACTAACAAAATAAGCCTATTACTGTCAACTCATTACATATTTTTAAACGTACGTCACTACACTACCAAAAATAAATCGGTATTTAAATACACGAGCATAAATAAAATAAAGCTATTAGAAAATCAAGGTCAAAACGACAGGCAGAGGTCGCCAACAATCAAACAGAGCCACTATGCACTTCCTTCACACATTATCACATACTTTGTTGGACAATTAGTGAGTGGGCGTCACACGGCGGATAAATAATAGACTTGTATTTGTTCGTGTCACTGTATCAATAGGTTTCAAGGCAATTGGCATAGCTGCCTACACAAACTTCCGTAAGGTTATCAAACTCGTTGCAGGTATTTAATTGTGATTGTTTAGAAGGTTAACCGGCACGTGGTGGATAAACATGTGCCATGTGACAACCCTGGCCTATAGGCGGCTCCGTGACTCGGTAGAGTGCACGTATTTTTTCAGACAGATTTATATGCATCCAATCATTGTTTGCATCAAAATTACGTAATACCTATCCAATTGTATTGCAGATATCCTTCCTTTCTTTATCCTTTGGACATTCCCACACATCGCCATCTAGCCCCAAAGTAAGCTACTGAAAGCTTGTGTTATGGGTGCCAGACAACGGATATAATACTTAAATACTTTTTTTTTGTAAATAAATACATGATATACATAGAAAACACCAAGACCAATACAAACAGACATGTTCATGCACACAAATGTTTGTATTGTGTGGGGATCGAACCCGCACCCGCTGCGTAGTAGGCGATTCCTCGACCACTACACCAGACGGGTCGTCAAATAGATGCTTAAATTATAACAACGTGAAATATGAAATATGAACGTACTAAAAAGAGAATTAACATTGAGAATAACCCAGTGACTTTCATAGAATCTTTATCATCACGTGCTACGGCAGTTAGAACTTTTTCTATGATATATGTGCATAAAACCAACAGAAACAATATTATGATGTTCACAATTTTTAAAAGAATATATGAAACGATCTCTTTTTATTCTGTGTACATTTTTTGACCTAATTTTTTTTAGAAAAATGCAAGTTTTTCAACCTAAGTGACTTTTTTATTACATCTTGGATTTTTTAATAGATTTACAGCAGATTTTTATCCGCGCATGGAGCTCCCTACTGCATAGAAAACAGGACTTCTGGGACTACCAGTGGCCCTATTCTCGCGACAATTAGCTTTGATTTTATGTGGTGATTTAAAATATAATTTAACTAGCGGATCACGCAAACTTTGTCGTCCCTGGCGCCATTCCGCCCGAACCCCAAAATTTTATTGATAATTATATTATTCAGATCGGTGACGAGTCTGACAAAGTAAAAATCATGAAAAAACGGTCCACCCGCCAATTTTTTTATTTATTCATAAGAACCTTTTCCTGACAAAAAACAAAACAAAAATATAAAAAGCAAATTGGTCCAGCCATACACGCGTGATGCCGTGACCAAAGGAAATATTGATTCATTGTTATAAAGAGATTATGTAACCACGACTGATATGAAACCAACTTATTTTTATGTACTTAGTTTAAGCGAAATTCAAGTTTTAAGTTAATTGATTCTTGATCAAGTGACTTTCACTTGTCATATTGATGCAAGTGATAAAAAATAGAGCTTTTGGCTCTAATAAACAGTAAAAGCCTAATAAATCCGAGTGCAGCGCGTGCATACAGCGCACTGCGTTTCCTGTGCAATCGTTATGTAAGCAGACGCCCGCGCCGCGTTAGCCTAAGGTCAAGGCGAGCACTATTATCCTTGTGACGTCATCGCTTGCGCAACGAGATGCACAATGCACAGTGCACACTGACTGGGCAACACAATCAAAGGAGGAACACATTTGTGACTTAACAGCTTATACAACACACAATACAAATTATAATTTAGCAGTTGAAATAAGAAATATAACACCTACGAGTATGAGTACTCAATTTCACTTAACATATATATTTGGATAGTGAAGTACTACAAATTAAAATCAATTAGACAGTGAGTTTTGAATCTACAGGTATCCAAAGTTAAGAAACTATGGGAATAATTATCTACATTTTTATACATTTTACGAGAAACACCGATTGTTAAATATTTGTAAAAATATTTCCTTCGGATATTGTGAGAGCAATCTCGCAACATTGATGACGTCACGCAGCCTACGCATTAATGTCAGCGCTTGCAAAATTTAACAGTCTTGCTAATGTGACGGTGGCGGAGTGGTATAGGCGGTACGGGCGTATGCCCGTATAGCGTAAGACACGGGGTTCGTTTCCTCGTCTGTTACACAGCCAAAGTTGCTTTTTACAAGTGCAGTTTATATTATTAAGTTTGTATAGTGACAAAACACTATAAAAACAAAAATGAAATTATAAATTAGCTTCCTTCATCTTAACCGATTTTTAAACTTTGGATACCTATACGGTTTTGATTATATACTAATCTTAAGTAAAGCCGATCACCGAACTAGTCCTAGTGAATCCAGTTATAGTGTTTGTTCCGCGACTGTAATAATGTTGACACATTTCAAGTGGAAGTAAGTATACCTATGGGCACCGTGCCAAGAAATACCTACCAATAATGTTTTATTTGTTTGTTCGTAGCTTGCAAACAAATTATATCAATACTAATCCAATACGTGTTGTTTCGCTGGATAATTAATTTATTTATTTTATATATTCTTTATTGAACAAACAAAATGAAGTACAAATGGCGGACTTTATGCTTTAAAGCATTCTCTACCAGTCAACCATTGGGTAAAGCAGAAACAGTTGAGGCGACGTAAAAGAACAAAAAAACTAACATAATTAAGAAAGAATTAAACAAACTTCTTAAATATACCTACATAAACATACATGAATACAATAAAACCCATTTTACTTCACGCTGAACAGATATTATTATATTTATTCTCATAATTATATCATTATATTAGGATTAACGTTATATAATTTGATACTTAGTTGTTTAAACGTAATGAATCGTTACGTAATGAAGTAAAAATAAGGTTTTTGAGTGTGTCCTCGGCCTAACGTTTCGTTTGGGATTCTATTTTGTTTTTTTTTCGTGTCTCGGGCACGGCACAGTTAACCTTACTGGAAGGTGAAGGTGAACTCCAATCCAATAAAATACAATATTTAACGATCACTTTTTGATATTTTAGAATGAGATGCAGCATCATTAATAAAATTGATGTAATTTATTTAAATAAAGGCATGCACAAATTCAAATTGAGTTTGCAATGAACGCAGATAAACAATTGAGTATTTTATGTAATCTGATGTAGACATATAAAACTCATATAAAACTTTGAGAATCAGTAAGCTCAAGTGGCAATGGGCAGGGCACATAGCGCGAAGAACTGATGGCCGTTGGGGCAGGAAAGTTCCAGATTCGGAGAGTTCCAGATCGGTCGCTGTTTAAAGCCGTGGGCGAGACCCATATTCAGCAGTAAACGTCCTTTGACTGAAAATGATGATGATGATGAGACATATAAAATGGAAATTGATTTTTTCTTAAACGAAGAATGTAAACCACCGAACCAAATGCACAACAAAACAATCACATTCTGTTCATTATGAAGTCCAACCTTAGTTTACGATTCAATTGTTATTTTAAACTATGATTAACATTGGCTCATCTATCATAGACGCGAGATGTAGTTGCGGGTGCAAGTCACGTGGCGCCTGTCACGTGTATTGATAGCAAGATTAAACCCTGAAAAGGGGCAAACGCGGCGGAGTGATAACAGCGGCATTGACCCCATTCTGGCGCATATGTAACGGTTGCGTTACAACTGTTATCGAACTAAGGACGGCGAAGGCGCGAGAGTTGAAAATTTGAGAGGTTCCGTAAGATTTGAATTAAAAAAAAATGTAATGGCTGCATGCGTTATTGTGATCGAACTGAGGACACTGGAGGCATGAGTGCTAAAAAATTGAGAGGTTTCGTAAGATAAGACTATAAATCATGGCTTGTTATGATGGATGCCACTATAATTAGATATCTACATACATCTAATTATGTGTCAAAGTATTTTTCATCTCTCCTGTTCGGAAAATTGGATTTTTATGTGGAAAACAGCTTTTGGAAAGTAATTTAGTTTTAATTGGCATCGCATGCAGTCAAAGCTTGATAATCGAGTCACATCATATTATTAAAATAGTAAACGCTTTTCGTACAAATTTGCTTAGCTATACATTGAAAACATGTGTACCTATTATGATCCTTGATATAAAAAATACCATTGATCTCATTTTAAACAATTACACAAAATCAACAATCAAAATATTCGGCTGCCCGCCATAATACCAAGATGACATTTTTTATTTTACATTGGCAGTGTTAATTTTCTTTTTTGAGCTCCTTGTCTCCTTTTTAATTTTGTCAATTATTATCTGTGGAGCAAACACGAACGATGATATGATAATATCCTCAGCTTCTTGTACTTTTATTTCTTATATTCGTGCCGTTACTATTTTCTAATCGTGATAGATGTTTTAAACTTGAGATTTAATCTCTCGCTGAACTACATAATACACTATGACATGTACAACAATTTTGTAAATTTTATGTTTTTCCTCACAGCCGAAATGAAAAATAGTACTGTTTAACTCGGATAAAAGCACCTATTTTACTCTCGAATAATTCACCCTAGAAACATCTATAGTGAAATGGGTCACCTTCTCCCCTTGTACAACAATCTACTATTTTAACGCTTCTTCTACACAAGCATCATGAAAGATACTTTATATTATTAATATGTCTCAAGCAAGAAGCATGTTGCTCAATATCTATACTAACCGATATGATATTGGTATTATAAAGGTATCATGGTGAAGAATGATTGGATTCCTTGAGAGTTTTCGACTCTCAAATTGCCAATTTCATAAGCCTGTGATGATGTTCCAAAATGATATGAAACTAGGTAAAATATCGCTTTGAGATGTGAATAGACACGCGATGAAAAACTTTTGATTTTCATTGCTGGATAAAAGCTGAAGCAGTCAGAGTTACGTAGCTTCCAGGTGTTATTTGTAAGTCAATTTGAATAAAATGTTTTATGATTTTGGATTGTGTACCTTTCTAAAACGCAAAATGTGCGGAATGAGTTTAACCCAATTTATTTCAGTAGCTAAACTCCGTTTTTCTCGGCTAGTACAACATGTTAACAATCTATTCATAACTTTTAAAGTAGTATTAGTTAATAAAATTAATAAACTATTCTATTAAAAAAAATCTCAGTATAAATCGATGAATTACCCACGTATGTTGTGAGCTTTGTGTTTATCTTATTTTAAAGTAATTTATTTCGTTAAAAAGGAATGTCACGATTGTTTACAATATTCGACTTGCAATAAAATCGGACTGTATCAACTTTTCGGCGGTCTTGGAACCTTTACTCAATAAAAAGTTAAATTGGGACATTCTCTTGAATTTCAGCAGTCAGTAACATATCTGTTCATTCGATAAATACTTGAACTGAGCTTTGCTCAGCTTATGTATTTTGAATATAATACAGATATTATTCCGAGTTTTTTTATCTAGATATGCACAACCTACCTTTTTTTGCCATTCTATTATACTATCATGAGGTTGTTGACGCACAGACATATCTACATACGCGTACCTTTACATGAACCGGCTCACAAATTATTAAACAACACAAGTCCGGACTTCGTCTGGACATGGTCGGGGCGGCAAAGTTCACGAAGTGATTTTCCCCAAACCTTGTATGTTTCCACGTCTCGATCAATATCTGCAGATTATTGACTTTATTATTGTCGTCATATGTTTAGCCAATTCCATCGGCTTAAGTCACCCGATAAGCGTATTCCATGATCTTACTGATTGTCGTGAAAGGTCAAAATCAAGTGACTCGTGTGCCGTATCAATCAAAACTTCATGGCCACATAAGTAGGTACGGTGTTTTGTTTATTGGATTTACAGTTTAGTGCACAACCATAATCGTATAATAACTAAGAAACTACGTAGGAACTATTTAATTAAAAACTTACTTAATTTAATACATCGTTGTGTCTGCGGTTCTGCGTTATGAAATAAAAACAAACATTTAACTAACTAGGAAATACAATTGAATAAGATTCTGTTACTGGATGAAGAGATACTGTTCCAGTTAATGTCTGCGTAAAAACAAACAACCCTGACCCAAAACACCGAAACAAGATTTAATCTGTTAAAAGATTCTTGAACAAATAAATTATCAAATGTTAATTACATTAAATGAGGTATAATAATGATATAGTAGGGCTGCCAAATATCTGTCAAAAATTATATGAGTTGTTGTTTTACTTCAATGATATACATTTCTTCAATTATAATATGTATAAAAAAGAACATAAGTATGTAGTCAGTAAATGTAGTTTTTAAATTAAATTTATTTTTATCCTTTCGTTCGTGGAAAGCCCTAGTTTTTCACGAACGCAAGCCTGAGATTTTATCCTTGTAAAATTGTTGGAGCAACCCTATCGAAGATATACATCGCAATGATGTAACTGCTTGTAGAAAATGTATAGATTCTCTTATCAGTAACCATGACAATGCCGGGGTCGACTTGTGATGTTTCATGGCATGCTATAAATACTTTAGTAACTGCTTATTTACTCTAGCTTTAATAGCTCATTAGAATAAACAATGCCAGAATTTTCTTCAGTTTTCCTCCTCTCCACTTTTATGCATTATTTTTATAGCACGAATAGTTAAAAACTGGGTTGATAATTTAATTATTATGTCTACTGTTCGGAAAACTGAACTTTCATGTGTACATAACCGCGTGGAAAGAAGCATTTCCATCCCTTGGGTGGAAATAAATTTAAGTTTTAAATTCTACGATCAGACACGGTTTCATAGCTAATTGAATCACATAAAATTATTAAAATAATAGAGCTTTCCATTATTGTTTTCTGAGCTTCATATTAAAAAGCGTGTTTATTATAATCGTTGATTAAAAAAATAATCTAATTCATAATAATAAAAAAACAACTATTTAAATATACGGATGCCTGAACTCTCGAACTTTTGGCGCTCTCACTCCGTTCAAGCGCCAAAAACCGCCAGAAACGAGACGTTTCTGTGAAAGTGAAATGAGTGACTTTCCCCCCCCTTGTATAACAATCTACTCAGCTTACAAAAGGTATATAACTCTAAAGTTTCTAAGCAGGTAAAACTTGAGTCAAAAAGTTACTAGTAGCTATTGCATTTTAAATATGTGAAAGCTTCCTATTATTTTTTATTTAGGACACCATCCCATTTCGTCGTCATCGCGCACACAAAGGCTGCATTAACACACAGTCATAAATACTATTTCTGATTCGTACCAGCACCGCTATTTGTAAATAATCCTGCACGCGCCGACTCCCGAATACAAAACTGCTGTAAGTACAAAACCAACGAATAACAATTAGATGAAGGCAACTTTAGACCAATTGGGTAACTCGCTCCCTTGCGTCACTATTGCTCCCATGCGTAAGGTCAGTATCGTCATTTAATTTTGCACGCTTTCGTAACATAAAATTTGACATATACGGCAAAAATCTTTCAAGCCACTTTAGACTTTACTCCAAAGAGAACCTGCCTAAAGTAGCGTAAATAAATTTGACAGATGATATAACACTATCATCAGAGCTGTAAAGGAGATGGTTGCAGAATTAACTTAAAATGTATCAGGTCTTAGTCCTTGGTCCAAATATTACAGGTCTGTATGGTCAAGATTTATGCATAACGAAAAAACTTATTACTTCGACTTAATGTGAATCTACAAAGGAGTTTTAAAGTTTTACCCCAGATAATATAATACTATTACTTAACTATGAGTATAATTATAACATCAATATTCTAGTTCCGCAATAACAATGGACATAGGATATTGAAATCATAATATTTAACTTTAGTTCTACTCGCATAATTGATTAATATATGATAAGCAATAAAAAATACAAGTTATTTTTGACTGTTGGTACTTATCTTCGTACAATGTTGATGCTTATTTCCATATCGTTTTGGAAACTGCCATTGAAAAAGGGGGGCAAGGTAAAGACCATTTTCAAAAGCTTTTAGACATGAAAAGGTTAGTACCGATAATGAGAAGTTGCAAATAAAAGTGTAACTTTAATACTTGTGAACAAAAGTAACTTAAGTAACTCATTTAATATTTAATTTATCACTTAGTGTGATTACAGTTAAAACCGGCCAAGTGACATGTCAACTTTAATTAAATAAGGGGTCTGAATAAGGAGTCCACTTAGTTCCACTTAGCAAAAATACATTCGATTTTCATAGTGTTTGTATGTAGGAGAAAGTTACTTAAGCTCAAAATTCACTTCACTTGCTTCGTTCAAAAGTTAGAGGCGCGTGGGGCATAAGCGTCTTTATCCCAAATATTACTCAAAATTTTTTTTTTAAGTAAAACATGTGTCGTTCCTCAAATATTTTTTTATGGGAATCGTGAAGCAGTTAACAGAATACATCTACCTACCAAGTTTCAATGCTAATAGTTTCAGAATAAAGTGACTGTGACATATGGACGAACAGACAGAAATTATCAGATGACATGAACTATAAGGGTTCCGTTTTATGTCATTCGGTTACGGAACCCTAAAAAATTAAGAATAATATTAAACCAGCTGTGTTTAAAGTTTAGACCAAGTAGGTAACGAATAGTTTTCACTTTTGACTTGGCGTTAAATTTATTGATTGAATATTGACGCGGTAATTCAAAAACTGAGCTTCTAGACGGTATAATAACGGTAAAATTAATATCGTATGGGCTACTTGCCCTAGTAACAATAAAAACGCTGATTTTTTTTCGGTGTTACAGCTAAGGGATCAGTAAAAAGCTATAACAGTATAATTTATAAGCATTCTTCTTCTGCTAAATAACAGAAGGCAAAATATAGGGGTCTGCATGAATAGCGTCAATCATGCGCGGGCGCAGCTAAGCTCCTCCCGCGAAGCATTCATCCCTTGGCCTTGGTCCTCTTTCGGGATTGGACGACGATACACGTGGCACGTAAGGGGTAGTTTCATGATGCATATTCTATGCAGCATTTGATGATGTGAGCTGTGAATACGTTCAATTGATTTAGTTGTGGGAGATATTGTATTTTGAGAATATAGAGCTCTATTTTTGAATGATTCGCGTGAGTATTTCGAGTGATTTTTGTTTGAAAATCAATTGAAATTCAACGAAAAATTGTAGAAACAAGTAACACAATTAAGTTGTCTTTTTTTAAATGACTGCCGTGTGTATTTCAAATGAAAATTATTTAAAAATCAAATGTTAGCAAAGAAAATATAAAGTGAATATGGTCACGCGTGATTCATGGTTCCAGGAGATCTATTTTTTCATGACACGCGACAATATTACGAGTGATTTTCGTTCGATAATCAATTAAAAATCAACAAAAATCGTACGTCAATCATTGAAACGAGTACTAACAAAATCAAGACTTCTTTTTATTAATTCAAAAAAGAGCTCCTGGTTGTATACTCACATAGATCCATAATCTCTTCAGCGTGACAGTTGACAAGTCGTCAAAGGGCCTAGGGCCCTTTAAGTGGTAGAGTATGTAAGTAATAGAGAGAAAAGGCCGTTCCTGTCTGCCTACCGGTAAAACGTTCGTTCGACAATAATTTGCTAATAAAGAATGTATAAGGTTGTCAAAGCTATTAACACTTTAGGACGGTAAACTTTTATTTCTAACAAGTCGTAATAAACTTTATATATTGCCTACCTAGGTACTGACTTTATGACACGCAGCAGATTATGTGTTAGGCACCGTGACTTTGTGTTTTAATAATGTCAAGTTACGTAATAAAATGTTATTGGAACTGAAGCTTAAAACCTTGAACTTGTATTGTGAGGTCACAAAACTGATTAAAAAGAACTTGAATTGGCTCTCCCTTCCGACCTTTTGAATTATTTAAAAATTCAAGGCCAGATTTATTAAAGGGACGACCTTTTATAAAGCACAATGACTATTATATAAATCAAATGCGTTATACAGATTACGTGTTCCAAAAGAATTCGTCTCATGAGCGGATGGACGGAATCGTAAACAGGTATTATTTTTAAATATCCATTAACGTGTAGGTACCTATATTATAGTGATTATTAAAATGATGAACTTTATTTTAGTTCAGGTTAAATCTGCTTAATACGAAACGGGTGATATAAATAGGTGAAGAGAACCTCAGTCAACCAAAATTGTAGAGCGTGTACGGAATTTATTATATCATAGCCAAAGTTTTAAAAGATTCCCAGCAAAATGATTTATAAAACCCAGAATATAGCTTTTGGCGCAAATGTATTATTTGTATATAAAGAGGTCCGAGCCCAAACTGGAAAATTTTGCTGGGTTGGAAATGATGATGCAATAAATATAACCATCGACACTATATAAAAATGGTAACCGTGATATTACAAGTTCAAAAAGAGCGATATTAGAAATCACGGATGCATGGTCTTATAATTATTAACTGACTGTACCAAAGTGGAAGAGTAATATAATTTGGAACAGAATGAACACGTTATTTGACAAAGCCGTTTGAAATGTGAATCAGTAAGATCTTGTTATTTTTCATCGTAAGAAAGAAATTTAATTACCCTAAAAGGAAATCATGGCACCTGAAAAACACCTTAGCATTTTCCGGAAGATTGCCTTTTTCACGGTACTTTTACAACAAAGTAGGTAATTTCCACCCTTGGCCGTAAACATTAGCAATGAATAAAATCCAGTGCCGCGATTGCTGGAATTTAATAATCTAAAGTGGGGTGAAATTCCGCACGCAGTGGAAATTGCTATAATATAATGAAGAGTGGACAAAGTAATGTTAATTAAAGTGTACCTAGTTTTACAGACCGCGTCTTCCGAAATAGTAAATGAAGAAGTTTGTTTGAAAAAGTTAATACTAAATTTCAGTATCCTCCTTATAACCTCCTTTCTGATTAGTTTACGGGGTTGACTCTAAGATCATTTAGCTTTCTCTTGGACTTTAGATACCTTGTTCCGTCCTTAACTGTCTCAAGTGCTACGGTACGGTAGCCTAATCCATAATAATTATCAATGAATTGATTTAATATAACAAATTATTATTCTAGTTTAGTCAATACGCAATAAATATTTGTCATATCATAATTAGATATTGATGCGTCGATGCCTAATGCCATTTTAATAATGTTTTTATTGATTTCTTCAAACCAATTGATTAAAATTGCTTCGGTAGTTAGATAAGATTGATTTTTAAGTGAGGGCAATGAACTCGAAGGTCATTTGATATGAAGTAGGTAGATATAAAAATACTTGTATAACAATAGTCATTTTGAAACAGTTCATTGACCCCGTTATACCTACGAGGAGTTCCGGGTTGCTTGGCCTAGCAAGGACGTCAACAATCTCAATTTACTATGAGCTGACGTCTTCATGTCATTTTATTAACATTAGTTTTTTTTTCTTCATTTTTTAATATTTTTGGCTTCAGTTAAAGCATTTATTAATACAACAAAAAGTAACATACTTTTATTAAATAAGGCAGTGATTACTTAATAATAGATAGTCATTAGCGTCATTAGACTGATTGCTCCTCGATAATGCGGCCCGAAATCATAATAGGTACATCTCTAAGAAGTAAGGCCTATTACCTCAGAATTACAAATCAAAAAGATTTGATGTTATTTTAAAATTAGCTGAAAATGTTTCGTGTAAATAACTGTAACACATGGATGACCGCTGCGCTGCTTTGCCTTTGCTGCTCCGTGAACTTGGCTGACACAAGGGTCTGTTTAGATAGGGTAGGGGTTATTAGGCACTCAATAAAAAGGAGGAACGTATTAACGTAGCTTTAAATAAAATATTAATTAAATAGTTTTCTTTATTACATTGATCGAGGAAAGATTTAATAGTTTGTTTGCTTTGGCTTGGCTCCTAAACTACTGAACCAATATGAAAAAAAAGACTATGGGATTCCTTCATCATCCGTGATGAACATAGGCTATATGAAATTTTCATAAATAAGAATTCGTATGAAAACTTCAATAATGTAACCGAAGGTGTGTAACGAAAATCTTTATATCGCGAACGCTGCCTAAACTATTGACAATAGAGCAAAGTGATGTACTACAGTTTTATAGAAGTCATCAATATCTATAGTCCGGGATACCATGTGTAACTTTTACAGTTTTGTCATAATTTTAGCGTTCCGTAGCCGAATGGAAAAAAGCGGAAACCTTATACTTTCGTCAAGTCGGTCTGTCTGTCTGTCCGTCCGTATGTCACATCACACAGTTGTAACTTAGTAGGTAGACGTATCCTGTTAACCGCTTTACGAGTCTAATACAAAAAAATAATGATATTTAAGGAGGGCACCCATACATGAAACTAAAACCTAAAAAAAATTTTTTTTTCGGAATAGCCAAAGCCGACGACTTCAATGACCTGAAGGTCTCTTCAAGGGAAAAATATATATGTAATATATATATAATATAGTCATACTATATCTATAGACAGCTCCATTGGGAACCGATGGGCCTTATGTCAATAGAAAGTGCAAGCGTGATAGACTCAAGTTGATAACACGCCGTCTATTAGTTCAGTATAGGAAAGATACAAGAGGGAATCACTTGGAACCATAAAATTAATATAAGGGATAATATTTTTTGCTTGGAACACAATTTTTGATTATTGATATCTTTATTTGCCTTCGTTAGGAGGTTAACACACCAAAAGTCCCAGCCTGTGTACCTCTTGAGCTTGGAAGAGGGGGAGGGTTTGAAGGTATTTTTTTTAGGTTTTCGCAAATAAATCTGAAACTATGCGTCCTAGCGCCATGAGACCTTTTGCAAAATCAAAGCTAATAAGATTTGCTGCAAGTCTCGCTCAGTCAAGTTTTGAACCGACTGCAAAAGAGGAGGTTTTTCTATTCGCCCTGTATTTTTTTGACATCGTTGTAATTGGATAATATTTAAGTATGGCGATCTGTTAAGGCGTCCACATAAGTTTGTTAAATTTTGCAAGTGTACCTATGTTTAATATTTTTATAATTGTATTTTTTTTAATAGGTACTTAAAAATATTGTATAATTGTAAATATATATTCGTAAACAAACATGTTTATGAATATATTGGAAACAAGATGTTGTGTCGAGATTATTCTTTTTTTAATTAATTAAGTATATTCTGACTTAGGGGCCAAAATAAGTAGGTACATATCATCAAAATCGGTTCAGTAGTTTTTAAGGTATGGGCAAAAACAAATACTATGAAACAAAAAATATATGTTCGAACTTCTTAACCGCTTAAAAAAATCGATAAAAAGCTTAAATATCGCATATTTGTCTTCGAAGTCGGGTTAAAACTTGACTAAGTTAAACTTGTAGCAAATTTTATCAGCTTTCATTTTTTAGCAGTCTCCGATAAATAAGCGAAAAACCTAAAAAAAAAATTTTAAACCCTCCCCCTACTACCGGCTCAAGGGCTACGGGCTGGATCTTTTTATATGTTTACCTCCTAACTAGTCCAAACAAAGTAACGAAGTCTGAAATCGTGTTCCTTGAAATTCCTTCTACAAGGTTTAACGATATTATTTTGTCCAGCGTAATACTATACCTTTTGATAGGCGATTTTTGTCGTGTCCGTGGGTAGGTACATGATGATGGCAGAGACCTCGGCCGTAATTACCATAAAATAGGTACATGTGTTTAGCTTTGAAACCTTTCTATGTATATCATGTATGTATTTACAAACAAAAAGTATTTAAGTATTATATCCGTTGTCTGGCACCCATAACACAAGCTTTGAGTAGATTACTTTGAAACTAGATGGCGATGTGTGGGAATGTCCAAAGGATATTTATTTTATATGTTTATTTATTTTAACGTAAAATCCGAACGCACGCGGTCAAATGCAAGAAATTGATATTTTGATGAGCTCAGATCGTGAGCATTGAGTTAATGGAAAATGTCATTCTGCCCTATCACTACCAGCGGAGGGTGATGATGTTAATTTACGACGTCGATTAATTGTTTTTTTATCACTTTTATTAAATTTACAATTAAACCATAGGTCGACGACCGCTCTATTAGGAAATCATGGTGTCAACGACTTAGTTGTGTCATTTACCTTATGCAATCCTCTGGTATTTCTCAAAAGTTCAACATATCTCGGTTGTTGCATGCCAGCCAGCTTTAAGAATTTTAAAAATATTAAATTCGGCTGTCCTACATAGTATAATACATTAATATTGTGCAATATTAATTTTTAACCGATTTAAAAAAAGGAGGTTCTTAGTTCGACTTGTATGTTTGTCCGCGAATATCTCGCGTTCAGCTGGACCGATCTTGATGCGGTTTTCACTTAAGTATTTATTACACTGAGGAGGAGGTCGAAGTAACTATATTAGTTCATTGAAGTGCATTGTAACTTAAACAATAGCTAAAATCGTACTTAAATATTATTACTGTTTTCTTTGGCGACTTAGTTCACCATGTCTTAAAGTTTTGTTAAGTATCTATAGTATTTTTCGTACAGTTAAAATATATTAGTTTTATCAAATAAGTTGAAAGAACGATGAATAGGGTAAACAAATAATTACATATTGCAAAAGCTACCATTACAACTCACAAAAAGGTAATAAACGATGAAAACTACAAACAACTTTTAAAAAACCGAATCTTCAAAGTGCCGGTTCCTCAAGCTGCTTCTTTAATCGCCAAAAGACACAGTGAACACCTCTTTCCATTAATCTACAATAAAGTTGTTGGCAAATGCGGATTCAAAGCAGACCCACTACGCCAGGTCAAGAACAAGGTCCTAACATGGCTTCTAGCTCAGACTTATGATGAGTCCGAACTTTTGCTGAGGTCGCTACAATAATTTCATTTTGTGCACCCTCTCAAACGCATATTCACACACACGCGCGCGCGCACACACACACACACACACACACACACACACACACACACGCAACGCAACGCAATCTTTTTTTTTAACTTTCCTTTTTTGAATTGCCCCTATAACTATGTTTTAACTTTTCTTAAATCATACTATATACAACGATCTAAATCCTTTTAATAATCTTATTATGTATTCGCCAAACTCGAGCCCCCAAAAGACAGGATCACCTAGTTTGGGGACTACCAGCAAACCCTTTAGATAAGTTCTATTTAATTCCTAACTTGTAAAAAATTGTTGTGTTACCAAATTCCTTCGTTAATAAAAATTTATTCTATTCTATTCTATTCTACATAAAGTTATTGTGATAATGAAATTTGAACACGCGTCTTAATATTTTAATAATATTTTGTTCCGGGTCTGATAATAATATTTAATAATGTTGACCTCCTACGATACGGAAAGACCCTGCAGTACATAGAAAATTACACATAAGCCATATTAACACAATTACTGCACATAAAAACTTGTTTTTACTACGCACAAGTAATAAAGAACGATGTCTCTCAAATAGGAATCCTGAGAACTAGGTTCTGTAGAGGTTTGGAGTTTTGTGTAAAACCTCTATAGGTATCTCAAACGTTTGACGAATCAATCTTCGCATGCATGGGAAAAAAATCTTTACTAATCTATTTTGAAGTAACATCAGATTGAAACAAATTGTTGAGAAATTAAAACAGGCTTCGAAGGGATTAGAAATAGGTTTCTGAACGTTTGCTGTAAATTACTTAAATTTGTAACGATTCATTTTAGATGAGTATAAATTAAAAGAATAAAATGTATTGTAATATGACTAAAAGTTGTGAAATAACAAATAAAAGGAGATACAGCAAGTTAAGTGTTCATCTTTTATAAACAGAATATTAGTCATAGTAGGACACATACTCCGTACACTTGGATTCCCATTTATAGTAAACTCTTGGACCCAGCTGTTGAAATGTAAGTAAACCATATTCTAACTCATAAGGCTGTATAGAATAGTTGCCTTTGCATACTTTTTTATTTAAAAAAGGTTAGGTAAGGCAACCCTGCTCTTCCCTCTCTCTCTTGCCTCATCTGTCAATCTCTCCACAAAATACGAAATGTGTGCTTATAAATAAAATACAATTATTATTATCTCTGTAATCGCTATGTGTTAAGAAATAACTTTTGGACACAATATACTGATGCATATAGTGGAGCTGTCTGTGTACTTATTTTCCAACATCCATCTAGAGACATTTACGGAAATCACGGATCCCTAACATCACCAGCAACGCCCGGTTACTGCAGTACCTACCCGAACTACCCGAACTAATATACTTACGTATATCATCCATTCCCCTGTGCATTTTTCAGGGGGTCTGAATATTCGTGGACAGATATTTTTCAGTCACTACTCGTTGGTAGGAGCTCTATTTTTGAACCACTTACGTGAACATTTAAAACGATTTTCTTTTGAATATCAAATAAATCTTTATTTTTTTATAATTTAAACAAAAGAGTACGAAAATTACGCTTAAGGTTGACACGTAGTTACAAAATTGAGTTATCTTTTTTAGATTTTCATTGGAAATTCGAATATTAAATACTCATAATTTCTGTACCCAAAGGTTGCCTGAAAGAGATCGCTCATAGCGATAAGACCGCCTAAATTGTATATTTCCCTAAAACGAATTTGTAAATCAATTTATGTAATGTGCAATAAAGATTTATCTACCTATCTATCTATTAAACTTAGAAAAACCACCCGCCATTTTCACGCAAGTGATTCAAAAATAGGGGTCCTGTATCAGCAGACATCCTATTAATATCTTTAACTTAATGCTAATGAACCTTTTCTTACAGCTGTAATATATACATTTATAATTTATGACGCATGTAATTTTACCTCTCTAATACGTTACTCAACTTTTACGCAAAAGGTGAACCCCCGATTTACCATTTGCATTAAAGCCTGCCTAAACCACAAATGATTATTAAACACTTAAAAAGTAACACGAAACACCAGTTGCCTATATTCTTGAGAAGTAAAGACAACAAGTACTTAAGTAAAAATACTTTTTCTCTTAACAATAACAATGGATGAAACTCGGTCATTTGTAAATGAAATTATGTTCGCTTAAACACAATTTCTAGCTCTTTATTTTTATTATGTAGGTTACAATTGCTCACAAAGCCATTGTGGTGGTATATAACAATCATAATTTGCTAATTAATCACTTTAAGGTCGTTGACCGTCTTACTTAGGAAACGTTTAAGATATTCACACGCTACTTCAAAGAACAGCACTAGTATAGATAGCGTGTAGTCAGTTATTTTACAATAACTGCAACTTCAGGCACTGCCGCAGGCTTCTTGTGTGCTAAAGGTCGCATTTGGTATAATGATTCTGTAGGATATAGATTATATGCAAATTTTCGAGAACTGTATGTGCATAAAGAAAATGCAACGGGTGTTTTGTGCGCTGTGTATTTTTCAGCACTGAAGAGTTGCATGAAAATTCCCAATGCAGTACAGAAACTTGAAGCAGAGGATCCAGTAAAATACTATAAAAAGGAGAGTCTCTGTCTATGTAAATTTGATGCCTCTCATTTGTTGCAGTGATTCGAGCTTTGCTGTTCACTCTCCCCTCTACATTAGGTACCTACTTACCCCTATTTTTTTTGACTTTACAAACATAGGCAGGCAGCCTTTAACATATATTATAAGTTTTGTGCAGTTATTGGCAACATTTGATATCATAAATCTACTTGTGAACTTCCTTCTGCTAGCTACCTCCTTTTATGATTCGACAAACTTCGTCGTCACTAAAACAGCTGTCTCCGCCGCGTCACTGGCGCCGCTCTCAGGACACCAGCTGACAAATTCGACTATAAACATGGCAGTGCGTTACTCCCACATTCATTTCACATTTCACTTTCATCGAGCCAACCAATACGGCAGCAAACGGTCCGAAGTCGACGACCCGGTGTCCTCGCGTGCCGGTTAGATAATTTCCGCACTTCGTTGTCAAAATACTCATGACCCAATGGTACAGTGAATCGCAGTTCAACGAACCCGCATTCGAACAAGTAGGTAGGCACTCATCGTACCTACGTGATGCGTTTACCCGGCCGGAATGATGTTCGATAGGAATATTTGCTATCGGTCAACAATACCGTAACCTCGAGATTATCGAAAATGGAGCATGTATTAGGATTGTCACATTTTGACAGTTGATAATATTGGTAGATAAGTAAAGGCAAGATTATATAACAAAAATATTGCGTAGAAAAACAAAATGTAACTAATAGTTATTGCGTGATTCGGGTAGGAGTTTTCCTAGAAAAATCGATCGAGTTGGGCATGACAAAGATGGGAAAACACGGGTGGTTGTCGATCGTGCATGCAAATGCACTGAAATTTTTATGAGCTGAAGCGTTTTATTCTACAAACGTTCACATTAACGAATATTTATCTTATTCGGAATTGCGTTTAACTCCGTTGCCGCTCTCGTCTTTGAGTTACGAAACTATTTCGTGCATCTGCGAAATATGCCTGGTTGATTAAAACAGTCATGTTTATGGAAATAATCCAACAGAGAGTTCTGTGGTAACATCTTTATTTATTTGACGAATTAAGCATATTACGGCTGCTGCAATTTTATTTCGTTTTTGTAATTTTATGATAGGTATTGGATCCCGCTGCGCCGCCAAATTATTACCTACTCATTTTTTACATTGACCTTTTTAATGATTCTGGCAAAATCAAATAAGTAGTATGATACATAAGGAATTGTTGAACTGAATAATACCTTCCTAATTATGCAGAATTCTTATCTAATATCGTGCTGAGTACTTAATACCTGCTATTTAATCTGTTTACCTATACTCGCTAATAAGTGTCAATCACTTTAGAACACTCCAGTTAAGATATCGTAAACAAGCGAAGTGGATCATTGAGGATCGACAAAGATCAATATATCAGTCGGTAATACTGTGGGTTAATGCACTGCCTTGAAAATATCGCGCACTTGCCGTGGAGAGGATATATGCAAAACTGAAGAGCTACGCCGTAGTCGACTACGAGAATAACACGTGATGCGAGAGTGCGAAAGTTATTTACCAAGGATCTGGTAAAAATAGTCATTACAAATATGAACATCAAAAATAAGTACTTATATGCATGATGGGAGAGTTTTGGATATTTATTTTACTATCGATGCCAGCTGAATATTATTATTTTTTATATTTATATTTCTAAAATCATTTTTACCAGACCCTTGGTAAAAAACTTTATGAATGTAATACAAAAAAACAAGCAAGTTTACGTTATAAACAGCGTGTGGCCTGAAATAGGGAAAAAATGTTTTAACAATGATTCTACAGAGTAGGTTTACGCAGTTACTTTCCTGGCTATAGTGCTCTAAAATGCTTTAACTTAGAGATATAGTAATCTAAAGTTATAATCTATATTAATTGTAGGTATATGCATATCGCTAACTAAGTGTTTGTAAATGACAATGTCTACTAGTTCTATGACATGGACAGTTTAATTGTTTGCAATTCATTGCTGGTTCGATGTGCATCGTTGACAATAAAAATAAATTGCATTTTCATTAAAATTAATGGAAACCATTTAGAATTGATTAATAATATGGTTACTTAAAGGGCCTATATTATTAAATTTTGCTCTTATTACAGGCGACAACTTGTATAATTAAGTAGTAAAACAGAATTTTACCTGGCCACATAGCTACCTATAAGGTACAACAATAACAACACGTTCACTTTATAACAGACAGGTGTACATACATTTACCTATGTGCATTTTCCATCCGTAAATCATTTAGGTGACAGGGAAAATTTCCATTACCTAGCGTATTTTCCGTGCTCTGCATGTACATCCTTGCAATTTAAGGCTGCTGATAATGCGGCAATTAGTCGAGACCAGGATATAAGTAACGTTGATGCGGGTACTTACAAAAACAGATTTAATGACTTGATGACGTCAAACTTCAAAGCGGTCAACGACCCCGCGGGCGTGTCACTCCAAGATAACTTTCTATTGACCGAATGCGCGTAGCTTAATGTATGCAGTTTCCGAACGGTGTACCGAAAATACGAAACGCGATAACGTTAAAACAGTTTTCACCTTCTAGATCGTTTAGTAAGTCGCTAGATAACAACTCACATTGAAGATATCTTTTAAGTCCCTAATTTCTCAGCTCCTAGAGATAGAAATTTACTCGAGCAAAAAAGTTAAAACCGGCTTCAAAAACAAAATGCACTAAATAGTCTGAAATAGACTCGATTTTATATAAACAATTTCTTCATGGAGTCGGTGCCATCACATTGGACATCTCAAGCATCAACCATAACCGACTCCGAAACTCTCCAAAATGAAATTGTCCACATAAGTCTTTATTTTAAAGAACGAGAGTTAATTTAAGACTTTTTAGTGCTTTTTGATGTCAGTTTTTACTTTATTGTAAAAGTTAATGTAATTTGCAAATGTTTAGTGATTTATAGGAATCCCCCGAGTGTACTGTGGGGTTGCACCTTTGATTCTGTTCTTTAAGTAACTTACTTAACTACTGGCGTCATAATCACTGAACTCCTGAGCATTGGGAAGATCCACCATCAGCTCAGCTCTACAAAATGGTAACTCTCAAATGACTAGACGTGTCAACATATTCCCCGATTGCAACAAGATCCCATCATCAGATCCCGACTTGGCAACAATTGGACCAAATAGAAGGGGGAAAACAGAACCAAATAGAAGGCCATTCAGTCCCCAAATGACTAAGATGTCAGGTAACGTAAATATCTACAAATAAAAACCACCTTCAAAAAACTTTAAATAACGTATTCATATTCCAAATAAAAACTAATTCTTTTGGAGACAGTGCATGCACCGATGTCAAGCTTTCGTACACCAACAGTCTACGCTCATCATACACCGACTCCAAAAGAATTTGTATCGAATTTATTCGTAGATTATGGAGCATTTTAGGTTGGAGCCAATCTTTACTAGTGTTTCATGTATACCATTTATTAAGTAAGAGTAGGAAGGGATTTTTACGGAGAACCATAACGGCTATATAATTTTTGCTTGGAAACCTTGTAGGTACTCATATGTTGAGAGCCTGCATAATAAAAATATAGCATGATCTGTACCCGTTTATACCTACCGTGTAAGTAGTACTGCAATTACAATAACTTGAGATATCTATTTGATTCTTGTCGTATAAATATCCATACATTAACTCGTAAAGCGCAAGATTAATAAAGGTTATCTGAGGACTTCGGCATTTAGCACTGATATATTGGCGCCGATGCAGATATGTTAAGATAGTGTTCGCCAAAATAAGGCATAAATGCATATTAGTGAATTTGAATGTGCACGCCCGTTCGGTGAACGCTCGCGGCGACCGGCGCGAGGCCGGCCGATCACCCGCGTTATGTAACTATGCACCACAAAGTGCAATAACCGCACTCAAAACAAATTGCGAATACCTAGGCTCAGGTGCGCCGCATATTGATAACAGTGCTACCGGCAGTTAAGCCACGGAAGCGCGGAAATTAAAAGATTCAGAAAGAGGAGTGCCTTGTGGGATTAAATGGAAAAAAACGGCGTCCCGAGATCACTCACTCCTTCACATTCATT
This sequence comes from Pyrausta purpuralis, assembly GCA_963924145.1. NCBI lineage: Eukaryota > Metazoa > Arthropoda > Insecta > Lepidoptera > Crambidae > Pyrausta > Pyrausta purpuralis. The sequence continues at coordinate 8,992,891 of OZ001649.1, read as the reverse complement.
CGGATCAATTGTAAAATTTAGTCGTAAAGTAGTAGGTGATATTGTGATGGTAGGACTACTGAACTAAATGAACTAGAAGATTAATACATATCCTTGGCTGCCACTGAACTATATCACTCATTTCAGTTTCGATCGATTTTGCGCATGTTCAGTATCACTACGTTCGCGAGAATTTCAATTCCTTGGTTCGAGAGCAAGATACAAGATTGTACCTATTGTTTTTGTGTATTTCATTATTAATAATTTAGATTTGTCAGTGAGCTAGTGCCTGTGCCAATGAGTGTCGAACTTCCGACCGCTTCTACTACATAATTTGTGTACTGAGGTTACTACTCATTATTATACCTAATAGTTCTTAGGTCGTTGACTTGCGAGGTAAAAACATAATTGCTGATGGGATGTAAACATCGACATTATTAATTTTTTCACATAAAATCTTTGCTTTATAGGTACCTATACTTTTAATTGACTCGGGTTAGTGCCACGTACGTGACAAGTTTCAATGAAACAAATCAATAAGAATGGATTGATTAGTTTAATTATAATAAAGTATTTTTATGGCACTAATAAAATGTTTAAGATCGTGATGATCGTCTTTGACGTAAGTAAATTATCACAAAGGTCACGGCACTGAAAGTACTTCCAAACAAATTGAAGCAAGCATAGGTGGCGAGTGCCAGTAGACTGAGGAGCTGCATTTTACGAGACACGTTCATTTATTTTTAATTTCAGTATAGGACTGCTGGCCACTAAGACGGAGGCGATGATAGTTATTCGAACACAAAAATGCGAACTCTGTAATACGATGTTTGTCTGATTTTATTACCTTTTTATATTTTTCTATTTATTGAATTTCGCGAGTTTTTAAGTGAATTGCCGTTTACAAAGAATATACTCGTAGGAATCCCAATCAGCTAGGGTTTTCAAAGTTTACCACACGTCAACTGTTTGTATCTAACCTGAGGCTTTTTTTAATCAGTCGCGTCAAGATGGCGTGTGAATATCACATTGATTAATGTCTAATCATAAATAAAATTGTAATTATGATGACTTATTAAATTTATATTATAATTTTTCAATGAAAGTCAATTAACACCACCCGGGAGTGATTTTAATAAGATAAGTCAATTTTAATGAGCACTTACGTATATGATTATGTATATTTCGCTTGATGTTAAATTCGTTTGAATGCTTCGAGAAGGGAGTTTCTGCAGTCCTTACGCACTACTCTATTCCAGACATATGTCGGAGTGGGCAAATTACTAAGCATCTCTAAGTTTCTGCTTAATATAATTTAATTATAGCGAGCTAAAAGTGAATTCTGATAAAGCTGCGATCTCTATATTAAAGTACCTGTGGAATGACTGACAAAAATATTCCTTACTAACTAAAACTATCATAACTGAAACATGGATACAATGCTAACGAAGTCGGTTATATTACACATAATGTTAAAACTATTTTAGCAAGATAATCTTACAACCATGACATTAGAGACAATACAATGTTAATCGTTCATGGAAAAAGTAATAAGACTTTATGTAATGTTTTATAGAATCGGTTCACGCCCGTATACAATACAAAAGACAGTAAACTGCATTATTGATCGGATACAGAGTAATAAAAATATGAAATTCTATTAGGTTGTCTTGCCTCCCTTGGATATGTATCCATCCAACAGGGCAAATTATACAAATATTTTTACAAGTGTCAGCTACTTCGACATAATCTCCCGTTGATGTACTTTTATAACGAATATATTATACATATCCTAACTATCACAGCGAACTAGTTACGTGACAATTCTTTTGAAATATCAGTCAGGTAGTCAGTCAAGTCGAGCCATTTAACTCTAACATCATCAAGTGCGTGGTTACAATACTAACATATTGCATTTCTGTTACGGTCTAGGATTAGCTGTCAACTTATCAAGAGAAGGTCGCATATTAATCAACATTAATATACGCATATCTGTCACTTAACCACTTGCATTGACTGCTGATTAGCAAGGAAGTGCAAATCACACGTAGTGAGGCCAGTAATGTAGATGTTACGCATCTAACCGCCAGGAAAATCAAGTAAGTACCGTTCTTACGTGTTTTCCTCTTATAAATTAACTTCTAAAAATAACTGTTAGGGTGTTATTGGCTGATTCCTTCGATATATTGTAAACCCATAGGAAATTTAGGTTGCAAAAGAAGTTGGTCAAATCAAAGGTAGGTAATGGAGTGAGGACTTACGTGGATTGGAGGAAAGATGCCTTGTAATGTATTCTTGATGTCGCCGTACGTAGTCTTCAGTGATTTGCTTTATGAAAAGTTTCAACACTCAACACTGGTGGTTCTTGTGGGTTTTTGTGCACGTGCAGTATTGCAGCCGGCCGCATGGAGCTTCTTTTCGAGAGTGTTGATTGAGTTTTGTGAGTGAAAGACGCGTACGTAGGCGGTCATTCTTTTATACCTACATATATTCCCTTTTAGGGTTCCGTAGCCGAATGGCAAAAAACGGAACCCTAATAGTTTCGTCAAGTCTGTCTGTCTGTCCGTCCGTATGTCACAGCCATTTTATTCTGTAACTATAAGCATCACACTGTTGAAATTTGGTAGGAAGATGTATCCTGTTAACCGTTTTGCGATTCTCATACAAAAATTAAAAATAATGACATTTAAGGGGGGGCTCCCATACATGAAACTAAAACCTAAAAAAAAACCTTTTTGTCAAACCTTTCATAGCTAGACGCGTCCAAAGTGGTAAAATGGGCATCCCCCCCCCCCCCATCTAACTTCTAAACTAAATATAATGTGAAAAAAAAATATAATGTAGATCTTAACAAATACTTTCAACGAAAATTGGTTCGAACGAGATCGAATGAGAAGTTTTTGAGATATAGCACATTTTCAACAACTGCAAACATAACTTTGTACGTCATACAAACACTATGAAAACAAAGTTATATTTGCTGTCAAAAAATATTGTGGTACTTTAATAAGTGGATTCCCTTACTCAGTTAAAGTTGGCACGGAACCCTCATTGGCGAGTCCGACTAGCACTTGGCCGGTTTTTTTTCTGTTTCCGGGTTCCAGAGTCTTCTTTATCTTATTGGCGGGAAATTTAATTGGAATTGGATAGGACAGTCAAAAGAATTGGACGGGTTGTTCTAACAATAACTAACTAACTATCGTGGCCCAGCGACCCAAAGTGGGTCTTGGCCTCCGAAACGAGAGACTTCCACCGGTCTCTGTCCTGCGCAACCTCTGACCAGTCCTCAATCCCGAGCTCACGCAGATCAGCCTCCACCATGTCCCTCCAGCGATATCTGGGACGACCAACTGGGCGCTTTCCACTGTGTTGTCCCAGATAGGCTCTCAATACCCCTCGATCCTCCTCCATTCTGACCAAGTGGCCGAGCCATCGGAGGCGGTGAGCTTTTGTTTCGCCGAGAATATTTGGCTCAGCCACTAGTTCTTCGATCTCTGCGTTCTTTCGTTCTAACAATAACAAAGCAATAATATACGAATGTAAAGAAAATGGAACAATTTGATATGAGGAGAAAACACAGTGCCTTAATTTATTGCAAGAGCAATATCACTTCTCGCTGACAAAAGCGCGTAAGGCGCAACGTTCTAACGTCTGTTACTTTATATCACCTTTAATAACACCGTTACTTTTCAAAATTAAAAAGGTAAATAAATAAAGTTAGCCTGTAACATTCTACTGCTGGGCAAAGGCCTTACCTCAACTATGAGTTGTTTGAGCCATACTCCACCACGCGGGCTCAGTGCGGGTTGGTGGAGGGGTGTTTGCAAGGCAAGCGACTAACCCTGCTGTCAGATGTTATCAAGCCGCCCATAAGGCCTCTGACTAGGCTTTACGACTAATAACAACCGATATTAGCCGGGACCAACGGCTTAACGTGCCGTCCGAAGCACGGAGATGCTCGTGATGTACGTCACTTATATGGTCGGAATGGTCACACATCCAAACACGACCGCGCCGTAAGTTGTTTTAATTTGGTATCACTACCAAAGTGCTGCTACCACTGCGCTACGAGCACCTGAATTGCATGATATCACATAGGTGATAAAACATCATGAGGATTCAGCACAAGTGCTATTGATAGCTTGTCTACATATAAAATGGACAAAGCGAAACTCCATCATCAAAACTTGTTAAGGGAACAAAGGGGCCGGTAGTTTCATAAAACTAAAAAGACCCTCGGTTATAAAGTAAAACTTCTTAATTGAGAATTTTACTGCTGTAGGATTTTCCATAAGGCAAAGTTCTGTACTGAGGGTCGCAGTTTAAAGATACGGCTGCGCCAGAGATCCCGGGTTCGATCTCCGGGTCGTGCCATAAATATGACCCTGGGTTTCTCTGTTCAAAAAGTGTAGCCTGGAGTTCGGAAGTTGGCGGTGTTTCACCCCCCTGCCTCGGAAAGCACGTAAAACCGTTAGTCCTGCGCCTGATCTCTCTCCGGTCGTGTCACATTGCTGTCCCATCGGACTACGAGAGTGAGAGGTGTAGAGAGTGCACCTGTGTTTGCGCACACACTTGTGCACTATAATATGTCCCGAGCAGTTAGTCGTTGTGACTGGCCACCGTAGTCTAAATCGGCTAGGAGGACTATTAATATTATTATTCCACAAGGAAGGCGCCTTGGGCTTCTAGACCAACGTCTCAACCTTCGCTAGCGTTCGTTAACCCAGCCAGCTCTCAAAACTCACGTGTACAATTAGAAGGTAAACACTTCATTTGCATAGTCGCTCCACTCAAGGGGCACTAAACCTATCAAGTGCCCACTATTCATTTATACGTCCTATGTCGCATCCGATCGAAGCGGACAATTTTAAATAATATAGTGTGTGCGCACTACACAATGGCACTCTCTATTTCTTTACTTTTATTATTCGGTGAGACGGTAGATCCGACAAGGCCGGTGAGAGATCAGGCGGAGGACCAACGCCTTAAACCTGCTTTCAGAGTTACGGCAGTGATATCACCACCAACTTCCCTATTCCAAATATTTTCAAGACAGAAAACCCCAGAAAGCCCGACCTGGGATTCGAACCACTAAAGGCCGTTTTACTTTGCTAGTCAAACAATCTTTGTATTTGTGTTTTATCTTATTTGAAATGAATTATTCATAAAGATGAAATAAGAAACCAAGAATTTGCGCACGGGCGGGACTTGAACCAGCAACCACTTGGCTGACCGGGCCAAAGTCGGACTGACAGCACGGTAGCTCAATTGGTAGAGCGTTTGGCCCGGTCAGCCAAGAGGTTGCTGGTTCAAGTCCCACCCGTGCGCAATTTTTTGGTTTCTTATTTCATCTTTATTAATATAAAATATGACACTGTGAGTGTTAAAAACATTCTAAACCAATAAAATGAATTATTTCGTATTGTAGGTACGTCAAGATTTTTCACATTATTCGACAAGCAAAAAGAAACTGATTTTATATTACTACTGACTGATATAGTTATGAAGGCGCCTAAGAGTCGATTTTACCAACGTCAGATAAGGAACTTTCGTCGAATAAAATACAGAACGCCTTATTTGAAAACGTCACCTATTTGTCAGCAATAATTTATGAAAATGACATTTTAAAATGGGTTGTTTTATACTTATTCGGTCGGATAAGTCCTACCTAACGATGGTAAATCGACTCTTAGCCATTTAGATTCTAAACTAACGTCTCAACCTTCGCCAGCGTTCGTTACCCAGCCAGCTCTCAGCACTCACGTGTACCATTAGAAGGCAAACACTTCATTTGCATGATAGTCAATGCAAAGGGCAGTAAACTTGTCAAGTGTTCACTCTTAGTAGTGATATCATTAACTTCGACGGCATACCCATCCGCAGAACTTCTCTGGTTAGAGATCTGGGTGCGCATTTTGACGATAAAATGCTTCTTGGAGATCATATTGATAAATAGTTGACAAGGGTTACAATAAGAACTTGCAAGCCTTTTAAGAATGTCAACACTATTAAAATTGTATATTTCGCCTATGTACGTAGCGTAATTGAATACGCTAGTCCTATATGGAATCCGCACGGACCGTCTGGAGCGTCTGCAAAAAAATTGATACGTCATTTAAAATACCGTTTTCCGAAACTAGAGCCAATGACGTATATTATATTTAAAATCAGCGTTTCACTGCGTAAACTTAAAATTAAGGATGATGTACACGAAAATTTCAACACGCTTGCCGATGTAATCGCGTATTTGGACATGAAAGAGTAAGTTTTGTCACAAATTGATCTTTTCTTTACAAGTGCACTTTATATCGCACTGTACTATTGTGTTTTTGTGCACTGTATTATTGAGTTTTTGTCTCACGTCCTTTACTCAACGCTAAATTAAGGGAAGCCTGTAATTAGCTTTACTCATAGCATAAGCCCTAGATAAAAAATATTGTACCTAGTCTTGCCTAAATATTGTCACAAAGAAAAAAAATAATGAAAATAATATTTTTTACTTTTACAGTGTGTTTATATATAAGGCTACCTCGTTTTAAGTGATAATATTTTAAAGGCAGATTCAGAAAAATAAATGAAATATATTTTGTACGAAAAAAAAATTTTTTTATACGCTAGTTTTCGAGAAAATCGCCTCTAAACATGTAGAAAAAAGAGTAAAATAAAACACCCCGTGCCGCGTGTTGCTGAGCGGAGCTCTCGGTCTTTCTTTGTAGGTATTGTCATACGCGCCGCCCATCGCCGCCGTGTTGCCTGCCTGCCTACACGTGTCGCGCTCGCGGCCGCTGGGGAGCGGGGGCGGGGGCCCCACCGGATAGCCGCGGCCGCGCGCGCGACGCGAGCGAGTCAGTCTGCCAAAAAAATTCGCGTTTTTATGTCGTGTGCGCGCGCGTTGCGGACCTGCGGTGCGTTTTCCGAAGCCTGGGTCGTGTGACCAGCATCACATAGTTTCCCGCCGCGCCTTGACCTGGTACGGCACCGACTGCCAAACACCGCAGACGCTTGCTATGGCGGTTTCTGCACAACGAAGCCCTCCACCTTTATCACTTGAGGGTCCAAGATTTGCTGTTGGCGGGGATTACGCCTTTATCACTTGAGGGTCCAAGTTTTGCTGCTGGTGCGGACTATGCGACGAAGATCGAACAGCACGACCTCGAGTCCTCCCGTTGACTACTGCGCAATTGCACGTTGTTGGGATAACGTGCATGCACAACACAATGCTGCAGTTATTCGCCACCAATTCCAGCAAAGGTTCAGTGCATACGTGTGTGAATGAACAGTGAATGCCGTGATGACTAGTGAAAAAAAAGCAGTGCTCGTGATAGCTAGATTGTCTAGTGCTCGCTTCAGGGCCCTTATTTTTGAATCACTCGCGTCAAGATGGTGTGTGATATTCATTGTTTAATGTCCGATTTTCCTATGAAAATTAGTATAATCTCACGCGGAAGTGATTTGCAAAAATGATTCATGAATTTTGTGAGTACCAACGCGAATATTTTGCGTGATTTTTATTGATTTTTAATTTGTTTTTAAACAAAACTCACACGCCATGTTCAAGCGAGTGATTCAAAAATAGAGGCCCAGTTTGCATAATAATAAGGTTAGGAGGTATCGCCTCAATTGGCAATTGTAAAATAAGATGTTACCGTAAAAATAGTAACCTGTTTTACTTCAAATCTTTGACGTCATTGTTTTCAAAATGTTAACTTATCGCTGCTAATAAAGAAAACGTATTTGTAAACCAATGCAGAAATCCTAGTTTTAATTTATTTTATTGTGAAATAAGACTTGTATCCACATATCTGTACAAAAACTGAGCAAGTGTGATAATTAAAAGTAAAAAATAATAAAAATGTACGTAATTTTCAAAGATGTGTTCGCGTTTTATGTGTTATGTTAATTTACGGTACCTAATAAACGAAATTTAAAACAAAACTGTGTTAAATTTACTCACGCAATTTTAAGTGCATATCCATCTTCTGAATCAAAAGGAATCAATAGGTACTCATTAGGTAGGTAGGTAGGTAACTACAACATCTGTCTAAGTTAAATTTAGTAAGATTGAGAATTTTAATAGGTATTCTTTTTAAAGTTTACTTTCACATAAGATTTGTCTTATTATTATTAAATAAACAGAGGTAACACAACACAATTAGGAAGTTTACTTTCACATAAGCTTTGTCTCCTTATTATTATTAAATAAACAGAAGGAACACAACACAATTAGGTAGTTTTAGTTTGGCATACCTGCCCAGCTGTTCATGTTTTAAGCCTGCGATAAACACATAGGTACCTAAGTTGAGTTTCTGTCTTAGTTTATCATACATACCCAGATGTTAGGGTTTTAGGCCTACGATTAATGAACACATACCTACCTAAGTTGAGTTTCTGTTTCAGAGAATCATACCTACCCAGCTGTTTTAGGCCTCAGATAAATGGGCACATACCTTCTTAAGTTTTTGTCTTTGTTTTCATACCCAGCTGTTTTGTTTGTTTAGCGTTTATCTAACTGATCTATCTGTTTGATTTATTAGGTACTGATACACGTTGATAATGTTTTTTTCATATTAGTGTTTCGTTATAATAGGTAATCGAATGCAGTAGGTAGTTACCTTTATTATTATTATTATGTAGGACCAAATAAATAGGCGCGCAGCGGCGCCCCCTACCGCCCGAGTACCGCGCATCGGCACGCCGCATGAATGAGATAGGCATCTTCTGTCACGCTCACGCCCACGCGTCTGTCTCGTTCTCGCTTAGCTAGTCCATCTCCCGTCACACTCAGGCCCATACGTCTGTCTAGTTTTCGCTCAATGTAGTACTTATGTAAGAGACGAAAGGCGATGTCGCGGAACAGGGTGCTCTTAAAAAATAATATTTTTTTTGTTAGGAAAAATAAAAACGTAAACGGGCCAGTTTTCAAAAAAAATAATTATTGGGTCCTCTTTCTATGTTATTGTTTGATGCTCTGTTAAAATATTATCACTTAAAACGAGGTAACCTTATATAATATAATATAATAAGCTTATTCGAAGTGGTCTCCATTGGCTGCAATACGGTCCTTTAAACGTTGAGGCCAGTTATCAATAGAAGCACGCACTCTTTCCATGGGAAAATTCTTCACTGCCAATCGTATGGATTGTTTTAGGGACTCCAAATTATCATGGCGTTAAGAGCAAGCCGTACTCTCTAAAACTGATCATAAATCATAATCGAGCTGATTAAGATATGGACTAGACGACGGCCAGTCTTCAGCTCTAATGAAGTCCTAAACGTTCGCTTCTAACCAAGACTGCGTGGACCGAGCTTTATGACCCGGCGCCGAGTCTTGTTGGAAAGACCATTCTTGGTTATTGAACATGGTGTTGTTAAGGGGCTAAACAACCTTTTCAAGAATGGTATCTTGATACACTTGTGCCGATGTTTTAATACCTTTTTCATAAAAATATGGCTCAGTCACTCCTTCATACCCCACCAAACCATCACTGAAGTCGAGTAATGCCCACGTTGCACTCTGCCGACTAATTGGGAAGCTTCCTTAGAGGTTTGAGCATAAATACGGTCATTTTCTTGGTTAAGATGTTGCTCAATTGTAAAGATTTTCTCATCCGTAAATATTTTTTTTCTGTGACCTCCCTTTGCGTACCGTTTCAGTTGTTTTTTCGATTTTACCACCCTATTCTGTTTTAAATTATCAGCTAAAAAATTACCAGTGCGTCTCTTATAGGCTGCAAGTCCTAAGTCATCTTTTGAAATACGCGACATGGTTCAGGGTGCTATCTTCATCTCCCGAGATAAAATGTTTTGCTTTCGGACAGGATTTCTGCAAATTCTTTCCCTTACTGCTTTGACCACCTTTCTTGTACGAACACTACGTGGACGGCCAGATCTTTTTCAGTCACAAACAGAGGTCTCATTGTACCTATTGATAGCCCGGTACACAAACATTTGACTAATACCAAGCGTATGGAGAGTTTTAATAATTGCATTTGACTCCATACCAACTTTGTGTAATGCAATCACAGCGATTCGGTTCTCTTTATCGACCCACTCCATTTTAATATCACAAAATATTATAAAATGTATTGGCGCCAAAATTAGAAAACACAGTGAGCAATCGTATTAAAATGACAGATTCCAAATTCAAATGTAATATTTCTTATTATTAATTATAACAGTATTTATGGCCAGACTGTGTTTATTACGCAGTTGGGTTTCTTAATAAAATAAAATAAAAACATTTACTGATGTTATAGGTACCTTATTAATCATAGACATTTTAATTGCCTGAGTGGTACATATATAATGTCATAAAAAATAACACAAATTCTTCAACTGGCGGGACTCTTGACATAAAAGTTATTTAGAGTTTCAGAGATCACAATCAACATTATTGGACATCAATCAAACACATCATTTGATTTATTTGGAGCAGTTGCATTATTGATGACAATAAGTTATAAGTAATTCGAATAAGTAATTCTAGAAAGTAATTGTAAAATACAGAATGTAATGAAATAAAGTAGCATCAAATTAACATCTGTGTTCAGTCTTACACAATTCTATCAGACGGTAATTATGGAAATATTTTAATGGAATTTAAAGATACTTTATAAACTTTACGACACATGACTTGTTATAAAGTACGACATCCCTAATCACATTTTATGTCTAAATTAGATCACAAAATTACATGACTTCATACGTGTTTAAAATATAATTTTCATTTCTTCTGTTCGAAAAATTAAACTTTCATGTAAATATAGCAGGGTGGAAAATAACTTTTCCATCCTTAGGGTGGAAAGTAATTTAGTTTTAATTACTATGATCAAACATGGAGTTAAAGATAATTGAGTCACATCGTATTATTAAAATCAAAGAGCTTTCCATATTTTTAAGATTAGCTAAACATTAAAAGCGTGTTTATCATGATTACTGATTTAAAAAAATACAATTGGTCTTATTTATTTAAAATCTACAATTATAATATTCGGCCGCCCGCATAGTGTCACTTTTTTCATTATAAATTGTCACATTTTGCTTGTCAATAACTTTTTTAGTTCAATCGATTAATGCACAGATTATTAAGCAGGCGGAAGCGACTTGTCGCCATTTTGTTGTTAATTAATCTTCTTACCCACTCCCACCTTTAGCTGTCACTCATAGCGCTATCTCATGAGGCAAAATTGAACTTGGAATTTGACATAACCTGTGGTGGTTTTGATGACAAGGTTAAGGTTGCGTTTTTCTACTATTATTATTGATTGTCAGTGAGAAAAAATCTATCGAAATGATTTGAAATATTTGATATCGTTCGCGTTTTATGTCGTTCTAATTGGGTGTTTTATGTATAACGACAGTAAAATAATTCTCCTTACAGTCGAAATGAAAAATAGTATGTTTAACTCGGGTGAAAGCACCCGTTTCACTCTCGAATTAATAGCCAAAAACATCTCGAGTGAAATGGGTCACTTTCTCCACTTGTATAACAATCTACTATTAAAATATTTTATTGAGTGTAACACTTAAATAAATATTTTAAGTATTTTCAAGTGCTGAAAAATGGAAATGGAAACTTTATATTTATATAGACTTAGACAGTAGCAGATCTTAAAAAATATTATAACATACGTAGTAAACACGTACTTAAGACTTAAGATATTAAAATATTGTCAGAATTTGAATTTAAGCCTTGTCTTTAACAATAGCGTTAATTTCGAATTGGTTTCCAAAATTCACACAGGGCTTAAAGAAAGTTTCACTTATGAAAAAACACTGCTTATAACTATATACAATAATCTTAACTCACATAAAAAGGCATATTGCTCACCTCTTTAGTGGCCAATCGCGCCGCTCTATTCAAAGTGACGTTACAATGACTATGCAAAGCTTCTAACAAGTCACTCTCTTTCTTACTCCATTTAGACTGCATAGCTACCGTGAAGGCGGTACAAGAAAAGGTACATAACAGACTTACGAGTATACAGACCCTCATCTTTAGAGGATCGCTTGGCAGTTCGAGGAGGGACATGAAGTTGAAGTCATCGTTGTCGAATAGAACTTTTTCGACGACATCCGCGTGTTCTGGTAGGTCTTGGAGAACGGTGATGAGGAGGCCGATGATGTTCAACGCTATGCGTGGCGTTTTGGAATCTGCAAATAAATGTTTTTGTTAGTAATGTCCGCCACCTCATCACCGAAAACGAGGATTAATTCTAGCAAATTGACAAAAAAACTTGTATTAACTCTCCAACTTAATAACCTCAAACTATATGTTAATAAAATTAAGCGAAAACAAGTCTATTGTAGGTCATACAAAAGATGTTTATCCGCCTGTGTCGCCCCGGATCACGTTTGCTACAACGTACGACAGTTTTTTTTTTGTGAATGAGAGCCCGATTAACAGAATGGATAGTGGATAGATGTCAACCATCGGGCGACTTGCCTCGAACTGATGGCCTTTGGGCAGAAAAGTTCTAGATCGGAGAAGCGGCGTAGGACGTCCACCGACAAGATGGACAAACGACCTTATAAAGATCTCAGGATTAAACTGGATCTCATGATTAAAATGCAGACCTCATGTTATCGGTCGCTATGGAATACCGTGGGGGAGGCCTATGTTGAGCAGTCTTTTGTCTGATAATGATGATGATAGTGTTAAACCAAACTGTGCTATTTATACAATAGATATTACAGATAATTTTCGAAATAAAACTATTGGTTGATAGTTCGACAACGCTGCACTTTGCAAAGGAAACAGAAAATCCGATGTTTCGGGTGAATCAACCATACATCGGATTTTCTGTTTTCGATCTACATAATGTTACAGATGTTGAATGGTTTAGAATGTTTTAACACTCACAGTGTCATATTTTATATTCATAAAGATGAAATAAGAAACCAAAAATTTGCGCACGGGTGGGACTTGAACCAGCACTTTCTGGCATTGGTTTACTTGAAATCCATGACTTCTTATCGGCGCGCGAAAGTTTCAAGTAGGTACTTGTGGGCCGGGGTGGCATTTAAAAAAAAACTACGCATGTTTCTGTTTGTAATTTGAATATTTATATGTGAACTAGCGGTCCCCCGCGACTTCGTCCGCGCGTTTTGAGTTTGCTCCCTCCCCTCCCGTCGCAGCGTCATGTTATATACGTATATCCTAAAACCTTTCTCGATAAATAAGCTATCCAACACAGAAATATTTTTTCAAATCGGTCCAGCAGTTCCTGAGATAAGCGCGTTCAAACAAACAAACTCTTCAGCTTTATAATATATTAGCGCAAGCGCACGTTGTACTTAAGCTGCGAACATTATTTTGGTGCGGAGTTATGTTAAAACTGTGATAGCTCCTAAGATATTTATTGAAATCAAATGATATAAAGGGCAACTTGGTTTTAAATGAAATGCTCGTGATGATGAATGTATTTATTTTGATAAGAATAAATACCTGTGTGTATAATACACCTCTAAAAATAATGCATTATTTTTTTACAAATTTATTAACATAAAAAAGGTTGTAGTAAGTCAACCATAAAAGATAGACATATGCTGTCGCGGACTTTATTATAGAACTCTTAATGCTGAACAATCCTGTCATACATGAGTTTTGTGTAACTTAAGCGGTTTCCGCAGCGTATGCAGCGGAAGCTCTCAAAAGGAATATCTTTCTCCCGTTTTCGCAACATTTTTCATTTCTGCTGTGGTCTTATGAGTCGTATCTTTATGTTATATAGCCTAAAGCCTTCCTCGATAAATGGACTATCCAACGTAAAAATAATTTTTCAAATCGGGCCAGTAGTTTTTGAGATTAGCGCGTTCAAACAAACAAACAAACAAACAAACAAACTCTTCAGCTTTATAATATTAGTATAGATGAAAGTATACCTAAATTACTCAATAGAAACAATATATTTTTTGCTTTAGACTAAAACCGACAAATCTGACCTTAGTAATGAGTTCATGGCCCAAAATAAAAAACTACCCGCATATAAGTAATTAAAAAAAAAACAAGCATAGTTAACATATTCAGCAACAATACCATTTCTAGCATGATAATAGCTTATTCCTACAGAAAGTTATAACTGTTAGCGTAAATATAATCTGACACCGCGCGACTGTCGCGCGATAACTGCTGCGCACGCGATCCGACACTGATGCGTCATTTAATCGCGCGATGGTTGCGCTGTGTTATCGGAGATGTACTCACGCTGGCGCAGCAAGGCGGTGAACACGGCGTGGGCGCGGTGCGCGGCGAGCGCGGCGGCGAGCTGCCTCGCGCCGCGGCACGAGCGCACGCACAGCCAGCTGCACACCTCCACCATGCGACCGACGCCTTGCAATCTGCGAATCACAATGAGTTAAATGATAGACCCTTACACACTGCGAATTTTCGCATCGATGCAGACGCGCGTTTTGAAAACGCGCTTCGGCATGGCGACTCGAGCAATGAACATATTTAATTTAGCATCAATGCAGTCGTGCTTCTGCATCGATGCAGTCGCCAAAATTCGGAATAGAATTTGTCAATTTCCAACTTCTACATCGCGACTGTATAAATGCTGACGCGCGTTAGCATCGTGATTGCATCGATGCTTAAAGTATCGCAGTGTTAAGGTTGACATTTTGCGACCGCATCGATGCTAACGCACGTAAGCGTAAGTGACTGCATCGCTGCTAAAAGTCGCAGTGAGTAAAGGGTCACACTCATCAACTTTACGTTAAGGGGTAAGGAAATTGAAAAGGTTCACGCAATATATACGCAATGCATACGCGCCCAATGGGCAGAGCACATAGCGCGAAGAACTGATGATCGTTGGGGCAGGAAAGTTCTATATTGAAGACCCTTCGACCAAAGACGCAGCGTAGGACGTCCACCAACAAGATGGACGGACGACCTTATAAAGATCGCAGGATCAAACTGGATGCAGACCGCTAGTGATCGGTCGCTGTGGAAAGCCGTGGGGGATGCCTATGTTCAGCAGTGGACGTCCTTTGACTGATAATGATGATGATAATTATGATGAATATTTACGTTACGAATACCTACGGGCTCTTCGCATCAGACGCACGTTAGTATCGAGGCGGTCGCAAGATGTCAACCTTAACACTGCTCTACTTTTAGCATCGATGCAGTCACGATGCTAACGCGCGTAAACATCGATACAGTCGCGACGCAGAAGTTGGAAATTGACAAATAATTTACTGAAATTAGGCGACTGCATCGATAATAACGCGCATTTTTCGCGTCTGGTAATTGCAAGATAAACCGATTGGCCAGGGCTCGAATCTCTCATCTTAGTCGGGCACTCTTGGCCGAGTGGTCGTGGCTATTGATGGACGGGGTTGCGGCTCTCTGTCGCCGCTCACTTTTTGGGCTGCAGAACGTCTGACGATGTTTCTCCATCTCTATTGGTGTTCTGCATTGCGAGCACATTTTATGGCAGTCGATCTGGTAGAAGTTTTAGTGAAGTATAACCATCGGGTTGGGGATCGACCACGTGGTCTTGTGCCTTTAACACAGCCCTGCACAACAAGTCTCTCCATCGAGTTCTCGTTCCTAGAGATGTGTCCAAAAACTTCAGTCAGGGCTCGGATAAAGTTATATTTTTCTAAACGGTTTCGCCTTAAGGCGCTACCCGGATTTTTAACGCGCACACTAGCGCCACTTTAGTAGATAAATTATAACTCGTTAAATAAAAGACCAATCGAAAATTTGATTGATGCGATTGTAGCTCTGGTTATGTGGTTTAGATACAATGTTTAAGTTCAATAAAACAGAGTTCTCTGCAGTTACAGTTAGAAAAATTGCCAAAAGTGGCCATATTTAGCAGTTTTTCTAACTCTTACTACAGTTAACTACTTTAGAAACAATTTAAACGTACTAAATAAACTATAGAACCTGTACTACAATCGTGTCTACCAGATTTTTGATTGGTCTTTTATTTAACGAGTTATGATTTTTCATCTAAAGTTGCGCTAGTGTGCGCGTTAAAAATCCGGGTAGCCCCTTAACGCAAGAACGTTTTAGTTTCGTTTACGTTCGAAAGGCAACATTATTAAAAATATTTTGAAGAAAACGATATTTTAGTTCTTGTTTACTTACTTACTCCGATGGCTCAGCGACCCAAAGTGAGTCTTGGCCTCCGACGTGATACGTCGCCATTTTTCCCGGTCCTGTGCAGTTTCTCGCCAGTCGCCGGCTTCAAGCTCGTAAAGATCTTGTTAAATGTAACGTTTTTAACCGTTGTTCCTAAAAATATTTACATCCAGCCCAGTTTTTACTTTACGGCCTTACAGATTGGTATAAATAACGAGACACGCGTTATTTTTATTTTTTATTTTATATCTAGCTTCCTGCGGGATAAACCGTTTTCATTGTTCTTACATTACGTTGTAATTTTGTTTTTATCCCGAACAAAATGTTATAGGTACTCGTACAAGAAACCATTTCAAACGTTTCCGAGCCCTGCGTTTGACCTCTCTCTGTGTGTATATTTATTATATCGGAAATGTTTTGTGTTAGGCGAAATAAAGTATGTAAATAGCACTTACTTTTCTTCGGACCCATCGTCCGAGTCCTTGTTATTTTTCATCAAAGTATTGATGGCTGCAACAAAATTGTAGACCACTTTTGCTTCAAGATAGACCTGTAAACAAAATTAAGCTTTTAAAGCGCATGTCACCGACTCCAAACCGTTTACTTACTCTCGGAGATTGTGTCTTTTACTACCAGACATCTACTAGAACTAAAGCACTGTTCTACGTACGGATAACAGCACGTCAAGGTAAACACAGCGAATTCTTATGCAGTTATAATAAGAGCTGGTTTGCAACAAAAGTGGGTAACCTGATGCGCTGGCGACTGTACAAGAGTCGTATGCGACTTAACTATAACGTCAATTCAAATCAATTCAATTCGTTTGCATAAACCATGGGACATTACATTTAATGTGGTGGTAATGGGTATCTATCATAACACAGAATTTTTTGATATCGAATTTCATTTCACAGAAAACTATTCAATGAATGCTAAAATCTTTTTTTCTTGATTAATCGAATAGGTAGTTAAAAATCGTCGTTTTATAACATCGAATAACAGTTCACCAAAAAAAATAACAACGATATATCAAACTAATGTTTCATAGAATTATTAAGTTATCGATATAACCTTTCATAAAAACTTGTTTCAATGTGTAACGGTTCCCATATTTTTTTTCCCTCAAATAACTTTTAATGCCAGTAAGCACATGCATGCATACGCATACAAGTAAAAAGGCATGCGCATGCATACGCATGCAAGCATACAGGCAGGCATGCAGCAAGCAAGCAGGCATGCAAACAAGCAGCATGCATTAGGATTTCCTCGTCTCCAGCGCTGCGGGATAGCAGCCTCGTCGCCCTTGCGTAACAAGGCGCAGTCACCCCCGCTCGCCTACGCATCTCCGGCTCGCGCGGGTGCGGGTACAGCGGGCGGAGGCTGCTCTCCCTCCGCGCCTCCGGCTTTTAAATTACACTCTAGTATCGGGCAGACTAGTACCACGGCGAGGAGACCACGGCGAGTCGGGATTAACGCAGTTTGTTTATTAGATCAATATTTATTACATATGTATATCAGTTATGCTTTAAATTGTCTATTAATAAAGTATGCAATATAATATTAGAAACAAATTCGTTTGGCGTATTTCCAAACGAATTTGTTTCTACTTTAGTAAAGTAAAATTCGATGTTTCAAGAATTCTGCATATTGAAACTTACGTGGAAATAAAATTATGGGTAACAAAATAGAAAGCTAACGTTACTTCGATAAAATATGTAATTTATGAAAAGAAGTAACGATGAAGTAAGTTTGTAGATAATAAGCATTCGACCAAATGAAATTGTGATGTAACAAGATTCTAGAATTTATTGAATATTATTTTGAAACATCTGCGAATCTTTTTATGGGGAATGAAAATCGATGAAGAAAATTGCGATTAAGTGATGGGTTCCCGGTAATACATTATAGTTTAGCATGTTTTGTCTGGGTCATGTACAAAATTTGATACTTTGATAGGCATGCTAGGGTATAATTGATATATATTATAGTTTATTTAGCAACAGGCTGACTCGGCTTGAAGCGACTAGATGGCGCTATAATCGAAGTACGAGGGTCAAACTGAAAGTTCTTAGAAAATCAAAAACTGATTACATTAGCCAGTTATTAGTTTTATTATATCTTTTCAAAATATTGTCCATTGACGTCAATACACCGCTGCATGCGATGGAACCACTGGGAAAAGCACTTTGCCCACTCGTCCTTAGGGGTCTCTTCAATGGCATCGCGATACGCAGCCACCGCTTCTTCAGCATTCATAAACCGCTTTCCTTTAAGTTTTTCTTTAATTTTTGGAAATAAATAAAAATCACAAGGCGCGAGGTCAGGGCTATACGGCGGGTGACCCAGTAATTCAACGTTTGATGTCGCCAAATAGTCGATCGTTCGCTTGGCGGTGTGCGACGAGGCGTTGTCGTGGTGAAGGAGGATCCTACTGCGAGGTCGTTTCTCTCGAACTTTTTCCAAGACAAGTGGCAAACAATTGGTAGTGTACCATTCTGCAGAAACTGTTTTTTGATCCTCTAACACAATTGTTGCGAAATGACCTATCCTTCCAAAGAACGAGGCCACCATTTTTTTTCCCGCACTTCGATCTCTCTTCACTTTAGTTGGCAACTCCTCGAAAGGAAACACCCACTGAGCAGATTGTCTTTTGGTTTCAGGATCATAACAGTAAATCCAGCTTTCGTCACCTGTTAGTATGTCGAACACAGCATTTGAGTCACCTCCGTTAAATCTTTCAATCATTTTACGGCACCAATCCACACGATGGAGTTTTTGAGCCTTAGTCAAATTATGAGGTATCCACCGGGCGCAAAGCTTCCTGACCGCTAAATGTTCGTGGAGGATTTTGTGCACTTGACTCATACCGATGCCTAAGCTTGTCCGAATCTGCTGATAGGTCACTCTTTTGTCAGTCTCTATCATACGCCGCACAACACAGATGTTATTTTCAGTCGTCGCCGTAGAAGGCCGTCCCTCACGTACATCATCAGTAAGATTAGTGCGACCACGTTTAAACTCATTAAACCAGTTGTAAACAGTCGCACGAGATGGGGCTTCATCGTGAAAGGCCAATCGTAGTCTATCATAACTTTCTTGTTGACTTAAATGACATCGAAAGTCATAAAAAATCATTGCACGAAAATTTTCTCGTGTTAAATTCATGTTGACGTGACACAGACAATTTTCAATTTGCCGCCAAATCGTAAAACAAATGACAAATGAATGAAATATATACTCAGTAATATTGGCAAAGAGTTCTATTTTCAAATTTTAGAATATTTTTTTTATTATATTGTTTATAAGTGGCCAGTTCTAAGAACTTTCAGTTTGACCCTCGTATGGAGACTGAACCGCGATATGTAAGATTTGGATCGGGTTTATCTACATATGAATACGGTGAACATTGGATATTGGTCCCCGGCCATTAGACCCGGTCGGTAGGAAGCGCTTCCCTTTGCCTTCTTAACTCAGTAGCGCCAAAGTTTGATCGTTTATTAATTCGGGAAAAGTTTACCCCTAATAGCATTATTCAGTTTTTTGTATTTCTTAATTAATGTGTTGTCCAGCTCTGAAAGATACAAGAGTAAATACATTCCATCCCTAGTACAAAATCATGAAATGGGTCATATGAGTGAGCCGATCACGCAAAATCCCACCCAATACCTTCGTTTTCTTTTCTTTTTTCGAAGTCAGTACACACATATTGCTTGTTTGACTTCCATTTTTGAAATGAAGCTGTCACCCTATCCCACTCTTCACACTACCGCGCATGTCTGAACACTTCAATCTTCGCGGATTGGAACCGCGCGGTTTATTTATTTATATATTATATATTGCACAAACAAAACAAAGTACAAATGGCAGACTTAATGCTTCAAAGCATTCTCTACCAGTCAACCATTGGGTGAGGCAGAAACAATTGAGGCGGCGTAAAATAACAAAAAAAACTAACATAATGAATGAACTACATATCCTAACATAAATACTTTTTAAATAAACCTACATAAACATACATAAATACAATAAAATCCATACTTCACGCTGAACATATATCATGTTATTTATTCTCATTGAGAAAAAGATTGCGTATAGACTTATTGTACACATATTTTGATGTTGATGTATTGATCGTATCTGGGAGGGAGTTCCAAAATCTGGTGGCGGTTCGCACCTGCGCGGATTCCGCCGTGTCTGAACTTAGCCTAAGGGCATGCGCACATACACCGTTGTGGGGACTGTGGGCATGCCCACAACCCTAATCACAATTTATAAAGTGCATAGTAGCAACTGAGGAAGCGTCCATAGGAAAGTCGTCTTAACAAAGATCACGTTAATACTACACTCGCTCTTCAGCTATTATTATCATTTGCTTAAAATTCATATTCATTAACGTCGTGGACCAAATTTTAGCGCGCTCGCTATTATTTTTGCCATGTCTTTGGTTTGAGAAGCGTTGAAAACCCAAATGACACGTTTAAGTTTTTGGTTTGTTAAACCACTTTTTGTGCGCTCACGCTATAAATAATTGATGTAATGTTGCATCAGATATAAATGAAACTTTCGTTCCTTCATGTTTTTTTGTTCCTTGAACAAAACTTACATAGCGTGCCCACAACCTTTGCGGAGGGCTGGATCCGCGCCTGCCTGGCGGGCGTGTACTCACGTCCAGCACGGTTACCAACAAGTTAGGGGTTTTCCCCCTAAATTTAGGGGGTAAATAAGTGGAATGAGATTTTTGTAGGGGTTTAATTTGTTTAGGGGTATTTTTAGGGTTATTCTGATTTTACAATATCCTAAATATAACAGGACTATCCAATCAAATAAAGTAAATTTTCATTTAGCGAGTGACTCCAGACATCCAGTGTAATTATATTTGATTGCTCTGTGATTACTTCAGTATGCCCTCTTAGATTGTGATAAAAAAAAACTGTAGTCTGTGACTGGTGTTTTCGTGGTTCATTTTATTTCAATTATTATTGTACGGTAAAGAGTTTAGGGGGATTTTCAAATAATTGAAGCAATTCTCGGGGGTTTTGACTTAGGGTTAGGGGTAAATATTTTTGAGAGTTGGGAACACTCACGTCCTGTATGTTGAGCAGCGTGTGCCGCGGCAGCGTGTGCACGAGCGCGGGCAGCGCCAGCAGCGCGGCGACCGCGCCGCACACGCGCGCGCCGCGCGACACGGTCGCCGCGCTACCCACCACGCCTATCACCATGCTCACCTGAACAAAAGAAAACTCTTAAGCTTTCTGTCCACTGCAAGATAAAATAAGATAAATACATTCCCTCGTTGTGTTTTCTCATTGTACATTTTCTCGAAATTTTTAATGACACGTCCCTAGCACTTAAATTATCTAACAATAAAGATATTGCACACTAGAAAGGTTACTAACAAATCCGTTTCGAGAAAAATGGACAATTTAGGCGGTCTTATCGCTATAAGCGATCTCTTCCCGATAACCTTTGGGTAAAGAAATAATGAGCTTATAGGACAATATGCAACGTATCATACCATGATCGTGCTAGGAACGTGTCATTAAAAAGTACACAGTTCCGACTTGCCAAACTGACGTAGTACATTTTTTTTATCTCTTCTGTTCGGAAAATTGAACTTTCATGTGATTATAGACGGGTGGAAAATAGCTTTTCCATCGCTAGGATGGAAAGTAATTTAGTTTTAATTGCTACGATCAGACATGAGCTGGAATTGTGTAAAGCAATCGTATTCATTTGACAGTTCATAACGTACGGTTTGATCTGTCAAACCCTTTGTTCTTTGCCGTTTGACAGATCATACCGTACGTTTTGAATTGTCAAATGAATACGATTACTTTACACAATCGCACCCATGGAGTTAAAGATAATTGAGTCACATCATATTAATAAAATAAACAAGCTTTCCATGTTTTTAAGATGAGCTTAACATTAAAAGCGTGTGTTATTATGGTCACTGATTTTAAAAATATACAATTGGTCTAATTTTTAACAATTTAAAATCTACAAATATAATATTCGGTTGACCGCCATACATAGTGACACTTTTTTTTTCATTTAAAAATTGTGACACAGTGTTTGTCTTTGACGATATATTTTTTTTAGTTTCGTCGATTATTGCACAGATTATAAAACAGACGGAGGCAACTTCCCACGATTTTGTTTTTCATTAATCTTCTTACTCACGCTATCTCATGAGGCAAAATTTAACCTGGAATTTGACATAACCTGTGGTTGTTTTGGTGACAAGGTTAAGAGAGAAGGCTGTGAGAAAAAAAAAGATTGATATTTTTAACAATGATTTGAAATATTTGATATCGTCCGCGTTTAATGTACGTATAACGATTAATATATTTACGTATAACAACAGTAAACAAACTGATATGTGATGTTAAAACTTGTGATTTCATCTCTCGCCAAACAACATAATATCTAAATAAATTTATTTATTTTTCCTCACAGTCGAAATGAAAAATAGTATGTATAACTCGGGTAAAAGCACCCATTTCAATCTCGAATTATTAGCGCTCTCACTCCGTTCGAGCGCCAAGAACTTCTCGAGTGAAATGGGTCACTTTCTCCCCTTGTATAACAATCTACTATTTCAAACAATGAATACTCGATTGACGACCACCTCCTTAAATTTGGCTCTATTTCTTTTTTCATCCTGTATTTAGCTTATTTTCTTTACTCACAGTTCTAACAAGAAACCCAGCTTTCTAGCACGTAATTGTTTTTATTTTGAATCTTGCTCTCCCTTTCGTTCAAGCCAGCATAACTTTGTTAATGAAATGAATGGCTAAAAAATACGGGACTCCGGATCTATTTTAAATCTTATTTAAGGAGATCCCACGGTTGTTTAATTGAGGTATAGTTAAATACATATTTATAAATTTGTGTGAAAAATATTAATCTTACCATATTAAGCTGTGTCAGAGATTCCACATCACCATCCATAACTTCACTGATATTCGAGTTCAGGAATGCCTCCCATTCCTCTAATTCTATTGAAGATGGCTCTTTAACTGCAAATATAAATAAAATTATTTATATTTAAAAAGTTAATAACATATTAATTCGTTATAGTAAATGGTAAATGTTACCATCATGTTTTTCTTCAGGCTTCAGCATCCGATCATTGTTAGCAATCTCTTTGTCATCTGATGTTTCTTCAATCACTTCACACTTCTCACTATCTTCATCCTTTTCTTCCTTTGAACCTCTCTCTTTATCTGTACCCTCAGTGAGACTCGGAATTTCTACATTGGGCTCACTAGTGCGTCTTTGAGTATCATGTTTATTCTTGTCCCAACTTCTACTAAAGTGAAACGATCTTTTAATACTCCTTGTCAATCTATTCCCTCCACTGCCAAATCTAAGCTTGTCCCGCGAAAACTGCAGTATCTTTTGCTTATAAGATGGAGGAACACTTTTGCTTAAGCCCGAACTAACTTCGCTACTACATTTGGTTGAGCTTTTCGGATTCTCCAAGCTATGGGAAGCGGTATCAACTGATTTTACTTTTTGTTTACCTTCAGAAACTAGCTTATCACTTTCAGTCTTCAGTTCATCTACGACTTTTTCTGTATTCTGTTTTTCTTCAACAATTTTATCCATTTTATTTATGTTTGCATCACTTTGTTTTTTATTGGCGCACATGAGTTGCGCCATGTTTTTTTCTAGGTTGCCGATTACAAGATTTGAGTTATTCATAACATTGTATTCGTGTCTCAGCAGTTTTGCGTTTGCAGCCGTGATGGGGTGTGATTGGTCTTCGTCGTCAGTTTTGAGGCTATCTCTGACGCTGAACGCGCTGGTCGCACGCACACTGTCATCGTCAGATATAGGTACGCATTCCATTGCTTGCATAACGCGGGCATTTCGAAGATCATGCTCCCTTGTTTCTGGCTTGGGAGGTTCACCCTCCATTTTCAATAATCTGAAAAAATACATTCAAAAAGTTTTCCAACATGTGTCATAAATCAAGTCACGGTTACCTTACCATATACTTTCAATATCAATGAAGGAAACCGGTACCAAATTTCGCACGTTTCAACTAGAAATTAAAAAGGAGCTGAACATATTTTCTTGAAACATGGCTAAGAAGTCTCAGGGTAAAATGATCTATGCCACAAAAAAACTACACGAAAATTGGATCAACCGTTCGGGAGCTACGAAACCACAGACAGATACAAAGACATACAACTTAAACTTTTAACACTTTTCTCCCTTTTTGCGTCGGGCGCAGGTGTTAAAAAAAGTTCAGTTAGACATACCAAACCAGTAGACAAGTTTGTTTAAATATAAGATAATGTGGTAGCGCAGCCTACGCGTTAATGAAAGCGCTTGGAAAAGTCAACAGACTTACCATTGTGTCGGCGGTCGAGTGGTAAAGGCATGCGCCCGGATAGCGTAAGACACAGGGTTCGATTCCTTGTCTGACACAGTTGCTTTTTACAAGTGCAATTTATATGATTAAGTTCGTATAGTGACAAAACACTATAAAAACAAACAAACAAAATATAGAATACATGACCACAACATACTATGACACAATGTGGTCAAGCTATATAAGTATATCAAAACATAGGTTCTTTCGACAAGTTACCAATAGTAAAGTTTTTTGTATGCATACCTTGCATTGGTGTTAATTTTCTCCCTTTGAAGTTGCTTCGCCTCTTGTTGACTGCTTGTCAATGGCTTAGTAAATGGAGATTCGCTCTGGACATCCTCTGGCAGGATGAGCACGTGGCCAGCCACAAACGGGTGCTCTAAGATCTCTGGCCAACTCAATCTTTTCATTGGATCTTTGTGGAGTAGCCCCTGTAATTTTTGTTTTTCAAATATGCCAATCATTCAAAGATTATTGTACAGCTTAATATTAATTCTAATTAAGAGAGTATTATGGCACGGTTGTCTATCATCATCATTCCTCCGTGGTGTAGTGCCACTCCGAGGTCTCGGGTTCGATTCCCGGTCCGGTCAATGTAGAAATCATAATTTTCTATATTGTCTTAAGTCTGGGTGTTGTGGTACCACCGTTGTGTCACATTTCCATAATACAAGTGCATGAGCTACTTACTTCGGGATCAGAACAATGTATGCTCGGTAGTCCCAACAGTATTTTAATGGTTTTAGTGGGGAGATAGGATAGTGCCCTAATGAAGCATTGGATCACTGCCCTAATTAACCCAAAGTCGGACCAAATATATAATATAAATTAAATTTAATTGGTCTAATTATAATTGTAATGTAATTATTTTAATCTTATCGCATTTATACTAATATTAGACCTAAGAACTCTGTTACTAACACGTGTGGATCTAAGTTATCTGTAATAAATAAATTGAATTTAATTGAATTGAATATAATATTTTTTTCTCTAGTCCTGTTTCCAGTTTATCTAGGGTCAGCGCAGTATGTTTTTCTCATCCACACTGAATCACTGAATCATTCACACCTTTCGCAGTGATATCTTGTTTCACTCAATCCATCCATCTCTTTTTTGGTCAGCATCTTCCCTTTCATCCATTAACATTGATACTCATCACTTTTTTAGTAACAGAAAGACTAATTTTTCTGCTTAGGAAGTAGTTTACTTATATATTTTTTTCGTAAACAATCCCAGCTACGGAGAAAATTCGCTCTGAATAAACACTACTTTCTAATACCAACAAATATTTTTGTTGTAATCTTGATCACGTCTGTACAAGTTTTGGTGCTAAAATCTGGCTGAATACTTTTGCCTAATATTTGGCTATGGTCAGGAGTTTTACCGAATATTCAGTATTTGGTATCCTGCCGAATATACTATTTGTTGCAAGCCTAGTAAAAATATTTGGATAATAACAGTCTGTTTATAACCAAAGAAACTAATCAAACTTATTACTTGTCAATAATCATATCATAGAGTCATTGAAAAATAAGCTATATTGTACAAAAAGTACCTGTAAAAATGACCGAGCGTCAACACTGATGAAACTAGGCCACTGCACTGGCTTATGCTTTATCATCCGAACTAGCTGCCAAATGGACATGGTGCAGAAAGGGGGCTGGCCTGCCATCAGCTCATATACAATGCAGCCAAGAGACCATAGATCTGCCTGAAATCAGAAATAAAGAGTATTGTGAATAACATCTAATACACATTGTCATCGCAGCCACAGGTTGCATGAAAACCACTCCATCAGCCGCACTAGAGTTTCTCCTGAATCTAAAACCGCTGCATCTAGTAGTTCAGGAAGAAGCAAAGGCAGCTGCCCTACGACTCAGAGCAAACGGACTATGGAAACAAAACATAGTGACCACACATTCAAAAATCCTAGATGGGCCTGAAAGAAAGACCACTTTTAGACGCACCAATGGACAGAATACCATGCCAACATATATTTAATAGAAAGTACAACATCCAACTCACGGAAGAGCCTAGTGACAGCTCAGGCACAAAAGAGGTCCGTATATACACAGACGGCTCCAAAACCTCAAAGGGTACAGGAGCTGGTGTTCTCAAATGACCTAAACATTAAAATATCAACAACTTAAGACAAGCTGAACACTATCTTCCAAGCAGAATGCATCGGCATCACTAGGGCAGCACAAGCAGTTGCAGCCAGTGACAGACCTACAGTAACTCACTAGGTAACGACGCAGCTGACGAACTAGCCAAGAGGGGATCAGCAATCAGTCTCTTAAACAGACACTTTTTCACAATAGGTGTCACAGACAGCCTCCTATGCAGATGTGTATGGGGGCAGAAGAAACACCACATCATGTACGGCAATGGGCAAATATTCTTAAATCCCTAGCTACTTTCCCAGAGGTCTTTTGTAATCTGAACAGGTTGCTAGCCTTCTGGAAAAGCCTGGGTTGGTTAGAATAGAAAGAAGGGACATACGCACAATGGCCCAATCATGAGGCTAAGTGCGGAAAACACCCCAGCCAAACTAACTAACATCTAATACATACATGAAAAAAATGAGTTAATTACACTACTTATGACTCAAGAATGGGTGAAATGATTTTCATGATTTGACCCTGAATACAATAATCAGTATTCACATAAAATAATTTATTTTTATGCATAAAAATAACTAATATCTGTATGTTTGCAGAAGGGCCCACCAACTGCTATTTATGTATTGATAGGAAAACTTATTGCGTAAAAGATAGTGTAAAACAGACCAACCTAAACACTAACTAAAGCCTTTTCAAGTTTTTCTTAACTTTTACCTATTTTAATTCTACCCAACCAGGAGTTCACTATTTGATGGCAGTTCAGAAAGACCAGTTTTTATTTAAAATACAGGGTATTTGGAAAAAAGCGAAATTTTATTGGCAAACAACTTAACTTAAAAAATATTATACTACTCTGCCAGCAATTGTCACGATGGTCCACTAGTTGAAAATTTATTTCAAATGTGTAAATTCATTACCTGATGGTCATATGGCTTTTCTTCTATGAGTTCTGGTGCCATATACAAAGGAGTGCCTTTGATTGAAGTCAAAATGTGTGTTGCATTAGTCATAATTCGAGCCAGTCCAAAGTCACATAACTTTGCACGTCCAGTACTGTCTATTAAAACATTTTGAGGTTTTAGATCCCTAAAATAAGAAATTTACACTATTTGAGAAAGATAGTTTCAATATTAAAGACTAATATTGTAAAAGCAAAAACAAAGTTTAATCATGTTTTTGTTTTTCAATTTAACATTTGCTTTCTTGTTGGTGGAGTTGCCACTAACTATTAAACCCTTCATGGATGTGTTTATACACATTTTGTTTATGGATCTGCCTGCATCTAATTGATCTGAGGCTTTTATTTACCAATTATATGCCCTTAATTTTTTCTGTAATTTATTAACAAAAGTCATAAATGAACATACCTATGCAGCACTCTGTGAGAGTGTAGATAATATAATGCTGACACCAAATCCCAGGTGATTTTCTTAACTTGTTCTTCATTCAAACAGCCTTCTTTAGCCAAAATGCTATGGAGCTCCTTTTCAGCATACTCTGTAACTACCACTAATTCAGACTCAGTGTCGAAACTGTCGATCATACGGATTATATTTGGATGTTGTAGCTGCCTCTGTATGTCACATTCTTGTCTCAAATTCTTTAAATCTTTTGAGGATCGCCCTTTCTGTAATCAAACAATACTGTGTCAGTTGATGTCGTAACTTGATAGGGCAATGTGTTAAGATTAAGAATAGGTGCTACAAACCTTTCTTATAACTTTAAGAGCGACGATATCATTAGTTTCTATGTGTTTCGCTTTGAAAACTCGTCCAAATGAACCCTCGCCAACAAAAGTTAACACAAAATAACTTTCCATTATTGTGAGAAATTGTAAATAAAAATTATAGAGATATTAGTAAACCGAAATACATTAAGGTTTCATCCTTAAATCAATTAAACAAATTATTTTTATAAAAATAAACAAACAACAAAACCCAAGCGAAAAGCTAAATGAAACTTCTGTCAACTGTCATTCAAATGTCAAAGTGACAGATGTCATTTTGACTTTAGTTTTTTATTGTCATTTTAATGGTGTATCTACACTGTCCGGCGGCACGGGCCGGCGGCCATGCCGCCCATGCCCGCTGCGGCTGCCGCAGATGCCACAGTCGCTTTTTTCATAGTATCTGACGGTTAATTGACATATGGTGTGGATGCACCACTAAGGGGTTTCGTAGTAAATCTCACTTACATTTTCTGTTGTCATATTGGTCTATCCACACCGCCTGGCGGCACGGAGCGGCGGCTGTACTGGCGCACAGTGGTTCAGTTTTCTAAAAAAGTTGACTTAGGGGTCAATGTTCACCTACAAAAAAAATATTTATCATTTTTTTTCTCAAAATTTGCAGGGTTTTAAGAAAAATTGCAATCAGTAAAAGTGATTTGAAATCAAAAGAGGAATACGTGAAAAAAAATTCAAGCATATAGGTGAACATTGACCCCTAAGTCCACTTTTTTAGAAAACTGAACCAGTGTGTGGCGTCCATGCCGTTCATGCCACTGCGACTTTTTTCATAGTATCTGACAGTTAATTGACATAGCTTCCAGGTGGTGTAGATACACCATAAGGGTCCCACACTTAAAGAAAGTATGACTGCCTGATATCGATATAGCAGCAGCACTTTTCTTTCTAAGTGGCCTCCAGGTTCTGCTAGCCAGTTGAGAACTCGACCGTACTTATCATGACAACAGGTACGAGTATTGCGTTGACACATTTTACGGAAAATCTGAATGTCTGGTCCGGTCAGTAAAAATGCTTCT
The DNA here is from genome assembly GCA_963924145.1 of Pyrausta purpuralis. Lineage (NCBI taxonomy): Eukaryota > Metazoa > Arthropoda > Insecta > Lepidoptera > Crambidae > Pyrausta > Pyrausta purpuralis. The sequence continues at coordinate 8,963,541 of OZ001649.1, read as the reverse complement.
CAAAATTATATTACGAAGATTGTATATTACCCTTTGTAATATACAATTTTATTGCTTGCCTAACTGTCTCAGCCAGCACACTTATGGAAATTTGTATATAAATAAAGAAAAAAAGTTTTACCTTTTTTTCTTTACAGATTAGTTAGATACACAGACTAGTATGAGTAATAGGTATCTATTGGGATGGGACCGTGTCTATCGTCAAAACGTCCGCCAATAGTTTGTGATGATGTTGTCGTTGTGATGCTGTTGTTGCGACAACAGCATCACAAAGTATTGGTGGACATTATGACATGGGCTGGCTGTCGTCATTACGAAAATTAATTATACCAGTTGAAAATGAAAATGAAAAATGAAAATATTTTATTTCTTTAACAATAATTTTAAATATAGCTGCAAAGGTGGACTCTTTCTTATAAGTGCTATGGCACCTGTGGCAGAAAGAGTCACTCTTTCTTAACTAAAGGTACATTTGTATATAAAAAAAAAGTTACGTAGTACTCTTTAACTTACAAAACAAAACATGTGTGTGCGTGCGTGCGTGCGTGCGTGCGTGCGTGCGTGCGTGCGTGTGTGTTGTGGTATTGTGTTATGTGTCATATTTAAGTAGGCCTTCAGTTTCTTTGTAGTTGCACTCCCGATAGGTCAGAGGGTATATCCCTAGTTTTTTATTAACATGGTTGTACACATGAGAGGATAGGTTCTGAAATTGGTTTTTGGAAAAAGCTGTGCGAGAGCATTGAGGTTCAATTATCTTGTGCTTTCTTTTTTTTTTTTTAATTTATTGGGATAAACAAACAGTGACAAATCAAAATTTCTTAACAATATATAGTTACAAGTCTATGTCTATTTGACACCAATACCGTTTACCACATATAAGTCAAAAGGACACATTGCGATGCGTGTGCTGGTGCTGGTGTATTAATTATTTTGTAAACAATATAATTAATTAATATGTGATGCTGCAGTAAGTGCAGTAGTTACAATCTTTTTAAATGCACTCGGTAGCGTCACTGCCAAGTCAACTGAATTAAACATCTCGTTGTATGTGTGTACAAGTCTGTGAAGGGGTGAGCGCTTGCCAGCATTTGTTCGACATCGAGAGGTTGCAAACAATTGACAAGGTGTGCGTCTGTGAGCTCTGATGGGCACCCTGTAACATAATTTGTTAATCAATGAAATGCAGTCATATCTATTGTGGTACAGATCATATAACATCTTTGCCTCGAGCAGCACGCGTCTATTCTTAAGACTAAGAAGGTGATATTTTTTGAGAAGCTGGTCATAGGACAAGCGACCATGGAAGCATTTGTAGTGAATAGTACGTAAGAATTTTTTTTGAACTTTTTCAATTGATTTGTTATATTTATCATAGTAGGGATTCCAAATGGGTACTGCGTATTCTAATTGCGAGCGTATCAAAGATGTGTATAAATACATGAGTGTAGTTGGTCTAACAAATTGTTTACTAATGCGCATTATAAATCCATACATTTTGTAAGCATTGCTTATTATATTGTGTACATGTTCATCTAGTTGTAATTTTGAGTCCAGATTTACTCCCAAGTCCCTAATAGACCTGACCGACTCGAACTGAACATTATTTAAACTGTAGCCAAAGTGCGTTATTATTGTTTTTTTAGTAAAAGTTATTTGCTTACATTTATTAATACTAAGGTTTAATTTGTTTTTGTTACAATACGAAGAGAAACGGTCAAGATCCGACTGGAATTTTTGATGATCATTAGCATTATCGATTGTGTGATATATTTTTAGGTCGTCTGCGTACAGCAGAAAGTTACAGTATTGAAAGCAGCTAGATATATCATTTATAAATAAAATAAATAGAAGAGGCCCCAAAATAGAACCTTGTGGCACGCCGGAACTCACCGGGACGTAATCTGACTCGTGCCCTTTAATAACAACCTTCTGAGTACGATTGAGAATGTAGGACCTGAACCAGCGCAAGAGGTCTCCACGAATACCATTAAAAGCCAACTTTTCCAGTAGTATCCGATGATCTACCCTGTCAAACGCCTTCTGGAAATCAGTATATACACTGTCTATCTGCTTGTTTGAGTCTATGCCTTCAAATAGGTAAGTGACGTAAAGTAACAAATTTGTACTGGTGCTTCTGCGCTGAACAAAGCCGTGTTGTTGTTCAATAATTATATTATGTAATGCAGGGTAGATGATGTTATGAACTAACCTCTCCAAGACCTTTGACAGGGTGCACAAAATAGAAATAGGACGGTAATTTTCAACTTTCGATCGGTCACCTCCCTTGAAGACTGGTACAATCCGAGTGGCTTTCCATATAGATGGAAATGTGCCTTCTTTCAGACACATATTGAAAATGAGCTGGATTGGGTGGCATATCGTCTTAGCAGTACATTTCAAAAAGAGCGGTGGAACGTTATCGATACCTGCTCCTTTGGTGGCATCAAGGCTTCGCAATTCCCTCAGTACTTCGTCGAGGGTGAAGTTGATGTTACTTAGAACACATGTGGATGCTGGGTTAGTTTCCTGAAGGGTGTTTATGTCAAAGTCGCCTGTGATGCAGGAGGGCTCGAAAACTGATTCAAAGAAAGAGGAAAACAGGTTGCACACATCATCAGGATTATCAGCTATTTGATTACTGTATGTAACTCTATTTGGAATATCTGGCGTAGCTTTAACACTATTTACATATGTCCAAAAGTGCCGTATGTTGTTAGTGACGCCATTTTCGATCGATTCCATATAAGCCTTGTAACACTTTTTAGATTCTCTTTTGAATCTAGCTCTAAACATGGAAAACATCACGTAATCGCTTTGATTCCCAAATTTCTTCCACCTAACCCAGGCGGTGTTTTTATTTCTAAAAATGTGAACTAACGCTCCTGTGAACCACACCGGAAACTGCGAAGCCCTTATGTTTTTTTTGGGAACGTGCATATTTATTAAAGTATAGAGTGTTTCATAGAATTTGCAAATAGCGATTTCCACAGGGCAATCTAGGAATAGTTTGTTCCAGTCGATACTGGAGAGACCTACATTTAAAGCGTCGTAATCTCCCTTTTTAAAGTTATATACTTCTCTCGGCTTTAACTGTATAGGCACAATGCCAGTAGTAATAGTAAGGAGACCGAAAAAGGGGGGGTGATTTCTGTTAGGTAAGACTAGTGGAATCGGTGCTGCCGTGACTGAGCAATTACGGTTATTAGTAATAAATAAGTCCAATATCCTATTATTTGCATTTTTAAATTTGTTTACCTGTATGCCGTCTATATCTGATAAAAAACGTATTAAACATTTATGTGCAAGATTATTTTCAACCGGAACCGGATCCATAAAATATGCGTAGTGCAAGGTTGCCAGCGCAGAGTTGGTAGATTATAATCGCCTACTATAATGAAATCGTTGGCACCGGTGGACTGCAATACGTATGTGAGGTAATTGAGATGGTCTGAGTATATATCGAAGTGTGTTTTAGGTGGGATATATACTGCACTGACTAAGCAACAATAATTCTGCGAGCGTATTTCTACCAAAACGTGTTCTAAGGAATGCGACAGATCAGAAGCAGCAGGTGCGCCATCAGAGCGCGCGTGCACGTGCTGCGTGGCGCACAGCGTGCGGCTCACAGCTATGAGGACACCGCCACCGTCCTTGAATCCGCAGGCAGTGTTGTCCCTGTCGCACCGGAATACCCGATAGCGCGAGTCGACAAATTCAGTATCTGATATTTTCTCGTGTAGCCAGGTCTCGGACAAGATTATGATGTCATAATTGTGAGCAAGTATGTTCATGTATAAAGTGTGTAACTTTGTACGCAAGCCTTGGCAGTTCTGATAGTAAATTGATAGGACTAGTTTAGCCATATTAAATGCTTATTGTTTAAGAAAGAAATAATAAAAAGTATAAGAAACCGGTTAGCTAGCCTTACCCGGTAATGTCCCCACGCCAATGCTTAATTGAGATATTTATATTTATGTACCTAAGTGTGTACGGGTACATATTAAAATAAGCTTGAATATCATTAATTAACAATAGAATAGCAAATGCAAAGTAAAATTTTAATGAATCAATTCCATTCTGACCTCGTTTTAAAGTTGATTTGTGTATTAAATGTATGATAATAATGTTATAATCAATGTTCGACTCGAGCCTACAACCCAGCAATAAAAACCTATAGAGGTACATTATGTAACATGTATTGTATCCTGATTGCTTTGTTTCTGCAGTAAGATTATTGCGAATTAAAATTATGCAAAAGAATAATATCACAACTCTCATGTAATATTGATACGTTTTATTACTCATCATTATTCCCCCATGATGCCTCAATGATCGCTTGTTTACATGATAGGTAAGAATTACAGTTTTTAAGTAATTAAGCCAGAAAAACATCAAAGATAGCCAACACCACAACACCCTAATAGTAACAATTAATACAGTATTTTTGATCGAACTAATACTGGCGTTAAAAGATATTACGTCGTGGAATAATTGTTGGTTATTAAAAACTTTGCTTACAAATAGTACATACCCATCGGGACCAATTAAAAAATTATAAGATAAGAACATTTTTTCCGTTGTATGTTTACGTAAGCACCTATGTTTACGCCCATCAATATTGTTATTTCTTGATTTTGGCAATATCGGCGAGACTTCGAATGGCAAGAACAGGTGATGTATCCGATCTTCGCACCAGGACAGAGCCGTTGACCCAGACATATTTGTAGCCTTCTCTTCTTGCTGCTTCTCTGCTTTGGCGAAACAACTGCTTGTTATTAAGAGTTAGGTGTTCGTTCATGTATACGGTGAATGGAGCACCGCTTATCTGGAGCTTGCTGGAGTCAAGTCCTCTTATAGAACGGAAGGCTGCGATGATGTTGTCACGCATTATCCTGCTGGTGAACTTAACAATGATGTTTTTTGGGCGCGTGTTCTTAGAATCGGCGTGTGGTACACGATGGATCGCGATAATGTCCGTAGGTCGTATTGGCTGCTTAATAATATCACCCAGGCGTTCCAGTATGTTAACTAAATTTTCACCTCGCCGTTCCGGTAAGTTGGCTATTTCTACATTGCACTGCCTAGCATGCTGTTCTATTTTTGATATCTGGTCTTTAAGTACTTGGATCTCGCTGACCACGACGGTGGTGCTTGATGAGTTAGTTTCCACGTTCTTTATACGAAGCTCAAAGGAGTCTAGGCGCTCGGAGGAATAATTAAGACCCTTCTCCACTTCACCCAGCCTGTCATTGGTTTCTTTTAATAATTTATTGATATTTGCATTGTCAGCGTTTAATTTGGCTACATTGGCGTTGATTTGTTCAAGTACACTAGATATTTTCGTCATTTCAGTTGCAAATGCCGCGCTAACTGCGGCCGTGATGCAGTCGCTGATTTTGGAGTCCAGTGCTGATAAGCGTTCGTCGAATTTCTTCTCAAGTAAAGCCAAATCGCACTCAGGTTGTTTTCGCTTTCGTGTGCTCGCGTTACCCTCAGGATTCGCTAACGATGGTGTAGATTTGTTAAGCGGCGATCTCTGCAAGGCCATTATGATGATGATCTACCAACAAGTGCAACAGGGATAAAAGTATGTGCCGTCCTTTGAAGAGAGGGGGTGAGGTGAGTGTCCCCCGCTGTTGCGACTGATAGATGCGATGTGAGACAGGGGCAGCGATAGACCACTCGTATACGTTTCACTCAAACAGCCGATACTCGATACCGCAACGTGCACTCGGATTTAGTCTTTATGCACTTAACACCACATACACTTAGCAAATGAGTATTCCTTGACTGTGATTTATAATTATTTAAAAAAATCTGCGGCACGTCTGCTCACAATGACGATCGGACGGAGACATATAATAATATAAGACATATAATTTCCTAATCGTAAGTAAGTCTGCTAAGTCATACAGCAAGTCAGTTGAAAATGTTTGCTTCTTAAAATACATTACTTTGAGCTCTCTGAGCTCTTTCAACATCTAAGAATTTTGTTTTTAGTGCCCCGCCCCACACTGTTATACAGTAAGTAATAATAGATTGAACTAAGGAAACATAAACCCGATTTAGTGATCGCTTGGTAGCAACATGCCTGAGTGTTTTAAAAACCCATATCATTTTTCTTGTCCTGCTTGCTTGTCCTGGTTTGGATATGACTACACGAGTGTATTTTAATTTCAAAAGAATCCGAAGGTTGCTTTCTGTCACAGATAGAGAAGCACATATAAATGATTTTTGAGGTATTCAGTGTCAATAGATTCCACCTTAACCAGTCATTTATTTTAGACAGACCATTTTCCGCAGCCGTTTTGGTATTAATCCATGAGTCACCGGTAAAAATTACGGCAGTCTCATCAGCATAAGATAGTATTTTACAATTTTCGAGCTGCATATTGCATAGGTCGTTAATATAAACCAGAAACAGTGTTGGGCCTACGACACTTCGGTTTGTCCTACTTTAACCCTTTGCTTTCGGTCCTGTAAATAGCTTTTTAATAAATTGAGTGGAATCCCTCTGATGCCGATCATCTCCAATTTCTTAACAAGAATGGAGACAGAGACGGTGTCGAAGGCTTTTGTGAGGTCTAGGAATACTGTTAAGCACTTTTTCTTATTATCTAATTTGTCTACTATTTCTGATGTCAAAGCACTAATAGCGTCTTCTGTACATTTGCCTGCACGGAACCCGTATTGGGAGGGTGATAGGATGTTATTTTTATCAAGGTAGCTTAGTAATCTTTTGTTAATACATATTTCTATTACTTTTGAAAGTGATGTTAACACTGAGATTGGTCGTCTCCATCTCTACCCTTGTATACCGGGGTAATGATAGATTATTTTAGTAATGATGGGAAAATTCCATTACTAAAGCAGAGGTTTGTTAAGTAAGTTATAATCGGAATAATCTCGTTACTAGCACGCTTAAGGAAGCTGGTAGGGATATTGTCCCAACCAGGGGCACTATCCGATTTCAGGTTCATCAGTATACTGTGTATTTCATATTGATCAACATCTATGAGAGCAAAGGAATTTGACTGAGATAACCTGTGTGTGGTTGATCTGTTATCATCAGGTGGCTGTTGAATTGCATCAGCTAAACTTTTTCCGATGTTACTGAAAAAGTTATTTACATAGGTCACTGATTCATTCGGAGAAGATTTAATTCTTAATAGTTTTGAATCTGACTGCGACTGTTTCATGACTGTTATTTTGCGTATGTTTTTCCAGAGTCATTTAGGGCTACTAGTTGATTCGTACAAGAGCTCTCTCTCATAACTTCTCTTCAATTTTTTAATTAAATTGTTGCAGAAGTTCCGGTACCTTCTATACGTGACTTTAAGAACTTCATGATTTGAATTATTCTGTAGCTTATAGTGTAGCTTGTTTCTATGCCGAATGCATCGCAAAATTCCTGGTGTGATCCACGGTTTAATTACTCGGTCTTTTTTGGAGATGTAAACCTCTTTAGTGTTTTCTTTTAAGGCTTCCATTATACGATTTGTTAGTTCCCGCGTAACTTCTTCGGGATCATTACAATAGAGAAGAGCAGTCAGATGTTTATCCCTTAGGCTACATAATGCGTTCTCATAATCAGTGACTGTCTTTTTCTTTTTACAGTGACTATTTCTATTGTTTTTCATTGGATTATGTAGCAAAACTAAGGCATGATCAGTCACTGTTGTGTTAAGGACAGCAACCTGAAACTCGCTCTTTTTGTGTGCTTTAAGCATGATATGGTCCAATGAGCTAAAATTCCTAGTTGGGAATGAATGTCCCATTAAAATACTGTGTGACGCGAGCATATTTAGATACTTAACTCTATTATTGCGTTCATAAGTTGGCTCGTTATCCCTGGGTATATTGTTTATATTAATGTCCCCGGCTATTGTAATGTGTTTATGTGTTTTCAATGATTCGAGGTGAGAGTCCAAGGAATTGACGAAATTGTCAACATTAGAATTAGAGGGTGATCTATGTATTGCTAGAATCAGATTTGTACTTAACTTGATTTGTATGCACGTAGCTTCTTTTAGATTAATTTCTGTAACACTTGCCAATATTTTATTATGTATGTAAACTGATACTCCGTCATTTTGGTTAAAGTATCGTGAAGATGAGTAAGATGTATAGTTATCTAGTATTGGTATAGGTTTATATTTCACTAGCCAGCACTCTGTTAGTATGATTATATCCAGGTAAAATTTAAGGTGTGTAACTGTTATAAGAAAGTCATTAAAATTACAGTAGATACTTCTTATGTTTTGCATTATAAGTGTAAAATCATTATCTCTCACGCAAAACAAATTGGATATCTCTTCGACGTCACATTTGGTTGCATTTGCAACTTCTGCTCGATCAATTTCGGTTATGGTGTTTATAACGTCATCCATTGCAGAAAGTTTGAAGTAAAAAATGCATCAACATTGAATCTTTATGTAAAAATAAATTCAGTATAAATATTAAGAAAATATACTTGTGTGTATGTATAATTAAATCGTGGGAGTGCAAGTGTGTTTGGGAGTAAGTCTGTGTGTAGAGTGAATTAGTGTGGTTGTTTTTGCTTGTGTTTACGTGTGTTCGTGTCTGTGTAATTTGTTGAGTGTAGTACATACAAAATGATACAAAGGAAAAATATTATTCGAGGTATTAAACCATAAACATGATAACACAATAGTTTCAGATCATAGAGATGAAGCAGCTGAGAAGTATTATATACTGTATGAGGTATTATCATGATTTTTAAGTAGTGATTATCCCCGTCTAGTCAGTCAATGTTCATAAGTTGCTGAATCTGAGCTTCCGACTTAATTAATATAATATGATTGGTGAACTCTCTGTTTTTCAGACATAGACTTTGCCATAAGCGGTCCATTAAAATTTATACTGCTTTGATTTGGCAAGATCTCTCGCCATAAAGTGCAGGCGGGATCCTTTCGCCGTCAGTTGCTCTGACACAAATATCGTCGTATCCTCTTTTGTGCGGAAGCCCAAGTGTTTAGCGCACAATTTGGCCTTAGTTTTTGTGTTAAATGCCTTACAAAGCCTCAGTACGTCGTTCTTTACTAATGTTGAAGAGGTTTCGACTATGACGGGGGTAGTCTGTGAGTCCTTTTTGCCATAGACTCTGTAAATATCTTTAATATTTGTCTTACATAAATTGCCTCCAATAGTTGAAGACAAACTCAAGGCCATCTGAATCAAATCCTCTTTGGTTTCTGTGGTTTTTCTGGGCACGTTTTTTATTTGAAGGTTTGATTTTCGGCTTCCCATTTGTAGATTCTCAACCTTTTCTTCTCATAAAGTATATATAATATTCTTGTATATATCTTATATGTATAATATTCTCTGTCCTCTTTAGTTTTGTTTTCCAGCTGAAGGATTCTATTGCTTAACTCTTGATTCTGCTGTATAAGTAAAGCCATCGAGCTTTCGATATTGGAGTTTGTTTGTTTAATTTCCATTAAAGTGAGGGCGATAGTTTTGATTTCTTGTTGTTGGGCGGCCCATAGCGAACCAATCATATTCGTCATTTCTTCTTTGAAGTTGTTTAAGTCCTCTGACGTAACGGCTTTACTGCGCGCAAAAACTTTTCTGTGGTTCGGTGGAGTTGTCTCCTCAGCGCGTGATACGTCTGCGTCACAAACAGATATATTGGCTTGGTCTTGATTCATTGTACCAGGGGATCACAAGTTCGAAGAGTCACCGATCCGCACAACACCACTGCAGTGGTGCAACAAGTGTTGTAAATGTAGTCACAGTACCTTCTGACGCAGCTAGCGAGTACCAGGGCGATAGTAATCCCGAGGAGCTCCGTTCCGTAGCAAGCAGGCAGGCGTCGTAGCACTTATCTCGTAGCACCGCGCGGTGGGCGGGGCTTAGCGCAGTGTAGGCGATGTCGTAGTCGTGTCGTGTTAAGACTTACTGGCAGGACCATAATCTTCTTGTGGGTACCTTCACATCGTGGCATCACTGGGAATGAAATAGTTGACAGAGCAGCAAGAAATAGCTTTGATTTTGATCATTAGCATCTGTGAAGGTTCTCCATACTGATTATCGAGCAGATTTAAATGTAGACCTGAAAAAGTTGTGGCATGATTATTGGATTGCAACAAGCGCAGAGAAAGGAAAGTGGTACGCTAAGATCCAAGGAAGCCCGCCTGCCAAACCTTGGTACCATCGCAATAATTATAACATATAAAGCAGTAAGTTTATAACTGTCATTAACAGATTAAGGTTTGGCCATAGTCACACTCCAGCTCACCTGGCAAGACTGATGATAATTTCAAGCGCAAATTGCGCATATTGTGGAGTAGCTACTGCAGACCTTAGTCACTTATTATTGGAATGCACCAGATTCGGTCTGCAACGACTCTCAATGATTGCCGATCTCGAACAATTGTGCCATCCGCAACCGATTCCCCGTGAACTTCAGGAAATACTTAGAAATCCAAAGTTCTTCAAGTCTATATACACTTTCATAGTGTCTACAGTTGGCACGATTTAAAAGATATATAAAGATGAAGAAGCAAACAACAATTTACGAACGAGGAGATAGAAAATCACTGAATCTCTATTTTCAACTTTAACTGCCTTGTCTTTGAGAAGAAAAATGAATGAAACCACAAAGAAACGAGGAAGCAAGGAATTTGAACTAACTGCCAAAAGAAAGGAAGAAATAAACGAATATGGCTTAAAAGGGCTAGAACCCAGAACCGTGAAACCCTGTATTAAAAAAAAGCGCCCCTGTCGTCTTCAGTCGTCTTTTTGAACGCAATTGGCGCCATTTTTGAAGTTTTTTTTTAATTTCTGTTTTTACTGCCTGAATTAAATTTATTTTTCATTGGAAGTAGTCTCAACATTCAGCAAATTCATCATGCCTCACGGCGTCCCCGTCGATAACTGCTGAAAAGCTAAAACTACCAAACAGGAATCCTGGCGCCGATGCAGTAGCCGAGGACGTCTACAAAGCGTATGTATAACCCGGTGAGTAGTGACTGATTACAGCGTTAGAGGGCACAAAATTAAATGAGAATATAGGAAATAACAATCCAGTATTTACCACTAACCTATTTAAAAATGACATCAAGGGCATTAATAACTTAAAAAGAGTGAACGCTAACAAAATTTGCATTACCTTTTCCCAATCGAATTACGTCAACAATTTCCTAAAGAACGACGCATTCCTAACGACACACCAGCTAAAAGCTTACATTCCTGCAGCAGCGGTCGAGACAGTCGGCGTACTACGTTTTGTACCCACAAGTATAAGCAATGAAGACTTATTTAGAAAACTCTTATCTGAATTTGAGATACGTAGATTTATTAAAAGAGAAAATGGAGTTGTAAACCCCTTCCAAACTGTGAGCGTAACATTTCCGTCAACCAGATTACCAGAGCACGTTTATCTAGATTCTTTCAGATTTCGTGTTTTCAAATACAATGCACCAATACTACAATGCTTTAAATATTTCGAATTCAATCATGGCGCTAAAATTTGTAAACCTGTTCAAAAATGCTCCATAATTATGTTCTGAAGAGCACCACTTTAGTGAGAGTACGTCTGATAAAATCTCAAAATGTGTAAATGCCAGGGTGTTCACCTTGCTATTTTATTTATTTAAATACTTTATTGCACAAATTTAGTGTACAAAGGTGGACTTAATGCTAAAAGCAGTAACAAGAATCTAATAAATATATTACTGAAATAAATAAAGTAAGTAAATATCTATACCGATAAATAAATTATCTACAAAATATATAAAAGTATATATATAAACATAAATAAAGCATAAATACATACATATAATAATAACATTATGCAATTTTTAAGTCTTTTACAAATCTACGAACTTTATTCTTGAAAAACAACTTTGCATCGGTTATCTTTATATCTACGGGAATAGTATTCCACAGTCGTGTTGCCGTCACTGTGACAGACTTGGAAACGTACGAGGAATGGTGGGCCAGCGTGCTTAGCCGGAGGTAGTCAGATGAACGGAAAGACCGATCATGGGTTTGACAGAGAAATGGAAACATATCTTGAAGATAAGAAGGGGAATAGGGGTTATAAAGACTAGCTTGTAGAATGCAAAGAACTCGAGAGTCTCTACCTTGACGGATGGTGAGCCAGTTCAGTTGTGCTCTGTAACTGGAGACATGATCGTATTTGAATCATGTCTCCAGTTACAGAGGCCGAAGATGAATCTGATACAACTGTTGAGGAGACGTTTGAGTTTATCGATGAAGGCTTCAGTGAGAGCAGCACGAATCAGCATAGTCAATAATAGGTATTACAAGAGTTTGCATAACCAGAAGTTTTGTCTTAAATGGGAGAAAGAATTTTAAGCGGTAGAGACTTCTCAAAAAAGGGACAACCTTACGGCTGACCTCTGCCGTGAGATCAGTCCATCCCAGCGTAGTGTCAATGATTAGAACCAAGTTCTTGACACTAGAACAGAAAGGAAGTGTCGTGCCTTCATATGTTATAAGGTTAACGGAACTAAGCCTAGAGATCAGTCCTGGACTGCCTACGACGATAGCCTGTCTCTTGGTAGGGTAACTGAGATTCCAAAATTATGCGACCAAGATGAATAGTGTACCAATATTCTAAAGTGTTGTTCATTAGCTGTATTGCAGTGGATATTTCAGCAATTTCTATTGCTATCTCGCAGGACTGTCCCGTTAAAAAACTTAAGATGGAAGAAAAGAAAAATAAAGCCTCTTAGATATGCACAAAAGCTTTCAACCCCTAAAGTACTTTACAACAATTACCAATATTTCTCAACATTGATTGCCCCCAAAACTAGCTCGAAACCCTTGCTATCAAAGAAGGCACCAAGCGTAGCCATTTCATTTCCAAACCATCCTAAAGTCAACGCAACTGAAAAAAAAAGTTAATGAAATTTTATAAAACGACTACATTCGTAAAGGTCTTGTGGGCGCATTAGTCGGCATTAGCAATGAAAACAGATCGCTCACGAACGCTGTTATTCAAGAGATCCTCATAAAAAGTTTTAAAAAGAAGTCTGTAAATGGATAAAAGTTTATTAAGGATAGCACAGTTTAATGTTTAAAGTATTTTAAATAAATAAAAAACATTGCTGCTGATGTTTATAATTCAAAACGATGTTGACATCTGAATGAAACGTGGCTCAAAGTTACTAACATATTTCGGGATAGACATGGATACTGTAGGTCGTGGTGGCGTAGCGATCCTAGTAAAATACACTTTTAAATATACCCTATTAGATCTACCATATTATCAATGTAAAAATTGTTATCAGTAGCCATAAATCTGCAGACTAGTATTGATAATTTATGTATCTTATGTGCTTATTGTCCTCCTTCCAGGGAAGGCCGAGCTCGCTTCAGAGTAAACAAACTGAAACAAATAATTCCAAGTTTACCAAAATCGATTTTATTTTCTGGTGATGTAAACGCTCACCAAATTGCGTTTGGCTGTGCAACTAGTAACAGTCGTGGTAGTGAAGTTTATAACACCTTAGACGAATGAGATTTATGTATTTGAAATTCAGGAGCGCTAACCACAGTCGGTACATCCACTCATAATCCTTCGGCGATAGAAATTGCATGCGTAAGTCCCTCTGTGGCTCTATTATGTGATTGGAAGGTTCATGATTATCCAATGGGAAGTTACCACTACCCCACAATAACCGATATACAAACTTCTGTAGAGAATTTTGTTCTTCATACAAACACTAGGAAAAATAAAGTGATATTTGCTGTCAACAAAATATTGTGTTATTTTGGCTTAGTGGAAGTTAGTGGATTTAACAATCGGTTAAGATGAAGGAAGCTAATTTATTATTAAATTTTTGTTTTTATAGTGTTTTGTCACTATAAAAACTCAATAAAATAATGAATAAATTTTTGCGAACATCACATACATCGCTCTGATCCCAAGCTAAGTAGCTAAAGCACTTGTGTTATGGAAAATCTGAAACAACGGTGGTACCACAACATCCAGACACGAGACAATATAGAAAAAAATGTTTTCTACATTGACCCGAACGGGAATCGAACCCGGAACCTCACGAGATGGCGATGCTTGAAACCAGCATCCTACTCGACCACGAAGGTCGTCCTTGCACTTGTAAAAAGCAACTTTGACTGTGTGACAGACATACTTAGAAGTACTAGTGACAAACGAGGAATCGTACCCCATGTCTTATGCTATCCGAGCATATGCCTATACCAGTCGGCCACCGTCACATTAGCAAGCCTGTTAAATTTTGCAAGCGCTTACTTTAACGCGTAGGCCGCGTGACGTCATCAATGTTGCGAGATTGCTCTCACAATATAGGAAATATTTCCTATTCACGGGACACGGGGTTCGATTCCTCGTCTGTCACATAGCCAAAGTTGCTTTTTACAAGTGCAATTTACATTATTTAGCTTGTATAGTGACAAAACACTTTAAAAGCAAAAAAAAAATAGTTACAGTAGTTCCTGCGATTAGCGCGTTTAAACAAACAAACAATCTCTTCAGCTTTATAATATTCGTATAAATAAATTCCTATTTCCCTTGGACCCGGCATAACGCGTGGACGGTTGGACCGATTTTGCTACAGACCGATTTTGTAATTCTTTTTTTGTTATGTTTGTTATTGTTAGGAAAAGGTTCTAATGAAAGAAAATAATAATAATTGACGATTGGCCGGGACGGGGCCGGGGGCGACATAAAGTACGCTGGGTCCGCTAGTATTATATACATAGCACCAGGAATAACTGAAAAAAAACAAAATCAATACAAATAAATAATCACACTAGAATAATTGGATACTACACCTTTAGCCAGGGACATTGAGTCCACATCCAATGGTCCGCTTAGATTATTGAAGAGTTTGCCAATTTTAGAGACTGGTGAGATCCTTCTCAGAACGGTTCTACACGGTAGAGAAAGTGGCTCGTTTGCCCTGCAAGGCATTCGTTAGGGAACTCTAAAATGGAACATACTTAGCAATATGGGCAACATATCTACGCCGAATAATTTTGTGAAGAAAAATAAGAGCAAGTCTACGTACCGTACCGGACCGTAGCCTGATAAAGCCTAGAAAGCTCTCATACGATAAGCGCTTTTTACTCCTTTAAGTGGATAATATACTAAGTGTCTGTCCAGCCGCTTCTGAATGCATTCAGTTCGCAAGTATAAATAGGGATACTTGCAAATTGAACGCATTCAGAAGCAAGAATAAAGAATAATAAAACGGCTTCGTTGCATCTGCTCAGAAACCCCATCCCGACCGAACCCTATGTTCGGGTGAGTAGTCTAAACGTGAGACCCCTTAAGGGTCCGTTCTCAAAGCGTGGGGCTACAACCACCTAAGAGTACAGTGCGATTGTTATTAGATGGGTTTATGTTTGACGACGTCTATCCCACAGATTAGTAAGAGTATGGTCTATCCCCCATGCTAAGTCAGGCCAGATACGCTGATCAATTCAGGCTAATATTGCTTCATTCCTACCTATTTAGAAGTATCTACCATTATATCTATCAGTATTTTCGTCACTTGTCTTCAGCATTACTTTTTTTCCTATCCGCACCTAGTAGAGAAATGCCGTGCATGCAGGCTTGGGCGGGCGGAAATGTAAAAGTGTACTGCCTTCTCATTACGAACAAACATATTCAAGTTAGGATAAACGTATGCACAAATATTTGCTACGAAATGTAAAACCTGGAACTCATCTACTTAATCTTTTTTTTTATAATCAACGGTGCGCTTTTAGTTACGAAATCATTCAGAAGCCACTTAAAATAGCAGAATGCATGTAAAATCTATTCTAGATCGCTCGCCACAAACTTTTCAACACTCAGGGAAAGATTAATCTCTGGATTCGACAGCAGCGGCATCCGAAATTGTTGATTCTTTGTTATCCATATGCTATTTATACTCGATTACACGGCAACCAACTGTACGGTATCTCGCTTACACACAATAAAACACAAACCAACTGGGCCGCAGTTTCGGCGGGAGCATTATTTCACATTGAAACATATTATTCCACAGCCGTGCACAATGCTGTAAACATACGAGACAGAATGTGGGCGTTGTGTACGTTAGGGATTTTAGAAACTTGCCCGTTTTTTAGCATGATAGCATTTAGTAAGCCTAGTCATCTGTAAAGTTTCACCAGACATGTTAACGTCAGACGTTGAATAAAATAACATCTTGATAGTTGGCTCATCACAGAGACAATGATAGCAATTAAACAAATACCTATGTTCGTGCGGAAATTAAGATCCTGAAATAATTTTGTTTGTGAAATGCCAGCTCGCGTAGACTTGTTTTTTGTGTTTTAACCGAAGAAACATTCGCGTACATTCGAGTTCACAAATTGATATATACATGTCGTTTGCTAGTTAGGTCGATAGACTGATAAGGCCCACTTGCACAATCCCAAATTAGCTTTGCTCTCAGTTAAATCATTTTTAGCATTTACCTTCCTAAAATTTATTAGATGAGTAATTACGGCTCTAAAGGGTATTACGTTTTATGTAGGAACCTAATGATGTTTCAAGTCGTTTGGTAAGATTATCTAGTAATATAATAAGTCCAGCTTAACCATATGGAAAAATACGTAATAGAAAAGTAAGTAAATAATATTTACATACACTTGTGGTGGTAAGCAGTTCACTAATTTTTGGTAATTAAAATGATATTCTTTTAAAAAGTTGAAAACTGTGATAAATTATAAATTTACTTTCTCGTTTAGACCAGCAATTAATTAAAAAATATGTGTTTTTCCAGGTGGTGATTAATGTTCAATTCTTGCGAAATCAAGCTATTAACTTTATTGTGCGTCCTAAATTCAAGTTGTTTTACGAACTGTTGAGTTCATAACCGTTGCTGAAAATAGCCGGTGTCGAGCTTCCAGTGCTCGTAAAAATTCGATTGATTTATATCCAGTACATTTGTATTGGCACCCGACGCGTACATTACAGCGAAATAACAAGTCTATCGTCAATAAAAAATATAAGAAGTGATTTTAGTGTTGCCCTAATGCTGCTTTACGCCTATATCTTTAGAAAATATGTATTTTGAATGAATTCCGACTCTACTTCCAACATTCAACAGCTGTGCTTTTATATTTTACCATAAACTTTTCTTTTATTTGACAGTAGTCTCATATTTTTCATATATCTATTTCGTTTATTACAAATTACTGTACAAACTACCAATCGGAAACAAAAATAAAGAAATATATGTGTACCTATGTCATCCTGTGGTATAATGTTTTTTTAACACTCACAGTGTAATATTTGTCGTATTTCCCGCCCGTGCGCAATTTTAAGGGTTCCGTAGCCGAATGGCAAAAAACGGAACCTTTATAGTTTCGTCAAGTCTGTCTGCTGTCTGTCTGTCCGTCCGTAGGTCACAGCCATTTTATTCTTTAACTTTTAGCATCACACTGTTGAAATTTGGTAGGAAGATGTACCTTGTTAACCGCTTTAAGATTCTTATACAAAAAAATAAAAATAATGATATTTATGGGGGGCTCCCATACATGAAACTAAAACTCAAAAATTTTTTTAGTCAAACCTATGCGTGCGGAGTGTGTATAGATAGGTTTTTTAATATAAAACAGATGTTTCTAAAACTATTTCCTCTTTAAGTCTTACGTTTGCGAGATATACGCTTCTAAAGTGGTAACATCTAAACTATGCGAGTGTAAATTTTAAAAAAATATATAATGTAGATCTTAACAAATACTTTCAACGAAAATTGGTTTGGACGGGATCGGGGTGGGTTTTTGAGATATAGCACATTTTCAACAACCGCAAACATAACTTTGTTTTTCA
Source organism: Pyrausta purpuralis (assembly GCA_963924145.1). NCBI lineage: Eukaryota > Metazoa > Arthropoda > Insecta > Lepidoptera > Crambidae > Pyrausta > Pyrausta purpuralis. The sequence goes on along the minus strand of OZ001649.1, from coordinate 8,945,720 downwards.
CACAAACACTATGAAAAACAAAGTTATATTTGCTGTCAACAAAATATTGTGGTAATTAAGCTTAATGGAAGTAAGTGGATCCCTAATTCATTTAAAGTTGGCACGGAACCCTCAGTGGGGGGCCCGACTCGCACTTAGCCGGTTTTTAGTTCCTTAATTCATCTTTAAGAACCAATGATATTTATCATTGTTAAAAATACGTCATCCTACTAAGTATTCATTATCTATACGAAATGACAGGTAGTGTTTTGGTCACAGAAAGTTTTGATTTAGAGAAGTTTCACAATATTCATTTCGTTATTTTTACGCTTTGTATGTAGGTACCAACCGCCTACATACTTGGATTGTGCTTGTGATGTGATAAGAATAACATTAAAGGATGTCTCGAACATATTATTTTTAAAGTTAAGGGAGCCTAGAGAAAAAATAACTTTTAATTTTAGTGCATACTAAGTTTTTTTTTTAAATTTTAATAAATAAATACGCCTGTGGGGTGGCACAGAATATATAAAATAGTACAACGTAGTGGGCTCAATTTCAAATTACCTACTCGCGTCAATATTTCGAATTTTGCGATCAATATTTTGTGGGTTCCGAAAATTAAAATCAGATGAAATCAATACACGATATGTATGATAGAAAATAAAGAGCTATTTTTATATTATCTCGTGTAAAATAAGCTAGTTAATGCTTATTAAAGAAGAAATTATTATCAAAGCATTGCTACGCTACAATAAAAAAATACGAGAAGAGTTATCTATACTAATATTATAAAGCTGAAGAGTTTGTTTGTTTGTTTATTTGTTTGTTTGAACGCGCTAATCTCAAAAACTACTGGCCCGATTTGAAAAAATATTTTTACGTTGGATAGTCCATTTATCGAGGAAGGCTTTAGGCTATATAACATAAAGATACGACTCATAAGACCACAGCAGAAATGAAAAATGTTGCGAAAACGGGAGAAAGATATTCCTTTTGAGAGCTTCCGCTGCATACGCTGCGGAAACCGCTTAAGTTACACAAAAATCATGTATGACAGGATTGTTCAGCATTAAGTGTTCTATAATAAAGTCCGCGACAGCATATGTCTATCTTTTATGGTTGACTTACTACAACCTTTTTTATGTTAATAAATTTGTAAAAAAATAATGCATCATTTTTAGAGGTGTATTATACACACAGGTATTTATTCTTATCAAAATAAATACATTCATCATCACGAGCATTTCATTTACAACCAAGTTGCCACACTTAGGAGCTACCACAGTTTTAACATAACTCCGCACCAAAATAATGTTCTTAGCTTAAGTACAACGTGCGCTTGCGCTAATATATTATAAAGCTGAAGAGTTTGTTTGTTTGAACGCGCTTATCTCAGGAACTGCTGGACCGATTTGAAAAAATATTTCTGTGTTGGATAGCTTATTTATCGAGAAAGGCTTTAGGATATAAAACATGACGCTGCGACGGGAGGGGAGGGAGCAAACTCAAAACGCGCGGACGAAGTCGCGGGGGACCGCTAGTTACGCATATGCCTTGATTAATGATAGCAAGCTCATGCTCTTCATGTAGCTGTCAACCTGTATAAGGTTCCCGGCGGTGGTTTCATCTGTATTCGGTCCAAGAAGGCAATTGACCACTGGCCATAGCAGATTTGACCAATATTGGACACCATGCGTTTTACTCATTGACAGTTAGCATGTAGCCCTAGCAAATACCAATAAAATATATTTTTTTATCGTTTGTCGTGGCTTGGCCAAGAATGGATATTACCTTTTTCTGTAGTTGCCGCCCATCCAACGGTACCACTTAGTTTCAATGGGAGGCTAGTTTTCTTTGGAAAAATACTTGAGTTTTAATTTGCACGCTTGCTAACTTTTATAAAGTATTATCAGAATATTTTTGTAGAAAAAAATATATAAATACCTACAAACTCGGACGAAAAATTCGTTTTCGGAGAAAATTAAGTGTCGTCAATCTGTCAACCCAACACATCATGCAGTTATTGTCGGACTGACGGAGAAATTGGCATGCACCGAGGGAAAATATTATTCGTAAAAACGTCCTTTGGTCATTATAAGTTCAGTTACATCGCATGCACTCTTAATAGTAAACAATGGAAATGTCCCTCCCAGTGTTTCAAAAATGTGAACAAAGAGGACAGCGGGAATCATCGCAACAAAACATTTGCATATATTCGTACACAGCTTTACAAGAACTTTATTTATTTCATGGGAAAGTAAATGACTTTTAAAATACTTAGTATATTATATTAGATACCTAAATTATATCATAATTTTGGATTCTAATTACCTGATTAGAATATAATCAGTTCCATATCTATTTACTTAATAATTGGAGGTAGGTGCATGATTTAAAACGTCAGTCAGTCGGTAGTAAGGATACCAACATAGTTTGCAAACTGTATCAATATAAATTTAGACAATCCCAATGACGTAGACATAATAGACATAACGTCACATGTTTGTAACGAGCCATTACAAATACGTTATATTAACTGAAGATTTGCTGAGCACAAAATGTTCTATCGACTTTATAGTAGCGAAGTGGCCAATGTTTAGTCAATCAATTAATTAATTTGCATGGTTATAGGCGCTATTATAACACATTTATTTTTTATTATAAACTAAACTTATAAATAGTTTATACCCCAAACTAAAAAATACATCTATGAAATAATATAAATTCTTATTCACTCTTTAAACCAGCAAGAAATCAGCTACGTAGAAAGAGGCTATCAAAAATAGAACTCCGTTGCCATTAACTGTTAATGATAATGACGTCAAACTTGATCAAAGGAAATTTACGCGAAATGCATCGTAAAATAACATCGGCCTCCAAGCGTCGCTAAAACCATTGTTATTTGGGGTTTTATGACGAATCGGGTCGCTAATAATGCATACGACGAGGTCGCTAGGGCGTGATTATAGCTAGTTATAAAGCAAAAGCATAAGTATCAAATAAACTCTACATTTTGTAAAATTATCGATAGCCAGTCACTCTTCGTGACTTCGATCGCTCATTTTAGTATCATTTTTCATGGACGCTTTCTAATCATGCAACGGTCAATTTGAAGTGATATTTCAGCATTATTCGATGAATTTCCTAACTCAACACAAAAGTATTTTAAATTTTTCTCTAGTAGCTATTATTAGTCTTCAGAGATAAGCAAAAAAATACAGTTGAAAGATTCTATAATGTTTAAAATATCTATACTTTGAATTGAATTTAAAATAAATGTTACACCGACTACGAGATCGGCGGATCGATAGGACGGGCGGGCTTTAATTGCATGGGTGGTAGTTGCAAGAACGACATTTCAGAAAGTTTCCAACGCGAATTTAGTAGGTATTTATCAAGATAAAAATACACTGATTTACATAAATTATGTCATTGTATTGGTATATGTACAAATAGATATGCTACATAATCGTGTTAATGTCGATGTTGTACACCAGATTTTCAATTGTATCTGTAGGTAGCTTTGCCAAAGAGTATTGAATATTCATAAAGATGAAATAAAAAACCAACATTTTTATGCGCACGGGCGGGACTTGAACCAGCAACCTTTTGGCTAACCGGGCCAAACGCTCTTACCAATTGAGCTACCGTGCTGTCAGTCCGACCCTGCAAAATTTGTGGTCTCTTATGAAAACGTCAATTGCGTGATTAGTATTGAATATCAAATAGGTACACCATAAATTGCGGTTACATAAAAATAGTTCTCACTTGCCACCTACCCTCTGTTGACGTACATTAACTATTCAGGACGTGCAGAGCAGGCGGTTAGGTTTGAAGTTATTTTATTGAAAGCTTACTTGTTTTAGTTTAAGTACATAAATCAAATGAGAAAGGTATTTATATTTGGACTAGGTATTCCATTAAACTAGACTCTGTGTTAATACTCAATATTATAGCTTGTTTAGTTCAACTACATTTATAATTTTTGCTCAGTGTGTTCTATCCCTGACCAATAAGATAAATTGACTGGCCAGAACCCGCGTTCGATATGATTTATTTGAGTACCTATTTAGATACACCCGTCCTATCTTCGATTACAACTTCAGCTGTTTGTAGCGGCCATTGAAGCGGCCGCGGCACCACGCCCGAGCGTTGCTACGCCTCGGCTCACTCATTGCTTGTTTACGTTTTTCCTGAGCACGTTTCCGACTAAAAATACTTTAGCATCCTGCCGTTTGAGGCTCGTGCGATTGGTCAGCGCCGGCGCAGGAAGCAGGGTGTACCCGGAGCCCCGGCCCCCGCACCGCCCGCTATATATGAAAGTATCCGAAAACACCACACTAGTGTGAAACAGCAGAAAATAACCCTGAACGGTGGAAACTCCAGACTTGCCGCCAGTCGTGTTGTGCGTCTCATAGTGTTAACAAGTGATATCAAACATGGGTCTGGACACAGAAGACTGGGTAGGTGAATTTGGTTTTGTAACTTGGACAAATTGGTTCTTGTTTCAAAGTTGCAATGGATCAGTCAAGTAAATTGTTAAAGCTCTATTGAAAGATCAAAGAAAATGCATCGCGTGAGTGGCGGTGCGCACGAGTGGATGTTAACAGGTGCTGTCACCGAACTAGTAGCGTGTTGATGAAACGTTTTAATGGATTTGAGTGACAGCGGCTGCGTTGGAGACTTTGTCATCATACATCTAGCAATCGTGATATATGACCCCACAGGAATTGTGAATTTTTTCGTGACGTTTATAATCTCTATACAGTTTATTGCTTTAAAAAAAATTGAAAGACATTAGTAAAATTTTATTTTAGCAGATAAGGTTTTTTGTCGATTTTCAAAAGTAACCACCTACTAGTACTTCAGCGCAACAAAAAATGGTTTTATTACAACAGTAGCGGTTCCCCGCAACTGCGTCCGCGGCCTTCCTTGATAAATAAGCTAACCAAAACCCAAATAATTTATCAAATGATAGTATAATTTATCAAATAATTTATAAAACGTAGTTCCTAAGATTGGCGCGTTCAACAAACAAACGAACAAACTCTTCAGCTTTATAATACCTATTAGTTTAGATAACAAACTTTATGCAGGTTTATACGTTAGCTTATGTTAGTACCTTTAAGACTCTGGTCAAGAGTTTTTCTACACGTAATAAAAATGGTCTTTGCCCTAACTTCATTCTTATACTTTTGTCATTTTGATATTTTTGATGTTAATTTTTATCTTAGAACACATATTTTAATAAATAATCCACAGACTTTTATTTATACTTCATAAAAATATTTATTTATCATAAAACTACTAAATAAATAAGTAATCAAGACAAGGCAAGTAGTTTTTAGGATATGTCCATGTTTTTTTTTATGAATAATATATGACATCTGTCTGGGTGATAGAGACTACCTTTGTTGATATTTTTTTATTCTTAATATTGTGAACGTTTATTATTGAAGTAGCTTTCTTAAATCAAACAAAAGGTCCATACCGATTTCTCACTCAATAGTGGCCAGAAAGCTAGAAAGGTTAACCACCGCTGTCAAAATTAGACAGAAGTTCATATATCAAGCTGGTTCTAAAAAAGCGCTTCATTCATATCAATAAATTCATATTAATTACTCACAATTTTGCCAAATGTAACATTTCAAACCATTAACAAATGCTTACGAAGACAAACTATGCGGGCTTATTTACGACTTTCAGTATTAGAGTGACGGTATATTCTTGGCAATTCGCGAAATCCTATAAATTGTGTCTAGATAAAATGGCTGTACTTGTAAAACGTGCGTCATCGCTGCTAGGTCAACTAGGTGGTCTGTAGGGTACATAAAAATATAAATACACTAGCGCATTAAAATAACACGAGTTTGTGTTTATAAAATGTTTATTCGTTTCAGGCCGACGAGCTCCCGCCAGAACAGATTGCTGGTGAGTTTATTAGATTGATATCTGCTTATAAACATTACATTTAAACGAATAGCTGTGCGAAGGCACACAAGTAGGTAGAGATCTATTTAAATTGTTGTTTTATCTGCCAACGTATTTTAAACATAGCATTTAATTTGAAAATCTTAAAGAATTTCTCTCTCGCAACTTATTGCAAAACGCCCTATATTTCTATTTTAACATAAATTGTTCCAACAACCATAATAAATAACAATGCATGTTTACATAAAGTGGTGAAAAATCGCAAGCTTGCGTTGGCCCTGTGCCAATGGCACAAGGGACCTTAGTAAATTTAACAGATGAGTTGTGATGGGCGTTGTGTGGTACAGATTTAATTCTTTTGAATTTCGTATGTGGGCTTAATTAGTTGCCCCGGAATAACCCAAACACAACTACAGAGGGTGTGGCCCCTGAAGCTAATTTTAGCTTGCTTCAATAGCAATCTTAAGATTCAGAGAAGATTATACATCGTGTTTATTTTTAGCGACTTAAAAAAATGAAGTAATCAATTCAATGAGAATATATGTGATATTGTTAGAATTTGATAATTTTTGAGTATGTTGATATATTAAGTATTCTAAATACGTGTGCTAAATTTCGTGTGTGTAAGTTTCTCCACGGATTTGCGAAAAAGCGGGAAGTCATAGCGGGATGTTTTTTTAAATTCAATCACCTATATTTCAACTTAGGGTACAGTGTTAGTTTCATCAAAATCGGTTCCGTTCTTTTTGAGATATGGGTAATAATTAAAAATAATGAAATAAAAATAAAATAAACAGCCTTAAATCTGGCTTAAATGTTTAAAACAATGCATTGTTTTCTACTTAGTAGAAATAAATCGGTGCATGTGTTTAGGTGATTGTTAGAACGTAATCTTCACATAATGCACCGACTCCAAAAAATCCTAAAAATAGAAGACAAATGCGTTCAGTTTTTGAAGGTGGTTTTATTTTATTTATTTTTTTACTAATGAGAGACATGTTTTTGAAAACTGAAACAACAACAATGATCATTACTAATTGGTTAAAAATGGAACCATTTGATAATATCATGACTGGAATAAATTTATACATTTTGTAGAGTTCTTACTAAATCGAACTTGAGATTGGGTTTCACTAACGGTTTGAGGCACGAAGATAAATATCAAATTCGATTTCCGCCAGAAACATTTGTAGATTGCCTTATTTTTATTCCTATTACAACAAAGATATTTTGTGCTTTGCACTTTTCCCAGACTTATAGCTTTTGTTTAGAAAGTTGGCAAATATTTGCCCCATCTGCCTGTTTGTAATTATAACAAGACGAGTAGTAGACGTTGACAGTTAGTAATAAGGTGTTTAGAGCTCAGTTAATCACACTGTCTTGTGGTGTATCATTAGAAAAACAAACGGTGAGCTGAATTTGTGATGCTAATGTCTTAAAACTTTATGAGTTGACATGACTGACATCAGTTAGCGTGTGACGGAACGTGTTTTTTGGATACATTGTAAAATTTTTGGGACTTTTCCTAAATTTCACAGCTGGTTTCTGACAGTCATTAAAATATGAAGGCATCTTATGACTTAAAAAATTAGTGAATGTGATCTATGTCTAAGGCGATCAAACCTGATTTGGAATTGCACTCAACTCCAGAGATTCTTCTAGGTATTGCATACAGAAGATTACAGTGATGGATGACTCTACCTAATTAAAAGTTCTAGACCATTAAACTACTATCACTAGCAAATGGAACTAACACATGAACCAATTTTGTGCTCAATGAATTGACGCCACTTGTCATACCTGACAAACGGTATCATGTTCGACATTAAAATTTCAAGGGATACGTCACAAACATGTTGTAAAGTTTTAACTTTTTTTCTTTGGCATAGCAGCTTGATGACACTGTTGACTCTTGTATTTGATAAATTCTCAGAAAAACAAAAAGCAAACGACTATTGCAAAGATATATGTAGAAACAGTTTGCAGCTAGTCAACAAGCAAAAATAAATAAAACAACTTCCAACGACATAATTTGATCAATAAATAAAATCACTGAACAGTCACACGCTTGATAATTTGATTAGGAATCACTAATGTTGATGTGTATTCTATTATCAAGATGATAGTTTTTAATTGATATTAAAAATACCGAAATTTGAGGCATCGACACTTGCAAAATAATCCAACTTTCAAGTAGAAAAAATCCTAATCTTGTGTGTCGGAGCGTGCGGTAGCCGCAAAGTTGGCTTCTCGCCAATGTACAGTCACTCACAATGTACCCATTGAACAAATGTATTTCTATGAAAAAAAGTTAAAATTGAATGGACAGCTTTAAAGTTCTGAAAGAGGCGTAAAATCATTTTTGAAACCTTGTTGTTTTAACTCATTTGCAAATCTCATACAAGGTATAAAAAAGTACGAGCCAAGTTCAATGGGGTGGTTGTCATTCGAGTTTGGAATATGGAAAAAACAAATATTTAAAAAAATAAAAATATAAAATTGCAACATTTTTATTAGTTTTTTTCCATTATTCAACAGTCGGCTCTTAACCCTCTTAAATTCTGCTCGTTCTTTTTTAAAGCCTCTATAAGAAAGAAAAAGAGAAGATATAAGATAAAGTGTCAACGGATCCCTGAAATTCTATGCAGGGGTAAAAAAGTAAGAGCTATATTCTAGGGGATAGTTAATAGTCGAGTCTAGAATACAGGAAAAATATATGTGACAGTCGTAGTCTGCCCAAGAGTCGTTCCATTTTTTGATTAGAGAAATACACCAAGTAGCTTGACTTCAACATTTTGCAAAAAAATACAAATTAATGTATTTAGTTTGCTTATATCTCCCGGGGTTTAAAAATACAAAACTATGAGATATAAAGATTTGATACAACTTCCTTTACCCGACTATCGCTTTGTTTGGTAGAAAATAGGGCTTATAAGCTAAGTGACGTGAGTGAAAGTGAATTATGCCATAGAATTAACAGTTAGATCTTGTAAAACGCTTTACCTAAATTGTTTTTTGGAGGGAAATGCAATGTGACGGTTTTCTCTGATTAATATTTGATTGCCTACATGGCACTTATTCTAAATGTGCTTGATGATCGATTCTGATAACTATTCTTAACAGTTCTAGTCTAGACGAAAGACCAAACGTCAAAAATCTACACCATTGTGTTTTTTGCGTTACAACAAATTAGTGGAATTGCGGCTGGCGGAGGACAGTTTGAAAGAGATTGACTCCATAGAAAGTAAATTTCCTGAATGTAAAAACCCTGCTATCTACGGATACATTTATTATACTAAAACAAGATAAAAAACGAATTCATATTAAGTCATTTTTGGTCTGACGCATAAAATTTTACTTTTGGGGCAAACAATGTATGGGAATATGCATTTTTCCTTGCTTATAAAGTCGATTGACAACCACCCCCTTGAATTTAGGTCGTCCTTTCTTCACACTCTGTACTCGTATACGTAAAAAAATACATATATTCTGGCGTACTGGAGGACTTGCTATACTTAAATGAAAACTTTTTGTAGAGAGATATTCAAATGTGACAATGACACAAAATGTTATTCATGTAACGATTATTATGCTTACTGTACAAGAAAATCAGATGGACCAGGAGGCCAATTCTCGTGCAATTCGTTTACGAAAAAAGGTCACCAATAGAATTTTCTTTGTCGAAGAAAAATAGTTTTTTATATCTATCGGTTACAATTTCTATGTGTATTTAGATATTGTTCGTGCGCTAGTTTTTTTTACGTCTAGATATTTTACTTGATTTTTTAGGCTAAGGCCACAAGAAATACCACATGAAAAAAGTTCGATTGCCGTGAGAAACGCCCTCCAGCTACCATCATTGTTTAACCAGTACAGCGGGGAATTTCTCGGATACTGGAGCTCTTCGTTACGCCACTGTTATTGTGGAGATGCTAAATCGGACCGCTGACTAACTGCTACTTCATTATTTGCATCATGTTTTAATGTTTACTGAGTAAAATGTATTTCTGTGAACGCAAGCAACTACGATCTCATTGAACAGGCTGTAAATAATAAAGCTAAACTTACAGCAGCAAAGTGTTTAGCGAAATATGTGTCAAACAAGCTTTAGTGAGACCACAATGTCGTAATAAGTTTTTGTTAGCGTTATCTGTCCAATTATTCTTACGGAATCATGTTTCATATTTAAATTATTTGTTGGTTAGTGTTTATTTGTCAAAAGTTAAACAATCTCTAAGTAATCATCTGCTATACTACTATAGCCGTTGATCAGATCAAAACATGCTTTTTTTGGATATTTACTATGGGCCGATTTTACCAACTTCAGACAAGACTTATCCGACTAAAGAAGTATAAAACCATCGATTTTAAAATGAAAATTTAATAAATGATTGCTGACAATTAGGTGACGTTTTCAAATTAGGCGAATTTATTTTATTGTGGTGGCGCAGCGGTAGAAGAGTCGCAGTTTAAAGAGACGGATGCGCCAGAGGTCCCGGGTTCGATCCCCGGATCGGGCCAAAAAATATATACCTGAGTTTTTCTGTTCGGAAATTCTTAGGGTAGACCGGAGTTTGGAAGTTGGCGGTGTTACAGCCCCGTGCCTCGGAAAAGCACGTTAAGCCGTTGGTCCTGCGCGTAAACTCTCTCCGGTCGTGTCAGATTGCTAAATGGCTGTCCCATCGGGCTATGAGAGTGAAAGGAATAGAGAGTGCACATGTCTTTGCATAATGTATGTGTAATGTATAATATGTCCCGCGCTGTCGGTTAGTCGTTGTGACTTTCCACCGTAGTCGAAATCTGCTAGGGGGACTATTATTATGCTTTATCTGACGTTGGTAAAATCAGGTTTAAGTAGTAACATAGAAGCAACAGTAGTTGTAGGTATAATTTTCACTAGGTGAATTCCGAGCACGTGTTCCTTCAAAATTCACATCAAAACATCCCAGAAACGTTTTGAATATTTTGTACTTGTACATTATTTTACTTGTCTGCTATTTGTCACTGTGCCGCCTACTCTCCGGTTTTGAAACGGCCACAATACGATTTTGTGCTCAGTTTACTGTATACTTGCCAAGTGATTTTAATCATCCTTTTCACTAAGAGCTTATCCATACGAAAATGCTGTGATTCTTATATCTAAATCTTCTTAGAGCAAATTAACCTCAATTAAAGTCGGTTTAATGAGCTCGCAGGTTGAATATTAAGAGTCAAATCATACTAACTTTAAGTATGACAGATAGCTAATAATATTCATCTAATGCGTTTTTTCATGAAATTACACATTATGATAAAGATGGAAGTACGTAATCATACGTAACCTTTATAATTTATTACAATTATATGTATTAAATAAAATCAAACGTATATAATAAATTATAAGAAAACTTCACTCATTTATTGTTGTATTTACATAGCTTATCTATGTTCGCCATAACTAATGTTGACTAGGCTTATTTCGTAAGCGCGCGCGCGTCGTAGGCGGATAATTAATAAACAGCTAAAATTCTGAAAAAAAAAGCAATAAAACTCATGGGACTTTGAGACAACTGCCAAGACATCTTGACGATTAAAATTAACAACGCGGCGGCGGGCAGAAATAAAAATTGTTTTTATAAAAACTATTTTGTTGCCAAAATATTGCGGGACAGCTGTGCGAGAGGCGGAACTGCTTTATCTCGTGATAAGAGGCTGAAAATGTGTTTCAGAGATGCATAACACTGTTAATTGTCGCGCTCTTGATTGCGATTGACAAAAGCGTCCTATTTTTGAAACACTCGTGTCAATATGACGTGTAATATTAATTGATTAATGGCCGATTTTCCAATGAAAATAATATATAATTCCAAACGGGAGTGATTTAAAAAAGATAACAGTATTTGTGAATTTAATTTAATTTGTAGCTGAGTTTCACAAAATTCAATAATTCACATTGATCTTTAATTGGTTTCCGAATGAAAATTACATGCTTTATTTAAGCGATTGGTTCAAAAATAGGGCCTGGGCGTGTGGTCGTGCCAGCCAATGTAAATTATACAGCGGAAACGTAAAATATGAAACGTTTCACAATCCATCAGATTCCGGTTACATTTCACATTTCGTTTTCTTTAAAATTGCCAGTTTTTAACATGTAGAAAATGTTAGCTGACGTATATATTTTCGACCCACCCACGTTTTGTATTTATTTCTTAGAATACTAACGTATTCTGTGGAAACCGTGTTATAGAATGAGCCTCTGATTTGCGATGTTCCCTTTCCGTAAATCACAGAGTACCTGACTGAACTGAAAACTAAATATAAGTTTAATCATGATCGACAAGAATACACCGGAAAATGATGTTCCCAGTTACATATTAACGTTCATTAAATACCTCATGAAATATCTACCACTACAGGCACGGGAATATTTAAGTATTTATTTGGATACTTACGACCCACCCCGGCTTCGCACGGGTGCAATTTATTATGCATATAAACCTTCCTCTTGAATAACTTTATCTATTTAAAAAAACTGTATCAAAATCCGTTGCGTAGTTTTAAAGATTTCATTTCACTTGATGTCCCGCTCTCTATGTGTATTTACATTGTATTAAAGTGACTTTGTTTTATACTATGTCTATGTATTGACGATCTCCGTGGTGCAGTGGCTAAGCACGCTGGTTTCAAGGCGACGCCGATCCGAGGTCCCGGGTTCGATTCCCGGTCGGGTCAATATAGAAATCAAAATTTTCTATATTGTCTCGGGTCTGGGTGTTGTGGTACCACCGTTGTGTCTGATTTCCATAACACAAGTGCAATTAGCTACTTACTTTGGGATCAGAGCAATGTATGTGATTGGTGTCCAATATTTATTTATTTATCTATGTGCAACTTCACTTCCACGTCGTTTAAATTAAGGAGAAAGTATTTTGTATTTTTCTGAAACTAGGTTAAAATTGTAGTGAATGTTCCTTGTTATGTTCGAGAAAAGCCCATTCTATTTTTTTCGTAGAAATAAAATATTTTGAAACTGTTTGGCATAGCCGACGGGTTATGAAAATGATGTTGATTTCAGTGTTAACGATGTATGTTGGTAGAGCTGCACATAATAGAGATCGTTTGGACTTGGAGACAAATTTTGACTGTGACCCGTATAAATAACCTAATATCAAGGTTACCATCGAGTACTACATACTGCTTAGTCAATTCTCGTGTAGTTCGCATTCGAAAAAAGTTCACCGATCGAATTTTCTTATTAGAAGAAAATACAGTTTTTGCTTTATCGGAGTCACGATTGCAATGCATTTTTAATTATTTCGTGCGGATGATTTTTGTTTCGTGTAGAAATATTACTTGATATTCATGGTGAAACAGTAAAACTCGTATTCGAATTACCACACGAAATAATTTCGATTGACGCGAGAATCTTCGCTCTGCTTTTACAATCGAAAAGTGAGCACTATCCAACACATAGGTAATTAGACTCATCAACACATGCTTTTGTAAAACAGGTCCTTATTATATTTCAATTGCGAAACAGGCCCTTACACTAGGATATAAAAACTATGGTGACAAAACAGGTATTACTGATTTATTTTTTCTATATCTAAGTTCAGTAGTCCTTATTAAATGTTACTAAGATGGAAAAATAAGGCACTTAAGACAGAACGCTACGCTATAAGTAGTCAATTACATGAATTTGGAATTTAGCATCACCGTCATAATATCTATTTAGTTTTTTTTATATTACTCTTATGTTTATACCACACTAATAAAGTTTTAAAACTCAATGAAAAATGATTTGAGCGGTTAATATTTCAAACCAGTCATTAAAAGTTTTGAAAGAGTTTATTTTTGTTACCTACAAAGATACAAATTTTATTTTTATGTGAAAATATGACGCACGGTCGTTAAACATCCCACTGGAGGTGGGTAATATGAAATAATATTAATGTTTACTCCTATAAGCGATTGACATCATATGAAATCATTAGTTTACTTCATTTTATGACTTGTAATCCTTGAAAGTTTAATCTGTAACAATTTATGCGTAAAGGAAGACAAGATTAGCGACGAAATCTCAACTGAAAACTTTGCTCGCAGCATTTAACATTAATCATATAACTAGGCACTGGGCCTTTTGCTTAATCCGTTCAATTTAAACGAATATAATTAAAATAAATATATTAGAATCATATTTCAATTTAATTTAATTAATATTTATGATGAATCAAACCTTTGTATTAATTAAAACTTTTCAACACAAATATTTTAATGTAGCAATAGAAAAGGTTTCATACTTACTTAGGTAACAGCATCTTGGAGTTACGATCATACACTTGACACTATTCTTGTTCTATCTTGTATACTTAAATTATCTTGTGTACTTAAATTATCTGGAATATTCTGTTTTGATTGTTATTTATTGTTGGCCTATATACGAGCGGAGCCGCCGCAGGGCGCCGTGCACGCTGGTGCCCAGAATAGCTGCATTGCACAACTTATTCGCACTGCATCTCGGTGCATTGAACTGCTGCCCTAATCTGAACGCATCCCGCCGAGCCGATCAGTGCGACTCTTTTTATTGCCAACGCAACACAGACCAGCGTTTTGTGTTACATAAGTTTGGAGTAAAGTCTGCTTCTCTGGTGCCATGCATCCGCTGAATATTGAGGGTACTATTTCGAGATTAAGTGACCTCTTTCTGTTGCGAGGCAAAAGTCTGACCGGTGTCGTTTCTTGCAGTCCTGCGCAAGGCGTTCGATGGCTTCGACCACAACCGCTCGGGCAGTATCCCCTGCGATTTCGTCGCTGACATCCTGAGGATGATGGGACAGCCCTTCAACAAAAAGATCCTTGAAGAGCTCATCGAGGAAGTTGACGCTGACAGTGAGTAGTACTTTCGCTGATCTTTATATGTGTAACCTTTTCTTTTCGGCGCAAATTAACAATAAAGTTCGTTGTAATAGATAATGTAAACGCCAAATCGAGCTTCTAACCAAAACTATCAGATGCAATCTGCATAATACTTCTATGTTAATATTCTTTCCAGCGTCACTTTTTCTATAAGAATAAGTTTGTCAGTATAGGATTACAAAAATCTTATGAAAGAGTCGTTCTCTTTCAGCTTTAAAAACCTGAATACTATTTTATTTTCTCGTTTTATTTACATCTCGACCTAATCTACTTCATTTCCTTACCATTATTTCTTACGCAAAGGCGATCAAAATGCCTATTGCGAGGGCGTAAGCGATCTATGTGTGATATTAATAGCAATATTTGCGGCATTTCAGAGTCCGGCCGCCTTGAGTTCGGAGAGTTCGTTACCCTCGCCGCCAAATTCATCGTTGAAGAAGACGCTGAGGCCATGCAGAAGGAACTCAGGGAAGCATTTAGATTATACGACAAGGAAGGTGTGTACATTAAACAAAAGTCTGATATTAATAATAGCCCTAAAATAATCCGAGCCCAAAAACGATGCAATTCTTTAGAGAGCAGTGTAATTCTTCAACCCCTTAGAAAAATGGCACATTTATATTTATCTTTTATATATTTAATTTATGGCAGCATTATTACCTAAATAAAAATAGTTTCCCGGGATATTGAAGGTGAGAATATCCGGGATGCAAGTCATAAAACTAACGATTAAAAATTCTAGGAAAAATTTAGTACGGATATAAATAAATATTCTCTTGCTAGGTAAGTATATTTTTACGTAGCAAACTGCTAGAAACATGATTCACGTCATACCTTGCTTTGAAGATCAAAGAGTTTTTAAAAAGTTTTACAGGCCCTTTACTCAAATTTAATACTAAAATATTTATTCGCAAATTGCTATTAAACTCAGTTTTATTAAATCGTAAAATAATATGGTTAAGAACTTGATAAATCCCTACTTCAAAGTGAATTTTGAGAGTATAAAAATCTTGTCACAATTCTATAACTGAAACTGCTTTTACGGAAACACAAGTTTTCCTCGCTTGTCTCAGATTAAGTTAGATGGAGATAAGATTTAAGTATTTATATTCGGTAGAACTTAAACAGCTTTACTTCTGGTACTCACCACACGAAGGGCTGATCTATATTATGTCGTATAGTAAGTAGGGCAATAATTAAGTTAGCACGATAATTAATATTATAATTGCTAATTTATTCCACCGAGGCGTAGAAAATAGGCGCAAATTTCAAGGTCTAATCCAACCCTTAGATTTTTCAATCCAACAATAAAATGATCGGGTGTTATCTTTATATTTTCAAGTATCTTAAAATTATCGGTCATTGTTTCAGGCAACGGTTACATTCCCACATCAAGCTTGCGCGAGATCTTACGAGAGCTGGACGAACAGCTGACGGAAGAGGAACTCGACGGCCTCATCCAGGAAATTGATACCGACGGCAGCGGCACAGTAGACTTCGATGGTAAACAACGCCATCTTTTGTTTTCTATTCAATAAGATGTTCTTTTCATGTAGAAGATTGACAGTGGTGGCAGCGGCACAGTAGACTTCGATGGTAAACAACGCCTTCTTTTGTTTTCTACTCAATAAGATGTTCTTGTCATGTGATAGATTAACACTGGTGGCAGCGGCACAGTAGACTTCGATGGTAAACAACGCCTTCTTTTGTTTTCTACTCAATAAAATGTTCTTGTCATGTGGAAGATCGACACTGGTGGCAGCGGCACAGTAGACTTCGATGGTAAACAACGCCTTTTTTTGTTTTCTACTCAATAAAATGTTCTTGTCATGTGGAAGATCGACACTGGTGGCAGCGGCACAGTAGACTTCGATGGTAAACAACGCCTTCTTTTGTTTTCTACTCAATAAGATGTTCTTGTCATGTGGAAGATTGACACTGGTGGCGGCGGCATAGTAGACTTCGATGGTAAACAACGCCTTCTTTTGTTTTCAACTCAATAAGATGTTCTTGTCATGTGGGAGGTTTACACTGGTGACAGCGGAACAGTAGACTTTGTTTTGATTGCTGCATAGGAGACAAGAACATCGGCCAGTCTCACAATATCTTAATTAAGTTACCAAGGCGTCTTTTTTCTAAGCCCGAAGTTTCAATTGCATTAATAAGCGAAGATGTTTTCTTTGGCTATGTTTTGCAAGATGTAATGGTAATCTTTTTTGAAACTAATAATCAATCCCACATGGGACCCAACATCTCTCATCATCAACATCAGCTTTAGATACCCATACGATCAGAATAATGAAAATTTAAGTCATAGAAGTAGCCCGTGAAATACGGGAGAAATTACGGGCTTAGGTAGTAGACGCCACGTGATGTTATCTGACGATTACTTTATATTATAAACGAGGGTCTATATTTGAATTCATCCTTAGTGTGTGCCTATTCGTCGATGGTGAAACAGGGCCTTTGATAAGAAATAACAGACAATTAGACCGCGTAAACGTCTCTGATCATAGGCCAGGCCAGGGTATTTTAGTTTTCCAACTACGTTAGCTTCTTAAATGCTTACTAGCACTTTGAAAAAAGTCTCTTCAATCCAATGATTTTAAGTTAGTGTAACAAAATTAAGAAAACTTTTATCATGACACGAAATCATAAGACAGGCATTATAAAATTGCAACACGGGCTAATTATAATACTTATTTGTTACAGAGTTCATGGAGATGATGACAGGGGAATAAGCTTCTACTTCTATTCTTTTTTATTTTTATGGTCTAATTAGTTTAAGGAATCTCTACATTTCGGTACTTCAACCTTTCGATTCTTGGGAACATTGGACAAGATTTTTAAACTGAAACATTAAGATTTGATGAAAGTGAAACATCTAACTTCATTGGCAATAATAAAGTATTATGTATGTATTGTACAAAATAATATTTGTTCTTGTTTAATTGATGTGTGTGATTGCGTAATGTTTATACCTACTTATTAATAAATCTTTTATTCTACTATCTATGTTTGAATACGATATTATGAGTTTTTATTAGCGTTTTCAAGGGTTTAGCTATTGAACAAAAAATACGACTGACAAATAATTCTCAAAATAATTTTACGTTCCAAAAAAAAATCATTTCTTAAGATCTCTTCAAGATAAATATAATGAATCCCCTGTTTTTAAAGCGGTCGCCAGATTGTCCTAGATTATTTTGATGACATAAAATCCAGCCATTTTGGCAGCTGGCCAAGCAAGTAATGGGTTCATTTGAGTTGGTATTCTGCCTTTCTGAATAGTATACATTTTCATACCCACACATAATACTAATAATAATATAAAAGAACAGAGTTGAGAATAATATTTTCATTTATTAGGTAATCCGTTGTTCTGCAAAACAATCTCACATATATTCAATTCAGCTATGCGAAATATTTTGGGCCAATACATTACCACGTAGCATACTAAGCAATACATAATCTCTTACACGCTATGTGACTTTAACTTTGTTGCCCAATTCATTAAGTTAATTTTGTAAATAACACTAACTCTTATTAATTTATAACTTAATTATAGGTACATACAGGATTCTGGTATGGCACTACGCGTTTACTATTATATTCATAGATTTAAAAATCTTGTCATGTATGTAAAATAGGCAGGTTTCTTTGCAACCTTGATTGTAGCAACGTTTCTATGAAATAGTACCACACCTTTGAAATTCGTACCAAGCTACTGAAATTATTTCATTGCATTGACATTGAAAATAATATTGTAATAATTTGAATTACATTTAACACTTACTCAATATACCAAACATAACTCTCAAATAACTTAAAAGCCTACATAAAACGTAGGCTTTGTACAATAATACGAAAATAAGTAGATCTAAAAATTACAAAGATAGGAATAGAAACTTATGTTTATATTCTAAATTGGTGTATGTAATACATGCAAACGTGCACCTCTTGTCTTCAAAATAAAATTGAAAACACTGGAGCAGAGAATGTGAAACTATATAAGTACTTATATAGTAATAAAGATAAATATAGACAGTGAATTAATATATATTAAAGCTTTGTCATAAACTTATCTACCTATAGTATATATAGATGAAGCGGTGCATTACATCATGCAAATTCCAAAACCTTAAACGTGTAAATAGTTGGATAACAGATACAGTTCTATGAATGGTGATAATATGAACATCAAAATATCTTATTTTAATAGTATAAAGTAAGATATTTATTTTTGACGTAGGTTTTTTAATATTATGATTTAATACAATCAGGCACTGTCTGACATAGTAGAAGCAGAGATATATCACAATTTAGTCGATAACGTCACTTCTGGATGGCACTAGCACATTCTCGGTGTATAGACAGAGCAAGAATGTCACACATTGGCGACTTGTTTCGAAATAAATATATGTGGCGCCATGCGGGAAGTTTACTCCTAGCTAATAATTACTTTAACATATCTCAAAGTCAAAAGTAAAATTCATTGGTAACGTATTTAACAACTAAGCATTACGAGTCTTCAAATAAAAAAATACATCTAAAACAATTCATTTGTTACATTGTATTACCATGTATGTACATTCAGTGTTTCTCACAATCTCGTTTAGCATCTTGGCTTGGATAGCTAGCTTTATCTAAGTTTTCGTAAAAAAACTACCTACGTACGGATGAGATCTCGATTTGAACTATGTTTACCAAACGTCCCTCTCTTGTCTGAAATAGTATTCAAAGCTAATTATCACATTTTAAAGAAACGTTTAGCTTATGAAATAAATTAATTTGTAAGTATAACATTCGCAGCGATTCTTGCCTGGCATTTACGCTACAACCAGCGTTAGAGAGAACAATAAACAGTAGGTACAAAATGGACAATTACTCACACAAATAGCGCATAACCTATGCCGAACCATCACACTTTTTTTGCAAGTAACGTTAGTACATATCAATAAGTAGGAATGCACGAAATTCTTTGGGTACTTTTAGAAGACCGCTACATAGGTAAACATTATAAAAACGCCGGTTGGACTCTGCGAGGCAATTTTAAAGTCGTCCTATATAAAATTATTATGTAATTTTTACTTAACTAAGTAGTTTTATGAATACTGTTTGTAGTTTTAGATCTTCATTCCGGGTTAAACTGGTCTCGTTTTCTGGATGTTGCAGTCCAGTTATATGCATCCTTATAATACTCTGGAACAATATAAATAAGCCTTTAGGAACAGATAAGTAAGTATTACTATATATTATATAGTATAGACTGTTTAGTTCAATGGAAACTAAAAAAAAATCATTAGAGAATTTTATTTCACTTGTGAAAACATGAAGCCACTACGCCTAAGTATAGTACAGTTATTAAGATGATAATTGAAGTATTTTATGCTTAATATTCAGTCAATTATCCAGCACATAAGTAATGAAGTTAAGAACATAGCAAAGCTTACCTCCATTGGCCGCAGTGGCAGATTTGACTAGTATGTTGAAGCTGCACAGCTCAATGCAGTATCGGGGGCGGTGGTCGTGTTCTGCTGTTGTTCAGTTTGGGGATCGAACTGAAGTCGAGGAAGTCAGCGCCCTTCGGCTTGGCCGCGCGGCCGGCGCCCTTTCGGCCCTTGCTCAGCCACCGCGGCGCCGCACCTTCGCACCACGCCTCGCGCGCCCAGCCCGTCGGCTCCGCGCCCACGCGCGAGCACTCCCGCGCATACGCACGGTACGCCGCGCAGTGGCACCGCACGCCCGAGCACCCGCAAGCGTCCACCACGCAGGCCTCCCGATAATTGAGCGGATTCACCTTAGCACCGCACTCCGAAAACGCATCGTACCGCAAAAACCCACGACACAGCCGACGCGCCTTCAACTTCTTCTGACGACACTGAGACGTCATTCCCGGTCGCTCCTGCTGCCGCGTACACGCCCGCCTACCTCCGACGCGCCACGACGTCCCGAACCTCCACGTATCGTTCAACAGCTTTCCATCGCGGGTTCTCATATCGTCTCTAGCGACCGAATTGAAATTACCGCACAGGCCGCACAACTTTCCTTTGTAAGCGCTCGACACAGTCACTTCTAGGAAACCGTCCCCGTCCCACAACATTTGCACACCTATCTCCGCTTTCAACAGCACTGAACCATTACTTCGCGTGATCTCGGCGACACCGATCTCCTTATGAGGCAGGGCGACTCTTTTGCCGTTCACTTTTATGCGCATTTTCTTTCCCATGTTGATTTTGGTGGGGCCGATGCGCAGAGTCGCCGTCCGCGTCCACGACGAATGTTGAGTGTTCCTGGCGTCATTCGATATCCTTATTGAAAAGGTATTGTTAACGCAGTCAGAAGCCAGTTGGTACTTGCACGACCCCTGAAAACTATAGAACTTTCCGTCGAAAGTTTTATAGTGGGGATCTCCGAAGACCGTGCAGATGCCGTCGATGTCGATGCACTTCGGGCAGCATTGGCCGGGCAGCTGGCGCAACGTTTGGTCAGACCGGCAGGTGATGATCGGACATCGTTCCATGGCGCAGCGTGGTTCTCCTCCGTGACATTCACACGACTTGCACGCGTCCAGTTGCCAAGTCTCACCATCCTGAAATTAGAAATTAAAATATTTTTACCATCTTCTTTACATACATTGTTCAGTATCTTACTACTCGGCTTTTTATATCGTATCTATTTAAAGTAAATAATCAGAAGATTCAAAGAGATAATCTAGTTCGAAATCACTACACATACTCGTATTATAAACAGAGGCATGTGAAGGGTTAGATGTAGGCATATGGTTTGTCAATTAATAATTTAAATTCAACTTACATAAGCAATTGTACAGAAGCTAGTACTACCAACCTGATAAACCTTCCCTCCAATAACGCAAGCGGCTTTAGCCTCCTCAACCTGCGGGCACTCGGGACAACACTTCCCCGGCTGAGGCGGCAGCGCGCGCGCACCGCACGTCAGCACCGGGCACGTATGCCTCGTGCACACCGCCGTACCGTTCATGCACGTGCAATCCGTGCAAGGGTCCACACGAAACGCACTCAGATGCCCGTGGTACTCCTTCCCGACTATACAAGGTTTCGCAACGCTTCCTGAAACTGATAGTTGCAACGTTTAGATAAAATATTATCACCATAAATCCGCCGGACAAACCAATTAAAGTGAAGTGCGTACTTGTGCCTGATAGGATTTATTATGATAATAAATTATTACATTCGAATGGTCCTGGCTCTTCAAATATTTGTAAGGAAGTTGGGTATAAATTAACCTCATCTGAAATGCCATGGAATGGATTGCTATCTCCGAATATTTTGCTATCCTTTACTGTAAATTAAATTAGCTGAAGCAATCAAATGATGTATTGAAGTCTTTACCTCGTATATTTATGACTGGAAAATATGTTTTTACGCTAGCTGCTCGGCACCGTTCAATTACATGTCATATACGAGAGATATAGATTATTCACTAAAGAATAGTAGATTAATCACTAAAGGAATAGAGTAATGGCTTTTGGCACGGGCGCCGATTCACGAGCGTAAAGAAAGTATTATTATTTTGGCTCCCGGGCGAAGCAAGGTAGGTACTTAATAGTACTTAATATATCCGAGTATGAGCGATGGAGGAAACAGAGAATCCTGAGTGTAGAGAGGGATTTAAGCGATATAAGCTTGAGGGATAAAAGTATTCACCTCCGTCATAAAGGTGTCTTTGTCTTGGGCAAACAAAAATCCTCCCTACACTCAGGATTTTATTTTACATTCTTCAGTGACGTTCGGGAGTAAAACCATTGGGTACGTATTATAATACCGAAAGTTCATAATACCTACAAATGAAATACCTACGCTTGAAACGTCGAAAATCAAAATACCGAACGAATGAAATACCTATACCCGATATACCGAAGCTCAATATGCCGAATTTCAAATAACCGAAAGTTCAAAATCCCGAAAGTTCGAAATCCCGAAAGTTTTAAATACCGAAGGTTCATATTCCGAATGTTTAAAATCCCGAAGATTAATATACCTACAGTTAGTATACCGAAGTTCAAAATCCCGAAAGTAAGATTAACTTTGCGGTAGGCATGCGGCATGCAGCATGCAGGTAATCAAACAGGCATGCATGTAGCAAGCAGGCATGCAGCATGCAAGCAATCAAGCAGGCATGCAGCATGCAAGCAATCAAGCAGGCATGCAGCATGCAAACAATCAAGCAAGCAGGCATGCATGCATGTAGCAAGCAGACATGCAGCATGCAAGCAATCAAACAGGCATGCATGTAGCAGCAAGCATAGGTTTTGCTCTTCTCCGGCGCTGCGGGAAGTGCAGCCCTTTCGCCCTAGCGTAGCGAATCTCAGGCACCCACGCTCGCCTCCGCAGCTTCGGCTTGCTGGTCGCCTTTGGCGACCAGCCTCAGCCGCTCCAGCTCGCACGTGAGCCTGAGATTTGCTACAGCGGGCGAGGGCTGCTCTCCCTCCGCGCCTCTGGCTTTTGAATTACACTCTAGTATCGGGCAGACTAGTACCACGGCGAAGGACCACGGCGATTCGGGGTCAATCAAAATTTGTTTTTCTTAATGAACCTCAATCTTAATGGTATACAATTTGTTTGGCGTTTCGTTCATAGGTCTTGTAAATTCAGTATTATTAATTTTCGGGTTTTAAATTTTTCGGTATATTAAACTTTCGGTCATATAAACAGTCGGTATATTGAACTTCGGTCACATGAACAGTCGGTATTTTAAAATTCGGCATTTTAGTATTCGGCATTCCAATCATAGGTCTTATAAGATTCGGTATTCTGAATTTTCGGGATTTCAAACTTTCGGTATTTAGAACTTTCGATCATATAAACATTCGGCATTCTAAAATTCGGCCTTCCGTTCGTAGGGCTTATGAAATTCGGTATTGTAATACGTACCCAAACCATTAATACCCTCGCTTCGCTCGTGTTTCAAAATGGCGCCAAAAGACACCACTTTACGCCCTGGGTAAATAATCCTTCTGTTATAATCGTAGATTTGGTATTGAATTTCCATCAGTTATGTAGGTACTAACGAATCAACAATTTTGCCCTATTACAATGGCATGAGCAATGAGAAGTTTAGCAGACAGTCAACCTTGGGACTTACATAGAACGAGATACTACAGTGTTAAATACCTATAAACACACTTTTACAAGAACTTCAGATATTTATACAGGGTGTTGTTATGGTCAGTGACATCCACAGTGGTCAGCACATCAGTTGTTTTGGTGTTGGTGGTTTTGAGTCTATCTCTGTACCGGATAAAAAATGATTTTGTGGGTTTTTTCCATTTAAAAAATGAAAGACTTTTTATGTATTTTTTGGCATCAGTAACGTTTGTATAACCACCCCTGAATCGCTCGTCACTGACCAAAACAACATCCTGTATATTAATATGACAGTATGTTACGTAGTAACAGGTAACTCACACGGTAGTATCTTATCAGCCATAGGATGTGCGCACCGTGGACAGCACTCCCCGACCGGTGTATAGTGATGTGCTCGAGGACACGGCAGCACGGGACATGCCCGTTTAGCGCAAGAGAGGGCGCCACGCACGCAACGGCAGGAAAGGCACGGCTCTTCAGGAATCCTCACGTCTCGGCCCTCCCATACACGCTGCCCGTTGATCACGCATTCTGAAATGGAAACAAAATAGTTTAAGTGACTAAAACTTTCTTAAATAGAATTACTGAGAGTCTTGCCGGTATTAAATAGTGCATTAAATTGACCAGGTTACGTACCAAATGTAATTTTCTAAAAGCTGTATGCATTACTCGTAATAATTATCACTTTACGGTAAAAAAATATAAATAACGTGCTCGTATAAGACGGAATAATGAAAATTCCTTATGTTCCGGCGGGAAGAAGTCCCGTCTGTTCAGTATAAGAGGTTAAGAAGGTAACTACCTCCCTATATATAACTACCTCCCTATAGTGGCGTAGAGTACCTTTACTCCAAGACATTAAGTCCTTAGACGCTGTGGTTCTCGCAATCGTACGATGCTAGCTCGTTCACCTTAGAAAACTGCTATAGCAAATTTTAGCAAAAGTAAACTATACCAACATATTTTGTAAAGGATTCAGGCTTATACAGAAGCAACCATTACTTCCAATTTGTGTACACAGGAATTGCATCTTCAATTTGTTCAAACGTAATAATCAAAAAATATATACCTTTAATTATGTTGGAAGCTACCATAAAAATCCTTTTAATCTCTTTTTGTAATAGTGCCACAAAATTGCAATTACTTTTTCCGCCAAGAAAGCAGCCAGTATCAATGACGTGACAAAAAACGGCGCAAAAGATAAAACAAAGGCGCAAAGCCATTATTTGGCCAAAATCGGAACGAGCAGAAGGCGGCGCGACAAAGCGCGAACTCTATAAATTAGGAAGAGAAGACGGCCGATGAATCAATCAGGGAATGAATGAAAGGCCGCACACGGGGGGCAGCCAAGACCGCCTGTACACCACTTTAAGTATGCCAGCATATGATTAACTTTTAAGTTGTTCGAATTGACCACACTCGAAGCCCCTAATTTCATGATTGAACTGGACCGATCAACGTCCACTTAGCACGTCTGAGGATAACAATTTCCATGGACAAAGTCAATAACAGATACGTTAAAGTCTGTTTTTCTTTGCAAGTGGCATAATGTAAACAATCTTTTTACAACTTTTTGAATAATACCAGTAGGTAAATGAAATTAATTTACCATTTTATTTTAAAATGACTCAGTACTAAACGATGAAATATCTATGTAAGTAGTTGGTGAATTTTGTGTTTATCCTATTTTAAAATGAATTATTTGGGTAAAAAGAAACAGACTTTACTACGGTGTTTGTTGCTGACATATACAACAAATAATTTATGTCTGGCGCCAATATTAAATAAAAATCTAATTGGTATAAGTTTACAAATTATGTAAAATGCTTCGTAATCGATTTAGTAAATGAGTTAACACTTTTTTGAATTTAATGATTGAAACACAATACTAACAATCGGTAACTCGATATGAATCCGTAACTTCTTCCTGATACGACCAGTTATGGAATGTCAAACTGGCCAAACATTAACTTTGGTCGGTGAGCTAACGAGGTATTCATTCTTTTGTGTTAATTGTGATATGCTTGGTTTTTGAGTGACTTTTGAGTCCAAGCTTTGTTACAATGAAAGCTAACTAAAGAGTGTGTCCACACTCGGTGAAAATGTTTATTGAATGGAAGCCCCAACAATTATGTGCGCCGCTGGAGTCGTCGTCTGCGCATATGATTGTGACAATGATGACCAGGGCTGTCAATTTCCATGATGAGAAGAAATAGGTAAGTGAGATATATAAAACGAGGGTATAGTTTTGGATAGCTGTATTTATAGGCGGATGGTGTTACGGAAATATATTGACTTAAACATTTTGTCATTACCTTATATTACAAACGTTAATAAAACATCAATAAGAAAGGACTGATAATAACTAAGAAACCATATTTTTTAAAGAGATTTATTGACTGTAGTTAACTGCGCAAACGGGGTAAAAAGCTCGTTGATGCATACATAATGAATTATTATAATAAGATCACATAAATTGCCAACCCTATCAAAAAGACCGTCGAATGTCTGTCGTAAAACTAGAGACGAGTACACAAAATAGGTTGTCCTTTTGGAGGCAAACAATTAAGTATTCATCGTGACGGTCGGAACGGAAACTAAATGTGTAAAGTTTACAATGCCTAATGTCCGACAGGCATCAACTCAGGTTAAGATAAAAGACAAACCGCTTGATACTATTGATTCCACAACATTCTTGGGAATCACTTTAGACTCCAAACTACAATGGGGTCCTCATATAGAGGCCTTGTCAGGGAGACTAAGCTCAGCTGCTTTTGCTGTAAGGAAGATAAGACGTTTGACTGATGTAGAAACAGCTAGGTTAGTTTATTTTAGTTATTTCCATAGCTTGATGTCCTACGGCATTTTACTGTGGGGCGCGGCTGCTGATGTAGAGACAATTTTTGTGTTACAAAAAAGAGCCGTGCGAGCTATTTATAATCTTAAACCTCAAGATTCCTTACGAGAGGTGTTTAAAAAAATTAGAATATTAACTCTAGCCTCTCAGTATATTTACGAAAATTTAATGTATGTACGGAAAAATTTTCATTTATTCACGAAAAATAGTGACATACACAAATATAATACTAGAAATAAGGATAAGCTTGCTATTCCACAATTTAGGCTTCGAAAGGTTGGTAACTCTTTCATGGGGAAAGGTATAAAATTTTTCAATAAACTACCAGAACACATTATTAACTTACCGGTTAATAAATTTAAAACTGTTATTAAAGAAACCCTTATGACGAAAGGGTATTATAAAGTAGATGATTATTTAAATGATAATAATGTATGGACTTGCATGATCACTACAAACATTGTAAACCTTTTGAAAAGAGGCATTGACAATAGTGACTGAGTTTGTTGCGCAGCTTCTTCTCAGCACTAGCCCACAATTGTCCCGAAGCTGTGGTAGGGTTTATATTGGGACGTGTAAAAGTGCCCCCAGAGGGCCTATTTGCATAAATAAATGACTTTTATGACTTTTATGGTCCAAACTGTTTATACAGGCTGTTGTTTCGGTCAGTGACATCCAATACAGGGATGATAATATGAGTTATACTTATTCTAAAATATTTTTTTTTCTTTTAATTATATGCAAAAAACTTGCATATAATTACAGGAAAACCTCTTCACAGCATTCTAAAAAAAAAGAATGGGGAAACTCGCACCCTCACGCGTAGCTCGCGTGTATCTACAAAATACTACCGTTGCTAGTCAGCTATGAAGAAGCGACCTGGTGTTGGTACTTTTAGACTCGCTCGTTAGTCCTTAATATTTTTTTTTTTCATATAAGAAAAAAAAATTTTTTTGGCATCAGTATCGTTTGTACAACCACCCCTGAATCGCTCGTCGCTTACCAAAACAACACCTTATATGAGCACTGTCTTTTGTCACTGAACGAGCATAACCAAATGACTCGAGTACTCGACGCAAGACCCTTCCTATCGGTAAACTACAGTTATTACAGCTACAGCACTTAATGTATGCTTTATTATGAGTCAAATATTATTTACATGGATAGTTTTGCTCTAATTGTCAGCAGAAGAATATTCGTGACCCTATTGAAACTTTTCATTAAACACATGCACAGGTATCAGGAACATTCGATAAATATTATTGGAGTTTAATTAAGACCGAATTAAAGCATAGCGTGTCATCAGCTGATACTAAAGAAGTCGTTTATTAATCACATATTTTTAAATAGGTACATATTTATAAAAAATACTGGTAAAAGTAACAACTAATGTTATAATAGTAAATAGACTACAATAAAAAACGTTTAGAGTTAGACTGAAAGGTTGCAGGTTGTTTTATCAGATATAGAGCCTCAATCAAAGTACATTATTTTGTTTTAAGAAAAATATACTTGCAAGCCGTAAGTTAAATTGGGTTTGGCACCTATAGCCAAAAAGTTTCAACTCGTAAATCCAATAAAACATTGTGTTATAACTTTAATGGCTTATTCAGATTCAGCACACGCATCACGCGTACATCACAAGCTAATTATTTCAATTTCTCAGGTCGTCGACGCAGGCGCAGGCATACTATTAATAACGACGCTCCTCAAAACACCACCAGAATTTTGATGAGCCGCGTTTTAGCTGTCCAAAGAAAGCTTTGGGGTTTTCTGGTACTGATATGGAGGTTATTAAAATTCCACTATATAGACGCAGCTTTTGAACTTATCTATGTTTTTGGGTCTCCAACAATACCGAGCTTGGTTGTGATGGCTTAAGTGGAATACACTAAATGAACCCAAAATAATAATCCGTTGATACATCAAAACATGTGATCGAGAACTCAATCATAATTTAATTTAAATATAAAATCAACAAGTCTAATTGAATAGTGCCTAAGAAGAGTCAGGCCTGTAGGCACTCTACTTTGAATAAAAACATGTTGAAACACGGCAACCCAAAGTTTAGTCATTACATTTGGGACCGGCAATAAAGTCTCACGAACTGATAAGACTAAATCGTGAAAAAATAACAAGTAGACCGAGCAAAAAACCTAATGCACCGTTGGGATCTTAAAACAAACAAACACGGGGCACTCCTGCGGGCAGCGCGCGGCGGCCGCTTTGACCACGCACAAAAACCCAACCTTACCCTACCTTTTAAGTAGGTTGTTAACTTTTTGATTTATGGTCAATAATAGAGACGCAACGCCGTGGGAGACTTCGACCACGAATGTATTATTTTAATGAACCCCTGTGAACACATAATAAGACTTTATTTCGCTTAAGGAAGAATTTAATTCCTTTGTTCCTGGTTATTGCCAGGGAATCGCTCATCGGCTCCGCGAAACGACAGACTGGGTGGTCCGTCTTACACACTCATTTCAGAAAGCTCCTACTCAGCATTATCAATGTAACATTAAAAACTAAAAGCAGTTCGATTGTCATTATTCTCGTTTAACAAATACCAGCAAACAATCGGAACTTTTAGGATTCATAAAACTTCGCACTTCAATACTGTTTTATGGTTTACAAAAACAAGTAATTATTGTTTGGCGCCGTTTTGCTCAATCGTAGACAAACAAAAACCTAAGACGTAGTAAGTATTAAATTAACAAATACTCAGGCAGAACAAGATGGTAACCTTCAGTGATGTGACATCAAGAGTTGTTCAGACTGATTAATGAATGTTATTGTTTAATAGTAATCTGCAAGTAGGTATGACGCGGTATGATGTGCGAGCGACAAAGCAAAGGTGGTCAGGTCTATTGTGTGAAGTGCTACTGCGCAGCGCTGACCGAGCCTTTGTTGGCGACGAGGCGTGGGCGACTGGCCCACCAGCATGTATTCCTGACACTTGACATATTAGCACCGCAAATACTTTTATATAGTATCCTAAACGAGCTCAAACAATAACCACCTGCGCTGATCTATTATACACAACATTAATCTATCTTGGTTTTGATCATAGTTTTTGTTAGAGGTACATTCCAAACTATTACACTACCACAAATTACCCATAAAAATATCATCGACAATGTTCACGAAGTTTACATCCATCGTCAAACGTTAGTAAATCAATTTGTACGGGTATACCTAATCCGCGGTTAATCGGCTTCAAAAATGGTACTAGATCCCTTGATCTCCCTAGCAACCGAGTAATTAATAAAATATAAACACGCCCAATAAAAAGATGTTGTGGAATGTGTCGGCAGCACACAAAAGCTATTCCGAGTCGTCATCTTGTAAATTACTATTATTTGATATGGAATTAATAAACTTGTTAAGGTTTGGAAGCGGAGGTAAATTGCCTGTGGTTTTGGTTTTATTTAGTTCGCGTGGCGGGCTGTGTTTGTTTTTGTTCGGGACCGTGGTGGTTGTTTTTTGCCGCGCATGCGTCTGGGTGGGCGCTCGCCGAGACACGGCTGCGCCAGCGCCGGCCAACAATTATCTCCGTTGAAAAACGTTGGTAAGTACCCACGATGGGAAAACGCGGCGTGAAATGGTGAGTAAATTCTTCTGAGTAATTTAAACCTTTTGATTGCTATGAGCACTTAATGCTTGTAGCGGTGTCATTAATGGGGGAAAAAACTATGGATTGCATGCAATCTACTGAAATGCGGTAAAACCATTATTGAGACATCGAGCGCTCGCCTAATGTAGGTAAAGAAGTAATGAAGTCGTAATTAAAAGCACGCCAACGAGTAATCGATACAACGTTCCACGGCTCCATTGTATGTACAGAAAAGAAAACTAGCTAAGAAAATTAAAAATTCGTCTTCATGACCTTAAAGTTTTCATCATTGGCTGGCTGGACGAGTCATGTTTTTGCATGTGGGTTCTGCATATAGTATTAGCACTACCAAAGATACAAGCATATCTGTACTAAACGATCAACGAAAGCTTCAAGCTCAAGATTGATGTCGTACTCGTAAGCTTTTCCAAGGGTTCTTACCGTCACAAACCGGGCAGTTGTAGTGCGTGTGTCTCTGATGCTTCGGCCGGTCGCAGGGCGCATAGCACTCCGGTCTTGAGATGGTGACCACACCGGCTTCGCAGCGGAGCACCTTCCCCTCCTCCCCCCACTCCGTGTGGGAGGCGTGCTCCGTGCCGTTGTACCAACATCCCTTGCAGCGGGTGCAGCAGCCCTCACGAGGCATGACTACCGCGCAGTCGTCCATGAGGCCGCACTCCTCGCCCTCACTTCGGCACTCGACGAAACCGTTCTGTAACAAGAAAATAGGAGGTTTTGAGGATTATAACAAGCGCTTTGCTTTGAGGTTTTAAAATTTAAGTAAGTAATTAATTCTAAAATCAAATAAAGATAATCCTTTTTACGACTTTTGTTTTCTCTTAAAATACATCTCGGTAGTATTTTGTAATTGTTTATTAATGTAAGAGCAGTATAACTACAGTAAGTAAAGTTGTATATTTGAATAATCAGAAATAATTACTGGGTAATCATCGATATTGAAACCAACATGATCGTAACGTAAAACAAATTGACAATGCTTAACCATGCAAAATTTTCATATTAAATCCATCTTGAAAGTCGAAAGGTTTTAAGTGTCGATATAAACGCCTTGCGTGACATGTAACCGCTATATTTGCTGGCCTTTAATATTAAGAAACAATTTGCAAGAACTTGTATACTAATAAGGTTTTGTAACATCTGCTCATGCTTTGCAGCTTCCTTTATAGCCATTTTAGGAGACATTATACTTTCTTGCATACAAATCCTTGAAAAAAAAACGTACCTATATGTAGGTATGTACTGCAAAAATAGCATCAGGATTATAGAAATATGAATTATATGTCATTGAATATAATATAATATGTGAAAATTATTTTATTACATTACTATAAAGAGTCAATATACACGGCATTTAGTATTTAAATACTCTACTGATACTCTGCTGTGTATAAATGAATGAAAATGTAAATTTTATGCAATGCGATTACTGTAAAATTTACACACATAATTTTATATAGTACTCGTAGTTCTCACCTACACAGATATCGAGGTGTTAAAATTTAACGTTAAAGGTTATCATTAACGTTCAATTTAACATGAATGATTACTGGGATATGTTAATTTGTGTACGGTACTTACACGAAACAAAAAACTTAGGACAAAATTTTGTCCCATAATACTGTGGCATTTCCAATCATTGGTATGAAAATCATTGTAATGTTTTTATTTTACTAATTTAAAAGGTAGAGCTTTTACAATACACATAGAAAATACACTTAAAATAATAGTACAGCAGTTAAATAAATATCCATCCATCATCAAAATAGGAATCATCATTATGATAATTGTATCATTGCCAATGCCAACGTCTCGTAATAAAATGTAAACTTGATCATGAACTTGAAATATTATAAACTTAGGAATAAAAAATATGACTATCCATGTAGGTGGATACAACATTACCAGTGACACTTACGCATCTGCCACATATAAACTAATTTAGTTTATATGATAGCCTCGTGTGATATCTCTTCTAAACGTGCCGTTAAAATGCAACTGATATTAATGCGAAATCATTTTCATTCTTAACAAGATCAGAACGTGTTCTTAATGGGTCTTTGTTCTAATGCATTTGCATGAACACTTGAATTACTCGGGATTCTGCGCCGGCTATATTTTGAGTACACTTATATATTACTAGTGGTGGGGATGTGCGTAAAACTCATACCGACAAGACTAAGACTAATAGTAAAGTAGTGAATCTAAGGAGTTAAATGCGTCGATTATTAAAATCATTCCATATGAATTTTATAAAAGCGCTGTGCTTTATCTATTATCTTTTGTGCATTTGATGTGAATGCATTTAAAAACTTGAAATTCTGTTTACATTAATCTGCCAAAGCTCTAATTTCTATAAAATTCAACAGTTCTGAAAATCACTGTTAAATAGCTATAGATGTAATTTTCGTTTACATCACTATGCGTAAAAGTAGTGAGTTAACGTATGACAAAGAACAAATGAACATAAATTACAAAAAGTTGTAATTGGTATATGAATATTTCTGATACATATACCAACTTTGGACATAAAGGCAGTTGTTAATTCTGAAACATTCACGATACTTACATTATAAATTACGTAAAGTTTACTATAAGAAACTACCGTACTCGTATTTAATGTCGTCATTGCTCGTACAGGCTATATCTTATTGCTTTTGAGGTACTTCCTACTTTTGCAGTCATTGTACCTACTTAACCTCAAGTACATGGCGTATTCTGACTATAAATTTTCAAACGTTAGTTCCTTTAATTGTATTTCCGTTATTTCCGTATTTTCTGACATTTCTACGCATTTTATAGTAAATCAAATGCTATCAGAAACAATTTGAATTGATGAGTTGCTGGTTTAATATAGCAAATCAATCGTTTTATTATTTGACTAGTATCTGGAATCCAGTCGGCAAACGAATGCGAAGTTGTTAGCATGCTAGCAGTCAGACATGATCAATATTAGAATATGGTGTTTACACAAATCTGTATGCTTATCAAACGTTTTAACACCAAATATTATACGCATATTTCCAGTCTAGCTTCTCAATTGAAACAACTCCTTAAATAGCTGGGTATAATCATGGCATCCGATTCGATTTAATTTAGTCATCAAGTGTTTAAATCTAATCGAGTCACCATTATACCTTTTAACCGAGCTTACGTTAAAAAACGTTCAAATGTCATGATAATGGTTTCCCCTGATATCTCAAGATATTGAATATTCCATTAATGGATCCAACCATGGATATGGCAGCTTGAACTATCTATTATAACCGATTACATTGAAATTCATGAACAGTGCAATCAATATTTAGCTTCACTAACTAAAACTGTTGAACACCAGCGAAATTCTCCGAAGTTTGAATTAGCTGGAACCGAAGCTGCAGGTGTACCGAGTACCAGCGTTCGGTTCACTTCGTGTGAGCACCGAGCTGGCCGAGGTCACCCACTCACCGGTGTTTATTATTTTTCTATACTTCACTCGTACTTCGGCCGAATCTCTTTGAAGTAACCCTCAGATAGCGAAATATTTACGTTTTCTACTCATCGGTTAAAAATAACTGTAAGTCTGTCGACTACCCATTACTTATTAGTAAGTAGCGTAACGAACATAAAATTGAACAGATAACATAAATTTGGATAAGCATAACGCAATAAAATCTCGTGCACGATATTTTCAGGGTTTCATAGTTTATTTTGAGCGAAAGCAGGATTAGTTGTGAGTTGGTATTATACAAGAGATTATCTAAACGAACACGAACAGATCACTAACCACACACAACTGACCTAGTGAACGTAATGAGACACGATAAAACATAAAGTAGACCGTTTCTAGGGCCCTATTTTTGAATCACTCGCTTCGAAATGGCGAGTGATTTTCATTCGACAACTAGTTTTTTTCTATGACTTTTAATTCATCTTCGAACGAAAATCACTCTCCATCTTGAAGCGAGTGATTCAAAAATAGAGCTCCTAGTCGCCTTCTGACCTATTCTGATATGAAATGATTAATTGAAGATATATTCCCATCAGTTGCGTTATCACCGAGCCTACTTGCTTAGGTATTTTATAAATGTTTGCATATACTCTGGCTGGCATGGCTCTTTAAATAAGCTAGGGAACTCAATAATTGAAATTGAATTATTTTCTGCCAAGAGAAAATTAAAAGTATGGAGTTGAGTTGTGTACCTAATGTTTATCAAATTGTTAATTGGATGAAGTTCCTGAGTCATTGGGTAAAATTTGATAGAAATCAAATGACTCAGGAACTCAGGAATAATTTGTGTGGGGACTAGAAATTGATTGAAAAAAATACGACTTACACCGTTTTTATAGACAGAATAAGCAACCTGAAAAATCCTTTTTCCCTTTTTAAATACAACACAATTTTCATTATACTATTAGCATTAATTTATTTACAAGAATAATTAGATTCTAATCATGGCCCAGAATATTATCATAACATGCTAATAATCACGAGACTGCAATTAAAGTTGGTTTGAATACGATTTAAACCATTAGTGTTAAATGCGACGAACATCGTAATAATAAATCATCTCACTTAAAAATGCTACGATGAACGAGCGACTACGAAATGATTCATGGTGGTGACATTTTCTTTGTTCATAATTGAATTTCGTAGCAGTATCATTGTAGAGCACAGTTGTAGCAGTCTTTTGTTTCTTTATTTCATATTGTAACAGAAAGGATACAAGTTAAATGTGATTTATCTTCGGACTTTTATACGTGATATGTATTCGCTTCGGTAGGTATTCGCCTGCTTTAGGTAGGTAATTTTTCAAATATGTATGTAATTACATATGTAATTCTGTTTAAATGAAAACTGATATCTATCACGTATCGCTTCACGTCATCTAGGGGCCGAATCTCGCGGCAATCGAACTTTTTTCGTGTGGTAATTCGATTGTGAGTTGAACCGTTTTACGTAAAAAGTCAAGTAAAATATTTACACGTAAAAAAATATCTCACGAAAAAAATCTAAATACATAGAAATCGTGACCATGAGAAATCAAAAACTATGTTTCCTTCGACAAAGAAAATTTGATCGGTGAATTTTTTCGTAGGTATACGGATTGCACGAGAATTGCCAGCCCCCATCATCATGGGGTTCTGAAACTGGCATATACGGCCAGTGTAGTATACTCTTTTGATAATATGCTAATGCGAACTTTTATTTACTAACCCACATTGAATTCCTCATAGCGAGAGCGTTTCTTTAGTCCAAATATACAATCTCTTCCAATATTTTTTATGTAAAAATGATTATACACGCACCTATCCCTAAATCAAGACGTAAGTATGTCAGACGGTAACCATATTCATTTTGCTACCATTCAATATAAATGAGAAGGCCGTGGCAAATAACCTTATTTAGAGGTTATACTATAGCATTCATTAGATTATTATAGGGTATTTGGCCAATTGGTATCAAATTAGAAATTACTTGCTGAAAAGCTTTGATGTTTCGTAGTTTTCTTGAAAATACATTCGCCGCAACACACGACTATTTTGAAGGGACATATACGAGTAGTTTTTTTTTAATAGAGTAACTTGGTTTTTATAAATAAAAACATGGTTGAGTGGTTCAGGCAATCTTCCTCTGGCATTTGACACAGGGTCAACCACCTCTGATAAGTTGATTATTTAGAGTCCAACTTTAGATTGCATGATGAATCGCAAACATCATATAGCGCATTAAAAGTACTTACGACTATTTACTGATAACATGATAATATACGTGCTCTTTTTATTTTCCGGAAAATTAAAACAAGGTTCTGCAAAGTATAAGTAATATATCGCCGAAAGAATTAATTCTAATGGAAGTAAAATTCACGAGTTAGATTGATTTTTTAAAATCAGTTCGTCGTCATTTGCACTCAGTGTTTTTGCGATGTCGCCAGCTTACCCAAATTCATTCATAATATGCTATGTTCCCAACTTTACTACAAAGAAGACCAAAATAAAATTTTAGAAGACTCTTTTTAAGCTACCATTATTTATGTAGTCTGAAGACCCATTCTCGCGGCAATCGAACTTTTTTCGTGTGGTGATTCGATTGCGAGTTTAACAGTTTTACCTACAAAATCAAGTAAAATATCTACAAATAAAAAAACTACCGCACAATCAAAATACATAGAAATCGTTGTATTTCAATATAGATAAATTTTAATGTGCAATAACTCGTACGCGTACTATTTGGCTAAAAATCCCGTGGTCATTTCGGGTGGCCATCACGCCCGCCACTTCCGTTTGATATACTGATAAAGCGACAATCCCGACCAGAAACTAATATCCTCAACGCTTCCTGACGCTTGCGCAATCCGTAGACCTTCAAATGTGCGGCCCCTAAATTGTATTCATATTCATTTTTAGTTATAAGTAGTAAGTGATCAGCTTAGAGATAATAATAGGTAGATATTTTGAAGACAAACAAAATTTTAATATATTTTCATTAAAGAAAATTGTTTGTTTTATACGTTATGAAAAAAAAAATAAGCATCAACTCAATAGTAACTCTACCTAAATATGACTATCACACTAACTTTAAACCTTCTTGTTTTAAATTTAACAGTGTTTGTGAGGCAAAAAGTCGAGGAAGCTGGCTGCGTTAAAAAGGGAAGAAAAAGAAAAATAAACATATTTTTACAGACCGAAAAAGAAGGTTATAGTTAGGGAGGCGAGGTAGCTAAATGGCGTAATTCAACGGCGCCGTCGAGACCTACCAAAATCGAAAGATAAAATAATTTCGAAAAGAAAAGCTCGTATGGTAAAAACATTTTAGCGGTGGGTTTGGCGTGTACGGTTTTTCAAAAATGTAAAAAAAAACAGTTACTTGGGCATTCTCGAGCGCGTCAGATATTCATACTACGTATGCCCCAAGTGCCTCTGATAACAACGGTATACTAATCTGCCGGTTTGCGTGGTGGGGGTAGGCATATAAAGTAGTCAAAAATGCAAAAAAAATAATAATACTCGAGCGCGTCAGATTTTCGGAAGGGGTGTTAAGTAGGCCCCAAGGTAGCTCCCTTTAAAAAAACTGACGATTTTGGCGTGACCATAAGTTACGATGAATTTTTGAAAATGCGAAAAAAAAAAGTTTTTTTGAAATACTCGAGCGCGTCAGATTTTCATAGGGGAGGTTTATCTCGGTATCCTGAAAGCATATTTTCTTAATCTGACAAAAATGTTGGTGGGTTCTCTTAATCTGACCGGAAAGGTTTTTGGTTACTTTTTTTCCTTTCTTCTTTCTTTTTAATAATTCTTCACTTCGTTTTGCTTACGGTACGTCCAAAAAACAATTTGAGGATCAACAGGCTATTGAATGATATACATACATGAAACTGTACATGTTAATAATACTTTTGTATACAGATACGCGTAACTTTTTCCGAGTCCACAAAAATTGTCTAGAAGCTTTAGAAAAAAAAGAGATATAATAAAAGTAACGTAATTTAATCATCGTAATTTCATATAATTTTTTTAACACCCTCAGTTTTCAAGATATACTCAAAAACCGGGAGTTTGAGTTTTTATGATGCTTCAAGTCAAAAAGTTTTAACTTTGGAAAAAAATGTAAAGATACCTTTTTTGTGTAAAATAAAATTACCTTTTTTGTTTATTTAAACATTTTTTTTGAAAAATGTATCGTTCGCGACTTATATGCCGCAACGCGTTTTTCGGAAGACGAAATGGCTCCTCCGCACTCCTGGTCATGCGGAAACCGGCAGATTTTGTATTTTTAGTACGTTTTAGATTATATTCTTCAAAATAAAAAAAATAATAATCGCGCTCGAGAATGCCGGATTAACGTTTTTTTTTTACAAGTTCGCAACCCTATAACTCGGCGGCGTGAAGGACTTATCGTCAGATTAGTTAAATTTAGTCTTAAAACACTAAAATCAACCCCCAATATCTTAATCTGACGCGCTCGAGTATTTCAGACTATCGATTTTTTTTTACTAATCTGATCATCTATCCTAGGCGCGCGTCACTACATATGGAGCTAAATACTTTACAAGGTTGTTCTATTAGGTCCAAGGTATCTCTCATATCTTAAACTGCCACGCTCGAGTATTACCGAAAATTCCCCTATTCGCCTCCCTAACTATTAGTTGGTTGTGCTGCTTACCTACAGTTTTAATAAAATTAAGGTACGTTACTCTACTAGTAACCCTACGCGCTTAAATTCATAGTGTTGCAAATATTTGCCAGATTTAAGCTAAATTTTAGATTAATTAGCCTCCAGGTGGTCTAAGTCATTGCATAATAATAGTTATGATGAGGTATTTTTTTGCTCATGTGTACAAGTTTATAAGTGTTAATTTAAAAATCACAACACTTATTAGAGCTATATTGTGCTTTGATTGTTATCATTGAAAAAAAAAACTTTGACTATTACTTAGGTACGTTAAGTTTCAGCGAAACAATGTAAGGTCGAATGAAATAGGAATTTCATTTCAATCCGATCATCATTACATTGGTTGCATACTGCTTACAAAGATCTCAACACTCAATAAAGACGATACCAAACTAACGTTTCAATTCCAACTTGATTGTAATTAGACTTCATGAATATAAATTTCTATTTCTATGCAAGTGCAGATTAATATGTTGCATAATTAAGTGCGTGTTGGAGACAAAATATGCAAATACGAAATTGTTATCTAAATCCATGCATTTTGATCTTTGGAACGAACGCAGTATCACGGTTTTAGAGCTGTAGATTGAATCTAAAAAAAGTAAAATAATATCAAATGTAAATGGTTCATAAGCTTTTAGGATCAATACCTTCGCAGTTTGTATCAACAATACAATATTGTTTGTTTAAAATATTTTCCGCTGAATCTACAAAAAGTTAAATAATATCAAAGTGTAAAGTGTAAATTAGGTATATAAACTTATAAACCTAACCTGACCTAACGATCCTATAGGATCAATGCTGTTGACAGCAGTTTGTATCATCAATAACAGTTTTGTTTGTTTAAAAAAAATAAGGATAGTCCTATCGATAGGTCGAATCGGTACCTGATATAAAATCTCGATACTTGGCTTACGGTCGGCAACACTACTCGTAAACGGAAGATCAGATGCGTATCGTGCGTAGGATATCATTTGGATTGAAATGTTTATTTGTTA
Organism: Pyrausta purpuralis; assembly: GCA_963924145.1. Taxonomy (NCBI): domain Eukaryota; kingdom Metazoa; phylum Arthropoda; class Insecta; order Lepidoptera; family Crambidae; genus Pyrausta; species Pyrausta purpuralis. Next base: position 8,906,143 of record OZ001649.1, on the reverse strand, counting down.
ATTTACATAGTGGTCGACTGGCGCAGACTGCCCGGGGACAACGTATGCTTTTATTTTATGAAAACTCTATCTATTAGCTCAACCATTCAGATGTCGTTTCAGGAAAAGAAAAAGTAAAGTTCTTTTTAATATTGAGTTAAGTTATTGAATATTAAGTATAAATGTTCTTGCTTTAAAGAAAAACAAAAGATTTTTTTTACTTTTAGTATTACTTTTATTACCTGAAAGCAGTTATAAAATTAAGTCACGTATCGGTGTTATCAAGCTTATAAAAAAATGCTTCAATCACGTACATAATTTGAAGATTAGCTAGTAATCATTTAAAAATCCTGCACATTCCATCCGAACTGCTTGTTTTAACGCGAATAACACTAATCCTTCAAACTATGACAATAATCATGGTTAATTCCTACAAATTGCCTATTTGATCGATTTGAGATTTAATTTCTTAATGATCGGGGTGACCTTTGTTTTTTATTGGCCGTGTTTAGAGAGGTCGGCTAATCGTATGCGTTTAAATGCAACAGCCGCCAGCATGTCAGACTTATCGCTGGGGTATCCTATGTAGTTGTGATAGGTGTGATTTTGCAAGCAAAATATATAGTCTGATGTGCAAGGCATGTACTTAGTAGATGTAATTGTATCTAGGCGAGTAAGTAAGCGATCCTGGGGCACGCGGCGGCGGCAAGGCCGAGTGTGGGTCGCCTGTCGCATTGGCGCCTGCCATAACGTAACAGCACCAGTCGTGGTCACTGAGACAACAAATAAACGGGTCATACGCTCTTTATTAACAACAAACAAGAAAAAAATATAACTAAGACATGCAACATAAAAAAATAACTTTAAATAAAATATCTACCTATTCAGAAACGAAACCATTTCCTTGCGGCAAGGAGGCTATATGATGCTGGTTGCGTTGCGTTCATACGCTTGAGGGCTATAGAAAATAAGCAATCATGATGCAAGGACGAGTCGGATCTTTTTAATCTGGACCGAAAAGCAACCCCTGATAGACATAGCATTTCTAAATCAATAAGAAAGGGGAATAAATTATAATCAAAATCATTAAGTAGTGTCAGAAAGCCGAAAAGACATTAAAATAAGTATGATTTATTCGAAAATAAGAAGTAGAGTACTAACATAATGTTTAATGCGCGCATAGCACTGGAACTTTGACGTTGCCCGACTTTTTATCCGAAGCTAGCCAAATGGAAGACATTTACTTAGTTAATCTGCCAACGCTTTTTCTTGGAAAAATGATTAACATTATCTGGATATGGGCACTGCTCAAGACACTCTCCGTTAACTTCTCTTTGGTGGAGTAATAACAGTTTGTTACTCGGAATTGCTTGTTTATTGTTATGAGATGTTATAACAAGGAAACTGGTGTAACTGTACTACTTTTGTGTCCAAAATTGTTAAGGACAGGAGTCAAAAAACCTAGATACCCAGCAAAAGCCAAAATCTATTTGATTATATTATAATGATTTACGACACAATTCTAACAAAAAAAAAGGCTCATAATTAGGAACTTCACAAAAACAGTGCCTGCTTTTTTATGAACAAAAATATTTTATATTTATATTGTATAAAAATATTTCATTAGTCTTGTAGTCTTGAGTAGCGCGCGCTTAGTATTACTATGCCAAAATTTGGCATACTAATTACATTTCCAGTTTGGAGGTAGAGTCACAGATTAATAAATAGTTACTGTCGAGTGTTCGGTAGGTACGTGCGGACTCTCCGTCTACTATTTGTATTGTGGTAATGCGGTTTGGTCCCCACTAACCACAAAATGAGCAGTTCTTAGCTCCAGCATTTTGCGCGGGGACAGTGCAATGAACCTGTCCGGAGAGACAGCAGGTTTTTTCAGTACCGTACGAACTTCAAGTTTGGTCGCTGAAAGCTATCATTCGACTACATGCTTATCTGCATAGAGTTTAATTTGTATTTGGATATAATACGAACTAAAAAATCAATCAGCAAAAAAAACTAGGTTTATCTGCCAACGACCATCCAAAGTCCTCGTAAAGAACGTGCATCCAAATTAAGCTTGTTTTTTTTTGCATCATAGCAAAACATAATAACAATGTCGATGATGTGTAGCATGTAAAAAATACGCGGTGCTAGAAGAACCGGTGCGACCGCATACCGCGCGCTCTGGCGGCAAGGCTTCGCGGCACCTGCGCGCTCGCGCCCGCGCCCGCTCCCGCTACCACTCCTCTCACCTACTTTCACATTCACACCCGACGCAGCTGACGTGTACCACGACCTCATCAACCACCCCGCACACCAAAAACGACTGAAACAGCCAACATAATCCCCAAACTGGAGACGTTTGTATCTCTCCCAAAGTGGTAGAACACGTTTCTAGATATCCGGGTTTTAAACGCGATTTCAAAAATTACCTTTAAAAGACATTCCTCTATGGTTTAAAAGAAGATAAATCAATGTCATTCTAATAATAATTTATAAGAAACAGCTCGTATCGTAATACTGCGACCGAATGTTTTATAAGCTCGCGATTATCAAGCTTTCTTAACAAGTAATGTGTTCGCTAACTAAACTAAACAACTGAAATTGCTTACTTGCAGATCACAAAATAATCCAAACGTTAGTAATATTCCTAGAACACCCACGTCCAAATAATTCATGAATCAGTATGGTATTACACAGATTTGCGAATTTGTGAGCAATATTCTTAAAATATCGTCACTTATCAACATTGTTTCTGAGTAACCGACTCAAGTGGAGCGCAATATGATCATTACAGGTACTCGACTAAGCAATTTACTTGTAAATATATAAAATACAATTTATGGGATATTAATAGACGGCTGGACCTCGACAAAAATAGCGAGTCGTGTAACATTACTTAATTACGAAGCAAGACTGACGCGTTCCGTCGCGAACGTTAGAAATTACGGGGCATGATTCAATTAAATTGTCACGAAGGGACTCTTGGCCTATTATTAGGCTGCACTGCGTTTTACCGTTTGTTTATTAACACAAAATTTGTTGCATAAACTTCAATTACAGATAATTTATACGTCCATAAATATCCGCCCTGATAGCGCTTTCAATGTACAGTACAAAGATAAAACTTATTTGTATTGCTCCATATACGACTTGATCTAAATACAAAATACAAAAGAAAATACATCCAGTATATCAAACTAAGTATTGCTTGGTAAACTAATAAATATTGAATGTTATGAATGCAAATGGTAACTATAAAACTGAAGCACCACTTAATGCTACCTACCGGAAAATTTATTGTTTCGCTGAACTGTTCTACAAAACGAACTTTTATTTAAATAAAGTCGCAGTGAGATCCAATGTCCTGCTACAAGTTACCCGAGTTGAAACATTACTTGATTTTTTATTGCTTTTGCAAAGAATTACAATAGTACAAAGTAACCATTAGTTAGAGGGTGCAGTGGTATTTGTTTATTTTCAATGTATTATGGAGCTCTAAATGAATGCTCTCAACCAATTTTCACTGGTATAATTTTATAACATTTCGGTCAAGTGCTTTAATTGCACGCCTGACTAGAGTTACTAATTCATTCACAAAAAGTATGTTTGCCAGATAATATAAATGATAGTGATGAATATGTTTGGATTCCATTACAGAGAGGAAAGAGATTGCTCACGAACTTACTGAGTAATTGAGTGATTTGGCCGAGAGTTGTAATCCGCGCTTCGATAAATGACATCGCTCATTTAAGTGAGCGGTGCGCGGAAGCCGCGATGCTATCGACGGCTACTGGCGTTCATAAAAAGGCTAATATTACCCTCGGGTCAACACGACACACCGTACACCTGCCTTTGGAATATACGGCCGTTTTATAAATTAAGCTCACATGCAAATCCACGCACACATCAACCCAAAGTTTTAACTGTCCTATAAAATTGATAAATCATAAAAAATCCATCATCGGGATGGGATCGCAGAGTAGTTTTGTGGCACGCGACAAAAAAGCCCATTAGGTAAGCAAATGTATATTTTAATACAGAATAAGCGATAAATCTCGCGATGGGCTTTCGAATTCCGCGCAAGTCACCCGACGAGGTGAGATCGGCTAGGAAATACCACTAATATACGGTACACTTGCATGCATGCTTCGTGTCGCCGGCTATGCAGCGGACGCGGGCGAATTGAAGAGTCATAGTCGTTATAGAAGTAATGTTAGAAGGAATGCTGGGGATAAATAATGTAACAAAATGAATGTTAAGAACAGTTGCGTAGGATTCCTGGTTGGAGGTTCCGCATTGGCAGTTTTTGCGCTGCGCAGGCGCCGGCGCGCATGCTGCGTCGCAATGCGCTCGCCAGACCACGTCATGATCAGCTATGAACGTAGCAATTTTAATTGGCCATAAACAGACTACTGCATTTTGTTTCAGGTCGTTGTTATACTCTATCAAATACATTTTTTTTATCAGTACAACTTGGCCAGGAAAAGTCCTGTTTTTGGTTTGAAATTATTTATTGAGGTAGAATTACAATAAACAAATCAAGTAAATCAAACAAAGCTCATATATAAACTTAAATTGATTATAATATTTGAAATCTCTATATCTACAAGCATAGCAATCGTAAAATGAAAAACTGGTTATTTTCATGTCGTCGTGTTTAACAATTAGCACATAACCATGAGTTACAACACATAGTTATCTGCGTTTAAGTATGCATTATAAGTGCCAATCCTCGTTAAGGCTACTTTAATATTTACTACTAAACGACTTATTTTGATAACCAATTAACGCGTCTAGAAAAGGAAAACGAGGTATCGAATTGGAAAATGTATCAATATTTGCTTTACAAGACATGTTGGGAAAATGGAATGAAACACGCTACTAGAGTAGGTACCATAATAGTGCAAGTACTTTGAGTAAACTCATATCGCAAAGACAAATTCAATACTTGTCAAGATTAAAAGGGTTTAGGACTTTCTACATTACACGCGTTTTGAGCCCGCGTGGTGGAGTATGGCTCAAACTACCTCATAGTTGAGGTAAGGCCTTTCCCCAGCAGTGGGACGTTACAGGCTAACTTTACACGCAAAAGATACTTAATGGTTACTCCTACCTAGAGACTTCGGCACTGTATATTTTAGTGTTAAAACTCAACAAGCCTGTCATGCGTATCGCAATACCGCAATTTATAAAATGGTATGTGGTTGTTAACTTAAATTATTTTTAGAACTTGGTTAGAGGCTATTCGGACGTAAATGGAAACATCATCACCTCGTCGTATTTGCCTATTTCACACCTCGAGTCCACGCATTGATTACTAGTAGAACCTATAAAATTTCAATAAACCGACCGGTTGCTTGCCAAAGGTGTGATAAAAGTTTTGAAGTAAAGGTTCACAATCGCTATTTGTAGTCTTTGGGTTTCTGAATATTACGTAAATACCTAGTTTGCTATTAGAACAATAAACTAAAATAATGTTTTGAGGTAAATAAAGTTATATTGTTTAACTCGTACTAAGAGAAAATGTATATGACATTGTTTTTAAAATTACTAGCATCCTGATAGCTGGAACCCTATCTATCGACTTTGTTTGTAATGAGTTTTTAAAAAGTGGTTGAACATGAAGCGGAGCCATCAGGATATTCTTACAACCTGTACATTGTACAATATATGTACAATGTACAGGTTGTAAATTCAATTAAGCACCTTTCATGAACGCTTAAATCAGCTGTCGATTCCGAGATTCCTGCGAGTTGCACAACCGTTTAGTTGTTAAAGCGGTTACACTCTACCAAGTATCAAGTATCCGTCGTCAATCCGTCAAAAAAACCGTAACTTGAAATGTCTTGGTGTTTTTAAGTTTTAACCGTTAACTTTAACTTCCAATAGTCCAACAACTTTCGGTCGTAAGAAGCACCGTGGCTAATAAAATGCCCTATTCAAATGACATAATTAGACTTACTTAAAAATAACTATAACTTATGAATCTCGTATTCTGTATATTAACTGCAGCTAATAATTATTTTTCTTTTACGATAACTTTATGACCATGGTATTATAGCTTATAGTTTTCACCAACATCAAAATGCCTACCGCTACAGACAAAAGTTTATACATATTTCAGCCAGAAACAGATTCATATTAACGTATACGGTACCCAACGGAACGAGTAGTCTCTTCCACTTTATAGTTACGAGATACAACGAATTTGTAACTGACCTATGTTAACAAGGAACTATCTTATCTTATCTTACAACCAGCATACCTTGCAAATACAGCGGAAACAGCTGCTGAAGTCTTGCTCCAGCCGGGAGTCCTGTAGACGGACGGCCTCGCCCTCGTTGGAGCACGGCGCACGCTGGCCCTCTGTTGAATAATAAAACTAGTTAATTTTGACAGTGAGCTGTTATTATTATATAGAAACGATATGCCAAACAAAAAAATTGCGCAACTTGATGTTAAGATTTTGACTCTAACTGTCAACAGACTGACATATTACTCGAAATTTTAATGTTCATTTTGAAACCGCAGAAGTGACACAAGCCTGTTGTACTAGCTAGCTGTGTTAGCTAATAAGCAAATCTTATCACGCCGCGCTTTTTTCGTATTCAGGGCGCGGAAATCTTAAAAATAAGAACAATAACCAATATTTATTAATCTGATAACTTATAACAAATATATTTCTACACATTTCGTCAATGGTGAGTCCTGTTTGGGGATAAAACCTTTGATCAATGTTTTGCCATTATTTTTAAGAGCGGATCACATACCAAAGGCGTCACCGAGGCGTTATTTAGTTCACCAACCTTTGATACATACTTTTCCATTCCGTACGATTCACTATTTGACGACCCGTCTAGTGTAGTGGTCGAGAAATCGCCTACTACGTAGCGGGTTGCGGGTTCGATCCCCGCACAATACACACATATTTGTGCATGAACGTGTCTGTTTGTATTGGTCTGGGTGTTTTCTATGTATATCTTGTATGTATTTACAAACAAAAAGTATTTAAGTATTATATCCGTTGTCTGGCACCCATAACACAAGCTTTGAGTAGCTAACTTTGGGACTAAATGGCGATGTGTGGGAATGTCCAAAGTATATTTATTTTTATAATCTATGTTTTTCATACAAAATAAAAAAAATGTTTTGATTTGGTTAATATTTTATTTCTTTGTCGATGATAAGTAAAGCCACTATCTTTATTGTTCCTATGGGTTTTATTTTTACACGTTTTTATGTCAAACCTATTATACATACAAATTTCCACGCTGGCGACGCTACGAACGAGTGAGTTCCAAATCCTTTACTGTTACATCGTTTGAAGTGTGATGATGACAATGTGTAATCTCAATAAGTTCTCTGACTATAGATTACAAAGTTTACAATTGTAATAAAATTCCCATTATTGGTCAGTCATAATCATAACATGACCTTAGATAAATTTTCTCTTTGTTTGTACTAAAAGCGCATCGTTGCACTGCGCACTGCACTGTGCACTCAGGTGGTGTCTAGCCTCGCAAGCAGTGCGGAGGAGTTTGCGGTTTGTGCAATACGCGTGGGAACGCTTTCTGCCCTATATAACGCGGCAATGCACCGAACTCGAGAGATATCGTATAAATTGAACTTTATAAATTGAACTTGCAAAAAGCAAATGTGTCAGGCAAGGAATTAAACCAAGCGTCTAACGCTAGCCGGGCGCCGATACCGATTTTTAGTCATCAATGTTGCGTTATGCGAATATGTTGTACAAGATTTTAAACTTTCTATGTCATGTCTAATTTTTATTAATAAGCTGTAACTTAAATAATTCTATGTTTAAAATTATTATAAATTCTAGTATTGACTCTAATTATTGTACGTATTGAAGGCAGGTGAAGTGATTCAGTTAATGTAAGCTTAATTAAGATTTGCTAAATGTACATACCTATAACTATACAATAAATAATTGATTGATTGATTGATTGTTGTGAGATTACACTCTCAAGAGATATCGGCTATACTTTGCACGCACTGCACTAAGGCTAAGATATCATATACCCGATAGTGATCACTATGCCGCTTTACGTCACGATACGTAATGATAAGCGGCTGTTGACTGTTGTTACAACTGATTAATTGATCAGCTGATCGACTAAAGGTGTTCGTCTCATATTGCTAGGTTATCACATGTTGCTCAATTAATGCAGTTTTTAAGAATAAAAATGCTATAAATAAATTTGCGCCAGACAGCACAAAAATTGACGTGATTTTGAAGTATGGATCCTTGTGTTACGAATACCAGTCAACGATTATCCGGCCGTCTCCTATAAATACTTAAATACTAAATAAACATCCAATATTTAGGTACAAATATTCGTGCTCATTACACAAACATTTGCCCCTTGCGGGATTCGAACCCGCGACGGCGGCATAATAGTCAGGAGCGCTAACCAACACACCAAACGCGTCGACAATGGTCGTCAATCATCATAAGGATATCATAAGGACCTTAAAAAGGATCAATAGTCACAATTTCTGTAGGTGTTGACGGATAATCATAAGATTTTAGACTAACAGAACAGCTAAGGTATGCGAGTATCGGCAAGTCATCGGCAATCCTGAAAAAATAACGGAACATCTATCTGTAGATCCGCATCTTATGTAAATAAAGACGCTGACATTTGATACAATAGAAAAGACAATTCAACATTTTATTGTGGAGTTTCCCCCTGCTAGGATTTCAACTTCAGAATCAGATGATCGGTTCGAGTCGCGACTAGCGCCATCGGCGATCCGCATTATTACCTTGATTTAGATCTACAGATCCGCATTCTTATTAAGTACCTAACAATCTTTGGCGCCGTCGCGGTCGCAGTGTCCTGCGCAAACATTTTGGTAATTAATGTGTGTTCATCTGCGGAATGCTTTACGAGAACATTCCTAGCGTGTTTGCTTAACATATCACTAATATTTGACCTGTCCATGTTTTGACTAGTCGCCTCGACGCGGACTGGCCATTTTCGTTCGAACATATACACGTGTATGTGTTGATTCAAATCATGAGATGTATGAAATAGGAATCTGTACTTTTCAAGTAAGTAAAGTCCGAATGAACACTGTGAATAGGATTAACAAATTCATGCGTTTGGGTCGTATTTTTTGAGATAGATTCGCGTATTTTGGATGAGATGGAATAGCTGGTACAATAAATTAACAAAATTATACCATATTATTATTATGTTGTGTCTTTTCCTTTCTCGGGATCATGGGGTCTCGGACCTTTGGAAGGCGTTCATGGGGCCGACCGAAGCCAACACGCAGAGGCCTTTAAGACAACATTAATCTAAAACCTGTGTGACACAAACAGACGATTATCCCTGTATGCACTATACAAGTGCACCCAAGGACAACCCCCGGTTTGTGTAGGGCTATTGCAAGATATGGACAAAAAGATACTGAGTTATGGGTGTGGGTGTTAGGTGGACCGGGTAACTGACTTATTATTATTAATTATTATTTAATTATTACCCTTATTATTTATACTGTGAATTCCATGGACTTGTTCCTTATTATTTGAAGATCAGCAGTATAACAATTTGCTTCCTTTTATGTGCGTATTTCTTTTAAAAGCGGCGGTCAACAACGTATTTACATTTCACAATAGCTATCTCATAGCAACCAGCAACGTTTTCAAGGCAAACGAATTTATAAATATTATCTGAATTGTAAATGAACAAATTAGATAGGTAATTCATATTGTTGGAGATTTAAATTATCTCGACTAATAAAAATGGCTTTCGAGGAACACGACATTCCTATTAAATTAATCAAGATTCTATACTGTGAGTGGATTGCTAATTATTATTAGTTGGCTACAATGATTTGTGTGATCGAATGCCTGTCACGCGCGGCCTCGCGCAGATGAGTGAAGATAAAGATTGGTAGATAACCAATGACTGCTGTATCAATGTCAACACCATGCTATTTGACCCTTGAAATTTGACACTGAAGTGTAAAATCCTCGTGATTGGTCGTCTATGTCATTGATATGTTAGTTCAAATAAACACGCCGACCGTCCGCGAAAAAATCAAAAAACTCAACTTTTTAAACGTTAACTAATTTGTCGTTCAATACTGCAACTGTCTAGACGGCGATTGTCACGTTAATCGAACTTTTTCCGAGTGGTAATTTGACTGCGAGTTTAACTGTTTTACCAAAAAAAACAAGTGATATATCCACACGTACGAAAATTAACGCACGGACGAAATTGTAGTACCTACATAGATATGAACCTAAAAATCAAAAACTATGTTGTCTTCGGCAGAGAAATTAGATCGGTGAACTTTTTTCGTATACGTATCTGTGAAACAGTCGACAAAGTTAATGCAATGTATCTCATTTATGAACCAATGTATTTCTATAGAACGATTAAGTTAATAAAAAAAAACTATTACTTAGGATAGAGCAGGATAAAACATTTTTGAATTTAAGGGGAGTGACAGAACCCTAAAAGCGAATGTAAACACGTTATGCAAACTTATTATAACTCTGTGGACATCGATCCTCAGACTTCATGATTCTCAAAATTAACATCAATCACGATCGATGAACCTCCAAGTAATATTCCATTAACCGCTAAATGATATTATTCCAGCAAGTGACGAGATATTATGCAAATAACGAAATATACGGTACTTTAGACACTTTACACTCAGTTCGATCGCGGCGCGTGTATTAAAGGCGTACGCGGAACGTTCGTAAAGTTGTTGTAAGCTCGGTGTTTATCGGTCATTTCGTTAATGACAGCTAGATGAGGATAATTTTTCGAAAGTTGCTCCCGTATTAAGGCTCAATCTTGGCCGCCGGGCTAAGCCTATCTCCACGACCGTCAATCTACTCATAAAATATTGCTACACAAATAACTTTATGTCTTCATTTTCATCCGAATTCAACATTTATTATCTTTTGCTCAACATCCTCGATCTGTCAGAACGTACAAACTTCGAAATTGAGTATCGATTCTTATATTTTGGGAAATTGCTTTCGTTAAGATTAATGTCAGAGCATCCTTTTGCATTTTGTTTATCTAAAGTAAGCAGATTTATCGTAATGTTCCATACAAATTATTAAGATAAGTTCTCCACGAGACAGTATCTTAGGAAATACCGAATGCCAACAGCCACGCATTGTACCGTTATATTACGATGCGGACATATTGGACAAGCTTACTGGCTGCATATCTTGTATCCGATATGGAGATTTGATTTCAACATTTCCATACTGTCTTTTAAATGAGGTGCACAAACTAGACATGCAGTTAGACACTGATAAGGATAAAAAAAACTGTAGGGTTGAAAATATTGTGAATTTTTATGAAATCTTGTTGAAAGCTTTAAATATTTTTACATATAAAAACTGAAATGAAATAACTTTCACGAGTCATTGTTTAAGACAAACTCGACAATCGGTACAATTTTGATAAGACCTCACCAACCCTAATGCAAAAGGCATTGTACATCTTACATTTAAGACAAACTCGACAATCGGTACAATTTTGATAAGACCTCACCAACCCTAATGCAAAAGGCATTGTACATCTTACAAATGACGACAAAACATTTATCGACACAGAGTCGCCTCTACAAGCGAGCAGCGAGGAACCGGATGGCAGTCCGTTTCGCAACAGAAGACTGTCTCTTCTGAACACACTTGTGTAACCGGTAACTTCGGAGCTGCCAGCATTGTCATATACTGCATGTGAAACTTACAGGATAATGACAATACGCCTCTCGCGACGAGCGTCTGTGACAGCCGTGAATGAGTAAAATCATCGCGGGGTGATTGATTTTCCTTGTATTTATCCGTATTTTACAACACACGCGTAGGCACTGTTATAAAAGTACATATGCACATTACTCAGTTCATTCAGTGAGGAATTAGCTACGCTATTGTTCAATAATCACAAATAAGCTTCTGACTGGGTATGCATAACCACGTCTGAACATTTGAATAAGTTTGTTAGTAAAGTCATAAAACAATTCCATTTATGACTATAGCGCCGCCGGCGCCTGCGCTGACATAACCTGCTGTAGAAATATTATCTTTGTAAAATGACTGAATTATTGTGGATGAGCAAAATATTTAGATATCAACTATGACCTGTACAATTGTGAATTAATGCAGTTTAAATTATTATGTGCCATTTTCATTACGATGTCTCTGAGCGTGTACAACTGTCATACACATTTGTCTTTTTTTTCTCAGAGATTTCAACCAACACTATTATTATAATATATCATGAATTGGTATGTAAAATCTAAATTAAGGTTTGCGCAATCTTGATGACTCTACATATAAAGAAAAAAAATAACTTTTGCACCTCTATCACTTCCTTCGCGCCGCCAGCATTTTCTCTGTATAGACCTATGGATTACTGGTAAAGAATACTTTCAGCATTAAGTCCGCCATATGTTCCTTTTGTTTTTGAATGAAGTGTTTTAAAATAAAAAACGATCACAACGACACATAAACACTCATCGAAAATCAAATGCAATTTTCCTTATTTACTGTTTTGTTTTGATAAATAAAATACTTGGAATTACCTTACTTACGGGACATTTTACATGCTAAGTGTAGCTTACGTCACCGATAAGTTATCATAATGGAATATGTCTCACCCTATTTAACCGTCTTCAAAAAGGAGGAGGTTATCAATTTGACTGTATGTTTTTGTGGCGTTGTGACTTTATAATTATTTTCAACCACCTAGAGTTTATACCTTCTTGTAAGTCCCATTGATGCCAAGTCGAGATCTAATGATGGGATTTTGGTGCAATCAAGGGAAGCCCTCAAATTTTAAAGGCACGTTTTTGTACTCTTACGTTTCTGGAATCTTCTCTCACTCTCCTCTCTATTATCTCTCACGTTTTTGGAATCTTAATGTTGACATTTTGTTACGTCTGACAGTCAACATCGAGTGACTGAGCTGATGGTGGAACTTCTCAACGCTTAGGTTCATATATTCAGTGATTATAATTACAGAAGTAATGATAGGTAATTTGTAGCTTTTTAAAGAACTGAGTCGTAAGGCGGCAACCTCCGTTCACCTATAATTACTAAAAATTAACAAATAAGACGGTCAGAGACTAAAATGGATCCTCATTTAGAGGGTCAAGAGATTATTTAAGAATTTTTAGTGCTAAGGTTAGGTTAGGTTTTTACTAAGTTTCATTTGTGCAATGCTAATAGTTTCAGAATAAAATGGCTGTGACATACGGACGGACAGACAGACAGACAGTCTTGACGAAATTATAAGGGTTCTGTTTTCGCGATTCGGCTACGTAACCCTAAAAAGGAGAAGGTGGTATGTATACTCAGTAATGACGTCAGTAGAAGACACGATGTTTTCGGCGAGAACAGCGGCAAGCAGTGGCAAATAGAAGCCGGCGCGCGACGTTACATGGAGGCCCCAACATACTCGCTACAACGTCACTCTTTAAAAAGAATATTTAAATAAAGGAGAAGGTGGTATACTCACTGATGACGTCAGTAGAAGACACGATGTTGTCGGCGAGAACGGCGGCAAGCACAAGCAAGCAGGCGGCGGCGCGGGCGCTACGTGGCGGCAACCGCATGGTCGCTACTCGCGCCGCCTGCCGCCTCGCCACCGTCGCATCACACCCTAGCGCCACGCCACTCGTGCGCAACACCTGCAACAAATAAGAAGAAATTGTGAACATGAGCTTGTTATACATATAGCCAAATGTCCACCAATACTAGTGATATATGCTAAAGAAATAATCGGCAGCCTATCATACCGATTCCAAGGCGTAAAATCCGAAGATCCGTACATAAGAACAGTGTGTGTTACACACACACGCTCGCACGCACGCACGCACGCACGCACGCACGCACATTGCACATTTACTAACATGCAACTCTGTGAATATTGTAAACAATGTTTTTATAACTTTAAAAATAATATCAGTAAATAAAATTCATTATCTTATTTAAAAATGAATTATTCTGTTTAAAAGGAATGTCAAGATTGTTTACAATTATCGACAAGCTAAGAAGTACAGATTTTTATGTTTGTTGTACTGTCTCTATGCAACCAATCTATATTATTTTCTTGATATAATAATTTGTACTTACACACATTGTAAAACAATTTTCTAGCCCAAATAAATAGGAAAAAAAGTATAATTCGCCATTATTATATTTTTGCACCATCAGTCACTCACACCACCATAGGTAATGGGTTAGTCATAATCATAACAAAACCTACTGTCTATAAACTGACAGCAAAACCTAATGTCCATTTGGCGCCTTCTCGCTTCTTATCTGCGTTTCAATTCATAAAGTGGTTAACATTTTTGGAGTGCTTACAACAGGAATAACCCAACCTTGTATGATGTTCGACGTATGTCTGTGACGTAACGGAGTCAACGCACGAATTATCAGTGGTTATTTATTTCATTAGACGGTGACGATACGAGTGCGGAATAAGTGTAATCGATAACGCAGGATGTTGATGCAAAGGAAGTTTAAAGTTTACAAGAGAGCATATTCTACATCTTGATTGTTGAATGCATGAGGCTACAAAATAGATCGCAGGATCAAACTGGATACAGACCGCTAGTGATCGGTCGCTGTGGAAAGCCGTAGGGGAGGCCTATGTTCAGCAGTGGACGTCCTTTGGCTGAGAATGATGATGATGAGGCTATATCCAGATGTTCCACGCAGTCATCAAGTAATTACTATATATTCAGACCTTCGATAAACAAATTCTAGTTACGTTATCAGCGGGTTTTAAGTTTACAGGGAAACTTCAATAACATATGTACTCCTATAATTAAGCAGGATATTTAACGGGATTTTTAGCAAGTAGAGTCTGATTCTAAACCAGTTAATTTTAGTATATTCACGCTTAATAAATGAAACTTACACTTTTGCACACTACTATTTCTTAAATATCATCATCATAATTTTTCATAGATGTAAAGAGACGATGCAGCTGCAAGTCAGTCGGGATGCAGAAAAAATCATTCATCGATTTTTTTGTCATTATTTCTTTAAAAAAAAAAAACCCACATATTAACCATTTAATTTATTTATACAGGTGAACTTAACGCTATATGGCATTCTCTACCAGTCATACCTTTGAGTAACTATTTGGTATGTAAACCCTATACACTTAACCTAGATAACGCAAATGTCTTCAGTGCAACGGTATCTACCAGTTTCTATCTGGCTTACTTTATCATAATCTAGTAACAATTAGTCATTGCTGCGCTTCTACGATCTACTCTGTTTACCTACTGAAGTACAAAGTATAGTTTCTACACATTTAGTAATATAGATATAAATTAACAGTCGATTCTTTAAAAGATATTCTAACTGGAGAAAATAAATCTTCACTACCGGGAACTACATAAAATTGTATGTTATTGTTTTAAACAGCAATAAATTGGATTTACGATATCAACTGTAAGTAAAATAAACACTTTATTACCACAGAGTGTATTAGTAAAATATCAATATAAAATACAAATTCAATCAACTCGCAATTTATTTATTTTAAAACACGTTACAAAAGTAGATACATTTTAAAATTAATTTATTAAAACCTTCGATAAACAAATTCTGGTAACGTTATCAGCGGGTTTCAAGTGTAGTAGTACAGGGAAACGTCAATAACATAGCAGGATACTTTTTCAAGCATGTTTCTCGGATCATGGGACACAATTAATTATTCGAAACTAATCAGCGCATTAACGACCCTGAACATTTGCACGGTCAACGGCACAAATCGGTATCCTTTATTTATTTTAAATTGAAATACTTAACGCTAAAAGGATACCGAGCATAGGAACCGAGTGAGTGATACCAGAAAATTATTACGATCGGTTCCACAGTTGATAGAATACCGAACTGACGTCCTTAGCGCATTTTTTTACTACATACCGAGGGATCGTCGACCTCGGACTCGGATATATAGCATTTATTCATTAATAATAACAGAGTGGAGCAAAAAATGGTTCATATTATGTGAGTTTATAGGACATGAGCAGTGCCCGCACTAAAGAACTCTATTATTATTAAAATATTCATTATAAGGAAGACACGTGTAAAAATAAAATATCTTCTAAAGTTTTTTATTTCTACATTTGAAAAAAGTTCTGAAATTAAATTTAGGAATTTATTGATGATTTCCTACCTTTCAAAACTTTTTATGACATGTTTGTTGCATCATGGCAGAACGTAAAAAAATACTAAAACATTGTAGTAACAACTAGAGCTCTTTTTTGAGTGAGTTTTGTTTGAAAATAAATAAAAAGTCAACTTAAATCACGCGTTATAGACACGATTAGTTTGAAAAAAGAGTTTTCTTTTGTAAAACACTGCCGTGGGATTTCTAAAAAAATCATAAAAAAATAGCACATTAATCGAAGAAAATCACGCGCTATATCGACACGAATGATTCAAAAATAGGGTTCCTGGATTGAGTACTAAACCTACATCTTCGCTTGTCATTATAATAGCCGTGGCGAGTGTGTTTTAACAGTTAGGTAAATAAAACAACATGCACATTCCATATCACGCTAGTTCCGGTTTCAGATCCTCCTCAGTAATTCGTTCAGCACACTCACTACAAAAAATATGAATAAAAACGTAATTGAGAAGCTTTTATTCTTTTTGCTGTCAAGCCCGCTCACAGTATTATAGTCTCGTAGAAGGTAATAAATTAATTTATTAGTGATTATAATTAAAATGAACCGGTATAAACTAGCTTGAATCGTACGTTGGAGATCCGTCCTTCGTGACTGATTGGTGTCATTTAAGCCGTTTTTAACATTATTAAGCCTAAAGAATTTTTCAAAACATTTTATCGTCATATTCATCGCGTATAACCAATGCATAGTCTACTGTGAGACAAACCAAATTGTGTAAAGCAATCGTATTCAGTTCATTAAACACTTAAGTTAACTTTATTTAACTTGGCGTTTATTTAAACCACGTCTTCTTTGACCTTTTAGTATTTTGATTACAACCGACCAAAAATAGTGACATATTTTAGTGACACGTCATAATTGTGGCTGAAGTACTAAGAGTAAACAAATTTTTAAGGAGTGGCACCCAAACCGAAGATAAGACGTGGTAGCCGTCTCTCTGCTACCAGTATTGTTTCGTTTTTTGTCAAACACATCAATGGGCTCATTGTTAATCGACAAATATACCAGTTGAACAATAGAAACAATAAAAAATCTATATGGGAACAAAACATTAGTAGAGTCACGAAGGTATATCATCGCAATACAATTTGATGACTTCCGACATAAATAAGTGGAGATAAAATAATGTGTGGATAATGCTGGTTGAATGCGAAGTCGTGTGATTCTTTAAAGCGTGTAATTAGTTTGTGATAGGTAGTATAGAAATAACTTACGAAGTAATTTGGTCTTTGACCTCGCTCCGTACGATACAAATAACAGAGTTTTTTGTAAACAGATCAAAGTTATCGGTAACTTTGTATACAGTGTAAGGTGATAAAGTTACTAACCTGCGAAAGAGTCATCTTGAATCCTCGTTAAAGCACTATTCTCTCGAGACGAGCGATTTCGACTGGCGCTAAAAGCACCCATATAATATCCCTCGAACAAAACTCAAATGAGACGCGCAGTGAGCAATCCTGGAAAACCGCACTAAGCATTCAACGGAATGTCTTTAGTTTCATTTATTACCAACATTAACAATGGCAGTGCTTCGGAGAAATTGCATAAGCCACAGATAACATTCTTTATGATGTCGTTATTGCTACTTGGGATAAAGAAAAATGAGCTTTGTCACAATTTTAAGTGTCCGTTGTAGATAAATACTGCTGTTTATAACTATAGATTGCAGATAGTTGCTAACATAGTTGATGCAAAGTTAAATCATATGATTTATACTAAAAATATTTTATTTAAAACACGTTTAATTAAGTTAAAATACTAGAAAACCTCCAAACAAAAAATTACAGCAAAAAAAAGTGATCCACTTTTATATATCCAATTAAAAGTTGCGGGAAATAATTTATACTCTTTCGTACGTGTTAATTCAAAATCTGTTGTATCTATTTGTTGGATCACGCCCATTTCTGGTCATATCAGTACTTTATGGTTAATTACATGGATAATTCATGAACGTGACGTTAATTAGTTATTTCTCTCGACACTTGTAGCATTGTGCGTGCTCCTTTACCGATAAGGAAAACCATTCATTAGGTCCACTTTTTGTTAAACTTTATGTAATGTAAGTAGTGACGAATACACAGTACTGCCTATGTTACTGAGTTTTATTTTTTTAATTAAATATACTTATTCATGTTAGATAAAGCGTATAATTCGAACTTAAAGCTCTGTCAGCTGAATTTCATTACGCTGGTGATAGAAAATGATAAAATTAGTACTACAGATATTTCTTTTCGGGAGAAATGTCATCAAGTACCTAGTAAGATTACTCAGTATAAGCTTAAAGCTCCTAAGTATACAATAGAAGAGACTAATCTGGTGTAATTTTAATGTATTCTAATTTATCATTACTGTTAAGATATAAAGCTTCAACGTAATCCATGAATATGCAACAGCTTATAATCACAGATAAAGTGTTTTAATTGCGATACGTGCGGCGCCTATCAATCG
Organism: Pyrausta purpuralis; assembly: GCA_963924145.1. Taxonomy (NCBI): domain Eukaryota; kingdom Metazoa; phylum Arthropoda; class Insecta; order Lepidoptera; family Crambidae; genus Pyrausta; species Pyrausta purpuralis. The sequence goes on along the minus strand of OZ001649.1, from coordinate 8,887,498 downwards.
TCTCAGAGGATTTCAACACACATAATGTCATGTGCACACCAGTACATTTAGAAAGCAGCTTTTAAAATCAGCCGTAGCGTAGGGCCGCGAACGCGACTATCGAGTGAAGACGGGTGGTTTGTAGGGCTGCCTTCTAGCCTTTTTTCTGCAAAACAGCACTCACCCATCAATTTAGGAACGAGCTTGCTTTTGCTCATACTCGTGGCAATGACCGGCACGGCAAAGGAGACGAGTCCATTCGAATAACAGTTCCAACAAACTGTTTTCTAGTAACCATTTTAATGTTGTGTACCTAACTCATACCTAACAATTGTAATGCAATATAAATAAATTAATATTAAATATTGGACACCAATCACGTACATTGCTCTGATGATCCCAAAGTAAGTAGCCAGTGCACTAGTGTTATGGAAATGAGACACAACGGTGCTGGTACCACAACATCCAGACCCGAGACAATATAGAAAATTATGATTTCTACATCGACCCGACCGGGAATCGAACCCGGGACCTCGGAGCGGCGACGCCTTGAAACCCAGCGCGGCAGCGCTTAGCCTATTGCTAACTACACCACGGAGGTCGTCATATTTCTAAAACATTCCGTAGCAAACTCGTAGTATTTTCGTAGCAGCCTCGTGATTCCGCCCTAATCTTGGGGTGCCTAAGCTATCCCATAACTGCTACGAACACTACGAGATTGCTACATGAATTAGTATTTGAAAACTTTCAAATGTATATTAATCTGTCCGATGCGCAAGTGTTAATTATCAATCCAATTACGTTTTTCGTATCCTAACCAATTTTAGTGTAGAATCCTTACTATTGAATGCTTCAAAGATTATCGTAATAACAGATTTCGTTTCGTTGTGTTGTCCTTGTTCCGTAACTTCAATAATTAGGTGAGACGGCAATCCGAACAGGCCACGGGCTGTATGTGCATTTCGGAATAATGAGGAGTTACCATAGCTAACTTATCGAAATAAAACACTATTTTACGGATTTACTTTTCGCGAATTTGTTAAATTTTATCCCGACGTTTCGAAGACTTTACAGCGTTCGTAGTCACGGGTAGACAGTCTATCCGTCTATCCTGGAAATAAAAATCGTCTAAAATAGTATTATATTTCGATGAGTAATATTCGCGTAAACTTCAGAAACAAGTACATAAATAAATTGCTTACTCTTGAGCTTTCATATTATTTATGTATTTTCAATAAAATAAAATAAAATACTCTGTGACAGAAGTCTGGTACGTAGTTAGAAGTCTACTTTGGCTTATAACATCGTCAACAATGTACCAACGTCATCAAGTTGATAGCCCTAGCTCAGCGGGCGTCACCTACTTTCACGCAGGCGCGGGCGCAGCGTACGCTCGGAGGCTGCGCGGCAAGGTCGCCGTGAGGCAAACCACTCTTCGACAGAATTTCTTCGCCGCCGAAACGCGCATACCAGTGCGAGAACTGAGAACGCGACCGCAATAAAAACGCTCAGATATATTTCACGCGTACACAATATTATCTCGACGCTCTCGGCTCCGATTACTTAATGCTCCGGATAACTGTACCGTGGATCGAACAAGATCAGGTTTTTCTTGAGTTCGATGATCGTTTCGGGCTAAACCCCTTTGGGGTGCCAACGTGGATTTACTCCTTGGGATCACAAAAACAAGCCACCACTCTGAGAGCTGCAGGACTGTCAAAAATAATAATTTGACAGTAATTCTAAAAGAAGCCATCAAATCACTTACAAGGCCAAATATCTACTCGTATTTGTTATGTAATACGGACTTATTGAACAAATTTTTTGGTATTAAAATACTTCTAAGTTTGCCGAAAACTAGATGCGAGAAGGGATTTGTGCATTCTGGTTATCATCTTGTCCTATAAGACCCTAATCAAAAAATTAAAGGCATAATAAGCTTCTTCATGGTTATGGTAACATTGTGATGCTAACTTAATCATAAACCGTGACATTATTTAACAAACTTAACAATTTAAAGTCAAATAGAATTCCAATGTTTCAACAGTCCGTTTTCTTTCATTCCATTTTCATAATTGCTATTATAATAGCAATTATGTACTTGAATAAGACTCGAACTACTTACATAATACCACCACCTATAAACCTAACTGCGAGTTGCTAATCTAGAATTCAGATTTTCGATATAATTAGCAATTTCCCGCCACTGTATTTAATCTGATTGATTTCCCAATAAGACCAACACTTTAAAAATGTTGATAGACCTGCACAGAAATGCGACTTATTACTGTTCCGTGTTATTTATTCAAATTACACAGTTTTCTCTTAATAAGCACATATACAAGCTGTGGTACTGGTTGGGGTTACAACATCATAGCTACTGACTCCAAGCCTGGATTAATGTACGGACATTTATCTTGAACAAATATTGGAGGTGAATCTGTGATTATATCTTTTGTTTGAGGTGCTAATATCACTTTGGGTCGTATAAGCGTGAGAATGGGTATTTCCATTGAATTAACTCTATGGCAATAAGTATCTTTAACAACGCAAATCAACACTTCATTAAATACTTTTGTTGTTTATGAACTAAAAAGATTCACATGGGTATGAATGAATACTAAATTACAAACAGAGAGACATAAACACATAATTAAAGCTAACAAATAAGTAGGTACTATAATTATTTAGTTCATAATGTGAATTTTATAACTCTTCCATAATAGGTAACATTTATATCGCAAATCTTGGTAGTCCTACGTACATAATGACCTAAAACGTAGAACACTGTTTGAAAAAAGCCAGTCATAACAACCATAGAATTATCGTAGACTAAATACAATTCGGCACGGCCGCGCAACAGTGTATTTACGAACCGTTCATAGTTTGTCTTTGACCGAGAGAAAACATTAAGGATTTCATTGTTTAGCAAAAACAATGAGTACCGTTGATTGACGCGTGTGTCTGGGTCTAGCTCAGAGATACTCAAAGTGTATTCCGCGGAACACTGCGGTTCCGCGATAAGGATTCCGCAAGAATTAAGACAAAAAAATCAAAGCGCCTTTCTCTGGCCCACCGTTCTGGCGCTACGTATCATTTTACTATGCCGCCACCGGCCATACCTACTTTCAATATCGTCTATTATTATACTTGTTACTTGTAAGTAATAAGTAAAAGGTACATGGTAGGTACAACTACACTTTTTAAAACTATATAGGGTTTCACGAAGTACCTTTTCCTAAAACGACTTTGTAAATCAATTTATGTAATGTGCAATAAAGAGTTATCTATCTATCTATCTACCTATATCGCTTCGCAAAAAGAGTTCCGTCACTAAAAAAGATTGAGACCCGCTGGTTTAGCTAATCGAATTAACAGTCTTGAACACAGCTTTTCCATTAAGTCGTCTGCAAACATGGAAGGAGTTAGCTTAGCCGTAATAATATACTAATTTTTCCTCAAAGTTTCACCGGCTATATCCAGTTTGGTACTGTTATACCGACTTAGGATTGTCAAGATAGTCCTTATGCATTATTTAAAAACTTTATAGCACAAAATGGTCAAAGATGCAGCAAATGGCTACGTATGTATTTGATTTATTTTTGTAAAAAAAACAGCCCTACTATTTGTATTATTATTTATAAGTTTTCAATATCTAACCAAATAATGTCTCTCCATTTTAATTAATTAGTTCGGTATCTATTGTAGGACTCGAAACTAAATATGATAAGATATGTTTCATCAAGAGGAACAGTCTTTTTTTTTTGTTAAATAATATTATTAGAATGGGTCTTGCAATTATTGCAAGGAGTTGATGAAGAAACAGGCGGGCGGTACTGCAGGTGGGAGTGGCGGGGTGCGTTACGCCACGCCCTTTCACCTGCGACGCCTACACCTCACCTTTTACTTTGCAACTACATTACACAAATTATTACATAGCTTACTAGCTACCTATATATATTTTTTTACCAAACAACACTATAGGCATCAAAGTAGGCACGAAGACAGATCGAAGGTGGCACAGGCGCGGCTTAATGAGTGGAAAACGTCCAGAACAATAGGGTGAGAGATATGAAATGAATTATTAATAGAGTTAATGAGCGCTGCACGGCGAGATAGCGGGGTGAGCGGCTCGACCTCGCGATAGTGCCCACGCAGCCTGTTTGTCGCCAGCCAGCGACACTTTTTACAATCACAACACTATGGCCCCAAATATCAAGGCATAGAGACCATTATACCACAACACGCAAACCGCAGAACACGCTTTTGCACGCGTGAATCCCTACTATCCCCTCAGTGGGCCCAATTCTAGTGATACACCGACTAAAACTAAAGTTGACGTCTTCCAAATGAATGAAAAGAGACGGACTTTAATAATTTAGAGACGTCGAGCTAAAAAGATGTCAGGAGGGCAATTTAGATTTTGTTCGTGCAATATTTTTTTACATGTTGATATTTTACTAGATTTTTTAGATAAAACGGGTAAACTCGCATCTAATTACCACACGAAAAAAGTTCGATTGGCGCGAGAACGAAAACGAACGAGAATTCCTAATTTTTATTGGCAACAGGAAGCCTGTTGCCAATAAAAATTAGGAATCCATAGACAATTTAGAGAGGAACCTTAAGAGGTCGCCACTAAATTGTCAACAAACCACACTAAACCACGCCACAAATTTTATTTTTCCGAAGCAACTGAATGTTTGACGTCTTTTAATCATTGTAGGCTATCTCTTTTTCTTTATTTAGAAGATTTTCAGTTTTAGTCGGTGTGTCACTAGAATCACGCCCAGTGTCGTGCTACAATAGCACGAAATGTAAATACGCTACAAGCAACCAGCATACCTGATTTATAATATTCGGTCTGTAAGCCTCTGGTTAGTCTCACTCAACTCGACGACTGTGAATGTATTATACGTAATTATAAAGCACAGAACTGCAACCGCTGTCAGATTGCAATTTAATATCAGAAACTACGGCGAAATACTTCCTATCATATTAGTAGGTGCTTGTGCGTGTACGTTGGTTTAATGTTTTCTTAGAAAGGGGTAGATATTACGGCAAATTACGCAGTGGACGCGATTGCGTGAGTGAACTTTTTATTATAAACACGCAATGAATGGGACTGTGGTGACTCACCAATAAAAGCAAGGAAGTTTTTTTTTCTTTATTTTATTTATTATCAAGTATTTTTTTTTATATCTAATTATACTTTTGAAAATTTTGGCAACGAAGTTGGAAAACATTCTTATTTTCTTAAATAACCAGGTTTTTGTGTGTGTTTACCACCACTCATTTCTAATAATGAGCCAGTAACAAAAGCATGAATTCATATTTTTATCAGTATCGTAAATAAAGTGTGTCAGACCACATTCAGTACAAAAGAAAGCGTCACAACTATTATTTATTGACGTCAAGGGAAAAATGATAACAGTTACCTCACATTCGCTGTACAAAAACTACTTATTTGTTTATATTATATTTACGTCATGTCAATAACATAAACATACTTAGAAGGTTCATGAAAATCTTAATGCATAGGCCACTAAGTGTCGATTTTGCTAACGTCAAATAAGACTTATCCGTCTGAATGAGAAAAAAACAACCGATTTTAAAATGACATTTACATAAATGATTGCTGACAAATAGGTGACGTATTCAAATTAGGCGTTTTGTGTTATATTCGACGAATATTCCTTATCTGGCGTTGGTAAAATTGACATAACTTACTTATTTAATTATTAAACTTATAAAAGCTTTATTCTAAGTTTTTGTTTAATTTGGCAACGCTTACACAAGTTTCCAGCTAAAACCAGACAAAAGAAAACGCTAGAAAGTCTGACGCCAGCAATAGTTTGATTGAGTTGCTCATTCATTTTATTTAATTACAACTTGAATGAATAGCCCGCGACCCGTATTATCGCAGTTCACAACGAATGGCACACAATCCGTGTTTATAAAGTTGTTCGAGATAAACGCTCAAACCTACGACGATATTGTAATTGCTGTCAGCATGCCTGCCGAGATTGCCAGTTAATTGAATCCAAGTAGGATGAGAATGTTGTAACTATGAAAATTGAGCAAATGATGTTTGACACACACTGTCGCAGCTAGACCCTACCCCGCATTACAGCGATCATTAAAAGACCTATTATTTTTGCCGTATTTATGTAACAATTATACGGAATAGCGATTGATAGTAATAGGCCTCATCAACATTATTTGATAGATTAAAAAGCTTTATTATACTATTAGTAACTCTTTTTGTTTTTCCGAGCATCATTGTTAGTTTAATACTTATATTATGAAATAATAACTTCCTCGTTCATGGTGAACTTGCTGCCGCTAATAAAGGAATCATGCAAAACAATTTGACGTGGTCATTAACAAGTTCCTATTGGTTACATTTCAATCACATTTATTGTCCATTGAGACGAGTCGCGTTCGACACTCATGCATTATTAGTCACATCATATCAAACTGAACACAAAACAAGTGCATTTCCCTTTACTGCGTATCTAATTGAGATCATTTAAGAGGGCAAAAACTCCGTTGCATCAGTTACCAACCTTTCATTTCGTGCATGGTAGTAATGATTACGGGAATATATAGATTTTTAACGCTAGCTACTGGAATCACTTGGTGGCTTGATGCAATAATTTTTATAAGATTCTAGATGTCATTCCGACAACGAAGCACTTTTTGGAAAGTTACAATGATGTGTTTGGAGTTACATGAATGGTATATGACAATTATTTTGGAGCTATTCTATAGTACCCATTGTTCCATCTCTTTCTTATCTAAAAATACATTACATCATTGTTCATATGAGTGAATGACGATATTGGAATGCAATGATAAATCAACGAGTAATTTAGATTATGAAGAAAACAATGTTCCTGATCGGTGTGAGTATCCGATAATTTCAAATTCTTTAGATAAATATGGAAATTGCAATATTCACATAAAGGTATAATGTACGTATATAAACTTGTAAGTGAACAAGTCATGATGATAGTATCTTAGTTACATTTGATTTTGATCACGTGATTTTTAACTAAGATATATATCTTAGCAATAGGTACTAAGATATCATATCATATCATCGGAACATTAAATTGGAAGGAAGATTTACCAAAAGTTTGGAGACGACCTGCCAAGTATAGAGAGACATGGAAACAATTGAAGAAGGCCTATGTCGACTGACAACCTGACCAGGATACCTAGATACGAATTTTTCAAATATGTTTGCTATGTAATTAGATTTTAAAAAAAGTTGTGTTTTATAAGAATGGAAAGTAAGTTAAAAGGAGAATGAAGGTTTTTATTATTATAACAAGTAAATTGAATACTTACTTTTAGAAATGTAGCCACACTGTCTGGGCTAAAATTGACTTTAATTAGTGTCTGGTGCCGATGTTCTTCGTCGCTACTTTCGACAAAAAGGTCGGATTGAATGCTCTTATCTTACAACGTAAAGGTTATCGCAGCATTGCTTTTCATTAATTAAAAGCTTACTCTTTATCACATATTCTAATTGCTGTGACCGGAATGTTTTTGTATACTTTTATTTCAACACTAATAGACATGAAGTATTTAAAAAAAAAAAATATTACTGGTATTTAAATAAATCTCGCCATGGGTCGTTGAGTCACCATTCTAAGAAATAATAAGAACATCCAATCTGTTATATTAAAACAATCTTGAAACTATTCTCGATCGACGACCCGTCTGGTGTAGTGGTCGAGAAATCGCCTACTACGCAGCGGGTGCGGGTTCGAACCCCGCACAATACAAACATTTGTGTGCATGAACATGTCTGTTAGTATTGGTCTGGGTGTTTTCTATGTATATCATGTATGTATTTACAAAAAAAAAGTATTTAAGTATTATATCCGTTGTCTGGCACCCATAACACAAGCTTTGAGAAGCTTACTTTGGGGCTGGATGGCGATGTGTGGGAATGTCCAAAGGATTAATTTATTTATTATTATTCTTACTTGCAATCTCGCAAGCAAAACAATGCTACTCTGTTTCTATCAATTCGCGGTATATCTACCGATGACAGAAAGAATTAACCGTAGGTACATTAACAATCGTTTGAAAAAAGTCTTCTACATCGAAAGTATGAGTAAATAATACGCTCTGAATGATCGATGACTCATACTGCCTTTCGCTGAAAACGATGAGGCATAATATCGTCATAGGGAGACCACTCAACACGGTGATCTATAAAAGTCGTATTTTTTATGGGTATAGCGAATAGCTGGAAACTGGTGACTCCAGAACGAGTCATCCTAGTGGCAGGAATTCCCAAATTAGATATAGTGGATGTTTTAGAAAATTTCTTGGAACAAACCAAAAGACTGGCGATTTTGATATTTTTTAGCTATATGTATATAAAAATATTAGTGAGGTGAGACCACTACTTTACGTAGTAATATTTCTAATCGACTTCAAAAAGGAGGCATTCATTCAACTGTATGTTTCGTTGTGTATATTTTTTCTTCTAAATAGGTATAACTATGCAGCGGGTGACCTGTAATAGGCAGCTATGATTGTTGATTTTAATTGTTGAATGATTGTTTTAATCAATGATTCTACAGAGTAAACGTAGTTGCAGCGTGGGACGTCCACCGACAAGATGGACGGACGACCTTACTAAGAGAAGTAGTAATCTTAAAGTCATAATCCCTAATCAATATATTATCAAAGTAACTAAAATAAATATTTTTGCTTTAATCATGTCGTGGTCTACATTAAAAATATTTTGAACCGCTGAAATTGATAAGAACGAGCACCCACGGCAACTGCAGATAAAAAATATGTTATTATTTTTAACTCCAATAAATCAATTATTTCAATCATCACTGTTACGAACAACCGAACATAATTTCTTATTTATATCAGAAATTAAATCTAAGGACTGAATTTGAATAAAGTCCGAACTAAGTTTATTGTACAATATAATGAAATAAATTAAATTATAGTCTAAACAACTACTACACACTACCTGTTATCCTTATTATTCAATAACTTTAATACCTATCTATAGAACACCTTTCAAATTTGACTTTTACAAAAAATTTTTTTGGAAAAGATAATTTCATTTGTAAATTTTATAGATTTATAGCAGGGAAGGAGTGGGGGTGACACCTTCTGCCGATTTTCTGTAAGAAGCTACAAAGTACTTAGCATAAGTTCTTGCGACATAGTCACTGAACTATTTGTGGAGCTACAAATTGGTAATCTATTCGACATAAACATGTCAACATTAAGACACTAGTATAAAAATAATAAACGAGCCTTTAAAAATTGAGGGTTTTCCTCGATTACACCAAGATCCCATTATCAGATCTCGACTTGGCAACAAAAAAATTCTGTTCAAATCGTTACAAATATATGATATAAGTTAAAATGCACACAAAAAACACATACAGTCAAAAAGATTCTTCTTTGTCGAAGTTAGTAAAAATTTGGTTATAGTTAGTTAGTTTACTTATAGTTTTTAAATAGTCTCCCAATTATTTAGTTTTCTCACTTTTAGGTAGTGCAACTTGCGCTTCGCTTGACTCGACCCCATAATGTAATAGCCCATTTACAGGAGGCTTTTTCATGTCACGAGCTTTTTCAACAAAATACACAAGATGATAGTTTAACGATTAAGAACATCGGATGATAGTCATCCTACACAGGTGTTCTAATAATTAATTAATTTCTATCAATTCAATTTCTCATTTTTGAGACACTCTATTTTTATTTATTTTTATTCGCTATTTTTTAAATTGCAATTTAAGCCCTTTCTTTTCTTATTTTAGAGAGCTTCTACAAAGAAAGTAACAAGTGCCTCTTGTTAATTAAAGAGGCATTGTTTGGCAATTTAATGAAATTCTGAACATACATAACTTTTATGTTCTTTTATTTATTTTAATTGGAATCTTCAGTTTGTTTAATTTATTATATTATTAAAAATCAAGAAGCTTTAAGTTTATTATACCATAAAACAAGTCTCAAAGTTACTATGTGGAAAGTGAGGAAATCGAACGGCATTCAAATATTTGATACGTCAGGTTACAAATACCAGTAAAACTGGTCAAGGTCGCAAGATTCTTGTTGATATTTTTTAGTTCATAGGTAACACTTAAACTTAGATAACATTATAATCATTGCTGCTTCGGGTAACATTATAGGGCTTAAAAGAACAGATAAAATGGAGTCAAGAATGCAATTCTGACAGTTTCTGCGGTAATATTCACTTTCTGAAGACAAACATAAAATGTTGCCGCATTATAAACATCCCTACATTAAGTAGGTACTTATGTATCAGATATTTTTGTACTGACATGTTATTAATAGATTGAATCGCTTTAGCGCATGTTGACATGATACTCACGCGGTTCTTGCCGTCAACCCGTAAGGAGTGCGTTGACAAAGAGCGCATTAATTAACAATTTCAATTAATCCCAAGGCATATTCTCGGAACAGTTAAATATTCATTAACATGTGTTCAAGTCTCAGTTTCGAGTCGACTGACTATACTAAAAAGCTCATGACGATCAAACATGTACATTAAAATAAGGAAGATTTTCAACGGCGTATTAACACGACTTTAGAGACAGGTATGTAAATATATTTGTCAAATCGCACATTATTTAACTTGCCCCAACATAACGAGGTTACATCAACTCGAGTGCCTACTCGCGCACTTATACGTGTACGAGTAGTTTCAACTTGTTTCGTTGCTATGCCAGTAACTTTCTAATATAACATAGACATAAAAAATACATATTTTCAAATCGAAGCGTATGTGTAAAAAAAAACCGGTCTTATCAAATAAATAGTGGAGTAAAACTCACCTTAAAATACGAATTATCCGTCCCTCCTTGCCGTTTAAATGGTTAACTTCACTCGCGATGCACTATTACAGGAGCGAAAGCAAAAAGCACGCGGGAGCTTTCAGCGTGAGTGAAACTCGCGGGCGGTTTGAGTTTATAGGGCGGTAAAACTTCGGAAAAGTTTTGTGTTTCGGCAGCGACAGTCGCGCACAGTGGCGCAGGTGTATGGCGCGCGGCGGCAGAGCAGCGCGTGCACTGAGCGGCGGAGTGGCGACTGCGGCCGAGGCACTGCGCGCCGGCGGGCCTCTGCCCCGCGCGTGCGCCTGACCTGTTCCTCGCAGCCTCCCGCGCCCGCGCCGCGCCCGCAACCTGCACCGATGCACCAGCAGCAAACAATGAACGCAGACCACACACGCACCTACCGTCGCTATCAACATTGCATTTTAGCACCAATAAGTTTAAGTCCGATATCTTGACCCGCCTTGACAGATTGTTTAGATGCTGTTGACAGTCCGGCTACGAGTAAGGTAGAATAGCTACAAGTAACGATAATACAGCTTATATTACAAATATTTATTCAGTGTTGCAGGATCTTTCAGTTCTTATGGTGTCTACAGAAACGGGTATTAGGAGATAGTTTACCTGAAACTGAAACTTAAAACGAGCTTTCATAAGTGGTTGTCACTTTGGACTCACCCTGCGGCCCGCGGATCGCATGCGGTTTTGAGTTGCCCGCCACCAGAGCCAAGAGACCACGTCAGTGAGTTTGACTGAAGGGAAAATGAGAATGAAGTAATTATTCGCACTCGCTACACTCAGGTTCACTCATTGGTTTTGCAGTTGTTCTGTAGTAGTTGTGCATTCGCTAATTCGCTCTTTAACTCATTTATTTCAAAATGTCGGTTTTGATTTAACTATGCGTCTGAGGATTATCAAATACAGTTTGGATGCCAATTACTTTGATTCAGCAATATTTTTTAGGCTACAAATTTATTAGATGTTATTACTAGCGGTCCGCGTTTAAGTTTGTTCACGCGCAGCGTGATGTTTTTAAAATCGATGTAGTAGTTCCTGAGATTAACGCGTTCAAACAAAAAAACTCTCCAACTGTATAATATTAGGCATTGAATTAAGTTCTAAATTAATAATCGCTGGGTAAATTTCGAGTACATTAAATGACAATTTATTTTGCAACTGTAAAACATAAAATAATTGTGTTTTGGCTGTCCATGTTTCCCATGGGTCTGAATGTAATACTTATTACTCATGACTTCCATTAACTGTCTTTTAGTAGGTCATCTTATCACCCCAACCTGTCGCATCCTGTCTTGTTCTGAATCGGAATAACCTAGACATGCGTTATCAAACGAGTCAGATAACATATACGTGTATTATGTATTACTCATTTCAATACGCTTTCTATCGCCCGACACAAAACAATGTTGTGAAACTCAATGAAAATGATGCGTTTATGGTGAAACATTCGTCACCAGTACAGCAGACTTTTTTTTACTTTTGTTAAGTGTGTGAACTGAGTATGACGTCTTGGCTACAATCATACATTTCACAAGGTTTTTTAGTTCGTAAGGTTGGTTTTAACAACACACCATCCATCACCTGAACTACCAAGCTTTCTTTTGGGGATCAAAACTAAATAATTGGCCCCTTTCTTAAATTGCGTCATAATCGCACTTTAAGAAAGGGGCCAATTGCAGAGCTTAAGTTAGTTAACTCCGGGTTAATTTTTTTCAGGTCAGCAGGGCGATTCAGAACGTTCGATAAGCCATTCGGCTTGGGTTTCGGCTAGATTTTCTATACATTTTCAAATTAATGTCGCAGTTTGATCGAATATTGAAATGTCAGTTCCATAACAAATATTATAAAAGAACAAAATAAAATAGTTGCATTGGATAAGTCCACGTCATTATATTTTTTTTACATGTGAAAGTTATCGAATCGTAACCGAAGTTCTGAATCGGGGGGCTGGTACTGGTCGAAAAAAAAGTTAAGGTCTCTTTTAGCCCTGAGAGTTATTAATATGCGCTTACGGTCTAACCATGTGTTTCAGCATTCGGAAAAGACTAACAAAATATTGAGGCCGATATTATACTCAGGTGAATCGATTACTTTGCATTATATCGCATTCAATAGGAATGTGATACGTCATTATTTTATCTTATCTTTTACGAGCTGCTTTTGTCAATGTAAGTTGCTTATATGATTTACAATATCCTCATTAATTGAAGCATTCAAACACGCGATCCTGATTAGATTTGATGAAAACCCAAACCTTCACTAAATTTTGTGGAATTTCCCATTTTATGGTAGGTAAGCTAATTTTATAGAGGAACATCTACTTTCAGCAGTAGATGTCCTGCAGTGTGGCTAATAATGAGGATGTTGATGAGACTAGACGAATATACGTGAAAACAATACGTGCCACTTATTTCGATGCTTATGACGTTTCTAAAGCGACAAATTACTTTAATATCTTCTTAAGCAAAGAGAGAAGATGAATTACATTAAAATTAGTCTTAAAAGAGTATATTGCAAACCCTCTGACTGATGCACATGCCAACAAGTCGCGCCGACGGCCCGAGCTACAAGCGCCGCCATCGCGCCGCGCCTCTAAGGTTGCGGTTTTGCAATTCACACTTGATGCCTGTGAGACTCAGATCATTATCTAACATTATCGATCGGCGTGATTAACTATACTAAAGTGATAATGGCGTCAGTAATAACCGGCTCCGGCTAGACATGCGCCAGATAGATCATACGCCGCAAATCACCTTTGTTCAAACTATTGACGTTTACCTGTTACTCGGCTCTTAGTTAAATCAATCTGTAATAACACATAACTGCCACCTACGGCTCCATGCTCGGGTATTTATCTAACTACGTTGAAGCTGGCGCGACAAACTCGTCATCGGACAGACGACAGATTACAAGAAAATATGCATTTTCTAACACACTTGATTAATCGGTTCAGTTAGATTTCCCAACGCAACCAGATACTTTTACTACTGGACAGCTTCACTGTTTTTGATAGATATAAAAAGGCAGTAGATACAAAATTTTGAAATAAGAGCTTTTTCGGCAATCATGGTAAGCTATAATGATCAACACTCTACTATACAACAAGTAAATAGCCGCCGACTTTTTTTATGCACTTACTACCCTCCTCCCCTCTCTCAGATGGTAGTGAATTCCACCTGGCCCATATATATGTGTACCTACATACGGCAGCAAGTATGACGGTCGTGTTGGTCCTGTTTTTACAGCGCACAAACCTATGGGCAGCGGCAGTTAAGAAGTTTTGACTCCATAGCTGCAAAACTCTAACAAGAGACTTCCATAAAGTCTATCACACTCAATTTCGCCCTCACACAATATCTGACAAATCACAGATATCATCGAGAATATCTCTAACATTTCAAAATTGCATTTACAGACTCTTGCCCGTGTGACAACACGTTTATACAATCCTTCAAACACCTTTTGACAGAATATCAAAGATTTTCCTCTCAGCGCTCTGACATATAAAATTACTTACTACGAGTACTACTACTACTAGTTTCAATATTTATAGGTTCCGAATTAAAAATCTTTATTAAATAAACACTACTAAATTATCATTGGTTTTACAGTGTAATACAATAGCACTGTAAGCTCAATGAACACAGAATTATACAAAAAGAATAAATATACCGCATTTAAAAAAAACTGATTAAAAAGCTGTTAATAACGCGTTCCTCTTCTTCTCTTCGTCATCTTTTTAGCTTAACTAGCAGTTACACACATCATGCACCGACTCCATAAGAATTTGTTTCTCATAAATAGAAGACGAGGGCGTTATTTTAAGCTGTATAATCAGTATTTTGCAGGTGGTTTAACACTTTCGTTCTAACAGCGTTATAGAACGTCCAAAAATGATCTTCGTGATGAGGCACATAGTCTAACCACGTCGTAAGTTTTATTTTATTTCAAAGCACAACGGCTGGCGACGTCGAATCTCTGTGTAATCTTCAGGTAGCTACGTCATTGCGCCGCATCGTGTCCAATTTTCAAAGTTCTAGCGCTACAATACATTTTTTTTTTGTTACTTGAACATTATTCACACACGCATATAGAAATACCCACACACTCATGAACAACGTCGTCAGACGTCGTGTTCGGTTGTACTGCCAGTCAACGTCTACGGACGTTAGCGACATACAATAGGCAATATTTTGTTTGCTATACGGCGATACGAGTGTGGACATCCTCAAACTTTGTATGCAGTTCTTATGCGCCACGGCACAAAAGATGACTATTGTGGTATGCGTACATGAACGTGTTAACGATTTTTTTATTTCATGTTTTTTAGTTATTATTACTCATATCTCAAAAACTATTGGACCGATTTTGATAGAACTTACACTGTACCCTAAGTTAAACTACTCCTGATTAAAATATAAATAGAATAATCTCGCTATGCCTCCTCGTTTTCGAGAAATCCTGAATAAACATACAAACAAACATGTAGGTATGTACCTACACTTTCGAAATTTTGCATACGTGTTAAGAAGCCCAAACAGATCAACATGTAAAAATGTTAACCATTTCTGTCGATTTTTTGATGAATTGATTACTTCTTTTTAGGGTTCCGTAGCCGAATGGCAAAAACTTGACTTATAGTTTCGTCAAGTCTGTCTGTCTGTCCGTCCGTATGTCACAGCTAATTTATTCTGTAACTGTAACCACCACACTGTTGAAATTTGGTAAGATGATTTAACCACTTTACGATTCATATACAAAAAATAAAACATAATGATATTTAAGGGGGGGGCTACCTTACATGAAACTATAACCGGTTTTTTTTTTGTCAAACCTATGCGTGTGGGGTGTCTATGGATAGGTCTTTTAAAATGACATATCTTTCCGTATCTTCTTAAGCGCTCCATTGTTACCCCTGTGTTTAAGAGTGGAGATAGCGACGATGTCAACAACTATCGCCCGATCTCTGTGTTGACCTCCATTTCTAAAATAATTGAGAAACTCCTAAACTCCAGAATAATTAACTACCTTACTAAACACCGTATATTATCTACCTCTCAATATGGTTTTAGAAAGGGCTTGTCGACCCAGGATGCTATCATAGAGCTCACTTCTGTTGTTACCAAAGAAGTTGACAAGGGTAAAAAATGTCTAGTGGCTTTTCTTGACCTAAAGAAGGCTTTTGACACCGTCTCTATCTCCATTCTGATACGCAGATTGGAAAGTATCGGTTTTCGTGGCACTGCTCTCTCCCTTCTCAGCAGTTACCTCCAGAATAGGAAACAAGGTGTTAAAATTGAAAATTTATTGAGTGAGGAAGAAAATGTAACACACGGGGTCCCGCAGGGCAGTGTACTCGGTCCAACGCTCTTTTTAATATACATAAATAACCTCTGTAACCTTCGCAACGTTGGAACGAGCATACTATCCTACGCAGATGACACTGCCATAGTTTTTTCCGGTAAATCCTGGGATGAAGCTAGAGTAGAGGCTGAGAGGGGCTTAGCTGTAGTTAGTCGCTGGCTTAGAGAGAATCTCCTTACTCTCAATACCCTAAAAACTAATTTTGTGTGCTTTGGCCCTTACATTAGCTCGCAGCCCTCATCTGACTTTCAAATTAAGATACACTCTTGCTGTGCTCCCTTAGTAAATAGTTGTAATTGCCCTATAATACAAAAAGAAAATCAAGTGAAATACCTCGGAATTATTGTCGATCAGAGGTTAAGCTGGTACCCCCACCTTGAACTCACTATAGCGAGGATAAGGAAACTCATGTGGGTTTTCAAATCTCTCAGACATGTCATGAGCATCGAGCTTCTGAATAAGATATACGTCGCCTTAGCCCAATCCATATTAATATATTGTATTTCGGTCTGGGGGGGAGCAGCTAAATCATACTTTATTAATCTAGAGCGAGCGCAAAGATCTCTTCTAAAGGTCATGTACTGTAAGCCCCGTAGGTTCTCTACTGAAATGCTATATGACCAGTCTAAGCTGTTGTCTGTAAGAAAGCTTTACATTTTACACATCATATTAAGGTATCATAAAACACTACCCTTTGACCGTGCCAAACTTGACAGGCGACGTAGCTATGTTGTAGCTACTACTTTTCCCACTCGTACAGTCTTTGCAAGGCAGCAATGCATAGCTCAGGCCCCTTGCCTCTATAATAAAATAAACCGTAAGCTAAGTATTTACCCCATGCCACTGTTTGAGTGCTATGACAATGTAGAAAACCTTCTGATAAAAGTAGTTTAACATTCTATTATTATTTTAATATTAGGTACCTTAACACACACAAACATAAACATTACACACACCACACCGCGCGAGCATACACACACACATTCACACACACACACACACACCACACCACACCACACACACACACACACACACACACACACACTCACACACACACACACACACACACACACACACACACACACACACACACACACACACACACACACACACACACACACACACACACACCACACACACTACTCATTTAGGTATAATAACAATATGTGCATATTTCTCCGTAAATGTTTTTAACTTCAGTGTCACCTGCACATACATTATATTCTTATATTCTTCGGCTAAGCTAAGTTATATACTACTGTTCTGTGTAAAATATCTTCTCTGTTTTTGAAGAGGTAGAGCGAGGCTATCCCTACACAAGTATCGCTTAGATAACTTTATGGGAAGCCCCGGCAACTTATCTGTAAAAGATATTAAGAAATAAAAGCATTTTTTTTTTATTTTTTTTTTTTTTTTTTTGGTTCTTTAAACGATTTTCTTTTCAAGTCTAACGTTTCTTAGATAGACGCTTCCAAAGTGGTAAAATGGGCGTCCCCCACATCTAACTTCGAAACTAAGCGAGTGTAAATTTTAAAAAAATATAGTATAGATATATACATACAAATACTTTAAACGAAAATTGGTTCGGACGGGATCGAACGAGAAGTTTTTGAGATAGAGCACATTTTCAACAACGGCAAACATAACTTTGTTCTACATACAAACACTATGAAAAACAAAGTTATATTTGATGTCAACAAATTATTGTTGTATTTTACTACGTGGAAGTAAGTGGATTCCCTTATTCAGTTAACGTTGGCACGGAACCCTCAGTGCGCGAGTCCGACTCGCACTTGGCCGGTTTTTCATTTTTAAGTGCACTCCTCAATTATCGTGTTAGATAAGTTTCATATAAATAATAATTGCTGTAAATAAATAGATACATACCGTCTGCGTTAATGTGTTTCGAATAGGTAAACTGGTGCAATTATATGGCAAATAGTTGTTTATTCGCAGGTATTTCAGAGAGCTATGTAATTTCCCGTGTTCTATCTAATGCGATCGGCGCGACGCGGCCCGGCGCCACCGCCGGCGGCTCGGCATAAAAGACATTTATGCTAATAATCAGCGAACAACCAGCACTGACGACATTTCTCATCTATATAACATCTTATAAATTATTAAATCTATTCTAGCTATCGTATCAATCAATCTGTGGATACGTACGTCGGTTTTTGCGTGACACGTGTCGGAATGTGGACACCGAGGATGAAGAACGAAGCCAAACTGGAATCTTTAATGACGGACACATCTAAGAAAACTATTTCCTTTTCAAATTCTTTGAAAAGAACGCGAGTAAATGACCTGTTAAGTATTACACAGGAGAAATAGGTTAGAAAAAGAGCTTACAGCAACTAAACAGAGAAAATCATTGAATTTCATATGCCCATGGATGGATGAGAACGGCATTCGACGATGCAATGATGCTCTTGCAATCAATGCCTACGTCTAAGGTTACTTCGTAGCTTTACATACTACTAAGCTTACCTTAAATAATTACTTGTGAAAAGTCACTTATTGCCTGAAATATACTATTATTTTTCAACGTTAACTCTTTTACCAGAAAAAAAACAGTAAAAAAGATTTGTTTCCTAAACTCATTAGGTTATTGGGAGGGTATTATCAAAACTAAGTACAAAAATTTGATAGGTTACTAAGTTTTCTGTAAAATTATTAGATAACGTAATAGCGCAGTGGTAACAGCGCTTTGGTGATACCGAAGTAAAGCAACCTACAGCGCGGTCGTGTTTGGATGGGTGAGGAGATTCCGACCATATAAGTGACGTATATCACGAGCACCTCCGTGCTTCGGAAGGCACGTTAAGCCGTTGGCCTCGGCTAATATCGGTTGATATTAGTCTTTAAGCCTAGTCGGAGGCCATATGGGTGGTTTGATAACATCTGACAGCAGGGTTAGTCGCTTGCTCGAACTACCTCATAGTTGAGGTAAGGCCTTGGCCAAGCAGTAGGACGTTACAGGCTAATTTTACTTTACTTAGATAATTACTCCTCTAGATTTGCAGTGTTTTAAACTTATGTTATTTTATCTAATTTATAAAAACCCGTGAAATCCAAGCACTAATTAGGGCCGATGATAATTTGAGAACTAAAGCTTTAAAGTCGACTCTTCAGCATGTTTTGCTTTTGCTGAAAAGTTCGGTCAAAAGTTACAAGTCTCTCTAAACTACACATGTACTTACATCAATTGTGGTTTAGGTATACGGAGTCAGACCTCGAATATTAGATGTAGCAGTTTAGTATGGGCCACACATACAGAATATGAAATGATGGAACATACACCACTGACAGGTATGTATCTTATTAGTTGACACCAGTTACACCAACTGTATAGCAAATATGCGTGTCATTTTTTGTGGTCACGAGACAAATATGTAGACAATTTAAAAGTTTTAAATTATCTACATGTATATATAATAAATAATTATAGAGATAATTGAAAACTTTTAAATTATGTACATATTAAAACTATCAAAATGATTCATAAAAAATATGATCCAGGTTGAAAGATACATATAGCCAACTGATCTCTCTCCAGCAACCCCCAAAAAAATAGGAAGTAGAAAGGCTGTACCTTTCAACCTGTAAATACCTACTTGTTACTTTGTGCAAATACTGCTTATATCAGTAATATCGTATGATCGCAGGATTACTAGCAGTAAACATTGGAAAAAAAATGTGTTAGCAAGAGTCTGCGCTGTCTGATTTTGCACTCTACATAATTCAAATTCAAATTGCTTACTAAAACTCATTTTTTTCTTTTAGGCCACCTGCAACATAGGTATTATGTTAATTTAATTCTTACATTATTTTGTACAACAATTATGCGGTTGCATATGCTTGTAAATTTGTTGCGGTTTTTTTTCAGTTTGTACTAATTTGGATTTTTGTTACACATATAAATTTGCACAAGATGAAAGCAGGCAGAAGGAAAGAATGGCGAAAAAAATCTAAAATCTGTTTTATTTAATGTATCAAGGCTCGCGTCATCTATTGAGATACTTATCTACAGTATACCTGTCGACTCCGTACCAGGCGCTCGTAAGATAGATTTTATTGTTATTACCATTCCATTGAGTTCCAGGTGGCATCATTATGTTGTATTCGAACAGAATAACAAATAACCACCGCATAGTCTTAATTCTCAAGTGTGTTAATGTAATTGATGCTCTTCTTCATAGAATTTGTGATCGTTAATTCTTGAGAAACCGTGGCGAATGAGATGAGAAGAAAATTGTTTTATGAAATGGTTTTGTAAAGCTATTATGTATTAATAAATGCATTTATTTATTTATTTTTATTTACTAAGGATTTACCCGATGTCTGATAAGACTTATCCGGCTGAAGTAATACCTTATTAAACGACAGATTTAAAAATGACATTTACATAAATGATTGCTGACAAAAAAGTTACTTTTCCAATTTGTATTGTACTTACAGGGACAAAGTATTTAAAGCGGAAAAGTTCTACATGAGATCGCTGTTTTGACTTAAATCGGATGAAAAATCTTAACCTGCCTTGCATCTACGTTTTGGAATGTGCTTTGTTTATAAGACATAACATTATTATTTTTAATTAAGGACCGGAGAACGCCATAAGTATAAGACTGCCGAGACCGCGGAGCGGAGAAACGGGAAATATCAACTAATAGGATTGCACAAAATCTCCGCTCCGGAGATCCTGCTCAGCGGTGCTAAATCTATTCTATTTTAAAAAGTATATTTTGTTATATTATGATTTACATAAAAATTCCGAATTCAATCAGAGACATGATTCACATTAATTTATTTAAATCTAAATTGAACAAATATATTTAATTAAAAAAAAAATTCCATAGTATTAATGATTTTTTGACGGAAAGAGTTACAGACTGTATTTATTGAATTTAATTTTGTAAAAAAATTGGTATATTGTATGTTATTTCTGTTATACGGTTTGCAATGCCTTAGCGGTTACGAAGTCTTAAGTAAATGTTTATTATTTTAAAATCTAGTAACACTCAGCAAAATAAAGTTTTGAATTTGAATTTAATTCGACGAATATTTATCAGACGTTGGGGAAATGAGGCTTTATCCTGGATATAGTCTGAAAGTTTGAGTTTAGATCAAATGTTACATTATTCGTCAAGTAGATCTTAATATTAATTGATCTTCGTATATTTAAGTTTCAACTCAATTTGGATGGATGATTAGTTCGTTTTATTTTTAACTTAAACAAACACTTGTCTCGATGACTCAGTATCCGATTCCGAATGCCTCAGATAATTCCAACATTATTCCCGATTTTATTTTGTATGGAAACAATGTTGCGGTTACCGTCGCCCATGCAAATTCAAATGTGCCTACACATAAACTCTTGCAGAAAGAAAATGCAAACCGCACTGTACACCCACGATCGTGAGTCATCATCGCTTCTTACCACTTGAAACAAAAAGTTTCTACCTAAAAGTCGGTCAGAATTAGTGTTGCCAAACGTCCCGATTTCCAGAGTTCTGGGGACGCGTCCCTATTTGAACCTGATCGGGACGCTAAATGTACCGATAAATCAAAAAAATGGCAACACTCGTCAGAAGAGACAACGACCGGGAAAATAAAACATGGCTACTTTAAAAAATCTCCACCATTGCCTCTCGCGACAGAAATTATCTTTAATTGAATAAGCGATTCATACGAAATGGTTAGCGTTAAATTAAAAAGTAGTGATTTTGCATTATTTCTTATTCAGAGCACACTCGAGAGACTCCGTGTCGGCGCATCTGTGAGGCGTGCGGTTTGGACGTGTCGATACGACACCAGCGTTGATGGCAGGGCAGGGCTACCACATTTGCCGATAAATACAAACAATACAGCTTTTGGTGAGGGTGGCCATTTCAACAGAGATGACTCAGGGCCGAGAAGGAGAATTGTGAGTTCACAAAGATAGTGCACTGTTTGTTTTGTCACATAATTCGTTAAAACGGCTTGCATTCTGACATGACCAGCGGCCGAAGTTTGATCCAAAAGAAATGTGCAATTTTTGACATTTCGAATTGAAAAGTAAAATTTTCTTATGCATTAAGTTTTGGTAAATCGTAAAAAATATTTGAAATATATAATCTAAAATTCTTATCAATCAATAAATACAAGAAAACACCAAATTCTTTCTCTCTTTCTTCTTTCTTTCTCTCTTTCTATAAAAAATTTGGAAGCGTTTTTCTAGCCCCAAATGGTTGATCGACGGGGAAACTGTCGGGACTTCCAACACTGAGACAGAGAGTTAAGGTAGACCTAGACGTTAAGGTAGACTTAACAGCGGTGACACATGTCCATGTAACCGCTGTCAACTTACTGACCTGCGCGCTGTTTCAAAGTAATGTCAAGACGAGAGGAAAGCTCAGAAACAAACAACCCTCTCTGAGATTTTTGCAAAGCTCGGGGCTCTTTGGATGGAAGCCAGCAAACTGACCACGAGACCAACGAGGCCGACGAATATGGCACAAGCCTAAAAATTATTTTATAAATCCACAGATACACTAGGTAAAAATTAAATAAACAAATAGTAAATATATATAATAAAAATGAATTCATATGTCCCTTGGTTATGGCATCAGACGTGAACGGCTGGACCGATTTCGCTTATTATTTTAATCTTGTGGTTGTTATCGCACGGGGAAGGTTTCTTAGATGAAAAGTTCTAATTCTCCAACAAAGAAAGGTTCTCATGTTTTTTTTAGTAAGTAGTTTTACCGGTTTTTATGTTTTTACTTTTTCAGATTCTACACCGTCCTGAGTAAGATAATAATAATTAAAATTACGAGGTCGGGGCGGGACGGGGCTGGGGGCAAACAAAGCTCGCTGAGTCCGGTAGTAGTAAATAAATTCGAAGCGAGCAAATAAGTATGACTGTATATTATAAATGAATGTTTTACTTGGTCAGTACTTAAGCTAAATTTTTCAAAATCCTTATCTGTTAAGTAGGCCATTAAGCATTTCATTGTGATAAAAAGATTAAACACTAATAGCTCCTTGAAAAGTTCTCCTTTACACTAACAATAGTTAATGTAACAACAACGTTTAGACAAACAATACCTACATTTTTGAAGAAATCTATCTAAAATTTAAGCAGATAAACAAGTCTTTCTTTACATCCAACACAGCCCTGTCACTTAACGAACCTTTAATTACAGCATTTAAGCCTTATTATGAGTAGTTGGTAATATTAAATCCTACTGGTTCTGAATACTTAACCACCTGATAGTCATATTCTGTTTATTACGACTCGACGTAATAATGCTTGTGTATCTAAATTTAATTAACTGCCGTGAAATAAACTCGAGCATTGCTTGCATCTCGCACCAACTTCAAGAGCCAATTACTGCTTTTTATATTTCTTTGCTTGTTTATACATTATGTAAATACATATACTTCAAATGAAGAAGCTGTCTCATATTTGATTAATTACTAAGAAACCTATCCACCATCACAAAGAGGATCCACTTTGCGATTAAGCTTCCATTGAAATAAAATCCGGACCAAATTCGCTTGATACTCCTTTTATAGAAACAATAGGGTATAAAGTATACACCGACTCCATTTTAAGAGGCTATTCTCATTGTGTGCCAGGCGTGGGTGCCCCTCTGTTTCATTCAGTTTATGTCTTGTGTATTTTCTTAATGACGGAGGCTTCACGGCGTCACGGAGGCGGGCAGGCGACGCACTGCCGACAGTTTTTACCGCAGCTAGACTATGTGGCCGGCACTCAAATGTACATTTATACCCTTATCTTGGTACTCACACATGCCCGACTACTTGCCTGAACGGACGCACTGCCCAAAAAAGTGGCGAACTGCTAATGAAGACGATCCGATGTTCATTAGGATATCTGCGTGATGTTGAAAAAAAGTGTGTCCACGAAGCAGGCTATGATAACTTACAAACATAGTCTCTTTTTATTATATTTTACATACACTCAAGTTTAAAAAAAAGGAGGCAATTGATTTTATCATAACCTACTATACCTCTTAAGTATACATTCAAGGCCTCGCGTGCCTAACCACTTTTCAACGATAATCCTTTGCACACACGCCATTACATATTCTTTGACGCGAAATGCAAGGAATTTGGCTCGTTAAGTTTACGTGCTCCTTGACTGTCAGGTACATTTCATACTTATATGTTTAGAGTGGGAACCCATCACTTAATCGCAATTTTCTTCATCGATTTTCATTCCCCATAAAACGATTCGCAGATGTTTCAAAATAATATTCAACAAATTCTAGAATCTTGTTACATCACAATTTCATTTGGTCGAATGCTTATTATCTACAAACTTACTTCATCGTTACTTCTTTTCATAAATTACGTATTTAATCGAAGTAACGTTACCTTCCTTTTTTTTACACATAATTTTATTTCTACGTGAGTTTCAATGTGCAGAATTTTCGAAACATCGAATTTTACTTCACTAAATTCCGTATTTTCAAACGAATTTGTTACTAATATTATATTGCATACTTTATTAATAGACAATTTAAAGCATAACTGATATAAATATGTTATAAATATTTATCTAATAAATAAACTGCGTTAATCCCGACTCGCCGTGGTCTCCTCGCCGTGGTACTAGTCTGCCCGATACTAAAGTGTAATTCAAAAGCCGGAGGCGCGGAGGGAGAGCAGCCTCCGCCCGCTGTAACGAGGCGTGCGTAGGCGAGCGTGACTGCGCCTTGTTACGCAAGGGTGACGAGGCTGCTATTCCCGCAGCGCCGGAGACGAGGAAATCATAATGCATGCTGCTTGCTTGCATGCCTGCTTGCTTGCTTCATGCATGCCTGTATGCTTGCATGCATGCATCAATGCATGCCTGTATGTTTGCATGCATGCATTAAGGCATGCCTGCTTGCTTACTTGCATGCATTAATGCATGCATGAATGTCTTCTTACTTGCATGCGTATGCATGTATGTGCTTACTTGCATTAAAAGTTATTTGAGGAAAAAATATATGGGAACCGTTGCACATTGAAACAAGTTTTTGTGAAAGGTTATATCGATAACTTAATAATTCTATGAAACATTAGATTGATATATCGTTATTCTGCTTAACAAAACAGTTGCGAAACATTTTTTTGGTGAACTGTTATTCGATGTTATGATACGACGATTATTAACAATTCGATTAATCAAGAAAAAAAGATATTAACATTCATTGAATAGTTATCTGTGAAATGAAATATCAAAAAATTCTGTGTTATGATAGATACCCGTTTAGAGTAGGTATGAATGAGCTGAATATATATCATCGCCATAGGTAAAACTATAGGATAGTTTGACCTATGGCGATGATATATATTACCACCAGTACCAAAAAATATTATTTTTAAACCATTACATGGCTCTAAGTCGCTATAAATAAAAGTTGGTATCCAGCCTCTGAAGATAATTTATTCTCGTCATGCGAGGATTCAAAAGTAGGAAACTGGCTCCTTGCCCAAAAAGGCCGGAAGGAGACAAAGGCCTTAAAACATAAGTCATGATCCGAACTGCTCTATGGCGCGTAAAATGCCTCCCCTATTGTTCACATATCAAATAATGATGCAATAAACATGATAGAGCGGAACGCATTATGAAATGTGTAATAAAAGATAACCCCCTGAAGTTTTGGCTCGGTGTCTTTTGAGTTAGCGTGCAATAGCCTACGCTCGCAATGTCTTTGTAGATTGAATGTAGATAAGTGCAACCTAAGAGTGGATTTGGACCGAATAACCTAATCAAGTTTACTCCGAAACTAAAAAGCAATCGGTTTCTAGTTTATTACAAAATTATATGAAACACTTTTGAAGTGTATTAACATTTAGTGAGGTGCTAATTCAAAGAAATTTATTAGTTTGCATAATAGAACGCACCTCATTTTTATGATCATAAAAAGGATGCGGAATGCAACATGTCAACAATGAGTCATGGATCTTTTGGCCGACGGCAAAAATTAGAACTAACGCTGTCAAATTAAAAAATGCGGTTGCCACATCGAGTTTAGCGAAATCTCCCCAAGCTTACAAGAGATTTTCCTTTTGTTTTATTTTCGTACATGTTCTGTGTAGACTATTTAAATTATAAGAAAAAATAAAACTAAGACACGCAACATAAAAAAATACTTAACTTAAAATCTACCTATTCAAAAACGAAACCATTTCCTTGCGGCAAGAAGGCTATGATGCTGGCTGCGTTGCCGCGTTGGATAGCTAAGCTAAACCCTTGAGCTAGGAACCAGCCAGCTTTATTAATGGCTGTTACAGAATTTAAATTATTTACATTATTGTTTTTAAATACCGTAGAGCTAAAGTTCCTTGAAAAAATGTATAATTTTCATTGGTTTTAATTGTGAATACAATTGTTTTACAATTATATAAACATACTATTATAATGATTACCGTTCCCATTGGTCACTTTTGTCTTGGCCGGGCAAACAATATAAAGGTAATAAATAAAAATACCCTATTAAAAAATAGACTCCCTGAATCAAGAGAGATTTTCTTGCACTAGGTACCCTCATTGAATGCTAGCGCCCCCCTGTCAATGTCATCTACTGGCCAAAAAATCCTTGTCACACAATAATTGACGATTATTTCTTGTATTTGACTAAAAGTAAGGGCTTGTTCACAAAAAATATTACCAAAATGTATTTCACGACGAATTTCCACGTAGAAGGTGGTTTAAACTTCTTGATGTGCCAAAGATTTTTTCAACACACTTGCTCAAAATGACGTTTTTATTCCACCGAGTTTTGGCACATAATCATAGATATTAAACACGCGTGCTTTTTCAGTATATTATTGCACTAGTGCCTTTTGATTATTAACCCGACCAATTTACATTTGTACCCTAGTACCAAGTAGTAAGTAAGAAGATGAAGCGATATAATTTAGTCGGGTTATAACTTACACAACAAACAGTATTTATGCGAAAAATAATAGTATGTATATTTATTTCAATAAATGGTAAATCCAGCTTTATTACTAAAAATAACTCAAATTAATTTTAAAAAATCTGTAATATGTGTTCTAAATAACGAATTATTGCATTTTTAATCTTGGCTGTTGGCCGATAATTCGCGCCTTAACCTTGCGCGCGCATCGGTATCGCGGCAAGAAAAAAAAACAACGCGCCATTTTTCGTAAATAGTTGGCGGCTGTGTTGTGACGAAGTTTAGAATAATGTGGCAAGTGTGTTGAAAAACGTCGTATGAAACACGTGTGCCTGTGACCATAATATACGCGGCTTTCTTATGGCGCACTCGCATACGCTCGTGCGCACACAATATCGCCTTGTATATAATGGTCAACTTAGCACACTTGTATCATAATGTACTATTAGGCCTTGCTAGATCCAAGGTTAGTGCGAGTTAGGACTCAGTCTCTTTTTTGCCAAATAAAGTGATATTGCAGTAACAAAAACAGGTTTTTCTTTGAATTCGAATGTTCATATTGTTTAAACATAAGTAAATAGGTACTAGATTAACAAGCATTCATGATTTATATGTTATTTTACACAACTTGTGTTCTGTCATGTTCCAGGATCTGATTGATATATTGATACTGACGGATATGAATTACTAAACGGACTAACCTACGACAGCTATTATACTTGTAATTAGTCCGAGGTAGATTTTAATGACAGACTAAACACAGGCGCTAGTCGTTAAGATCAGAACGTGAACTGCGTGCGATAAATTAGTATTTTAATCAGTAGGATCGATTACTTTCAATACTATTATCGGTTGCGAACGATCGTTTATCTTTGTAACACCATTTACAAAACATTTATGACAAACTATAGGTTCTATAGTGTAGGAAATTGTTATAATGACTGATGAACTATTAAGATTACTAGTACGTTGTGGCAATAGTGGAGCGCCTTAGTATCTAGTCAACAACATAAACATAAAATTTACGCACTACACTTTATATACACAAAGACTTGAATATTCGATACAGGGTGAGGCTTTTGGCTTCTTGATGTTTGTAGCACATTTAATATGAAGTTACTACTGAAGACCATAGGTCGAAAATATTTTAATTTGAACAAATAAATCTAGATATTGATTAGAATTTCTGACGCTTTTATTTGCTCACGCCATGAGGCATTTCTTCATGGTCACTCGTCAAATTCACCCTAATAAAGTATACTTATTATTTAAACCGTTCTTGTTACAAAAAGCAATTTATTTATTGTTGCTTGTTCGTAAAACACACACATCGATAACCGCGCAT
Source organism: Pyrausta purpuralis (assembly GCA_963924145.1). Lineage (NCBI taxonomy): Eukaryota > Metazoa > Arthropoda > Insecta > Lepidoptera > Crambidae > Pyrausta > Pyrausta purpuralis. The sequence goes on along the minus strand of OZ001649.1, from coordinate 8,859,020 downwards.
TGATCCTACCTCCGCGGGGAGCTGTGTAAATGAGGCCAAGTCGTGCAGATATTCCTAATAATAACATATTAATTGACTGAAATGTGTTTCCGTCGAGAAACCATTAAGACAAAGTCGAATATGTCATTCATTTAATCAACGCACCAAACTCAAGGGCTGATTGGCCCTGTTAACCTCAAGATCTCTGTCTGTCAACCTATAATTGAAGCGAAGCCTTGATACGTTTCAATTGTCTCGGATCATTTTACTTGATAAACAGTTCACAAATAAACATCGTTGCCTTTACTGTGAAAGAGAGTATGTATCTCATATATAATAATAAAAGGTATTGGTAAATATTACTAAGGTTAAGAAACCTGCGGCGCAGTCGTTTTAGGAAAGGATAGCCATTACGATTATAATAAGTGACGTATGTCACTCTCTGCTTCAGAAGGCACGGCTAACATCGGTCGATATCAGTCTTTAATCATAGACAGACAGAGGCCTTATGTGAGGCTGACAATTTGGACGACCTGCAGAGTTATCTTGACAGTCTGGACAAATCCTGTCACAAGTTTGACTTAGTAATCAGTGTGACTAAGATTCAGATTCTTAAACAGCCTGCTAAAAGCAGATCTGTTAATGAGAATGCTGTTTACCTGCAAGGCAAGCCACTGGATGAAGTAGGGACCTTTCAGTGCCTTGGGATTCTAGTGCGCCGTGATAATCATCTTGGGTCAGAAATGTCTGCACGTATCGGTAAAGCCGCTGCCGCCTTCGGTGGTCTGAGCCAACGAGTCTGGAAATCGCACGACCTAAAGCTTCACACTAAATTGGCTGTTTATAGAGCTATAATATTACCCTGGCTGTTCTATGCCTCGGAGACTTAGTGTCTGTACAGGAAAGACATCAAAAGTTTTGACATTTTCCAGGTTAAATGTCTCCGAGCAATTCTCTGCCTGAAGTGGCAGGGCCGTGTGCCAAACTCTGAGGTTCTACGCTATGCCTTTGCCCAGTAGTAGGACGTTACAGGCTAACAAACATACTTACTAACATACTCAACTAAAGAAAAAAAAACTCTATATCTAGCTAATTAACGTAACTAACTTGTTAGCTACTGTAACAGAAATTGAAATACAAGAAACTGTAATTATCGTTTAATATTATAAATTATAGATCAAGTAGGTAATATAACATAATATTTATGTCACTATAAACCTATTTCATAGCAACAAAACGGTATGAAATAAAGCAATAAAACCTGCGCTTTAAATATTAATTTTAACGTTAATAGCTAAAGTCATATTATATTCGGAAAATATGTAAAATTAAGTCATTATCCTTGATCAATCCGTTGTAACGGACATTCAACAACATTACTTACAGCCCACGCTAGCAACATGCAGGAAGAAACTAATTAAACTGCTGCTTAAATAAATAACATTTATTTACATTTATGCACTTACAACATAAAAGTGCAATATCATCGTAGCAGATTCGCATAAAGAATCACCAAATAATTGGAGATCAACCGCATTAAAAATAAACTTTTTTAAAGCAAAGAAAATTAAAAATGAATATCTTTCGTAGCAATTTTTCGGCTCTCGCTTCTCGTAGCATTTTTCGAAGCGCAAGAATTCGACTGTCTTAAAGTATATACAAAAATTAATTTAAATAAATTTCGAGACGAGTGTGTCATAAAAAGTAGTGACATTTCAATAACAGTTACTCAAAGGTTGTGCAATAAAAATAGTGCATAAAAGATATTCGCATTACTAATAACTCGGGCAGTATTACTCAATGCAACGTAAAAGGGATAAATGAAGTTGTAAGACTTGTCAGGATTTTTGTATAGTAATGAATGACTAATTGTAGATACACACTATGAATGCGTGTTAACACACGAATATGGCGAACGTTTGTTCAAAACCTACGCAATTTCTTTTATCTTTGTGATGGTGGAGTGAATGACGTCACACAGTTAGCACCGCTCTACACTTCAGCAGAAAATATACGAAGTACAATTTTAATCCACTATTTCGAATTATGTGTGAAACTTTATTTTATAAGTTAAGTATTTTAAGAGTGAGATCTAACTTGCTACTTGCTTGAAGCTTTGAAAGCCTTAAAACAATACTTTACATACATACATACAATACAGTCTACTTTTTACCCTACGAATCAGTAAGCTCAAGTGGAAGTGGGAAGGGGACAGCGCGAAGAACTGATGGTCGTTGGGGCAGAAAAGTTCTAGGTTGGAGTCCCTTGGACCAAAAGCGCACCGTTGGACGTCCACCGACAAGATGGTCGGACGACGTTGTAAAAATCGCAGGACCACACTTGATGCAGACGGCACACAACCGGTCGTTGTGGAAAGCCGTGGTGGGAAGTCATATTCAGCAGTGATTGGCTGATAATGATGATCATGATGACTCAGTTTTTTTAAGTCTGTTTATTTTTTTAATTATAATATGATATTTACAGTGTGATGTTATGTGAATTCTCTTGTAAGTTACACTTGTTTTTTTTTGTGCAAGTACGTAGGTAAGTGTAAAATTGTTTTTATTTTTCGACGTTTATTAGGTGGTAAGTAAAACGTCGTTGCCCCTTAAAATACGTTAGTTAACTCGTATTTAATAACTACATTCTGGCATTACTACAACTTTATGTTATGTACTCTGCAGTTACAGATGGATAGAGCACCTTAACTTGTGCCAATGACGGCAGCCAGCGATTAAGTAAAGCAAATTGACGCACAATGAGCTAAACAGAGCCCGTTGCACCCACGCACGTGATATGTAACACTTCACCGGCCCTATCTCGCCGGTAATCGCAAATGAACACGGTTATTCCTATAAAAAGAATGTCACCATTAATGATAATAAAAATAAGCTTATACCTTGTACATTAACTGCACAAATGTGAACCCCCTGGGCAATTAGTTCGTCTTTTAACTTATAAGTATGAAGACGAAATGTTTTATGACTTTGAAGAAAGTTTTTCAGAAAAGAAAAAATAGGGAAATAGCGAATTGAAATTGAAGAAAATGTAAATCACGAACAGATACGGACGGAAAACGAAATATTGCGATTACTGCAACCGATCACATTGGAAACCTTTGGGGGAGTGCATTGTTCTGTGAACGTCCTTTGGCTGAAAATTTTAATGACGATTATTAACTTTTAAATAGTAACTTTTTAGGAATTTTGTAGTAATCATTTTGAATATGGAGAAGATAAGCAGGCGCAATCATCTCATCATCAATCATATCATCATAATTATAATTATCTTCTTACGCTTACGTATAACATAAACATTACGTAAAAGTATTTCATTCATCATAACTAGGGCACTTCAAAGTTTTAACGGTCAATATTCGTTTTCAAGCTTCAGAGTTCAATACTACTACAATAATAAAAAATGTTAGGCGTGCGTGATCTATAAAATTATTCTGTAACGATAAAGATAAAAGAGGTCACAGTTTATTGTAGTATCGCTGGTACTTTTCTGTCATTCAATGACTTGATAAGGTGCCATTCAAGTATCGCTTATTTCCTTTAGATTTGTTGCTGGGGCCAGTGAACGTTGAGTTTTAGGGGTTAATTGGAAACCGTCCGCCTGGAGATTGGAATTGTTAGTTATACAATAATTACAGGTTAATCACGATGGCACTGTAGTCTGTGGTATAAAAGCCCATTTTTAAGGTTCCGTAGCCGAATGGCAAAAAATGGAACCCGTATAGTTTCGTCAAGTTTGTCTGTCTGTCTGTCCGTCCGTATGTCACAGCCATTTTATTCTGTAACTATAAGCATCACACTGATGAAATTTGGTGGAAGTATGTATCCCGTTAACCGCTTTACGATTCTCATACAAAAAATAAAAAATAATGTCATTTAAGGGGGGGCTCCCATACATGAAACTAAAACCAAAAAATTTTTTTTTTGCCTAACCTATACGTGGGGTGTCTATAGATAGGTCTTTTAAAATGACACCGTGGTTCCTAAGACTATTTTCTTTTAACCCATTAGAAGTCACCGTACCCAATTGGGTACAGATGTATTATTTAATTTAAAGATTACGGAAAGTGAAGGAGGGTAGTCTTGTTTAATTATTTTATCTTTAAACTGATCAAGCAAATTGTTATTGATTTTGGGGGTAGTGTGTTTTTTTTGGTCATTACTGTCAGTTGAAGTTGTGTCACGGAAACACTGTGCAGGTAAGTGGGTATTTATAGTTATTTTCAAATAATTATTAATCCAAAGATAGTTATTTCGATTCAATTGAAAAAAATACATATCAAAGGTACTTATAAACAACAATTTATCCAATTATATTTTTCTATCATAAAATTTGGATCCCGGAAATGTAACCGTACTCAGTTGGGTACAGTGACAACATACATAAGTAAAATATTATGTTTTTTCTTCAAATTCTTCGCAATGAGTAAACAACAATTTACAACTAAAAAGAGCTACAAGGGGCTCGAAGACGCTTTAGATGCCATTCTACGGGATAGCGATGACGATGATGCATGACTTGGCTATCATTCCACCTGATCCAAGTACATTGACTGATGAAGAAGGTGCCGAAGAGGATATGGCTGCGAGTTTTATACCTTTAGATGTACCTGACATTATTGAGGTGATAAAGATGTTGTTGATATGATTGTATCCAATAGTAAACTTTACGCTGGTCAGAATAACCGACATGATTTTCAACTGGATTTCTCCGATTTCAAAAAGTTTTTAGGGGTTTTGATACTAACTGGATATCACAAGCTACCCCGTGAACCGATATATATAGATAGATATTGGGGTCTGGATGAAGATGTTGGCGCGGAGCTGGTAACCAAAACCATTTTGAGGCATAGGTTCCGTGACATAAAGAGAAACCTTCATCTTGTCGACAATAACTTAGTTGCAACGTCGAGTGATAAAATGTTCAAGGTAAGGCCACTGGCTGAAATGCTTATGCAGAAGTTCTTATAGTGGGAAGTTTTTCATGATAGTATCACCGTAGACGAATCAATGGTAAAATATTATGGCCACCACCCTGCCAAACAGTTAATTAGAGGAAAACCAGTTCGTATTGGCTATAAAAATTGGGTAGTGGTCAGTTCCACCGGTTACTGTTATACATTTACGTTTCCACCGGTTACGTCTGATCCCTTTGGGTCTCAATGGTGCACAATAAAGCGTGAGAAAACAGACGTAGCAATACCACGTTTGTTCCAAACTTACAATAAAAATATTGGTGGTGTTGATGAACCTGACCAGTCCATCTCGCTATATAGAATTGCAGTCCATGGCAAAAAGTGATGGTGGGTGTAATTTACTTACATGGTAGACATGACGATTTCTAATTATTGGCGTTGACATGTAATGAGTAATAAGACACCCATGGATCAACTAATGTTCCGCGTATCATTCATATCACTCGGAATTATCTAGGCCAGGATTAACAAAGAAAATCGTGCCAAACAGCATCCATGGACGAAGCTTACCTCAAGATGGAGCTGGACACTATCCCACGAAAATTGAAGAACCCCTGCGGTGTGTCCTTTGCCATACAAGGTTACGCTGGCAGTGTAAGAAGTGTCTAAAAACACTTTGCGTCGAAAAGGAGTGTTTTGTAAATTTTCATACATAGGCGGTCAGTGTACGCAAATAGGTACACCCCTATAATTTCTCGAAAACTGTATTTTTTTATTTTTCTTTGATTTTATATTTGTCTATTCTTATTTCTCTATGAAAAAATAAATAATTCCAAAAAAACTTCGGTACTTTTCATTTGACCTCTAATGGGTTAAAGTCTAACGTTTCATAGCTAGACGCTTCCAAAGTGGTAAAATGGGCGTCCCCCCCATCTTACTTCTAAAATAAGCAAGTGTAAATTTTGAAAAAAAATATATAATGTAGATCTTAACAAATACTTTCAACGAAAATTAGTTTGGACGGAATCGAACGAGAAGTTTTTGAGATATAGCACATTTTCAACAACCGCAAATATAACTTTGTACCTCATACAAACACTATGAAAAACAAAGTTATATTTGCTGTCAACAAAATATTGTGGATTTTACTAAGTGGCAGTAAATGGATTCCCAAATTCAGTTAAAGTTGGCACGGAACCCTCAGTGCGCGAGTCCGACTCGCACTTGGCCGGTTTTTTTACCGACTTGAAAAATTCAGTCATGCGTTCTCACGTAAGTCATTTATATAACCTAATCGGATGTATCATTTTCGTTATAGGCCTCGAGCGGTCGAAGTCTAAAGAAAATGTTTGAAAGCATTTCGCGTCGTCAATTTCAATGGTCTATCTCATCTAATATCATTTTTACTTACGTGGTAAATCTTAAAAAGTCAATGCAATTTTTAAACCTTCATTGAATAAATTAAATCATCTCAAGCAATAAATAAAGAGGTGGTCGTAGCGCAGTGGTAGCAGCGCTTTGGTAGTGATACCAAAGTAAAGCAACCTACGGCGCGGTCGTGTTTGGATGGGTGACCATTCCGACCATATAAGTGACGTACATCACGAGCATCTCCGTGCTTCGGAAGGCCGTTGGTCCCGGCTAATATCGGTTGACATTAGTCGTTAAGTCTTGTCAGAGGCCTTATGGGCGACTTGATCACATCTGACAGCAGGTTAGTCGCTTGCCTTGCAAACACCCCTCCACCAACCCGCACTGAGCCCGCGTGGTGGAGTACGGCTCGAACTACCTCATAGTTGAGGTAAGGCCTTTGCTCAGCAGTGGGATGTTACAGGCTAACTTTACAAGCAATAAATACATGTAAACACCTCGTCACCTTGTCTCAGCGTTTTCTACGCAAAATGTTAGAAATTTTGCTTTAGACTTCACCCGCTAGAGTACCTACTTATGGGAATGTTGGGGCCTACTTAAGCGATTTCAGTGAACATTACAATTTTGATCATTGTTTGATTTAAATATGAATATGTACGATTAATATTTTATAGCATAGATGATAAACTTTGTTTTTTTTAATTTGTATTACAAATGTAATGTTTTCTAACATTGCTAAAGTCGCCGGCAGTTTTAGTTGTGTTATTTAATTTTTATTCCTTTCTACGTTGTCGGCAATGGCACATCTATATCATGAAGTTCATGACTTAATGAATGTTTTAACATTTTTAAATTAATGTTTTACACGAACTACTATCAGTATTACTTAGGAGATGGTTGTTGAAATGACTTAAAAATAGAAACAACTGGAAAACAGAAACACTTCTACTGTCTTATTATCATTACTCCTTACTGCGATACGTTTAGATTTATTTCGGTTTGTGTAGCGTATGGACTAAGAATCGTTATATCTCAATTCTCATACATCCGGCAAATTGCCCAAGACTATCGGACTACCGTTTATCTAGAGTTCTAGACCTTTGGCTCCACAACGAAACAGGACGAAAGTAGGGCTAATATTACAGTTATTTATTACGCATGTATCAGAATATCAAACGCACTGCCGATGCTATAAATTGGCGCTATAAACAAGATTATTGATGCTAACTTGTTTATGCTCGTATTTCCTTTCGGTTGTTTATCATACATAATGTCGTCTAAATGTTTTGTTATTGTATTATTTTTATAAATCTACATCTTTTTGGTTTTGCAGCATCACATAGATTTTATGTAATTATGATTTTTTTCATATGGAGATTAACAGCGTTTCTCGTTCTAGCATTAAGAAGTGGGGATTCAATGACAACGCTCCAAAAAACAACGTTTGAGAACATGTGTTACCATTACTAGCAATTTCAGCACAAAATTTAGATATTCGTGCATCATCTTCTAATATATAAAATTTCCATGTCACAATGTCAGATAACGTACTCCTCCGAAATGGCTTTACCGATTATTACCCAATTTTTTATGCGTATTCAGTAGGTCTGAGAATATAAGGATAAGGGTTGTTCACCCTTTTTTTATTTCCGACGACATTTTTTGTTTTTATTTTTTTATAATGTGGCATTAAAAATACACATAACCCTAATTTTTTACTTTTTTTTCAAGAATCCCTATTTTTTTATAGCCATTTTAGTAATTTCATCATTTTTCAACCTGCTCGATAACTGATCAATTATAGTGTTTATTCACTTCGATTCAAATTTACTTTAGCTTATGGCAAATCATAAATTTGTTTTATGAAAATTAACATTTATTTTTATTATTAAATTTTAATCCTGATATATGCAAAACAACGTTTGCCGCGTCAGCTAGTATTTTATAAAAAAAGTAATAATCAACACTATAGATTAAAGTAATTGATTAGAGTAAGTAGATAATACAATATTTCATTAAAAATCTTTGATTTAATTACTTTTCGAAATGACTGCTAACCATTTGTCATTTCCAAACAAGTACTGGATGGATAACAATTTTATGGTCATTTTAACGTCCGCCAATAGTTTGACGCGCCGTTCGTCACGCACGGTCTCAGTACACCAAAGATCCCTTAGACACTGCGAATTTTAGCATCGATGCAGTTGCGCATTTCGAAAATGCGCTTCAGCATCGGGAATCACGCGATGAACTGATTTAATTAAGCATTGGCTAACGCGTATTAGTAGGTACCGATGCAGTTGCCGAAATTCAGTACATAATTTGTTAATTTCGTGCTTCTGCATCACGGCATCGATGCTAAAAGTAGCGCAGTGTGTAAAGTTTGACATTGTACGACTGCATCGATGCTAACGCGCGTTAGCATCGCTGCTAAAAGTCGCAGTGTGTAAAGGGTCATATTATATTAGTCTGTACTTTTACATAAGAACCTATTCTGTGTCGTAATAATCACCTAAAATGGCAGTTTTGCGACAGTTTCAACATTTGACTACAAATTTATTTGTTTAAATATGAAAATACTACCAGTTAATGTATTTTGGTGTATAACTATTAATGCATACACGTCCCATTCACTTTTGCATAGGTTGCATCTTCAATGTCCAGGCTTAGTCTGTGACTACAGTGACCTTTCGTTAGTTGTCTTTACCCATTTATGGTTACAAAGCTTTAACGTATTCTTGTCTTGCATCTTATAATTAACTCAAAGTCTCCATTTTGAGGGCAATTAAAATATTTTCAGAGATATATTTACAATGATATGCCTCGACAAGGGATCATCGTGTTCCATACCTATGCTTTAAGTTAATAAAGAGCAAGGACTAAAGTCAGTCACCACGAGATCTTTAAGTTTAAAGTGAGGATGAGTAATGCCCAACAGTATAACTGGCAGGGAATGTAATTCGGCAGTAAATCTATTTGGTTGTGCAGTAAAAAAAATATGGCATGGGTGTGAAAATCACCTAGGCCACTTACTTATCTCTAAGTTCGTCTCAGACAAACGACATACACATAACACACAAGAATTCAGAGAGATGAATGAACACTATGGCTCAGTGAATAGAAATAATGTCATAGACCTTTACGATAAAATGCGTTTGTGATAATAATAACTCACAGAAGACAACCGCATTTTTTTCGATACTGTACTGCAGTACACTGCCCTCAAACGGCAGCATTGGTGCATTAATTTATCGTTGTGACAGTGAAGTATCAATTTCAATACGGTTATTACACCAAGTATTTTCTTTAACTTTCGACTACCTAAGATCCCACCCATTGAGCGAATACTTCTAACACAAATTGCCTCTTTAGATCTCAAAGCGCCAGTCTTGTGTTCTATTTTTTTTTTTCAAAGCAATATAGATATTTTACTGATCTCTGTCGCATTCCTAAATAATTATTCCAACACCCTTGTTTTCGGAACTGTGACATTTCAGAAGATAAATGAGTCAAGAAACACAAATCCTTGGCATTGATGCGACCGTTATGCACACAATGCCACCCAGATAAGAGATATTGATTTTGTTGAACAAAAGTTTTGGATCCTTTGCGCGTGGCGCTAAGTGGCGACCGCGCTCCGTGAAGCACATTCTTCAGATAAGATAGGCCGGCTGCATTGCAATCCGATCACTCACCTACCCTCACAGAACTGCGTTTCCATCTAAAGAGGTCATTTGCGAAGATACCTTTATGCTGATGTCTGTATTTCTCGGAATGGGACCAAAGTGCTGCTTAACAGTTTCTCATAATCATGGACAAGAGGACAAGTACATGCAATCTTATTTGTACACCGTCCTTAGGATCAATACGAAATTCCTATCGCCGATATGCTTATGCACTGTGACGTAATACCTACTAACGTTTTAATATATATATATTTTTTAAATTATTGCACACTTGTCTTATGAAAATCAGACACAACGGTGGTACCACAACACCCAGACCCAAGACACTATAAAAAATATATATTTATAATTTGACCCGACCAGGAATCGAACCCGGGACCTCGGAGCGGCGACGCCTTGAAACCCAGCGTGCTTAGCCACTACACCACGGAGGTCGTCAAAATATAGAACAGAAAAGGTACCTTTCCAAGACCTACCTTATTTTTATATCTTATCGTGAAGTTTTTGACTATTTATTTTCGCTTCATCGTTAGTATCGACTTACGTAAATACTTAATGACTTAAATTTCCAATATGAACCTTATATTTTCTTGAACTTTACACTGACTGTAACAATTTTACAGCCAGTTACTTACCAGAAAATGTACATCGCGAGGGAATTCCTCCTTGGCTCTCAGAGCGCAAAGGTCAATGCAATGCAAGTCTAACTAATAAAGATAGCAGAGCTATGCATCTGGTCTGACTCGTAAAACCACACAATCGTGACCGTTGTCCGCACACGGTTTACGACCCAATAATAATGAACGAGTTTATTCAATTATCGATACTAAGAAGCCAGGACCAATGTCGGGGGATGACTGATTTACATCTGTCACAATGTTCTCAAGCGATGATCTCAAGCTCGTTCGTTAAACCATCACTTTAATCTTAATACAATCGTCACACATAAGATAACGTAAGTCTAAAGGACAACATGATAAACACCGCTTCGGAGTAACATCAAACGACGATTTCATGATGCAATTATGCATATTACTAATCAAAATCGAATTCATTGAATTATGTGGCCCTAACATTTTCGCGCTCAACTGTACTTGTAAGTAGAGGAATGCCCCAGATCTGATCCAGACAATTGATGCAAAATGTCTGGCCGTCAAATAAGTTGGTAACACGTTTAGGCACAAAAGATCCAGAGAGAGTTATGTCGACCACTGAGACAGCTCTGCGGCTATGGATCTAATTAACTAATTGGGGAGGTTTCGTCGCCAGTCAATTGCCTCTGTCTCGCTTATTTGTATTTATCACTGGGAACATACGGGCAAAAATATTATCCAGCATGTTGCAAAAGGTTCTTACTTAAGTAATATTTTTCTTATCTGTACCACCAGACACGGAGATTTTGACAGTTAATTAATATTATTCTTGCATAGCAGAGATCTACTTTTTATATTATTTTATTGCGAACAGAAGATCTCAAATATGTCTGGCTATATACTTATATTTTGAATGTGTCAATATGTTGCAGTCGCGCATTTCAAAAACGCGCTTAGGCATCGCGACTCGCGGAATGAACATATTTAATTAAGCATCGATATTAACGCGCGTTAGTATCGATGCAGTCGCCAAAATTCAGTACATAATTTGACAATTTACTTTGGCTTCTGCATCGCGACTGTATCGATGCTAAAAGCAGCGCGGTGCGTAATGGTTGTCATTTTTGCGACTGCATCGACCGATGCTAACGCGCGTTAGCATCGCGACTGCATCGCTGCTAAAAGTCGTGGTGTGTAAAGTGTCTAATAGATAACATGACTTCTTCATTACTTTCAACAGACTTTTAGGTTATCAACAACAAAGTTTCAGCAGTTTTTTTTTACACGACACTGCTTGAATGCTAGCTACTTACAATGAAAATGTACAGAAAAAGATATACAAATTAATCTAGAGATAGAGATCATAAAAAGCTCATACTTTCACGCGTCCGTATGTTCAGAAAAAGTCTTAGACCATCCATTGTATAGAATGGGCGTGTGAAACTTGTAACGAATACTCATGAGTTGTGCTTTACTGAAACCCTACCTCCGCTAATCGACACACATACGATAGATTGTCGGTCGTTGCTATGCAAATACTTAGTGCATTCAAAAATGTTTTATTTATAATTTTAATTTCACAAACAAATATAGTTATTAAGTACAGAATATAGCTGTATAATACTTTTAGGCATTTTGCATTCTCTAACCATTGGGCGAAGCAGAACCTGTAGAGGTACAAACAACCCCTTTATAATAAAGAAGAAATCGGATTACAGAAGGTTTATTTGCTAACTCGTTTGCTTATCCTTGCACAACTTTAGACAGCCAGGTACCTAATTATTGTTCTTAATTAACTTTTTTATCTCTCTATTAGATGGAATCAGAAACGAGGAGATACGTAGAAGAACTAAGGTCACAGACTAGCCCTTCGAATCAGTAAGCTCGAGTGGCAGTAGGCAGGCAAGCCTGATAACGTGGAGAACTGATGGCCACTACACTAGGGAAGAAAAGTTCTAGGTTGGAGACCTTAGGCCGATGTTCACAAGTGGACGTCATTTGACTTATAATAATGATATTCATCATCATGAACTATTTGACGACCCGTCTGGTGTAGTGGTCGAGAAATCGCTTACTACGCAGCGGGTTGCGGGTTCGATCCCCGCACAGTACAAACATTTGTGTGCATGAACATGTCTGTTTGTATTGGTCTGGGTGTTTTCTATGTATATCATGTATGTATTTACAAACAAAAAGTATTTAAGTATTATATTCGTTGTCTGGCACCCATAACACAAGCTTTGAGTAGCTTACTTTGGGACTAGATGGCGATGTGTGGGAATGTCCAAAGGATATTTATTTATATTTATATTTTTAACTTTTGACTAGTGTTACACGATGATTCCCGATCCTAGCCTGCCGCACATATTTACTTAGTTCTGTAATAGTAGACTAATGCACTAAACCACATACTCACTGTGTGTGACTTATGTAACCCCACTGTATTCACTAAATTACACATTATCTTCGTCATATTATGTTCAATACATCATAATTTATACACCTATCTAGGTGTCAAACCTATTTAACGTTTGTTATGGAAATGCCGGAAGTGTCCACCATGTTGAATGTAACTCGGCTATGATATAAGAATATTTTGGATTAATCTTTAGATTATTTTATTATTATAATAATATTTTATTAATTGTAAATTGATTATTTAAAGATTATTGGGACACTTATTAGATTTTTATGTTTGCCGTATAACAAATGTTCATTTTGCCGCCAAAAGGAAGTTGACTCTGATTGGTTGGTGGAGGTTAGATTTATTTTAAATATTGCAACTTTTAAAATAATAATCTAAAAGGCTTACTAAATTCATTACGATGAATAACTAAATAATTAATGAATTTATATATTTAATTAGCAGATTGTTTATCCCTACAAATAAATATTATAGTAAATGTTCATATATAGAAACGGATGTCGTCCCCACTGTTTTCCTACCGTTGTTCAGGGTTTTGATTTGTATAAAAGCGTATAAAGCGTTCTGCATGCCTGAATATAGCCTCTGTTTGTACTTACTTTCACTTTGTGCCCTACCTTTGTGATATTTTGTTGGAATAAAACTATTGGAGAAGAACCTGGAGATTTATACTACGTGTTTATTATTCAAGCACCCCACACGCGGTCACACCTCAGAAGTGGGATGTGCGAAAATCACGGGCCTTACGCTGCCGGCTCTGACCAAGGAAGATTCAAGGACCAAGAAGACTGCTAAGATTTTGAAGACATGAGAGAAAGGCATCGTCGAGTGACACGTGCTTACGCGGAAGACATCCCCAAATTTCATCGAGAAGAAAGTACGTGTAACATCACAAATTGATTGCTCAAAATCAACCAGCTGCGTGAACTTTCCTATTTATCGTTGCTCGAAAACTACAAGTAGAAGCCACGACGGCATTGTGTAAATCAACTTGGAGAAGAGGAAACTCTGAAGAAAGAACCAGTGCATCAAGACCTCCGGCAACGATACTGCAGCAACCAGGAGTGAGGCGGTGCTACATCTGTCGACGGGTCAGCCACGAGATGCGAGTCTGCCGTACTCAACGACGTGACACCAACCAGCGCAGCGCTCCAGCGACCACGTATGCATCGCTTGATGGTTCGCAGCGTCCAGTTCAACGCATCAGCTGCTCCAGCCACCTCAAGGTGAGTCGCATTATGTTTACTCCTAAGTGACGTATTTAGACTAAATAGGTCAAACCATTATATACTAAAATTTTCCATCGACCAGTGCAATGCGGAGCTTTCGAGATGCTTACACGCAGTCGCTTATAGTTTTACACATAGACAACATTTTCTCGAGTTATTGTTTCAAAATCACGCATACATTACGATTGCGCTGATATGTGGGCAACCAATAACCAAATTATTTTGGTGAAAGCTTAGTGACGGGGAGGTAGACAGAGATAATCTAATCGATCTAGACGAAAGTTAGTTTAGCAACTTCGTATGGTCATTATTTCGAACAGTGATTATACTTTTGTTAGTGCGTGAAAAAGGGGATAGTTAGTGATGAATTGTTAAACCTAATAACTTCGTTCTGGGTGAAACAATAACTATGTGTACTGTATATTTTATGAGTACCGTTTACAGACAGATTTGATTTAACTGTAAGTAAAACCAAGCATACAATATATTTTTATTGCAGTATGAAAAATAAACAACATTATGCAATAAATAAATAGTTGTTTAATGAGGAATCGACGGTTTGGGTTTCTTTTTTTTCCACCGTTGAGAAGTTTTTCTTTCTCCAACCTTAAAAAAATGAATATTGATATTAGGGTATAAACATTCATATCAGAGCAGTAGTAATAGTTGTTTAATTTATCCGAGTATATTAGTATTAGCTACAGTATTTCAAATATTCCGAAATAAATCGTTGGCTATGTTACCTACGTAAACTATGTGTGATCTAAAAAAAGTGATTTCTGTGTCACATACGGATAATGATTGTCTGTGTGAACAGCAGTCTATGTGACCTATGCAGCTACGTAAAGTAATGTATGTGTGAATGACGTAAGGCAATGCTGATGTGAAATGTGACCTACATAAATTATGTCTGTGTGAGAAGCAGTACCTGTGTGGTCTACGTGAAGTACTGTGTGAACTACGTAGAGAAATGCTGTGTGAGCTACGTAAATTGTCTGTGAGTAGCAGTATCATGTTTTAATGCAAATAAAGATTTTAATTGATTGATTGATTGTGGCCTACGTGAAGTACTGTGTGAACTACGTAGAGCAACGCTGGGTGAGCTACGTAAATTGTCTGTGTCAGTAGCAGTATCATGTTTTAATGCAACTAAAGATTTTGATTGATTTTATTGATTGATTGATTGATTGATTGTGGCCTACGTGAAGTACTGTGTGAACTACGTAGAGCAATGCTGTGTGAGCTACGTAAATTGTCTGTGTGAGTAGCAGTATCTGTGTGGCCTACTTGAAGTACTGTGTGAACTACGTAGAGCAATGCTATGTGAGCTACATAAATTGTCTGTGTGAGAAGCAGTGTCTGTGTGGCCAACGTGAAGTAATGTGTAAACTATGTAGAGCAATGCTGTGTGAGCAATATAAATTATTGTCTGTTAATTGTTTTAAATTATTGTTGTTAATCTACGTGAAGTATTTGTCTGTGTGACTTACGCTATGTCTATGTAACTTGTATCGGCTAATACCCCTCTATAATTTATTACACAATATGCTGAAATTTCCTAACTTAGTGACTTACATGAACAAATTATTACCGTGTCCATGAAAACAAATTTCTTGCAAGTTTCCAGTATACTAGTTGATTCTGCTCTTTCTCATTTTCAGCACACCAACAACGCAGACTTCCAAAACCCCACCAGAGCACCGTGGGACACGGTGGTTGCAGGATGGCCGAGTGTTACACGATGATTCCCGATCCTAGCCTGCCGCACATATTTACTTAGTTCTGTAATAGTAGACTAATGCACTAAACCACATACTCACTGTGTGTGACTTATGTAACCCCACTGTATTCACTAAATTACACATTATCTTCGTCATATTATGTTCAATACATCATAATTTATACACCTATCTAGGTGTCAAACCTATTTAACGTTTGTTATGGAAATGCCGGAAGTGTCCACCATGTTGAATGTAACTCGGCTATGATATAAGAATATTTTGGATTAATCTTTAGATTATTTTATTATTATAATAATATTTTATTAATTGTAAATTGATTATTTAAAGATTATTGGGACACTTATTAGATTTTTATGTTTGCCGTATAACAAATGTTCATTTTGCCGCCAAAAGGAAGTTGACTCTGATTGGTTGGTGGAGGTTAGATTTATTTTAAATATTGCAACTTTTAAAATAATAATCTAAAAGGCTTACTAAATTCATTACGATGAATAACTAAATAATTAATGAATTTATATATTTAATTAGCAGATTGTTTATCCCTACAAATAAATATTATAGTAAATGTTCATATATAGAAACGGATGTCGTCCCCACTGTTTTCCTACCGTTGTTCAGGGTTTTGATTTGTATAAAAGCGTATAAAGCGTTCTGCATGCCTGAATATAGCCTCTGTTTGTACTTACTTTCACTTTGTGCCCTACCTTTGTGATATTTTGTTGGAATAAAACTATTGGAGAAGAACCTGGAGATTTATACTACGTGTTTATTATTCAAGCACCCCACACGCGGTCACACCAGTCACTTACTTTATAATTATTTCATGATAATACCTACCTATTCATTACGAGGGTCAAACTGAAAGTTCTTAGAAAATCAAAAACTGATTACATTAGCCAGTTATTAGTTTTATTATATCTTTTCAAAATATTGTCCATTGATGTCAATACACCGCTGCATGCGATGGAACCACTGGGAAAAGCACTTTGCCCACTCGTCCTTAGGGGTCTCTTCAATGGCATCGCGATACGCAGCCACCGCTTCTTCAGCATTCATAAACCGCTTTCCTTTAAGTTTTTCTTTAATTTTTGGAAATAAATAAAAATCACAAGGCGCGAGGTCGGGGCTATACGGCGGGTGACCCAGTAATTCAACGTTTGATGTCGCCAAATAGTCGATCGTTCGCTTGGCGGTGCGCGACGAGGCGTTGTCGTGGTGAAGGAGGATCCTACTGCGAGGTCGTTTCTCTCGAACTTTTTCCAAGACAAGTGGCAAACAATTGGTAGTGTACCATTCTGCAGAAACTGTTTTTTGATCCTCTAACACAATTGTTGCGAAATGACCTATCCTTCCAAAGAACGAGGCCACCATTTTTTTTCCCGCACTTCGATCTCTCTTCACTTTAGTTGGCAACTCCTCGAAAGGAAACACCCACTGAGCAGATTGTCTTTTGGTTTCAGGATCATAACAGTAAATCCAGCTTTCGTCACCTGTTAGTATGTCGAACACAGCATTTGAGTCACCTCCGTTAAATCTTTCAATCATTTTACGGCACCAATCCACACGATGGAGTTTTTGAGCCTTAGTCAAATTATGAGGTATCCACCGGGCGCAAAGCTTCCTGACCGCTAAATGTTCGTGGAGGATTTTGTGCACTTGACTCATACCGATGCCTAAGCTTGTCCAAATCTGCTGATAGGTCACTCTTTTGTCAGTCTCTATCATACGCCGCACAACACAGATGTTATTTTCAGTCGTCGCCGTAGAAGGCCGTCCCTCACGTACATCATCAGTGAGATTAGTGCGACCACGTTTAAACTCATTAAACCAGTTGTAAACAGTCGCACGAGATGGGGCTTCATCGTGAAAGGCCAATCGTTGTCTATCATAACTTTCTTGTCGACTTAAATGACATCGAAAGTCATAAAAAATCATTGCACGAAAATTTTCTCGTGTTAAATTCATGTTGACGTGACACAGACAATTTTCAATTTGCCGCCAAATCGTAAAACAAATGACAAATGAATGAAATATATACTCAGTAATATTGGCAAAGAGTTCTATTTTCAAATTTTAGAATATTTTTTTTATTATATTGTTGATAAGTGGCCAGTTCTAAGAACTTTCAGTTTGACCCTCGTATCTTAGCCACGGATTGACTGCTGCAGTAAGCTCTGAGAAAAAGCAACTTAGGATAAATGTCACATGTGGTTACGGTTAACTATCCGTCGTTATTTTATAGCACACGCTGTAAGTTACATAAATTTGACACGCCAGTAGTAAAACACAAGTAAAATGAAACATTTATGTGTTTTTCTTGATTTGATTCTATTTTATTGTCCGATCTCACGAGTTTACGGCTTTCTTTCCCACGACCATAACACAAAACCATTGGTTGGTTTCCTAGTACAATTTATTGCGTACTAACAGAAGACGCGATTACTTGCAAAACGTAATAATTATTCCTACGGCCGTTTTACTGTTTGTCGTAAACATGTTTGTTTTATGTTAATATCCATCAAAATTTACGCGAGCCGCCAGATCTATTGTACTCGTGGAAACTGAGTTTAGCGAAGTGGGAAGTCCGGGGATCGTAAAAGGACATGAATGAAGCAAATACATAACTTGTCTAAGTCTACTTAATTACCTTCGGCAATTTAATATCAAATATGTAATATATTTCATTAAAAAAAACTTCTTCTTCAATTTAAGAGCCGCGCTCTTTTCGGTGCAGTAATCGTCATATACATTCAGTCCAAGCTAAAAAGTATGTATTCACCGAAATCGACCTATAATTTCGTATAGAAACCGACTTTTTTGTTGGTAGGATCCCAATTCCCAGTACAAATGGAATCTTCAATATAAACTAAAATATTTAACAATACATATTACTCTTATATTCTGTATACTTACTACCATTTTAGATCTACTTTTAATTCCTATCGAGATTGCACTTTATCCAGGGACACACTTCTACTTTCTTTTTTTTTTTTTTTTTAAAGACTATCTATTGCACAAATTTAGTTTACAAAGGTGGACTTAATGCTGAAAGCATTCTCTGCCAGTCAAACCATATTTTTAGTAGTAAGCATTAATCTACTGCAAATGTTCGCGTTGAGAGTTGAGAGTTTGTGTTTTCGGGAAATTTCAAGTTTCATCTTTCGACTTAAAACTAAATTTAACAAAATAATAACGCTTCTAAAATAATAAAAAAACAATTGCATTTAATAACTTACTAGCGGTCCCCCGCGACTACGTCCGCGCGTTTTGAGTTTGCTCCCCCCTCCCGTTCGCAGCGTGATGTTTTATAGCGTAAAGCCTTCCTTGCTAAATAGGTTTGGGTTTAAAAAACTTTATTCCCATAAGAAAATTTACGTTTATCTGAAAATGAGATAAGAATTACATTATAGTACATTATGATACAAGTGTGCTAAGTTGACCATTATATACAAGGCGGTATTGCGTGCGCACGAGCGAAAGCGAGTGCGCCATAAGAAAGCCGCGTAGCTATATATAATGGTCACAGGCACACGCGTATCATACGACGTTTTTCAACACACTTGCGAGGAAAAAACAAGACTCTTTATTTACTAAGTTTTTAATTAATGAAACATTTAGTAAAAATACATTTCACTCGACTTTGATAGCAAAAGACTATCGCACGCGTTTTTCGCCTCGTTACGTATGTCCGGCAGAGTTAATAATAGGTTTTCTTCATTTTCTTTACTTGAAGTAGACATTTTCGTTAATATTAAACTTCACAATTAATCCAAACTTCGTCACAGCCGACATTTTTTACGAAAAATGGCGCATTGTTTTTTTTTTCTTGCCGCGATACCGATGCGCGCGCAAGGCTAAGGCGCGAACTAGATTGGCCAACTGTTAGACTATTGGCCTAGTTTAGATTAGGGCGAAAACAACCAAACAAATTCTTTGGCTTTATAATATTAGTTTATGATACTTACCTACGTTACATGCTTTATTGAAGTAATTATTGCCAACCAATGTAATATCCATGGAACATTTCTACATAAATATTATTACTAACCTTATCAATCACTCGATTACTTCCTGAACGGCTTCCGTCAACTGGGCAATAAAATAACAATAAAACATGATTTTCATCTGAAATACGCAGATGTTAGTTAATGCTATAAAGAAACTGAAATATAACCAAGTACCTATAGTTATAGTCACGCAAGTAGGTAGATAAATCGGTAAGGTGCTGCTCTGGTAGATAAGCATGACAACGGCGCAATCGACTATGGAGCGAGATTCTTACCCAGAAAGATATGGCCATGTATTATTACCTAATAATGCTAAACCGTCCTGCCTGCCTTATATTCTCAGAATCGACAGGTGTAAGCTGAGAATATTAATAAACAACAGGGCTTCTTAACTTCCAATAGGCAGGAATCGGAATGAGTCTTTATTCTAAAATCGACGAGTTACTTAGTTAATGACCCAACAAGAGCAGATAGGTACTCAGTTCGTAGTGAATGCCTGCGCTGCGTCCACGCAGCGATGCAGCGAATATGCAATAAAAGGTAGAACGATACATTTCATGTTAAGATTCACTAGTCTGCCTGCACGCACTCATCTTTTTGCCCTCGGTTTCGAACTGGGCTACAGGTCTAGGCAGCGGGGCGCTGGTCGTCGAGTTCAAGACCGAGGAGGCCTAAGACTTGGCCGTATATAAACAACACCCTTGCCTGTAGAAAAAATAAGTTTAAATCGTTGTTGGTGCTTACCACTTAACAACCGCGATCGCCAGTGCTCACGAGCGCTCATTTTGGCGTTCCACTTGCTCCGCGAGCTATATAGTCGTTATCTCATGAGCGTTTGGTAGCATTGATGTTCTTTTTACTATTCTGCGGAGGTAATTTAAGGCGGCAAATATATCAGCAGTGACAGAAATTAATTGAATAATTTGAAATATAATTATTCATTATTCCAAAGGAAAAGATACCTTTGAAATTTTAAATCAAGTGTTTGCCTATTTTTTGTTTGGAAATTAATAGTCACTCCCCAACATCCTGATTTTTTTTTCTTCATGGTCATTGTTATTTGAAAATATAAGCACCAGTTCTTGCCATGCATTCCATTTTAAAGTTCTAGTTCCGTTAACCCAGGTCCCCTATGGCCGCTCCATTCGCCCTAGATACATGCACTCGCAGTCACGTTCGCTCGGCAAATTTGTCGCGAATCCTATGGGTTCGTTAGTAAGATACTAGCAGCCAATACATTGCGTCCACAAGACACGTCAGAGTTGAAAATTCCCGTGCACTGCGCCAGACTCTTGACTCCCGCGTACTATGCAATACGTGCGGGGCGAGGTACTTACTAGGTTACGTCCAGTAAACGCGCGAACGTGACTGCGAGTGCACGTATGTATCGAGGCAAATTTTAATACGAAATTATTCATTTAACAGAAAAGAACGGCAATTGGTGATATGAGTTAACGGGACTGAACGGAATAAGAACTTTGAAACGGAAAACTGGTGCTAAATAAAATATTTTCGTATAAAAAGACTCTGAAGTTAAACAAAAGGAAATTATATGAGTTATATGAGTAACTATTTATTTATTAATAAAAAAAAACCTTCCCAAATTCGCGTTTCAAATCGCTTGTCTGATGGACGAATTTGCCCTCCTGGACCTGCCTGTCCACCGAAGCGGAGCAAGGGTGTGGAGTGGAGAACCGGGCTAAGGCGGAGCGAAGTTGCGTACTGTGTCTATCCACCAAAGCGGAGCGAGGCAGCAGAGCGGAGTGAGCGGAGTTCCTGGCTGTATGCGGAGCTAGGCAGCGAGTATGCGCGGAGTCATTTCGAGCTTCCGGCGGCGGGCGATTGGTTTAATTGTACGTGAGATGTCAGCAGACATGTTATCGAAAAAGTTAATATATTATTAAATTACATTGCTTGAGCAAGAAGAGTTTGAGTCAGAAGCAACCGAATTGCTTACTTCATACCATTTGAACAAAATATGGATTTTGGTTAAGAATTAATTGAATCATGCGTTGCTTTGCGGAAATCCATTATTAAGTTGAATTTTATATAGCGTTCGTGCTCCGCCGAGGCGACAAAATCTCCTGAGGATGCCTTCCGCAACTTCCTGTCCACTAAAAAGGAGCGGAGATTTGCGGTCCTATTGGTTAATAGGTATTTCTCAGTTTCTCCGCTCCGAGGCCTCGCTCCGCTCCAGTCTTAGAGCAGGTGAAGCGAGTATAGATAAGCTAAAAAAGCTGGCCATAATGTTTTGATGTACGAGTATAATGAAACTACTTCGTCGCGACCGTTTGGCAGACGCTGTCGAGAACTGCTGCAACAAACAACTTCAAAGCAAAGAAAAAAAAATAAGAATTTTGCAGTTTTCTGTTGCACAAACCGCTCATCTAAAGTAAATTCCCGCAATCGTGGTATGACTAACCAATTATGAGCACCAATTAAACATAAGCAACATTTTATCGGAAAATATTCATATTTGTCCTTTGACATTATTTGACGAGATATATATCCTTTGGACATCCCTACACATCGCCATCTAGTCCCAAAGTAAGCTACTCAAAGCTTGTGGTATGGGTGCTAGACAACGGATATAATACTTAAATACTTTTTGTTTGTAAATACATACATGATATATATAGAAAACACCCAGACCAATACAAACAGACATGTTCATGCACACAAATGTTTGCATTGTGCAGAGATCGAACCCGCAACCCGCTGCTTAGTAGGCGATTTCTCGACCACTACACCAGACGGGTCGTCAAACTCGATAGAGATACTTATATCAAGATATTTCTTTATAGTAGGAGGGCTAGTGAGGTGAGAACAACGTTGTCAAATTTAGTTAGTGATTAAATCAGCCAGAGTAAAATTATATTATTAAAACATTCCTTTTCAAATTTAGGATTGCAATGTTTCTGAAAGATCCTAATCTACGGGAAAAGTGACGAAGAGGCTGTGACGAAGGGTGTGTGTACTAGACATGAGCGTCCAATAGACGGACTAGTTAAATCAACCGTCGACGTGACATCAACGCTTAGACGGTCTATCGTTCTTTGATCGACTAGTCGAATTCATAGACTGATAAACGAGTAGTCTACAGGTTCATATCAACACGCAACTCGATGTCGACGTTTTTTAAGAAAAAAAATTAAGTAAACTTCAAACCACAGGCTGTAAGTAAGAAAGTTATAATTACAAAAAAGCATCGCTGCGTGACTTCGTCGTTTGCTGTAGTTGAATACGTCGAAACAATCTAAAGTGAACTTTAAGTTTGACGCCATGGGTACTTTATTATTACAATAAACGCGCTAGTGAGGAGAACAGTTGATTAGACTCGCGTTAAATGTAAACGTGTATGTCGTCTAGATAGTTCATATGTCCATGCGGTCGAAAAGTTAACTAGTCGTCGAATTCAGCTAGTTGATCGACTAGTCGATAGACGAAATTCAACGGTCTAGTTTCGTCGACGAGAAAAACGTCGACGACCCATCCTTAGTGTGTACAATCTGAGGCCTTACTCTGAACAGAAAACCCGATCCAATGATTATTGTCATCCCTGTCACACGCGTACACGACCTGGTATGTGTCCAGAGTAAGGGGGCTGCTCCGAACACTTTGAGACAAAATGTTTTGAAGAATGTTCAGACAGAAAAATAACTTTATTTACCGGTTGGTTTCTGCAATGCCTGATTTAAAATTTCTTAACGTTCGTATTTTATTTACTTTACTTATCTATTTATTATACCTTTTTTCACAGATTACTAAATTATACTAGAAAAATAATTGCACCTTTAGTGCTACAGTGTCACTTAAGCAAAATTTGAAGAATTACTGAAGAATACAATTTTATAATCTTAAGCATAATATTTAGAATTTACCGGAACCGCCTGCTACAAAAACTTCCCATTTGCTTACTAGTTTACGAAATTACCAAATGTAAGTAATGCATTAAAAAGTTACATTAATTTTTGAACGCATTACTAACATTTAATTGAAAATATTACGATTTTTACCAGAATGCTATCAGTTCACCCGTTCCCTACTTAACTCTTTCGTGGGCAGTGAACATCCATGAAAGAGTTAGCATGAGAACGGGTTGAGAGAGAACGTCTATAACGTCATAACAATAAAATTCTATTGTGTCTGGAGAAGTGTATGCGAAAGTGTTCAAACTGGTGGAACGTTTACATGACATGACTTTCTTTTACATGTTTGATAAAGATTTGCCACCATAGTATTGATAGAACGGAATTATTCCTGATAAGGAATGATCCTGTCCTGAAGTCTTGAAAAATCAACATTATCAATTTGTGCAAAAACGCAAACCTGGAATAGTCACATTATGAAAAGTTAATCTAATCCTTTGTTTACCCCCAACTTAGTCTTTGTTGATATTATACTTGTCTTAATTAGTAGATTCATTCTTGTGGTGATTAACTTTAACAATTAATAATAGTTTTAAGTAGTGCAGAGACAAAATGAGTGCACTGAGTTAGTTAGCGAATTAATGAATTATTAGCAATGCTGTAACACATCCCTAGAAAATTGAGCATGTGTGTATAGATTGTAGTTAGGTACATGGAAAATTAACACGTTTCATGCCAACGACTCGCCTCGCCTGGCGAATCGAATGTTTTTCGCCAATATTTCCAAAACGCATCCGTATTTTCTACAGAAAATGAAAGTGTTGGCTAAATTAACGCCAATATGACCAATTACACCGGTAGCCCGTATGTAAAAGCTATTTTTATAATTTAAGATCAAAAATGCATTCATCTATGCCGTGAACTCGCTAGGCGAGTTCACTGACGCAGATCTTCAACCTTTTAATTAATGATTATTGCACGACAATAAAAACATAAATTCATATCAATAAAGCTGACTACTTACTTGTGTTATGGAAGGAAAATAATAACGATGGTGTAAAAACATTACGATCCTTGATAATTTCTTTTTTTATTCTTGATAGGTGGGCGTTTGAGCGCTATCTTTAAAGATGATGCGATCGTATTATACGCGTTTAGGTGAACTACCAACTGAGTAATTCTTATTTATAATGTTATTATTATAAGGACGTCGTCCGGGAGGCAGACCCCGAAAGCGATGGCGAGACGATTGAGACCAATAATATCGCGATGACTGGCAAACCCTTACCGCCGTCAGGGACACGTGGAATAGTTTTGGGGAGGCCTTTGCCCAGCAGTGGGACAGTATAGGCTAGCAAAAAAAACACTTATTATTTTAAATCTACGAGTTCCAACATTATTTTATATATTTATTTATTTAAAAACTTTATTTCACACAAAAAGGTGTACAAAAGGTGGACTTATTAACTTAATGCTAATAGCATTCTCTCCCAATCATACCTTTAGAACGTTAGTTAACGTTATCCAGAAGTTTTAAGAGTAAGCAAGTATTATTTATAGTACTTGCCTATTTTTCGTATTGTTAACATAATGAATGCATTTTTTTGTGTGAATATTTGATTAATAGATATACTATTATATATATGGAAGAAACCCTCAAAATCATTCTTTTTTTGCGGTACAGCAATCGAGTTAAAACTACCAACATCAGGTAGCCTCTTCGTAGCTTACTAGCTACGGCGTAGTATTTCGTATTTTTTTTTTATGTTGTGAAAAGGTTTTCTTGTATAAAACTTGCTCAGAATTTAAAGAGGACATTTGTTTTAGAATAAGCATAACTCATATTATCATCCCTGAGTTGGATGTCACTGACCAAAACAACAACCTGTATATCATTTAGTACATATTGGCAGGACAGTTTGAGGAATTTTCACATTATCGAAATAATAAATAATATAAGAGAAAGAAGGATGCAGATTTATTCCCACCGCCCAATAGCTACGAGTATGTGTGTTACATCTCTAGATGGGTATTTTTGAGCTGTTGAAAAATTAGATTGTTTTAAATGAATATTCAAAACAATCTAATATAATTACGTTAATCTTACAATTAACGTAATAATAAACGTAATATTTTTCACAATTTTGTATTTTTAACACTAGATTACAAGTAAATACATTAAAAAAATCGTTTTTTTTTCATAGAAACAGAAGTCGCAGAAGGTCTATTTCATATTAAAAACTATAAAAATACAAAACAGAACCTCAAAAAATATTTTTATCTAAAGGTTTACAACCCCTGCATAAATTACGAAAGAAACTTCTTTTTTATTTGATGGTTTTTTTGCCATTTTTTGCGTGGAAACACAATAAACACTTGCCAAACAGATTTTTATGTCGGTAAAAACATTTCGGAGACCGCGACGGCCACCATACTAACAAATCATTAAGTATAACTAAACATTACGCCAGCCGTGTAAATCGGGGTGTGATTGTGTAAAGCAGTCGTATTTATTTGACAGTTCAAAACGTACGGTATGATCTGTCAAATGGCGAAGAACTAAGGGTTTGACAGATCATATCGTACGTTATGAACTGTCGAAAGAATACGATTGCTTTACACAATTCCAGCTCTGTATGGAGTGCCGACGTCTCACCTGGCGAGTCCATCGTGACAAATAGGCGGAATATCTGAAGGAATTAGGAAAATCGTAGTGGCATTTAACGTGTTAAGTAAGTCTGTGAGTTTTCAGTATGACTACTTTGCCTATGTGTGCACGCAAAGCCATAAGAAAATGGGAGTCGCAATAAACGTAATTCTTTTTGTAGTCTGCTATACGTGTGTTCCTTGTCCTCCACCAAAATTAGCTGTCATTTTTAAAAGGAGATTTTGACACAAAGGGCCTCTATACATATGAATTCTCAACGGTTGCGTTGGACAGACGACAGCCCCATTGGGCCTTCGCGGGCGTGGTTGGTTGTCGTCACGGACAGCAAGTGGAACACACCCGTAGACTTGTCTGTCAGTTGTTCCTATGTCACTTTCGGGAGTTTTGCGCGGGAAACGAAAAGGGAAGGACGGACCTTTTCTTCATTTTAGTAATTGTTTTTTTCGGGTCAATTATTGTGATTTTGTGGTGGAATTGTCATGATAATTTGTGCTTTTGAAGAAAACAATGCAATTAAAGTGGGGAATCAAGTGAAGCGAGCTCGATCGCGCCGTCTTTACCGGATCGCTGTTCCTGCGCTGAGCTTCTTTGTTGAGCATTGAAATGCGAACCACCTCGCATTTCAATGAGTTAAGTTAAGATAGGCTAGTTTAGTGTTAGTTTAGTTTTAAGTGTTAAAAATGAAAATTCAATAAAGTATTGTCTGTATGGCGTAGAGCCGAAGACGTTAAACTTGTATAAAAAAAGGCCACTTTCTCTCTGTCAGTGTCAGGTCAGCTGTCACTGCTGTCAGAAATCAAAGTCAGGCGTCTACGATATTTCACGGTTTTTCAAAGTTTTTATGCTTTTAGACGGGTTTTAAATGTTATTTTAAAGGTTTTGCAAATAATTCAGATAGGAATGTTAGAATTCCATGAAATAAAACAGCCGAACACCATAAGTGTTCCCCGTATCTTTCATATCCCTTTTTGTATTTTTCAGTGTTGGCGGGAAACTGCAGTTACCGGCTACGTTGACGAAGACAATAACTTTTAATTGAAAACAAACAATGGACAAAAGAAAACTGTCTAAAGGGCCTCCACCGAAGAGGTTTAAATCGCAAGACGATGACGATGACATTGATATGCCATGCACTTTCGAAGAGCAACTCGCTGGAATGGAAAGTGAATTTGACTCTCAAGAAGTTTGTGGTGAAGGGCCTGAAAATCAGACTACTAACATGAAGTGGAGTAGACCACCACCTCCAGATCTGGACCCCAAAAAGAATACATTAGTGTTTCAACAGCTAGATATTGACCATTACAATGGCCAACCCATCCAAGGAATGCCTGGGTCACAACTAGGCC
Source organism: Pyrausta purpuralis (assembly GCA_963924145.1). Lineage (NCBI taxonomy): Eukaryota > Metazoa > Arthropoda > Insecta > Lepidoptera > Crambidae > Pyrausta > Pyrausta purpuralis. The sequence continues at coordinate 8,831,172 of OZ001649.1, read as the reverse complement.
CAATTCCCATAATGAGAATGTATGGTGTTACTATGGAAGGTAACTCAGTTTGTTGCCATGTACATGGATTTTCACCATATTTCTATGTTACTGTCCCTGTAAACTTTACTGAAAGTTCTTGTATGGATTTAAAAAATAATCTAAACAAAGCAATTTTAGAAGATTTGCGGTCCAATAAAGATAATATCAGAGAATGTGTGTTAGAAGTAAGATTGGTCAAAGCTAGATCTATTATGTATTACAAGGGGGACAATGATATAGTGTTTGCTAGAGTCTCAGTTGCATTGCCAAAATTAATAGCTCCATCAAAACGATTAATTGAGAAACAACCAACATCTTTTGGATTGATGGATCCATCCTTTTATGAAACAAATATAGATTTTGATATCAGGTTCATGGTTGATACCTCAGTTGTGGGTTGTAGCTGGATTGAGCTACCAGTAGGAAAATGGACATTGAGATCTAAATGTTCATCCATTAGACCAGAGTCTAGGTGTCAAATTGAAGTAGATATTGCCTGGAATGCATTTATTGCACACCAGCCTGAAGGAGAGTGGTCAAAAGTGGCACCATTCCGCATACTAAGCTTTGATATTGAATGTGCAGGGCGAAAGGGTGTATTTCCTGAACCAAATCATGACCCTGTCATACAAATTGCATCAATGGTCATCAGACAGGGTGAATTAGAACCATATTTGAGAAATGTTTTTACATTAAACACATGTGCCCCTATTGTTGGATCACAGGTTCTCAGCTTTCAGTCTGAGTCTGAAATGTTGGCTAAGTGGTCAGACTTTTTCCGAGAATTGGATCCTGATATCATCACTGGCTATAACATCAACAACTTTGACTGGCCATATCTTATTAACCGGGCAAAACATCTAAAAATTGATAATTTTGACTTTTTAGGCAGAATCAAAAACATAAGATCTGTAATAAAAGACTCAGTGCTCCAGTCCAAGCAAATGGGTCGAAGAGAAAATAAAAGTATTAATTTTGAAGGTAGGGTCCCGTTTGATTTGCTTCTGGTACTTGTACGTGATTATAAACTAAGATCATACACACTCAATGCTGTCAGTTACCATTTTCTGCAAGAGCAAAAGGAAGATGTTCACCACAGTATTATTTCTGACTTACAGAATGAAAGTGAACAGACTAGACGAAGACTAGCTATGTACTGTTTGAAAGATGCTTACTTACCTCTGAAACTACTAAATAAACTAATGTGCATTGTTAATTACATGGAAATGGCAAGGGTTACAGGAGTTCCATTGCTCTGTTTACTAACAAGAGGACAACAAATAAAAGTAGTAAGTCAACTTCTACGAAAAGCCAAAGATGCTGGATACTTGATGCCAGCTTATCATGGCCAAGGATCAGATGATCAATTTGAAGGAGCTACTGTTATTGAACCAAAGAAAGGGTATTATGCTGACCCTATTTCAACATTGGATTTTGCTTCTTTGTATCCTAGTATCATGATGGCGCACAACTTATGCTACACAACATTGTTACCACCAAATACGCAGAGGGACCTTAGTCCAGATGACATCACCACAACCCCTTCAAAAAATATGTTTGTGAAAGCCAACATTAGAAAAGGGTTACTTCCTGAAATTTTAGAATCCTTGTTAGCTGCAAGGAAAAAAGCTAAAGCAGATCTGAAAGAAGAAAAAGACCCATTCAAAAGATCTGTACTAGATGGTCGTCAACTTGCTCTTAAAATAAGTGCCAATTCTGTGTATGGATTTACTGGGGCACAAGTTGGAAAGCTACCTTGTCTTGAAATTTCAGGTAGTGTTACTGCCTATGGAAGAACAATGATTGAATTCACAAAGTGTGAAGTTGAGAAAAAATACACAAGAGCAAATGGATACAAAGAAGATGCGATCGTAATTTATGGAGATACCGATTCAGTTATGGTCAAATTTGGTGTGAAAACTCTTGAAGAAAGCATGGAATTAGGTAGGGAAGCAGCTGAATTTGTGACTGCAAAATTTGTAAAACCAATTAAACTCGAATTTGAGAAGGTATATTACCCTTATTTGCTTATAAATAAAAAGAGATATGCTGGGTTGTACTTTACAAGACCTGACAAATATGATAAAATGGATTGCAAAGGTATCGAAACTGTAAGAAGAGATAACTGTCCACTGGTATCTAATATGATGAGTACATGTCTACAAAAGTTATTGATAGATAGGGATCCGGATGGTGCAGTAAACTATGCAAAGCAAGTTATTTCTGACTTACTTTGCAATCGCATTGATATATCTCAATTGGTAATTACTAAAGAGCTCACAAAAAATGACTATGCTGCTAAACAAGCTCATGTGGAATTAGCCAATAAAATGAAAAAACGTGACCCCGGCACTGCACCCAAACTGGGCGACAGAGTCCCTTATGTTTTGTGTTGTGCTGCAAAGAATACACCAGCTTACATGAAAGCTGAAGACCCCATTTACGTGTTGGAGAATAGTGTTCCCATAGATTTTAACTATTATATGGAAAACCAATTATCCAAACCACTTTTGAGAATCTTTGAACCCATTCTTGGCGAGAAAGCAGAATCACTTCTCCTAAAAGGAGAACATACTAGAACAAAAGCAATGGTAACTTCAAAGGTAGGTGCTTTGGCTGCCTTTACAAAGAAAAAAGAGAAATGCATTGGATGCAAAGTTGTTATGCCAAATGATACAAAGAAAGCTTTGTGCAATCACTGTTTAGAAAAAGAAGGCCAACTTTACATAACAGAAATATTTAAATTGCGGCAACTGCAAGAAAAATTCTCTAGGCTTTGGACAGAATGTCAGAGGTGTCAGGGAAGTCTACATGAAGAAGTGCTTTGTACAAACAGGGATTGCACAATTTTTTACATGAGAAAAAAAATGGGCATGGAATTAGACACCCAAGAAAAAACTGTGTTACGGTTTGGTGAACCTATTTGGTAATTAATACATACTTCTAACAACTTAAGGCCAATTATGTTGCATGATAAAATATAAAATTCTGTGGTCTTCTTTTAAATATAATAAAAGAGTTAAAATATACTATAGTGTTGTTTTTAATTTCATAAATTACACAAAGAGGACAATACATCATCTCAAAAAGGGAATGTTTGAATACCACAAATTAATATAGTACTTAAAATACATGCCAGTTGCAGTTAATTTTGAGAAGAAAATTTAAGGGTGTTCATCTCTATGTCCAACAATAAAATAAAAGCCATATAATTTGAATTGACTACACAACAATAATCATTATGATAAAATACTAATTTCTTGTACAAACAATAAAATTATTAATGAGAAACAGGAAAAATAAATACAATTTGACTTATCACAGGTTTAAGTTATACAAACAGCCTCAATTTAACAATAAAATAAATTGATTTGTTTAATTACAATATTTCAAGCTGCTAAGAGACTCAATATTACAATGCAAAAAATCTGATATCTAAAAAATAATGAATGATCATAGTTATGATCATTCATTGCTTAAATTCAGCTACATTTTATGGTAGGTAACAATAACTCACAGGTGTAAATTAATTATTTATAGATATTTTAAAACAATTATAAACACACAGACACATAATATTTTTATGTGAGGTAGGTATTACACAGGATGATTCACAACATCTGATTACATGGGGGGTCCAATCTCACTCAAATCTTATTTTGCGGTATTTGATTAGAAAACAGTTTTTACAGACCGAATATTATTATCGAATTGGCTAAGCTTTTAATAAAATTGCAAAAATATTCAGAAATAATACATAAAGTGTTAACAAATTGCTTACCTATCACAAAATTAATTGCTCACTAAAATTATGTAGTGTAGCGTGTAGGTAGGCATTTAACTCATTGAAGCATCTATAACCAAATTTCGATACTCGAATCGAATATTTTTCACCACACATTTTCGTGAACGTATTTTTTATGTATAAAAAAGTAATGTAAGGGAGAAGGGGGCACATAAGCACATTTTTCATATTAGATTCATAATAAATCAACTGTAAAGAGAAACTGATAAGAAATATTCATCTTTCCTTACTTAATCCTTGGATAATATAAAAATAACTGAATGTTAAAATTTGAAAACGTTAAAGAGCAAAATGGGTTTATTTAAAACTCAAAAACTGTTCAAATCTGGGCAGATTAATACTAATACTGGGCAGTAGGCACATTGGAATAGAAATGGGGAAGTTTTGAAAAATAGGTTAAAAACCAGAAATAAGGGAGGATAGAGCAATAATTTGTATGTATTATAATGATATTTATTTTTATTATAATTATGACTTACCTCAGACGCAAAATTAAACATAACATCAACTTAATATCCAACTTTCCTATCAAACGTCCCGTTCAAATTGCCCCGTTTTATTTACAAATCTGTCGCATGCAGTGTTACCAACTCTCTAAAATATTTTCCCCTAACCCTGAGTCAAAACCCCCTAAAATTGCTTAAATTATTTGAAAATCCCCCTAAGCTAGTTGACACCGCACCGCAGTAATAAATGAATAAATAAAATAATTAACCTCGAATACTCCAGTCAGAGACCAAAGTTTTTTTTTATCATAGACTAAGAAAGCATACTAGAGTAATGAAAGAGGAAGAATTAAATATATACTCTCGATGTCACCCAATCTGGAGTCACTTACTAGATGAAAATGTACTTTTATTTGATTGGATAGTTCTGTTATATTTAGAATATTGTATATTCAAAATAACCCTAAAAATACCCCTGTACAAATTAGACCCCTAAAAAAATCCCATTCCACTTATTTACCCCCTAAATTTGGGGGGAAAACCCCTAAGTTGGTAACCGTGGTCGCATGGTACATAGTACTTGTAAGATAACATTTACAAAAAAAAATTGAAATAACTGGCAAGTAAAAACTACCAGGTGGATTGAAGTTTTTTTTTTGCGCGGGAAACGAAAAGGGAAGGACGGACCTCATTTCTTCGTTTTAGTAATTGTTTTTTTCGGGTCAATTATTGTGATTGTGTGGTGGAATTATCATGATAATTTGTGCTTTAGAAGAAAACAATGCAATTAAAGTGGGGAATTAAGTGAAGCGATCTGATCGCGCCGTCTTACCCGGATCGCTGTTCCCGCGCTAATCTTCCTTGTTGAGCATTGAAATGCGATCCACCTCGCATTTCAATGAGTTAGGTTAAGAAAGGCTAGTTTAGTGTTCAATTTTATTTAAGAATAGTCTGTATGGCATAGAGTCGGCTCTATGCCATACAGACTATTCTTAAATGAAGACGTAAAACTTGTATAAAAAAGAAAAAAAAGCAGGTGGATTGAAACCTAATAAGCACCACACAATTTTGACAAATAACAAGTTGGAAACCTTTACTCTCGTGCTGGTGGTCCTTACAACATTTATTTTTATTCTTACTTCGCCGGTACAAACAACGAGGAAAGAGATAACGACATCGAATACGAATTAAAAAAAGAGATTGTTATAACTCTTTTTGACAACAAAACACGCGCGCTTTTTGATTTGAGTATTGCCATTATATTAAAATGTTTTAAAAAAATATATTAAAGTTGCGGCAAAGAATAACATAGAGCTGCGATCAGAAACATGTTCAAATCTGCTCCTGTACTAAGGCGCCTCCTTCTCCCCTAATCTACAAGATTTTTTTTACATTAATTATTACGACTGTGGTTTTCATCTATTTTCCTGTGATAAAGATCTACTTAGACTTTGCCTCGGAGTTTTATTATATTGCGATTTGTTTGAATTGTTAGTTTTAGGTGGTACTACGTTAGGAACAGGCATTTCGAATGGAGAATTTCCTGCAGTGCTACTGGATAGCCTCATAATATCTTCAAGAGTTCTGATAAATGTGTCACAAGTTGCTGTTAGAAGGCTAGACGCATCATCAATTTTCTGAAAAATAAAAGGGAAAAAAATATTAAATCAAATACAAATACCAAGCAAAGACGAACTTGTGTGTTCCTGAAAAAACAATCTCTGAAGGTGGTGTAACTTCGTCTTCTTTTATCTCCTTTCGAGATTTATTACACACTACATGGCATTGGCAATTTCGACAGTGTTAAACTTTATACAAGGACAAGCGGTCCCCCGCGGCTTCGTCCGCGCGTTTTGAGTGTGCTCTTCCCCGTCGCAGCGTGATGTATAGCCTTAAGCCTTCCTCGATAAATAAGCAATCTAACACAAAAATATTTTTGCAAATCGGTCTAATAGTTCCTGAGATTAGCGCGTTCAAACATACTCTTCAGCTTTATTATATTTAAGTTTATATACACTGTACTGTTGTACTTTATTATAGTACCTAACACTATTGTGTTTTTTGCGTTATTTAACTTACAAGAATCTTGATGGTTATTAAAAACTACAAGTAATTACATAGGTATCTACATATTGTCACTAATCACTATTGAGATTTTTCCAAGTCCTGTGTCTCCAATAATCGGTAGTATTTTACTAATCCCACGATTTATTATTATTATTTTAAAGCATTGGATACTATTAGGAGTTAATTGATGAAATAAATATTAGATAAATACATAATTCATGTATTATTATTTACCTGCAACTCAGGACCATTTTCCGTATTTACAGCACTTTTGACTGCATGCACCTGCTGCATCATCAGATCACAGTACAGTCGCAGCTCAGACTTTTTGTGATTCAATGAGTTAGTTTCATCGAATGATGTTACTGTAATTTGAAAAATTAAATAATTATTTAAGAGAAATCATCTACCAGTGTGGATAGGGTTGTTAGACAGAGCATAGAAGATTGGCAAATACAATTATTTAGATTTAAGATTCGTTAATAATTCAATATACTATATAATTGTGATGTTTTTAGCCATAGGCTAGGCTTTGAGTAAATCCAGTTAGTACCGCATTTGCAAAAGTGAAGCTAAAGGAAATAATTAAACTTTGTAATTTCATACTATAATAAAACTAGTGCCTCTTAAGGCTATTCCATTAATCGCCAGAAACAAAGCAACAGTAGTTAATAAATTCTTAGTTGACATGCTTTTCACTTTATAAACAGAATATAACTTACCCGTAGGTTCGGACTTTGCATCCACACATGCTTTAGCACTACCAAGAGCAACAAGCCACTTTTGCCGGTCTTGGGGAGATGGTGCCCGTAAGTACATGTGCTGTTGGCCAGGTATGACTAAATCTAAGCGTGTGTTGTCAATATTGTTCACTGGAAAACAACAAAATTTTCTGAGTACATGCAACTGTCTTTAATATCGTCTGTCTTATACTATCAAATTACTATTCTCTTTGGCTATTGTTACCTACAGGTACCAATTATTGATACTATCAATAGGCAGCTTCGAGACTCAGTATTTCTGTTGTTGATACTATTGTACTAAATTGAGCTATAGGTAATATGGATATTATTGCTTATGATCATGTCGTATCTGCCATCTCAATCGCATCTCCCCCCTAAGCTTTGAACGAAACAAGTGTTTTTTTGAAAATATGTACGATGTAGTGTTTTATAAATTCTATTCACGAAAATCGGTTTGAACGAAATCGAAGCAGTATTTGTTGGATATAGCACATTTCAACAAACGCAAATATAACTATGTCCTTCATACAAATACTTAAAGAAATAAATAAGTGATCAGAGTTCATAGATCGGCGGAGATCGTTTATGTAAACTAGAAATAAATTTGGGCCTAAGATGCTACCCTGGGGCACCCCATACCCAATCTCGGTCTCTTCGTTTACCCAAGAGTCAATTTTGACTCTCTGTGTTCTGTTGGCCAGGTAGTCTTTCAGGAGCTGAAGCGGAAGGCCCCGGCCTCCAACCCATTCAAGCTTGCAAAGAAGGCGAGGGATTGAGAGCGTGTAAAAGCCTTTGCGAGATCAAGAAACAAGGCAACACATTTCTTTTTATTGTCCAGTGATGTAACTAAGGAGTAAATAAATCATGGACTGCATGCACCCTCAGTAGAATTATTTTTTCGAAAACCATATTGGGACTCCAACATTTTTCAAAAGTTGTTTGACTATGTTCACTTGTGTTTTTATCGATGTTATTTTGTATATTGCTGCTCATTTGTTAAGATTAAAGTCAGACAACTGACTGTTAACCAATCAATTAAGTAATGGGGCATTTCACATGAAGCGGGCAGAAAAAAAAGGGTCAGGTCTTCGATTTTAGTTATATTTTAGTATGTTACACTTGTTAATGGCCCTCGTTACAGATATGAAATGTTTTTTATTTTTCCCAAAATGGGAAAAAACGCGGAAGCATACCCGGTAAATACCAAACTGAAGGGTAAATATAAGTTTGCCAATAATTCAATATTTTCCAGTCTACAACTAAATCAATCACGTTATGCAATTGTATTAGGGCCGGACTTGATTTGAAATTGGCGCTTAATATATATGATTATTAGTCCTTAAAACTATTAGTTTTCAAAACAATAAATATTGCTTCAGCCAGTTAACAACATAAACAATAACAACCGTAAACAAAAAGTTTTGATAAAAAAAGACGACAGTGATATTACTGGGTCGATCAGTACCCGTTTTTGACGATAGGTATTAAATTTGACATAACCATTATTGACGTTGTGCTTCATGTTCATTAATGAGGTTATTTCATTGGCGACTTTTTAAATTTCCTAGATAAAATTGAACGACCCGTAATTTATTTTTGTACGCAAAAACATTCGTTGAAATTAAATAATAGTTGGATGCTGTTTATTTGCTGCCTTTGTTTCACGTCCATGACAACCGTTAGATTTAGGTTGAACGCATTTAAGCTTCTTCGTATTGTAATCACGTGCTGCTTACGACAAGTAGTGGCTAAGTGGCCCCCATTCTGTCGTGGTTACCGGGTGAACTGTCGGAAGGGTCCAGGGTAAACGGTCGGAAGGGTCCAGGGTATTATTATCGTTTATCACCGAGCGAAAGTAACGGACATAGCCCTGCAAATCAGTAAGCACAAATGACAGTGGGCAGTGCAGATAGGGCAAAAAACCGATGGCCGTTGGGGCAGAAAAGTTCAAGATTGAAGTCACTTCGACCAAAGGCACAGCGTAGGTGTTGGAGTTATAAAATTCAATGTTCCTTCTTAGTATAGATCATAGACTAGAAGTGTATTAAGTGCTAATGACAGACACCTGTCTATGGTTGTTGTCATTCAAGAAAACCGTTGTGCTATGGACGTTTCGTGAGGTCGTGTAATTTCTAATTGTTGTATGTGTTTACCGAAATATAATTTATCTTACTACAAACATTGCATTTTGACCTCTCGTCTACAGTAGGACGTCCACCAACAGGTGAACAGACGACCTTGTAATGATCGCAGGATCACACTGGACGCAGATCGCTTGTAATCGGTTGCTGTGGAAAACCATGAGGGAGGCTTATGTTCAGACCATGGGGAAGGCCTATGTTCAGCAATGGACGTCCTTTGGCTGATAATGATAATGATGTCGACCAAGCGAAAGTGCGCAAAGTGGCTAAGGCCCTAGGCATTTCATATGAAACAATAATCAAAAATGATAAGAAATTCAGAAAGATGTCAGCATGATGGCTGCTGCGATTCCTAACACTGCATCACAGGCGGTTACGAGTAAAAATGACAAATCAATCAGTGTCAAAGTCAAAAGTCTTCTTCTTCTTCTTCTTTTTTAATGGCTAATCAGTGTTTCCACTTTCGCCAATGTCAAAGTCAAAAAGAATTTATTCAGTTTAGGACACAAAATTCCACTTAAAAGGAGGTCAATAATTAGTGTAATATCAATCAATTATGGCCTTATGGGGCTAGAACATGTCTCCTTATCTTTTGGGCCCTACTAGCGCTTCGAGACAAGACAGACAATTTTGCAAGTGCTGAGAAAAAACGCCGGAACAAACTCAGTCACCAGTAGCTGCCACAAAAATGATACAAATCAAAATAAACAGGTAGGTACATCAGTTTGGTGCAGGCTGGACTGTCCGTAAATTGTCGTCATTCAGATAGTCTTGAATTTTATAATGTAGTGTTTTTATTCTACAAACACCTTATTTGCCCGATTGAGACTTTTAGGGACAGAAAAGGAGGGTTATGATTGATTGACCCTATGACCCCGATATAAGAAATTTGGCTACGAAAATGAAAAACACATCAAATAAAGAAGTCATTGTGAAAATAGAAGCCAATTTTGTCCATTCAAAAATATATTTTTTAAACAACGCCAACTTCCAAACTCCGGGCTACCCTAAGAATTTCTGAACAGAAAAACTCAGGTATATATTATTTTTTGCCCGACCCGGGGATTGAACCCGGGACCTGTGGCGCTGCCGTCGCTTTTAAGTGCGACCCTTCTACCGCTGCGCCAACGAGGCAGTTTGACAAAACACTAAGTACTTAGAATACTAACTAACTTTAAATACTGAATTCTGGTCTGCCATCTTCTCATATTAACAAATAATTGTTTTAACTCATGATTTGAGAATTTACCTGGGTAAAAACTCTAAAGGTATTTTCTCAGTGGGTATTTTCCCGTCTCCATCTTTAGTTGGAATGTACCTAAGATTTTTTTAATGAGTGAGTTGAATGTGTTGGTAAGGGTCTCTGGTAATGATAGTTTCATAAATTTGTTTGATATTCCATGTAGCCCCAGTGCATTGCTGTTTTACTGTGATTTGATGGCAAATTAAACTTCAGTATTCAAAATTGGTGGGATTTGTTCTTCATCTTCTAAAGAGAGATACTTGTCTTGGTAATTTCACTGGAATATAGTTCTTTATAAAAACTAGTTGCAGCTTCATTGATTGATGCTGTATTAATTTATGTAATTTGTGGATTATCTTTGTTAGTCATAAATGGTATCTATCCATGATTATACTATATCCTAATTGAAAATTGATATTTTGTTAAAAAATAATATCAAGATTGTTTACTATACTAGTCAAGCAAATAAAAGTGTACTGTCAATCAAGAGTGAATACATATAGAAGCAGATAACTGTGATGCGCAAAACTGTCTTTTTTTTGGAATATTTTGGAAATTTGTTATAAAAACATCAAATAATGACCAGAGTCATAAGATTTTCTTTAGCAAACACTAGAATATTGTTTCTAAAGTAGAAAGACTACTCTCTCTCGGTAAAAGAAAAATATTCAACTACTGTATACATCCAATACGTATGATGAAAGACTTGGGCAGCTACACAAAAAGCACCCCAGAAATTCATAACTTGCCACAGAAGTATGGAAAGGAGTCTCCTGGGCTTCACTATTAGAGACAAGAAGAGGGCTACAAAACTAAGGATAATAACAAACTCAAAGATGTTGAGATGCGGGTAAAGGCTGTATAGTGGCATTGGACAGACCATATTACTTGGAGAGTTAACTGCAGCAGAAAAAGATAGAAAAGTGTGGAAAGCATTGGAGGAGGCCTTATGTCAAAGGATGAGGTTGAAGGGCAACAGCTGTAATCAGTGTTATTCAAATATTATGATTTTAAAACCTGTTTAAAACCAGATACAAATTAGGACAAAAGTCAGCTCTTCAAAGAATTTCGAAATATTGAAATTCAATGAAATAGCCAACTTGGCACATCAATAATTAGGTAGTCGGTACTGGTAACCCGCTTCTTTATGTCCTCACGATAATATATGCTTACCATTTATTTGGCATACTGATACTTTCACAGATCCTTTGCAGCCTTGATTTACTTCTTCTTGTGACTTATAATAAGAAAGAATACCGCTCTCTAATATGAACCATCTCGTTTGCCAACCTGAACATAAATATTATACAATAATCTTATTTTCTACGTAAGTTTACAAGTTCAATCCAAGTCAATGCAAGGATGAAAGAATATTTTATATTCCCATAAGATTGATAACCCACCATTCCAATAGTTTGTCCACTTCCATAAAATCCCTTCCATGGAAATAGTTTTGATGTAATGAAGTCTGGGTCTAAAAGCTTGTAAATATTACGAGAATTTCTGTTTCTTTCTTGTTTGGAGAAAGCGACAAAGAATAAATTATCGTCCGCCAGAGCCAACCAGCCAGCCAGTCACATCCATGTCACATTATCTGTTATTTTGACATGACACATATGTCACTTTACTTTTTGAAGAATTATCCGTATGGCTCCGTCCGAGGACGTTAAACTTGTAAATTTAAAAAAAAATTAAGCTTCGTTCATTCATTCCACAATTCATTCATTCATTATTCATAATACTTTTTGACGGACGGGTGTGGTTTTCTGTTTACGAAAATTATTACAGATTTATAAATTAAAAACATTTTATACTGATCCTATAACCATGTTAAAATGCTATCTTTACATTATTGTTTTGTTGGTCACTATCACATCAATTGGAAAAGGTAATTTTGTATATCGAATTTAACTGATAAAATTTTTGCTTAATCTTCTATTTAAAGGTACATATTAAATATAACACTGTTTTTTAGTTTTAGGGCTGGAGTGCTATGTGTGTGATAATCAAGAAGATAACAACGAAAAATGTGTCAAAACAATAAAAACATGTGAACATAATCAAGATGTTTGTCTGACTGAAATAAGATGGGGTAGCACTCCATACTGGTCCCAAGGTGCCAAGAAGCAGTATTATGTTTCAAAACGTTGCTCTAACAAGACGGAATGTGCTCTAACCAGGCAGCATTATATGCCACTTTGTACCCATATTTGGTATCAAGATTGGGTATGCTCTGATTGTTGTCAAGGGGACCGTTGCAATTATTATGTTATTGTAAGTGATATTCATACTAAAACCACATACTACACCAGTACCAGTAAATTGTAGATGTGTCACTATTTAATTGTCTGTAACTAAAAGAAGATCACTGATAAAAACCAAAAGATGGAATTCACTGGACGCTCACAACAGGTAGCTGTGGTAAACTGTGGGAAAAGCCTGTTTACCAGATTCTTTTGCTGATAATAATGATGATGATGATGATGAACCAAACAGATTTTAAAGTTTTAATAGCACCATTTACCAATCCATTAGCTTAAAAATATAAAATTACCCATTTAGTGACCTCAACTATTGCAATGTATACTTAACACACCTAAGTAGACATAATAGTTGAGTTAATATTTTGATTTTCTGTTTCAGAGTGGATCCTTTGCAGTAAAGCCTGCCCTCAGTATTTTAAGTGGTATCATTATATTGCAACTTCTTGTTTGATAAGTAAAAATAAGATATAATATGTTTCCATAGCCATAATTTCATGAAACTTAAAGTTGGTTAAGAAGATGAAGAAAGAAAGTTGAATCTCCTGTTGGTTGTCAAGTGTTTACTGGGTAGTTATCAAAATGTTATAACAAATGGTAACATTAGATTTAATTCCAATGTCAAGAATCCGTCCAATCAAGTGCTTTATAAATATATTTTTTACTTTTTTAAGATTAACGTTAAATAAGGTTTATATACTTATAACTTCTGACTTGTCGCATTTATTATTTATTCCATGTGTGTTACATACTTATGAGTGATATAATTATTATTTTTAGAAACCATGATTTTCAATATGTCAATAAAATTCATAATTATAATATCTATGATGTGATCTGGAAATATTTATACAGTTTTACTTTTTAATATAATGCTTTTATGAACGAATTATAGTTTAATTTTTAAAATCTGGCCAAGTACTAGTAGGACTCGCGCCAGGCGCGGATCCAGCTCTCCAAAAAGTTGTGAGCATGCAATTTTTTTTCAGTTATGATCTGAGCTTGAAGATTCATATACAAAAAATAAAAAAATAATGATATTTAAGGGTAGGGCTCCCATATATGAAACTAAAACCAATTTTTTTTTAGGTTAACCTATGCATTTGTGGCGTTTTAAAATGACAGAGGTTCTTTAAACTATTTTTCTTAAAGTCTAACGTTTCATAGCTACACGCTTCCAAAGTGGTAGTAACATGGGCGCCCCCCCTCACCCGTCTAACTTCTAAACTAAGCGAGTGTAAATTTTGAAAAAAATATATAATGTAGAAACAATACGTTTACCCTAACAAATACGTTCATGGAAAATTAGTTTGGACGGGATCAAACGAGAAGTTTTTGAGATATAGCACATTTTCAACAATCGCAAACAACTTTGTTCTTCATACAAACACTATGAAAAACAAAATTATATTTGCTGGCAACAAAATATTGTGGTATTTTACTAAGTGTAAGTAAGTGGATTACCTAATTCAGTTAAAGTTGGCACGGAACCCTCAGTGCGCGAGTCCGACTTGCACTTGGCCGGTTTTTTATAATTTGATAGCGTTAGTTCTGACTTTTGCCGTTGGCCAAAACATCCACTATGTCGCACTGTAACCTATTTCTAATTTTTTTAGTAAATCTGTGAAAAAAGTGATGCCTGGCCTCTTGTAGTTATGAACAAGGCTGCCTCATCCTTCATGGCCTTCCTTCGGTCCTGAGAAGCTTGTATCAGTACCGTTACCATGAGTTTACTCGCTAGGGACGACGGTTTTACTCGCTAGCGACAAGCAATCACAGCCAGCAAACACGGTCTGTGTTTGCTGGCTGGATTCGACCAGCCCTTAAGGCAGTAGGTATTGATACTGCACCAGGGAGTATCAGAGCCGCAGTTTCGTCAAACTCATGGGAAAATAATTAACCAATTGACGACATCGTAGCTCGTGGCAACTGGGAAAAATGCGGTTCCTTTTTCAAATATTATTTCAAAGAAATTCAACGCCCCGAGGAGAGAAGACGCATACCGATCAACGCTTTGGGTATTAGTTTTTAACCTGCCTAATCAATTACAATATCTACTATAATATTTATTTTTTCTCTCTGATTTAAGTGAGTTGCCTCGAGGAAAGTGCGATCTCATCCTTAACCAAAGTCTGATATTTAGATAACGGTCTAGCTAACGTTACCTTCAGATCTTTTGTTATTGTTTTTTTTTCTTTGGATCTCTTTTAGCCTATGATTACTAACTGGGTACTTTTATTTTTATTTTACTTCACCTCCAAGTATCATCAGAGTGCGCTTGAGCCGGCAGAAACCAAACACTTCTCCTAGGGTCACGCCCAAGGGAGACCTAAACAGTACCGTTTTCCCCCGAAGGCTAAAAAACGGATAATTTGGTTCTAGCCAAGGCGGGACCCGAGTCAGGCCTTGCCGCCTCATCGCTAGACGCCACGCGGCTCAAAGAGACGTACTTAATTATAATTCATAACGATATTTTTGAGATCCGAAATTTTTCGCGGGTAGGTAAAGCCGCGGGAACCGCGGAATTAGTAGGAAAACTAAAAGATACATAAATGAAACATTTATTTTTAGTATTATTTTAATATCTTAACAATATAATAACGGTTGCAATTAGTCCTACTCTATTATAATAGTCAAAACCTATAATGACTGCCATATATGCGCCAAACAATAAAATACTCAGATGTTTTGTCAATCAGCGAAGTAACTATAAATGAGATGTCATTCCGCCCAGGTGATTAATACCAAATCGTCATGGGTTAAACATATTAGTTTACCGCGTGATCAACAGTCGACACGAAATATCGATAACTTGATGCATCCCTAGTGTAAAACGAAAATTATTTCTTTACACAAAATTATCGTAAATACGTATTAAATGTTATTTAATCTTTGCTTTTTACGTAAATAAACGTTTATAGAAAAGAGCAATCATACTCACTACTTAAATAAAAATTGAAGCACATTGGCAAAAATAAATCGTAAATTAGGACGAGTCAATTTGGAATATTTTCCCTGTGAAATGAAAATTTGTTCGGATTATTTCGCTGTGTTGAATAACAATCACCGAACAAGGCATCATGTTTCAGAAGCATTATTTCTCCAAAATATACACAATTTCACTTGTAGTTGTAAATATAAAAAATCACATGCAAGTAATTTTCAGCGAGCCTCTGCAGGGCGGTCAACTGTTTGACATCTGCCAAAAATAGTTCTGCGTCATTGCATCTCACATCTCTTTTTATCACACAGCTTTCTGCTAGTGACATCTCGCTTTTGTCGTTCTATTCCAAATGAATAATAATTGTATGGTCATCGCACATCTATCAATCAAGCAATCATTTATTTGCGTCAAATATGGTATACAAGGTGACAAATTACAGTAGGTAAATAAAGGAATCAAATATTTGGGCTACATAAATTAGCATGCAAATGTCATCAGGATACAATAAAAAAAATATTAGCAATATAATATGCAGTTACAAATGCCTTATTGAGTCAGTGCTGAAATTAACTTCCAAACCTAAATTCCTTTTTTATTAAAAAAAGCATCCAGACTATAGAAATTATGGTGGTTATGCCAGCGGAACAAATGTCTTCTAAATACTGGTAAATTAAAAAATTTAAAGTCATTAGGTATATGATTGTAAATTTTTACGCACATAGCCAAACAACTATTATTAAATTTAGAAGACTTAGGATTTTCCTTTAGTATAAGCCGATGAGGATTTCTACGCACCCTTGTGTTTTTGAGATCATAAGTCGATCCAAAAAGATCCCTATGTCTGGACACAAAATTGCATACCTCATATATATACAGGCATGGTAGTGGTAGTAGAGCAAGATTTTTAAAGTGGGGCTCACATGAATTTCTTGGTGCAATCCCAATGATTGCCCGTATACATTTCTTTTGTGAAATAAACGCTTTATTTTTGCCTGTACTGTTTCCCCGATTTATGACGATCGCATATCGAATTATGGACTCAATATAGGCTTGATACGATAAGATAGCAGTCTTTCGATCAGTGACGTTTTTGATCTGGTAAATAGCGTAAACAAATTTATTAATCTTTTTGCAAAGGTCAGCTACGTGCATTTTCCAATTTAGATCTTGATCTAGAATTATGCCTAGAAATTTTATTTGCGATACCTGCTTTATTTTAAATATATTTAGATTAAAGTTAAGATTGGGATGTTTTGATGGATTAAATTGTATATAATTAGATTTATCTAAATTTATTTTTAAGTTATTATTATCTAGCCATTTCAAAATATTTTCGATTGTTTTATTAATTTCCTGTTCATGTCTGATTATTGAATTTTCATGTCTGTTTGTTGTCACTACAACGGAAATGTCATCAGCGTATAAAATACATTTATGTTCCATTATGTCCACAATATCGTTTATAAATAAAATGGGACCCAATATACTGCCCTGCGGGACACCAAAATTATTATTTCCATAATTAGAGTAGTACAACTGCATTACATTATTGTGCACTTTTGTTATCATGACACGTTGTTTTCTATCATGAAGGTAGGATGAAACCATTCAAGAGGTAAGCCCCTGATGCCAACTGTTTCGAGCTTCTGCAAAAAACAGATCATGTGGCACAACGTCAAAGGCCTTCGATAAGTCCAAAAATATTATCTGTGATAGGAATTCTATCCCTGCAACACTAAAGCTGAAAACACATAATCGGACGCGGCTTACAGTCGCGACTTATAGGTATTTGGATAAGGAATGTACACTCAGCTGTTCAAATTATCGTCCGATAACCTTGAGCTGAACTTCAGCTTTCGGACGTTCAACAGAAATCTGTCCGACAATAATGTTTTCGTCAGCCGAAAACGTCTGTGGATGGTATGCGCACGGGGTGCAGCGGGACGCATCTTTTCGTCAGAAGGACGCGGTCCACATAAGAGCTATCACGCGTTTCGAAATGGACAAACGAATCATAGTGCATTCGCAATAGTCAAATATACTAAATAGGCTAAATAATAACACGACGTTATTCTGTTGCGTTATTCAAAACAATAGTTTAAATAAATTAGGGAATCATTTAAAATCTAAGCCGGTTGTTAATGAGAAATAGAAAAAAAAAGATAAATGTGTAGTTAGTATTAATAACTTTCTTATTAACATAAAAGGAAAATAAAACGACGCTAGCAACACCACAGTTTGCAGCTCAAAACTTAAAATGGGTCCTAACCTAAACGCTAGAAGAGCGAGCGAATAGACTAGCTTTGCAATATAAATATAATATATAATATACATATTATGTATAGTTGGAACGCGTTTGCAAGCCACGTCCGAAAAGTCTGTGCAAACTTATCAGTCGTGGCTGACAGCCGCGTAAGATAATGTGTATCCAGCTTAAGACTATGACTTTCCTTAAAAGTTGTATGTATTGTTTTCCAAAGGGAAATCTCTATTATTGTTTATTGCTAATATACTGAAAAAAAACTGTGTGACTGTGATTTCTTTTACCGGATATTTTTCGTGATCTTTCAAAACTTATTTTTATTTATTTTTGCCTATTGTTCCATATTCTTATCTCTCCTTTAAGCTGAACGCACATTTATCCGAACAGAATGCGCCGAACGAAACGAATTTTAGAATTCTGGAACTAGCGGTGCCCCGCGACAGCGTCCGCGTTTTTTGAGCTTCCCCTCCCGTCGCAGCGTACCTATTTTTTTACAGCCTGAAGATCTCTTCAATAATAAGCTATCCAGCACAATAATATTTCAATAATCAGTCCAGTAGTTCCTAAAAATAGCAATAAAGCTCAAATTGACAACGTTTTAGTTAGGAAACATTTGTATGGGAAAAAGAAAAGGGCTGTTTTTATGGTTTTTCCGGCAATTACTCGAATTTGTCTCGCCGTAAAAACCATCCTAGAACTTCAACGAACATTTAAAAAAAATAGTCAAATTGGTCCAGGCGCAATAGTGTTGTATTTAGAAGTAGATGACGCCTCGCGAACTAAAAGAGTACACAAATATGGCACCGTCTGATTAATGGATGTCAATGGATTGACATCCATCACATCAGACATCAGTTTCGGAACAGAGTCATAATAGAGTAGCTTTCTTAATATATACGTACGTACGGCATGGACAACAGCACGTCAAGGTAAACACTGCGGTATCTTATTCTTATTTATATTAATGTGCTAGCCACTGTACATTGCAATAGACTCGTTGACCTAATCTTAAAAACGAGTTAACTCTTTAACTTGGTAGTATTTAATCAACAAAAAATATACTATTTTTGAAATATTCAAATGCTTGAAACATCAAGGCGCCAATATCAGAGTCATGTTTACTGCTAGGCATTCACGATCACAAGGCCACATATATATTTTTACAAGTAAAATTAACGAAAATATTTAGGCCTTATTTAAATAAACAAAAAAAAAATAACAATAGTCATCTGGCATCATGTAAAAGGGATATTTCCTTCAAATAACATGCTAATAGTTAGCGTAGCTATTTTTTTCTACAATGGTGAGTATCATCCCTCACGGCACAGATGTGTTTTTTATTATACTTTTGTTAACGCATCCGCCAGTGACCGTTTGATTCGTGAGTTTGACCTACGCTGTTGATTTAAAGAAATTAAAGGTGTACTTTATATTTATATAACACACAGAGACGGATAATAACATACATGTCCATAGACTAAGTGTTAGAGTCGTGCGGGTGGCATTCCCGCGACTGCTAATCATTGTAGTCCGGAAGGTAAGCCACCACACTTTGATGGTCGTTAAATATAATTGTTAAAAAATAATAGTAGCAAACTACTCCATGTATGGCACTGTCTTAGAAAATCTACTTTTGACAACAAAATATCGACCATGTAGAAGCGTAGGTTGGCTAAGAAATAAAACTCGCTAATTTTATTGAAAATACTTCAAACATGAATGATAGGCACCATTAAATAAAATAAAAATAACGAAAATATGATATTCGAACTAAAACATTTTTATTTAGTTAGTTGTTTCTGCAGTTTTTAAAAGTACACTGAGGCGTTGAGACATGTATGAACGCTGACGCCATCAAAACAGACTAAGTCAAAGTTAAGACCTCACTTTGACGTGAGGTGGTGTTTGCTTGACTATCTTTTAGAGTCTCACCGGTGATCTAGTTCTACAATATAATTGTCCAGGCGTTATTGAGTTATACGCTTACCAACACATTTTGCGATTCATTTCTATATTATAGATCTAATGAAACCATGCACACTTATCCGAGTCGAATCGTCCGTATCTGGAAGAACCCCAGAAATCCTTTACGAATTCGGATGACGTCATCAGATTCGGCGCGGCTAATGCGGTCGGCTCACTCCCACCTCAGATGTCCCTCATAGCGCTATCTCACGATTTCTTCGACGCGGTCGATTCATCCGATTCGGTCGATTCAGCCAAATCGGATAATATGTGTGCGAGGCCTGCTTGACTTCGATTCGTTCGGCGAGTTCGTCGCGGATAAATGTGCGTTCACCATTAATATTGTCCAATATTGCCAACCAAAAAAAGCTGACCAATCAGAGTTTGACAACTGACAAGTCGGCCAGCGGCTGTCGTCTGTCTTCTGTCTGTCTGTCGGCTGTCCTGTCATCGGCACTGCCAGAGCAGCACCATTTTTCTTTGTAGAAATCGGAAAGTTAGAACTATTTTCAATATGTATTGGAGTATTCACTATTTGTTTAATTACAAATTCTTAGCAACGTTTCTTATATTGGTAAGTTCTGGATGGAGTAACTTATTTCAAATAAATTAACAATCATGACGTGTAAATTGCTTGTTGATTTTATGGTTTATTACGGCCAAGTAATTGGTGTTTATTCATTTTAAAATGTTTGGTTTCGCAGTTGTGCCACAGTTTTTACAATCCCACCGATAGCGGTGCTGTGCAAATTACTCAAAGCAATTTGGATATGGTCTTAGGTAAGTAATTGCGTGCGCATTTTGGATCCCGGCGTTGCATGGTTGTGGTGTCAGCAAGACACTGAAGTCTCTTCTAAAATTGCTTCTTGAATATTTAGCAGTCAGGTACTTGAGCTTGAAGTTGGGATGGATGGTTTTTTGATGAAGTTTATTTATTCCTTTACAGCTTCCAATGAGGTTGTGTTTATTAACTTTTATGCTGACTGGTGTAGATTTAGTAACATGTTGATGCCTGTGTTTGATGATGCTGCGGACGCGGTGTCCAAGGCTGGCTATGATAGTGGCAAAGTTGTAATGGGCAAAGTGGACTGTGATAAAGAAGCGGCCATTGCTACTAGGTTTCATATTACAAAGTATCCTACACTAAAATTGTTCCGTAATGGCATGCCAGCCAAAAAAGAATACAGAGGTAAGAAATATATTAATTTGTCCCAGCTATGAATTTTGCTATTAAGGTTTACAATGAGTTATGTATCTTATGTAAAACTTGATGCTATTTCAACAAATAATTATAATATTATATTTTATAAAATCTGTCTAGAACCTTATTGGAATCTTATGTCTCTTAACAATATTCTATTATTATTTATATTATTGTGTTATGTGTACTGATCTTTGTTATCACCACGTCATCTCCATTACATTAGGAAGAAAATAATGGAATTAACTTGTCATTGGTTATATTGAAAGTACTCATTCATAACATCATAATGATAAATTTATGAATTACATGAAAATATTCTGGTCTTTACCAGAATATTTTAAAGAGTTAGCCTTGCTTAAACTTACAATTTTCACAGTATAATTTTTATGCCATCACACAATTCACAAATCATTGATAATATTTTTCAGGCCAAAGATCAGTGGAAGCGTTTGCAGAATTCATCAAGAAACAACTTACTGATTCAGTAGTGACTTTTGGATCATTAAAAGAGTTACATGACCTTAGTGAAGACAAGAGGCACATTATTGGCTACATGGATAGACGAGACCAACCTGAGTATGAAATGCTAAGAAAAGTAGCCGCTAATCTGAAAGATGAATGCCTGTTTCATGTTGGATTTGGTGATGCATCTCAACAAATGCATCCACCCGGTAAGCTTTATGATCTTTGATAATGGTGTGTCATGAATTCTTGTTTTGATTCTGGTGTTATTTTTCATGTAATTTTATTTCTCTAGTTTTACACCGTCTCTTATCAACCTGCTTAAATTATCCTCCTATTTTTCCACTAATTAAAGCTAGAATGATTTCATCAACAGGATAAAAGTAATACTTTTGACTTAAATGTTAACTAGCGATCCGCCCTGGCTTTGCACGTGTACAATGTATTATACATATAAACCTTATTCTTGAATCACTCTATCTATTAAAGAAAATTGCATCCAAATCCGTTACGCAGCCTTAAAAATTTAGGCATACATACATACAGAGAGCGGGAAGCAACTTTGTTTTATACTATGTTGTGATAATTATTGGGACACAATGTTTTAAGAAAATATGACTTACAACACAATTTTTATCGTTGAAACATGTCACCTTGTAAGGTTTTATTATTAGTCCACTACTATGTTCTTAGGTACACTGATTAGTAATGAAGCATTTTATTTTCTTTAATAAATTAGATAATAAAGCATTTTATTTTCTTTGTTTATAGGCCAACCTATTGTTGTGTTTCGAGCTGATAAGAAGACCTCAACAGAACCTGATGAAACATACAAAGGCTCTTTAACTAACTTTGATGAGCTGTATGCATGGGTTCAGGGGAAATGTATTCCACTCGTCCGGGAAATCACATTTGAAAATGCAGAGGAGCTCACCGAGGAAGGACTACCATTCTTAATTCTTTTCCACACTCCGTCTGACACAGAAAGCATTAAAAAATACAAAGAAGTCATAAGCAGAGAACTTGTAAATGAGAAACGTAAGTAGCAGTCTCACATTTATTTATTTTATTAAAATTACTAGGTGTTATTATAAACCACATGCATTATAAAACACATGCGAGTAAGAAAGTTAATTAAATTCTGTTAAGGTTACATACAAATAAGAACAAGGTTATCTGTAAAGAAAATACTTGGTTCAGTTTATAACACTCATTTCTTTTTTATGTACCTATTCATTACAAATGCAAAAATGTTTGCTAAGTAAAAAGTTTACATACCTAATATGGTTTTGTTTACACTGTTACATAATGTGTTTATTTACATTCTTTAATTCTCGGAGGTTCAGCAGGCAATAACACAAAATATTGCTAACCTTTCTAAATTTCTTGCTAGATGAACTGTCTTTCAACAAGCGTAGCATGACTAATGTGTCAATTCCACACGATTTTACATGGCTCTTTTTCATCATCAGTACAAGTCCAGTGACACTTACTATTTTACTGATTTCAAAAAAAGGAGGTATAATCAATTCTACTTGATGTATGTGATATTATCAGAATTGTATATATTAAAAAAAATAGTAGTTAGTAGTAGTTGAAATAAAAATTACACGGCCTTTAATTAAAACAACTCACTCAAAAGCTGAAATTAACGTACGGACAACACCAAGTTAAGGTAAACACTGCGGTGTCTTATGCCGTTCTAATGAGGGCTAGTTTACAACAAAAGTGGGTAACCTGATGTGATGGCGACTACATTTAGGTTCCGTTTTTTTTTCCAGAGAACATAAATTTCTTGACGGCAGACGGCGTTCGCTTCGAGCACCCGCTTCACCACTTGGGCAAATCCATTTCGGACCTGCCGCTGATCGCCATCGACTCGTTCAGGCACATGTACCTGTTTCCTGACTACAAAGACATGGAGACGCCCGGCAAACTGTACCAGTTCTTACAAGACTTGTACTCTGGAAAATTGCATAGGTGAGATAGAGTTGTTTATCCAATGAATGTACCACTCTGTACCGTTACCATGAGTTTACTCGCTAGCGACGCCGGTTTTTCTCGCTAGCGGCGACGTCACTTTTTGTATGGAAAATTTTAGTTCTCTCATTGACCGCTAGCGGCGCTGTGCAATTCTACATATTAGACTTTTTTTACGTCATCGCCAGCAAATAAAACCGTTGTAAACTCATGGTAACGGTACTGATAGAAGAATTATTTTCATGTTTATTATTTAATTTGAGAGTTCTTGCTACAATGCGACTTTTAGTATCGATGCAGTCGCGCGTTTGCATCGATGCTAACGCGCATCTGTATCGATACAGTTGGCAATATACAGATACAGTTGTAAATGGCCAGCTTTTGCATCGATACTAACGCGCGACAGAATCGCGTATCAATATGCTAAAAGGAGCGTGTGATTCGATGTGTTTATTTTATCATAACCATCAAATAAAAATCATTGGATTTTTATCAAATTGATATTGATTGTCTCATAGTATGATAACAAATCAGTCTTCACTTGGTTTATCATATGACTTTTCTTCTTTTATAGATATTTGAAAAAAAAAAATGTTACCACATTTTTGTATTGCTCACTGTCCAAATACCTACAAGAAAAAATTTTTATACAAATACCAAAGATTTACTATCTTGTAGATCCCTGACCAATAGATTGCTTCAATAATGGAATAATTAATATAGTTTTCCTCCTGTGTAAATACAGAATATATATATACATACATATAACTACCTACTAAGCTTATCAGTTTATCGCTAGGTTTTCCGTGACGTAGCCTTGCATGCAAATTCTGTCCTTATCTTTAAGGACAAGGACAGAAAAAAGCCGAGTACTCGGTTAATACTCGGCGTACTCGGCGGGTTTTTGATCCTCGTACTCGGCCGAGTAACGCGGTTTTAATGCCGAGTATACTCGGTTAAGATAAAACAATATATTAAGGTAGGCATCATATAAACAACAGGGGAGATCTTTCACAATCTCGATTATGATAATGAATAAAGTAGTAATGTGTCTAAATTAAGAGAACTAGTTTACGAAAAAAAATGAAAAATTTTATGTGAAATAATGATGCATTAGTACAAATATAATAAATAAATAAATATCCTTTGGACATTCCCACACATCGCCATCTAGTCCCAAAGTAAGCTACTCAAAGTTTGTGTTATGGGTGCCAGACAACGGATATAATACTTAAATACTTTTTGTTTGTAAATACATACATGATATACATAGAAAACACCCAGACCAATACAAACAGACATGTTCATGCACACAAATGTTTGTATGGTGCGGGGATCGAACCCGCAACCCGCTGCGTAGCAGGTGATTTCTCGATCACTGCACCAGACCGGTCGTCGAAAATACAAAGGTCTCTGCACGTCCTTGGTGCATTATGCAGCCTATCCTTTTTTTCGTAAACTTTGCCAGTATCCGAAAATTAACCACTCGCAATGCTTGGTGCTAGCGGGTGCACTTAGAAACGCTCGTGCTAAACGTGCCAGTTCTGGATACCTTGTTTGGTGCCCTGCCCACCACTCGTAGGACTCTTGTCTATTGTTAGCTTATTCTTTGTAGTATGTCTCTAGTAATGGAGCTTTTGGGATCATAGTACACACCCGAAACAGGAACTTGATTTTAAACCGAGTTACTCGGCCGAGTACTAGGGTTAATTAAAAATTCACCGAGTAAACTCGGTACTCGTTACTCGGCAAAAGTGCTATTCGGCGCATCTCTAATACTGTAAAATAAAATTTAATAATCTAACCTTTTTTATTTCCAGGGAATTCCACTACGGCCCCGACTCGCCCGCAGCCATCTCCGAAGTAAAAGTGACAACCCCACCAGAGTCCACTTTCAAGAAACTAGCGCCATCCAAGAACAGATATACCCTTCTCCGAGATGAGTTATAAGGTTTTATTCTCCTAGGTCATACAATGTAGAATAAGAGGCCACTTACTAAAGTAAACCCTTTCGTAAAATGGTTTATCTTGTCCCTCGTTTATTTTCACCATTTTGTTTATATTTGCACATATGAGTTTATTATCTGCAGCATCTGTGAACAAAGTTCTGCAGGTCCATTGCAGCTCACTGATGTTGTGTTTTTTGTAAATGTATTGTTTGTTAAGTTTGTCCCCAAAAAATATGCTGAATGACTTGTGGCATAGAATGGTGGCAAAGAGTGGTATCAACTCTGATAATTATAATGTTTGGTTTAAAGGGCCGTTCAAGTATTACGTGAGCAGATTATAATTATCCCCCCCCCCATTCTTACGAGAACTCTTTTTCTCTTTCTCTCAGGTGCCTTTCTGATTTTTTCTATAAAATTACTCTATTTTTTATTAAGTAGTGCGTGGTTAACCCCCAGCTACCCAAAGTAGATAACTACATAAACTTATTCATTATTTGTGGGAATCCCCGAATATGTGTTTGTTTTTTAAGCAAAGACGTTTGGTTGCAAATGTGAAAAAATAAACTACTGCTGAGGTAATAACCATCACGACCCAATGTAATTTGAAAAGAAGCAAAGCAAATACCCCCCGCTCCCCTATAGTGCTTTCGTAATACTTGAACGGCCCCTGAACACATAATTGACTCTAAGGATAGTAACATATGTTACTATCCTTAGAGTCAATTATGTATTCAGGTTCTAGTAATATAGATAATGGCTATATTTTCACTTTTGGTACCATATGAGTCACATTATAGTCTTAAATGATATTCTGTATTTATCGGCCGCACGTAATTTCTGTAAAAAAGAATCTTCTTAGGTATAACAGTCCACTTGAAAGTTTTCACGATCACAGGTTTTTTTAGCGTTTAACCGAATTATTACTTAATAATTAACCTATTGGTAAATTAAATAGCAGTTCATTAGCATCTTACAATATTATTATGTTATTAAAAAATATATATATTACATGTTTAAGTTAAAACAGTTTAATATACCTGCTATTTGGACTTACTCAATACAAGCAGGCGTTGGAATAAGTGTCAATGATTTGCTGTCAAGTATTTATTGTTTATAAGTGAGATCTAAAGATCCATATTAGTATTTAAAATAATCTCGTTTTTCAATATTGAACTGGAGATCACTAAAAGTTATTCTTCTCTGGCAATGTTGCTGCTTAGTAGTTAATAGTTATGTTACAAATTAACTTACCGCAGACATTATGTAATAAACACAATTTCGTTTAGGCAAATATATGTAAATACCAGTGATTTTATAAAGCTTAAATTTAAAAAAAATGCATTTAATTACGTTTCAAGGTGCAGTAAACCCATTTTTGTTAGTAAATAAAATATAACTTAAAATACCAATTATATTGGTCCCAATGCAACCAATGAGGCATCATCCTCCTGTCTTATTTAACACACATAATTATAAATTGTATGAATCAAAATAAACACTACAACACAATTTTGTCGAGTTAAAGGGTTTGTAATGTAGTTTTGATACATTCTCATGGTTTAGCGTTTTACTAACATGTGACTCATTACAACCTTCATCCAACTACATTGTATAGTTATCTTTAACCTACAGTTTGAAAACTAAAATATGAAGGTATTGCTTCATTGTAAAAAGCATTTATTGATATTTAGGTACAATTGATAATGTATGTATGATACGAATTTAATGTATTTGAATGCTTAGTTTTATTAATAGTGCTTTCAACTGCAATAAAGTAATAGTTGTTTTCTTACTATATTTGTTGATTTATCAATAATTATTCGTCATTGGTTTCATCATTTCGGAATGCCAATTGTTTGATGCCGGTCCGTTGACTTAGTAGTTGTATTTTGTAGAATGTGGTCTTCCTACAAGTGTTCTCTGCTCTTCCTTGATGCTAAAAATATCAAAGGACGAAAGAAATCAAGGTTTCATAAGAAAGTTTTTTTTTGTTGCGTATTTTTCCTACTCCCGTGTTTAAAAAAAAACAATGTAGTTCATAACCTGTAACTTCTGCATATTTCGAACCTGTTTTTGTCTACTTAAGTATTCGACTGAGAGAATCCGAGTAAAAGAGACACTCCTTTACTTTGTGCACAACCTCCTAAAACTATCTCTATCGCACTTATCGCAAAATAGCCATTCTACTGATTTTAGGCTACTCGTCAATAGATGGCGCTGTATGTTCAATAGGATTTTTGTAATGATTGCATTGTGAGTTTGTTTAGATTAATATTTTGTGTGATAATAAACTTAGTTTTTTTATTTTGTCAACTGGAACATACAAAAATAATTATTCAATGATGAAGCTAATGAAATTAATTGAATTGAATTATAATGAATTAATTCTTACTATTGGATGGGTGTCTCTATCATTGCGAGATGAAACATTCCCTGATGTAAACTGAGTAGTCATTATTTCTTGTACGCGTATGATATGAAATGGTTGTACAAATGTATGTCTTCGTCTTGTGGCGTGTGTTGAAATAGAATTTTTGGAGCCTTAATTTTGGTTTTAATCATTACAACCTACCGCCAATACGTCTGTACATCTACAAGTTGTTTAGAAGAAATCGCTCTTAACCTAATACAGACATCTGCAAACTTGTCATCAAAATTAGCATAGCATAGAAATTGCATAAATTCCTAATGTTATTATTACGTTTGAGACTTTCTTGATGTATCAGCAGTTATTTGTGATCACCGGAAACGTGTTTACTGATGAATATAGAACACGCCTTTTTCATAACTCTCAAATGGTCCGTTTCTAACAGACCCGTGATCCAAATGACCTCACATAGGTCGGGTAAAAAAAATGCATCTAATTTCCTTGTTTCGACAAAAAATCGCACGCTCCTCGGTTCTTTCGATGACCGGCGTCAAATGTGTCATTAAGCGTGCTCGGCCGGCTTGTTAAGCTAAACAAACTGGGTCTAGTGGTGCAGGATGATGAATTTAAGGTTCCGTACCTCTAAAAGAAATAACGTCACTCTTACCTTACAAATTCACTGTTTGCTTGGCTGGATTGTCTGTCAGTTTTTCTCAAAAACTAAGCTGAAAGAAAATGGGGTCTTCAATTAGATCGGAGAATAGTTATGAAAAAGTCTCACATATGCAGAAGTCTTGAAGAAGTCAATGTTCATTCAGTCAATGATCTTTACTTACTTTAAATGAAACGGTTACATAATTTGCTATTAGTCTTTACCGGCACGTAATAGCAATAAACTTTGTTTTCTAGCTTTTAATCAGTCACCAAATTTTATGTGAAGACTCCACTGATGGATACGACTTTTACTATGGTGGCTATTGCCCCCATAGTCCGGTCAAATTAGACATAAAAATAGGGGTAAGGTTACAAAAATTCCCACCTAGCTGAAAATTGGTAGGATTGTTTAAAACACCATCATAAATGAAATGTAGAAAGTCCCCATCGATCCGATACCTGGAAAAAAAGTTACTCGGGGACAAATGTCACAAAAACGGGTTTTTCGCGATTTTCAGCAAAACGGTAAGTTTTATCATAAAATTAGCCAGACAAAAATTGTAGAGCAGATAAATATCTACAAAAAATGTCTATATACTTTTCTTCCTAAGAGCCACCGTTTTTGACATATAACGATCCAAAAAGTTGAAAAAGTTGTAATCGTCATAATATGTATAAGTACACCACGTATATACATCGCTGAAGCTGTAATACAAGTAAAAATATTATTCTATCGGTCAGTGTATCTTACACATATAAAATATTATAATTATGAGAATGTCGGGTAACTCAAGAAGAAGTTATCACCAACGGAATTTGGTGTCTTCTCTCTATGTATGGAGCTCCTTAAAAAAACTACGTGCTTAGATAAGTTTCGATATGCATGTTTCGTAAAAAATACCCGAAATAAAAAACAAGTGCAGTTAGCTTGTCTTCTTCCAACCTCAGCGGCTGCTCATCAACATCTTTTTCGGGTATATTACCAAGTTCAAGTGTGGCTTGGTTATCAGCTAGACCCAAAAGAGTGGGGTTGGAAGTTGGTCGACAATACATTAGAACCAGTTCAAATTTTACTCCCACCTGCGCCGGAAAAACTGTTAAATACAATTTTTGCAACTGTAAAAAGGGATGTAGTGCTAAATGTGGTTGCAAAAAAGTTGACCTGTTTTGTTCTGTAGCATGTACTAATTGTCAAGACCGGTCGTGCTCCAATGTTGAATCACCAACAATTTAGGATTCATTTGATGTTAACGAGGAGACATGCGATTTGTCATTATTGGAGCAATTTACTTGCAGCGAGGATGAAGAAGAAGAACAAGGAGAAGAAGAAGCAGAAGTATTAGAGAATTATGAGTCAGATGGATAAATATCCCTATTTTTTTTTAACTTACACCGCTTTTATCACTTTTATCATTTTCAACCGTTGCCAATATCTTTTATTATTTAATAGTTTCAACTTTTTGGATCGTTATATGTCAAAAATGGTGGCTCTTAGGAAGAAAAGTATATAGACATTTTTTGTAGATATTTATCTGCTCTACAACTTTTGTCGTGGCTAATTTTATGATAATATTACCGTTTTGCTGAAAATCGCGAAAAACCCGTTTTTGTGACTTTTGACCCCGAGTAACTTTTTTTCCAGGTATCGGATGGATGGGGACTTTCTACATTTCATTTATGATGGTGTTTTAAACAATCCTACCAATTTTCAGCTAGGTGGGAATTTTTGTAACCTTGGATGTCTAATTTGACCGGACTACCATAGTAATTCACTATTGTGAATTCGAGAAAAAAAAAACTGTTGTTCCATACATTTTGGACGCGCGCCAATTTAACTTTTGTATAAATAAAAAATAAACCACAAATCGTTACTCTTCTTAATCTTCTTCAATCAAACATAGGTACATATTGTGCTAAAATTGCACAGCCGATATCTTTACACAAGTTGGACTTATCGCTGAATATCAATTTCAACTCGCACTTGACCAGTTTTTGGTGATGTAGGGCGATTTCGGCTGTCACTGCGCAAAGCTAGGCGCTCCGTTTGAAGGCAGCCGCGCTCCGCGGGGCGCCAACTCTACGCAGAATTCTTTTACTTACACCGTTTTTTTAGAACCATAGTTGACGAGCTCTGATGTTTTGTTATTATAACGCATCGTCTAGAATCATCCAACAGGTCGTTTCTTTGATATTAATTATGTTTATTATTATGATGCTACTGTTAATTTAGATGGTGCTTAACTTATTAGAGTATTTATTTACAGTTTTTGGATTGATTCATAAAGGTATTGTATAAGGATCGATTAAAACTTACTTAATGCATAGACGGATTTGTGATTTGAAACATTATATCGAAGACCTTGTGTAGTTCGTAAGTAGTATATTTTTTTCTTTTTACACAATCTACCTATACCTACCTACTAAGATTCAATTTAAATTAGGGCGAGTTTAAGTAAACCGAAGCATTGATTTGAAAATGCCATAATACACTTGCTACATGAAAAGTTGCAACTAAATCAAGGCCCGGTTTTACCACGTTTCTTTTCATACTCCTACTGGCATCGTGCTCCTAATTGCTGAGGCTCGTGACACCCCTTTAGAATTTGCTTCTGATGATGGTCTCCCATCTCTGTTCTTGGCGTCACGAGAGCGGTAGACATTAGCATCCTCCGCAGTGCCAATCTAGGCTCCTATTTTTGAATAACTCTCCAAAGTCCGAATTTGCAATGAATATGACTATGATTCCACTTTGGAGTGATTTAAAAAAAAGGTTTTTTTTAGTACTAACGTCTATATTTCGCGTGATTACCACAGATTTTAAATTCGTATTCCAACGAAAATCATACGCCATATTAAAGCGAATGATTAAAAAATAGGGCCCCTGATCGGACCATCGTGTTCGGCTGTGTCCTCGCGGTCTTTTGAAATCTATCTTGCCGGTAACCATTAGCTGTTCGAGGTTGTGTTCGTCTTTTCTCCAAATGTTGCCAAAGAACTCCAGAATACTTCGTTACGTAAGTACATACACCCCACAATAAAACACTGGCAACCCTGTTAGGTACTTACGAGTAGGTAAGATATTATTATGGCGAATGGTTACACCAGGTTGTTTAGGTATAAGAATGTTACACCTGAACCAAAATATTTAAGTATTCAGTTCAAGGCGGTTTTTCGTAAACGTTTGTTTTCGTAAAAGTTATTTTTAACAACCAAAGTAAATAGTAGGCTATGATATTAGTAGTAGGTGCTTGACCACCATTGTTTGTGTTCAAAAAGCGTGTGAACAAAATTTTAAGTATGAGGTTTAGGAGTAAAATAGGCTATTGCACAAAGCGGGCTTTTTTCAAATGATTGACGAAGGAGCATTGGTTGCTGCATTGTAAAGAGACAGGTACATCGTGATCCTGTTACAAGTGACAATGGATTCACTCCTTTACAGAATCAGCACCTGTATTGGGAATGCGAAACCGGCCAGCTAGTTTAAAATACCAAACTCGTCCTTAAAGATATGGAAGTAAGCGTTATCGTAAGCAACAAATAAGAGCTGGCTGCGAAATGATCTTGTATCTTTTCAGATTGACTGAGCGGAATTCCGAATCTATTCCGATCAGATAACACGAGCGTCCGTTCCAAAAAATGGTTGCGAAACAAAACTTCAACAGCGATTATACGCAACACCTGAGCTTTTTTTACTTTTTGCTTCTGTCAAAGATCAAGTTTCGTTTAAAAAGCTTATGAATGAATCGTTTTTCTAATAAAAGCTTTTTAGCAACATTCGTAACATAACGCTGTAGGTATAAAGCTAATTAAGCATTTGGAAGTAGGTAGCTAAATAAAGCACCTTTTAGTACCTATCTATAAACTTTGATTTCATAAGCTTTTTATTCCATGTGTCATATATTTGATCCTGACGGTCACGGATCAGCTCAAAAGCCTTACTTACGAGACTTGCATTTACTACCATATCTACAGTTGCACCAGGAAAGGTAAGAAGGTAGGTAGACTACATCGGATAATAAAATGGATGTACAGGTATCTATAAAATCTGTACTTGGGTAGTAACTTGGCATGCACACCCTACCGATTTTCTGTACTGAAAGTAGGTACGTAGATTGAAAACAGCCGTAAGCGACCCCTGGCCTAATCGTTTGCATTCCTCAAGAAAACCGCATGAATTACACGATAAAATCAATATCCATGCCGTTTCCGTTCAACTGGCCAGATACCTTACACTAATTACTGTTCTCATATATCGTAGGCGGGCAATTAGTCCGATCGCGTTGTCCTGCTTCCTGTCTTTTGCCCACGGCTTTGTAAGTACTTTGTACCGCCGCGAGTGTCGGGTGACGTATTGTGAGCGTGAGTCGGGAGCCAGAGCGGCACCCATGAGAGAAAGAATGAGTGCAAAGTAAGAGAAATGGCATCGAAGTGAAATAAAATGAAATTTATTACTGAATAGGAATTTGGGTACCAATGTTAGCGATTTCCTACATTTGCTCTTACGGTATTTTCGCCAATCTTAACCTTTTCAAGTGTTTTCACATCACACTTAAATCTATTATATTACATTTATTATTCAAATCGCTCAATTTCAACCTAATATTACATAACTCTGAATTAAATCAGGATTAGTGAAGTGATTAGCAGAGTTGCACTCATGTTGAATGTCTGTTATCTTCATGTAGAGCCTAATTTGGTAGATTCTTCTCAGTAACAAATATGTAAAAAGTTATTGAATTAAACTTAGGTGCCGCTTTTTTACACCTTTGGACCTTAAACATTATACTAAAGTAAAGAAATAATTGTTTGCTAGCTTTATTTCTTCTCTATCTTCATTTACAGTGTGCGTCCAGTCACTTCTTTTTTTTACTTTATTGCACAAATAACAGTGTACAAAAGGTGGACTTAATGCTAAAAGCATTCTCTCCCAGTCGTAACTTTAGGCCTTGAAGAAAGATTTTAGAGGGTGCAGGAGAATGAAGAAGGATAGAACTTGAAAAACGCAACAAGATATGCTTTATGATGTGCTACAATAATACTACAAAAATACCATTATTAAAATTTAGGGTTAGGTATAAGCTAAATACGCAGTCTGGCCATAAATACTTTTACAGTTAAAAATAGGAAAGATATTACATTTGAATTTGGATTCTGTCATTTTTATACGATTGCTCATTGTGTTTTCTAATTTAGGCGCCAATACATTTTATAATATTTTGCGATATTAAAATGGAGTAGGGTGATAAAGAGATCCAAATCGCTGTGATTGCATCATACGAAGTTGGTATGGAGCCAATTGCAATTTTTGAAACTCTCCATACGCTTGGTATTAGTCAAATGTGTGTGTACCGGGCTATCAATAGGTACAATGAGACCTCCTCTGTTTATGACAGAAAAAGATTGGCCGTCCACGCACTGTTCGTACGGAAAAAGGATCAAAGCAGTAAGGGAAATAATTCGCTGAAATCCTGTCCGAAAGCAAAAGATTTTATCTCGGGAGATGAAGATAGCACCCAGAAACATGTCGCGTATTTTATGGCAAGACTAGGAAGTAGAATATACTATATTATACCCATAACAACTAAACATGTAAATAGTTTAAAAATATAGGTACTTATATATGTTTTAAGTTTCACAATTATTCAGACAGAAACTTACGCAGTTTGTTCTTGTAAGTCAATTTCGCCTCGGACCTCCTTATCTCCAGAGGAAGTGTATTCTACAACCGTGTAGCCGTTACTGTGAACGACTTGGACTGGTATGAGGAGCGATGAGCCGGAATGCCTTGCCGGAGATCTACGGAAGAACGATAAGAGCGATCGTAAAATTGACACAGGAAAGAGAACACAATACAGAGAAGTCAATAAGAGAACACAATACAGAGAAGCCAAGTAAGGATATCCTTAAGAAGGTGATTGGATTGACTTCTCTGTATTCTATAACAAGATTTATATGGCAGTACTTAACGGATAGGGTAATATTACTTACCTAATATATCTGCAGAGCCTTGAGCTTGAGTTATTAAAGGAAAGATCCTTTCATAAAACAGGTAAAATGAAGTTATGTATAAATAGAGAGACTTTATAACTGCATTATATACTAAAAGTGGGTGCTTAAAGCTTCTGATACCATTTTTTTTTATCTTAGTTACTATTTTATTTTGCAAAATTCTTAATGTCAGCAATAACAATAATTTATTGCGAACAAGTGTTTAGTCGGTATCGATTGTCGGCGGAATTTCGTCACGTGTTATCTCCAATGATTGAAGAGTCCAGTTTTTTTTGTTGACAGCACAAACTGGTAGCCTCCAAGATTTATGGCGTGAGGAGACCGATCATAGCGCATTAGTACCCCGCATTGTCCACTGCATGGGGGCTTTGTGAAGCCTCGTCGAACGGTAGCTCCGAGCCGGACTTTCATTGGCAAAGGCATTTGTTCTATACAGTCATAAACATGTCGACAGGTTACTGCAATTGTTAAAAGCCATTTCAAGTAGCATTCGCGGAAGGTTTTTGTTTTCGTCAATGGCAAACAAAATTATACTCTGTTAAGAACTCCTGCTTACTACTGAGACGTCTTTTTGTTAATTAGTTTCATAGAGTTGGTTATTTCATGACTCCTTGGCCGCAGCAACGATTTCTTTGTCCATGACAAAGTAACAAAAAGGTAGGTTATTAATTTCTTCATGTATTGAAGGGAGATTGAAAAATGTAGGAAACTGCTCAGGATCGAAATGATTGGGCGAAAAGTCTTATTATAGTTGAAGATGTCATAACAATAAGTACTAGTATTGCGTATGTAATACTAGTACTTATTGTTTAAAGATTTCTGAAAATTTGAATTTGCATTAGGGTTGAAAACTATTTGAAAGAGTACCTATATAGAAAAAT
This sequence comes from Pyrausta purpuralis, assembly GCA_963924145.1. Lineage (NCBI taxonomy): Eukaryota > Metazoa > Arthropoda > Insecta > Lepidoptera > Crambidae > Pyrausta > Pyrausta purpuralis. The sequence goes on along the minus strand of OZ001649.1, from coordinate 8,795,766 downwards.
ATTAACAAATAATCAAGCATTAGGATTTAAATGTAAATATGTCAAATAACTGATTTTATTATGAAAGCACCAGGAAAAAGTTTACAACAAAACGTTGTTGCAAGCAAATCATAAAGTATCTCATTAAGTTTATCTCTAAGAGAGTGGCCATTTCTGCTAATTCAAATCTATGAAGCGTTTATTTTTTACGACTAAGCATAACCCATCAGACAGGCAGGCAATTAGACGAATAAAAAATATATTAAGTTCAGTCGGGAGAAGGAAACGTTAGTTCTCTTTAGAGAGAGCGGCGTTTAGTAAAACAAAAGCAAGGGAACGATTTAACAAACTGCCATATTTTAACAACGTGTAATTAAAGGTTTGGCCCCGGTCGAATATGCATAAATCATGCGTCTGCCGCGAACTGCCGGCCGAAATAGAGAAAAAATTTAAAACATTAACCGGCTCTGAGGGGAAACATAAAACACTGATAGGTGTATTAGCACAAGACTTCTATCCGTGCTGGCCGTATTAATATAATTTGTTGTAATGTAATGAGCGGCTCGTGTAAAAGCCAACATTTAAAAAGCATTTAAAGTTAAATATTTAGTACCTATATATACCAATACAGTACTATTTTCTTCCTAATAATATTACTATGCATAATGCACAAATCAATCAAGTATTATCGATCAATCTAAATTTTCTTGTAAAAAAAAAGAAGATCCTTTTGAATACACGTGTTAAGAAGTAGGAACGGCTTTTACCAGCTCTAACTAATACTTGGGGTAAGGTTTTTGACCAGCTGTGAGATGTTTAGGAATACTTTAGGTATTAAGAAACGAATGAGTTACTTTCCTAATAAGTGCAACAAAAGTTGTATGGCAGAAGAGTTAAAAACTCAACATAGTAAGTAAAGTAAGTAGGTAACTAACGTTAATAACATGCATGACGTTATGTGACTTTATAATAATAGCCTGACCCTCTGAGATTGTTTGAACGACCCACAAAATCTCATACGAAATAGATTAAGCTTCTAAACATTAATAAATGCGTAACCGCCTTTTAATAATAAGGCGGATAAAAGTAAACGCAACAGTGTATGTCTCGGATCGTTTTCCCATAAGAGCCGATGTTCGTAAGCTCATAATTCACGGGTCGGGGTGGGGTGTGTCGGAGGCTGCGCCGGGGCAAGCCGGGGAGGGGAGGGGGGTGCGCGCGCGCCTCTCGCGGGCCCTAGGGGCGCGGCGCGGGGCAGGGACGAGGTGACAACCGCTCGTTACGTCTATTCCACCAAGCCAGTTATTAAAAACGTCTCGGCGCGAGCGGTGCGCCGCCCTGTAATTATCCAGTTGGAAGTTTCGCCGCGTTGCGTTGTCACCGTCACCGGAAATGCAGTACGTGGATCCGCCCGCGCAACAGGTCCGTCCGCCCGCCTACGCCCTATGCTTGTTAACTCGCGTTTTGACAGTTTATTTGCAGTAAACAACACTTTTCTCTAATAGAATAATATCCGGTTTGAACATTGAATTCGTGTTGAAAATGTGTTTTTGTTAGTTTGTTTTAGATCTGCCTTGCGGCCTTTTAGATTGGCGTTTACAAATTGTAGAGTCAAGTTAAAATTTTACTTTGATAAATATTTAATAGTGATTTTTATTTCAGATGATGAATATGATGCCGGCTTACGGGTGCAGCTATGGGCGCGGAGATGCGATATCTCCAGCGTCTGATCGCTCGTCGTGCAGTAGTGCGTCATCAAGTGCTTGGTGCGGTGCAAATCCGTGGCGCGAGCTGCCTCCATACCCACCGCAGTATCCGGCATACTGGCCGCCTGCAGCCGCTGCAGCAGCTGCCGAGAAAGCCAGGGAACTCCAACGCCGCTGCGCCAAGTGCCGCTGTCCCAACTGCCTCACTGAAGCCGCTGGTTTTGGCCCTAACTACGGCAAGGATGGAGCCAAACGCGAGCACGTCTGCCACGTACCGGGTTGTGGAAAAGTCTACGGAAAAACCTCTCACTTGAAAGCTCATCTTCGCTGGCACACCGGCGAACGTCCCTTCGTTTGTAACTGGCTGTTCTGCGGAAAACGATTCACGCGATCCGACGAGTTGCAGCGACATTTACGAACACATACAGGCGAGAAGAGGTTCGCTTGTCAAATGTGCACGAAACGCTTCATGAGGTCAGATCATCTTGCAAAGCACGTGAAAACGCACGCAAACGTGTCGAGGAAGAACAAGAAAGCTAAGGAGGACGAAAAGGAAGAAGCTCCAAAAGTTTCTGAGAAACCCGAGCAGCCAATGCCGACTGTAAATCAGACAGTCCCAGTGACCAGCGTTGGGAGTACAAATTACGGAACAGTGCCAGTTGGGAGTGGTCCGAAACCTATGTCGATAAACTACGGAGTGGTCGCACCCAATGTGATGCCAAGTGCTAACGGTTACAGCGCTTCGTCGTTCAGTAGTGGGGGTGTGATGGGCAGTTGGTACCCGGAGGTGAGGCAGGAATCTTTATACCCACGGCCACCGGTCCGGGATCACCGTATGTATCAGCAGTATCCAGCCCCCATATCTTCTTATCAGTGCGCGACTAAGGATAACTATGCTATGTTCCAAGGACATTACAACTTTCAACCGCCCGTAGCGATAGGGCAGTAAGAAATTGAAACGTCAGCATGCTAATTAAAAACTGTTAAGTGATCAAAGTGTTAATTTGTAAATACGTGATTGTAAGCTTTATGTATTAGGTATATTATGGAGATTTACGTGGTCCGTTGGTTACCGTAAATAATTGTGATGCTACAAAAAATAATACACTTAAATATGTGCCTTTGTGTAATTAAAGTTTTAAAATGTCAATAAAGATATTATTTTTATTAATCATCTATTTATTTTTCTCACCATCTAATTGTGCAGTTTCTAAGGGCACTCTTAAGTCCGATTAGTAATTTAATAATCAAAACTTTTATTATTTGCGAAATCGACTCAACTCTTTAAAGAAACCCCTAGAAATAAACTTATAGAAGAAAACCCCGCAATTTATGTCTCATACTCATTAAAATGTATCACACACAGTCCATAGAAATATTTTCATACTAAACTTAAGAATTCATCGTACACTGAACACTTGCTCACTCTTGCATGTCCCACTCGTAGCAAATTGTGCTACGCGGGCTACGGCTTGCTACGAAGGTCGTAGCATATTTATTATCACGCTTACACATTACATCATTTACGTGATAATGATTCTTAAAGCTTTTGTAGCAAGTGGTAATGTCAGTTTATTTAATGATAAAAAGTAATCTTGCTACGTATTTAATGCTAACTACGATTGTTAAGTGTTTTTTTTAAATAATGGTACTGCGTTGATGTCTTTTATTTGCAGATAAATCAAAATTAAGATTGATGCACTAAGTATCAGGGTAGTTTAGTTATATTATGTTTAGATTGGGTGTATATGGTTATAGCAATCAGGTTTATCTGGAAATGTTAAAATGAAGCGAATGGTCTGTTTAAAATGTATGAAAGGAATTTATGGGTAAAGGAGTATTGTTTGTAGCCAAATAACTAATTAAACAACCATGTTTAGGCCTCACTAGTTTTAACAACATGTCTATGTTGGAAATAGACTCGGTTACGATAACTGCTGCAGTTAAAAATATGAGATAACGATTGCAAGGGCTATATAACAATACTATGTGTTCGGCTTTATGTATTGGATCTTTTATTTCAGTTTCTTATTTTGGGGCAGTTTGGTGGGTTGGGTGTTTTGGGCTTTGCAACTTATAGTGCCGCCGCTCGTCCTGAGATGGCGCTGTCAGTGTGTGCGCGGTGTCGCGCGGTGAGCCCTAATTGCACCGGCTATTATCTGGGCGGCGCTCGCCGCGCATGGCCGCCGGTGCGAGCGGGATGCACTCGATAATACGTAAAACAAAACGAGGGAGTAATAATGGTAAAAAACGAGCAGCACGCAAATTATAGTGAGAAATGAGGCAGCCGGTAGCGGTGGGGCGCTGGTGGTGCGGTGGGGGCCGGCGCGCGGCAGTCGCGATCGCTCGGCGCCTGCAGACCGCCCGCGCCGCCTGCGCCGCTCCGCGAGTGTTGTGAGAGTGACATGCGCCGCGCACCTCGCGACCGCCTCTCGGCTGCGCCATGAGTGGCAAGGGCTCCTCCTCACCGGACCTGCTCATGAATGTGAGTCCGAGCTTACGCTTGCTCCCGACTCTAGCCTTCTTCCAATACTTGTATGCATTACGACGACAGCGTAACAGTTGTACTTCTGATTTGGTCTGACTGCTTCTGTTTACATCTTCTGACAGTAGCGTAGAAACTCTTTTACCTCATTACCCCATAGTACGTCATAGTACCCTTAGCTAGTATGATTCGTGTATTCATGAATTACAGCTGTTATTACAGCAGAGTAGTTGTCAGCTATCTTTGTCTTGTAAATGGCATTTTACTTGTAGGCTCTTCCTTAAAGCAAATTCATCATCAGAATGATGGAGCAGTTAACATTGTAACTATAAACATTCTCATCGATTTCTGAATAGGATAGGATTTAAGTACTTTATAAATTGCTACTAAGAAGTAAGTCGTCAAATTCACTTTTTGTAAAGTCAGTTACAAAAAGTGACCTGTATAACTCTCTACGGCGGCCCTTACACAAACCAAACATCACGATTAGGAAGCACATTTAACGGTCCATAAGGGTTAATTCAAGAACAAACGACCCAAATAGGCGAGTTCTTGAAACGGTTTATTAGGCAAAGAGCACCCCGGGGTATTGCCGATTTAGCACGCACCATAAGCGGCGACGCCAGGACCGAGTCTCCCGGCCACTATTACTATTCATGGGGCGCCCCTTGGTCGAGTGAACCCATCACTACAGTTCCATATAAGTCACAAAACATTATGTAGAAATTTTCTTCGGATTTTCCGCGTATGAATAGTAATTCCGTCATTCCGCCGCCTGCCCGGTTTTGAATAATAAATCTTTTGACCGTTCCAATGCGTTATACATATTTTAGTAGCTGGTGGAAAATGATAATAAAACGACATTGCTTCTGTCTAATAAATTACCATTATGGATTTAGTAAAATTACGCATGCTTTTAATAAATCCTATCATTATTTGACGCTACCTACCGACGTTACTAAAACTAAAATACATCGAACGAGACTACGCCTACTCATTTCTATGATATATTTAATCGCATCTAAAAACAAGCTTTTTATAAAGCAATATCCGTCACATAAACGTTATTGTTATTCTCTAAAAATTACCCATTTAAGTTAGTTCCGAACATAACTAACAGTCAATAAAAACTACCGAATTGTTAATTCAATTAAGTCAAATAAATAAGGGCGGCGGGTTTTTGGTGCGGCGTAACGAATCCTTAATGACACATAGAGCCTTGGTCCATTTTCTAGTCAATTTCCTTTTCATATTAGTTTAATCTAAAGGCAGGACTACTGGCGCCAAAAATTATGCCGCGACGGCCGTGTCGGCCGGCCTAATCTGTTTAGCGTTATATTGTTCGGCTGGGGTCCTTTGTGCGGTGAAAAAGGAAGAAATTTATGCTTTTCGGCGTCGTGTGTGAGTTTTTTGTGGGAATGTAATTAATAATTCGGCGGCAAAACTAACAGTGTTTTCGTTGTTGCGCCTCGTTCGTGATTGATGTCCCTTCCGACGGCCGCAATTAGCCGGACGGCCTATATGCTTCATTTTAAATGTTAATACTCATTGTACTTAGTTGAGGTTCCTTATGTTTATTGTTCTTTTCATGTTGATGATTAAACATATTTAGGTAGAGCTGGGTTAATTTGAATATGCAACATTAGTTATTAAACAAACATAGTTTTTTTCAACTGATTGGAGTTTTTACGACCTTTTTACGTTTAGGACTACCTCCGTAGTGTAGTGGCTAAGTACGCTGGATTTTTTTAGGTGTCGCCGCTCTGAGGTCCCGGGTTCGATTCCCGGTCGGGTCAATATAGAAATAAAATTTTCTATATTGTCAGGGGTCTGAGTGTTGTGGTACCATCGTTGTATCTGATTTCCGTAACATAAGTGCGTTAACTCCTTACTTTGGGATCAATGAGCAATGTATGTGATTTGGTATCCAATATTTATTTATTGTATACATGATATTTTGGATACATTTTATAAGATGCCTGACTCTAATAAAATATGATGTGTTATGGAAAATATAAAAAATAATTTAGGATGAGCTTGAAAACAATTAGCCTTGTAAAGCTCTTATTCTTTTTATATGCACAGAATGAACTTGGAATACGAGTGTTATAGCGTGTGTATAATTGTGTGAAAAGTTTACATAAACGCTTGTCAGTTTTTCCGAACAATTGCATGCTACTGTTCCTATAATAACAATGCATTGTGTGAAATATGAACATGTATGTTAAGAACATAATATTGTGTTGTAACTGTGCAGAAATGTTACAATTACTGACATACAGTGTTTTAATTGTTAATCATTCCTCTGATCAAGTTTAGAGAGGGTGATAATTAAATGAGGTACAAGATTCCCACCACTTTTTTTCATTTCAACAACTGTATATCGAAGTGTAGAATAATGTTAACATTATTAAAGAAGTGAATTTTAAATCTTTCCTAAATTGAAACTAATTTGTTTATCATATACCGAGATACAAGTTACCACTGTAGCCTTATGTCGAAATAAAAGCATATCGGTTGATTTGACTTTTAAAAAAATGATTAGTTTGCCATCACAAATATTTATGTAAACACTTTGTGAATTCTTGCGAAGTTTTGAAAATCTTACATTTTCCTTTGTAATCGTCATCATCTGTCTAGGGTATAAAGAGTACAAAAATAGCAACTGTTTTTATTTTGGCCAAACCCGACTTCATAAAACAAGAGTGGAAGATATGGTCCTACCAACTAGTTTCAATACATTTGGAACTGCAAGAACTTTGTCACACTTCTATAGGTACTCACATATTTACAAGCGAAAAAAATAATTTCATGCTTTTATCTTAAGCATTATTTAAATAACGATAGCTATCTTTAGTTTGTGTAGTAACCTGTCCCTGTTATGTGCACCGGAGGTGTTTCAAAACGTGTTCCAAGGGACGGTGTGGGGCCTGCGTGGGCGCAGCACTTCGCTATAGTGCCTTGCAGGGCTGCGGCAATATTTGATATACTTATGCTGATATTCTCCATGTAACATAGTTTCTTGCTTGAGAACGATTATAATAATAATGGCGAAAAAGGTCGCAATCACTGGCAAAAAACTTTTATCTTTAATTTTATTATTTTATAAATAGCTATGATTTGATAATAATTTAATTTAATTTTGAAAAAAATATGCATATTCTGAAGGTAGCTTTTATCAAAAGTGAGCTATGCGAAGATGTGTTTATTAAAGTAGTTGTCCGAACATTATACCTACTAAATTATTTTTAAGTTGAACAAAGTACCTTCATAGCTTCGTTACATCTAGGTAATCTAAACTTTGGAACAAATGACATACTCTACAAATGTATAGTTTACTTGAATACAATTTGATGTACTTAATCATAAAGACTCATTAAAAATCATCACCTACTGAGCAACAGTAGGTGTATTTTATTCTTCATGTACGTATTACGTTGTATAAGGTAATATTAAGGTATACCTACCCAGTGACTTATAAATTTGTCGAACCGCTAAGATCAGATATGCTGTGCCAGCCTGCCAAGTAAATCTCACTTCCCAGATAAATATGTTATGAATAGTAAGTGTTTGCTGAAAATGCTGCTCAACTGACTGCCGTTTAATATCTTCAGAGAATCTTCATATCTTTATAATGTAGGTAGATTTTGATATAATACTACCATGATATTTATGGTACGGTGGTAATTTCCACATTCCTCATTAAAAAGTGCTATAAAATTACCCATTTGCCATCGTTTGTCTGATGTAAAGGAACTTTAAGAATTTAGAAACGGGGAAGGGGGGACGGGATGAGGGGCTACTGTTATAGGCCTACTTTACCCATCGGAAGTGGCCGATCGTTTAGAATTACCACAAGCGCCAGAGCAGCAAATTGTTAGCTAGCATCTTGAATGAGTATACCGCAAATGTCAATGGCGGCCGCATGCGCAGCGCACGCACTCGATGTGTACGCTATTAATGCGAAATAACTATAATTTGACCGGCCAGCGTTTGGCGTTAACGTCAGCCTCTGGAGAGGCGACGGAAGCCTGTCACAGCCGCAATTACCGTACCGAGAATCGGCATTAGTTTGTCGAGTTGAACTATTTATGTAAAATAAGAGCAGCCTCGTACGGGGAAACGGCAATTGCACGCATCGCTCATTAAGCACTTTAGAGCAATTTGTGGAGAGGAGAAAAAGTCGGGCGAGACGCGGCAAACATCGCGTGGTCAATTAAAATGTTGCCGCACGGCTGCCGAGTGGCACTCGCACCAAACGAACGGTATATTCGACTCAAAATAACATACTCTACTTGTTTCGAATTGCTCGTATCCTCTGTCTAAATAGTGATGTTAAACTGGACCCTGGCATGTGGGCGCTGGCCCCTGTCAAACGGGCAGTTACTGCCATTTGACATTTAAATGCGGTTGGCACTGCCTTCTGCTTCTCGTGCCGTGAGTTATGCCCAAAATGGAAATACTGATTGTTCAACTTTCGTTGCAACACGGCGTCTTTATTCATAAGTTTAATGTTCAACTGACCGTATGTAAATAGCATATTGAGTGGATGTACGTCCACTATTTTATCAAACAACATAGGTATAATCGAACTTATTATACGTAACTGATTCATTCTAGGTACACTACTACAAAATTTACAGATAGTTCATTTGTTTAATCCCACGCTAGAACAAAGATTCTTCAAAGAAACAAGGATACATGGATCATTTGACATATTATCTAGAATTGCGAATGTTTTTCAATAACCAACGTATTTTCTTAAAAAGACTTATTCTACGCACGTTTATACGCATCGTAATTGTGAACAGGTGTTGTGGTACACGCCATTATCTTAACATAATGATTATTAACGTGTTTTCTATGCTAATAAATAAATTTTCGAATTACAGTCCTGCGTTTTCCAAACGAAACCTATACTTTATCGGAGCACAACACGTATGCTAAAGGTTGCCTAGTTAAGCTATAAGCTCAAAAAAGGTTTCTTACCGCGAATACGTGGTAATTGATTAACGTGTGGTATTATGTCGAAGAACTTGATATCTTCAATGTTTATCGCACAAACTTTGTACTTTTCATGTTGGAAGGACTCTCAGTTTTTCGACATTTTGACAGAAAATACCATGTCTGTTATTTAGCATTAGTTTGATTAGAAGGAGATTTAACTATCTTTTTTGTTTATTTTATATTATATCATACAAACACTAAAGAAATTTTGTACACTTGTTTGGAAGCCTTAATAGATCAATATATATACTCGTACATTATACTCATGCTCAAATATCATCCTATTCCAAAGGAGTCACATAAAATCATGCCCAATTGATAATAATAGAAGTAGAATTACTTTTTTTTGAAGCTGGTTTAAAATTTGATCTAGTTAAACTTATGGCAATTTTTATAAGCATTCATTTTGTAGAAGATCTCGTGTCGCTAAAATGTAGAGTTTTCGGTAATAAACAAAAAAACTAAAAAATACCCTTCAATTCCTTCCCGGCTCAAGGGGTACGGGTTGAGACTTTTGATATGTTGACCTTCTAACTAGCCTATAAGTGCAGCTATTTGTTTCAACAAAACCAACGTTATAACTACTTTTATTAGCATTTCTTAGTTTTTTGCATAGTATCAATAAGTATGACCCTTGACGGGTTTAATTATACCGTGCTGAAAGGCAGTTCTCAGTGCATGCACTAAGCTGCTTATTACCTAAATGAGGACAATTAAAATACAAGACGCTTATTAGTTTTCGGTGGTGCTTGATCAAGCGCATCGATATCAGTTAAACAAGATACAATAAGACGTAAAGCTAGACATTCCAGTGTCTTGTGCTGTGGGCATAAGGGTTATTTTTCAACAAAAATGTATAGTTTGATGTGCTGACGACTGTACCTTCTTTATTCGATTGCAATTTTCTTCAGTCATCCAGTGGTCAATGCTCAACTTAATACCGGGAGAAATACAGTGCATTCACGGTCTAACCCGTGTTAAGGATATGCCATGAATAATGATGTTGATGAAACCATTTCGTGTAATGTGTGCTTTCGTGTAATGGAAGTAATTGTTACTTGTGAGGTTTTACTAAATGAAAGATTAACATTGCTTTACAAATATGAATTGAAAATATGACGTTATTATTGATTATTGAAGTAATTGATACCTAATGGATCTTGACTTATAACCAGTGACAAACCATGTTAAAGCCTTGAAATGGACTAAATTTCGCAATGTTCATTTTTTATTAAATGGTTTATAAGTTGGAAATTCAACAAAATCATGGTAATAATAAGCTAAAAAGTAATAATAGGCAGTTTTTAGTAGCATGACGATGCTTTTACAAGAGTACTTACCTATCTAATTTGAAAGCTCTGCAATGGTTCTTCGATTAACTGTCAGCTCTGCATTTGTACGTTTTAGCAAATTTGCAATGTGAGTATATTTAATACACTCAACAGATTAGTGCAGAACAGCACACTTACATAACACACGAGTGAAGTAGAAATACTTAATTTTTATCTTAATTTGGATCGCAATGCCAATTTGGCTACTGAACTAGTTGAGCGGGACTTCAACTGCCTGGAACTTGAAATGTTAAAAAAGCACGATTGCAATACGTCCCCTAAAAGTAACTAGCATTTACTAAAATTCGACAGCGCTGGCAATGATTGTGTGTTATTGTAGAATACTTTTGTCAGTGAATCCCGCTTAATCCGACCATGGCACTCTCTGATTGTAATCGCATCGCTATCCCTTGCCAGTGACGCAATCAACTTAAGGATCCCTATAGCCACAGGTTCAACATGATGTGAATCTTGAACGTAAAACAGCATCTTATAAAACTGAACCTGGGAACCATACCCAATGTAAGAAAACCTGTTCCAGTTATTAGAGGCCACTACTCGCAATCCAATCAATTTACTTATTATGAGAGATCTTAGACTCAGATAACCAACCGTATGCAAAATATTTTGTTATAATAATATATTGGTTGGTCTATAAATATGATTGGTTCAATACGTTTTCGCAGTGAATAAACGTTGGCGTGGAAAATGTGATTTTAAATTGTAATGACCCAAAATTTATTATTCTTTATTTTTTACTTTAATTATAACATGCTCCCAATTAATAGTGTCAATTTGTTTACCTTACCAATTAATCACTGCTTGTTCACTATGTATTTATGAAATAAAACAAGAGTTTTTACTCATTTTTCGGTACAAAAATGAAACGTAAACAGCTTCTTACTGTTGCCTGTAGGTCTTATAACAATCTTAATTTTATTTGTATTATATTAGAATTTTATTTCTAACATATCTATCATTCTGTATATCTAACCTCTCTTCTAAACTAAGTTTTTCTTAGTGTAATTATTATCATTGATTAAACGTTGCTTCTGCGATGCAATCGCGAGGACATGCAATAAATCAATTTAAACAATGTTTTGATGATCGCTGGCTGACGTGTTATACCATTAAATAGTTAGAGTTAATTGATAGCAAAGCTGTTAGGATACAATTTTATGAAATTGATATTAACGTAATAGATAGAATAGACTACACCTTTATTCATTAATAACGTAAACAGCCTAATAAACCTGATCTACTATTACAATGTTATGTCTCTTTCTTTCTGGGCGCTGTCATTATTTGTCAAAATTTGACAAATAGCTAAAATATATTTTTGAGTTATTTTGAATAATGGGGTAAGTAACCTATGGTCGTTCTATACTTTTGGCTATATCTAATAGAAACCTGCTAAGCAATATTTAGTTATCGCTATCACAATAGAGCTAAAGGTATCTAAAATTTTTAATTTATTGAACATTTAATTGTAGAGACAGAGATATGAGGGGTCATTCAAGAAAGTAACTATATTATTACAATTTACTATCTATACTATTGTTACTTTTTAGTCGCTGTTTTACGCCGACCCAATTCTCATTCAAGATCACTAACAAAAAACAAATGAATGACGCGTAAAAAGCAACAAAGTTATGTGAGTTCGGCCAATCGCACTGCGCCGGGCTTCCATTGGAGGTCGATGTCAACTCAAACTGGTCGCGTCATACACAGATATAGGTATCTCGGTAATTATGCCCCAACAGGTTTTACCGACCCGCGTCCTGGGTTACTATCCTGTAAAAAGTCTTCCATGTTTACAATTCAACTTATGGTTTTCCGCTTGCGTGCATTGTCATTCTGGTATGAGTGATAGAGACAGCGATTCAAAGCACGGAGTCGTCGTATTCAGAGTACTTTCTCATGGTAGAGCGTCTTTCTTAACTGAATCATGGAGTCTTCAATTATACAACTAAGACTTTTGAATAGACCAAAGAAGTGCACACTGGCTGAAAAGAAGAAGTAGTTAGTAGTCATAAAGTTTTATGAAGTTCTTAAAGTGCTGGAAGATTTTACTTCTAAGAAAACTAAACTTGTAGTGTGTGTCGGCTTGTAATTATATGAAATTATAGAACCATCCGGTTTGCATTTAGACCGTATTATTGCTTTTGCGAAATTTTGTATTTTAGAAACTTACTTCAAGTTTCAACGTCAATTTGCATTAAGTATAATGTTCATAGTATTGAAAGCCTCGTATATATTCTATAGTATTGACCCTCTAAAATCTTTCTGTATGATCTAAAGGTACGACTGGCAAAGAATGCTTTTAGCATTAAGTTCACCTTTTGTACACTGTTATTATTGCATAAAGATTTTAATGAAAAAGTCGCTTATTTGTACATAGAACTGATTGCATGTTTCATTAGCTTAACTTGTAAATACTACCAATTCAATATTATTGCAGAACATTTTAGTTTTTAAATCTAGACTTTTATATCAGTAATTTATAGATATTATCTGACATACAATAGCTTCTTATAATTGAGGTTTGTTTCTGCCTCTGAAACCTGTCTTTCTCCAAAAGTTCTAGACTTCACAAAATTATAGAAAAAATCTGCTACCACATTTTTATTCCGAAACATTTCGACATAGCGAGAGATAAATCCACATACCCTCTGCCAGTCTTCCGGGACAAGCCGCTTTGTCGACGATATTTTCTTTCGCGAATTCGCTATTTCCATAAAAACGCCATTCGCTTTTTGTCCGCACGTGCTTTCCCTCTGATGTTTCCGCAGCACTTTAAGCCCGTATAAATCATTTGCTTGTAAGTTGATAGCTATAATTAAATAAAACTGTGATGAAACGAGGAAAACGTAGCAACCAGTGTTTAGTGAAGAGAATTCCGCACGCAAATATAACTTGATTGAAGTCAATATAACCTCCTGCAGACACACGTGATATGAAGATTCACTTCTTTTGTTGTAGAGTGCATGTTTCAATTGCAATAAGATTCTTCTTTTTGATAAGAGCGACATAAATAGACAATCAAAAAAATCTATTTGCATTCAAAAACCGACTAAATAGCCTTAAATAATGATGACATACACTAACGAAAATTGGCACAAATGTTGGGAAGCCTTAAAATATCAACATATTTAAATATTATCAAATTCCAACGGTATCAAACACATTGAATTGATTACCTTCTTTTTTTGAAGTCGGTAATAATAAGTACGACATTTTTGCCGTGAGGTTGCGATAGCGGTTACTTCGCATATCGCTTTTTTACGAACTATAGTGAAATCCTGTTCACATTATAATAGGCGGCGCGTAAAGCAAATGAGTGGTGAGACTATAGTGTCAACAGAAAAAGGAATAGACAGTGCTTCGTTTCCTCAGTAAGAGCAAGCATGACATGATATTGACATGACTCAACTAAAAACATACTGACAACAGTTAATATGAACTCAATGAAAAGGGTACAAAAAACCTTCGGTTTCCTATTGAAAGGAGGTATTACGTAGGTAGTGTTAATGAACCTAAAAGACCTTTACTATGGCTAATTCTGAAACCACACTACCTGAACAAAAGGTGATCTTTAAACAATTACAGCTAACACAACGTAATTAGCCCCGTAAATATAATTGTAGCTATTGGTTGTACGCAACTGTGGTTCTGATAAATACTAGGTTACATTATTGACGTGTATTATGTACGCATTTACTAAACTTTGCCTTATTATTTTGTCGAACTGAAAGAAAACAATTTACTTTTTTTAGGATTCCGTAGCCGAAAGGCAAAAACCGGAACCATTATAGTTTCGTCAAGTCTGTCTGTCTGTCTATCTGTCCGTTCGATGTCACAGACACTTTATTCTGAAACTATTAGTATTACACAGTTGAAGCTTAGTAGGTAGATGTATTCTCTTAACCGCTTTACGATTCTCATACACAAATTATGATGTTAAATGGGTCCCATACATGAAACTAAAACCTACAAAATATTTTTTTATCCAACCTATGCGTGTAGGGTGTCTAGAGATAGGTCTTAAACACATCAAAAACATCAAAGTTCTAAAAACCGTTTTCTCTAAAAGTCTAACGTTTGAGTGATAGACCTTTCCAAAGTAGTAGAATGAGCGTCCCTCCTATCTCGATGTAGATCTTGACAAAAATTTTCAACAAAAAATAGTTTGAACGAGATCGAAGTAATAGTTTTTGAGATAGTGCACAGTTTCCATAACGGCAAACATAACTTTTTTTGTGTATTCATACAAATACTATGAAAAACAAAGTTATATTTGCTGTCAACAAAGTATTGTGGTATTTCGGCTAAGTGGAAGTAACTGAATCTCCAATTCAGTTAAAGTTGGCACGGAACCCTTAGTGTGCGAATCCGACTTGCATTTGACCAGTTTTATTCATCGTCGTAATAAAAACTTACTTCTCGCTAATTGTTTCGTAATTAATTTCTTTATTTTTATTTTTCAACGACTTTTTCAGTATCAATATACATGAAACGGATACACATCTGCGCGTACTGACATATTAACAAGTTCCTACTTACAATAAAATAATAATAAACTGTTATACTTCAAGCGAATTTGTCACAAACATGGTTTATGAGACACGCTGTCTGCGTCAGCCCCTTATCTTTCCATCTCATGTACCGCGTCACCTGCTGCATTCCTGGCTAAACTCAACATTGTAGTGACAGCCATTACGTAATTGCGATCATCTGACAACAATCATGAGTCCACTGCCTTCCCTCTCGCGTGATACTCTGTTTCAAGGTAAAACCACCGCTTCGTTGCTAATTGAGCTTCCTAGATAATAACGGTATCGAAATTCAAAGGCATAGCATAATTTTCTTTACTTACAGGTTTCATTACGTCTATATAGGTAGGTAAGCCATATTCTGGTAGCAAAATGATTAACACAAGAATAATTAATTTAATTCATTTCTTAATAAACTTGGAAATATTCTTCTAAATATTATGCTATGACCATAATCAATAGTATTTAGGGAGTAAGTCAATTCAAGTAGAAAACTAACTGCATGAGCTCGAGATTCGATTGATAGCAATCAATGCTAATCTTATGCACCCGCCCTTACAGAATAACCAAAACACGTCTTTTCTCACTCGACCCTTACGTTTCTACGTCATTAACCCCCGTTATCGTTTCCGCACTTGTGTACATAGCTTTGACATTTATCTTCGCGCTTTTTATCATCGGGTCTATCCTACGCCGTATTGTGTACTGGCTTGATGGCGTGAGAAAACTCACCCGATAATAACCTCCTTTTTCTCATATTATGGAAACAGAACATCAAAACATTGTGTCGAATTACCACTACAATTGTGCACCGGTGTGAAAGCATATGAAAGCTACATTGTTTGTTGCCTGCTGTAACGTTTTCTAACAGAATTCATTATAATTTGATACAAAATGACGCGGCCATCGTGAACCGAAAATGATGACTTGAGGCGACGAGTTTATTGAAAGGAATCAAGAGATGAATATTTATTAACGTTTTAAGGAATTACGTTAACTTTAATACTTAATCGGTTATGTAAATCGTATGCAGGCATCTTTTGGTTGATGTTTTTACATGTTTGTAAAGAATTAAATTATCAATAAGCTGATGAGCAAAAATGTAGAGACATAATATGCTGTCCCATATCACAGATGTACAAAAAATGCACTGTTCAAACATCGCCAAGTTGAAGAACGCTGTACGTGACATTTTCAAAGCTTTGTTGCAATGAAGTAACAAACAAGTGACGCTCAAAATTCATTGATAGCGTTCTCTCGGCGGACATGTTGTGCGTCCGCGCCGTCACGCGACTCGCGCCGCGCCCCGAGCACGACGATTATAATTTCGAGCGCCGATCAACATGAAAATGAAGGCCCATAAATTTATTAGACATAGTGTCGGTCCGATCGCCCCGGGGTTGCATTACATAAAATATGTAGGTATGTCAAGAATTAACCATTATCATACTAAGAATATTTTGCGCAGATAAAAATAATAAGACTGGCTTAATCGCGACCCGTGAACTATGTCAGATAGTGCGTGAAGCTAATTTAAATAAATCGTGACTTGTGTGCCTATGCTATCGATGTTTGGAAAATTATAAAAGTAGGTATTAATTTAAATAATAAGAAATAGAATTAAATTGATTACTTATACCTCTCAACCTATTTCATTAAGGAAACCTACCTAATTTGGCTTTAAAATTGTTTCGTAAGATCCTTTTTTGCAGTGACTTAAAAAATGTAGCAGTTGTTAAAATAAAGTAAATTGATTAATGGCACAGCTTGGTCCGCATGTAATTATTTCCAGTCCCCAAGTATGTTGACGCAAGTTCCAATCAAAATTAAAAATGTTATCGACGGAATTGATTAAGCAGGTCACCCCCAGATCGATGCGAGCAATTTGCAGATACGGGCTTCTGATCCTAAACAGAGATATCGCGCCCACGTCGGCCACGAGGGCAAAGTTATAAAATGTAAATTTATTGCGCGATATTTTACATAAATTCAAATTGGCCGCTATATATCGCTGGCCTTACATTACATCACGTAATTATGCTGCGCACAATTATTATAATTTTCTTATAATCGCGCCCATAAGAACGTGCGAAAAAACAATTTTAAAACGTTCCTCATATTGATTTATGGGCGATGTTTGTGATAAATGCCAAAATCGGATACATTGTGGGCACGAATTTATGACTCTGTTTGGGGAAGTTTTGCATGTATTAATAACATCATATCTTAGGTCGAAGAGTGGGTTCATCATCTTCATAACAATTATCAGCCAAAGGAAGTCCACTGCTGAGCATAGGCTTCCTTTATACGGTTTTCCACAGTGACTGGTTGTGAGCGGTCGGCAACCAGTATGATCCGGAGATCTTTACAAGGTCGCCTGTCCATCTTGTCGGTGGATGTCCGACGCTGCACCTTTTTTCTTCGAAGGGAATCAAATCTATATTTTTACTGACCCATCGGCCATCAGAGTGGGTTAGAAAATCGTTTTAAGAATAGATACCACCATTTCACTCTACTAAGATACAGCCAGTGTTTTTTTTTTATTTTCCGCTTCAATAAAATCGCGCCAGTGAAATTGAAAGAGTTACGTTAGTACTTTAGTACTGTCAGATACAATTAACTTGGGGAATTCATTGCGGATTTAATTGGAGGCGATTTATGACCGCGATTTAAAAAATGATCTTTTTCCGTCGATGTAGGTTCGTTTTGTTTCGTAAACTTATAAGCCAATGCAGCCTTCTCGTAGTGCATTTGTAAAAACACAACTGCAATGGTTAAAGTCCTCAAATTTTTTTTTGTGTTTATTAACACTATAGGTCTGTTGAATTGAACAAAAAAACGATGACCTTAAATAAATATAAATCCATGCATATTTATGATTGAATGTACTAAAGCAATTTTTTGTGTGACCAAAGAGCGCATAATTTTTTATTCACAATATTGATTGATTGAGATACGAGTCATTAAACATGGGCGAGTATTATTTGCATTGTAATTATTATAAGAAGACGACGCGTTTAGAGTAGCGGTTAGTGATCCTAACTACTAAGCTGGTCGTCGCGGGTTTAAATTCTGCAAGGGGCAAATGATTGTGTGATGAGCACGATCATTTGTACCTAAGTCATGGATGTTTTTATATATGTAAGTATTTATTCAAAAATTCAAAATTAATTTATTTTGAACATAGGCTATTGCTAGCACTTATGTGTATAAGTATGTTGGGACGTGTGTCCCAACATTGGCCCTACCACAGCTTCGGGACAATTATGGGCTAGTGCTGAGAAGAAGCTGCGCAACAAACTCAGTCACTATTGTCAATGCCTCTTTTGAAAATATTACAATTTAAATGTTCTTACAAGCTTGACCATACTTTGTTATCGTTCATATAATAATTTATTCTATAATATCCTTTAGTCATTAAACGTTGTTTAACAATCGATTTGAATTTATGTAAAGGTAATTGAATTATATTTTCAGGCAATTTATTGAAAAAAGTAATACATCCTCCAATAAATGAGTGATTAACCTTCTGAAGTCTGAAGTTTGGAACGGCAAGTTAACTCTTGTTTCTGGTATTGATTTTTAGGAAATTAGTGCAAGTTTTTTTTTGGGATTCACCCCCTGTTAATCGTTGTCTGGTATGCTTAACACAAGAAAGAAAATTCCTTACATCGAAACCACGGCAAATTGTGTATTGTCTGGCCCATATTTATTTATTTAGAACTTAACAGTTCTATGCTTGCCCTTGAAGATGTTGGTCTTAACTCTACATTATAAAAACGTCATCAAAAAGGCTTAGGCGGAGTCATTACAGCCAAAACATCTGCATCCAGTCATCACAGTCTCGGGAACTCTAATCAACAGTGATTCGTCTAACGAAACTCAAAAATTAATTATACACCTTGTTCTAACCTTACCCGATCCACCATTTTAATTACAATGTGCTTTCAATGATTTATCGCTTGCACACGTGGTGATGATTTATGAAATCTGAAAACTAAGAAAAATTTAATATTAATTTCCCATAATTGTAGGTTGATTAATCATCGTTTCCACAATTCAAAAAGCAAGTTGACTTTACTTGCTCAAACGTTTTTAATGTTAATGTAAAAGCATAAAATTAATATTCCTATCGGAATAGAAGGACAATTAAAAGCTGTCAAACGAAACCGATTTAAGATGTCAGTAACTAACATAAGTAAGTAACATTTGTAGCTTTAAATGAGATAACCTTTCGATCAGGTGATTTATAACAATGTTCCTAAGTTAAATATAGTAGTTTACTGCATGATAAACAGTCGACACAAAATATTGAACATGCAGCTCTAGTGTAAAACTAAATATTATTTCATTATACAAAATATTCGTCGATATACATTCCCTGTGTTATTCTGTCTTTATTTTTTTACGTAAATTAACGTTTGTAGAATAGAAAAATCAAACTGCGTACTTTAAATTTAAAGCGCATTGGTAAATATAAGTCGTATATGAAAAGGCTTCGATTTTGACTAATCTACCTGTTAAATGATTATTTGTTGGGGTTATGCCGCTGTAATGCATAATAATCAATCACCGATCAAGTCACCATGTTTCAGTCGCATTATTTCTCCAAAATATACACAATTTCACTTTTAAATATAAAAAATAAAATGCACGTAATTCTCAGCGAGCTTCTGCAGGGCGGTCAACGTTTGACATCTGACAAAAATGGTTCTGCTACCCATCTCTTTTTATCACACAGTTTGCTGCTAGTGACATCTCGCTTTTGTCGTTCTATTCCAAAGGGATAATAATTTTATGTGTAAAAGTCACTCATTCACCGACTAGTCGATGATAATAATTATGGAACCATCCATGGGAATTTTAACATAATGACTAGATTGCGAACATGCTATTAATAACTAACCTAAAAATTATATTATTGTGTATTGATTGTGCGATGAAATGATCTACTTTATAAGTTTATGGAACTATTATTAAAAAGCTTTTTCTGTTATGACAAGCTTAATGAAATAGTAATAGGAAATCGTCAAAGAAGGCTTTATCTTGGTAAAGAAGAGTTTTACGTAACATAAGTACAGTTCATTTTAGGAAATCTCCTCTGGACCTATACCAAAGAAAGAGAATGACCAAATTGTATCAGTTTGTATATATTGTGGCGAGAATATTGTAGTTTCAAAACTTCAAAACCAAGCACACAAATTACAGTGTACGCCAACCTTAGACCAATATTCCATTTCAAATAATAAGCTTGTTTGATTCTTGACTAATTAAACTTCATTTGGCTATTAAAATAATTATAAAGTATCGAATCGCAATTGATGTTTCAGAATGAAGGATTTCTCGCGTTCTACGCGTGAAACTGGACACCTTTCTAACTAGTTTTAATTAAACGTAGCCACCTTATAATTATGTCCTTTTCCCTATTTGTCTGTGGGAATTATTCCACGTGATTATATGCCTTGATGTCTTTGATATCGTCTGTAGAATGACCGAGCGTCGAAATCGTTCCACCTCGAGGAAAAGCGGGCCTTAATTGTGAGTATTTAAATTTTTAATCAAATAACACCTGAAATAAGCTTCAGTAAGGCAGCCGCGTATAATGGGCTAGTAATTAAAGGCAGTTACTTTAAGTGGAATTACTTAAAAGCGGACTTATTTAGCTGTATATGAATTTGAATATCACTGTGTAGTGTAGGTACCAAAGTATTATTAATTTACTGAGTTGTAGTTTTTATTAGCATATTGACATGATATTTTGCGATTGAAGTGATAATACTGATGATACGGTTCCTTACTAAGGGCTACGTAATCTGCACGAAGCACAGAAAATAATGTGAATTAAGGTATTTGTAAATACCGGCCAAGTGCGAGCCGGACCCGCGCACTGAGGGTTACTTGCCAACCTTAAAAATAAAGCACTTGGAAAAAACACACCAACACACCTTGCGAAAATATCACAATATTTATTGATAGCAAAAAAAACATTGTTTTTCATAGAGTTTGTTTATAAGACAAACTTACATATACGGTTATTGAAAATGTGCTAGATCTCAAAAACTACCGATTAGTTC
Organism: Pyrausta purpuralis; assembly: GCA_963924145.1. Classification (NCBI taxonomy): domain Eukaryota; kingdom Metazoa; phylum Arthropoda; class Insecta; order Lepidoptera; family Crambidae; genus Pyrausta; species Pyrausta purpuralis. The sequence goes on along the minus strand of OZ001649.1, from coordinate 8,774,631 downwards.
ACGTTCAAACTATTTTCGTTAAAAGTGTTTGTTGAGATCTGGGGGGGGGGGGGGGGGCGTGAATACTAGACTTTCATACACACACTATGAATAAGTATAAGTTAGAGGATAATCTCATAGGTCATCTATATAAATATACCAGTTCTTTTGATGCTTCTAGTTACAACATCAATAGGATGTCACCATGTGTTTCTCACACCGATATATTCAATCCTCAATTGTAAGGAGATCTTTGCTCTTGACTTAATGCGACTTTTATTGCATTCCACTTCCAGTTTCATTGTGTGGCCTCCCCTCTCTTTACAGCGCGCAAACGGAGCGTTTCAGCTTTCGAAAACGCGACAACTTTACGACACTGTGACATACAAGTCTGTGGAAAATCCGAGCCCCTTTTTTCCGACCAGGGAAGTACGGAGGTGCCAATAGAGTTGTTTTTGGATACTAGAAAAAATAGAGGTCCTTAAGATCTAACAGTTGCATTCTATTATCATAGCTTAATCATTCTCTACATGTCCTATTATGATTTAAGATTTGCTATATCTGGATTGATTGATTGATTGATGGAGCATAACTACTGTTTTATGGAAGAAAATAAGTATTTTAGCTTAAACATAGAGTGTCAAATAGAACTGATGTAAGCTCCAGATAAATTAATACTACTACTAACCGCTTGAACTCCAATTAGGATGGTTTCAGTAATGGTCAAAGAGCCAAAACTTACCTAAATAAATAAAGTTCAAAGGAAATAAAAGTCCGGCCAAGTGCGAGTCGGATTCGCGCGCGAATCGGGGATCGCGGGATCCGTACCACTGACTAGGTACAACATAGTATCAACGGTATCCTTTTATCCGGTATCAACGGATACAACAAATATCCTTTTTTTGCTCGGTATCAATAATAACTGTTGCTATTATTGATACCGAGCAAAAATAAAGGATACTTGAGATACAGCCTGGTAACTGACAGCCGGACTGACGAACGGACGAACAGACAACGAAGTCTTAGCTATAGGGTCCCGTTTTTACTCTTTGGTTACGGGACCGGGTGTGTCTGGGTAAAACTGACCAAAGTCACACCACGTAACGGGCCTGAACTCGATCCAGCCATACTCCATCGCCCACCACAAAGAACTGTTACTTGCTGGCTAACAAAACAAACAATACGTTATCCCCTACGCCCATACAAGTCAAATCAGCCATATGCTGTGACAAGCGAAATGGGGGCCAGCGGGCGGGAAATGACCGCGGCCATTCATCATATTGCCGCAAATAGCTCGTCGTTTTCATTTTCACGACGTTTTAAAAAATAAAAGTCCTTACACCCTTCGCGATAAAGCCGTTAACGCCGCGTTCGCGCTTGATTTTTTCAACAAACATGTGAAATGCAATATTTTACAAAGGGGAGTTTGCGGTCGTAATGATGAGCGAGTAATGTCTTTCTTCCGGCCGGCATTAGGTAATGAACCGTAATTGGTTTATTAGGGAATCGTCTCCGATATTTCTTGGTGTTAAATGCGTTACGCTAATGTCCGATACATTTGGGTTTCCACTTAAACAAAAGAGCGCAGCGTTTTTTTGTCAGAAAATAATCAGCATGTCACAATTTCATACAAGAAACAACTGTAACAACTGTCAACATATGTTTATTGTTTATTAAAATTTTAATTTGTTTGCATTTAATAAGTCCAATGTGACTCCTTAGTCACTTTCGATTTTCTTTTGTTTTTCCTGATTTCCTCTAATTCTGCGAAGCGGAATTTCTCTGAAGCCATTGAGCGCGCGAATAAATATCGGATGACGCTGCACCCTCGCCGGTCGGGAACGAGAATGACGAACGCGAATTAATTTTCGCCACAATTACCCACTCGCGTTACTAATTGAGACATCAAAGACTCGGCTCCGACGAGTCACTTCATTACATCGTGCTTTGTGCTGGCGTCAAATAAAAATGTTGCAAGCAGATTACGGGAAAGTGTCTGATTGTGATGAAAGGAAATAGTGCGACATAAGTATAGTGACAGAGTTTTTTTTTTAATATCATTAAGTCTACTTTCATACATTATCATCGTTAGTTTTGGCTACTGTTGACTCATTTCTTTCTTAACTTAATGTTAATGGTGTTTGCCATGGCGTTATGTAATACGCCCTAAATTGCTGCAAAATAACACTATTATGTAGGTTTTTATGAAAACATAATTACCTGAGCGCAGTTAATCTGACAAATCTGATATGCTTGATAAGATTAATCGCAGCCTCCCATTACGGTGGGGGCTATTACGCTTATCGGGACGCCATCGTGTTCTGTCATTGTGCATGTAAGTTTAGTGACATTATGTGTATTTACTGAAACGTGTGCCGCGGGCGATGCATTCGCGCCCGCCGCAATATGGGGTCACCTGATAATGCTTGCGTAATTACGCCATTACAACCCGTAGCTAGCACCGCACTTCTTGTTATGCGATCAAATGTCTCAGACGTGACTGCCAGAGCTGCCAATACAACGCATTATCAAGATTCGACGCAAATTATTCTCGAGCGACCGACGTGTTGCCTACGGCTAACCTCAGGGCTCAAGGCCGCTGCAATAAATGGAGCATTTGCTCAGTCCTGTTCAGATTAGTCACCTACCGCTTATATATGCGCAATTAGTAGACCACTAACTACACTTATTCAATGCAGTACTTACTGCCTACAAATTTGTATTTATTCCCAGAAGTGAAACTGCCAGCCAAGTGCTTTATTTTTAGACTGAATACAACGGGACTATCATGTTTTTGAGTGAACCTCATTTATGGATGAGCAGTGACAGTGAAATTATCCCTCATTCGGAGTCAATGACCCGAGTCACGCGAGACACATGACAAAGACGACGCGATCAAACTTATAGGTATCTGAATTGCGCGGCGAAGTTAGAATAAGTTTACAAACGTGGGTCTAGAAAGCTAAATTGGGGCAAGTTCTCTGCCAATTCTACTCACCAACTTCTAAAAGTTTAACTTTTAATATTGAGTTTTATTCATGCTAACAGAGCGTTTGTGTACCTATACGGTACACCTTAGTGATAAATATACAGACCGCCTTAGATATTAACTACATCCTTGCAGATAATTTATCTAACTTTACGATTATATGTTTTCATCCCACCTACCCACTATATTATTTATTTACTTGCACCAAAACGTTAGCCAGGCTTTTAATGGGCCCTTCATTAGTACACTTTTTCATTAAATCGCGTTGCTTTCTCAATAAAAGTAAAGTTCAGTATAAAGTGTGGATTTCAGATTTGGGAATTCGACGCAAAGAAATAAAATGACGAATCCTCACTATAAGCGGTAGCGTGGAAGGCCCCCGTGACGTTTGACAGGGAAACAATCGATCCGTCCCAACTTACGATTTGCGTAGAGGAGCTTCTCGGGCAATTTGTCCGTCGCTGCCTTCCGTTATTCGTAAACGCTACTGGTATATTTGCAACCTGTGTACTGCGGTCGCGTTCGCGTTCCCACTTTTAAACGCACACTCGTCCAGACCAGTGAGATGCTAATTATGGGCAATTTTCAAAATCGATCGCCGAGCTTTTGCGCTGCTTGTGGCTTCCTGCGTTCGCTCGTTCTCGACGTAATGTAAGTAAACATGCAGCACTAAACGCTAACCTCGACTTATTTGCGGTCGATACGCTTAGCTTCTTTACTAAACCGATAATATTTTTAGGACATAGCAGTAGAAGCTCTATTCAGAAAGCGCAACATTTTATAGACGATAAACAGGAGGTGCTGAGCCGATGTCTGCCCGGCTACCATTTAATAAAGGTATCATCGACTTATCAGGGTTTGATCTGATGATTGGTTGCGCAATAGCGGGCGCAGTTAGATCGAATTATCGGCCGATCGATGGCTTCTAGATTGCATCTCAATAATCCCTGTTCAAGATATCGTCCAAGATTGCGCTGCGAGCGTGCGTCTAGCTACTTTCTACGCCTTCCGGGATTTGTCTAATGAAATGTTATGACTTGAAGAAAGCATGTTTGCGTTCAGGTTTCAGAAGCAAGATGTTATGATATCTAATAATACAGGTTTAAGTTTAGTGCAGATATTAGGTATGCATCTTCGCAGTTGATGTAGCGTCGGTGACCGTCGCGTCGGGACGCGGTAATTGATGACGTCGCGGGCAAACGGTGTCCGCCCATTTTCCGTCAATTTTCGTCACTTGAGTGATGGTGGAGCGTCCCGCCCACGACCTCCCCCCCTCCCCTTCCCTCCTTCCCCCGGGGACTCCCGTGCCGGCACGCGCCGCGCTAAATTTAAATGGGATGAACTTGTACCGGGCGGCCGCCGCCAAGGAATGTGAGCGGCATGAAGCGTTAATCATACATTTGTGACAGTTACACACCGAGATGTCGACGAGGATCCAGAAAAAATGGTCATTGGACTGTTTGTCATGTCTTGTTCCACCTATATCCGGTGGGTAAATATAGGCACAGCTTTTTTGTTTTGTTTGGAAGGGCTTAACAAAGAAAACAGTGATTTTGCTGTTACTAAAAGAGTTTTGGATGAACAAGATTCTGACGTTGACGGTATGTCTTTTTCTAATATAACGAGTCAAGTTATTGATACCTTATAGTGGCTAGGATAGTAGAAGTTGAATTTGAATATAAAAAATCATATGCAATGCAATTAAAGAGACTATAAACCTTATACTTGTGCTTTTCTATATACAATTTCTTTACAAAGTTTATATGTGCGTAATATACTGGTGCATAGTTACTTAATGATACCTATACAGAATTTACCCTAATCACCTTCGAAGCCCAATACCTCTCAAGAAAATAAATAAGATTTACTAAGTGGAGGTCCCTCGTGCGAAGTCAGCCAGAGACAAAGAGCCACCTAATTTCCCCCGCAGTCACAATGGCTGGGGGATATAAATAAGGTGGAGCACTTAATGAACACATAAACTTTCGAGAGGTGGCAATTCAAGTCTATCCAGTTGCCATGGCAACAGGAAGGTCAGGTTTAGTGGCTAGTCAAGCTTTGGGAAAAGCTTAGAGCGTTTTAATTCGTCAAAAGAACTTTCTATTTGTTTCATTCATTTATTTACACAAATCTGAGGTAAGTAAGGGAATTTAGGGAGGAAAGTGTTCAAATTGGTGACTCTTGAGTGATTAACACTTTACTTAAAAAAGTTCAGAGGGTTGGCAAAATGTCAAAAGTTCGCAAACGATGTGACCCTGTCATTTGTCTCTGAAGATATTTTCATACATTGTCGATTCTCGGAACAATTTATAAAGTCTGATAAGTACGCACGAACCCCAGACGGTGGGACAGTATTATGACAACTTGATTTGAGACATCGAAATAAAAGGTTTGTGTGAATAATCTTAAAAGGCTTTCAGTAAAGGATGCAAAGATCCAAAACGGGTTTCCTCCCCAGATTGAAATACAATTGAACCGTGTTTTAACTATGAAGTTAGAACAGCCATCTTATAAACATTTCAAAGTTAGTGAATTTTACCCATTTCCTCTTGGTTACAACAGAACTTGAGAAGAACACGCTACTATTGTGAGCGGTAAAAGAATTTTGCGCAAAAACATGGACAAGTAGCGCGTATGTACGAGTATATAAAAAATCTACGTTTAAGCGAATGACGTCACAGGTCTAGTCTTAAATTTAAAGCAGCAGCATCCACCACAGTGAGGTTAGATAGCGCATCTACTGTCACAAATCGGCGGAGTCATGCAAGTCAGTTTTTGCTGGCTGTTTCTTAGAACAGTCAATAGAAGTCATGGCGGGTCGGCGTCTGATGAGCGGCATCATGCGATGTCGAGAGCACGTGTTGCCTTTTATTATGCCTATTAAGTTGTCAGTATAAAAAATGTTAAGTACGCATAAGCGCCGCTATTGTCTACCAGATGGTAATTGCACGTAAAATTGGACACTACCTGTCTGTGTTAAGTTTTCGGCTCATCATGCTTAATTGTTTTAATAAATCTTATTATGGACCTTTTTTTTACTGTTAAACTGACAGTTGACTGAGGTTTGAATATGACATACCTAGGTACGATGTTAAACACACAAGTAAACTTCATTAGTACGTCTCATGACGGGGTTTCTTACATAAGGTACTCATTTCAGTGATACTATGCTTCGCATGTCTCATTTTAGCATGATAATTGACCCAGATTTGCAACATCACTATAACACGGATAAATAATTAGGTGTTTGATATCTCATGCAGTCGTTATAACTCTAAACAGCATCAACGCTTAATTGGCGCTATTAATTGTATGGAATTTTCACATCAATGAATCAACGGCTGCAAAATGACTGTTATCTAATTTTGTAAGGTTGCACTCTTTACCTAGTCGCGATTAGCGGTAATTGCACGCTGTCAATTAATAATTGAGGGTATCATCGGCGTTACATAAGTTCATTACAGTCGCGTGCGCAGGCGCTGTGATTTATGAACGCTGCTATAACAACATTCTCGATAGCATAGCATATCAAGTGGGACACTGCAGCTTATCCCGTTGTGATAAGGGCAATATTGCAACAATAATGTAAAGTAAGATGTACTAGCGCTGTCCACCGATATATAGGTATTTACTACTTTTTGCTATCTTGTGTCTTTAAAGTCCGATTAGTTTGACGGCATCTAAACCCTGTTTAGATACCGTCACAGGTAGAGTTTAGGTAAAATTCATGACGAAGTACGTCTAAATATTGAATTCAAACCGGGAAAAAAATATAGAATGTGAGAAAGCCTAGTGAGTCAGCCATTTCTAACTAGAATTCAGTTAAATCGTAACGTATGGGTTAGTCGTATCGTTTACCTACAGAATGAGTCATTTATTTCGTTCCCGAAAATAAAAGCAAATGAAATGTGTTTCTGAACTAAACATAAATAACCAATTTGGAATACTTGTCGTTTTAGACTTTTCAAGAAAATAGTTTCGTTTAGGTAGAGCTTTTCTGCAAGATATATGAGACCAACATTGAAAAGATTTTCTTGTATTGAATTAATTTTTCTAAATTCGTAACTTATTCTTACCATACTCGATCGAAGCACTTTGTAGATCGCAGATATAAAACTGCAACGGTCTCGCCTTTCGGGCATTTGGCAAATTATGTCTTTAAAGTATGAAAAATGTCAACGTGCGCTTGGCAGCTTGATGGATTAATGTATGGCATCGGAATATAGAAAACAGAATACTTTACAATCAATTGCATTAAATTACGAAAGCGTTTGTGTAGTCAGCACACGCATGTAATTTTTTCATGAAATATTGCATGTAATTTTGCTATGCTTTATTCTGGAGGAAGTTTTAGATATGCAAGCTTCCTTTAACACCCGAGCGGTCGCATATGAGACTAGAATTTCTATTGTGTCTCGTTCACATACGCTTGAGGGATAAACTTGATTATTGAAGCATGGTTTTTAATATTATATTTCAAAAAATATTTTCCTTAATATTTAAACATCCTGAATTATTTTGGAAGCATGGTTCGTAATATCATAGTAGTAAATAATGTTATGTACCTATTATTTGTCAATACAATATTCAAATTCGATTGGCTCTTCAATAAGATACAAACATATTAAGTATTCGTTTAATTAAAATATTCTCACGGAGTTAATTACAAGCGGGTGTGGTGTATCGAAATTAATTATCGATAAACACATTCGAATGGACGCTCGGTGCGTTCGATTCGATTCGTTCTCGTGTGCGATATCGCGGAGTCGATTGGCCCCGCCCTGAAGCCGATAGACCGCGACCCCGATGCCGATAGGATTACGTCAGCTTTTGTTGATGTCACCTTTAAATGAAATGGGAAAGCGTCCAGTAAAAGGCAGTATATTTCATTGCCTGCGTGGTAGAAAGAAAAACTATTTTTAACCAGATAGATGATCCAAACTTGTAAGTCATGCTTTTTCTCTTTCTGTGGTTAGTCAGTTAGTAACCCTTGATTGAAAATTAAATTGATAAAATTTAAACAATATTTTTCCAAAGTGGATTCTTTTATTTGATTCGACAGCAAATAAAGTATTCAGTGATTCAGATTACAAACATGAAAAGCTCGTTATGAAAGCTTTGACGTAACTTATATTTTTTTGTAATCTTTGCTCAATGCACATACTACACATACACCCACCTGAATATTTTTCTGAATATCTTTACTATTATTGGTTATTCATTGGTTTTTGTGGAAAAACAATCTTGAGCCAACTACCAATAAGCAACTTGCTCCTCCCAAAGTCACATGAAGGCTTTTGTTTGCGTCAAATGTCCTAAAGTGATGTCACAATGCTATTTACGTAATTTCGTGAGTAAGGACTTTGAATATTGTGATGGATTTAATTTGACTTGTTATAATCATTACAAGAATATTTTTTACCATTTCATCATGGGAATTGAGAATTTATAAAAAAATAAAATAAATAATTTGGAGTCGGTGCATGATGTCAACTTACCTACACCAACAGTCTACACACAACATTAAAGAATTTGTTTCTCCTAAATAAAAGAAAAAATCGTTTTTTAAGCTTTACGCCAGTTTTTTTAAACCTGTTGAATATTTGTTTTTCATTATTTTTAGTTATTACCCAAATCTCGAAAACCACCACGCGATGTTGATGGAACTTACACTGTACCCTAACATATACCTATATACAATTACGAAACTTAGCACACGTGTTAGGAAGCCCTAATAGATCAACATACTAATATTTTATCCAATTCTGACAATACCACATACATATAGGTCGAATTGATAACCTCCTTTTTTTAAACCGGAGTAAAGGCAAACGATTTGTAGCCCAGCCCTACTTATGCAGTTTAGTAGGCTTTTAAATGAGTCTTCTACAAATGTTTTGGTATTCTTTCTTAACCGAGAAAATGGCGTGTATTGGACGGGTGACCGTTTTCCAATTCCATGGGAGAAGAAAAGCTGATAGCAGACTTGCGTTGTGCATTGAAATTTGGGCAACCCACTGCTAAGCAAATGCTCTTCCTCTCTGCAACTATTTAGCTTACCACCATGGTTTGCCCTGCTGCTATGGCTATATGCCTGCTCCAATGTACTGCAAATAGCTTTTTGACTCCTTACACACTGCGTCTTTTAACATACTTTAAGCATCGCGGCTCAGGCAATGAACAGATTTAATTTGGCATCGATGCTGTCGCGTGTAAGTATCGGTACAGAAGCGCGATTGTGTGTACAGTACCTACATAATTTGTCAATGTGCAACTTCTGCATCGCGACTGCATCGAAGCTTAAAGTAGCGCAAATGTGTATAGGATACTGCATCATTGCTAAACGATGAAGTGTGCAAAGGATCTGAGTTACTTTTTTATCAACTTTTTTACAAACCCGATCGCTTTTTACCCCGCCGAAAAGGGAAAACGCTGACAGGCATCGACAGCGGAGCGTGACAAAGCCGAATTTTCTGTGAAACCTCCAGAGAGCCCGGCGTCACGCCGCCTACACACGGCGGAAACGTTGCTCATGCATTATTCAAAGCGAGGCAAATACAAATAAATAGGCACGAAATAAATACAAACAGTCTGAATGAGCGGAGTGGGTGGGGCGGCTCGGCATAAATATCGGCGGCTGTCATAAGACCGGCGGAGACTGGCTATTTCGGACACGATCGCGATGTCGCCGAGACTGGCAACATCGCGCGCGTGTAAAGGATTGCGGCTAGTTTGATTAGATGTAAAGTGTGGGTGTGGAAGGCAAGAAGAAGACCACTACACTATCTTCCTTAATTTGGAGTTTGTACGAAGATGAAGAATAAAAGTTCACCGACAAATTTCAACAGAGTGATGCTTATAGTCACAGAATAAAATGGCTGTGACAGACAGACTTGACGAAACTATAAGGGTTCCGTTTTTTGACCATTGTCAATTTTATAGTATTGTAGAAATATTGTGACGAAGCGGATATTAGGTTATTCATTACACAATATAAGTGCTCTTATATCGCATTCTTATTTGAACCCCGATCAAGCTCTTACCGCTTGCGCAGCTGGCTGATGCCATCTCAAAACGCTTTTAAAACTTACACAATGTTTTAAATACCTAATTACTGACATCATAGTGCTTTTTAATGTTGCTTAATAATATTGTTTTTAGCTGTGCACAATATACAATTATTTAATTTACAGCAGGTGGCTGCTGCATTACAATGCAAGCTTGTCGAGGCAAGGATATCGTGTATGCAACGCTCCTCTGGCGAAGCGAGAGAGCGATGCCCGCTTGGCCACTCACTCACCTTAAATTATGTGCAATTTATTGCCCAAGGGCCACATTATATTAACATACAATAATTTACAAACAATTATTTCATCAAAACTATAAACGCTGTCACAGTTTTCAATCGCTGTGATCACCTACTCTAGAGCACGTCACGTACAATTTAATCGCTTCTGGAAATCGATCTTATTTGTTTTCTTTATCGATATCGCCTGAGATCGATTAAAATTATTTTTATAGAGACATTAATATCGCACCTCGGGCTGTGTATAATTATGCATTCTACGCACTGCAATTATCTCAATGATCTAGTTAACATTAAAGTTGAGCCGAAACTTGTGATTAAAACACTACAATAATCAGTCCGTCAATTCTATGGTAAACATTAATGCTTCGTAAGTGGCACACGGACGTTATGAAACTTCATCGCAAAAAATAAGTTGGGAATAACGTTGTGGTTCCTTTACGCGGCCTAATGGAATATAATTGGCAGGTAATTTGCGGAATATAAAATTTTAATTGAAACTCTGACTCAATTTTGCTATAGAGGGGGCAGTCCACTTGTCCGCTGGTCGTAAATTGCGCGGATCGTCATAAATTGCACAAAATCACCAATTACAAGGATAATGTCGGGATCCGAGAGATGGCAGCGCGGCGTGCGTCTTCGATCAACCTTACGATGTGCCAAAATCAACTCAATCTATAACCTCTTTAAGCTCAAAAGCTGACTCCCAGTTATAATTAGAGTATGTTCTGATATCGAATCTGTGCATCGTGATTACAGTGTTACTTATAAGCACCTAGTTGTGTGTGCACACACATTATAATGTTGCTCGCAATCGGTAATGTTGAGGCGTTCATGTAACTACAGTCATCTCTACACTATAGAGAGTTTGATATTGATTTTGCTTCAAAATACCTTATTAATTTTAATGTTGTTTAGTTAGTTATTTGTGCTAACTGAGCGTTAGAAAAATTGTTATGGTAAGAGCTTGCCTGTATATATCTAACATCCAACAGGGATTTGCCTTCATCAACTTTACTTAAAAGCAACCTATACCTAGTTTTACATTTAATTACTATAAGATTTATCTCAAGACGATAGCAAAGAATAAATCAACGGGCAACGATTTGAAAGTATAGTGTAGTCTGTGGTAGACTCCATGTAAAGACTAGCGGTACTCCGCGCCATCACCCGCGTAAATTTTGGTTTTTAACCGACTTCGAAAATGGAGGAGGTTATCAATTCGACTGTATGTTTTTTTTGCTGTGTTACCTCATATCACAGCCATTTGTAAACCGATTTGATTTTTTTTTTCGCTAACCTAGTAGTTATACCTTTTAGTTGGTCCCATTGTTACCAAGTCGGTATCTGATGATGGGATCTTGGTGCAAAAGAGGGAAACCCTGAAATGTTTAGGGCACGTATAGTGTTTTTTACTTAAATCTTAATGTTGACGCGTTGTTACGTCTGATAGTCAACATTGTGTGGAGCTGAGCTGATTGTGGAATCCTTTACGCTTAGGAGTTCAGTGATTTTATGACAGAACTTATGATAAGTAATTTATAGCTTCTTAAAGAACAGAGTCATAAGGTGCTAACCTCCCTCCTCCTGTTATCACTAAACATGAAGAAATAAAATTAATAAAAAGGAAGTAAGAGGTCAGAAATCACAGCGGTTAGCGCAAGGGCGCATTGTACTTCAGCTGTGCGCATTTTTGGTGCGAACTTATTTTAAAACTGTGTTTGTTACTTAAACATATTTATTGAAATCAAAGAATATTGATGTAAGGGCAATTTCGTTCAAAATGAAATGCTGGTGATGATGAATATAATGTTTATTTTGGTAACAAAAAATACCTAAAACACCTCTGAAAATAGTACATTTAAAAAAAATACAAAAAAGTTTATAGTGTATAAAATAAAAGTAAGTGAGTGAGTATAAGATAGATACACGTCTATCTGATATGGTTTACTTACTACTAGAACTGCATATATATGCTGTCGAGGACTTAATTGTAGAATTTTAAAGTGGAACATTCCCATTATACATGTTTTTTTATGTATCCGTAAGCAACGGAAGCTCTCAAAAGAATTATTTTCCCCTCATTTTTGCAAGATTTGTCATTGTTGCCCTCCTCTTATAAGTTGTTACATGAAGTTTTATAACCTTAAGCCTTCCTCGATAAGTAATCTATCCAACACAAATATATTTTTTCAAATCAGTCCAGTAGTTTCTGAGATTCAAACAAAAAAACAAACACTTTAGCTTTATAATCTTTACTAATATTATTTATTTATTTAATAACTTTATTGCACAAATAACAGTGTACAAAAAGTGGACTTAATGCTAACAGCATTCTCTCCTAGTCGTACCTTTAGGTTATGCAGAAAGATTTTGGAGGGTGCAGGAGAACGTAGAAAGATAGAACTTAAAAAAATAAAAACGCAACAATATAATACGATGTAAATACAATAATATTATATACATACCCTTATTAACATTGAAGATTATAAACTAAATAATTAAAAATATGTATAATATATATTATAAACATACTTACATATATACTTTACTAGTTTCACAATTATGCATCCAGAAACTTACGCAGTTTGATCTTGAAAGACAATTTTCATAATTATTAACATTCATAATTTTGTATTCTATGTATGTTAATTAGTATTTTGCTTATATATAGTTGTGCAATATTGTATATATGTTTATGTAAGTGCATTTTATTATTAATAAATATTATTTTTGTGTTGGATAGCTTACTTATCGAGAAAGGCTTTAGGCTACAGAACACAAAGCTTCGTAGAAACACGCTGTGTAACTTCAGAGTTACACAGCATTTTTATACGGAGCTTTGCAATGAACATCATCTCCATATAAATCCCGCATTAAAAGCGCAGTTTCTTAGAAATGTATCACAGGACTTGGCAATAGGTAGCTCGTCGTGCCGCGGGTGCGAGTGACGAGACGAGTTATGGACAACTCACGAGCGCGCCATTAGCCAGCTGTTACTGGAACTGCGTGCGCGCATCTTCTAGGCAACTACACTATAGAAGATATGGTGTTTGTTGGATGTGTTTATCTTGAGTTTGAATGCTGTCACCAGACTCGTCTGATGACTATATATGACCTTTGATCATACAAATTATACGACATATTGGGATGGGTTCTGTGTTTTAAAGTTTATACAACAACATGAATTCGATCGTTGGATATGCAGCATATAGTGCCAAAGTTGTCAGAATTACTTGTTAGACTAAATTCAAAATCACATGCATGATCGAATGAGTTCATTCGCTAAAATTAATGAGCTATTGAAATTTAATAACCTCTACATTTGCATGTTGACGAGAATTGAAATAAAAATAGGCTTTCTGTAACGTAATTAAGTATATATGTGAGACCATCATCATTATCTGCCACAATTTGTGTCGGGTACTTATGTTATTCGGGGCGATGACCTATTTGACCGCTGCACTTTTAATCCTCGTTAAACACATAATGACGCCAATTTTGTCTTAAAATTTTAGCACGAAAATCTCATCAGCAGCGGAATAATATTGTCCTTTAAAACGTCGAGTCCTTTCGGCCGGGATCGCTTGAATAAGAGGCGGCGTTATTATGTTGGTAAAACAAAATTCTCCATAATGGCCTCATTATGTGGCGAAAATTGCTCGAGAGCTTTTTTGTGTGGTTATATAAATGTATTTGTAATAGCTTTTAGAAATATTGCGAAGAAGCGGGTCAGGAGTCGGCCGGCGCCTGATTACCGAAACTTAATTTATTTTCATCTCAAAAAAACACATAAAAATTGTACGAGGCGGCGTGGGAATCGACCCTGTCGCCGGCGGCCTCTATTACGTCATTATTTTCTATATTAGATAGAGTATTAAATTGGAGATTAATAGTAAATCGATACAGTTAATGATGCAGCCATATATTAAGTTTACTGTCCAACTAGATCACAGTTGCTACGCTCATTAGAAACTATTAAAATGTAAGTAAATTAAACATTCGATTTTCTAATGGTTGTAAACGAAATGAGTGTGGTTTTAAGTTCGTTATGCGTGAACAATACGTGTTTAAATTACGAGAATACTTACATCAATGTTGTTATATTTATTATAACAAAGTACATTCTTGGTCATGGTTGTGGGAGTAGCGACAGTTCGCGACCACATTGCTGGTCACTTTAATCTAATCTAAAGTCAAAATGTTATTCACCCTCGTCTTTGCTTGATTTACTGGCGAATTTTAATCAGCGCGATTATGCGAACGCAAAGCGAGCGTCAATTGCTCCTAATAAAGTCTGCGAATGTTAATGAATCTCTTTTCGGGCGATGTGTCATAAAACGAGCCACTGGATGTGTCGCTGCGGGGGGCCCTAATTGATTTGTGCCCGAGGCCACAATCAAAACAGATCGTATTTTATAAGACTGATCTGAGAGGGCGAGGGTGCGCCACTGAGGGATCGGTGGATGCTTTCGGGTGGGTCCGGGATTCGATTCTGCGTTGGCGGTGAGGCATCAAAGAATGGTTAAATTAAAGTTAACAAAGCTCCGGTGTGTTTGTAATCCCTGAATTAAGAAACTTCCTGTCAATTTAAAATAAATGATTTTTTAAGCGTTTAAGTTCTTACGTCAGATACGGGTACGATTCAGCCCTGTTTGTGGAAGGCCCTCTCTCCAATTTTTTTGTAACTAGGTATTTTTACGTCCAGCATATGTTTGATTTGATTAAAGATGATTAAATATTTTAAATGTCACTGTTTAAAGAAATCATTTTTGTTGTTTAAATATGTTGTTGTTTTCTTTAAATATGAAAAAAAAAACATAAAGATTATATAACCATATTAATATGTAATTAATGGTTTCATTTACTGTAACAAAAAATATTTTTATTTTTGAAAGTGATCGCAAACTTTTTTTGATTATACATAAGGTTATTTTATTAAAAAATATAAGTGAAGCTACCAGAATCTTTTGCTTCGCTGTTGCAAATTCTAATGTGTTCAGTGATCAAACACAAGAAAATCAAATGATCATTTGATAAATAGTCCCTGGGGCCCGTTGCCCCGCTTTGTCGCGCTCGTAATGCGGTCAGCCCTGCACCCTGCAACGCTGCTAAGTTGCTAGGGTTTTCAAAGCTACGTATAAGGTGAAACAACATGAAAAAATCGCCATGTTAAGTCGAAACAACATAAAAAAATCTAAGTAACCTGTAACGATCGCATTTCTGTATTAATTTTCTTTTATTTTAGGAACGCAACTCATCCGCATACGTGACAGACAGAATTTGTATTTGTATTTTTCAATACAAACTATTAGATACTTATATTTGTTTTGTTTATACGGGTGCTGAAAGCCTGTTTATGAGCACCTGTATTTAGTGGTTTGTTTTCGGCATCAAAGCTGTTTTATGACCATGTTTGTTATGATAGTCCAATATTCATTCTATTATTCAGATTCAATAAAGTTTGATCAGCCATTTTACAGTGATGACAACACTTTATGGTGTAGGTTTTTTTTAATCGGATGAAATAGTTTTCCTAAGTGTCAACCCTACTGACATAGCACCCTGCGTCTGTTTACCCTACGATGGGAACGATCCCAGTCGAGTGCGTCATGGGAAATTATCAACGTTTAATTTTGTTATGGCAACTCCTAATAACTTTTATCCCGCGGCTTAAGCGTTGTTTAGAAGGATTGGCGATTAATTCTTCAGCTCTCATTGTTTGTTCGCTGAACGGGTTTCGATTCAAGTAGGGCGCTGTTGTTTATGAAATTGATTTATTAATGCCTTTGGTTTTATTATGATAATAGAAGATGTAGTTCTATAGTATCCAAGTAATCTCTTTTTGTTTTTTATTACCTAATATACTTAAATAGTTTCGTCCTACCTTCTACCTACCTTCGGGTACCTAATAAAAAAAAGGGTAATTACAATGAAAATAAGTACTTTTTACAGTACCTATATATTTATTATATATCCTATGCGAGTATACATGTATGAGTATACATACAATGTAAGTATTCGTGATGCCATTAACATTGAGTGAGTTCGTTTTGTTCACTAACAATTAACTGCTTCAACACCCGAGCGGTCGCATGAGACCGCATAACAATAAAATTTCTATTCTGTCTCGTTCACATACGCTTAAGGGATTAAAATAATTTTGATAGCAGTACATATAAAATTGCCCGGATCTTTTGCCAAGATCGTAATCAAGCTAGACACACTGATTGAACGACTGATGTAAGCTCAATCAAGTTTAAATGAAGCCATCCTGATCATTCAGTGTAACAGTGATGAAGCTTGCGAATTTAAATGCTGATGTGATGGCTCTGGTCACAGACCAGCAACATGCAGTTTGCTAAAACAGTATTATGCAATGCCCACTCTTTGCATAAATTTTCATAGTCCACTAAGAACAGGTTTTTCAGTATTAAGATCAAATAATAACTGGCTGGTGAAATGAAAAGCTATCTTTTCAAAATGTTGTTATTTTAATATCTACAGATATATTACGTTTTCAAATCAGCTATAATTGTATTTTATTCGTCGAATTCTATCTCAAATTGTGAATTGTATCTCTTTTGACAACCTCCGTATTGTAGTGGCTAAGCACGCTGGTTTCAAGGCGTCGCCGCTCCGGGGTCCCGGGTTCGATTCCCGGTCGGGTCAATATAGAAATCCAAATTTTCTATATTGTCTCGGGTCTGGGTGTTGTGGTACCACCGTTGTGTCTGATTTCCATAACACAAGTGCATTAGCTACTTACTTTGGGATCAGAGCAATGTATGTGATTGGTGTCCAATATACCTAATATACCTAGGTAGTAGATAGTGACGGGGGTGTAATACATCATTTCACAATGGTGTGTAATACATCTTTTTACAATCATTTGACTCCAAGCTCCTATAGAGACGCTTGTAGGGCTGTTGTTCTTATATTGCAATCTCGACCATATCCGAGACCTCAGACACAGGCCAGCGTACTGATTACTAATAACTAGATTACCGTGGCAGCAAAAAAATAAAATCGAGGTAGTATGATGGCGGTATCAACCTACCACTAACTCGTAGTCTTCATCTAAGGTCATTAAACACTCACGCGTGAGAACAATCCTTTTTTATCCACTCCTTTTTATTAGGCTATGCGCACACGAGTGGGCAGCAAATAGATCGGGCGACGCTCATTAATCAGCCGATCCGATGCGACTCACCCTAGCGCGAGACTCTTGCGCAATAAATCTCTCTGGCAACTGCATTGCAGCACCGCTGAAAAATTGCCGATTGAAATAAACATGCCAGCGATTACGCCTACGCGGGTGTAGACTGTGACCAGAATGCGGAGGCCTTTATTTTGAGAGGACTAAAGAATTGGTTTTATAAAAAAGATCTTTATCTCTCTAAGAGTCGATTTTACCAACGCCAAATAAGGAATATTTGTGGAATATGACAAAAACGCCCAATTTCAAAACGTCACCTATTTGACAGCAATCATTTATGAAAATTATCTTTATCTCTCTAAGAGTCGATTTTACTAACGCCAAATAAGGAATATTTGTGGAATATGACAAAAAACGCCCAGTTTCAAAACATCACCTATTTGACAGCAATCATTTATGAATTTTTTCTAAAAATATCGGTCGTTTTATACTTATTCGGTCGTATAAGTCCTATCTGACGTTGGTAAAATTGACTCTTAATACTTTACAGAGACAGTATCTAGCTTCGATTTTCTTGTTTATTGTGTCTATATTTTATCAAATGACGTGTTGAGGATTTTTATCCAAGATTTGAACGGCGGATCATAGTTTACGGCTTTACGGTATTACGGGTCCTAGGTTTAACTAAATCATGTAGGTAAAACATATTTTTAGTAAGTGGAAGGATTTTTCATACTTTTCCTGATCAAGATTTATGTATCGATTTTGTAAATTATATTGATAGCTTATAATTTCCAATAATTTTATAATTTATTTAAGAAATTAGCTCCGAAGTGCTTGTGTAAGGTTCATATTATTAATGTATCTTTATTATAATCTCGTCTACGCCAACATCTTTCGCAAGTTAAAATGTCATTATAGGCTATCCAGTTCTTAAGACCTGTCTAGCATCATACCTAATAATCTTAGCATAGTATTAATTTATAATTTATGGCTATATGTGTTCAGTGTGATGATTTGCCAAGTATAATATTACTGGTATTATAATGTGGTTAAGTGACGGCGCTATCTAATGATGAAATTTAAGTAATAGTTAAGTCTTTCACGAGTTGACGGAGCCTTCTGAAATTGTGAGACTTATAATTTTTCGTGTTCATAACCAGTGCTACCGCTCTAAAACTGATGTATTTTAATTTCGGACTTATTTCCAACAGCTGCTTTGTCTCGACCCTTTTATTGTGTGGGAAGGATCTTGTTCTAAGTCTTCGTTTCTTCTTGGAAATGAGTAGAGGAAACGATATGTACGCCCCTTATGAGTATTCATCGGTATACGGTAAACGTTTTTGTGTTTATGCTACAGTATTACTATTTACAGTTTAAGTAAGCTGCATATGAACCATGCTCGTCCAGGACAATAGGGTTGACACCTGCTGAGAAAACTCTTAGTTGATGTGTTGCAGTAGAATCGCGTGTCCTTATAGGTATTTTTATCATATCGGATGTTCAATTCAGTACCTTAAAGGCAATGAGGAGATTTTAATCTTTAAAAATCGACAGTGAGGGTTCCGTGCCAACTCGTAGTAAAATACCACAATATTTTGTTGACAGCAAACATAACTTTGTTTTCCATAGTGTGTGTATGAAAAACAAAGTTATGTTTGCGGTTGTTGAAAATGTGCTATATCTCAAAAACTTCTCGTTCGATCCCGTCCAAATCAATTTTCGTTGAAAGTATTTGGTAGATCTACATTACATTTTTTTTTCAAAATTTACACTTGCTTAGTTTAGAAGTTAGATGGGGGGGGGGGTCCCATTTTACCACTTTGGAAGCGTCTAACTATGAAACTTTGGACTTTAAAAGAAAATGGTTTTAGGAACCTCTATGCTATTTTAAAAGACCTGTCCATAGACATCCCATACGCATAGTTATGTCAAAAAAATGTTTTGGTTTTATGTATGGGAGCCATAATTGTCATTTTTTTGGGTGGCAATCGTAATGCAGTTAACAGGATACATCTTACGACTAAATTTTAACAGTGTGATGCTTATGGTTACAGAATAAAGTGGCTGTGACAAACGGACGTACAGACGATAGTAGGTAAAAATATTTTCTTATATATTTTCTTTACGGAGCCCTAGATAGTGCAATACGAAAAATAAACAACGGCTTTTCTTCGTTACACATCCCTATTTGTCCGCTCGCGTGGTATGCGCCCGCGTCGCCCACGCACGATCATTGTATGCAAATACAGGGTCGCAGGTCGCGGCGCGCGCGCCGGCCATGCCAGCCTCACTTATTCGGTCCGGTGTCGTTATTTATTTCGTAAATGAATTATTATTATTATGTATTGAACGGCGAGCTTTCTGTGTGGCATCGCTTAGGTACCGTTTAGGTACGAGTGGCCAAATGTAGAGGGGTGTCCTGATGGATCTCAATATTTATTCGTTTCGTTTGTGTGTTTGTAATTTCTTTAAAATTTGATAATTCATTTTTAGGTATATTGAGCTTTTAAAAGGCTTCCTAACACGTGTGCTCAATTTCGTAAGTTTATTTATGTACGAGATGTATGTATGTATGTATGTATGTATGTCCACGGATTTCTCGAAAACGAGAAGCCATAAGGAGATGGTTCTTTTTTGTTCAATCAGGTATATTACAAAGGATACAGATTTATCAAAATCGATTCAATAGTTTTTGGCATATGGTTAAACCTTAACTTAAAACCATGAAATAAAACTCAACGCAAAAAAAATGCAATGAATCGCGAAAATCTTATTAAAAAAAAGCCCTATAGTCTCACACCATGCACAGACTCCAAGTGAATTTGTAAAACACAGGAAAAAATGCGTTATTTTGAGCATTTTCAGTCAGTCAGTTTTTGTTGGTGGATTAATTTTTACAGTTTTTACTATTCGATGTTTGCGATACTGATATACAATGAGGTACATTATCTAACTAGTTATATGAGTAATGCCAAAGAAAGGATAAGCTTTAAGCACTGATGGTATTTTTCTGAATAGACTAGCAATTTCTGACCATAATAACATCCGCAACAATACCCAATCTTTGCAAATGGCGTCTAATGCTTACAAAACGAGATAACTTTTCAAAACATTAAATGGAGACATTACTTTTCAATTTTCATTTTACTAAAGCTCATTTATAACGTCTGAAAGTCCCACAGCGCTCAAAACTTATAAGTTTCCGTCCATAAGTGCAGCAGAAAGTGATCTATGCTTTACGAGAGCTATGAATGGGCACATTTTGCCGAGTCATGACGGGAATTCCATTGTGCCTCCAATCACGACAACGCGACACGACTCTAATTGTGAATGAATGAGGGTCAGGGATCAACGCTTCGGCTTAGGTATTTGTCAGGATGTTTCCTGTTATGAGTACGAGGGTCAAACTGAAAGTTCTTAGAAAATCAAAAACTGATTACATTAGCCAGTTATTAGTTTTATTATATCTTTTCAAAATATTGTCCATTGACGTCAATACACCGCTGCATGCGATGGAACCACTGGGAAAAGCACTTTGCCCACTCGTCCTTAGGGGTCTCTTCAATGGCATCGCGATACGCAGCCACCGCTTCTTCAGCATTCATAAACCGCTTTCCTTTAAGTTTTTCTTTAATTTTTGGAAATAAATCAAAATCACAAGGCGCGAGGTCGGGGCTATACGGCGGGTGACCCAGTAATTCAACGTTTGATGTCGCCAAATAGTCGATCGTTCGCTTGGCGGTGTGCGACGAGGCGTTGTCGTGGTGAAGGAGGATCCTACTGCGAGGTCGTTTCTCTCGAACTTTTTCCAAGACAAGTGGCAAACAATTGGTAGTGTACCATTCTGCAGAAACTGTTTTTTGATCCTCTAACACAATTGTTGCGAAATGACCTATCCTTCCAAAGAACGAGGCCACCATTTTTTTTCCCGCACATCGATCTCTCTTCACTTTAGTTGGCAACTCCTCGAAAGGAAACACCCACTGAGCAGATTGTCTTTTGGTTTCAGGATCATAACAGTAAATCCAGCTTTCGTCATCTGTTAGTATGTCGAACACAGCATTTGAGTCACCTCCGTTAAATCTTTCAATCATTTTACGGCACCAATCCACACGATGGAGTTTTTGAGCCTTAGTCAAATTATGAGGTATCCACCGGGCGCAAAGCTTCCTGACCGCTAAATGTTCGTGGAGGATTTTGTGCACTTGACTCATACCGATGCCTAAGCTTGTCCGAATCTGCTGATAGGTCACTCTTTTGTCAGTCTCTATCATACGCCGCACAACACAGATGTTATTTTCAGTCGTCGCCGTAGAAGGCCGTCCCTCACGTACATCATCAGTGAGATTAGTGCGACCACGTTTAAACTCATTAAACCAGTTGTA
Source organism: Pyrausta purpuralis (assembly GCA_963924145.1). Lineage (NCBI taxonomy): Eukaryota > Metazoa > Arthropoda > Insecta > Lepidoptera > Crambidae > Pyrausta > Pyrausta purpuralis. The sequence goes on along the minus strand of OZ001649.1, from coordinate 8,752,810 downwards.
AACAGTCGCACGAGATGGGGCTTCATCGTGAAAGGCCAATCGTAGTCTATCATAACTTTCTTGTTGACTTAAATGACATCGAAAGTCATAAAAAATCATTGCACGAAAATTTTCTCGTGTTAAATTCATGTTGACGTGACACAGACAATTTTCAATTTGCCGCCAAATCGTAAAATAAATGACAAATGAATGAAATATATACTCAGTAATATTGGCAAAGAGTTCTATTTTCAAATTTTAGAATATTTTTTTTATTATATTGTTTATAAGTGGCCAGTTCTAAGAACTTTCAGTTTGACCCTCGTATCGGTTCAGTTACGTCTAGAAACGTATCTAGTCGGGAACGTGTCGGCCGTTGGACAACTAATTCGTATTACGTACCTATGATATGATATGTGACAGCTGGCATTCAGATTTAATTTGTAATGAAGAAGCGCACTTAGATAATTAAGATAATCTTATGACTCGGATCCTCGGCATAATCAGCTAATAACAAAAGTGTCAAACACGACTTATGAGTACGTTTTTGACGATGTAAAACACACCTGCTACTTTTTTACTTATATTAGGACGTTATAAAGCGCCACAATTATCATATGTTTACGAATATCAGATATTTCTACTCAAAAATAGGAAACTCAATTACGAGTCCTGCGATTGAATCCGAAGATAGAGCCCACATGTAATTAACTCTGAAAGTTTGACTCGACCTCGGACTTAAAAGAAGTTTTCGACGTTATAATAGTCGCATTAGGATAGGGGAGCCTTTTTATTATTACTTTATCAACGATAGCCGGAAAATTAATGCTAATTTAAAGAAGTTTTTATCACGTTCTAGGGCGCCACCCGTTATAACATCGCGTTGTCACGATCGATTGTCATACGGTTTTAAACTAAATGGACGAACGCAATGCAATTTTCCCATATATATTTTGTTACGATATTAGTTATATACAAAGTGTTTTTTTAGTCAGCGAGAAGCGACTCAGGGGTGGTTGTACAAACGATAATTATGCCAAAAATATTTTTTTAAATGGAAATCAGCCACAAGATCAATTTCTTATTGCGATACAAGTAAACGAGTCAAAACTACCAACACCAAGTCGCCTCTTCCTAGTTTACTAGCTACGGCGTAGTATTTCGTAGAAACGCGCGAGGGTGCGAGTTTTCCCATTTGTTTTGTTTTATTAAAATAATGTTGTGAAGTGGTTTTCCATTATAATACTTATGTATATTTTAAAGATTTTTTTTTTTTTAATAAACATAACTCATATTATTGGACGTCACTGAAAATTTTTTAGAAGCTAAGTATAAAGTTGTTAATAGAAACAATAAAGCACTATTACCCATAACTTTACCGTTATCATATAAGTCTATCTATTCCTTAATATGGACTTTACAAAGCCCTTACTAAAAGTGAAAGAACTCAACCTCACTTATTTGTTCAAAGTACTTACTACATTTAATCCAACATTCGCACAAATGGTAGCAAAAGGCGAGCCGTAATCGTCAACAAGAGATAGAACAATATACGTTCGTACCAGGACGTCCAGAAATTTACTGTCCGTAATTATAGGGTTGCCGAGTTAATTGCAGCGGCCGCTCGCCCGTCGACTAAATAAAAATTGACTAATATTCATAATAAATAATGAACTCTGAGAACCGCTCGGGACGAGGGATTAACGTAGATTTTATCCGATTAGCTTTTGGGTTAGGCCGAAAGGAGTCGCGTCTCATCGTGACGAGCCCAAATAAAATATTATTTAGAACTAGATTTTCAGCAGTCAAAAATGGTTTAAGTGTTCAATGAAACCTAGATTAAATTTTTGAGTGTCAGCTCTTAAAACTCAAATTGAACGCTATTCTAGCTCAAAAATAAGACTCAGCAAAATGTGACGCCGCTGCATGCTTGAATGGTTTAGATTCAGTATCAAATCAGACCCTAAGCTTAGCGTTCTTACAGAGCCTAGTATTTTAATTATAATAATTAAAAAAGTATGTGGAAATCCAAGAGTCTACCTACTAGTAGAGACTGAAAAGAATTGGATGCAGTGCTCATGTATGGGTATAGTAATTGGTCAGTATTTTCGTCAATTTGTCATGACCACGACAACGACTCGGGTTGAGGAACATTAAAGCTCATAAATTAATCCGATCATACAAGGTAAATTTAGCTATATCAAAGATCGAGGACTAACGGCCGCGATCCAGAATCTCATAAATTAGGGAACGGGGCAAAAACGCGCGCACCTCGTTGCATGTTGCTTGTTGCTCCGGGCTCTCCTTATAATTGCAGGGTTTCACCGAAAAGCCCTCAATTATAAAATAATAGCAGATGTGGATCATAGTAATAACAATTATTATCACGCTCGCTCGCTATCATTATCGTTGAAATATGGCCGATGCGCCGCGTTGTATGCAAACCTTGGAATCTCAGTTCGCATCTTGATCGCATTGCTCTGGATCTGTGCCATTCCATTCAATCTGTTAATCTTATTTGTTCTTTTTGTACTTCCTTATGAATTATTGTGCGTAATCTTTAGGATCAAACGCAGACCGTTGAAATTTATAACCGTTATTACTACCGCAATTACACTGGTATTTGCTAAAATAGCGTTGTTTTTAACGTTCACATAATTAGCGCTTATTACATTTCCCAATTTCTCGGTTATTAATCAGACAAGCACTAAGGTCCATTTCTACGACTACAGATTAGACGATAACATACTGACTGACTAAATAGATTAAATATAGTCTTCGCATATATTCCCGCTCTATAATTAAGTATATGTTGAAACCGTTGTACGTTTGATCGTACATAATAATGTTTTTTAACTTGTAATGCGGCGATTATTCAAATTCTCGAGCAAGTAGACGGGCCCGCCTCTTTGCAGTCGCAATCTTAATAAAGACTTCCTAGGTGCAGCGGACACGTATTTTATTTTTATGAAATATCTGGCCGCGTGTAATGTTAATTAAAGATAACGTTTAATTAAACTTAATCGGTGCACAGATGAACGCTGAGATGAGATTCGTGTCGGGCTGGATGAGCGGATCGTTTTAATATAATTGCGTTCTGATTGTCTCGCTGCAAGCTTTGCTCGATCATTTTATAAGCCATAGAACGTATGTGCTCTCCAAGTTTTTATAGACTGTTATTTACAATGACCTTATTCGTTATTGCAAGAAGCGCCTTGCGGGGAAAAAAATCACCTTGAAAAGAAAAACCCACAGAAAATCTTGAAAATTGGTTGCCTTTCCAAGATTTTCTGTGGGTTTTTCTTCTTCATGATATCTCTCCGATTTGATATTTATAAATATTTACGAAATTGAAATGAATTAAAAAAAACTTGTTTTTATTCTTGTTTAAACAGAGTTCATTTGTTTGTTGATTTTGAGTTAGTTCTAGTGCTCAGTTAAAGATACTTATAGAATCAATTTTCCATATATTTAAAAAAAATGCATTGGCCGAAAAGCTTTTCCGCTAAGATCTGAATCCACGGCAGTGACAATAAAAGTGGTCCTCCATAAAGCGGAGGTCGGATAATGGCGATTAGACTGGCTAGTTCCCGCGAGCAGCTTCCCGCCATTACATCGGCAGCGAAGCCGATTAATCATCGTTGCTCTACCGGATAATTCGGCGGTTGATTTAGTGAAAACCAACGTGTTATTACGGGATAAATCTCTATCTAGAAAAGCTAAGAAGGCCTAAGCGCGCCCCTGATTTATTACCGAGCCATCGGCGAGTTGCGTATGATTTGTGATTCCCGAAGAACTTTGTTGTTTTCATCTTTAGTTGAATTTTAATGAATAGCTACGAAATTATACGATTCAACGTGTAATTATCGAGCTTTAGTATCATTGATTATTGCTCTTAGAATAGCGGGTGTTTAATTTATGTGAATTAAACGGAACGCGGAGATATTATCGACGGGCACAAGTTTGATACCGCGATGAAATCATTTTTTGTGATTCGCACTGAGGCTTAGATTTGTGGTATAGATAAAAGGTAGGCTAGTAACGAAGATTGTCTAGCTAAGGTGATGTAGCCTGGCGAGACATGCAAGCCTGTGCGTGGAGGCCATATATCGCGCGGCGTCTTACGAGTACCCTTTGGTATCGGCGCGCCGTAATGCTCGCAAGCAGATAATATCTTGATTTATTGCAGCTATCGACCATCACCCTCCCCCTTTCACCTTCCTCCTAAAACTCACCTCAAATTCATGCGGTCATTATCCTTTTACTCTCTTTATAATCATAAATTAGTTTTCGACGTTGAGAAAATGCCGTCGCTCGATGTTATCGTGGTATCTGATAGATGAAAATCGCTACAGCTTTTAATAATAAATAAATCTATGGCTGGCCATCGCGGGTTTAGAGGCGTAAACCGTTGCGGAGAATTAATGAAGTCTTCCGCGGAGTTTCGCGTTTTAATAGTGCCTATTAATTTTATCTCAACAACTGGCCATCTTCGCGCCCATTCGACGCCCAGAGAACTTAGCTATATACGCCACGTTCTTATATTCAAATATGCCAATGCCAATTTCTTGCTCTTTCTTTTGCTCGGTTTTGTCGTATGACTCCATGTCTCCGCCCACTATATGTATCCGCCTTAATATTAAGGTGTTTTTATTTTAATTTATGTTAGAACAATGTTGCTTGATTTTTCAGAGTTTTAAATAAATAGGTTACTAATATTCTGTAGGAAACTTTGAGGTTATTTTGTCGTACAAAGTCACTTTGTCAATATGGCGTAAATAACGTACCAATAAATTATAAATACGAGTATGCCTACTTATTTTGCTAACTTAAAACATGTTATAAGTAGGGACTATCCACGTGTGAAGTTTATCGAATAGGCATAAATGTTCGATTATTTTCCCCTGGACAGCTGTTATTATTGGCTTAATGGTCGTGGTTATCGCTTCATGTAATTGGAAAATCAATCTTAAAGCTTGGGTACCTAATCTTTATTACTTTCTGATGTTGTACCAACGTATATGGAGAAACCCTTAGGAAGGCGAAGTTGTGTGTAAGCGGAATCTTATCAACATAGAATGATTGGGTACAATAATTATCTTCGAATCAATATCAAAAGCTTTTTTAAAGCGAATCTTTGACGTCAAGTCTAGTACAAAGTAACTTAGAATTAGGTTCAGGCTTAAGATAGAGTGGCCAATTTGTAACTGCATTTGTTTTAGAGATTTTGGATTGTGCTGTTGAGTTATTAAATATATATGTATGCCCATCTCTTATACTGTATTCATGTCAGAAACGTTTAGTGAAAACTTGATGCCCGTATCCGAACTAATGTAACCCTTGAAATGGTCAAGAGAAAGCCTATATCTTATTCGTCCAACAAAGCTTCACTGACAGTAAGCCTTTTAAAGCCACTTCCATCAATGCTTAATCTCCAAGCGGAGTAAGTATTCAATAAAATATTCCCGTAAACCGCGCGCAACGAGCGGCGTCCATCAGAAAAAACGTCAAGTAGAAGCTTCGACAAGCTCACAAAAGCTCGTAAAAGCTCTTGACTATTATGTAGTTATTGTTACAGGGTGGAAACACCATTATTACCCGGGTTGGACGGTTTATTTTGTTGTTTGGCACGTCGCTGTCATGAGCGCGTCGGCTCGCTCGCTCCGTTGCAAAGTCGGACAGCCGTGCGCGCGGTATGTGGAAATGCAATAAAAATACAAACTAAATCATATTACGATGCAAAATGAACAAAGATTTTGCATGTTTACTAACACGTGTACTTACGGAATAAAACGCTGTACTTACTTGTTCTTAAGGTATTTGATACATACAATGTTTCAACAATCCGCTAAGATTACAATACTTATATAGTTCTTATTTCATATCTCATTGAGTAATACGATTACACGTTTCAAAGGGCAAGCATAAAGTTTAACGCTGACATTTTGCAACCATACCTTATCTCGTCCGCATCAAATCTTCAAAGCTCATAACAAAACACTTGAAATCACAATTCGCTGCTCATATTTAATCCTATTATGCTTGTAAACAGTGACATCTAAATACTACATCAAGTGAACATCTCGAGGTACCATTGTGCAGTGACACTTGCGATTCCCAGGCCCTCGTTCCGAAATGTCAGCGGAAACATTGAAATGCCTTTATTCCGGGATTACGCGAGATTTTGCATAGGAAACGGTCGTCAAATGTGCTGCCATTGAAGCTGTGAATGGCGCGGTAGACACGCTGGCAACAATGGGCCTAAGCGAATACTCACACATGTTGTGAATGAAACTTGGACAATATTTTGGGTTGGTGTAATCGCGGGATTATCTCTGGTCCGATGAAATCGAATTTTGCAATGTCTGAGCACGAATGGAGCTGTAGAGCTAATCGGCTAGCACTATTGTCATAGAGTGCTTTGTGTTCTACTTCTAAGCGTGTAAATGTCTTCCGATATGCACGTTTATTGAGTAAATGGTTCTATAGAACGAAAGGTTTTACATAATTCAAGAGTATATACGAGGTTATATTGATATTACTTATACGAATACATATCATCAATCTTAATTCAATTAATTATTTGTTACAAAACTAACCTAAGAGAACCAAAAACCTCTCGAAAAAAAGGAAAGGAATCCATTTTAGGCGAACAATTTCTTTTTGGAGTCGGTGCTCTGAAAGTTTATACTTGAGATGGTCAAAGTGATGGCACCGACTCCAAAAATAAATTGTTGGCTTAAAATGGATTCGTTTTCTTTAAAATGTCAAGAGTTTATTTAAGACTTTTATTGTATTTTGGTTTTGAAGTCGGATTTATAATTTCAATGATTACAGGAGGAGGGCCGTTTGGACCTTATGACTCTGTTCTTTAAGAAGCTACAAATTACCTATCATCAAGTTCTGTTATTATAATCCCTGAACTCCTAAGCGCTAAGGAGTTCCACCATTAGCTCAGAAAGATTCTAGTAAAAAAACACTATAAGTGCCTTCAAAATATGAGGGTTTCCCTCGATTGCACCAAGGCCAACTAAAAGGTATAACCTCTAGGTAGGCAAAAAAAAACTAATCGGTCTACAAATGAATGTGATATGAGGTAACGTGCCACCAAAAATGAGAGGAAACAACAATACAGTCGCATTGATAACCTCCTTTTTTTTTAAAGTCGGTTAACCAGACCAACGTGTCACATGCCCATTATATTGTTTACACATTTATTTACAACACCTTTTCTGAATTTGAAAAGTAACTGGTAATAGCCCCTTTGTGATAGTGAAATGCGTTTGTTGCATAATGGCTCAGTGCAACGGCAGACAGGCGGAAGTAGGTGTAAGATTGCAACCGGTTTCTGCACCCTTCTGCGCTTGTGTACCGAATAGGATTCGCCTCGCACGTGATGGCAGACATTTTTCATTACAGCCGAATATAAATATATTTTTAGTAATTGAGTAACTATTGGCTAATAACATGAGATGTTATATTTTATTACTACTGAACTAGTGTAAGAGCAACGAGCTACCTTTAGATTTGCATGATTGTAAATACGAGTAATACAAGTGCTTACATAGAAAATTGCATTAATTTTTTTTTTTTAAATATGGCATACCCAATATTACTATTTTTTCAGTCTGACATATAAAAAAATGCTGTAAAAATTTGTCCAGGGGCTCCGGCTACTATAGGAAAAGTCGTTCGCTGAATTGAGTCAATTTTGAAAATTCTTTGTGTTGGTTGAAGAAACATACTTTACAGCATGAAAAATATGATTCTGAGTATGTAACATTTCTCTACATTTATTTTTATAGATGCGTTTCATCTTTGTAGGATGTGGGGCATTTTTGGGCCTCTCTCCTAGCAATTTTGCCATTAATTAAACTAATATTTTGGGTACAAGGACCTGCGAATTATATTACGTGGTTAAAGTAATTGGTTTATTCATATACCTAGTTAGGTCCTAATGTAAAAAAACTTTTTAAGTATTAAATCTAAAATTATATTAGAATTAAATTATATATATTATTCTAAAATAATTAAATACAAAGCAGACCAAACTTGATTTTTAACTTGCTCAATAAATAATTACGGCCATAAAACACTTCGACAAAGCCAAAAGGGAAATCGTTATTATTCGATTGTGCTGAAGCCAAAGTTCGATTACAATGAATCCAGTGGTACAAAGAAATGTATTTGTCGTTTTGCAATGGGCATTGGATACGGCGCGTGCTAGGGTTGGGCTACACTGGCGCTTTATTTGCGACCAAGATACGCGATGACTAGGTTGCGAATAAATTCGTGAACATCTATTGCCGATGTGTTTGATGACATTCTGACGTAAGTTTTAATATAGATTTTTGCTTATTTATTGTTCGTTGTTGGGCCCTTTTTTTGCCAAGTAGATTAGGTATGCTTATTGTGGCAGCCCTTATCTTTAAAGTTCACTGCTTAGTCCCGTTGAGTCCATAAATTTCCAGATTATTTAGAGAGTTATATCTGCTATCTCATCCGGGTGCATGATGTGAAGCCCGAGATCGATATTTGTTTCGCTCATAAGTGGACTGCAAGAGCAGAGGATATGTATGGCCGTTTCTTCGGTCATGTTTATATTGGACTAATGTCTGTTCAGTTTGCAGCGCCACTGCATTACATTAGTCTGGTTAGTATTCTGGTCACTCCCCAAGCTTTGTATTTTTCTAACTTAAAAGTTCTTTGGTTACTTTATTGTTGTAACCTCTAATAAGTGCTTTTGAGTGCTCTTGTCCTGTTGCAGACTTTAATGTTGTTACTTAGCGAAAAAACGAACGCACAAAGAATAACGCCGATAGTTCACCGACATTATTTTGCATGTGCAATGTGACACACAGTGTAACATAGCTAGATGTTACAGCACTAGACGCTACCGCATTATTGTCGCGTGCGATTTTGTTCGTGTACTTACTAATAGCGTAAAAAGCCACTAGTGTAGGATAGGCACACTCTAAGACCCGGTCCGTCCACCAGGGCGGCGCTGGGCGGCGAGAGGGCGGGCCGCCAGATGCGTGCGCGCATACAATCAAAAACTAATCACACAAAAAAATAACCTTTGACACGCGAGTACTCCATGTTAATGAGATAGAACATGCGCCTAGTTAAACTATGTTGAATAATTAGAATGATATTTGAAGGAACATGAAGAACAGATTAGATAACTAGGTAGGTATATTTTCAACTTAATTAAAAATAATGCCATCACAAAATACAAATATAAAATATGTGTTGTGTTTTATACTAATTGAAAATAGCAACAAACATGAATCAATGAAAAGATAGAGATTCGGTCAGAAGTGCGATTGTGTAAAGCAATAGTAATAATTTGACAGTTCAAAACGTCCGGTATGATCTGTTAAACGTCTGCCGTTCTGCCGTTTGACAGATCATACCGTAAGTTTGGAACTGTCAAATTGATTCGATTGCTTTACATAATTGCACCTATGTTTTATGTTGAATCATAGATAGATAAGTTAGTTTATATTTTTCTGTCAACTTTATACATATCCGTAACCAAATATTCTGGTCACAAAAGAAGATTCCGCAACGAAAAACGATAACACATTGTTAGGCCATTACAAAATACGTGAACCTGAAAAGTCAGTGCAAATCCTCTTGTAATTAGTGCAACCGTTTATAACTCTTAAAAAACTGACCTATAAAACTGAAAACAGAGGCGCGAGTAAGACGGCTCGGCGGCCATGTTAAAAGCAACAATAGGAAAGCAGTGAGCAGGGAACAGCGGGCGCAGGCGAGATTACAATGATTACTGCGCACGCGCACGCCGCGCCCACCGTACTCGCACTAATCACTATCATTTGCGCGTGTTATTCTATATTCACTTTTATTCAATACAAAACGCACGCCTATCGCAAGCGACATCTACACGCTGTTAAATAACGCCGTAGGCCAAAATTAAGTGTCGAAATATAAAGCAAGACCTTTCAGTTTCGCCATTTATTAAGTTAGGGGCATACTGTATAATTTTGTTGACAAACGAGCTGAATGAGACACACAATGCCTAGTATATTGACCTACAAATACTAAAAATACAGTTATTCGATAATATACTAATCATAATATTTATAATCAGGGTAGATGTTCTATGAAATTAGAATGGAACGCAATTTTCTCTTTTTTACATGAAATAATAAAGTATTTTTATGCATGCAAGTAACTCTTAATAATCTTACCTTATTAATTGTTAATTAAGATTATAATCAATTTTACAATTGCGCTCCCCGCTTTTCTGTCCTCTTTGCATAGCATTTTCGTTTTAGCCGGAAAAATCTTTGAGCATCCTCGCCAACTTTCTGAGGTGAGAGAGGCGGAGGAGTTTTGGCAAGGCCTCTGTCCTAGAGAAGACATTCCAAAGGAACGTCACCAACAAAAACTTTGCGGTGTCCCTCTTGCGAGAGAGACCTTCAATTCATTACTTCAAAATTCCGTCAGTGACAGTAGTCGTCAAAGCTCTAGGCGGTTTCCTGCAAAGATTCTGGTCACAGACTTCATGCTTTACCGTCGAAAAATTTGGGCACTCTTTTCGATAGTGAGTCTTTCCGGGGGTGTGTGGGTCGCCCTATATGTGCATTTTTTACGTGTCCCTGGGAAGGCAGGAGGTTGACAAATTTGGTCTCCACTGCCTTTGTTGCCAGCAAAGCACTGGGCGTCTCGCCCGTCACGCTATCCTTAAGTACGCCATCAGAGAACTCTTGCCACCATTAATGTTCCTTACATTCGTGACGATGGCAAGAGACCCGATGGCCTCACGCTTATTCCCTGGGAACGGGGTCGGGCCTTAGTTTGGGATGCAACTTGTGATGCGATACTTTGGCCCCCTCCCATCTCAGAGAATCAGCCCTTAAAGCTGGAGCAGCAGCGGAGTTGGCTGAAAAGGTCAAGCGTCGCAAGTACGTCTCACTTGCAAGTGATTATGTGTTTGCGCCGTTTGGTGTTGAAACATTTGGGCCGTGGGGAAATACCTCTGCTAAATTGCTGTTTAGTAAAATTGTGCCAAAATTCTGTAACAGCCAATCATAAAGCTGGATGGTTCCTAGGTCAAAGGATTAGCATAGCTATCGAACGCGGCAACGCAGCCATCATCATAGCCTCCTTGCTTCAAGGAAATGGTTTCGTTTTTGAATAGGTAGACTTTAAGTTTTTTTTTAAGTTGCATGTTTTAGTTTTATTTTTTCTTGTTTGTTATAAATAAAGATTTGAGATTTTACAATAATTCTGCCAGTAGATAGGTATTAAAACTTATTCATATAGGGAGCCAGGTATTTTTATTGGTATTTATTGTAAGTTTTTTTCTTTATATTACGCCAAACCATTTTTACATTCGTTGTTTTTCACAAAGAGCACTATGAAAAATATATGAACCATCCGAGGCAGGTACTAATTAGAGTATTTACCTATCAATGTTAAGTTTGTAACGTTTTTTGTTGCTTAAAATTTTTCTACTACTACCAATAAGGTTGTCTTATAAATATCTTTTAGCACAAAGCAATGAGTGGAACACAACTATAACATCTGTTACAATATCACGTGATCACATTTCGTGATATCAAAGTATATCCTGTCACATGATCCGTATCCGCCCTCGCAGAGATTGGGTAAAAAAATGGACCAATTTTATAATAGAGCTGGGGAAACGATAGCGAGGCGCTTTATTACACACCGGATACATTTATAACTTAGATTGTAAAAAAAAAGAAGTATTTTGTAACAAAGACTCAAAATTGAGGGAGATGAATCTGCAAATGAGATTTTGAAATAGTAGTAGTAGGTACAACTTGTGTTGAAATATTTATATTTAGTAATCATATATTGAAAGTAATGCTATAAAACGAGTAAAAGCTCACTGCAAATAAAAACCTATAAAAAAGTAAAGTTAGCCTGTAACGTCTCACTGCTGGGCAAAGGCCTTACCTCAACTATGAGTTAGTTTGAGCCATAATCCACCACGCGGTCTCAGTGCGGGTTGGTGGAGGGGTGTTTGCAAGGCAAGCGACTAACTCTGCTGTCATATATGTTATCAAGTCACCCAAAAGGTCTCTGACTAGGATTAACGACTAATATCAACCGATATTAGCCGGAACCAACGGCTTAACGTGCCTTCCGAAGCACGAAGATACTCGTGATATGCGTCACTAATATGGTGGGAATGGTCACCAATCCAAACACGACCGCGCTGTAGGTTACTTCACTTCGGTATCACTACCAAACCGCTGCTACCACTGCGCTACGAGCACCTCAACACCAGAGCAATAAAATCCTATGGTATACAATAATTCTCTATTTTTTGTCAAATAACTAGAAAACAGAGTATTCTCATCATCATCAATGAACTTTTTATAAAATAAAGATACTGCATAGTAATGCTTCTAATAATTCACAGCTTGTTAGACACAAGTTAAAAACTGTAAGAAAAAATAAATCATCAGCAACATTTAATTCAATAACCCAAGTAATTGCGCATTAATACTAATTACAGTATAAACATCCATGTAATCAAAGTTCAGACTTTGATTGCGGCTGTAAAAAATGCGTTATCGGTTTTATATTAGTTTTGCGTGCGGTACGGAAGGGGTACTACGTGACTCTATTGGTGACTCATTGCAATTGATAGTGACTTTATGAATGTGTCTTGTAATCTCTAAAATAAGGCTGTTACTAGCATTTGACAGTGCTGAAATTAAATCTACTTAGACTCTTGACACGCCACGGCCACGTTTTTCTTTTGGAAAATTGATTTGCTTATTCACTTTCATAAAGATTCATGGTGCAGGTGCTCATGCTCATCCCATCACACAAATCAATGTGGGTATATGACCTTTTAACGCTTATACCATAACGCGAACTACGCCAAGACAGTTGTCAACTGCTTACTCCACACACGGATTGCAATCGCATCGCCACGATAATGTGGCATCGCTATCGTTACGTAATCGGCGTACAAAGGTGCCCGCCCTACGGCCGCCCTGCGCCGCGCCGCCCCGCGTATACAAATACGACAGTGGCGCCGCCACGCGGTGTGCGAGCGAGACCCACGAGCGAGAGGGAAGGCACTCGGCCCGCGCTCGCCGGCCTCCGAACCCTACAATTAGTAGCCGAGATTCGTTCGCCGCATCGATTCGTTACGAGATAATTGCTCCGAGGCATTTTCTCGAATTTTTCTCGCGAGTGATATTTTTGAGTGACACTGCAGTGATTGTGGATGCATGGGCTGACATGAACTGCGCGTATTACCAACAGCACGGGGGCTCGCACCCCGCGCCGTACAATGTTAATAACAATTCATACTTCAACGAGGTACTTTTGAAACTTATTTTTTCACTGTTTATTTAATCAAAATATTATTCATAACCGCAAATAAAATGATATTTTGTTAAATAAATAAAGGAATAGATCTGTCTCTCCTTAACAAACAATATCACTACAATCAAATTAATGAAATATAATAAATAAATGGCATATTTAAGATAGTACCTACTTAGTTAGGTAGTTACTACGTTAAGTATATTTTATAATTTAACACGAATACTTCTTTAATCTTAGTTAGGCCTAATTTTCAACAATTAAAAAAAATGCTTTGCTTTTGCTCCACAAAGTTAAATTTGTATTTTCTTATACAAAAATGTTTTCTTATTTTTTACTTAATTATTCAATTGTTTCCTTTTTCATCGATTTTGAGAAAATAATGAGTAATATCTTCTTGAAATAATCTTGTTGGAATTTTGTGGTAGAGTCATAGTATGCATCACATTAAATAAAAAAGTGTAGAAAGATATATTTTATTATCTTACACAATTAGTAATATCTGTTTATTAGACTCTATTTTTACTTAGCATCAGCCCTTGACGGACAGAAAAAATTATTAATTGAAAACAAAAGTGGAAATTATTGAGTAACATATTTTTTTATTAAATTGTTTCGGTCTTGACATCCCATTAATTAAACTATCGTTTGTAGTTAACAAAAACATCTTAAATATGTCGCTCATTGTTACCGTTTAACATGAGGAGAAAAAAACATCTGCATAATACTCGTATGTAGCCTTTTACAACAAAAAAGAAACTAAATAGGTGATATCGCGTTGCGTTGTAACGACAAACAAAAGACGCTCGAAAATGAGCCAACAAAGCCGTCGAGGTGTTCGCTAACAAAGAAAGAATGAGAAAAAATGACTGAATGGGAACTAAACTATTTAATTGGTGTGATTATTAGTGCGATTGCAAGGAACAAACACCACCCGTGGCCGCGGTTTCAATGACCGTGTGACGGCGTTTCGTTTCAAAACGGTGCTTTTTACGTTTGCAAGGTAATGTAGTGCTGTGGAATTGTAATGCATCGTCATTTAATTAAAATGAACACACTTTGATGATTTCAATGTGGAAAATCCCGTGGGTTCGCGGGAATAAATTGTTTTAAAATGGTGACTCATAAAGCACTGTTTGATTTATTTATTTTTCTCGACCCGAGTTACTCTATTATTTTACATTGATGAGTAAGAAATTTATGTAAAAATTTAAATGCACATTGGTAAGGTAGTACATACAGTCTCTACATAACGTACTAATTATGTCAAAGTTTACTTATTTATCTTTTTACTGATAGTCTGAAAACTCATTACTCAAATTGATTAAGTACAACCGACAACTGCTTTGTTAACTCGGCTTTCGTTGTAAAACTGAATCGCATCGCGCAAATCTAAAGACGAGACAATAATGGGCCGTAATCACTTAAATAATGACAGCAACAGTCGTATTTCGTTTATCTTTATGCCATCTGTTACATGATACGTTTCCGTTTGTGATGCCGACTATGTTGCGAATTGTACGAATGTTGATTAAATTATTAGGAGTGTTCCCTGGCATATTTCCATTTGACACGATAGAGTAATTTTAATTATTTGTTAGAAACAAGTAATAAAATAATTATATTTTTGTTTTAATTATAGTGGTTTGTTACTTTACAAACTTACTAACCTTTCATATTAACCTATTATTAAATATTTGTAAAAAAAACCTTCGGATATTGTTAGAGCAATCTCGCAACATTTTGATGAGACGCAGCCTACGCGTTAAAGAAAGCACTTGCATAATTTAACAGATTTGCTAATGTGTCGGTGGCCGAGTGGCAAAGGCATACGCCCGGATAGCGTAAGACACGGGGTTTGATTCCTCGTCTGATATAGTTGCCTTTTCAAGTGCATTTTACATACAAAGTAATAAAAATATGATGACATACCAAATTATCAGATGAAGCTTATTATGTGCTACAATGTTGATAAACTGAACGATTATTGTAGTAACGTTATACTTTTATTCTAAATATATGTATATTTTTACAGTGGTCACTCTTGTTGTACCATTTTATTTGTCTTCTACTGTTTAAGTACAGTTCTGTT
Source organism: Pyrausta purpuralis (assembly GCA_963924145.1). Taxonomy (NCBI): domain Eukaryota; kingdom Metazoa; phylum Arthropoda; class Insecta; order Lepidoptera; family Crambidae; genus Pyrausta; species Pyrausta purpuralis. Next base: position 8,737,395 of record OZ001649.1, on the reverse strand, counting down.
TGATATAAAGGTGTTGATATTACAATGCATCTGCCGAAGTAGCACCTTACACCCACAAACCCAATGTGTAATTATCGTAATGTAGTCTTGAAATATTTTTCGGTCTACAATAGCCAGTCATCATAATTAAACGCAATCCTTTCGATTCTGTTGGAAGGCAAAGACGATTGAGAGCATTACGAAAGGGCAATTACGATACATTAGACTTTGTATTAAAGTTATTGTTCTCTCATAGAGTTGCATATGCGCACGTGATTCCTGTAAAATAAATAGTTACCATGTATTTGAGTTACCTACTTATTTAAGTAGTGTCTTAATAGCAAATGCAAATGTGTGATCCAGCAAAAAGAGCGCTCAAGAAATCTAGAAATTTAAATTATTGAATTAATACTTTGGGAAAACCACTTTCCTAAAATGAATAATAGTACGTCATAGCTGTTATTATGATAACGAATAATGAAATAAGATATTACTAAACATTGTCAAACCATCAATGAGTTAATAAACAAACGTGTTCTTTTCTGTAATTAAAACCCTTATATCTCCACACATCTGAGCCCAACACGCGAGTTTATGAATTCAGTTACTTTGATCATAAAAAAACCTTTTAACTGTATAGAATATCATTCATAAAAACCTCAAAAGTCATGTTCTAATTTTGTTGGCATTGCCATAGGATGGGGCCAGTGAGGGGTGAGGGGGGAGGGAGGTGCACTCTGTGGGTCCCGCAATTATGGGCCCCATAATAACAGGGCTGGCGGCCGCGGCGCCGAAACCGACCGGTCCGAACGAATCTCCAGCTGTAATTAAAAACGTTCCAAATTAAATTCGCTCGTGTGTACAGACCCGACTTATGATATTAACTTTTTAGGGACTTTCTAATTAGTTTTTGTTTTTTCCCGAAACCGGTGGAAGAGAGACCAAGGCCGGCGTTAATTTGGATTCGTCCTTGTTGATACTGAAAGTCATAGGCAGGATAGTTGAGAGCGTGTGAACTCATCATGATATTTTTAGAAATAACCTTGGTCACAACCTCAACTCATGGGTTTTAAAAAGTTAGGATGGATTTAGGATTCGTAAATGCTGACTCAGTGATATTCATTTGCTTTATTTATGTGAAATTTATTTTGAGAATACCAGATTTTAGTTATATTGCTATAGAGATTTTGGGTAGGGTAATAAAGGGGTACCTTATAACATTTATTGTGTGGTTACACTCAATTAAATGAAAATGAAGTCATTATATATAAGTTACGTACAAGTAATATTTTAAGGCGATTCATAAGTTATTAATTGTTTATTTTTTACTTTCAGGTTAGTATCGACCCCGTGTCCGCGGATCACAAGGACATGAAGATATTAGTAAGTACTGCTTTTGTTATTATGTATATTTATATATTTGTAACCTTGGTACTAAGTAATACTAACGTTACTTTTATTTAACTGTACCTAATAACGCAGTAATACCCTAAACCCTAACTTACATACTTTTTTCTTTAGTCTCAATTTTATCTTGGGTCAAAATTGGCTAATTTTCTAGGTAATTATTGTTATTATTTTTAAAATATTCTCCCCAATATATAAAAACGAAAAACTATTACACACGAAACCTTGAGAACTACTAACCCATGCCCACTATGAATATGGAATCAGAAAGTTAGGTAGTTATAGCTATATCATGTTAGCCAAAACAGTCATCCCGGGTTAAAACGGCATGTTTTCATGCTAAAATAAAGGCTATAATGTTAAGTATTTTTGTAGAAACAATTTACTCCAAGATCTTAACGGATCAACAACGGCACTTGGAACAATACTACAGGTATTTTCCGTCACGAACTTAGGAAATTATATCGGAACGAATACGGAATGAGAAAATCGGCGCTTCATTCGATTCGCCGATGGTCACTGTGAAATGGGCAACGCATTGTGAGCGTTGAGAGGCTCGATAATGCATTCGCCATGGAGAGGCGCGTGCGCAGGACCACGTGACCGTAGACTGGGGTCCCATTTTTAAATCGCTAGCGTCAATATTTTGAGTGATTTTCGTTCGAAAATCAATGACAATCAGGTGATATAGCGAGCGCTAACATCATCTAGTTTTGTTTTTTTATTTACGCTTGTAGATTTTATCCGATATCTATCGAAAATGAATCGAATCATATGAACATCAATCAACGATTGTTTAGAAAAATTGCTTCTTAGGTAATTAAATTCTGTCATGACAAATAATAAATTCGGCTGAATGGCTAGCATCATAGCCTCCTTGCAAAAAGGAAATAGTTTCGTTTTTGAATAGGGAGTCTTAAATATTTTTTATGATGCATGTCTTAGTTTTTTTTTACTTGTTTGTTTGTTATTAATAAAACATTTTACTAAATAAAGTCACACTCCATATTTATTAGGAATCGACTTATTACTATTTGGATAGCTCATTCGAGCTAACTTATTCGACGGGAGAGGAGAGAGCAAACTAAACAGGCACGGACAAAGTCGCGGGGGACCTCTAGTGCAGTATATCAACGAGAACTGTACTTTTAATACCTTCTTTTGCAAACTTTATAACATTATTAACACCACTCTTGATAGCGATGACAATTAACCATAATTAAAACGTAATTAACTTATTTGTATCTCTCTGAGGTGTCAAGCTGTCTGGTTTTGTAAGATTTTACTACCGCTACATAGAAATTAATTTGCAAGTGAAATACTTGACCTTTGCAACGACCGGTAATACAGTAAATTACATTTTATGCGTTATTAAATAAGTGTTTAACATCAAAATAAATTCGCTATTTATTTTGCTTTGATAAACTAAAAGGTACTTACGTACTTAGCTCCCATATGCCATATAAACGACAACGCAGTTATTTTTAACCGACTTTAAAAAAAGAGGAGGTTATCAATTCGACTGTGTTTTTTTGTATCTGTGTTAACTCATATCTTAGTCATTTGTCGAACGATTTGAAAATTTATTTCGCCTACCTAGAGGGCATACTTTCTAGTTAATTCCATTTTTGCCAATTCGTGATCTGATTATGTGGTCTTGGTGTAATCATGGGAAACCCTCAAATTTTAAAGGCACATCTAGTGTTTTTTTACTAGAATCTTAATGTTGACGTGTTGTTACGTCTGATAGTCATAGCCAAGCCATCACTTTAACTATCAAACATCAACTTTCAGAACACCGACTCCAAAAAGAAATTGTTTGCCTAAAATGGCTTCCTTTCCTTTCAAGGGTCAAGAGTTTATTTAAGTCTTTTTAGGGCTTTTTGGTTTTGAAGTCGGTTTTTACTTTTTTATCTTAATAAATTTTTCATTTATAAATTCAGGGATACGTGCCTTTGTTAGTTTAGGCAAAATTAATAGTTGTGTTAGGACCTCCGTGCTAATGGGCTGATTCTTTTGCTATATTGTACTTATTGCATTGCTTACTCTAATATATATTTAGGTGGATCAGTTATAAGATATAACCTAGTTCAATATATATATCCTAATAGATTGTTTGAGATTTGATTGTTCACGGAACTTGGTCTTCTTACTAAATAGTCAATCTATCTGCAAAATATACTGCCTGCTCCTGTTTTCTAGCTTCAACTTTCAGACCCAACATGAAGCTAATTGTATCAACCCCTGCCTATACTGATCTAACCATGATTATGTGGAAATGTGTTTGTTTTTAATACAATCGCCGATTGGTGCGCAAGTGCATTGAAAGGCGATGTTGAATAACACAATGCGTATTGAGGCGAGCGGCGCCGCGGGCCGAGCGTAGCGTGTGGCCTGGGCACTCAATGGATCTGCTATTGTCCATTTTAAGTTATGCAGTGTATATTTTCGTTAGAATTGAACTAGTAAGGAAAGCCAAGTAAGAACTTATACAAAATTGTATTGGTCTTGAAACTGATTGAAAATTACTAGACAGGACGTTTATCGTAATAGGTCAACATACAACGTGTTTTTTTTAAATAAAGGATTAAGTAATAAACTTGTTTCGCCATCAATGAACAAGCGCTAACCAACGAATAATTATAATATGGAAAATCGGTTTGTATGAACTTACGAATATCAGTAACGAGAACTTGAAACAGGCTATAGTAATATTGATATAATAACTTCTAAAATTCGAACTAAGTAATTCATCTGTCAGCAATATAATGTATTGTTTTTTACTTTCAATGTGTATCTGTGAACTTCAGAATTTACTTGAGTAACCTTTATTTTAAGCTCACCTTTAAGGTCAAAATAGGTACAACTGAGTAATAAATAAGTCAGCCGATACCAGATTTTCCACCTAGAACATTTCTTGCGCAAACAAAATGCACTGTTATTCCAGCCACTTGAAAGCCATTTCAACCGAGTAGGGTTGCCAAATCGATAGAAAAAGAACAAACACTACCGGAAAGGAAGAGCCAACTCCTTTCACAAGAATGTTAATAAATTTTATTGAACAGATTTTCTTTCAAGTACTTTCTGGCACGAGATGCAATGTGGTTTTAATCATTTTGAAAGTATCGTAATCCATTTAGATAGATAGATAATTCTTTATTACACATTACATAAATTGATTTACAAATTTGTACTAAGGAAATGTACAATTTTGGTGGTCTTACCGCTATAAGCTATCTTTTCCTGACAATCTTTGGGTAAAGAAATTAGGAGTTTTAAAGGAAAGGGTATTTTGTGCATAGAAAATGAAGAGCTGAATAAGTGAAATAAAAATATATCTGTATTTGTGTTGGAGATAGGAGAGTTATCAAGAAACTTTTTTTATTATTATTGCAAGGACAAAAGTGTCATTTTCAATATTTCTAAATCTGTGTAAGAATATAATTCGATTTAACTCGGTTAAATTTAACAATATTATTTGTAGCAATTAAAAAAAAACATATGAACTAAAAAGAAGAAATTCCTCGACTTTTTTATTCTTTTTCTGTCTTGATTTTTCATTTTTAAGTATTGTGTAATTTACACTCAAAAGCGTGGACATCCCAGTCATACCTAAACAGCACTAAATATTACAGGAGGGTTCAGAAGCGTCCCTTTTAAAGTAGCCCTCTCCCGTAGGGAGGGAATGGTAAAAGTTGCCGGGCCCCGCGCCCCTTGAGAATTCATCTAGCTATCCATATACTACAGACGGAACCTAAACTACACCGTCACATGTCTACGTATATTATATATAACTAGTACGGCCTTAGCTTCAAAAAGTAAAAGAGAAAGGGAAAACGTGTAGAGCTACTTATAATTACTAAGTGAGGTTATCCAGAAAAATCTGTTAAAAAACGTTATCTTTTATTTTAAGACTTATGTTTGAGTATCTTGCAAAACAAAAACAAAAATTGACCCTCAGGGTTTTAGCTACATAAGGTAGCTTTTCATCTGTGTTAACTCCTTGACTCTGTAACTCCTTAAAACCCATTGATTGACAGGAAAACAGTCTTATCGGACGTATCGCTAGCACACAACAAAAGGCATTTATTAAACCGTATTGAGATATCCATAACATGTATCGCAAAAGCTGTAATTTACACCTCACGATAATACCTATTACGTAACACATCTAACCATTGTTTACCTCCTCGCAACTGGTAACTCGATGGTAGGTTGTCATTTCATCGGCTAACTAAGTTACGGCAATTAGAAAGTTTAGTAAAGCCAGCTAAGTTTACGAAGTTCTAACTTAGGTGTAATTTTTCAGGCTGAAATTAGGTATATTTTCATGGCGCTGATAAAGTTATTAATGTTGTAAGACACTAAGTTTAAGAATAGTAATATAGAGTCTGTTTTTACACAGTTAGATTCACTTTATGTTGTTATTTGCAGTAGATCTCTATATTTGACTCTTGGTTGTTCTTATAGAACGTGCAATGTTAAATGATTTTTAATTTATTTGACCTAATTCTGAAGATAGATAGATAGATAGATAACTCTTTATTGCACATTACATAAATTGATTTACTAATTCGTTTTAGGGAAATGTACAATTTAGGCGGTCTTATCGCTATAAGCGATCTCTTCCAGACAACCTTTGGGTAAAGAAGGCTTTGGCTGAAGAAAAGTTATATTAAAAAAAAATTGGGTTCAGTGGTGTTTTAGTTTTACTGGCACTTCTGATCATTTCTTGCTCTGCAGACGATGCTCGTTCGAGAGAGAAGCTGCGCCACGCTGGCATTATTACTATTTCTGCGTTCATAACGAACTAAATATTGTTTGTTTACGTATTTCAGCACGTGATGGCTTGTTTTATTAACAAATAGGCAGGGCAACATTTAATGAAGTTGTTTTTAAATGTGACCCATATTTAAAAGTGATTCTATTAATTCTGATCGTTATTCAGGTTTTGCGGATTTGACCTTACACGTTGTATACACTCTTTCAATAATAGGCCAACATTCAACAATTCCCTAATTGTATGTTAACGTCTGTGGGTTTACACGTAAAACTTACTTTAACTCTTAAAAATCCTATATTCAACTAAAATAGGTATTCGGTGAACCACTCCAGGCGTTTTAAAGTACTATGGTAGTATTTATAACGTGGTAGTGAGATAGCCAAGTTATTTTCATTCGCCCATACGTTGTATATGAAATAACACGAACAAGGGGTACCCCTTGCATTCGATACATCGATACACCGGGATCAATAAAGAGGTGTCGGGCCTCTCCGGTGATCGCCGGCGACGGTCACTTCCGCTCATTTCCGTCGTCGCGTCGACAAACTACCTCACCTACCGAATTGGGTGTATTTATATAGTATACCTGCGTGTCTATTTGGTACTTTTATTCCGTGGTACTAATTCTTTCACCGTGGTTTGAAGCTTTTGGTAATATTTTTTCGAGATCGAATATTTTTATAAATTATGTCGAGTCTCATTTATTGTTTACCAAAATAAACATTTTTTTTTATAATTTTTGAAGTTGTGTTTTGTTTTAAACAATATATTAAGTTTCGTATACTTATCTCACATCTTAAAATAGTCATTCAAGGATCATAAAAATAATTTGTATAGAGCGTATGCAAATTCTTTTTGTAATAAAATCTAAGAATTTGTACTAACTGTATGATGAGTCAATACAACTTACCCTCATTTTACCTCTGTATATTTCCTACACTCCTATTCATCATCCAATGAAAAACTCACATGAAATTCGTTCATAATTCGATTTCTTGAGCCGCCCTCTCAGTAATTTCACATCTCAGCGTGTGTTTCGTGTCCAAATTAAAATGTTTATTGCGTTAAGCGGAGTTCGTTTGGATTCAGATTTTTATTTCGTTACCGCCACGCCCACCGCACCCCGGCCGCTTACTATTTCACGATGCCACCCCTAATGTCGCTATAATGCCTTCACTGTCATTTCCGTTGCTACAACAGCGTGAAACAGTCTTACCACCTTAAGTCAGGCCAGCAAGAAACAATATTGAGTGACATCGAAGAATCATTTCATCCGTGTTATGCGTGTCATAAAACTATTAGTCGCATAAGCTGTTCTTAAAGCGTCTCTCCGTTGGCGAAGGGCGAAGGGCACTTTTTTCACCCACCTTTAATACCTTTATGGTGTTTTTATGTCCCATTACGAATTATTTGGCCGTGTTTATAATGTTTTTTGTGGCGAGCTGATATTTCGTTAAGTTTAACACCTTGTTTCCAAGCTGACGATGTTTTAAGAAGGTTGAACTAGCTATTAGATGTTACATAAAATTACTATTTAACAGACTTTCTTAGATTGAGTGTTAACTACCTTCTTGAATTCGATTTAACTTAGTTACAAGATAATTCAAATACAAAATAAGATTTGCATCTTTTTGTATCACCGAATGGCTTCATTTCATTTACATTTTTTTTTTGAGAAATCATATCCAAAAATGCACATCAACTATCTGTTACATTTTAATGGAATTTGGTATTGTTACATAATAAAATTTTACGTTTACAATTTTACTAAACGGTCAAATGCAAATGGCATTATAATTAAAATTTTAAAATCGAATAACATCATATCACATAAAAATAACTTTCCGCCGACCTAAAACGACAAACTGAAATTTTACATCAACCAACAAAACCAAATAAATATACCAATTTGATTACGTCAACATTCAAAGTACGCGCTCGAAAAGCCGCCAAGTAAGTAAGTCGACTAAGCAACAATTGGAAACAAAAAAGTTTATGCAAATCCGGCCAAAATAAAATGGAGGCAGCGCGTGCGATCGATACGAACGACCTTGGGGGCGGGGCTTACGTGGGCGGGGCGTGGTAAGAGGCCGGGATTGGCGGGTCCGCCCACTCCCCCCACTATGGTGTCCGTTACGCGGCGTACTCGCGCTCAGTAGTGCAAGTATGTGGGCGAGCGACGAGCGCCCCGAGTGTTTGTGTGGACAATGATCACTGATATGTACGCGCCGCTGCCGGCGCCCAACAAAACTATTGTGAGTGCACCTTTTGCGATCGTCTTTTGTTTATTTGTTGATTGTCTTTTGTTCTTTTGACGGATCAAGCGATAGATTGTGAAGCTTTAGACGTTTTTTGGCTTAAAGTGATACGGCTATAGTTGTCGAAGTTGTAATACACCGGCCATTAATGGCACGAAGTTTTAAATGACAATAGCTTGATTGTTTGAAAACATATAAATATAATCAAAAAATTCAACTTTGACAAGCCTACAACAACTGATTTTGACAGATCAGCTGTTAGGCCATATGGTTGGCCATTGGCCAAAAGCTCTCATAGTGGATCAATGAACACATTCTAATAGGCTTGTAAAATAATGCTCTATGTACTCTACTACAGTTAGTTATTTTTATTTATTTATTTATCTATGTAATTACTACAAATATGCAAGTTTGCCGTTCAGATACATAAAGAATGTATTGTATGGAATGATTTTTGGAGAAAATGTTTATGGTTGTTGTTACATAGGCATAAAGTTTATTCATTGGCAACACTGATCGCATTAAGTTTTATACGATAATAGAATCAGATTACACTGCGGTAATACCGACAAGTACTTGTAAATTTAACTAACATGTTCAGCCGGCAGACATGTTTTGGGCACTTAAACGCCCACACAGCCATTATGGTGTTAAGTTATTCGAGTATACCTGCCGGTACTTGTTTTTACCAAGACTCTGTTGCACAAAGATACTTCATTCATTCAGATTTACTTTTTCTAATCACAGTCAGATATTACATTAGGTCGGCTTTGAGGGGTTGGCAAACTTGGCTTTCACACTACCGTGTAGGTTCCTAAGTAGTACCTATTTTTTTCTTAACTTTCTTATTGGTCTTTGAGTAGATATTAATATAACTTTCACGGTTAATGATATTAATTGGGTATATTCAAACACAAGTGACAAAAATATTTACAGGATATATTTTTTTATTTATTTAAACTTGCACTGTGCATTCTTTACCAGTCACCGCTTCCGCTTGGGAAAGCAGAAAGTTTAATCAGAGGTGGAACATTTGTAATGACTGAAACTGGGTAGGTACACATAAAAACCGGTCAAGTGCGAGTCGGACTCGCATACTAAAGGATTCCGTGCCAACTTTAACTGAATTAGATATCCACTTACTTCCACTTAAACAAAATACCAAAATATTTTGTTAACAGCAAATATAACTTTATTTTTGATAGCATTTGTATGAATAACAAAATTAAGTAAGTTTGCGGTTATTGGAAATGCGCTTTAGCGTATATTATAAACTACTAGTTCGATCTCGTTTAAACTAATCTTCGTTGAAAGTCTTTGTCAAGATCTACATAATGTATTTTTAAGCGGTTAACAGGATACATCTACCTACTAAGTTTCAACTGTGTTATACTAATAGTTTTAAAATAAAGTGGCTGTGACATACGGACGAACAGACAGACAGACTTGATAAAACTAAAAGTTTTTTGCCATTCGGCTACGGAACCCTAAAAATATTGACTTTAAAAATTTTAAAGTAGGTAGGTACTAGGTATTGTATTTTTAACGTTTACCTAAGTTTACATTGCCGGATCAATGCTACCGTATCAATAAAATCCGAACCCTTTAAACCCGCTGTATAAATTTCAAGAACCAACAGCACACTTCAAAGACCTGACTTCGTCAAACATAATAAAGGCACTCAATCACGACACGACGTGGGGTCGCGATTGTCTTTCACCCCCGCCGTATTGTCGCAGATCCCAACAAATTCAATATCCGAATATCCGATAATCTATCCTCCCGATATCCGACGAATATAGATTTTACGACGCATTGAATTGAAAGAACAATACGCATTGTTCGGCGCATGGAACAATCTTTTTCTAATACGTACATAACATTATTTGGTAATTCCAGCGATGAACAATAGATCGGGTACCAGCATACATCTTATTATCGATCATCGATGATATTGATCTGTAATTTTGAATTTAAATTAAGTTATTGATACGTAAACAGTTTATAGATACGTGCAGCTCAAAATTTTGCTATTTCGAGCTTGTACCTATATATCTGATCACAGTTATATCTTTGATGAAATAGCTCAGCAATGCAATCAATACGTCGGTAATAAAGTTTAAATTTTAAATAATACGTCAATCAGATGGGACGTCCACCAACAAGATGGACGTATGACCTTGTAAAGATCCCGGGATTACACTGGATGCTGACCGCTTGTGATCGGTCACAGTGGTAAACCGTGGGGGAGGCCTATGTTCAGCATTGGACGTCCTTTAGCTGATAATGATGATGATGATGAATGCAATCATAACTAAGATTGTATAGTTAAACTTAACGAAAATTAATATAATCTGCTTGTTCGCGATGTCAGAGGAAAATATAACCTTTGGATAATATTTATAAGAAATTGATGTAAATTGTATGAAGTAAAAGAAACAACTAAGTAAATAGTAAAAATGTCAAAAAAGAGAAGGAAAATAAGACATAAAAAAGAGTATAAAACAGAAAAGAGTTCGGTTTGCCACACTGCTTAATCTAAGTTTGTAGATATTTGCATGCCTTAAGTAGACCATAGGGTTATAAAATAAAATTCTGGCTAAAACAGTGGACAATCTTTGACACTATCTGAGCAGTGCAAAAAAACACAGACAATATCCAGTTATAGAGCACGTCAATCCCGTCTTACATCGATGCATCGGCTCCGTTATGCGTAGCTAATATATTTTTTCGGCGCTAGCCCATTCAAGAGCTCAGCGTGCGTCCGTCAATGGCCATTGTGGCGGAGCCGGCGAACTTTTATTTGTGTCCCTAAATGCCTGTTGTAGGGATTAAGGCGATGCTTTGTCATCGCCTAGAGTCTGTGATGGCAGGGATGTGCGATTTTTGGTACCGATTTATTTATGTGCTAAGATTTTGATTGAGATTTGTAAAAAAGTAGCGTTCAATAATGTAAAGTAAATGTCAGTACACAATAACAATACACTTTTCAATTATGAGGATATAAAACCAGTGCTTTTCACAGTTAAAATTTTTAAGACGCTGAAAATGACAAATTAAAAACTTATTGAAAAAAGTTTCATTTAATAATACTCACTGTCGTTGATTTGCATAAGTACCTATATTTTATTTAATACTACTACATAAAATGATGAAATCGTAATAATGTTTCTAAAATAATAGAAAACAATAATAAATACGAAAATTCTACTATATTTCGCGATCGTACATCCCTAAATACATCCTTGTGTGCAAACTGTTTCCTCAAAACGAAATGGCATTACCCTAATACACCCAACACAATGTGTCGAAATCTGTCACTTTTGATAGCTTTTTTTGGCCTACCCAACTTTTCATGGCGGATTAAACACTTTACTTTTAGGGATCAAGACCACTTAACGGTCTCTTAAAGTCTCAAGTATTTAGGATACGCTTTTTCATGACTTGGCTTTGTTGTACATTTTGTTAAGGCTATAACAGTGCTTTAACAAGCTTATCTTGTAACACCACAGATCTTTCAGGCAAGACGTTGACAGTTGACAGTCTATAAATATTCTAATTGCGTCGTCTAATTAACTGATGCCGTCAAAATATTCTAATTAAAATATTTGTCACATGAAACAATTAGAGGAAAAATAAAACGTGGCGCGCCATAACTCTTTTTTATCGTATTCAGTGTGTGCTTAACCCGTTCATTGACAAAAGGTATTTAAATGAAGCTGTCGAGGAAATGATATTTACTGCGCCTGCGCACTGGATTCCTGTCAACCATTAAACACTCCTCACGTGTTGTTACGGTTTTAGAAGCTTGTCGCATTTAAATCGGATGGTGTCTGTTTTACAAATGATAGCTTTTATAAAATTATCATAACCTCAATCGGTGTCTTAAGCCTCAATATCAATCTCTTAATAAAAATAATTGAAAATCCAATAATTAAAAGTCTTAAAATAATTATTTTTCTTGATACATCGTTAAAACTTTTATTTCATGATGATGATTGTCTTCCGAGAAAATATCTATTGGCGTTTGGCACATGCCGATAATTTAAATAGTACATACAACATATAATATTATTTCCACATCACAAACATTGCATATAGAGTGATTAAAGTTTTGTTAATGTGATATTTCTCTATTTTCATTTTCTTTCGTAATGAATATATCTATAAAAGTACGCCGTTTGCGTTCTTTTATTGTATGTAACGGTTCATCAGATATTAACAGTAATAAATTATTATTTACGCACTTGACTGTACCTTCTATTTGTGCCTCCGTCGCAAGACAAATACTCGTATACCAAAGCAGGCGGCGTGTTTGACCAAAAAATCCCTCTGAGCCGCGCAAATCTGTCAGTGCCCGTGTCGAGCTCGATTTATTTTAGACGTCTAATTGTTTTGTGCCATTATTTATTTCTGTCTGATTTGTGAATTGTTTGCCGCAATTAGTCGGCTCGTTCGCATTGTGTCGAGCTGCGACACTTGAAAAAGGTAGAGCTTTGTTTATATACACGTTTAATGTAGTAAAATATTGAATTTTATTCATTACTTTAGTAAGAACTACATAAACAATATAAACAATAATTCTGAGAGCTATACACCAAATAAAGTTCTCTATTTGGTAGATTACACATAATATGTTGTTTGTTTTTACTTTTATTTAATGTAATACTTTTGTTTAGCAGTGAAACTAAAACAATCGCCATTCTCTGAAACTGCATTTATAATTTTTGCATGCGCTGCGCTGAACCCACTCGTATATGAGAAATGCTTCTTCTAATGGGCTATACAACCAGTTATTAAATTTCATTACTCCATTATTCAATATTCATGTATACGTGCAGATGCAAAACAAGTATAATATCTAGAATATGGTAATTATTCGGTCGAGTACCGGAGTGTGGTTTATTAAAAACGGCTGGACACTGCAAAAACGGTGACCACACGGGTGGTGGATGAATGGAGTTTCCTGTCGCCACCGCAAATGACCTTTTAGAGCACCTCAGTGCTGGTTACCGATGTTAATTTCACCGTTATACACCGATAATTATTAGATACATTCACGGTTTGAAATAACAGACCAATAATTTAGGTTAGACTGTTTGCGGGAAAATGTTGCACTCACCTGCTGTGGTATTTGATGATTTATTTTTCATGAAGTCTTTTTTATGGTGGAAAAATACATTGAATTGCATACTCTCCGCTTGGCCAGACGGAGGGTTATATGGGGCTCTCCTCTTCAGAAAGGAGATGCTGACCCACTAAAATAACCACTAGTTCCTTCCCGTTGTGTGTGTTGAACACGGTGTAGCCAGACCTTCCCCAAACGTTCACCGCACACAGTTTTTGCTCACTGCGGACAACTTATACCATGCCATTCAATTCCATTTATATCAGGTATTTTTCATCTAGTCTAAGCTAACTACTATGATAATGTTCTCAAAAATATCACCGAACAAACCCTTTTAAACCCATGATAAAGTATTAGCGTAGAGAAAATTAATTGACAGATGATTCACTTTTGTGAGCTACATTATAAAGAGGCTTCTTTCAATTGTCTATTTTTACTTAATAGACAAGGCAAATATTGATTCAGCTGTACAAATAAATTGATAAAAGTCTTATTGCATCATGTATCTTAGTCCATAATGAGGGGTATTTGTTTATTTTTCTTGACAAGTCTGCTACATGTGAGAACTCGTTAATATGAGGTATGGCCACTCATCAGTAAATAATATTAAGTTTTGCGGCAGGTGTCAATGATTAACCACAACGTAGTTTAAAAATAAACTGTTTTGAACATATAGGTACTCGTATGCAATGCACTTACTAAAAAAGCGGTCGCCATGAATCAAAAACTAATACACGGGAAAAACTACATAAAATACAACATTGCGTAAGATGTAACGTAAATCCAATATACCATGAGTACCTAAATAGCCATTATGGTTTCCGATTAAACATTTGATTTGAACAGTTCTCGGTAGAGATCGCTACATAATCGCTTATGAATCGATGTAATTATTTCAATCGGCAATCTTGTACAATGCAGCTCCACCTGTAATCAAAGCAAAACAAACGATTAATTGAATCATAGATTAGTATTCCTCTATCTATAGGCAAGCATGTTCGCATGATTATGATCATTTTACAAATACTACAAAAGATAGGTCCGATCTTTGATCTTAAGCAAACAGCATTCTCTGCAGTTTCTTGAACAATCAGCGCCCATGATTGGGATCTTAGGTCCTTTGTTGTAACCGCCTAATACGACCGCTGCCGTTTTAAGGAAACTAATACAATGACTCGAGAGTGTGGTTGCGAGTCATTAATGTCATCGGAATCGTTCTAATCGGCTCCTGGAATAAATTTGTTGGTTTAAATTTGTGTTTTAAGAAAAGGGTGGAAGGTTGTTTTTGTGTTGGGCGGTGATTTTTTTTTTTTTGTTGAGGGTTTTGCAACTCATTGCATTAGCCGGGCTTGTTAGTGTTGAGAGCGGCGAGCGATGCGCAGGCGGCGTAATGACGGCGAGGCGCAAGTCACGCTGCGTCGCCGTCATCGCTGTCGATACGTGATGGACCGACAACGGAGAAGGTTATTTTAGAAGGCGCACCACTAATTAATGCTCCTCGATGAAAAAGTAACAAGGAGCGGCTCTTTGTTCTATTGTCAACTTGATGTTGAAATTTTGTCAGTGGCAGCTATGAACGGTGAATGATAGATCGTTACATACGTACGTAAAAGTTTTAGCACGTTTATGAAACTTATTTTTAATACGTTTGAATTTGTTGTTATTTTGGAACAGTGGATTGACGAATTTAAAGTAGGTACCTTTATATTAATCTTGCCATCTACACAACTCCAAAAGTACCACCCTACTTACGCAATTCAGATAACAGGCTGTGGTTAAAAATATTTTAACACAAAACTAGGCTGACTGAGGGATAAATCGCAACCCGGTCCTTAAAAATCACCCGTATGCTCTTTTGTTAGGTATCACTGCGACTTTTAGCAGCGATCTAGTCGCAATACTAACGCGCGTTAGCATCGATGCAGTCGCAAAATGTTAACCTTTACACACTGCGCTACTTTTAGCATGGATGCATGCAGTCGCGACTGTATTGATGTTAACGCGCGTTAGCATCGATACCTTCGCGATGCAGAAGTTAGCAATTGTCAAATCATGTACTGAATTTTGGCGACTGCATCGATACTAACGCGCGACTGCATCGATACTAATTTAAATCTGTTCATTGCGTAAGTCAGGAAGCTGAAAAGCATTTTCAAAACACGCGACTGTATCGATGCTAAAAGTCGCAGTGTGTAAGGGGTTTTAATGTCACCAAAAGGCTCTATTGTCATTTGTTTTGATTCATCCATATCCGTAATCATTATTCTCACCATCAAACACGACACCAAAAGCGCAACGCCACACGTATCACAGACCACAGGCCGCGAGAAACAATTAATCTAACACATAACTAGGCTGACAAAGAGATAGCCGTGACCCCGGGGCTCAGTCATCGGCGCCCCGCGGAGGGGTCCCGCTGAGCTGAGCTCATTCATACACCACAGCTCTTATCGGATACAACGGACTGTTTAGGATACTTTTCATCTGGTAGTGACTGTCACTTTTGGACCGATACCATTTGATGGAGTGGACTGTAAATTGAATTAGAGCAAGTGATAGCTGTAATGTTACTTTATTTTTTATTAAGTAGCGATGTTAAGTACAAGGAAGATGTAAGTGTGCCCGTACTGACGTAAATAAATAAAAATACAAACACAACTAGCTATTTCTAAGCTGATAATCCTCACCGCCACTAAGCATTTTGCCATCCTTGATTAAGACAAATATCCGGCTATTCATACTGGGGCAAAGTATGTCTAATCAAGAGTCCACCAATCACCATCTACTTGCACACAATCGATAAATAGAAACCATTAACTTTTCGCGGTTGGAGCATCGTATTATTATTAATATCGATTACCCCACATGACAAATGGAATGCTGCGCAAGCGACCACCACTGTTCAGAGGAATACTAGATAGCTTCAGATTATTCTCCAATGGGTCCCACATCTCATTTGGGACGACTTACTTTTTTCATAAATTTTATTTATTCAACTGAATTCACAGCTCTTGATAAACATAACAAATGAAAATTATAATATATATTTACAATGCAATTCGTCCCATTTCCTCAAGGTTTGAAATTTTAAAACTTACTCATGTCACCTTTAAGTACAAACACTCTGTTTATTTTATTTAATTATACATGTAATGCAGTATTCTACTGTATCTTATATCAAAAGAAATGCATAGAGGAATATTATGTTAATAAATTGAACCACATAAAGAGCTAATTTAATGCATACTGAAAATGACAGTTATTTATATTTTCAGTCCCAAAGAGATATATTTTCCGCGACTCGTCCCAAATAGGCCGACTGTTAGGACATGTTGTAGAAACACCCCGCAATAGCAATAAATCGCAACGCATTAGCTAAGCCAAATGCGCTCACATTATGCGCACCGTCGGAAACGCAGTTTGCTGTGCGTCCGGCTGTTAAGTGTAAACTTTCCGCTTGCAATTTGTCTGTACGGGGACATATTTGTTGGGTTTTGCAAGGGGATCTATTGTCATTATGGTTCGTCAAAGTTACAACTTGCCAACTGCAGTCCTAGAATAGACCAGGGGAAACGATGCGAGTTCAATTCTCAATATTAGTTTTTTTTTTACGACGAGATTCTTCACGTAATTTTAAAAGTAGATGTAGATAGAGTGCGAGAGCTGAAACATAAATTTCAGAATTTGTTTAGGATTAAGGACCCTAAAAAAACTGAATAGGGTACGCTCTACTTAAAGCGACATGATAATATATCGTTTGAATTGTCCTTTGTATGAAATTTGTTGAGTGATGTCGCTAATCGTTTCACTCCTAGGTCTGCTAAATGTATAAGGCTATATTACACGTATGAAAAATATCTCATGACTAAACCCAAATGAAAATATTTATTTATACAAAAGTATACTAAGCTTCACATAATCCGCTATCATAAGATCGTTTATCCCTATCTAACGCGGTTCGTGGGGGTGTCGAGAGCCATTAACTGCAGTCGACGTCTCTTCTGCTATGAATTCCGATGATGCCCTTATTTCTCATGACGCTTTTGAAGTGGCCACCTCTGAAAAGATATAATTGTAAGCACAAATAGTACACGGATAATATCTAGAAAGCATACAGTTTCTATTTATTAGTTTGGCTATCTATCTGTTATTTCTGCAAGTCCAAAGGCAAAATTTTAACACAATCGGTATATCGTGCCCATTTCTTTCAGTTTTATACCTATTGGACACCAATCACATACATTGCTTTGATCCTAAACTAAGTAGCTGGTGCACTTGTGTTATGGAAATCAGACAACGGTGGTACCACAACACCCAGACCTGAGACAATATAGAAAATTTCGATTTCTATATTGACCCGACCGGGAATCGAACCCGGGACCTCGGAGCGGCAACGCCTTGAAACCAGCGTGCTTAGCTACTACACTACGGAGGTCGTCAAATATATAAATTTAATACTAGATTGTACATAGTTTTTTTTTTATCAACAGCCATTTGTTAACAATTCTTTTGATGAGCTAATATAAATTTCCCAATTGGATAGGGTATGCAACACAAAACAAACTTTCGAAGTTGCCATAAAATTTCGGAACACAATGTATGTACTTCCTCTTACTACCGACTACTTACCGGAGGGAGCCATTAGGCCCCGAGGGTCATATTTCACGTCCTCTCTTAGTAAGTGGGTCCATGAATAAACCCCAGGATAGCCGGGGTTTTAAACTGAATACCGTCACGATTGTCACACACATTGTCACGATTCGAGGATTTGATATATCGACGATTGTATCAGACCGCGACATTGCAAGTTCAGGGATATATTTTATGAATTTTGGGTAGTTATTGCAGTTCTTTCGTGACCTTACTATGAGCTGAGCTTTACAAAACTTTCATTTTCATCTGTGCTTCACTGAATGTTTGTTTAGTTAGGTATTAAATATTTACTTTAAAATTTATTACGTTTTTAGTATTTTACTTAGGTACTTCATCTAGGTATTTATCAATTTACTACGTAATAAGCGGGTGTTGAGTTCTGCATAAATTAAAAGTATAATGTCATTAATAAATTTTAATGATACGACTTGAACATTGCAATGACGTAATTCATATGATATCATTTCATGACCTCATGATTAAACAATTAATGAATTCAATCGTAGTTATATTAAGGGACGATATTGATAGTCAATTACGAATCCTTTATACACTACGACTTTTAGCAGCGATGCAGTCGCGATGCTAACGCGTGTTAGTATCGATGCAGTCGCAAAATGTCAACCTTTACACACTGCGACTTTAAGCATCGATACAGTCGCGATGCTAAAGCTGGAAATTGTCAACTATTTTCTGAATTTTGGCAACTGCATCGATACTAACGCGCTTTAGCATCGATGCAGTCGCGCTTTTGCATCGATGCTAACGTGCGACTGCATCGTTGCTAAATTAAATCTGTTCATTTCGTGAGTCGCGATGCTGAAGCGCGTTTTCAAAACGCGCGGCTACATCGATACTAAAAGTCGCAGTGTCTAGGGGTCTTAGGCTCACTGAAGTTCCCTTGAAAGACTCACCTAATAAATTGCTCGACTAATTGTTCCTGATTCTAAACTTAACGTTAATATTAAATAAGCATTCCAGACTTGATTGAACAAAAAAATCTAAAATGGCCAATCTGCAGTTTCGATAGAATAAGAATTACCTTAAAAACAAGTCCTTTAGGTCACTACACTGTGGCAAGTGTTCTACAAAAACTTATTATTCTGGCCTAGATAAAATGGGAATTCTTTTAAAACCAATTGCTGCTATTTTATCTTCACATCATTTAGAATAGTGGCATTTATCAACTGTGGACGTTGTGGTTGAAGCGGTTAGATTCGACTAGACACGAACTCATTCATAACTCGATACCACAAGTGTGGAAACGTTTAGCGTAATTCGAGTACCTACGTACTACTTGTGTCAAATGCGTTTACCTACGCTATTATTATAATATTAAATTAACTTTCAATAGACGCGTTTTAATTGACGATGGGATTAGGATTAACACTTTTACGGACAGTACTCCAGACACAATAGAAATTTTATTGTTATCACGCCTATTGCCGGTCACTGTCCGTGAAAGAGTAAATGAACCTTTACACACTGTGCTAGTTTTAGCATCGATACAGTCGCGATGCATAAGCTAGAAAATTATGTACTGAATTTTGGCTACAACATCGATACCAACGCGCGACTGCATCGATGCTAAAAGCCGCAGTGTGTAAGGGGTCGTGTGATTTATTCGTGTATAATGCGCACAGCAACAATGTAGAACTCTTTATCGGCATCAGTGTTTCCAATGGATTATAGCTCTAATATTTTTAATGTCAGAGTTTTTTCTGGATGAGCTCACTCCGTCGTCGTCTCTGACTATATCACGTTTGGTCTAGTTTGAAGACAAGAGTAGGTAAGCCTAAGTATTTCATAAAAAAAACATTTATTGACACGATGTGCAATATACTGACTGATTTTATTAAATTTGAATTCAAGAAATGTGGACATTTTCGAGCAAGTCTTACTATTTTACTACGTAAGCATTCATACATTTTTTTGTTTCAAAGCATTTCTGATAAGTAAAGAACCTCACAGCTACATCATTGCGGTGTTATTAGATCATCAAATCTCATCCAACCTTAAAGCCAGCTAGTTAGTACCTACAACATCCTGTAGCATTTTCAATTTTCCAACGAGGCTCGTTCAGATTTAGCCGAACCGGCTATTACCTCTGTGCAACGTGCAAAATCAGTACGTTACAGGTATTTTAGATCCTGCTATGTTCTAAGCACCAATCAGGCTAACTCCTAGCGTGTGTTTAGGCCAGCTAGCAAGCTCCCGCACCGGACGTGTGGAAACGTTTAGGAAAATTTCCTATGTGTCGGTTCCTATAGTTAGCGAAGGTACAATAGACTAGCCAGCTAACAGGCGTTATTCATTCACGACAAACTGCCCTAGTAGTTTGGTTTGGGTATATGGGCGTACTCACAGTCACGAATTGAACAGAAACTAAACTTTGTACCTATTCCTACTTAAACATATCTATGTGTATAATTAATTGCAATTAGAGTCCAGTTTAAATAGCATTTAGCAAAAGAATAAATGCGAATAAATGCATATACTGTCCTGTTCTTGTTTCTGTTACGACACAAGTTTCATTCCTTTTGTTGGCCATTTTATATTTAAAAGACCAGGTTTTTTGTGTTTGTGTGCAATGCAATGCAATTTTTATGCTTACCTTTAGCTATGTTTATTGTAATAGCCGTATTTCTATCAATAATTATTACATTACCAAGGTTTAAGTTAATACGATTTCGGTTGCGTGGTCTAGGCCAATTGCCGTCGACGTTTAGGTATGCTAATCTAATTGGATTAAAGTTGACCTAGAAAACTAAATAAGACAAAATGTTAAACTAACAATTTCATTCTTAAATTAAGTGTCTCAATATGGCTCTAGCTAGTGGGACATTGGAAATATATTACTTTAGCTTCCTTCATATAACATACCTATGTTATGAATAAAGCTATATAGCAGTACCAAGTATTCGTTCAATAATTATGCACTACTTTGCGGGTTTCGTACTACAATGATCTTAGAAAAAATAAATGGCTTACGATGACCTAACATGGTCGCCTAAATATAAGTACTTGAATGTAAACAGATCACATAGTCTTGACATAGAACTAGGTTACCTAAATTCTTTAAAAAAAAATAAGGAAGAACACTAATTATGATATTAAATGCTTTCGAATAAAAGAAGCGCCTCCCTAAGATCGCAGATCACGTGTTTCATGCGTGATTTACGTAAAGGCGTAAGAAACGCTTTTTTGCTTGCAAACGAGCCATTGTCGCTATACCGAATCACCTAAGAGCATGAGAACGGAATATGTGGACTTCTTTTATCTTGCTTTTTACAATCATACATTACTTTATCACAATATCTAACCGCGAACTCTATTGGGCGTTTTTTTGCATATATATGAACTCATCGAACTTTTTAATTAATGCTGCATTTTGCTCTATACATATAACATAAATTTGCTTTCATGTCGTTATGGCTATTTCTACAACATGACACTCTGTTGATAAGTTTTTTTTTGTTGTAAATACTAGAGGTCCTACTCTGAAACTTCTTCAAGTTATTTTTCGATGCTAGTCCAATATATCTACATAAAGGAAAAAGCGCGATAGCTAGACAAGAGCTATGACTCTACATAACAACTTGTATCCTAACATAAGTGTAACAATGTCTTACAGAGTCTAATATTACATAGCTAAATGCTCTGCTTAGTTAGATATATACAAACAAAAATACTTACTTTGGTTGTAAAGCACTTCATAGACCATTTGGTGTGGTGGTCGCGTGGCGCGGACCGCCCGCTGCGCCCATGCTAATTCAATTGTGTCCGTGGCCGTATCATGGCACCGCATTATCATAGCAATGCGCGAGTCACCGACGCTGTCGACGCCGATACCCTTTTCTATGCCAGTCACTGTACAATCGGCATTGGATTTTTCTGAAAGACAATACTATCACAGATTACTTAATTGCAAATGAAGGATACTAAAACTGGCACTAAATAGCTTCAGGTCAAAATAATTGGAATCCAGAAAAACATAACTCAGAATTTAGGCAGTTAAATGATGAATATTCACAATACAATGCAATTTGAAAAGTACTTTAGTTATAAATTGATCCGAAAAACAATAAAAACCATAATTTAACATCTCACTTTACGTCGAAACGCCCGAGAGCGTGTCGAATCGTTGTCATGACAACTCAATAGCAATAAAACGAAGTGTAATCGAAACAATATAATAGGCAAAATCACGGAAAGAAACCCAAGAGCCCAGTAATCGATTCGGCGAAGTGTTGAAAAGTGGCGAAAGCCGTTCTCAGGGTACGCGCCGCCCGCGGCCGCTAACCGTACTCGCAGCCGATTACATTCATCTAGCGGGATGCAAATTGAATTATGGGACTTTTTGTGGCCGTTCAATTGTTTGATCCATCGCTTTGTTCTGCCGCCGCCCGTAACTACGTGACGATTGAACACTCGACGCTCGTAATCGCCCGCTATCTCTCGATTGTTCCGCACCACCTCGGTTATCGCGACGCCAAATTATAGTGTTTCGACTCATAATCTAATTGTTGCTATTGTTACCGGCAACAACTCACTCTCCGATGTTACGTTTACGATACAGAATATACGCACCCTATATCTACGCTATTAGCTCAGAAAAGAGCAATCACCACAGTTATGAATAAGAATACATCGTAGAAATGATAGTCTCTGGTAGGTGTAATTGGAAAGAAATACTTGAGTGCATAATAATTGTTCGTTTTTATGAGACGACTCCGCTATGCCGTTGTAGAGTCTTTGTGGTTTAGGCCCTGAGGCTTGTGCGGTCGTAATTTTCTCAGCAATTAATATCCTACGCCATCAATTAGTTAAATGTAAAAAAATGTGAAACAGAAGTTGAAGAAATAACAAAGCTGCATCCATTGGAACATAATTCCCTTAGCTGTTTTTGAGCCGACTGTACCGGACTAAATGTCAACTAATTGCGTTCGATCCGAGTAGTGACATGTGTCGTTGTGGTTTTCGTTGGACACGCCTTCTTCTGTGAAAAAAATAACGCAACTAAACGTCGGTTTCGTCATGTTACATGGGCATTATCTGAACTTAGAGCAGAACGTAAGCGTGGGCGACTAGAAAACGGGTCGCCTACGGAATTCACAATTTTCGTATCAAACCGACAGAGTTGATGGCTTGAAACGAGCGAGCCGCCCCGCCGGCGGCGCTGTGTTTCAACCATTTTATTTGTTTGTTACTATCGTATACATGGAGCTAATTATTATAATTTCAGTGGAAATAACTGGCATTAAGTTGCTACCAAAAATACGTGAGTTTAACGACGTTTTCTTGGAAGTGTCGGCGGAGAGACGCGCGCCCGTCGGCGGTGAAGCGAGCACGCAACACTCGCGCGTGCCCTTGAACCGATCTCTAAGATTTACTTACTTAGTTACTATTTCTGTGTTGTGATCTTGAGAGCCTATCTCATGTGACTAGTCTCCAAAGATCAGATTTAAACTTAGAAACGCATAATTTTAACCAATTTTATGCGAAATTAATCGTTCTACGCCATGTCTCTTCAATCAAGCCCCTAGTGATCTGACGAGTTGACGACCTCCATGGTGTAGTGGCTAAACACGCTGGTTTCAAGGCATCGCCGCTCCGAGTTCCCGGGTTCGATTCCCGGTCGGGTCAATGTAGAAATCAGAATTTTCTATATTGTCTCGGGTCTGGGTGTTGTGGTACTACCGTTGTGTCTGATTTCCATAACACAAGTGCATTAGATACTTACTTCGGGATCAGAGCAATGTATGTGATTGATGTCCAATATTTATTTATTTTAGTTATCAATACGGCTATATAAGTGCGTCTTCAATAAAGCCTAATAAAATTGATGTATTTCGAATTTTCAAGATACGTATTGGCTTGGCTGTCTTTAAGATCCAAAATGCTTAAAATCTTACACACACATCGTATTGCATGTCACATAGCATTCCGAATACATTGTTGTTGAAAACACCTCATACAAAGATGGCATGTTACAAACAGAACAAAGGCAGAGAAGGGGGTTCCTTGTTTCGGATCGGTCGATCGTTTTTTCCCGCACTGGAACTGGTTTAACAAATCGGTGCACCTATTATCTGACGACGATGAAGGTCGGGCGCGGACCGTCACTCCAACATTTTGGAGCAAATTCCGACACGCAAAATATTGACCGACTATTTCGTATGAAAACAATCTGGCGAATCTTGAAAAAAAATATGTAACGTTCGCATTGATAAAAGACTGTTTTCGGCTGTGATTTGGTCTCCAATAGTTATGTTTTTTAAAATAATCACAAACAAAAAAGTATGCTTAATGTATATAAAATTAAGCGCTATTTAAACATGCACCGATTCACTCTCTGCACGTGTCAAGAAAAAAAAATACGCATAAGGTCAAGCTTCAAGCTTCAAAAAGTACTCCAACTCGTAAATCCTAATCTAACAAATAAAGCAAAGTTTAAACTTAACCTTTAAATTCTATCTAGACACAATAACCCTGGCCGACGATACATGTATGAGGCCCTACTCTAAAAGACTTTGTCCGTATTGTTCGGCATCTGATTCTAACGTTATTTCTAGTATGCGGCTACAGCGTTTTTATCTTAGAAATGTCTAATGTTACTTTGATAAATATGCTTACGATCTAAGTGGTCACGCTTTGTAAACTAATTACGAATACACTTCTATTGAATCATGGACATCTCAATCCAATTAATCATCTTCCTTTAAACTGCTTTGTAATTGTTGTGATTATTAATTGCATTATACTTATAGCATACGTATACGAGCTTTTTTAAGCATATACGAGCACAACGTGTAATGTTAAATGCGTAAGACCTGAAAATAGTTTGATTAGAATAACGAGCAGACTCAATTGAACAACTTTTTATTAGGGGTCACATAATAAAAACTATTAAAATGTTGCGATGTCTATTTATTAATCGTCAAAACTACGGTCACGTCTTTCAGGGTAGGCCCTTCCCGCCCCGGGCCGGTGTCGGACGAACGGCCAACACATTACCACACAATTTCACCGGTTATCAAATTTGAACTCGCATTATCCAACCTTAGAACACGCTCATTAGAACTCGTATTGCCGTGTACCGATTTGCATACGTTATTTCCAACAATATATTGTGTGCTTGCTTTTACATGTTGCTTGCATTTTTTATTCTGAGTTTAAAATCTCATAGTCTAACTAAGTACACAACTTTGATTTTTTAATCTGTCAAGCTAGGCGTTCTGTTTTTTTTATCTTGGCCTGAGTACTTATTGTGCGAAAGAAAATTGTGACGAATAATATCTTAGATGGGTAAACTACGTTTATTTTATACATGCTTTATGTCGGTTTTATAAATAAATTGCATTGGTCGAAGTAAAAGCTTCATAAAGTTACCTAGAAACAGTGTTTTAATTTCACATTAAATCTGTAATATAATCAGATGTATATTTTCCTAGAAACCTGCAGAAACTAGAAATGCTTGTTTGTATGCATGAAGTGGTATTGGAAAGTAGAAAGCTGTTTAACATTAAAATATTTATTGACTTGCTTATATGTCAACCAAATTATGTACGTGTTTGTCAGCGGTTTTATTTTCTAAAATCATCTTGTCTACATTGGAATACGACTTGGCAATTAGTTAATTAAAATCATAAAACCATATGCAAATGAACCATGCTGGTAAATATTATTAACCCCAATCCATCCATTTAAGTAGAAAAATCGACGAAAATCTAGCGTTTTAATCGATCAAAGTTTACAAATCAAGCGGCATATAAATACGTCGTTTAATTTCGAAGACGGCTTTAGTTTACAAAGAAACCTTTGTCTTAGGATTCATCTTTATGAAATAAATCAAATTAAATTTTGGACACCAATCACATATGTACATTCTGATGTCAAAGTAAGTAACCCATGCACTTGAATTATGGAAATCAGAAACCGCGGTGGTACCACTATACCCAGACCCGAGACAATATAGAAAATTATGATTTCTACATTGAACCGACCTGGAATCGAACCCGGGATCTCTGAGAGGTGACGCCTTGAAACTCAGACTCAGCGTACTCAGCCACTACACCATGGAGGTACTCTTATCTTTCGCCGCTATTTTTAAAAGCAAAAATAATTTGGGTGGCCTCTGAAAGCGTGACGAAAGCGGGTGTGAATGTCCAAAAAACGAGTGACCACACTACAATCGTTGACGAGTTCATATTACCGGCCCTGCCAATAGACCATAACAGTTTGTGTCGACAAAAAGCGACCCTCACACCCGCATGTGTCGCAGTCGGTCGAATTAAACGCACATGCGCGACGAAGCAGTCGTAACGAGTTCCGTGAGTGTTTATATAGTTCGATTTGCTAAGTCGACTATATGAACACTCACGCAAGATCGCAATCGATGAGTGGGATTCACAAGGTTCGACTTGCCATGTTTATGGGCAGGATTTACACGGATTGCTTATCATCTTAACTTTAAGCAAGCTTAACGCGGCATTGATGAAGATAAGACGATTTATTTAAAGAATTTATTTTTAAAATTTTATTACCATTAACAAACAACTCAATTTTAATTCTACTCATAGTAGGTGGAGTAATACTTAGCGTCAGCGCACTGGATTTTGGGTTCCATAACTGTATTCAAATTAAAAATAAATAGAGGAAGCTTATTTTCATCAGTCACAAAAATTATAAACAATTGCATTCTCAATATAAAAATACCTAAGTTCACGTCCTGGGGACTACTGCTCTGTCTTGAACCTTACAAAATATATTTTCTAACTGTCATCAGTTCATCATGCCTGCCAGCGTTATAACGCTCGATATAAACTCCCTCGGGTTGCGATGGCGACGGAGGTAATTTCCATTTAAATAAATAATTTGTTTCGGCTCAATTTGAGGAGCATGTGGCATGGCGCCTAATGACCGCCGCTAACTGACGCGGTTTCACGCCTCGCTCCGCCAATGGCCAGGCCAAAGTTTGAAACTCAGTTTTATTTGGGGGAAATGTTGATGATTTAATGAGGTTTGACGAAAAAAACTGATATATACGGATAGGTATATGTCTTCCATTTATTCCGCCTTCAAGCTTTCTTCCAATCGCACCGTCTTCATTGCTTCTTCTGCAGCAAAATCCTACGATTCAAATCGTTCACTCGCAAATTTTCTTATGACGTCATAACATTGGACATTTATGCCGATATCATGTATATATTAATGCCGGTATCGAACTTCACATTATGTCATTGGTGCTAAAAACATCAAAAAGTTGTAACATGTATAAAACTATGTACTTACTTTATCGGGACTAAAACATGATAGTATTTGAAAACAAAAGAGCTCAAGTGCTTTACCAAACTCATAATAGATTATGCATTGCATTTTTTTTTCGACGTTAATTGAATGACGATTTTCAGCAAGTGTTATTCCGAAAAGTTTTGGAAAAGGTTTAAGGATCTAGGATAATAAGTTACAAACAAAATATTGTCATTTGTTCGTTTAAAGTCATCATCATGAATCTATCAATATTATTATGACACAAGGTATATTTTCTCATTCCTGACGGGCATCACTAACCACCGCGGTTTTCACGGCTTGTCTGGCGCTCAGTGGAAGGGGTTTGATCGCCAGCAATCACTCACTCAATTAGGATCCGTTTGGTGAAACGAATGAATGAAGTTGGCGCGTTAATTAAAATATTTGGTAGCAAAATAATGTTCGCGATTGCTTTACTGAGAAGGATTTCCAGAAAGTGAAAACTTTAGGGTTGGTACACACTTACGCTACGAGTGGATCGAAAAATTTACCAATTGTATGTAAAGGTGACACATTTTGTGCTTTTTCCACATACTTACCTAATTATAGATCCATATTACCAATTGTTTCTTTAATCTCCAACACCGCATTGTAAGAAATTAAGTAGGTACTATTCAACAGTACCATTCAATTCAAAAACTCTTCCTCCCATTAAATTTGACACAACTGTAATCCATACTTTAATTACACGTCATTACACAACAGACCTAATAACCTTCATAGCTTCCTAATGACGTAATTAATTAGTAATATTTGCATGCAATCGTTGACGTTTCAGTCGGCTGCCGTCGCGTGCGGCTAGATGGCTCTTAATGTGGAAATAATGTCTTCGAGTCATTATCTTTTACTTAATCCATGCATTATTATTTTTACGACACCGGACTTCGGAACTTCGGAGAATGAGTCCTTGTTTTGCTGACTTTTTACTTTTTTTTAAAAAAGTAATATTGGATTGATGGTAAATGGGAATGTTGTAGCGTTGTGAGCTCAGAAACTATGACTGAATCTACTCAAAATGAATAGAGTTTTACAAGAGATCTGATTTTTTATTAAATTAACTTTTACAAAAAAAAAAAGTTACAACCGGCTTCAAAAACAAAATGCATTCAAAATACTTTGTAGTAGTAGTCGTAGTCAAAATTAAAAGCGCTATCACATTAAGGACTTGTTTCACCAGCTACCAGCGTCAAATAAGCATTGTACAATACAATTAATATTTCAAATATGAAACGTCATTTCTTATGAAATATTGGGCAAAAAATCGCGGTAACCAGAACTTTGTTCGACAGTGTGTAAACAGGCAGTAAGTCAATTAGTTTCCTGTCCTGATAGACAACATTGCCACTAAAGGGTTGAATACCAAAGCCGCTCTACTTATGAGTAGTTTTCGTTGTGCATAAGTCATTATTCCGGCAGTTAAGTCACCCCCGATGGTGTCAAATGATAGACATAACCCTTCGTTTCTCCTAATTACTGGTGACGACGAATTATTTTGAAATTCGAGTCACATCCTCGTTTTAACTATAATTGGGTCGAAGCAGACACCCTTAACGAAATCGGTATATCCAGTTGGCCGACTTTCCGTTGGAAAAATGTAGTGTCATTAAATATGTTTTAACTAGTTAGATAATACTTGAGCCCTCAGCCTCTTTTAAAAAGTTATCAAGCATCCAAAGTTTACGTCACGATAATCGACAAAAAAAACTGCTTTCAAAATACTCAGTAAAAAGCTGAAAATTACGCATTCGTCTTCTATTTAGTAGAAACAACTTTTATTTTCGAGAAATCCTGAGACAAACATATTAATATACAAACATATACACACTTTCGAAATTTTTTACACACGTCATGAAGCCTCATTTTTTTAAAATTACTGAAATTTAATCAAATTCTAAGAAATCACTGCATTTTTCAATCGGTAAAAATAGCACTATTATTGCAACTCTATTTATAATACTATTTTTTTTTTGTAGTTCGCAACATTTTTAAAGTACTTATGTCTCTGAATTATGAAATATAGCTTAACCTAAAAGATTCTTGCTGTTGACAATGATATAATTGAGCTTCCAGACATGAAGTTGGAAGTGGCATATTATTCAACAGAATCTCGTTGTCAAAACCGACAATATGTCATAAATTGTAAGCGTGCAGTAGTTAGCATTAGAATAGTGAGGGGAGTTGCTATGCGACCCAGGATATTTCTAATGGAATACATTAAAATTTTCATCAATCAGCTATTACGAAATTAACTAATCATCATTTTGAAGCCAAAATAGTAGTATTTTGGCTTCAAAATGATGATTATTTGAAGATTTTACCTACCTACTTCAGTTAAAGTATTTTGGTTATTAATATTAATCTGAGGGTCTTCGGTTATATAGGAGGTATGTTAGACCTTTGTCCAATATTGGGACGTTACAGGCTTACTTACTACTATTTTTTTTAAATATTAATCTAACTAATGCTTAGCAAGTTTTGTGAAATTAGCACAAAATTAGCACAAATTTCAGCAATTTCTCTGTATAGACCTATGGTTGACTGGTAGAGAATGCTTTTAGCATTAAGTCCGCCATATGTACCTTTTGTTTGTGCATGAAGTGTTTTAAATAAAATAAATAAATGAAATAAATGAACCTAAATTATTATGGACCATCGCTATAATAAAAAATATACAAACATGTTCTTTAAGTCCTTTTGTACCAGCTAGGTCCCGCGTAAGTTTTTCAAGATCTTTAAGCAATTTAATATCTAAATCTGTAATATTATTCTCTACGAGATCGAATCAGAAATGAGGAGATAAGTAGTAGAACTAAGATAACGGACATAGCCCAGAGAATCAGTAAGCTCAAGTGGCAATAGGCACGGCACACAGCGCAAAGAACTGATGGCCGTTGGGGCAGAAAAGTTCTAGATTGGAGACCCTTTGACCAGAGACGCAGCGTAGGACCGACACGATGGACAGACGACCTTGTAAAGATCGCAGGATCAAACTAGATGTAGACCGCTAGTGATCGGTCGCTGTGGAAAGCCGTGGGTGAGGCCTATGTTTAGCAGTAGACGACCTTTGGCTGAATATGATGATTATTCAAGGACATAGCCCACAATAAGTAAGCACGTCACTGAGCTATAAACTCGTGCTCAGTTTGCATTAGAATGGCGTGGGGGCGCCGCGTACGGTTTCACCCGGAATTAAGTCGATAATGTCGTAATTGCACAATTAGCCATCGGCAATTTGCTCTCGGCTTATCGGCCCGAATGAATTACGGTCGGAATGTGACGCTTTAAACCGAACGATGCGTTTCGTAGACAAGTTTATCGACCGAGGTGATTGGAAGCTTCAATAGGTTTTGGTGAAGAAGTGGGGAAGGTACGTTTATGTTGTGATAACCGAACTGTTACTTAGATCATAAGTAAGTACCTAAATATTGGTATATTTCAATGGATATACAATATCCAAACAGCAATTGCCTTGATTACCATAATCATTTATATGAAAATTCCATACGAATTAAAACCTGTGATGGTTACAGTAAGTAAAGTAGAGTTAGCCTTTTTAAAGTCCCACAGCTGGGGAAAGGCCTTACCTCAACTATGAGGTAGTAAAGAAGTAAAATGCTTTCAACCACTATATCAGGAAGAAAAGTAGTTCTTGAAAAATACACACAGTCGCAAAATGTCAACCTCTACACACTGCGCTACTTTTTGCATCGATACAGTCGCGATGCAGAAGCTGGAAATTGACAAATTGTGTACTGAATTTTGGCGACTGCATCGATACTCACGCGTGTAAGCATCGATGCAGTCGCACTTCTGCATCGATGCTATCGCACGACTGCATCGATACTAAATTTAATCTGTTCATTACGTGATTCGCGATGCTGAAGCACGTTTTCGAAACGTGCGACTGCATCGATGCTAAATGTCGCAGTGTGTAAGGGGTCTTACGCTTAGTATTACTTACTAGATAATAATATTATTTTGTTACAATTTTAATAGATGATTGGCATTGGTCGACCTATTTGCATTCATCTAACTATGTCGATGTATGTCGTAAATACAACAGTATATCGAATATTCATAACATGCTGATGTCGGACAAGTGGCCGAAGCATTAAAAATGTAAATATAGAGACATATTAATCACTCCTTAAGTGGTTATCATTAATACGTGTAATTTATTTATTCTAATATTATAAAGCTGAAGAGTTTGTTTGTTTGAACGCGCTAATCACAGACCTGATGGACAGAAATGAAAATTTATTTACAAAACGCGCGGACCTAGTCGCGGGTGGTATTACATAAAAAATACTCATTCATTTATCTTAAACTTTTCATATGCATTATGTTTATTATGAAGTCTTAGGAGCGGATGTATTTGTATTGTATTTATAGGTATTTCAATTTAGAACCAAATGAATTAAAAATCTATTAGGGTATGGAAATCCAGACACAGTGTGTAAATAAATTGTCCCATATTGAAAGGCTGTATGGAGCCTTCGTTGGAAAGATGATCACATTCCAAAAAGATTCCAAAGTTATTACAGATATTATCATCTTAAATATTGATACCTTGGGACGATGATTAGTTTTATCATTTTCAATAACGCGTTGTCCAAAAATATTAGCTCATAAGTATAGTTATGAATAATATGAAATACAATTTGGTCGGTAACGACTTCACGATCATCTTAATAACACGTCGAGGGCTAAGCGTTTCGCTTGAATATTCATTTTGGTTCATCATAATTTTGGTAGATAATTTAAAATTATCCAATCTGCGCCACGCCGGCTCTTACTCTTAACCATCTACCACCATACATACACTAATAATTGTTATGTCACTCTTATAGTTCTACGAATAAGGTCTATTTCTGCGCACGCACCAGTGTCTTCGGCAGTTGGCAAGGTACTCCACCTCCAATTATCGCGATTTATAGCTTCTCACGTTAATTTAATTATTTTACTCTACTATTTTCACGCGGTCATTTATCGTGTCCGTTATCAAATGGTTTCAGTTCAAATAAATAACTACTATGCGTTCTTTATTAATCTTTAAAATTAATTTACGCACGTCTCCTACTCGTATGGTAACTCGAAATGAAATCTCGTTTAGTTTTATGTCCATAAATGTGAGATTGCTAATCGTAATTTTATGATAATTGTGGATATCGATCTTATCTTCTTTAAGTTTAGGCGTAAGATGAAATTAGTCAATAACTATTTTAAGATAATAATAGAGTGCCAAAACTAATGCAAATACTTGTACCCACAGGTGGGATTCAATACAAATATCCATAAATGTATTGGTAAATAGTATCAAGACAAAGACAAGATATTGTGCAATATTGAAACAGCCCACAAGACAAATTGCAGTCTTCTACCCACTGTACAGTCAGGCAATTAAGTAAATTAAATCTGATCCACATAAATTAGTCATTGATATGTCCAGTTACCTTTCAAATTCTTATGAGACTAATTTGTATCGACAATATTAACAAAATAACCTTAATTTTAGATTTGATTCAATTGATTGCTACGAAAATAGTAATTTGTCTACGAGCTGCTACGAAATTTGTGCCTAATGAATGACAGTTAAGGTCCACTCTTGGATAAATACCACTCAAAACTTATTAGTATTTAATGATACTTGGGATAATGATATTCAATTTGGTTGAATAATTATACTTACCTGAAACAGCAAACGAATAGTACAAAAACTAGGTAGCCACATCAAAGTTCCTTCCGCTAAGTGCGTCGGCAAAGCCGCAGCGAAAGAATCATTTCTGCCGCCGACTACCTGACCTGTGATACTACAATTTTGTGCTCGCATTAGGTAATCTCGTTTTATTTCGTCTCGTATTTTTTACGACAAAGATCTTCGTCATTTTTGACAAGGAAAAGGCCATCAACATTGTAATGCGGCGGTGGCGCCGGCGAGTCGGGCGCGAGGCGTCAGCCACACTTTGATCCAATCTCCGGCGAGTTGACGACCAATTACTCGATATCACTCTGGTTCGTCTTCGGCTTTCGGCCCTTTCGGCCCGTTCGGCCCTCGCCCAAATGGAGCATAATGCCTAGGGTAATTATGAGAGGCCGTGACGACGCATCGCATCTCACGTCGGTACTACAACTAACGTTATTATCTCGAAATTGCTTCGGACCTTTGTGAGGTGTGGATTTTATGAAACAGTGACATTTGGTTATAACAGCACATCATTTGGGATAGATGTGAGAGTATGTTCATTTCTTAGATTTGTTAAAGTAATGATACCGACAAGTAATTTTGTGTGTAAGTTTGAATTGAAGTCTGTTTGCCGAAAAGTATTTAACAGGTATATGTTATACATGTATTATATACGAGCAGAATCTATAATTCATACAGTTAAAATAAACATCTGTATGTATCATAGTACTGTTTTTTGGCAGCGGAACATTTTAAATTCGAAAACATAAGTTATCTATCTTTCCTTTAGGATAGGCACAAACGCCGATCGTAAGTGCTACTATTTGCGAGTTTTATTGTTATTTTATGTTAATTATTATTGTCGTCGAGTTATAATTTAGCCGCCATAGCAGCGACTAGGGTTGTCAATTTTGCCAAAACAAATATTTTTTCAATTAAATCTTCTTATACTGCTTATTTAACTTAAAACATGAATAAGTGCAAGAAAAAATACAATTATCTAACTATCTATTATTCTTACTTTATTCAAAACAAATCACGAATTGTATGATTATGAAAATAAGAAAGTGTTTAAATTAGTAATTATCCTTTATAATGTAGATATTTAAGAAAATTAATGATTTCAGTAATATTTAGTAAAACATATTAATCACAACATATTATGATTCCTATTTCTCTGCTACGACTTTATACCCATGATCGACTGGTAGAGAATGCCTTTGGCATTAAGTGCGCCAGAAATGTACAGTATGTGTAGGCATGAAGCTTCAAATAATATGATATGTTCCAGTTAGATTACTTACTAAGAGTACCTACTCTTTTCTTTTACGAATAGTTTTTAGGTTTATAGTAGTGACAACCCTATGGTCGAGTGAAGATGCCGGCGATAGCACTGGGCGGACCATTATTTCTATTTGACCGCGTCCCACATATAGCGCAGTAATTATCCATCCGCAGTCATGACTTCATACCCACTGTGTATTTGTATGGAACTCTTTCCTAATTTTTGTCTTAGTCTAAAACTGTGGGAAAATGCTAATGTCAAAGCATTGTCGTAAAAAGCTACTCATTCGATTGACTTGAACTCGAACAGCATGAATATCTATTTTCTACTCTCGTTTGAAAAATACCAAGTTCACGTGTACGGTTTTGGACTTACAGGTACAAAACCAAATAGATGCGATATTATTATAAATCCATTAATATTATATCGGGAAATATCGCATCGTACTTAATTACTTTAGCGACAATTTTGGGCTATAATTACTATAAAAGGTGTATAGTTCCCGAAATGACATATAATAGCTTTATAATTGGATAGGTTCTTATCACCTTTTGGTGTAAGCTACTGATATCCGTGCATAAGTTTTTTGTAAGGTTGAATTCATTGATAATTAGATGTAATAGTCTATAATGAAATGTATGTCATAGCCGTAGTGATTATAGTTTTTAGATCAAAATTAACCATAGTAATAATATCATAATCAGAATCTATCAACAACGTGGCCTAAATGACATACCAATTTTAACAATCACTATCTTATTACCTCGTTAATATGAGTAACTGGCAGAGGCATTTACACGTGACGTCACTAATCCTTAATGAAAGAAAATGCCTTTATTTGACCCAAATAAAATATCATTCCTAACCACAGACTAAAAATACCTTAGTCGTGGCAGCAGCAGAACGCATACCACAACGCATAACAAAGTAAATATTTGATTACAACTACATACTGTGCTAGTAAAGATACACTATCGATTTCCTAGAAAACTGTACTATGGGAAAACTCAATCAGTGCTAGACAGAAGTTAGGGCCGGTGCACACAGCACGACAGCTGCGCCAATCACAATGTTACGGGGCGTGGCCGCCTCTCCCCCTCCGTGCCTCGGATTATATTATTCCACACAATGGGATTTTTTTATCGAGCCATTGTCCCAGGATTGGGGTGAAATATCCGGCCGGATGTTCTTCTGCCCTTACCTTTATTAAACCGGCCAAATGAGCAAGCGAACGGATTACGCTTTTATGTGGAAAGTTTTTATGACGCGTTTGCATGTCGAGATTTGATAAAGAGCATTGTACGTACATAATGTGATTGTGAATGCTTTTATCGAATGATTTTACGTTCGTAAAACTTGCGATTGAAATTTGAACATGATTTTTCTTTCTGAGTAAGGGACCATAAATAGGTTTAGCTTCTAGGACACTAATAATTGGCATTCATAATGTAATGATAGCATCAAGTCAATTCTAAATCATAAAACAAGTGTAAACTTAATTTTATGACAGTACGCAGGCCAGGAATAGTCTACCAAGAAACTCACATGACTATTTAATCGTATTTGATTCTATAAACCCATCGAGCGCAAACAAGGCGGACCGTGAATTGCATAATTTAGTTTAGTGCCACTAAAACTTCGGGCTAAGTTTTACGAGGGTAGCCGACATGAAGTAGGCAGCGTTTATTAATTACGATATCCTGCGGCGGCCGCGGTAGCAGCCGGGAGCTGTCACCACACCTAATTGTAAATACACCACCTATAAACCTCTCATAATTTATTTATATTATTTCTCAGCGCCCCGGGCGGAGACCGAACGCCGCAGATCAGTTCCCATATAAATTAGGCTATAAATTCAAGTCGACACTCAGACGATATTCTCACGGTCTAAACATACTCCGTTAATTAAAGTTGAATAAAGAATGCCCTTCATTCGAAATAATTAACAATCGGCTGTCTGTCTTTCCAGGAACATCCGAGCTTACGCGGCACGCCTCTGGCGATGTTGGCGGCGCAGTGCAACAAGCTGTCCAGTAAATCGCCCCCACCGCTGGCCGACGCGGCCGTCGGGAAGGGGTTCCACCCGTGGAAGAAGAGCCCCGGCGCGCACTCGCCTCCCGGCGCCGGCGCCGCGCCGCGCTCACAGCCCCCGGCCTGCGGGCCCTATGCGCGCGCGCCCACCTCATGCGCAGCGGCACCCTCGTACGGCAACGATCTCTACTTCCCATCTTCCGGGGACCAGCTCCTCGGCAAAAGTGAATCCAGTGCGAGTCTAGGCTCGATGTATTCGCGGCACCCCTACGAATCGTGGCCCTTCAACGTGGGCGGCGGCGGCGGCAGCGGCGCCCTCAAAGCGGCAGAGATGAGCGGCGTTGGCGCCGTCGGCAGCACGTGGTGGGACGTCCACAGCGGCTGGCTCGACGTCGGAGGACAGATGGCTAATTACGCCGGACAAGATTACTCCCAGCTGACACATTCTCTATCGGGTGGAGCGCACCTTCTGCCGCCGGCGCCTCACCTCTTGCAAGATGCATACAAATCCGTCCTACCCTCGCAGGGTTCCTTTGGTCTCCACGGCCCCGGATCTCCCGCACCTCCCGCCCAAGCACCGTCGCCTCGATCACAGAGACGTTACGCCGGACGAGCGACGTGCGACTGTCCGAACTGTCAGGAGGCGGAGAGGCTAGGGCCAGCAGGAGCGCACCTAAGAAAAAAGAACATCCACAGTTGTCACATACCCGGCTGCGGCAAGGTGTACGGAAAGACGTCGCACTTGAAAGCCCACCTTCGATGGCACACGGGGGAGCGTCCGTTCGTATGCAATTGGTTATTTTGCGGGAAGCGGTTCACGCGGTCGGACGAGCTGCAGCGGCACCTGCGCACGCACACCGGCGAGAAGAGGTTCGCGTGCCCGGTGTGCAACAAGAGGTTC
The DNA here is from genome assembly GCA_963924145.1 of Pyrausta purpuralis. NCBI lineage: Eukaryota > Metazoa > Arthropoda > Insecta > Lepidoptera > Crambidae > Pyrausta > Pyrausta purpuralis. The sequence goes on along the minus strand of OZ001649.1, from coordinate 8,699,975 downwards.
ATGCGGTCCGACCACCTCGCGAAACACGTGAAGACGCATAATGGTGGAAAGAAGGGTAGTTCGGACTCGTGTTCGGATTCGGAGGAAAACAGCCAGGGTGAGGGTGGTGCAGGGCGTGGGTCTCCCGACCACTCTGTGGACGTGAAGCCGAGCGCGCTGGTGTGACGGGGGCGCGCGGCGCTCGCCGTGCCTCAGCACCACGCTTCGCCGCTCCTGTGATACCGCCGCGCGCCGCTGCCGCCGTCGCCGCCGCCTCCGCCCGCTCTGTAATACCACATATCAAGCAAACTGACTGTGACATAGTGACGTGGACTTGTAATTACTGAAAGACGCTACAGTGCGCCCCGCGTTCGTACTTGTTGTGAGACTAAAAGTGTTGTACAGTATAGTTAACTATTGAATATAATTATCTCATATATAGCTAGAAATTGTATGGTAAATTAGTGTAAGTAGAATCACTGTTTTAGTCCAAAATTGCAGTTTATAATTTATTGATAATACCTCAAACAGGTCACGGAAAGAATGTAATTTATTTATAGTACTTACATAATTATAGAAATATTCATATTAAAGAGAAATAATAAACTAAACTAAATACATATAAACAATCACTTGTACTGAAACACTTGCAACATAACTTGAACTCGAATTGTATATGAAAAAATATGTGTTTATTTGATTGAAGAAGAGATAAATGTATAAAGTTTATTAATTAATAGGTACTTTATGGAATTAAATATAAAAGTAAACCAACAGTCAACAATCAAAGACACAGCAAAATTATACTACACGACTTCCAACAGTATTGTGAATCAGAATCTTTGTTTGGCATAAATAATAGATGCTATAGTTATCAGTGTTTATATGTATGGATGTATTTGATACATTAAAACTTTCAATTCAAAATATATTTCCGATTTAAATAGCACAAGCAGATAGATAGAGTACTTAACACTTGTTTAACGCCGTTGATTTCGAAGCAAACTGTTGGAAGTCTAACTCAAAACAAAACTTCGACATGATGCTATATCATAAAATATTGTTACAATGTAAAAAAACATGTGCTATTTGTTGGCTTAACAATTAATTTTAATTGTAAAACTATTCCTATGATGTATATTGTACAAAATTGTGCGAATTAAAAATGCCTGAAATTGATTTTATAAAAATTGAATATATTTTTTCCGAGTGGACATTTGTATTTTTACTAATTCCCAAAGAATTACATATATATTACATATGTACATATGTAATATATATGTAATGTTTACATAGTAATGGGAAACAAAAGAATAGCTCAGAAAAATAGGATTTTTTATTCATAAAGATGAAATAAGAAACCAAAAATTTGCGCACGGGCGGGACTCGAACCAGCAACTTTCTGGCTAACCGGGCCAATTTATTTCATCTTTATGAATATAAAATATGACACTGAGAGTGTTAAAAATACTATTAAATCAATAGTTTTTTTTTTCTCATATGACCCGTATGAATATATTGTTAATCCTTTTATCTATAATAACTTCTAAGATAGTCAATGAGGACACTCGCAGCACCCATTATAATCGAAATCTAATGATGGACGAAAGTACCATCCAATCCAATAACCTCATGTGAAAGGACAGATTCAATGCTAATTAAATTCCTATCTTAGCTAAATGGCCTATTTGACCATATAAAGTGGATTTTGTAGTGATGTTACCCACTGAATACCGACTAGTCCGAAATCAAAAGTATAAATAAATATAAATACGCCCCAGAGAACACACCAACTGTCTGGTTCCGAAGATTTTCCCTTGTACGAAGTAGGTACCAGACAATGATTATGACGGAGGCGTCTCCCATAAATACTTTAATACATATAACATCCGTGACTTATGTCCATGCTTTGCCATCTATTAAAGTACGTATCTGTTGCTAGATACAAGTCATGTAGGGTAACTAGTAGGTATATGTTGCTGGTCATAAAACTGGCTAACAAAACGATAACAATATTAAGTGGTCTTATAAAAAAAGTACTAAGAGGTTGGTCAGACATAGTAGATTAGATAAGAAACTCATTAAATCCGGAAAAAATATTGCATAACTATCCTGCTACGAAGCTACGAGCTGCTACAAGTCACCGAAACATAATACTGCAATAAAGATGGTTAGTAGGTAAGTACCGTTTTTCTAAAAGTGACTAAAATGCCTTTTAATTGTCTGAAAAGGTCCACTTAACAATTGCATGTCAAACATTTGATTGAATGATGATGCAGACTGAGGAGTTTCAGGTTTCTAACATCTGGGCAAGTAAATGTATAAGATCACCTTCGTCATATAGTTTTGGAAAATCGGAAATCCATTTTTATTTCTCCTAACAACATTGATAATATGTTGTTTAATGAGCACCCTGTCAACTCACAAAGCCTCTTACATGATTACTTCAGTCTCTCTAATTTTAATGAAATATTCATTTTTTCAATCTGAGGCATATTTAAATAAAAATATGAAAAAATAATTATCTTAATCTCAAATTTTCTCAAAACTAGCATATAAAAGTATCATGTACAAAATAAATATAAAAATATGCGCCAGACGACACACCAATAACCAAAACAAAAAATATTTGCTTTAATTAAGTAAAGTTAAGTATGGGCTTGCTCTTGACTCCGGACCAAGCCAAGTTTGAGTCTTGAGCCGAGTTTGAGTCAAAACGAAACGAGTTTTTTTTGCAAAAACAGCTAATGAATTTTTTCACCTACAACGAGGTGACCTACTACATTTAATGAAATAAACTTACATAATCACTAATAGAGTTGATTGTATTGTAAAGAGATTGCTACCATGGCGTAACAATTGCACTTGCAGCAGTGCCGAAATATCGGGAACTCGAAAATAATAAAGTACATGGTGTCAATCCCGATACAATCAATTCTAAAGCAGAATATTGAAAATTGATCACGAAATTAAAAATGGTTGAAACTGAGTTCTGGAAATTGTTTCAAGTAGACACAACCTAAGTATACAGGTTGTAACAGAATGGCGTAGTGGAAACTTAGAGAGCATAAATTAACGCACTAAGACTAACATGTGATTGGTATTTTGTTATCAATACTTTGTTGCTCCACAAACAATGAACAATTATAGGTGCTACAACTTAGACAATGTAGGTATGTGTGTAATTATGAATGATAACATAAAATGAATAACTTTATTCATTTTTGAATATTAATGAAAAATTAAGCTATTAATACGATAAATATAAATATTCGTAAATATACCTCACAATCTATTTTCACAACGTTTATAGTGATTTTAGTAATAAAAGTCGACGTAAGGATGTCGATGAAGCTCATTTGAATTATTTTGAAGATAATTTGAAAAGTTTCAACTCCTTAAAATTTTATGTAAGGAATCCTTACTAGATGCAGGATGCTTACTTACAGTTCCACTGCACCATTCTGTTAAAGTCTGTACTTACATAACAATCAATGACTCGTTCCAGTAACTGTGTGTGTATGCCACTAAGCCAAATGCTTTACGACAAGAATATAAGACTACCTTGATGGATACAAAACGACATTTAATTAAGTACTCATTTGCGTTTACACATCTTATGCTCGTTGATTATGATTACAAACTACAACGCAAGAGTCACAATGTACTATTTTAATTGTCATTTCTCCGTGAATCAACTCCGATTGTTTCAGGAATTGCATCGAGATCCCCTCGCTTGATACTCGACAGCAACTTTTTAATCATCGCCGCTCATTCACAAATGAATTTTGATATGGACCTTGCGCAAACAGTCGGATGACGTAGCAGTAGTTTCGTCAATGTATGTTGAGTCTTTGATACGTGTAAATAAAGTATATCTTTGTTTGGTGATGTTAGTGTCTTACGACACTTTCGGCAGAGCGTAATTTAGAGGAGTAGCCACGAAGAGGGCGACGTTCGTCGTAAAAAGCGAATTGAAACCACAAATAATGAGGAGGGGAAGTGTCGCCTCCGCGGGTGGGCGCTCGTGCCGTAAAAACCGCGCTCATCGCGACAGACTCCATTCTCAATTACCTACTGAGCTCGTGGGCTAGGCTAATACCGCTTCATTAATACAGCCTGCGGTGGTCCCCGTGGCTTTCGACGTGATGACTCCATTTCGGATCCGAATGGGTAAGGTTCCACAACAGCATGTAGAATACCATTCAGATACCAAGTCACGATACTTCCTAATACTATTGATAAGGTCTTGTCGTGATACCATGCAAATACAAACTATATTCTCTTATTTAATAATCGTCGTGTGAGGTAGAGACAATTGTAAGCTTTTGACATTTGGATTAAAGAGTTAGAACAAGATCTTAGCAACTTAATTCAATCCACTTTATTAGTAGAAGCAATAACCAAGTAATAAAATGTCCGTTAATAAAATTATTTCCAAATGATCCGGGCCCAGTTTGACTACAATTTAATCATGCATGCCGGCTGATGACCCACTAATTGTGTAAGCCGGTCGTTATCAGGGTATAGCCTTCGTAATTCAGTTAAATCCCGGCCCCTTGGCTAAACACAGATTTATCACCCTAACCGAATTTAGTAAACTGATCAAGTGGAATGAGGGAGCTCCCATATTTGCCGCTATTTGGTATGCCACCGACGTCACCCCCGTCTGGTGGATGTACGTGAATTGGATCAAACGTAATATTTTTGAAGACGCCTTCGTATTTTCATTGCGATTGTGACTAACATCGCTGTTACTTACTTAGAACCGTTCAAACTTTAACTTTTCATAGGTTGAATCTTTGAACCGTAAGTAAACTAAGTCAGTATCAATTAGTAGACAATTTATATAATTTTTTTTAGACAAAAACGAATTAAAAGCCATGCATGACTAAAATGAACCTTAAACCTACTTATTAAAAAACGAAGCTGTTTGCTGCAAGGCGATGAATACTGGCTAGGTTGCCACGTCGGATAGCAATGATAATCTTTCGAGCTTCGAGACAGTTTTATTAATAACTGGCTTTTACCCACGACTTCGTCCGCATTAGGTAGTTTTTTGGATAGACGAGGCAACATGATAGGACACCTGATGCAACATGACAGGTTCTTAGTAAATATAATGGAAGGAAAAGTAGAAGGAAAGAGTGAAAGAGGAAGACCTAGGAGAAGTTATTTCGACCAAGTGAAGGAAAAAGTAAATGTCATGTCGTACCAGGAGGTCAAGGAAAAGGCAAATAAAAGAAAATAATGGCGATTACTCCACCGACAAGAGCGAAGCTCTTAAATTTAAGAAGAAGTATGAAAAAAAACCTGAGCTGTACTTTGTTTACGTATGTTTGAATTGTGACGAAATGGGATGAGGCCATACTAAGTGTGATTGTCATAGGGAAATAGGGAATGCGTTGTTTTCCCGTAATACCAATTTTATCCAAATATAATTCAAATCTTTGGTAATTTAGGAGTGAAAACAATCAGATTCCCCGGAAAGTAATTTTTCACAGGGGAATGCGTTGTTTTCCCGCGGTCAAAAGTTACCCATGTCATTTCTTAAGTCTCAAACTGTCTCCTTGCCAATTTCATTTAAATCTGTTTCGTAGTTAAGGCGTAAAAGCGATCGGCCCACCTGAATTTTCCCATGGGAATACATCAATTTCTCGCGGTAAAAAGTAGCCGATGTCCTTTCTCGGGTATCAAAATATCTCCATACCAAATTTCATGCAAATTGGTTCAGTAGTTTAGGCGTGATTGAGTAACAGACAGACAGACAGACAGAGTTAGTTTCGCATTTATTATATTAGTATGGATATGGATTTAATTTCGGATCAACTTTTCTAAACAGCAATTTATCAGAAGTTGCCTCAATGTCAAAAAATACTTATTCGTGTGTCTCAGATGTAATCTCGAAAAATGAGTCCATTTAAAACATTCCAGGAGCTCTATATTTGAATCACTCGGTTGAATATGGCGTGTAAGTATCGTTCGATAACAAATTGAATATCAATGAAAATCACGCAAAATATTAGCGTTGGAACTCACAAAATTCATTTATTTTTTTGAAATCACTTCCACGTGAAATAATTCTGATTTCCATTAGAAAATTGGACATTAAACAATGATTATCACACGCCATCTTGACGCGAGTGATTCAAAAAATAGGTGACATAGCTCCTAAAGTCATGAAAATCTCATATAAAAAGATATCTATAAAACTAACTTCGGTACAAGTTCCGGTAAATAGAATTGCCGTCTTTTCCGCATCCACTCAACATGGCAAGCAGCTTGCTAACTTTCAGGAAGTTAAAATGTGTTCAGAGTTCGCGAAGTAGGAGCTGCGACAGTGTCTAAGTAATTTATGTTTCCTAAGTCTGCACAGGTGGGCTCTTTGAGCCCGATCCGCGCTATTGGCGGAATGACGACTGCCACTTCAAAGCATTACATTTATTAGAAACATGTTGCATTGTACCACCTACATTGTGACGTCGATGTTTTAAGCTTATTTTTTGTAAGACATGTGTTTGGGTATATGACATGCTTATTGTAGTGCTAACCTTTCTGAGCAGTCATGAATGCAATGGTACCGACCAATACCAAAAACTCTGTTTTTGAATTACTCGCGTCAATATTTTAATGGGTTTTTGTGCAATTATCAATTAAAAGTGAACGAAAATCGTAAATATAGACGTGAGTAGTTACATGACTCAATAAGCATTCCTCAAACCACTGCTGTGTAGATTTTAACTGATTTTCATAGAAGAAATTACACGCTTGACATACTAACACTAGTCATTCAATAATAGGGCCCCAGGATATTTTTTTGAACCGCTTGCATGTAAGCTTAACTCTACATATTTTGTTTGAAAACCGATTAAAATCAACGAGTTACAAATGCATTAGAAATCTTACTAAACATAAGCAATTCGAATATAGGCTCCTGCTTTCCATCAATTAAACCTCAGTTTCAGAAGTTGATAGACGTTAGAGATTCTCAGAAACTCTCGATAAAAATGAGCCACTTCTCAATTAAAAGTCAGCGGCTGGAGTCTGAAACACAAGATTTTTTGACATTTCGCGTAGACAAGTTCAATTTTGAGATTTTCTGCTGCATCCACTGACGACCCGTCTGGTGAAGTGGTCGAGAAATCGCCTACTACGCGGCGGGTTGCGGGTTCGATCCCCGCACAATACAAACATTTGTGTGCATGAACATGTCTGTTTGTATTGGTCTGGGTGTTTTCTATGTATATCATGTATGTATTTACAAACAAAAAGTATTTAAGTATTATATCCGTTGTCTGGCACCCATGACACAAGCTTTGAGTAGCTCACTTTGGGACTAGATGGCGATGTATGGGAATGTCCAAAGGATATTTATTTTTATAATTTTTATTTATCAAAAATTAAGCTTGAGATTTCGGCAATACGTTTCTATGACTACGAGTAAGATGATTTTTAAAGGAACTTAAGTGGCGTAAAAGGTGAACGGTCGATTTTACATACAATGTTGGTGTGAAATCGGATACAGATTTTACAACAAAACCCGCAAAAAGTTATAATTTAAATCACAGTTCCTAAAACTCACAAAGAATAAATTGTGCTCATTAGGGCTTATGATGAATGCGGGTCATAAATTCGACCGGAGGGTCAAAGAGCGCCGCGTGCGCATGTGTTACGACGACTTCTAGGAAGAACTGTGGCAAAGTCGCCGGCTTTAGTTTATGGTTGCTAATAACGTAATTTGCGAAAGCGTTTGTCTTTTAACCGACTTAAAAAAAGGAGGTAATCAATTCGACCTGTATGTTATGTGTGATATTGTTGAAATTGAATAATATTTGAGCATTGTGATCATGTCATGTGAGGCTTCCAAGCATGTGTGCAAAATTTCGTAAGCGTTAATTTAATGTTAAAAATAATAAGTAAATTAGTGACAATACTTGAAAAAATACTAGAATTGTTATACTATTCATCAATCACAGTTATATATTTTTTTTCATTTATAGTCGGTCTCTGTGATGATCCTACTTGACTATCAAAACATTGACAACAAAGTGTACAGACGCTACATCAAAGGCTAAAAGAGGAACTAATAATGCAACGCAATAGGAGATTGGTTTAATGTAAAGTCCCAAACGAGGGCGATTGAAACACACCCCAACGTCGCAAATGACAGACTCCGAGTTTTCATTACGGTGAATAGATGCGCTAATTTGCATCATACTCGTATTCTTTTTGTGTAACCAAAAGCGCAAGCAAATTTGTAAGGGATGGAAGGAGTTTTAACATCAAAAATTATCGTCTTTTTTCGAACGAATAATTGTTATTTCAATTAACCACAAGACTTGTTAGTGCCGTAATTCGCCGAAATGATACAGCTAATAGATAGTGCAAAAATGATGTCCGGACGGAACAGCAGTACCCAAACATTGCGATTTTGCAACGCGGAATTCCGCAGCAAATAATACAACTCGAATTTTAAATGCAATAGCCACTAATCGTCACATTCCTAGCGGCTCGCCTATTAATTTACCGCAAGCATTTTGAGCTAGCGGCTAAGCCAACTAAGTCGCAAGGGGTGGAAAGCGTGACGGCTTCCCCAGTAATTTCCAGTCATTATTTTATCACGTCACAAAAAGGCTCGGATTAGCGGCGGCGTATTTGCAAATGCTAAATTCACTGTCGCCCTCGGGTTATTGGCGTCGTCTGCGCTTTATTAGTGTTTGATCTGACGCGTGGGAAATAGATAAATTGTTTGTTTTCCTGCTTTGACGATCGCGACGAAAGGGGTCGCTACCCTTGCGAAATTGCGAGCGTCGCCTTAACTATAAATACTCATACGTTTTATGTTTTCAATTATTGGTGATTTGCTGTGAGCTGAGGAGTTTAAAAAACTCAATTTCCTGATGGTTTTATAATTCAGGGAATTAATGTGACGGCAAACTTAGTTCCACCAGCCTGAATTTTAGAACGTTGACGAATGACGAATGACTTTTATGTCACCACACACAAAAGTTTAAAGGTTTTAGTTACGTGCCCTATGTAAATGTTTACTGCACATTTAATAAGCAATACGACACGTACTCTGTTTATCCCGTACGCGTACCCTCAAACCACTGACGATAACCAAACCAGCGAAGGGTTGTTCTCATTTCCGTGATTAGCACGGCGCATTCGGGCGAGATTTATAACGCGGCGTCAAATGGCCCGGATGGAGTGGAGTTGGTGACGAGCGCTAAATTAAAACGTTTCGGCTTGACAGCCGCAGTCACGGCTATACTGCGCCGCGACGGGTGCGCGCTCGGCTGAGATACGGCCTTTGGAACAGCGAGGGCAATGAAAACGTTGCACTAAAAAGTGTTTCCTTTAAAAACTGCTAATAGTAAAGAGTTCGCAAATTATGGCCATTTAAATATAGGTAGGTAGCTAGTAGACTTAGCCAATATGGATAAATTACTGAAATTGAGATCCTTATAAAATACTGTAACATAAATAAGACTTGCAATTGAATGAGATAATTAATAATTACTGTATTATGTTTAAACGATTCGAGAAGTCCTGCAACATAAACTTGACAGTTTACCGATGCTGACTAATTCCATGGAACAATTTACGTACTATTCTCACTCATGGGAAAGCAAATTCACAAAGTTCGATAACTTATTTACTGAAGCAATGCTAATAGCTTAGGAGCATTTTTTTTTTTTGAGATCCTAATTCGACTCCACAGTCCCTCTGTTCCAACAGAGCTATATGTCATCGGAGTCAAAAGGATCGTAATAAGAGCTACTGTTTTATGAAGCTCGTTGACACTTCCAATAGTCGTGCTGCATAACAAAAAACAACGACTGCATTCTCTTGACGTTTGTTTTGTCGGTGAAATTAGAAATGAGATTTAACGGCCTGTATTTTTCCCGTGTTATTTTGTTTGTTAACTAAACGTGAGGTGTTTGCAACCCGTTTCCCTTCTCATATTGAAGTATGGGAGATTAATGTGAATTCGAAGAAGTCGATATTACTTCTGAAGGGGTCTATACAGCGTGATTTACTGTGGCTGCGAGCTGTTAAAAAGTTGTAAAGTGACTGTGTTTCCGTCGGCGCAGCAACAATGTTTGGACGTTTGTCTCTTGTGTCAGAAAGTATTTATTTCAATATTCAGTTTATGAATGTATTTTTTTTCAGTTTGAATATAACAATTATTATTTTCAACAGGACTGGGCTTTCGTAAGAAATGCGTTCTTTTTCTTAGAAATTTATTTGTTCATTAACATACTATCATATTACAACATAACATATGTTTTTTTTAATACGAAATGGGTTTGCTCTTGACTCTAGCCTAGACCTTATTGGGCTTAGACAGAGTCGACGACGGAGCGAGCTCACGCAGAAAAAACCTGTTCACTCTGTCTTTTAAAGTTTTCGGGTTGTATTCCCTTGGGAACACTGATGCAGGCAAAGAGTTCCACTCTTTGGCTGTGCGCATTATAAAGGATGTCGAAAAGCGCTTAGTTCGCAACAGTGGAATATCTACACGATATGGGTGGTAGCACGCGGTGCGTCTAGACGTGCGGTGGTAAAAAGGGGATGAAGGAGTGAGCTCATGGAGTTCCTGTGGACACTCCCCAAAATAGAGCCTGTTAAAGACCGATAGACAGGCAACTTTGCGTCGAAGAACCAGGCTATGGAGTTTGGCGCATATGTTATCATCACCGATGAGCCTTCTAGCTCTGCTTTCCACCGATTCAATTGCAGCAAATTGCGGCACTTAGCTGATCCATCCCAGAGATGTCAGCAATACTCCATGCAGGAACGGACTTGTGCTTTGTAAAGTGTCGGAAGCTATCCAGGTGTGAAGTATCGCTTCACTCTGTTGAGGACACCCAGTTTTTTGCCGCAGTCTGAGCTTTGTGTTCGATGCTGGCTCCAAAGTTGAGACTTGCAGTCAGCTCCATGCCCAGAAGCTCTAGATGGTCGCCGACTACAACAGACGCACCACGAAATGTTGGAGACTGGAGAATTAACGTCCTCTTGGTAGTGAATATGTTTCACTTTGATAGAATAAAAACCGTCTTCAAAACCAAAATGTGGTAAAGAGTGCGTCTGTGCAATCACTTTGACCATCTCTAGCATCATCTATCAGGGCACCGACTCCAAAAATTATTCGCCTAAAATGGATTATTTTCCTTTAAATAGTCAAGAGTTTATAAGACTTAGTGTATTTTGGATTTGAAGTCGGTTTGTACTTTTTTGTAAAAGTTAAATTTATTGGTTCTGTTCTTAAAATCTGTAAATTATCTATCATACTTTCTGTCATTATAATCAGTGAACTCCTAAGCGCTAAGGAGTTCCACCATCAGCTCAGCTTACAAAATGTTAAATATTAGACGTAACACCATGTCAAAATTATTATGAAAAGAAAAATCGATTCATCCACAAACACTTTACGTGTATTTAAATTTTTAGGGTTTCCCTCGATTGCGCCAAAATCCCATCATAAGATCCAGACTTGGCAACAATGGGACCAACTAGAAGGTATAATAACCTCTAGGTTCGCGATTTTTTCAAATCGATCAACAAATTACTGTGATATTACGTAACATTTATACAAAAAAAAACATACAGTTGAATTGATAACCTCCTCCTTTTTTGAAGTCGATTGATAAAATGAAATGCATCTTCTTTATTTAGATATTGGTCAATACTAGATTTTAAGATAAACATCACATAAAATTACTTTATTGTACCTACTTACCTGTACCGAGGTACATTTTCAGAAAAGTAACCCCATGAAAAGGCATGGGGAAATAACATTATGCACCTTACCGCTCACTGCTCACATCGAGCACACATCATTAGCTCAAAGGAAAGTCGTTTCAACCGAATACATTACCATAGCGAGGAATGGAGCAACGTTCGGGACATGAATTACAAAGTGGATGCTAATGTCAACATAGACAGATCAAATTGAATGAAGAGACCGCGGGTTTAGAAATATGTGTTCGAATTTTAAAATGAGGTGATTACACAATCTCAAAAAGCTTATGCAAGACAGTTACTACAGAAAACCAAGGCCTTTTGCACACTGCGACTTTAAGCATCGACACAGTCGCGATGCTAATACGCGTTAGTATTGATGCAGTCGCGATGCAGAATCTGGACATTGACATAATATACAATTATGTACTGTATATTGGCGACTGCGCTTCTGCATCGTTACTAACGCGCGACAACATCGATGCCAAATTAAATCGGTTAATGGCGTGATTCGTGATCCTGTCGCGCGTTTCCAAAAGGCGTGACTGCATCGATGCTAAAAGTCGCAGTGTGTAAGGGTTCAAAGTCAAAGTCAAAGTCAAAAATAATTTATTCAATTTAGGACACAAAATGCCACTTATGAACGTCAATAATTAGTTTATATCAATCAATTATGACCCATATGGGGCTAGAACATGTCTCCTTATCTTTTGGGCTCTACTAGCGCTTCGAGACAAGATACAGACAATCTGGCAAGTGCTGAGAAGAAACGCCGCAACAAACTCAGTCACCACTAGTTCTAAGGTATAAGAAGCAGTTGTGCGGTTTTTTGAAATTGGCAGTCGCAGTAACATACTATAAAAGCGCGTAGCGTTTGTATTGGTATAATGAACAACTGTTCTTGGACTTCAGATACATATCATCATCTAATTAGGAAATGCATGTATGCATCAATACAGCTTTTCAAAAAAGCTAACAGTTCAACACACAGACAGAACGCAGAAATTATGTTCGCACAACACGTTTTTGTTCTAACGCTTAATGAAAGTCGTGTGTCGCCGCAAAAACTGGTCTAAATAAATCTTTAGGGGACACGTTGTCGTGAACTATAATTAATTATGTGCATTCCACTCAATGGACCCTGCATTCCTTGCCGCTTTGGATATAGTTCGCAGTCTATCTGTTAATGATTTATATTGATCAGCGCGATTTTGCTTTGTAACTGTTTGCCTGCTAAACTTTTCAAATCTCTTTTTCAACAATAGAATGGAGTTATGGCACTTCGTAAATTCGATATAGAAACACTGTTGTCATTATGAGTATTAACTAACTTTTGTACAAATTACAATTTGCTTCCTGCAAATAAATATATTGTCTCGGAGCCACGCTCTCCATTAACTAAAATTGACGTTTTGAATCGTCGATTTTTGTAATTATCTTAGTTAAAAGAAGGTAACAATAAGAACCCGCGCAGACTGCAGACTTTATGACGGCCGATAGTTTAGTCGAAGTAGATATCCTGTCGCAGTCATGAAAATGAACATCAAATAACGCTTCACTACACAATTAACCAGGTGTAAGTGATAGAATTGTGATTGAAATGATGTGAATTTCGATACATCTACGTTTACTCAAGAAGGGCAGGTGACCGTCTCAATTCCTATATCATATAGCTGTTGACAGCTTGTCCCAGTGTTAACTTCCATCCAAAAATGCGGTGGGCGTGTGTCCTGCGCACGCGCACCGGATGCGGAAACGCGTAATTATGGCGCTATTCGCAAAAATGTCTCAATCGACCCCCGACAGATGGCGTAGCGCCGAATAGTTTAAACATTCCGTGAATAGCCGCGCTGTTTGTGTGGTTTGCACCGCCCATTCGAATTTCAGTTTTAGAATAGAGAAAGGAATAAAGAAATAATATATACAATGCTGAATTGTTGCTTTTTGTTGGACGGCAGGCGTGACGTTGCTGCGAGTATAACCAAATATATATTTTATATTATCTGTATCAACGCACACAGGAGTACACCTATAGACTGCAATGCGAATCAGTATTATTTTTCAGAGGAATTTTTACCAACCTGGGTTTCATTATTTTTCAAAGCTATAAATAAACAATAAATCAAACTGCACTGAGCGCTTGAATTTATCTGGCCGGTGCGGTATCGAGCGCTTTTGTTTGACGCCGGTCCGGTGCGAATAAAATATGAATAAAATAAATTATTGAATGTCTTTTTAATAAAGCGCTTATTGTTTTACCAGCATAATGGAGCACAAAGCCCGCGGCGCCGCCCCGGTTTTCCTGCACCGTGACACAAAGCAAAATAATAAATAGACTATTTTGCTCGAATTCCGCGCTCGGTCGCTTCTCCCTTGTTCTAATAATTGGTACCAGAAATAAATTAATTGAATTATACCGCTCCGTATGGCTCGACACGTCGGTTGGCTAATTGATGTGACATCGATCCAATTGAATGTTTCACGCGTGAAATCTCTTTGTAAAACGCATTGTTTTAGCGTCTTGCGGTGATCGACTTTTTACATGAATAGCGCCGTGTTAGTAGAACGGTAAGCTATTATTTTTCTGTTCTATTTACAAGCGCTTATTATACAGTTAGCTAATTATAAAACATTAACAATTATGAGATGGAATTAGCATAATAAGCGGCTCGAACGGATAGATGTTCGCGCTGCAGTTAGCCAAGTGACTTTATTAAGTGATTAAGACGGATGGATTAAATGGTGATTTCGTGAGCGTTGATGAGACACTTAATGGATGCATTATGTTCAGTCAGTATAATGTGTCTATGATCACCATTAAACACGTCCTGGCTACATATGTGTGGTAACGAAAGTGGATAATAAGTACCTACTTATATGCCGAAGTAAGTAGGTACCGTAGTAAAATAAGAACCTAGTGTCAAGCATCAATTTAAAATCTGTAAAAAAAAACAGTAAAATCTTCGCTTTGCTTACTGAAATATCAGTAAGTAATTGCCAGCGATGATTTTCACGCAACTGCCTTAGTGTGATCAATACTTAACTAAACTAATGGTACCTGAATAATGTTATTACCAGCGGTTGAATATTAACGATTGTTCGCGGTTATACCTTAACCAATGGACACTGAAAAAGCCTTTTGTTTTTTGGTTAAGCTGTTTTTTCCTACAAAACAGGCACAATCATAAATATTTAACTATAGGTAACGACATTTGATCATTAGTTGAGTATCGATCACGCAACTGGGCCTAAGAGTACGCCCGCGTCCTTTCATGAACCTAAGTACGAATAGATTCGATCTTTCTTTTTATTTTCGTGCTCAATAATCAAAAACTTTTTATTCCTGCACAATATTGAACTTAGTTGAAATAAAAACAGACATGCGATTTCACATACTTATTTATTTACCTTAATCATGTTCCACTTGAGTTGAACATAACCCATTTCTCCCATGAGACTATACAAACAGAAAAACTGAATTACTCACAACAATTCATTCCTTTATTATGTACTGGTCACAAACAATGCACTTGAATCGATTAATTAATCCACCGCGTGGAACGAAACGCCCCCAACACTCAGCGCGGCCATGTTTTATTAGTAAAATACATTCATTAGAGCGGCTGCTTATAGTTTACTATTTATAAACGAGAAATTACTGTTATTTAGTGCATTCATAATAAATTATATGACACAATTTTACATTAACATCATAACTTCGGCGTTTATGCAAGGTAGGCGAGCTAACTTATATTCTTAGGGACTTAATGAATTATGCTTATTTGATGAAGTTACAATTTCAAGAATTTGTTAGGGCTAAACATAATTTTCCGTACTAACTACCTGAGTAAAATTAAATTAATCACAAGTGCTCTGTAACTCAGGTCTGCATATCTGGAGGTAAAATTCCTACAATTCAGACTTATGGAATTCGAAACTCAAGAAGTAGTAATATCTAGTGTTCGACATATGAGCTCTTTGCAGTATTCCATTGCTTAAAAAGCTATTTCTTGATTCTTACTTTTATCTACGCTCTACCTTTGGTAACGATGTGACTCTATCACGGTACTAACAGCGCCATCTTTTGTCGAGTAGAGGAACTATATAACGTATAGATATCATAATTTCAATAGGCTCTTGCGCAAAATTAGTCACTTTTACAGGTATTTATAACGAAGTTGACTTTAGATACACGCAGTCCAGAAAAAGAATTTTCAATTAGCTGATGATATTTTTATCATCAGCTAATTGCAAATTTATATCATCCAATGTATTTATTTCGTTTAACTCTAAAATTAACTTTAAAGTACAATGTAGGTAAATAACTAGAAGTAACATATCATTATGTGTTTACTGGTTAAGTATTTAATAAAGACGTTCTCAGGCATAAACGTACCTAGTTCAGTCTGCAAAAATAACGGCAATTTATAATTGATATCGCCAACCCTTACTTGAACAAAACATGACGTCGTTTACCTATAAGCGTGTAATTCTAAAAATATTTCTACACAAAACACCGTCATCGTCAACTAACTCTATTGCGAGTTGCGGTCGCAACTACCAATTTCACGGCAGTTTGGAGATGGCAGCACAAAACGACTTTCCGTTCTTATTGTGTCGTACTTTCATATTCTTGCGTAATTGCCGTTTAAAAAATTAAACCCGGCCGCAAAAAAACAGTGTACAGTCGGATTCAAAAGCGTAGGAAGTAATTAGCGACAGATGGCGTCGCGGTGCGCGGGAGTCTGACCGCAAACTCTTTGGCGCTCTCTACGCATATGCCGTCGAAAGCTTGCTGTGGACCGCTTTATGTAAAAGCACAAAATAAAGCTCTGTATTAAACATAGTTTTTTGGTAAATATTGTTTATTTCAAAGTTGGACTTTGGAACAATACCGTGCTTTGATCTAATCAAGCAGGTTGTAGATTCGTAGAAGGACAGGGAACTTTATAAAAAAGAAGTTGGTAGGTATGAAAGTAAAAGTGAATATTTTTTACTTGATCGTAATATGATTTCAAAGGTGAACACCTATGTTAGTCTCTCTCCCTAGTTAACAATTGTGTAGTATGATATTTATTATTTAAGCTTTGAATTTAATGATTCATCATTTTGCAACATATTGCATAATGTCGACCGTCTTTTGGCAAATTGTTTCCTGTGTTTATTTCTTATAAACAGCAGAAATAAAGCTGTAATAAACTGCTTAGAAATTGATAACAAACAACCGCAATCAGTTTTGGCACTAATGTTTACAAACCCCTTAATGCCTATATTAGAAAGCTTTAAAAACTGTATGTTTATAACGATAATGTGTGTATACATATACCTAAACAAAAATTCTATAATAGCAGTAATATCAAATCGTTTAAATTACAACATATTGATGACAGTACAGCGAAACTAAATTAACCTTCCTTTTTTATTATTTTTAAACAAGGCGCGTATTGCGATGCAGTTTTGAGAGGTAAGCGGCTCAGCTTTACTGTCAAATTAGCAATTCTTATTTCAATTTGGTATAGTATATATAATACTCTTTTGATAATATTCGTTTCCTCTAAGTTCGATCGCAATACGCCCCCAAGATTGCGCAAACAAATTCGGTCAGAATATTTTAAGGACCATAATATTGAGTAAAAAAATATCACCCCGCAATGAACAAGCTATGAAGTGTTTACTTCCTTGTGTACGTAAGAGCTGATCCGATCGCACCAATAGCTTTGGTCAACAGTAGACAACAAACGCAATGATAAAAGTAGGGTTCAGCCGAACAACACAACAGAAAAAAATGACCTGTTAGGAATTAGCAAACAAACCACTGAAAAATAAGCCGCCGATTAACAAACATAACAAAAGTAGGTACCTACCTCGTTCTTTTTAACTTTGAATGTCAAGTGCAAATAATTTATGATTCGTAAATATTACAAATAATTACAGTAAGTAAGGTAACCTTTAAAAACTCTTCTTAATTGTAACATTAAAATAACCAATGGTTTCAGAAAACTAAACGAATAAAATTGTAGTAAATTCAGGTTATATCATAATTGCCTGCTTGCAAACCAACGAAAAAGATCTGCAATGCTAACAATGTTATGAAAAGGAAATAAAGAAAGCATACGGCGTAACTGTAATTTCTAAACAACGAACAAAGCTTTGAAATTGGAAGACAAAACGTTCGTGCACAAGCCTACTATTGATACAAAAATAAACCTAATTCCATCAAATAGCAAACAACAATAGTCAAATACGTCTCAGTAATGTGACAAAATGACGAAAATTACCCTCATTATTGATGGGAATATGAGAATAAAGCTTTGTAGCCGCGGCAGCTGGTGACAAATACTCGCGACCGCTGCTCCGCCATTCTCTATGCCTTTTTGACTTTGATTTATGTGTTTTTTATACGCTATTCACCCGTCACGGACGCTTTAGACTGTATTTCGCTGCATCAACATTTTATAACATCACAAAAATCACTTTGAACTTTCATCAATTAATATAAAGTCCATTTTAAACATTCGCTTACACATTTTGACACAAATGTAGTACAGAAGTTTCGTTCCACTGTTGCGTCTGCGCAGTATCGCTACATCATCTCTAATAGTAGGGGATGAGAGGGTTTTTATTTCATTTTCACAGCAATTTGCTTTTGTTGGGGTTCAATAACGTCATTGTGCTGATCGATTTTAAAGCAAATATGTACGAGTTAAGAGGGAGTGCCGGGGTTACGGTCCACACCCTTGTTAATAAACAAAATATACTTAATATGCCTCCAAGTAGCCACCATCCGAACGACTACCTACCTAATTATCCTTAAAACTTAAGTTATTTGTGAATAAATGATTTGATAGCCTTAAATTATTTGTTAACTATAAAATTAGAGTAAGATTATAATTATTTAAGTATTTTCTAGGAAATACCGCGACTTGCTGTTACTAAAGTATAAAAACACAACAATTATTTGATATTATTTTGATTTAAGCAAAAAAATCCTAAAATAACGAATTCTGAATAAGCGTAAATTAAACGTTTTTACCACGCTTTTTATTAGTTTGGGTTGTATCTATGTATGTATGTAATGGAATCTTTGAGCATAATTTTCACCTTTTTTTCATCAACTATCTATGTGCGGAGAGTTATGAAAAAAACATAGTAAAAAGTTATGAAAATATAGTAAAATGCACCCCATGCTTTCTACTCTGAATTGAATTATTCTCCTAATAACTTAAATTTTATTATAATTTTATTTTAGAGTATTTAGTTATGATTGATTATTCGATATTCTACTACGGTAATATTAACTCTTTGTAATTAAAAAATATTTTTTAGTTCGGTTAGCTATAAAAGCATGTTTTTTTTAGTTTTTTTAAACTATTATTTATACCTAAGTCTATTGCAGGTAGATGGAAGAAGTTTATCGTTAGAGATTTTTTACGTGTCTTAAGAAATTATAAATCACTGCTATGGATTCAAAATGAAATTATTTACCATCCTCTTTGAAAGAACCATAATCCCATAAAATGCCGAAACACAAATAAGAAAATAAAAGAACATTCCTCGATTTTATTTGCTTTGCACTTTTGAAATCGGCTCACGATTTCTACAAAGGGCAAACCAAACACATCACTATTATCGCCAATAAAAACTCAGGCATGACAATGCGAAACAAGAATTCCCATTTGTCATACAATAAAGTTGAAAGCATGGATTCACTATGTAGATGATAATAAGAGCGATCCGTGTCGATCCCTTAAAGTGCAGAGGCGAAGTGAGAATGATAGCCGACAAAAGTCATTCGGGAGACAGTGTATTGTGGGGGTCACAAAGAGTATCGGCGGTTCGGATGGTTCGGTAGTCAACAATGCGTTGGCAGCGCGAGGCAATTTGTCAGTTTCGACAATGCCGCTCGACATATTGACCATTATTTATGGAGCGATGTAAAGCGGCGGTTTTACTGCGGGAACCGTTGAGCATCGTGTATTACACGCGATGACGTCGCATGCAGAGTTGCACGCTGACTTACGACCGATTGTCTGTGCTTCATTATTTGAGCACTAATTTGATATTTTTGTTATCATTGATAGCATGTACTACACGAAAAGTTATTGGTCATGATGGTCATTGCGATTATGATTTGAGTGGTAAAATATAAAAATAATAATGTGTCAACAACGAGCTTCAACATAATTGCATGTGTATAACATAAATAAAACTATTCGATCACACAAGTTATTACAAAATGCTCAATTGAGGAGCTCTATTTTTGATTCACTCACTAGAATATGGCGTGTGATTTTTGTTCAAAATCACACTAAAATACAACAAAAATCGCGCAAAAGTTTATCATAAGTAGTAAAAAAAATGACTTATTCATTTTTTTAGCACTGTCATGTTGATTTCAACTTATTTTAATACAAAAATGGGACGATAATCAATGAATATCAAACGGCATTTTGGCAAATAAGGCTCCAGATAGTCCAGTTTTATTCGTAACTTTGGAATTGACCCATCTACCTTTCGGTATTAAAAAAAAGTGTACTCAACAATGATTTTTATATCCTGAATCCCCAATAAAATTAATGCAAATAATTGAGAATGACACGGCATTAAAAACTGCTAATTAAGTATGTAATTCGAATTTTATTGAACATGTCACATTGCCTGGAGCATCGTAGCTACCGTTGCAGGCGTAACGAAATTATTTTCCACGGGGCCGGCAGGGGCGGGCGGCCTCCGCCCCGGCGCAGCTGCACTCATGCGCACGCGCAAGATAAGAACCTACACAATAATAACACGCTTTGTTGCTGGATAACTAAACAATAAGCTTTGGTTTAAAAAATGAAGGTAACAATAAGCTCTGGAGTTAAAATTAGGGTATGATCAAATTTTCAAATTTAATAATTGCAAGTGATTGGAAAGATCTCAAATATTGCATTACATACGGCCAAGTACCTAATGTAATTTTATTAAGCTCGGCACATCACCTAGAAGTGGTTTTGCAGTTATGTATTAAGAGACTCTTTAGTTTATTAAACATTAAGCAGGCTAAGCGAAACAGAGCCGACGATGAAGCGAGCTATAGTAGCGTAGCTAGCTGCTGTCCGATTCGATTTATAGTCAATAGAATAGCTTTATTTTTTATTACGTAATTATAAATATTTGCATGCTATTTGTCAATATTTTTTTTCTTTCTTTCTTAACTGACTAACTTTTTGATTTGTGTATTTAATTGTATATTTAATTTCCATATTTAATTTAATTTCCATGTTAATTTCCGTGTTACGTATTTCTGCAAAATGAAAAATGTACTTACCTGTAAATGTAATGAAATGGCGAGGAATAAATGCTTTACTTTACTTTACTTTATTACGTAATTATAAATATTTGCATGCTATTTGTCAATGGCTAAATGGGCCGGAAATCAAATTGATTGTAAACCTTCTGTGAACCCCATTGAAAAGTAAATAAGTGAATCTGAATCTGAAAGAATATATTATTGTCGAAGGCAGTGACTTTCAATTACTGTTATGCTGTGTCAATAAAATTTTGCTCAAAAGCGTGTATATTAGTGGAATACCAATACAGCAGCCGCTGTATTATACGCTGGCCTACAATAAATACACTCACGTCACAATAATAACACGCTTCCACGCCGTATTACCTACTGTAGGTGCTTCGGAGTTACGAACTAAACACTGGGATAACGGATCCTCGTTATATCGCGTACTGTATAAGTACGTAGATCTAATGAAAGAGATGAAGCTGTAGCTATGATTATAACCTTATTACCGATCCGCGATTAATTTAACTTGCATCTCTTTCTTTAAATTATTTCTCGATTAGAATCATTTTGATCATAGCGCAGCGAGATGGTTCACTGGCAAGATAGACCGTTTAAATATCTCAGCATCATACTGGATGCTGGCCGCTTGCAGTGGATGATGATAGTGTGATGACTATAAAATCATCCCGAATAACTCATACGACCTTGAAACTCGTTAGCTTGAAATCGAGTCGGGTTTCATCATAGATAGCGAATCGACAAATTATATTTTTCGTTAATTAGTTTCAACTTGAATAGGCTTGGCGAAACACTGAATGCATACAAATGTGATAGCGGTTCGTTTTGCGATTCACGAAGCATGGAAGAATTGCGTTTTGTACTTTATTAAAAAAAACGTAAATTGTTGATCGGTGAACGAGCAGCACTTTGTATTACAAGTGATTAATTAAAGATCATCCTCATTACTAACGAGACTTGTATTGGTAAAAAATAACATGGATCTAGAGTTCTATTTTTTGATGACTCGCGTCATTATTCCGGGTGATTATTATTCGAATATAAATTAATGTTTAACGAAATTCACGCCAAATATTAACGCGAGTAATTCAAATCAATCAAACTGTTTCCTTATTATTATGGATTAAAACTAATTTTCATTCAAAAATTAAACATTAATCAAAATCATTGATCAATATTGACGAGAATAATTCAAAAATAGAGCCCCTGAAGTCTATTCATAAGAACACAGGTTATTATTTACTGCATTTTACAAAGAGAACACTATCGTGGAAAATGAGTTTGTGCATTTTCGATCGAAATATTTCAGACATATTGCTAAAAAGTAGAGGTGATATAAAGTAGCATAAACTATTTTGATTTCAATAGTTTTTTTTTGTGTTTAACAAGATTTTAATTATTATTTTCATCTCATAAGAATACAAAACCAACACTGTTAGTGTTAAAAATATTTTGTGTTTATTTTTCATATTATTAATTGTTTGCAAAATAAGCTTTGCATGAGATTTCAAAAGTTTATGGCGCCATCTATTTACAATAACCGAAAACATAACCTTGCCATCTGGCGGGGAGTAGTTTTTAGTTTGAGTATGTTAATGAATATTCGTTGGCGAAATTTATTCTAAAAAAAATCGCATAGCTTAATAAACTTAGATCTTACAATAGTTATATTGAATCATTTCAGCATAGGATAATGTTAGTCTTAAACAGAAACCATGTTTATCTTTGCCATTCCAAGTCAGGTGCTCAACTTTTCCATCTGCCCACTTTCGTCGCGACCGTAAACCCATCCATTACAAAAACTATGTTAATTGCGACACAATCTTTGTCAAATTTAAGACAATTTGGAGTAATAAAATAAAGTTTTATGTCGCATTTACTTTGATGCGGTCGACGAAACGTATAATTATACGAGACGGAGGGATCTCAGACGACTTCGAGTCACATTTACTGCTGACAATCGCATCCGATTCGTATTAATGTCCAAGCAATATCGTATTTAACTTCTAATTTATCAAAAGAGGCGTAATTTTTTCTACTTGGTTGTGACAAAAAAATGCTTAATAGGGAAACAATCACATAAAAAATGACGACCCTACTTATAGAAATCAAAAACGACTGAGTAGTTAAGCATCTACTTGTGTGGTTAGTGTTGCCATATACCTATCAAATGCGTACGTACCTAGTGTACCCATCTGCCAACCAACCTACCAACTTAATTCCCCTTAACTTACTTCACAGTGATATATTGCGCTGCCGCCAAAAAGTAGGAAAATAAACAGTTAAGTTGAAATACAAGCAATGTACGGACAACAGCACGTTAAGGTAAACACTGCGGTTTCTTATTCAGTTGTAATAAGGGTTAGTTTGTAACAAAAGTGGGTAAACTGATGTGCTGGCCACTGTACTTACCTAATGAAGCTTGAAAATAAATCTCAATCGATTGATACCGCTTTCCACCCGCCTATTGTTCCGGATCGATAGCGATTGAACTAGATATCGGCCGATAAAGCTAAAAACGCTGTCTAAAATTATCCGAAGACAGTTTCTCTGTCATTTTCTAGTAAATACTAGGCCAGCCGCCTCCACAATAAAACCGTTTCTTTTGTTGTTCGCTCCCGTTCCAGTCCCACGGA
Source organism: Pyrausta purpuralis (assembly GCA_963924145.1). NCBI lineage: Eukaryota > Metazoa > Arthropoda > Insecta > Lepidoptera > Crambidae > Pyrausta > Pyrausta purpuralis. The sequence goes on along the minus strand of OZ001649.1, from coordinate 8,676,314 downwards.
ACGGGTATCATTGCAAACAGCGACTCTATAATCTCGTACGATTCAGCCATTATGCATAGAAAACACCAGTTGGGACAATAAAAAACTCCCGCAATTTTGCTACGTGGAAAAATGAAAAGCTATTAGGGCCTATTATGGCGACGCGCAGGCATAGTGTACCGCGTAGCGCGAAACGTGCATATTTCATGGAGGAAAACATGTAAACCTTGGTTATGTGGCTAGGTACACCGTGTTCGCTTTGAAATGTGTTCGTTTCAGTGTAAATAATTAAACTTAGGCCAATACATGGGTGGTGGAAATACTGACAAGAGAAGATACCTATAGCTATTACAGGTACAGCCTTTCTGACTATAGTCAAACAATCTGAAGGGGATGTATAATTTGTAGAGTAAGTATACTTACCCTACAAATTATTTTAGGTACATCCCCTTAATTTACTCATATAGATCATTGGGCAAATACGTTGATTTAATCACATCAGCCAACACAATTCTGTTTTTAATACATATTATGAGAAAACGATATTTCGAAAGTTAAATAGCAAATAATATAAGACCGACAAAGTTTGGTTTTGTATAGAAGATAACAGTTGATAAATATTTTCAAAAAACGTATTGAATTGCTCGGCTTAAGCAACCTTTACAGTTTTACCGTCAGAATACTGATTCTTCTAATGTTATTTTGTCTAGTTTAAGACCCTTTACACAATGCGACTTTTAGCAGTGATGCAGTCGCGATGCAGCATCGATGCAGGCGCAAAATGTCAACCTTTATAAACTGCGTTACTTTTACCATCGATGCAGTCGCGATGCTAACGCGCGTTAGCAGGATCGATGCAGGAGCTGGAAATTGTCAAATTATATACTGAATTTTGGCGGCTGCATCGATACTAACGCGCGACTGCATCGATGCTAAAATAAATCTGTTCATTGTGTGAGTCGCGATGTTGAAGCGCGTTTTCAAAACGCGCGACTGCATCGATGCTTAAAGTTGCAGTGTGTCTTAGACTAGATAGTGTTATTTAAAATTGTTCTTAGTCAATGAAAGCATGAAAACAATTATGCTCAGCGTTTTTCGCAGCGCTAAGGCGCATAATTGTTTTACAGGGTAATGTGGAGACTTCCATACCCGTCCTTTGCATAGACAACGTTAAAACAAAATTGGTGTTTTCGTGTATTTATTGATTGAGAAGAATACTTGAGTTAAAAAAATTGACAGTATTGCTATGATAACATATGCAAACAACTTTTCAAGTGCGTCCGCTTCTATGCGGCATCAGCATTCTGCAAAGAACCAATTTTGCGGTTACTTTAGTCATATGAAAATAATCAGGAATTATGCAATTTAAGGTAACAGTAAAAAGGTTAGTCTCAGCCTTATAAATAAATAAATAAATATCCTTTGGACATTCCCATACATCGCCATCTAGTCCCAAAGTAAGCTACTCAAAGCTTGTGTTATGGGTGCCAGACAACAGATATAATACTTAAATACTTTTTTGTTTGTAAATACATACATGATATACATAGAAAACACCCTGACCAATACAAACAGACATGTTCATGCACTCAAATGTTTGTATTGTGCGGGGATCGAACCCGCAACCCGCTGCGTAGTAGGCGATTTCTCGACCACTACACCAGACGGGTCGTCGCTTTATATTTATACTTTTTTTTATCTTCCCCCTTCTCATGATTTTGAATACGTAGTAATATTTTTCCGACATTTTGTGTGAAGAGGCTCGAATAGCTGACCGGTGCAGTATGAAACATACTACCATTTATAACTCAAAAATGGATATTACGATTTAGGTATATGATGTTTCCTATAGGTATTAGATACGTCTTTATTATAGGCAGAATAATTAATACAATATCGAAATTAGGAGGTTAAGACGTTAGCCGTAACAACTAGTTTCTACGTAAACATAAAATTACCTACTACTACTATCTACCACAAAAACAAAATGTTTAAGCAAAAATTGAATATTTCCTTTATATCATAAAGATTAGAAAAATACTACATTATTATTAATCTTAGGCCAATTTTTATGTCGAACGGTGTATCTATTGCAGCTACTTAATAAAATTATTGTATCTACTGAAAGATAGACAGTTAGACTTGTAAGTTTTTTTTTAGGTAGATTAAAGAGGTTAAGCAAAGAGCAGCATTATAATAAGATTTAAACAATACAGCAAATACGAAGGCAGTAAAAGTACAGCTATAGGTTTATATTTAGCTGAAAACTCCTAAATGAGCGAACGGTCAAGTGCGCGGTAGAGCCTCTGGGCTGAATCAATTTGCGACAGCCGCGCTATCAGCCTTGTAGGCTAAACACTGGGATCAGCACAGGGTAGGGTAACCACTTACCATCTGAAGAAGATACAAGATATTTGCAGCTCATATTGCAATTGTTACGCAAAAGGCTCAAAGCTTAATCAGCATTATCAATAGGTAACGCTAGTAAATAAGTGAAAGATCTTTCGTGAAAGTGTCACGGTATCTGGGGAATGAACGGAGCGGCTTTCGTCAACATGCCATCGTGACGTCAAACTGACGTTGACTGCGGGACCAAAAATACTGAACCTACCAAGGGTGTGGCATAAACAACATGATTCTGATGATTCATGATTTGACCATGGTTCGTCATGAACATCATTTGATCACATTAGTTAATGAGTTCGAGAGCGCATATTTTTTAAAAGTAGTGAATATGTTGAAGTTGTGGGTAAATCGTTTTTAAATACTAATTTGTATTTACTCTCTTTCTCTCTCTCTCTCTCTCTCTCTCTCTCTCTCTCTCTCTCTCTATTACTATGTCCACTGGCAATGCGGCAAAGCTTACGTTTCAACGCGGGTAAAGCCTTAAATGGACCTATGGAATTGCCATTCATCCTATGCAGACTAGTAAAAAAAAACAGTGCTTGAGCTTGTATGAATTTGACGCGGGAAGGAAGTAGGATAAGCTTATGTTCTATGTAGCACTTTTCAGCTCAAGTTTTCATAAAGCCTGGTCACATCACCAAGTCCGCGTCACGCCGCGGGGTCCGATTATGTCATTAAGCGCTGCGAGTGTCCCGGATATCGGGCCCGTTGTAAAGCTCAATCGAACAATCGCCCGCGGCCTGCGATTGTCCTCCCATCTCCGCGTTACGTCTCTGGAGTTATAGGACTTCATCGGTCGATAGTTTACGACATTGGCTATGATTGGTTTTGAAGGCCTATTCTACAGCTTTTTTTTTTCAGGAGACCCAATGGAGGTGAAATCACGATGAATTAGTACCAAATTTTCTAGTAAGATGTCATTACCAAAATCGTTATGTTTTTTCCATAACTTAAATTCGTTATGTCGACGATAGGTATGTTACGGTATGCCAGTACTATATTATACTTACTTTATTCGTCCCCTTAGGCTTTGGTTCAAAACAAAATTAAGTCAATGATTCTATTCAAATAACCCACCCCGTCGAGTTAATTCATCCAAGACTCTTTAGCAAAATTACAATTGTGTGTGAAATTTAAGACAAAATCTTACATAGTAACCCCTCTAAGTCGTCTCAAGAAAAGAGCGCAATATAAAATCTGGGTCTATTCTAGTATAAGTACATAGTCTTATATTTGGTCAAAAAAGACTTTGAGCCGTGGAACTAAGTACTACGACAAACGTTGTTTATATCCGTAAAACATCGTAACTACCTAAATGACCTCACATTATATATTTAAACATTGGGCCTAGCTATGTGTAAGTTTTCCCTATCTCGTGATACGGATCTTCAGCTTCAGCAAAAGCCAAAACCATCACTCAGGACTTACCTATAGATTCTTCATTTTGACAAAGTTTGAGACTCTTTGGTTACTGCAGACTTTTCATTACACGTTGACCTACGTGCTATAAGCAATCATTACGTTTCAATAGCTCCGATACAATAATTTTCAATCTTACCCCTCCGTTTACTCTTGGCATTTAGGTTTTTGCTTTGCGATTAGTTTTTTAGCTTTAATCGCACTTTTAGTGGATAAAACAAAGTCGCGTGAAAGAAGCGAGCGTGGGTGGGGGCGTGGCCAGCGCCGATTGGGCCGGCCGGCGCCAATGCGCGGGCGCTGCACAGTAGCCTATCTCCACACCGACTTCCACATTACATGCATCCATTTATTTAACATATCATATCAAATTACTTCCATGCCTTCACCATTTGCATACATCCACCAGCGTCTCTTCCACATAAACATCAATCTGAAAGTTCCTAATAAGCGATTACGTAGGAATCGAGACCGCTGACTACTGGTACTATCTAGCTGCAATTCCTGAAGGCTCGCCGGCGACACATCGATGTGCCCGCGAGCGCCTCTCAGCCATGTGACCTTAGTAAATAAGCGGTTTAATTCCCCACAAACCGGCCAGTCAGCTACCTAAGAGCGCTTAAACATCCGATATTACCAATAATTGAAGACATCGAGTTATTAAGCTCGCCGGGGCAGGTTTCTATGTTGATTACTCGTAGTTATCAAGAATTTGAGCATCGACCGCTCCATTACAGTGGTACGGGGACTGAGGCGCTTCTTCGTAATAACCATGATAATGCCTGAAATTATATGATTTGTGAGGAATTTTGTTGGAAATGGCGAAAACATTACAGAAAAGTACAGGGGTCGTTAGGACGCGCGGCGCTGCCCGGGGCAGCTCGGCCGTATGCAAATTAAACGTAATCAAAATAATAATTTTGTAGAAAAGAGCAGGACGCGCGGCGAGTTGAGGTCTCCTTCTCGCACTAGCAGCAGTGGCCCTGGCCAGAAAGAAAGAACATCTGCCTACACCGACGGAAATGCAAATCACCTACACCCGATTCACTTTTATTATTTCGTATTGTTTCAACTATACGTAATTACACACGCGATAGTGGCTTAATGCGCGAAATTACTGTAAGTGGACTGAAATATTTCAGTAGTGATTATATGGTTAGGCAAGGCAGTCAAAACGTGATAAAGCCAGCAATAGGAACGATACGAGTAAATTGGTATAATAAGACTCACGGTAGCAAAAGTGTGGCGAATAATTGGAATAATCATTTCAATGAGCATTATGATTATTTGTACTGTAGTTTGTCCGTAAATAATGACCTAAACTTTAAATAATTTAAACATTAATAAAGATAACTTACCTGACATTTTATTGTTTCTTGTGTCCTTACTTATAAATTAATAAATATACTATATTGCACAATAAACAATATTTATTTAGGTATTCATAACTTCCTTTCCTATTTATGTGTGACGTTTTCTCACTTTTAGCTTTGTCTGATACACGAAGTTAGTTTAACCATGGTCAAACGTCAATAAATTTTATTTTGAATGATTGTAACAAACTTTGAATAATTTAAACATTAATTATGCTAACTTGCCTGTAATGTTATAGTTTCTTGTGCTTACTTGTGCAATAAACAATATTTATTTATTTATAACTTATTTTCCCATTAATGTGTTAAGTTTTCTTATTTTAAGCTTTGTCTGTAAAACCAAGAAAAGTTACAGTTGATTCAATTAAAACACTTCAATTATACACATATGTCAATGGAAGTGCAACCTACACATACGAGTAGAACGTCGTTGTTAGCATTCGCTGGACATACTGTCAAAGCTACCGTTTAATTAAGTTCACGGTTGGCCGACTCCGGCGCAGTGGTTAGTGGTAGTCCACGCCAATTGGCTGCGATTAAAAATAATTTTCATTTCTGATGTCACCTCGGCAGTTACCCCGTGCTGTGGTGCGAGTAATTCGTCTGTTACGCGACATAGGATGTACTTTCATAAAGTACACCCGTCCGTGATTGAATAATCGCCGACGCCATGTTGGCGTGGTTAGGTGGATCGAGTATAACTAGGCACTCGTACACAGTAGAAAAGTGCATATGAATACGAGCAAGGAAGGCACATACATTGTATTACTACGTAACAGCAGCTACCATTGACAAAATGACAAATTAACTAAACTCTGAATTTCTCTAAGCATCTAAGAGCTTTACACACTGCGATATTTAGCAGCGATGCAGTCGCGATGCTATCGCGCGTTTGCATAGATACAGTCGCGATACAGAAGCTGGGAATTGACAAATTATGTACTGAATTTTGGCGACTGCATCGATACTAACGCGCGACTGCATCGATGCTAAATTAAATCTGTTCAATGCGATGCTGAAGCGCGTGTTCTAAACACGCGACTGCATTGATGCTAAAATTCGCAGTGTGTAAAGGACCTAAGATTTTATTTTCAACTTAGGTAGAGCAAACTATACTTACGTAGGTACCTATGAGGTAGATTGTGGTTCTGCTAGTAGTTATGCAAAACATTATTTAAAACTAATCCAAAATATTAAAGGCTTAAATAAGATTACCTACTTAAGTTAGTAACGCTTAATTAATCCTTCCAGGAATCCTTCGATATCCTACGATAAATTTATCCATAATTTTTGGCATAATAAATTCATATAAAAGATTTCACCGCTCTCTCATTTTCTGTATTAGAATGAGAAAAAACCTAACAACCAAACATTAGTTAATTATACTATCATATATTCTTCCAACTAACAAGAAGTGTTTGTTTCAGTGAGACTCACATAAGAACCGACAAATACCATATTAATGCCTGAGCAATGTGCCCATCTACTTTGGTAAATTACACTTTCGGATATAGCATCGTATAAGTTTCATGTAAAAAAAAACAAGCCGCCAAGTGAAACATCAAGGTAAATTTTGCACTTTATTCCTTTGCTAAATACCCATACAATAAAAAACCAGAGTGAACCCAAATTTCTTATACCTATGTGGTTTATTTACGCTTGTAATGAGTATTAAAAATGTGCTTAATTATTGTAAAAACTTTTGTGGTATTGTCAGGGTTATACCTATGTTACTATGCTTTGCGCTTTGCGCATGGTACAAAATGCCCATCAAGGCGCCGCAAAAGTACGCTCTGTACGCATGGTCTCATTATTTTCATATTTTTTTAAAACATTATAGTTGACATATCATTTTTTATATATTTTTTTATTATAATTTGATTTGTTATTTACTGCAGGGATGCCTAAATATTATTAAGCTGAAGAGTTAGTTGATATAATCTCAGGAACTACTGGTCTGATTTGAGGAATTATTTTTATGTTACATAGCTTATTTATTGCGATACGCTGTGTGCTATTAAACATTACGTTACGACATAAAGGATTGGATACAACCGCTTAGGTACGACATAATTAAAATACCCCAGTAGTTATAGAAAAAAACTAAGCACTTTAATGTGCATTTGAAGCCTAATAAAACCGTTCACGAAGTTCTTGTTGAATATGGATATTTTTTGTCATGTCCTTCTAGTGAAAAATAACATGCCATTGGACGACAAAATATGGACTACCCCTAAAATAGTAATTTGATAAATCTTATAGACGTAAACTCTAAGTAATATCCAGTAATATAGTTCATCAAAGACTAGCTATTATACATTTACGTAGGTAGCTTATGCTTGCCCACTCATGACCTACCCACAAAGGCGGTGTTATTACGCAAATTACGGCAAATAACAGACTTGCGACAATTAGATGATGTTCTTTAATGAATATGAATTGGCAGTGCCTTCCTGCACCTTCGTGCAAACATGCATGCATACCTATGCAGATGACAAACGTGCTATTTATAAATAATTGTTTATATACCTAGGTTAGTGCCGAGACGCTGCTAATTTGATGGAGGTTTTCTTCTTGGTAAAAATAATCGACCCTAGCTGAAAAAGTGCAGTTAATAAAACATGTATGCGGTTTCCATTTGTTTTAGTATACCTAATAGCTTTTTTGTTGACTCATTGTCATTAAAGTGTTAACCAAGCTTAAAAAGATATACCTAAATCCCAGATTCATGTTCGTTAATGGAGGCCGTTCTAAAAAAAATATTAAATCTAAGGAAAATGCCTAAATACTGTAAGGTTCCATTAAAAAAATAGATTGACTTTAGTAATGAAACGGTTAATTTTATGAAGTTTATCAAATTATGTTTCCTGTTAGTCATAAAATATTATTTAATTGTAAAACTCACTTCTAAAATAAGACTTCAATTATACAAATTATTATGCATACAGATTTATAATTTAAAAACCAATGCTAAAATGAAATGTATACTCGTTGCACGGCATTCCCGCCGCCATTTTGTTCGGTTCTAAAAACTACAAATTATGTAGGTATCCGTTGTAGTTTAAATATTTATTTTATTAAGCAACTCATTTTTTAAATGATGCTTGTTTTTTATAACTAATTATGCTTATAGTTTACTAATTTCACAACAATGCTTTCTTATGATAAATGAATTAAATCATTGTCCGCCGTCTTTTGGTTAGGTCGAAACAAACACTGTTCGGGTCATTCTGTTACGAGCGCTTGGATTGTGCAGTATTTGTTATATTATGATAAACAAAGTGTAAAAGTTGACAGTATTATTTGAATGAAACTAAGTGAATTTTTTTTGGAGTTCTTCTTTCACCAGTCTCAGCCTTCTGTGCGTGGGCGTAAGCCTAAACTACTTATTAATATAATCCAACTAGCTGTGTACCTACCTACTTCACCTGTTTGTCGTGTTACATACAGGGCCATGTTGTTAACCCAGATATTCCGGAAAAAATATGTCTTAGATACATAAGGTACTATGTGCCAAATTAGAACAAAATTGTTTATTTTTAATAAGTTATTACATTGTATTAGAATATTTTTAAAAGATCTTATTTATAATAAGTGGGTTGGTTAATGTATTAAGAACATAGAATAGTTGATTTTTTGAACTTACTTTATATGGAAACACACGTAAAAGTGATAAATAGTCAGCTCCTTGATAAAACTACATGTCATTTCTAATAACTAGACTGGGTCTTTTAAGGAACAGTATGAACATCTGGGTTTAAACTAATAAAGACCCTGGTTGTGTGGGTAAATCGTTTTGACAATCAGTTAACTTATTCAATAGAAGAAAAACCTCTTTTCTAATATTTTCCCTGCAGGAAAGCCCCTATTTTCACTCAATTATGGTTCAAAGCATTCGTTTGACGAGCCGCGGCACTTTGTTGCCGCTCATTTCCATACGCTAATGCTGAAAGGCGCAGTTCACGCAGGGCTATTCCCAGTCTCCTATGTGTCATTCATCACTTTTACAGGAACTGCTATATTAGGTATAATCTATATGTATTGTTCAGAGATTTTAATTTTTGTTTGTATTTTAACTTTATCTTCATACTACAGCTTGCGTAATCTGTCAGAAGTTTTTTTTAAATCTTAATTTACACCAGATTGATATTGAAGATATTATCCAATGCCAAAGTTTTCAATTAAATACGAGGCGAAAAAAAAACCTCTTTTGTTTGAAGTCAGTTCAAAAGCCGACTAATTAATATTTGCAGTGAATTTCATTTGATTTGATTTTGTACAAGGTGTAATGTCTGCGTGATGCATCAAAAACTTAAAAATTTAACCTTCAAACTCTCCTCCTCCTTTCTGCTCAAGAGGTACAGGCTGGGACTTTTGATATGTTAACCTCCTAACTTGTACAAACAAAGAAGTCAAAAATTGTGTTCCAAACCTCCCTTGAGGTGCTCGTAGCGCAGTGGTAGCAACGCTTTGGTAGTGATACCGAAGTGAAGCAACCTACGGCGCGGTCACCACGAGCATCTCCGTGCTTAGGAAGGCACGTTAAGCCGTTGGTCCCGGCTAATATCGATTGATATTCGTATTAGTCGTTAAACCTAGGCAAACACCCCTCCTCCAACCCGCACTGAGCCCGCGTGGTGGAGTATGGCTCGAACTAAATTATAGTTGAGGTAAGGCCTTTGCCCAGCAGTGGGATGTTACAGGCTAACTTTACTTTTTACTTATGTAAACCTCCCTACCTCGAATGTCCTTCCTTTTCTGAGCTTATAGTATACACGTTAATAATATGCACAAGTGTCAATCTCTGCAAAGATCACATGCAATTAAAAAGGATCTCTGTCTGACTTTTACCTTTTCTCACAAAAACTACATTACTGAGATGTTTTACGAGTTGATGTCGTGCCAATTTTTTAACCCTGTGATTAAAGGAAACATAAACAGCCTTACCACAACCAAATACGCAATCAAGTCTAATGACATGAGGGTGACATACATTTCACTTTAGCCGCATAACATTTTAACAGTAGTTGAAACCTTGTATATTTATTTGTGGTAAAGCCGATAGTTTATATCCCTAAAGTCTTATATGTGTTAAAATGAGGAGGTAACTAAGTATTTAATATTAACGTTAAATCCGGTTATTGGCGTTTGGCAGCGAACACTTTAGCAAAGTTTTCGTGTCCTCTATCTCCTGAAAACAAAAGGAACTGAAACTGAGAATATCCCTCGCGTACGGCGGCGGCATTACAGGCAGTGCGTTAGATGTGCGCAATTTGGCCCCATTTGGCATAATGACAGGCCGCGTGATGCTGCATAATAAGCCGATCCTGATTGATCGATGTATCTAGGTTGAGCCTCACCGCTCTAGCATTACGGCAGTAATTAGACGTGATTGGAGCACGGGGTGCATATCTACCTGCGGACATGGACATGGAATGCGAACGGAGGACAAGGAAATGTAGATCTTTTTTTCCGAAGCCAACGCAAGTGTCGAGCGAAGCCACATTGGTTCTCCGATGATCAATGTTGAGTCTCCATTGCGTGTCGTCGCGACACGACGCTGAGACGTCGGAGCGGTTCAGATCCATCTTTTAACAAACAAACCTGAACGGCACGATAATTTGATCAACACGGTACGTTGCGTGCGCTACTGCTGCTCAATGCGAAAGGACTACCCAAGTAACACAGATAGCAGTATAAGGTCTTAGTAACAGCAGACACGGTAGCGATAAGCTTAAAAAGCTGTTGATTAATGTCTGAGTAAACGTGTACTCAGCTCTTATTCAAGCAAATTGGGCACACTTTTAAATGCTTTAATTTGAATAATAGCAATATAAAATCTGAGTAGTGGCAATGTTATTGTCCACAAAGTTTAATAACGTCTGAAAAACGGCAGTCGTTACTTATACACAGATGATTTATCATGTTTATTCAGATAAATATTTATGGCTGTGATATTCAAAAACTACTCAGCTATAAGTACATTTGTACCACACTAATTCAAACAAAATATGTGTTTCCTTCAAGAAATTGTTGACATCATTAATATTTATTAAGATATTAATGTGGACGGAGTGAATACTTGGAATCAGTATTAAGTAATTTTTAAATAGACGAGTTTTAGCTATTACACAAGTAAAATAATATTGCGCAAGTAATTTTGTCGTCAATATCGTATGCCCTGTAACTATTGGTTTTACGCGCCGCTTCAATATTGAAGTTTAATGATATAAATAAGTTAATGTACAAGACAGAAATAAGGCAAAATAAAACTTTTAGCGCAATTACTTATTTTAGTGTTTTAAAAGCAATAATTAGTTTGTGTATAATACTCGAATTTGTATCTGGATTAATTAAACACAGCATTTGATAGCAAAAACAATTCCAAAAATATTGTTTTTGAGGTTATAATGGCGATTCCTATAAATCTGATTATTAGCTGCTCGCAGAGCTGTTTTACCGAGTACTGCTGAATAATAGTTTTGACTCGTCATATTACTGAGCTTTTATTTGGCAAAGCGCGGTATGGCGGAATAATTTCTGAATAACAGTTGAGTATTTGTTCACATGTTTTATTTAACAGCTCATTAGGGTTCAAAACAGAACAATCAAAAAATAAAATTTCATGGAAAAAAATTAGGTGTTCGATCGAACTTCATTAACTCATTATGTAACTTAATTATACAATCATTTCACTTAAATTTAAAAAAAAAAAAACACTTAATTAATCAAATGAATTAAAGCTATTTAAACCAATCTAACGTAAAAAGGATGTAAAAGGTTCTTAGGTCTATTGGTAAGACTCCAGGTATTCTCTCATTGAGTATTACCATTAATTCATTTAACGCCACTTGCGATATATTTTTACTTATAGCCCAATCTTTAAGCTTACTTCGAAAATTAGTATTTTTAAATTCGTTAATATTCTCATCTGATTCATCTCCACTAGATGCGTAATCATCTTCACCCACACAGTCTGTATATGAAATTGCGGGTACGGAACACTCTTCTACGTACGATCGCACTTGACTGTTAATTGACTGTAATTTCCCGTACTCCCGCAAACACTTTCGTCGAATCCCCCCAGTTCTCCTTTTAGATTTCCACGGTATTTCTTTCAATTTTATTAAAGTTTACTAACACTATGCTGCCTACGCCCAACATACAACAACTAACGTTTAGTAAATATCTACATATAAATCAACATTCTGCATTTTCTGTGTAAATATTGTTTAACTAACTTTAAAACTGATAGTTTCGGTATAAGAATAGAAGTATGTGTAAGAGAGTTATAAACTATGTCTACATTTCTTTTAAAACAACATAAGCTTAATTAGATCCCAGAAAATACTTTTTATCAGCAGCTGAATAATTCGCAAAATAAAGACCCTTATAAGATTTCAAAATAATATTAAAGCTGTTATTCAGATCCAAGCTGTTTAAACCGAATTTTAACACTATTATTAAGCATCTAGTTGCTGAAGGTACTTTATACAGAATTTAGCATTTTTCACAGCAATAAGCTTAATAATGTTGGTATAATAGTATTGTACATTACGTTTATTCAGCTTGTTATCTTTTAACTTACTGATATGCAAATTAAAGCTATGTGAAACTCTGTAAGCTTAGAAACGTTTGTGTAATATTGAGAATAAAAGTTATTACTAAGCCTTAAGAAAGTAGCGGAAATTATACAAATTTTACTAAGCTTTAAAAAATATAAAAGCCGTAATACAACGTTAGTCAGAATTTAGCTATTTCCTTAACTGTAACACAAATGTTACGTAACTATTAACTGTGTTATGTTTCGCATTAGTACTGTTATCATGCTTGTGTGTTACTTGGGTAGGGAATGATAATGTTATCCTTACTTTAGAAGAACACGGAAGTAGCTGTCAGGTATCAACTTGATAACAACATAGTATATAATGATGAGGATAATAAAGCATAACTTATCTATGTTTTCGACGTAAACTTATCAAAATAAGATGTTATGAGTCTGTATGATGATATGACGACAAGAGACGCATTTTACTCTTGTAGTTAATTTCTCTCCGTATTATCGTTAATAGCTTCATTGGTATCTGTCTACAATACAAAGATATTTAACTTTCGAGTTGCGTTTTACAAAAAATGAGATTACAAGTACCTAAAAACCAATGAATTTGTTAATAAATCACTGCTCGCCGTTTAAACTCGCGTTCAGTCATGTCATGATGTCTATAAATAATTTAAGAAGAATTAGTATTCTTAATAGAACTTCGTAGAAATAAGTTATTTCAACTTACTTATGCATAGTTTTGAATGTCCAAGTTCACGTACTTAGGTATTATCATGAACGAACGAATTTTGTTTCGATAGAAACTTAATTATTTAATAAGTAGTATGGTCCGAATCAAATATTACCTTAAAAGATTTTGAAGGTGTTTTTTTTTCATACATTTCCGAGTAAGTACTTAAGTACAATTTACATTATGTAAGTAGTACTAATGAAGAATCTACAAATCTTGTTTGAATTCAATTGTAGCTATGCGGTTTCCATTTACAAAATCGTTAGAACACATCGGAGCGAAACAGCAAAAGTGATCGGAAAACCTCAATTCAAGGGTTGTTTAAACAAAACTAGGCAAACCTTCCCATTGGAACGAACGAGCTCGAAAAGCATATGTTTGGAGCAATAGAACGCACCTTATCATTTACCACATTACGTGCGCAATGATTATAGTAATCTACTCATGAGGGAACAATAGCAATGCACTGTGCCACCACATGCGCCGAACACAGGGTGTTATAGTAGCTTTTTTAAATTAAATTAGAAAGTTATAGTAGGTAATGTATGAAAATACTTTCAACGTTATTTAAGATGGTTCTACACTTTACAAAATGACAATTCTCGGTTCTCTAATCTCAAATATTATAAGACTGAATATTATTATTGCCTTAGCTTTTTACACAATTTTAGTTGCTGTACAGTTCTACATTATCTGCTGTATAAGTATCTGCTGTTTATTATACCGATCTTGTTGCAACAACGGTAAATTTCCGTGCATTCCGGCGTTTTAGCTAGCTCAATGAATAGGCCCATTTAGCATAGTTTTATAGCCGTGATGAAACTGTCTCCCGCTTTGCATGCGGATGGATATCGGAACCAAATTTTGAAACTCTTGCTATTATTCTTTCTATTTGACTTCGTTGCGGGGCTCAAGACATTTTGAGTCCCTCCTGGGACTCCCTAGCCTTCACTGGTTGGGATTTTCAATTAGGCCATGCTGTAGATTCTAGCTACACAGAAGTAGCAGCGGGCGGTAAACATATTTATTACAAATTTTACCTGTCTTAATAGTACTTAACTTGACTCTACATAGATATAGTTACTATGTACGTCGAAAAGTTGTGAATTTAATTTAGATAAAATATTGTTGGTCCGTAAAAAGTCGCACCCTGTATGCCCATTGTACAAATTTAATAGAAAATATGACCCTTTCAGTTTTCCATAATTAAGGAGTGCACAGTCCCACAAAAGGCCGTTCGGGTACATGTTGCCAGCAGTGTTTTATTCGTTGGAATCGGTTAACAATAGCACCCTTTATTCGACAATTTGGCTAGCAGCGGGCTACGGAAGTCAGGCCCTCACTTAAGACCCTAGGATCCATTGTGAAGGGACTCCGCCCCGCAAGATTTTAGCACGTGACACATTTTCTAAGATCCCGTGACGTTAAACGGTTACAGTAAGCCGAGAGGTCGCGGAATGAAAGAATCAACACCGGTCGCAATCGGACCGTTGGAGTTGACTTCTACCCCATAAGGATCAAGTTTCTCAGTGATCTTGTAATCATAGTAAAATTGATTTAGTTACTATATTTTTTTGTTTCAAGATTTTTTTAGTTAAGGTTAGTCATGGATATGGTTATATTTAACTTACAAAAACATCGACATTGTTAAAGCCTTTAGGTGAAGCTTATCTAGAGAAAAAAAAACAAAACAAATGACCTTCAAGTTCAGCATTGGTGTTTCCTCAGAGCATTAAAACCTATATGCCGAAATAGTTCAATCAACTACAAATTTCACACGGACATAAAACAGTTAATGTTTTCTAATGCCAAATACCGACACGGAGACGCCGTCAAGATATTTAGGCCAAAATTACCTCGTTGATTCCCGCCGCGACCTTGTCCACGGGCACAACCGCTGATTACCGAATTACCATCCGCCTCGTCTATACTTACCGCGCCGATTTAAATAATAAATATCTTATCAAAATAACACCCAAGCATTGTTTTGCCCTGGACGATCACGAAGTAATGACCCGAATCAGCCCACACCGCTAATAAAATTAGCCCCGCCACACAATTTCGACTTAATTTTGCGAGAATCGAGTCTGAATCAGACCGAGATTACAAATACAAATTGTAGCTGAATTGAATTTTGGGAAACGTTTTGCCTAACTGAGAAAGGTGGTGACGTGTGTTCGTTATTACGGTGTGTAGACGGTTTCATTATGTTTTTATGACGATGTTACCATTTTAAGACGATGTTACTCGTATATAGCTAATAGTGGTCATCATTTCAGATTAGTCGTAAAAATTTGCAGTTCGTGTCTTATTTTAACTTTATCCATAAATTACTTAGTTAATTATCATCTTATTCGTAAACGCAAACAGTCTAATAATTCTGTTTTAACTATTACACTGTTTTATTTCGTTCTTTCTTGGTGCTGTCATCATTTGTCAGAAAGTGGTAAAACAGTGTAAAATCAAACAGTCTAATAAAATGGATTTATTAGACTGTTTGAGTTTTTATGAATAAGCTGGTTAATCTATCTATTTATAATATTCTCCTGCACCCATAACAATCTCTCTGCATGATTTAAAGGTATGTGGGAGAGAATGCTATTTGTATGAAGTCTACCTTTTGTACACTTTTATTTGTGCAATAAAGCTTTTAAATAAATAAAAAATAATTTAAATACACAAACAGGTTATTGTTTTTCGCTAAGGCTCGGTTGCGCGATTTTATTTCATTATTTTTCAAATAAAAAAACATATATATTCACAATCGTAAATATACAATCGCTTAACCATTACTATCGATGAGGAAAAGGGCCTAAATTTCTTGAATGGTTGATAGATAATGATTTTTTAATCATAAAATCATTTTAGGTAGATATACCCTGACTACATCATTCACATCCTCTCTCCCCAGTATTAGTGGATTCAGGCATCGCGTCGAAGTGCCTACTGCCTACCTACATACTCAGCATTCGCGTCGAGACTACTAATTAATCCACCACATTAGTTAATTGTTCCCACCCGCGCCCCCACTTCTCACACCGACTGTAATTGCACCTCCCATCTTTCCGTTAGCTCTGTTTTTCAACCGCCATTACCTACAAGTGATGGTAGAGAGATGAATTTTATTATGGTATGTAGGAGATATGAATGTTTTAACTCGAGTTAATCGAACTCGAATCAAGCACCCGAGACATTTGAATCTGTATTCTAAAGTTAATTCATATCTAAAGCTACAAAAAAGTAAAAACCGACTTCAAAACCAAAATGCACTAAAAAATCTTAAACTCTTGACCATTGAAAGGAAAGGAATCCATTTTAGGCAAACAATTTCTTTTTGGAGTTTACCTAAAATGGATTCCTTTCCTTTCAATGGTCAAGAGTTTATTTAAGATTTTTTATTGCATTTTGGTTTTGAAGTCGGTTTTTACTTTTTTTAAAGTTAATTTTATTTCTTCATTTTTAGAGATTACAGGAGGGGGGGGGGGAGAGTTGCACCTTATGTGACTCTGTTCTTTAAGAAGCTACAAACTATAGATAGACTATAGACTATCAGACGTAACAACATGTCAATATTAAGATTCTAGTAAAAAAAAACACTATATGTGCCTTTAAAATTTCAGGGTTTCCCTCGATTACACCAAGATCCCATCATCAGATCCTAAACCAACTAGAAGGTATACCCTCTAGATAGGCGAAAAAATTTTGCGAATCGGTCGACTAACGACTGAGATATAAGGTAACATAGATACAAAAAAAAACATACAGTCGAATTGATAACCTCCTCCTTTTTTGAAGTCGGTTAAAAATAAAATAAAATTTCAACTGTTAACCCATAGCAAGTAGCAACCTATGAGTTTTAGGTAAGATTTGTCGCTGAAAAAATGGTTTTAAATAACATAGGCACATACATGTTAATACATTTGGAATGTGTGAGCTAATGGACATATAAAGATCCTTAGTACCGCCATTTTAAATAAAACTTTAATTAATCCGTACTTAAATGTCGTACCTTCAGTACTATCATTGAAGCACCTCCTTCCTAGCTACTGCCTAGCCTCGGGCTGCAATGCAAAGGATATAAATTAACTAGATACCGAGTGATGACAACATCAAATAAATTGTATAGATGGATAAATTGAACGATGTTCGTGATAGGTCAAATGTATTGACTTACCCACAATATGATATCATTAATTTAAAGGTTGTTAGTGACGATGCTTTATAACGACGGAATGTTGACGTTCTCAGGCTTTGAGTGTCCAGTCAATGCGTCATTCATTCGAGACTAAACCAACAGGTGAAATTTAACCCAGTATAACGGTAATATTTACCAGTCCTAAGGCTCTATTTATATCTCTATTTCAATCAATGGCGTCAATATTAGGACGAGTGATTATAGTTCGAAAATCGATTAAAAATCAGCGAGTCACCTGAATTATTGATTGAGTTATCTTTTTTGTAATCATTCGTGTGACGATTTTATCCGGTTTTAATTCGAAAATAAAACATTTATCAACTTAAATCACACACCATATTAAAAAGAGTGATTAAAAAAATGACACCAGAATGGAACAGGCATTAGAATGGAAATACTTAATCTAACCAGAGCCGGATGTATCTTTGAAACTTTTAAAAGTGTACCTATATATGAGTATTATTTAGCATACATCATCTTCACAGGTTATACATACTTTAAGGTAGTGTGCAGATATAGTCGACGAGCTGCGTGCAAGCCGCGGGCGGTGGGCGGCGGTCGCTAGCTACGGCCAATCACACCGGCGCGCCGCGACGCGTGAATCTCAAATATATTTTTTTTATTTACCGGCCAGTTCCATTAAATGACCCCATTTGCATATTTTGACCATTAGGTACACTTCGGTAAATGTAATATTATGAGCGTTTATGTAAATTAGTAAATAACCACCCAACGCATTTAATTTGGTAGGTATAATAATACTAGGCAAAAAATAAAGTACTAAAGACCGCTGTACTTGAAATCCTCTATGCCGACGATGTCTGCATAATGGCAGACAGTCTCGAAAATCTTCAGAACTGTATGAACTCTCTGAGAAAATCGTGCTGTAGATTTGGCTTAGTAATAAGCGTAGCCAAAACCCAAGTCCTCAAGCAACCACCTAGAGGCTGCCATGCTGCTGAAACCCAAATCTATTTGGGAGACACAGCGCTGGAAGAAGTCAACAACTTCAAATACTTGGTAAGCCAAATCCGAAGCGACAACAGCCTCTCATCGGAGATTCCATCACGAATCGCTAGAGCCGCTGCTACCTTCGGCAAACTGAACCATCGAGTTTGGAAGTCGCATGATCTGAAGCTACAAACAAAGCTGTCTGTATACAAGGCGATAGTTCTCCCCATACTCACTTACGCCGCGGAGACCTGGTGTTTATACAAGGGAGACATCAAGAAACTTGATACGTTTCACATGCATCGTAAGCCGCATGAATAACTGCAGACTCCCGAAATCTGTTTTCTATTCCGAGCTATCCCACGGGAAACGGAGTCACGGGGGACAGTACCTGCGGTACAAGGACGTTTTGAAACGCCACCTTAAGGCTTGCGACATCTCACCGGGTCATTGGGAGGAGCTGGCAGGAATGAGACCGGAATGGCGCAATGCAGTCAAAAAAGGTGTAGCCTCTTTTGAAGAAGCTCGGCTTAACCACTTGGACCTAAAGCGCCATATACGGAAAACTCGGCCAAAGCCCTCCTATACCTACACGGTTAATGAACACGGACAGCTTCACTGCGCGCAATGCAACCGAACTTTCCAGTCCAAATTCGGTTTCGCAAGTCATCAGCGAGCCCATGACAGAAAACTACACCAATCTTAAATCACAAAATACGATTGCAAGGGTCGCCGTCGTCGGATACGACGAGGAGGACTATATATATCTACTTACTTGTCGAAATCATTTTAATTTTTATAATTCTATATTTCATCTATGTTTGGAAATAATATTTTTACGTTTTCGGTAGGTACAAAATATTTAAATTCAAAGAACCAGCCAAGAGCGAGTCGGACTGGCGCACTGAGGGTTCCGTGCCAACTTTAATTGAATTAGGGACTCTACATACTTCCACTTAGTAAAATGCTACAATATTTTGTTGACAGCAAACATAACCTTGTTTTTCATAGTGTTTGTATGAAGAACAAAGTTATGTTTGTGCTTGTAGAAAGTGTGCAATAGGTATCTCAAAAACTTCTCGATTATCCCGTCCCAAAAAAATTTTTTGTTGAAAGTATTTGTTAAGATCTACCATATATATTATTTTTAAAATTTACACTCGGGTAGTTTAGAAGTAAGATGGGCGCCCATTTTACCACTTCGGAAGCGTTTAGCTATGAAACGTAAAAGAAAATGGTTTTTCAACACACTTTTTCAAAACGTCGTTTTTATTCCACCGATTTTTGGCTCATAATCCTAGATATTAAACGCGTGCTTTTTCAGTATATTATTGCACTAGTGCCTTAGTTTCTTAATCCGACTAATATACATTTGTACCCTAGTACCAAGTGTAAGTAAGAAGAAGAAGCGATATAATTTAGTCGGCTTATAACTTTTATTTTAGCAACAAACGGTATATTTATGCGAAAACTAACAGTATTTACATATTTATTTCAATAAATAGTAAATCCAGCTTTATAACTAAAAAATAACACAAATTCATTTAAAATTTTCTGTAATTGGTAAAAACACGAATAATTACATTTTTAATCTTGGCTGTTGGCTGGTTGGCCGATCTTTTTCGCGCCTTAGCCATGCGCGCGCATCGATATCGCGGCAAGAAAAAAAACGCGCCATTTTTCCTCGCAAGTGTGTTGAAAACCGTCGTATGAAACACGTGTGCCTGTGACCATAATATACGACCATAATATACGATTTCTTATGGCGCACTCGCTTTCGCTCGCACACAATATCACCTTGTATGTAATGGTCAACTTAGCACACTTGTATCATAATGTACTATTAGGAACCTCTATGTCATTTTAAGCAGTGCTTGGAAACCGGTATTTTTATTGAACCGGTTTGACGAAAATACAGGTGAAACTTTTTGAAAAAGGTTATATTCCTTTAAACCGGTTTTTAAGCCGGTTTGGAAAAATATGGGTATTTTGCATTAACCGGTTCAACTTTTCGTTCAGGCAGGACAACCACTCGGAACTTCGTTAAGATCTGCAAGCGGTGATCGCATCTGACGTTTCTTTCTGAATCTGATAATTAGTTTAACATCTTTTGAAGAATATTCGGTCTAAAAACAAGTCGCGTTGCGATCGTCGCGAGCGGCTACGAATTAACCGGTTTATTGAGGTTCACAGTATCGCTCTTATTTGGTTCCGCCCCGGAACGGAATTTTACGATAAAACCGGTTTAACCGTAATAATACCGGTAAATCTTGAACCGGTTTCAAGCCTTGATTTTAAGAGACCTATCTATAGATACCCCACCCCACACGCATAGGTTCGGCAAAAATATGGTTGTAGTTTCATTTTTGGGAGCCCCCCCCCCCTTAAATATTTTTTATTGATTTTTTGTATAATAATTGTAAAGTGGTTAACAGGATACATCTTCCTACCAAATTTTAACAGTGTGATAATTATAGTTACAGGATAAAGTGACTGTGAAATACGGACGGACAGACAGACAAACAGACAGACAGACAGACTTGACGAAACTATAAGGGTTCCGTTTTTAGCCATACGGAGCCCTAAAAAGGAGGTCCAAAATCCGTTCTTCGGATAAATTCGAAATTAACTGTATATTTTCATGCTGCTGCTGCATGCTGTATATTTCTTCAACTAAAATAAATATTTATCAAAATTTACTCAATTAAGCGAATGACTGACTTTTACTAGGTACCTAGCCGGAGCCTGAAAAAAATGTGATATTAAAAAAAGGTAGTTTTAAGATTTTTCAAAAGAAGGGCAATTTCCTACGGGATATGGTCCTTTTTCTTTAAGTCCTATAGTTTTAATAATTATGATAACTAATTATTTAAGTGGCAAACGGTCCCAATCCCCAATTAACTTATCCATATCAATAGTAGCATAAAAAACATGCGGTTAGTTCAAGTCATACAGTTCATATTTTGGTAGACATATCGAATTGAGAATATTGCCGCCCGACCAGCATGAGAACAAATTGCTTGCACGCAGCAGAGACTTCGAACCCTCGTTTGGTTTTAGATGCTTTGTTTACTGTTTTTATGTACGGTCGTGATCACTGCCGCCATACTAATTTAAAACAAAAATAATTTTCACACATGACTCAATAAAAAAATAACCATCTTCAAAAACTGAGCAATATGAGCTGAAAATAACGCAATCGTCTTCTGTATGAGAAACAAATTCACCTAAACCAACAGTCACACATCATGCACCGACTCGTAAATAATTTGTTTCTCCTAAATAGAAGACGAATTTTATTTCCGTTTATGTTAAATGTATCTTCTAATAAATGAATCACTAGGGACAAAGAGAAAGAAAAACGAAATCATGTAAATATATCAATTAAATCGATTGGTGCCGGGAACATAGTCGCAATCAACAAATCACAATTTTACAGGAGAAAAGATTTTTTATATATCTTGAATATTTTTTTAACTACAAGAGGTATATAAAAGCTATATATATCAAACAATGTTTTATTTGATCTCGATTGACATGTAGTAAACACATGCTTATATAGTACTTATGAAATACGAAAAAAAAAACATATTGCCACTTTATACATTCAAAATTGTTTCCGTAGGACGCCATTGCGGTTTTAATGCGGTAAAAAGTGCAAAATAAATCGAACATCAATAGTTTATTGCAGCGTTGCGTTGATCTGAAGTATAATAAATAAATAAATATCCTTTGGACATTCCCACACATCGCCATCTAGTCCCAAAGTAAGCCACTCAAAGCTTGTGTTATGGGTGCCAGACAACGGATATAATACTTAAATACTTTATGTTTGTAAATACATACATGATATACATAGAAAACACCCAGACCAATACAAACAGACGTGTTCATGCACACAAATGTTTGTATTGTGCGAGGATCGAACCCGCAACCCGCTGCGTAGTAGGCGATTTCACGACCACTACACCAGACATGTCGTCAAATAATTATGTATGGCACATACAGTACTCGTATTAGCGTTTTGCTATGATGTTAAAGGAATTCAATAATAGATTGACAAAAATGTTCTAGCGAATGCTGTATTCAACGTATAAACATGATTGTTTTTAAAAAAACTACAAAATGTAATAATCAAAGATTAAATGAACATAATACATAAATATATGCTACCTACATTGAAAGTTTAAACAAACATAATAATTATAATGATATTTGGAAATAAGTTCTAACACAATATTTAATATATTATTATTTAACTATTGATATTGAAGATATATTAGAAAAGCATAACATCTTGCCTGAGAAGCAGTCTAGTTTTAGGAAAGCTCGCAGCACTGCTACGGCTCTGTTAGACGTTGTGGATAACATCCTTTCAGCGCGGGACGTTGGTGAGGGAACCATTTTGGTCTTGTTGGATTATTCACGTGCATTTGATACTATTAATACCAAGGTCCTACTTTCGAAGCTTTGTTACTACGGATTTGACTCATTGATTCTGAAGTGGTTTGCTAGCTATTTACCTGATCGTAATCAGTATGTTAAAATAAATAGCGACGATGGATCTACATCTTGTTCCACGACCTCACCAGTTATTAGAGGTGTACCCCAGAGATCCATACTGGGTCCCCTCCTCTTTATTATATATACCGCAGACATCATTCATAACATGGTTCACTGCAAATATCATTTATATGCTGATGATCTTCAGTTGTATATTTCTTTTAAACCGGCAGAAACTGCCACTGCAATACTCAAGCTGAACGAGGATCTTGACCGAATACGTGAATGGAGCGACCGTCACAATTTAGTGTTGAATATCTCAAAATCAAAATACATGATTCTGGAGTCGGATCAGATTATAGCTGGTATCGCTGCACAGCGTCCCCCTATTTATATGATGGGTGAACTTTGGATTGCGTACCACAAGCTCGTAATCTTGGCTTGGTGATGGATGGAAGGTTACGATTTGAGCAACACATGCTTGAACTCATGCGTAATTGCTTCTACCAGCTCAAGGTCCTGTATCGAGTCCGCGACTACGTAACCGTCGAAACGCGAGTCAAGTTATGTCAGCCAGATACACCCTACACTTTGCGACACTGCTTTTTGGAATAATAAAAAACAAAAAACCGGCCTACCTTTACGATAAGTTAGAATTTTCTAGACATATCAAAATAATTGCATCCCGATTAATGTGCACACAACACAAAACGGATGCTTTTCGTGGTAGTTTTCGTTACGCTGCCAGGAAAAGCTGGAACAACTTGCCACCACCGATTAGAAATTTAAATTCTTTAGTTTCCTTTAAACACCGTTTCAGAGTTTTTCAAATCGAGAACCAAAAAGTAAAAAAATAAACAGACGTTTCACACGCACGCACGCACGCACGCACTCACGCACGCACGCACGCCACACACACACACACACACACACACACACACACACACACACACACACTTACACACACACACACACACACACACTTACACACACACACACACACACACACACACACACACACACACACACACACACACACACACACACACACACACACACACACACACACACACACACACACACACACACACACACACACACACACACACACACACACACACACTTGCTCGCACGTGTTTGATTATTTAATAATACCTGGAATGTAAGCATAACATTTAATTCTTATAATTATTTCAGTTTTCTTCCAATCGTTTAATTCCAACTGACTGGACTTCAGGTGAGGTATTTTTTGATTGGATGCATTTGTTCGTGGAACATTTTCGATCTAACCCTGTGAAAAAAAGTACTTTGTTTATTGGATAACCACGAACGCCATAAGTATTACCCTACTTTAGATTACGCCAGCAAGAACAATGTCGTAATTTTATCCTCGGCCCCAACTCATAAAATGCAGCCCATGGATGTAAAGGTTTATGGCCCATAGTAGAATTACTTTGAAGGGGACGAAGTTTAAACTTCTTCAAAAAATCGCACCCATGGCGCATTTTAAATCAATACAATGTAACCAGACTGTTCTGAAAAGTGCAGTAGCTCAAAATGCAATTCATGGATTTGAAAGACCTGGTATTTGCCCAGTGAATAAATAAGCCTCTTGCAGAAATATTTCCATCTCGAAACAGAACTCCCCCCTGTGAGATTCCAACTCTTGTTGCGCCCATTGTTAGCACGCCTTAAAAGATTTGTTGTGACAGATGTATACCTGAACCCTGAAGAAATACTCAAGAAAATACTTGCCGTGACAACTCGCTGCCTCTTTACTCCGGACACAAAACCCGATCCAATGAATATACTCATTCCTGTGTTCACGGCCTGGTATGAGTGACAGGGATGGGTATATTCATTGGATCGGGTTTTCGGGCTGATCCGAAACCGAGATGCTCAGCCTCCCACTGCAGTCCCTTGGTGTTAAGATCTATTCCAAATCCTGCCAAAACAATGCCTACGTGTAAACGAATATTACAAAAATCTGAATAATAACCAGTACCTCGATCAAGGACGCTCAAAAGTTGAAATGTAAAAAAAAATGTTAAAATGTTACTAAAGGACTGAATGATAAGTCAAAGAAGTCTAATACAAGGACTGTCAAAGACAAAAAATCTGCTAAAAAGATTAAACAGCCAAACAAAATGAATGCATTTAAAGATATTTTATGCTTTCTTTGCGGTGAAGTAGAAGACGGAAAACCAATCGAAAGTTGGATTCACGAAGATTGTTGTGCTTTTGATGGCACACAATTACCAATGACAATTTGGGTGACCATTGCCAATCTTAATTTTCTAATTTCATAGTCAAGTATTTTTATTTTCAGTTTATTTAAGTTATTTCTATGTTTCCTGGGATTGAATATGGGTACTCACTTTGCCCAAATACTGTATCTGCTTTACCCGGGGTACCGGGCAAAGCGATATATTCGTACTTTAAAAAAAATTAATTGCAGTTCATTATTGTTTAAATATTAATGTTAACTGATGTTCATATTTGTAAGGGCAATAAATAAAGATACTTATTTATTTGTATACTTTTTCTGCTATAACTTTAAATACCTTGAGGTCTTCACTTTACCCGGTCTTCCCCTAAGTACCTATGTAGATACGAACAAGAAAGGTAGTAAAATACATTTTTTAATATTAGGATACTTGCTTTTTCACACTACATTTTTTTTTCAAGACAGAAAACCATTGTAACTATTTGACTTGAGAGCTAAATAAGACAGTTTTTATATCAAATTTATGAAAAAAATATACAAGGTGTTACGGGGTCCCTAGATTACCATAATGGCTTAATCGGAAAACTGCCACTATGGATATTGCGGCTTTGTGTGGGTTGCCGGGACCCATAGAAATGTAGACATCAGTTTCCAGTAGCTAGTTATCGCATGAAATGTTACTAAGCCAAACAAGCCGTTTCCAGCCGCTAGGCTAGAAATGTTAGTATAACCGGCTTCATATCTATAGTTTCAAGGCGTCGCCGGTTCGAAGTCCCGGGTTTGATTCCCGGTCGGATCAAAGTATTTAGAAATCAAAATTTTCTATATTGTCTCGGGACTGGGTGTTGTACAGTCGCCGTCAGATATATTGGAGCACACAAAGTGACCAAATACTTTGTAACAGTTTAATTAAAATGTCAATAAGTTCAATACACTACAAGTTACCATTAGTATCAGTACATTACTTCATTAATATCTGAGCAGATGTTAGTCAATAACTTCTATACTCAAAACAAATCAATAATATCTGAACACTCACTTTCCTGATTTTTTTTTATATACAACTTTAACGTCCTCGGACAGAGCCATACAGACAATTATTTATTAATCAGTTCAATATTTACACTTAACTACAAAACTAACACTAAACTAGCCTAACCTAACCTAACTCATTGAAATGCGGGGCTGGCGTTCGCATTTCAATGCTCAAGAATAAAGTTTAGCACGAGAATAACGATCCGAATCAGAGGGCGCGATCTGCGATCAGAGAACGCTTTACTTTGTTTCCTCCTTTGTCTTCATTGTTTTCTTCAAAAGCACACATTATTATGATGATTCCAACACAAAATCACAATAAATTACTAGAAAAAACCAATTACTAAAATGAAGAAACAAAATCCAACTTCCTCTTCTCGTTTCCCGCGCTAAACTCTTTCCTGAATTTATATATTGCATGACACTTCCATGTCAGTATTTGTTACATGTCAGATGACAATACTTAAAACTACAAAGCATTACAAACTGCCAGCGTCATCTTACCATAATATAAACTATGAAAAGAGTTCCTATTTGTCAAATAGTAGATATTTTTACTAAAGTTGGAAGCACTTCCTTCTGCAATTTTCCTCTATTGCTCAGATATTTAAGACCGACTGCGTAGAAACATTTGACAATATGAGTGTTTAGATATTATATTGGTTTGTTGTGTGTATAGAAATTATTCTGCTCAGATATTAATGAAGTAATGAATGCTCTGATATTAATGGTAACTTGTAGTGTATGGAACTTACTGTCATTTTAAAATATTCTCCAATATATCTGACGGCGACTGTACCACCCTTGCGACTGATGACACAAGTGCATTAGCACCTTACTTTGGGTCAGAGTAATGTATGTGATTGGTGTCCAATATTAAAATAAACCGGCAAAATACGAGTCGAACTCGTGCACTGAGGGTACCGTGCCAACTTTAACTGAATTAGCGAATCCACTTAATTCCGCTTAGTTAAATACCACAATATTTTATTGACAGAAAATATAACTTTGTTTTTATGAAGAACAAAGTTATGTTTGCGGTTGTTGAAAATGTGCTATATCTCAAAAACTTCTCGTTAGATCCCCTCTTAACTAATTTTCGTTGAAAGTATTTGGTAAGATCTACATTATATATTCTTTTTCAAAATTTACACTCGCTTAGTTTTGAAGTAAGATGGGGGGACGCCCATTTTACCACTTTGGAAACGTCTTGCTATGAAACATTAGACTTTAAAAGAAAATGGTTTAAGAAACCTCTAGGTATACCTATGTTATTTTTAAAGACCTATCCATAGACACCCCACACGCATAGGTTTGTTTTTTGTTTTTTTTTTGTTTTAGTTTCATGTATGGGAGCCCCTCCTTCAATGCCATTATTATTATTTTTTGTATGACAATCGTAAAGCGGTTAACAGGATACATTGTTCTACCAAATTCAGACAGACAGACATACAGACAGACAGACTTGACTCAACTATAAGGTTTCCGTTTTTTTCCATTCGGCTACGGAACCCTAAAAAGTATCTCATACGTGTGCGAAATTTTGTAAGTGTATGTATTAAGATTTCTCGAAAACGGGAAGTCATAGCGAGATGATTCTTTTCTTAGGTAAATCATTGGTAACTTAGGGTACAGTGTAAAAAATATGATATGATGATACTTATATGATGAAAATAACATTAGTCTTCTATTAAGGAGAAACAAATTCTTTTAGAGTCGGTGCATGATGTGTGACTGTGACTGTTGATTTGCAGATAAAGGTGCAGGATCGAGGAAATCGAGGTGCAGATTTTGAATTTTGTATTTTGACTTCTAGCATCGATGCAGTCGCGCTTTTTGAAAACGCGCTTTAGCACCGCAACTCACGCAACAAAATTTAGCATCGATGCAGAAGCGCGGCTGCACGTTAACGCGCGTTAGTATCGATGTTAAAGTAGCGCAGTGTGTAAAGGTTGACAATTTGCGACTGCAACGATGCTAAAAGTCGCAGTGTGTACAGGGACTTAAACTATTAGGGCGGCTAACAATAAAATAAAAACCGGCCAAGTGCGAGTCGGACTCGCGCACTGAGAGTTCCGTGCCAACTTTAACTGAATTTGGGAATCCACTTAGTAAAATACCACAATATTTTGTTGACAGCAAATATTACTTTGTTTTTCATAGTGTTTGTATGAAGTACAAAGTTATGTTTGCGGTTGTTGAAAAGATGCTGTATCTTAAAAACTTCTCGTTCGATCCCGTCCGAACTAATTTTCATTGAAAGTATTTGTTAAGATCTACATTATATATTTTTCAAAATTTACAATGGCATGGTTTAGAAGTTAGATGGGGGGGGGGGACGCCCATTTTACCACTTTGGAAGCGTCTAGCTATGAAACGTTAGACTTTAAAAGAAAATGGTTTTAGGAACCTCTACATCATTTTAGAAGACCTATCCATAAATAAACATCCCACACGCATAGGTTTGACTAAAAAAATATATTTTGGTTTTAGTTACATGTATGGGAGCCTCCCCTTAACTGTCAATATTTTTTATTTTTTGTATGAGAATCGGTAAGCGGTTAACAAGACACATCTTCCTACCAAATTTCAATTGTATAATGCTTATAGTTACAGAATAAACTGGCTGTGACATACGGACGGACAGACAGACAGACAGACAGACAGACAGACAGACAGACAGACAGACAGACTTGACGAAACTATAAGGGTTCCGTTTTTTGCCATTCGGCTACGGAACCCTAAAAGTGGTACTTGTCAGTTTTCTCTCACTTTCCAATCTGAAAAAATCGTAGACTGCCATCTCGTAGCGAGTAGCAAAAACATTTCTGAAAAAAATCTTCATGCTGGATGGTTGTTCCGAATAATGATATTTACACTTACACACAACACAAATGCTTGAAACAAAATACAATCTAAATACCTACAACATAGCAAATAAAGCTAGATCATCATCATTTGAGCTGAGCACTTTCATTTTTTTTTATGGTTTTAACAAGTCGAGGTTTTCCGAACGTTAAATCATTTTTTATGGCTCGAAATTTTCGAATACAGTTTCATTGGATTCGGAACAGTGTATGACACAACAATCAGCTGTCCCGTCACTGCCCGTCACCGTCAAATTTTGGAAAAAAGCGCGGGAACTCTCGAGGCGGGAGGTTCAATAAATTCTATCTTGCGCTATAATTAAATTTTTTTCCTGGTTTATATTTGAGTGAGATTATCTTAATTCACTAAAATGAGTACCGAAAGTGGTGGTAAAAGTAGTAAACCCTCTAGAAAGAAGCGGAAGGCAGTGGGACATTTTGAATTGTCTGATGATGAAGAAGAAAACTTACTTATTCCTTACCACAAGCAAAATCACATAAGGACCTACCCCATCAATTCTCTTGGTACTGTCTTTCCTGTTTTTATTGAAAGCACATGCGAATCCACAAAATTGGGTAACAAAGACCCTATATACCTCAATAATATATTCAGTCGCTACAATAAGGGTGTGAAAGAAATTAAAAGAGTGAATGCTATGCGGTACACTGTTATATTTGATGATCCAAAAAATGCAAATTCGCTTTTGGCTAACACAGATTTCTTGTCTTCACACGAACTCAAAGCTTTTATACCGGCAGCAACTTCAGAGTCAACCGGAGTGATCAAATTTATACCAACTAATCTTAGTTGCAAACACTTATTCGACAAACTGATTAGTTCACAAGAAATTCTCTCTGTTCGAAGATTTACAAAAAAGACTCCAGAAGGGATAATTCCCCTCCAGACTGTGTCCATCACCTTCTCAGGTAACATTCTCCCGGCTCATGTCAAGTATGGTTTGTGCGTTTTGCCTGTTGAACAATACATTAAACCCGTCATACAATGTTATAAGTGCTTGGCATTTGGCCACACTACAAAATACTGCAAGAGAAATGTTGTGTGTTCGATTTGTTCTGAGTCACATCATTTTAAAGACTGTACAAATGTTGATAAGCCTCTATGTATAAACTGCAAGGGAGAGCACATTGCTGTTTCCAAAAGTTGTCCTGTTAAAATACAAAAAATTAATGAAAACAAAGAAAGAATCACAAGCAGACAAACTTTGGGATCTTTTTTCCCTGTACTTGGCAAGTCTTTTGCAAAAGCAACGAGCTCTCCAATGCCAGCACAAACCAAAAGAAATACTAAGAATGAGCAAGATAACTTGATTGATATCATTAACAATGATAAAGTATTAAATGCCATAATTAATACATTGATGAAGTTAGGTTGTAACAAAAATAATGACTTACCTATAAATTCCTCAACAATAAAAGAGATGTTTATAAAAAATTTTAGCTGTAAGGATGGGTGAAGGTCTTCTTCGAATCCTCCAGCATAATGTTGAAAGTCTCAAACCGAAGTTAGCACTTATTAGTCAATTATTATTTGTTCAAGATATTGATATTTGCATTCTGAATGAAACATGGCTAAGGCCTTCTGATTTTGTAAAAATTAAAGGATATGATTTATTTCGTCGTGATGGAGTTAATGGTCGTGGTGGTGTTGCCATCTTTTGCAAAAGTTACATAAAGAGTAGTTTAGTTATCACTCAAAGTTCTGATAAAATTCAAACAATAGCAATAAATGTAAGAACATGCAACAATTTAATTACCATACTAGGAGTATATTGCCCTCCAAGGCAAGGACGTTTTCCAATTTCTTACTTAAAAAATGTAATAACTTCTTTGCCTTCTCCTATTTTAGTGATGGGGGATCTTAACGCACATCACACTGTTTTTGGATCTTCAACAAATAAACCCAGAGGAATACAAGTCTTAGATATGATTGATGAATTAAACTTATTTATTCTTAATTCTGGCGCTGTCACTACAATTAATCGACCCAATCAATCACCTTCTGCGATTGATATTGCTTTCACTTCACCATGTTTAGCCGCTGCATCAGAATGGTCTGTTTATTCTGACGATACTTTAGGTAGTTATCATTTCCCAACATTAGTCACTCTAAACATCAATGTTAATTTATACGAAGCTATGCAGATTCAAGAAAAGTATTTATATAAGAAAGCTGACTGGGTAGGTTACACAAAAAAGTCAAAAAATATGTTTGATGCTATTATCTACGAAGATGATCCTCTTTTAGCTTACGATATTTTTTGTTCTTTATTAAGGGATCTCAGGACTGAGTTTGTGCCATTATATAATAATTCTGGAAAAAAATATAAATTGCACAAGCCAGTTCCTTGGTGGAATGAAACTTGTGATAAAGCTGTTAATGCCAGTAAACTTGCTCTGCGTGCTTACAGACGGTATCCTACTATAGAAAACTATGTTATATATAAAAGGTTGGATGCAGCAAAAAAACTAATTATTAAAGAAGAAAAGAAAAATAGCTGGCAATCTTTTTGCTCCACTTTTGACAGAAACACTCCAATTAGTTTTGTTTGGAACCTTATCAAAAAATTCAATTACAAGTACACAGGTCCTAAGTTAAGAGAGGATTGCTTTGTTGATAGTTTCTTAAATAAAATAACCTCTGAGGAATCTCAAAATGATATCCCTGAGCATCTAAAACAATATTTTGATAATAACGAGATTAATAATCATTTAAATGAACCTTTTTCCGCATCAGAATTTAATTTATCGTTGGATGCTAAAAAAGACACAACTCCTGGGCTTGATTCATTTCCATATTTATTGATTAAACGCTTAGATAGATCGGCTAAAATCATTTTACTTAACATATTTAATAAGTTATGGTCAGCTAATGTCATTCCTAGCTCATGGAAATCTATAGCAGTTGTTCCGATACTCAAACCTGATAAAGATCCGAAATCAGCTGATTCATACAGGCCTATTTCACTTTCATCATGTATTGCAAAAATTTTTGAGAATATGATCAAAAACAGACTCGAATTATATGCTGAATCTAGAGATATTATACCACCAGACCAATATGGGTTTAGAAAAGGTCACAGTACTACTGATAGTTTATTGAAGTTTGGGGGAGATATACAGCAAGCTTTTTTAAATAATAATTTCTTGGTCGCTGTCTTTTTAGATGTTACAGGTGCTTTTGATAATGTTAATTTATTTTCACTTGTAAGAATATTAAACTATCACTATAACATACCAGGGAAAGTGTGTAGGTGGATCTTTAATTTTTTTTATGCAAGAGAAATCTATGTTAAACTAAACAATACTTTTTACGGTCCT
The DNA here is from genome assembly GCA_963924145.1 of Pyrausta purpuralis. NCBI lineage: Eukaryota > Metazoa > Arthropoda > Insecta > Lepidoptera > Crambidae > Pyrausta > Pyrausta purpuralis. The sequence continues at coordinate 8,643,732 of OZ001649.1, read as the reverse complement.
AAATTAGCTTTTAATGGGATAATGCAAGGTGCTACTCTCTCTCCATTAATTTATATTTTGTACACGTCATTATTTCATAAATATGTATCTGTACCGAATTTAACTGTCCTGCAGTATGCCGATGACATAGTTTTATATACATCAAATAAGAATCTGTCACAAGCTGTAAATACTTTGAACCATGCTCTTGATTTGTTATTATTATATTACAAAGGAAAACTTAAACTGGATATAAATCCTTTAAAAAGCTCTGCGTTAATTTTTGCTCACAAAATTGATTTTAACCCTGTAAATATTATGCTTAGGTATTGCTCTGTAAATATTAATTTTGTCTATGAAAAAAGATTTCTAGGAGTGGTATTTGATTCCAAATTTACTTTTAATTCTCATATTTTGAAAGTTGTACATAGCATGCAAAAAAGTGTAAATATTATGAGATCCTTGGCTAGTGTCAACTGGGGTATGGATCCTAAACTACTCAATATGATTTTCAAAAGTATTGTGAGAAGTCACTACGACTATGGTTTGATTGTATATAATAATTTTATTAATCAATCTTTATTACGTAAGCTTGAAGTTGTTCAAAACAAAGCATTAAAAGTTATTACTGGAGCTATATGCTCCACACCTATAAACTCTCTAGAAATTGAGTCTGGTATTCTGCCAGTTTTTATACGAGCAAAGTACTTGATTGAAAAATATTATCTTAAGGTTTTAGCTAATAAAAATAATTTATGTAAATACAGTGACAATAAGATTTTACAAAACGAACACATAACTGAACTAAATGACGCATGTAAACACATTGATTTGAATCCTAAATGGGAGCTGAATTCTTTGGACATTCAAGTTGTCAAGCCTTTTATTTGTAAGGAGAAAGTGACAAATAATGAGGAGTTTCTGAATTTTATAAACATGAAGAAAGTTGGATACAGAAGAATATACACAGACGGATCTAAAACTAATGATGCAACTAAAGCAGCTTATTACGACTCTGATAGAAAGTTTGGCCGATGTTTTCCACTGGATAACAACTGTTCTATATTTACTGCCGAAGCATTTGCAATTTGTGCCGCATTACAGTATGTCAAAGGAGTCACAGCATGTCACTCAATCCTTATTGTCACTGATTCGCTAAGTGTCTTAAATTGCCTAGAGAATCCTACAATTTCATATAAGAATAACGTCTATATAACGAAGATAAGGCAATTTATACATGAAAATCCAGATTTATGGATAGAATTCATATGGGTTCCCTCTCACAGTGGGATCACTGGCAATGAATTAGTGGACAAGCTAATGAGAATACCTACTCCAGAAATAGCTACATTATATCCTTCACATCCTGTACCATTTACTGATTTTTACCCGCTAATAAAGCTCCGAATGTATAAGTACTGGCACATAGCCTGGGAAGCCAGCAAGCAGTTAAAGGGGAAATGGTATAGTGAGATACAGAAAACAATCCCAAATAAACCATGGTATTTCAAATTAAAATCACCAGCCAGAAAATTCATAACCACCATGTGTCGATTGAGATTTGGACATGGAAAATTCCCAGCGCACTTGAAAAGACTTAACCTTATCAGCTCTGATGTTTGTGAATATTGTTTCAATGAACAAGCTACACTAGAACACTTAATACTGCACTGCCCGGCCTTTAACATGCAAAGACTGATTCTGATAGATGGCTTAATTAAGCTCTACCAAAATAATGAAATTCCCCGCCTCTTGCCATCTCTACTGCAGAATACTAACACTTATGAAGAACTATACAAATATGTGGTGACTACATTTGTTGAAATTTGAAAACACAAATAGATGAAATACAACAAAGAGAAGAAAAAAAAATAAGAAGAAGAAAATATAATAGAATATTGTATTTTCACGTATATTTATGATTACAACACCAAAGAAGGTTTGGCAGGATGGACATAGTCTAAAAGCCGTAAAACTATTATTAAAAAAAAAAAAAAAAAAAAACGTCAAATTTTGACATAAATAGGTTGAGTAGTGGAGAATAGTTCGTTTCTATAATTATTGCGTGATTTATCTTTTAATATACTATTGCTAAGTTGCTAGTTATCCTCTGCTTATTTAAAACATATCTATAAACACTTTTTAATTATTTGTGGGCCAATTCTAAAAACGAATAAGGTTAGTTTACATGTAGCAGCCATGAACCATTTCTTTCCTTCTCATTTTTTTTTTTACCTTCTGCAACAAAAAATTAGAGACATTTAAGTTACTTATCTAAACACTATTACTTACTTTTATTCATTTATCTCTTTTTCACGAACAAAACACTCACTGCAATTTAATTTATTTAATCCAGCTAGCATCTTCATTTATTGTGACCTTAAAGCAGAAAAAAATTGCAGATGCAGTTAACATCTGACCCCAGACGTGCAGACCGGGAAAGGAGATACAAACCTCCTCCTCCGACATCAGCTCCAGCAGAGGATTTAACCACAGACTATATGAACATACTAAGTGAGTTTTCAAATGTTTAGAATAGTAAAGGAGATACTATCAACAATAAAATACTTCAGGCTTGAAAAGAGCCACTATCCTTAGTAAATGTAATTTTAAGTCTAACTAATTTCAGGTATGATATTCTCAATGTGTGGTCTGATGATGAGACTAAAATGGTGTGCTTGGACAGCAATCTTCTGCTCAAGCATCAGTGTAGCTAATGCGAGAGTTTCTGATGATACAAAACAGGTGGGTAAACTTATTAATATCCTCATTGCACCTAAATATTGACTCATACTCTGTACTCTTTTGCCAGTGCTGAATAAAATCCTATAAAAAATTATGTATTTATGTTTTAGTGCTTTGTCACTGTACAAACTTAATAATATACCTTGCACTTGCAAAAAGCACCTGTGTCAGACGAGGAATCATACCCCCTTTCTTACGCTATCTGAGTATGCTTATGCCACTTTTTTATGACAAACTATTTATTAGGTTTAATATCTTTATCATTTGTTTCAGATTGTGAGTTCATTCATGCTGTCTATTTCTGCTGTAGCCATGTCTTATCTGCAAAATCCTGCTCCAATGTCTCCACCATGGTCTGCTTTAACAACATGAAATTGATAATTTTATTTTTAAATGATGAATCACTATTTTATTCATCGTGTATGTCTGTGGGTCAATAAAATATTAAATTATTATGTAAATGAAGCTGGTTGTTTTCATGCTGTGTTCTTATAATAGATCCAAAGAAAAATACACATGATGTCACATTTGAGTTTTGCATGCGTGCATGAGTGCTATTATTGGGTAAGAGAAAGAGCACTCTCCCTCGATTACACGACGCGATTACTTTGAATTAGTAAGTAAACACTTTCATCAGATTACATTCCGTAGTATTACTTTACCTATTTTTTGGAATACATTACGTAGTAAGCCTTTTCCAACTTCAGATTATAAATATTCACAATAAAATACAATAAAAAAAAAATACAACGCGTCAATTTTAAAAACGTCACCTGATAGTAAGCAATCATTTAAATAAATGACATTTTAAAATCAGTCGTTTCATAGTCTTATGCCTGCTAAGTCTTATCTGACGTTGGAAGAATCGACCCTAATGGTGTATCCACACCGCCCGGCGGCCATGCCGCTCTGTGGCGCGCGGCTGCCGCAGATGCCGCAGGCGGCTTTTTTCCATAAAATTATTGTAGGGGATAGTACTTCTATGCTTTTTTCATAGTATCTGACATTTAATTGACATATGCCGGCGGGCGTGAGGATACACCATCACCAATGATATTCAATGATATTGTATTTAGAAGTAGATGACGCCTCGCGAACTAAAAGAGTACACAAATATGGATGGCACCGTCTGATAACTGGATGTCAATGGATTGACATCTATCACTTTAGACACCTTACTAATCTGTGATCAGACATCAGTTTTGGAACAGAGTCTTAATAGAGTAGCTTTCTTAATATATTTTTTAAAGTATGTAGGTACATTACAATAGATTCGTTGACCTAATTTTAAAATTGAGTTCACACTTCAGCTCGGAAGTAGTATTAATCAATAAAATCATTTTATTTTCAAACTATTTAACATTTAAAATAATGAATAATTATCCAATAAATGCAATTTGAATGCATCATGTGAATGCTTGAAATGTCATAGCGCCAATATCAGAGACACGTTTACTGCTAGGCATTCACGATCACGTGGCCACATGTATGTTTTTTTACAAATTTAATTATGAAGATATTTACAGTCCTTATTTAAATAAATAAAGAAATATTTATTAATACACCATAGTCATCTGGCATCATGTAAACAGGATGATTCCTTCAAATAAGATGCTAATAGTTAGCGTACATATTTTTTTCTACAATCGTGAGGATCATCCCTCACTGATGTGTTTAACAACAGTATTTTGTTAACGCGAGTGCCGGTGACCTGTTAATCCGTGAGCGTCTACGCTGTTACTTTAAACAAATGGGGAAGCAAACTGTCAAATTAGTTCCTTATAGAGGGCGCCAAATGTTTGTTACTCAGGAACTGTCAAAACCCATATAAATATTTGTTGCTTTGCTGTTTTAAGTAAGTTTTTAAAAAAATGGGGTGCTGTACAGCTATTGGGAGTGGAGAAATAGGTTCCTACAAATTCCCCTGTGATCCACCACAGCAAAGGAAAAATTTGGAAAAGGCATTGAGAAGAGGAAACTTTAAATTTAAATTAATTAATTAACTCATTTGGGGTTCAGGACTACTCTTGTAAAGGATTTACAAAGTTGAAGTTCCCGTCGTAGGCCTCCAATCTAGGAATGATAAAAACATAACTATATTTTAGAGGTTATGTCACGTTAACAATTTTTTATCCTTTGGAAATGATAAAAATGGGATTTCTTTTACAAGAAGCTTTTAGTTTATACTTTATTTGATCATATTTAATCCTAGATTTGCTATCAAAACGTCTAAAAGTATAAAAACACTATGTTATCTGACCTGTCGACTAGGTCAGCTTTTTTCCTTTTTAACGAAACTTTACGTTTTCTCAACACTTTCTTTAGCCTATATATTATTATATACACGCCAGGAGTCCACAAAAGTCCACAAAACAAGGGTCCAAAATCAAAAAAAGTTCACAAATCCACAAAAGATTCAAATCAACAATATTTGACATGGAACAAACACACAGCGCCCTCTACCAAAAAGTTTTGCGTAATCTTCCCCATTGAAGGTGTACTTTATAGTTACCTATATTACAAAGACATTAATATACATGTCCATAGACATAATTATGTGTTACGGCCGTTCCCTATATCCATTCTCACTGTGGTTTTGCTCTACTAGAGTCAGAATGGCTACCTTTCGATTTTTTGTTTCTATAAACCTACTGGCAGTAGGGTAAACTATCTCTGGATGCATCTTATCGATGGGAGGACGGGTAGCTTACTAGGATAGGCATTTGTATGAAATTGAAATTTATTGCTTGGCTATAATGTATTTCATCTGAATGTCAGTCAGTTTGACTATCTCTAGTAACCCCAGAATTCAATCCTAGGATTTTGGAGGATAACACTCTTGTACACCCCAGCAAATTACTAGTTTTAAATGTTTCATTTATTTATTTATGTAAAAGTCCTGCTGCTCACAAGGTTAAGATGGAAACTTTCTCCCTAGTGGCGAAGATGTTCCTTTACCCTAAGATACTGACCCTAGCCATAACCCCGCCTAAAAAAGATACTTAGATGTAATAAGGATGATGTGGTAGGACAGCTGCGTTCAGGTCGTTCAGGGCACTGCCCTGCTGTCGTCGGCTGGACCCGCTGCCAGTCTGGCAGACTGCCCAAACTGATCATAGGGACGGATAAAGGTGTCTGCTGCAGTGGAGGGAAATGAGAACAACAAGGACGGATAATGTCTGATTTATTGCTAGTAAAGTTTATTTAAAATATTAACATATACATTAATAGGTGTGCCGCCAGTGTGAGTTCCAACGGTGCTGGATTCTGCTATGTAGGTCACTGACGTGATCGTAGTTGTAGAATGTAAGGTGCTACCTCGTACAGTTTATGAAATACATATAAGTTTCGGGTGGCGAACAATATTGAATCCAAGTTCAAGCCGTCAACTTTTTCTCTAGGAACAGCTGAGTGACTGGGAAGGTACCTGATGCTTTGCATAGCATTCAATGAGCCTGAAATAATTCCACCAGCATCATCATCTATTCCTTGTCAAGGGAAGCTGGACTTTTTGCTGTGGTGGTGAAAACAACTGGTATTTAAGCAAAGGATATTGACCAAAACTCTATAGAAACTCTGCACACTTTGCGGCAGCATGCGTCTTTACAAAATGTTTGGATAAAATATATAAATATTTGGAAGAAAAATATTTTTATAAATAATCAGGTTTACGATTAGGCATTTTGAGGTTATGTTTTGTGATTGCAGAGTTAATGCACCTCACCTACATTCATTTTGATACATTCAGAAGGTAATTGTTATATTTTACTAAAGTAATTCAATACTTAATTACTTAGTAACCCTTAAAATCCCAGTACAATTATAATTCAAACAAGATTTTCAAAATATAAACTACATAGACGCAATTTGGACCCGGCTTTGGTCAATATCCTTTAAAAACCGTAAACGATTTGTTTGTGAAAGTACAATTGATACTCACTGCACTTATTTTGTGGAAATAAAGTCATTGAATTCTTGAATACATTGTTTACCAGCTGGACACATTGTTTTTTCTAAGCAATCGGACTGATAGCATTCTGAAGCATTTGCGAAAATAAACTGGAACGATTACTTTCTAATTCTATTTCTTTTCAATCGGTCGTTGTGAATTTCATAATTTATATATATTTAATACGATAAAAAGTATTTTTCAATCAATTGACGTAGGTATGGATGTCAATCAATCAACTGTCTGTCAGAGCTCAAAAAAGTTCCATTTGACGTGTAGCGACATCTATGAGCAACCACTGTCACTACATTTCAACGCAACACGCTGACTCGGCTCAACGCGACTAGATGGCGCTATAGTCGAAGTATGGAAACTGAACCGCGATATTAGAGATTTAGAGCGGACTAACTACATATGAATAAACCAAGACGGTGATCATTGGACCTTGGTCCCCGGCCATAACACCCGGTCGGTAGAAAGCGCTTCCCTTTGCCTTCCTAACCCTGTTGCGCCAAATTGGTGACCCCGACGTGATACCATCCATACCCGTGGAGCCACACCATCGTCGTCAGCGTCGCCTTCTTCTCCTCACCACCAGCCAGCAGCATCCAGCCAGCAGTCTCCTCCAAGCCAGTCTCAAGGACACCACCGCAGTCCTCACCGGTTCTTCCTGGTTCCTCGGCAACCTCACCAGCTCATCATCCCGACTCATCGTGGACTTCGAGCTTCATCCTCACGCATCGTGGACATCTCGCATGTACATCCCGACTCACCGTGGTCATCACGCATGCTCATCCCGACTTATCGTGAGGACATCGCGCATCTCATCCCGACTCACTGTGGACATCGCGCATCTCGACGCACCGTGGACATCAAGCATGCCCATCCCGACTCATCGTCGAACACTGGCACTTGCAAACTCACTACGCACAGACTGCTGAGCTTAACCACCCTGGCTCAATCATCCTCCGGTTCTTCGGAGGGGAGTGATGTAGCGATATCTATGAGCAACCACTGTTACTACATTTCAACGCACCACGCTGACTCGGCTCGACTGACTCATTACCCTTAGTCCTCTTGGGTATACGTAGCTCGTTCAAAGAAGACCTAAAAGCTTCTTCGGCTGAATTGGTCTATGGCGAGCCCTTACGTCTTCCAGGCGATTTTTTCCAGGCGTCTGTCCCTGAATCCACGGATATATCGGAATTCACCACACGTCTACGCCAATTCGCCGTAAAACTACAACCTTCTCCAGCTGCACGTGATAATAAAAATAAAGTTTTCGTTTTTAAAGATCTGGCTTCTTCGAGTCATGTATTCCTTCGAGACGATGCATTGCGAGGTGCCTTACAGCCGCCATATTCTGACCCGTATGAAGTAGTCGAAAGAGGAGATAAAGTATTCAAAATTTTCGTCAAAGGCAAAGCCATGACGGTGTCCATAGACCGCCTGAAACCAGCCTATATGCTTCTTGACCCCACTTCTTCTCAAACTTTGACTCCAACCGTGACACCCGTTCCTATCACTCCCACTCCTACCACTTTATCAAACCCAGTCCCGGTCCAAAACACAGAAAGGACAATTCGGTCAGGTCGTGTAGTTCGATTACCTAACTTTTATCGCCCGTGACGGCCTCTGGGGGGAGTGATGTAGCCTACGCGACTAGATGGCGCTAACGTCGATGTATGGAAACTGAACCGCGATATTAGAGATTTAGAGCGGACTAACTACATATGAATAAACCAAGACGGTGATCATTGGACCTTGGTCCCCGGCCATAACACCCGGTCGGTAGGAAGCGCTTCCCTTTGCCTTCCTAACCCTGTTGCGCCAAAGACGTAAATTCTATACATGCTTCACATAATATTTTTAACCAAAATATAACATTTATATAATTAGGTAAATACAAAACTTAAGGAAAATACTTCAATCATGAATGATAGGCATGATTAAAAACAATTTACTTAACCAAAATGTGATATGCGGAATGTTTTTTTTTATTTAGTTAGCTGTTTCTGCTGTTTTAAAGGCGCACTGAAGCATTGAGACTCTGATGCCATCAAAAACAGACTAAGTCAAAGTTAAGACGTCACTTTGAGGTGAGGTGGTGTTATTTGACTATCTTTTAGCCTCTCACCGGTGATCTAGTTCTTAATACAATATCATTAATGATACGATCCGGACTACAAAGATAAGCAGTCGCGGGTTCGAATCCCGCCCGCACTACCCTAACAAATATGTCTGTGGAAATGTATGTTAATATGTCTGTTATATAACTATAAATTATACCTTCAATTTTTTGTATAGTCACAGCGTAGACGCTCACGGATCAAAAGGTCCGTGCTGTCAGTCCGACCCTGCGAAATTTGTGGTTTCTTATGAATTGGCGCTAAACGTCAATTGCGTGACGCTTAGCGCCATCTAGCCGTCTGTTGATGAAAAAAAGACTGTTGATAAACACATCTGTGAGGGATGATCTTCACGATTGTAGAAAACTATGTGTACGCTCACTATTAGCGTGTTATTTGAAGGAATCATCCGGTTTACATGATGCCAGATGGCTATAGTGTATTAATAAATGTTTCTTTATTTATTAAAATAAGGGCTATAAATATTTTAATTAATTTAATTTGTAAAAAATATAAATGTGGTCACGTGATCATGAATGCCTAGCAGTGAACGTGACTGATATTTGCGCCATGGCGTTTCACGTGATACATTTAAATTGCATTTATTATATAATTATTCAATATTTTAAATGTTAAATAGTTTGAAAATAAAATGTTTTTGTTGATTAATATACTACCGAGCTAAAGTGTGAACTCAATTTTAAAATTAGGCCCACGAGTCTATTGTAATGTACTTACATACTTTAAAAAAATATTAAGAAAGCTACTCTATTAAGACTCTGTTCCAAAACTGATGTCTGATCACAGATTAGTAAGGTGTCTGATGTGATAGATGTCAATCCATTGACATCCATTAATCAGACGGTGCCATATTTGTGTACTCTTTTAGTTCGCGAGGCGTCATCTACTTCTTAATACAATATCATTGACCATCACTTACACGATGCGTTCCGTTTGGCGAAATAATCATCATGCACAAGATTGCATTGCATTTTCTTTCACTGTACACACCGTGAAACGAATCTCAACTGACAAGTGACATTTGTGTAGTCCGAAAGTTCTAAAAATGCTCGCTTGTTGTATTGTGTACAAAATATATATTTAATATTATTCTGATATATCGACATTAAGCATAAATAATAATAATTCATCTATAACAGAAGAAAAACAACTAGTCTTAAACTGTGCATTGATACAGCAAATGAAAAGTAAATGACAAACAGCTAATACCAAAAATATTTATTGAAAAGCTATTTCGAAAAGTATTTACCAGGATGATTCGGAACAATCTGAAAAAAAAAATACACCGGTTGGAAGAAATTACTACACGCGTATCTTTTTCATCATTATTCTGAAAAAGAATAAAATTTGAAAAGAAATCATTTAATCAAAGCAATAGAACTGTACGGAACGTTTTGCCACTTAATTGAACTTACAAAACCATTAGGTAAGAAGCAGTAGCAGAGTGTGTAATTGTTTTATTAGGTTATCCTAGAACCTGAAAAATGTGAAATAACTATGATTTACCGTGTCGATAGATATAATATAGGCCACAAAACAAAAAAAAAACTTATCTCGTTTTTGACCCGCAATAATTAATTAAGCACCCATATATTGTAAAAACTAGGTACGTGTTGTAAAAGTTCCCGGGAATGAGCATTGCTTTTATACTCATAAGCTATTTTACATTTTAATTTCAGGATGCCACCCAAAAAGGTCGAGGAACCTGAAAAAAAGCCACTAATCGGACGTGTGGGTACCAATTTGAAGGTGGGCATAGTAGGAGTGCCTAATGTTGGAAAATCTACTTTCTTCAATGTGCTAACTAAGAGCCAAGCAGCAGCTGAGAACTTTCCGTTCTGCACCATTGATCCTAATGAAAATGAGTATATTTTATAATATTTATACTAGAAAGAAGGTTAAATTATAACATGCTATACATTTATTTCAATTTCTCTTAAACATGTAGTGAGGGATGCATAAACTGCAAAAATTTCAATTTTTTTTTATCATTTCACCCTACTCTTATTATTTTTTTATTTGCATACTGTTCCCTTGAATGGAATACATATTCAAGAGTTAACATCCTTTTTTGTAAATAGGACAAGGTCAGTATTTTCTGTCAATTTGATTTTGACTTATTTATAAACTGTCAAAAGATAATTTTGGACTTGTTTGTGCAATATGATACATTTCGAAAATTATAAGGGCAATTTAGATGTAACTGACAAACATGGTTTACAGAATACTGTTGTTAACAAGAGTATTTTATATACCGGATCTCTTAGTAATATTGTTCAGGACAGTTGTGACAGCAATGATAGTATTCCACCTTTGGCAGCAGCAGTTATTGGGTTGGAGAATACAGCAGCCACATTGTCTAAAACCAAAGATAAAACAATTTATTGGACAGATTTTGATGCTCAGGAACATTTTTTGGAGTCCAAGGCTACAAGTTATTTGATACTTAGTAAACCTGGTGCAGGTGCATATTCACTTGGTGAGGCAATAGCAAAAAAACAGAATTGCATTCATCTGTGTCCAAGAAATATTATAATTGATGAAATGGATCAAGAGAGTCCAACTGGGACATGCATAAGTTTTAATTTGCGACAGCAGAAAGTTATAAAATATGATGTTTTACTCTCTGTTTTAAAGAACAAATTAGAATCATCTGCTGTGAAACATAGAGGCTATGTCATATCTGGATTTCCTTTGATTACCTCAAATAGAAAACCTCAATACTTTACTAATGTTTTATATTCAGAAGAAGGCCTTCAGTGTATTGATGAAGTTTTTGATGAGTTGTTTGTTAATATCACAAAGAAGAAACCCAAAAAAAGAAAAGAGCATCAAGGCTCACTTCACTCCTTAACTGGTGGAAGTGATGCCTTTAATGAAGAAGAAGCTGAAGCAGAAGTTGAGGAAGAGAATGAGTCTGAAGAAGAAGTAGAAGAGGAAGAACAAGTGATAGTAGCTTTACCTAAGTTCATATTAGATGCATGTTCTAACATAATATTGCTTAAAAAAACTCACCTCCTCACCAAGAAATCTGTATTTTTGCAACAACTTCATGAAATATTCAACACTACAATAAAGCCAGATATTATCATATATTTAACCTGCCCAGATAAAGACTTAGTAACGAAAAGAGATCATAAATATTATAATTACAAAAATAATATTAACACATTTGATACATTTACTGTCAATTCTGAAGCAGAATTAAAATGGCCACCAAAATATACTATGAGTGACTATGTTGGCCCTTATGATATTCATATTTTCAATCCTAAATATAGTTGCAAGCAGCCAATCAACTACACAGTACCTTCTATTGAACAGTTGTGTAACTATACAAATAATGTCTTGCCATACATTGAGGAAAAATTAAGGGATTACAATCCCAAAAATGTAATAAAATTGGATGCTCGAGCTACAGTTCATCAAATGATGCATAACATAAATGAAAGGTTGCTTCTTTTGTCAATTAACCCTGTCCTTATTCCTGAACCATTATATCTTGAAGAACCACCGGAAGATATGGAAGATTTTTGGAAAATGGTAGAAGAACTGAATGTTATTCGAAGTGGAGTCATTAATTTTAATCGCTCACCGTCATTGTGGTTCAATCGATGTCCTGTGGAACTTAAGAAAAGAAAATCACAAAGGGGACATCCTAAATTTGCTGTGTCATTATTTAAACATGTATACCTTTTATCGTCATTAGATGGTATGGTAGCATTCTGCAGAAATCCAAGACCATTTTTAAAGTTAAAGTATTTAGAACCTACTTGCAGAGTTATTGTGATGGGAACCAAAACTTCTGGAAAAACTATGATATCTAACCACTTGTCTTGGATTTTTGATACACCAATTATAAGTTATGACAGTTTTTTTAAAGAAGAAACTGAAAAGAAGTATACTACATATTCAAGAACCATACTATCCGAAATCATAGCAACTCTAGAAGATGCTCGCTTGGAAAAATGGAAAAGCAAAGAAACTGAAAGAGAAGAAAAATTAAATGAGTGGGAAAATACAACATCCAGTGTTTTAAAAGAGTATACAATGGTATTCCTGGAAGTACTAAAATTGACAAAATCAGGAGCTAAAAAAACCAAACAGGAGGGAGATGAAGAAGCAATGTATGAAGTAGAAGAAATACAGGAACCTGGTCTAAAGCTCTTGACTGAATACGAAAATTTAAAGAATCAGTTATCATTTTTACCTTATCTGGATGATATAGATGAATGCATAATTTCAATTCAAGACAACACTTTTACTCGTTTCGCGCCTTTAGAATTGACTGTTGTTACAGAAAAACCTACTATCCCAGTAATAGGGGATCCAGATGTCACTGAAGCCATAACAGAATATATTGCAGCTAATGATTTGCAAAAAGAAATTGAACCCACTAATGAAGAATTAGCCAATGCTATGATGAGGATTTTGACAGACATTGATGAAACTTCTTTGCGTGTCTCGGATTCGTATGGAAAGTACATTATTGATGGTTTTCCACCCGATTTAGAATATTGGGAGCCTCTTAGTGACGGTAAATTATTACCCGATCATACAATAGCTTTAATAGAAAATAGAGAAATAGAACCAGAGCTCATTCAGTACTATAAAGATATTGCAAAATGTCGAAAAAACTACACAGAGAGACTTGCACTGGCGAGCGACCCTTTGATAAAAACGAAACTCCTTACCAAACCATTCCCCGATACTAGTATAATTGATATGAAAAATATTGTATATGATTCCATTAGCACAGTATTAGATATGATTTTTGTTGATAACAAACCTCATGTTGAGATTGAAACTAATGAAAAGCAAGAGTCTGAAGCAACAGCAAATTTTACTAGTGCTATAGAAAAGTTTCGAGAAGATTGGGATAGTATTAAAATAAAGTTAGAAGAACAAGGCAAAGCCTTTGTAGAAATTGAACTTGAGAATAAGTCAGATGTCGAAGTTATAGATGAGGTACTATTAAACTTACGTCGAAATTACATGATGTCTCCTGAAGTCATTGAGGATGATGAAGCAGAGCCACAAGAAGATAAAGACGAAAATCCTAAAGATATTTTCACTTCTAACGATCCCCGCTTTTTGTGTGAAACGGGAACATTCTGCCCTATTGCATATTATGACTTTGGTGTTCTCTGGGAAGGAAAAGCTGAATTTAGTTTGAAACATAATAATAAATTGCACTGTTTTGCCAATGAAGAATGTTTAGGAATATTTCAAAAAGATATTACCAAATATCAAAAATACAACAAACCTTTTAAGTCTCTACCACCGTTAAGAATTTGTGTCATTGGTTGTATTGGTAGTGGAAAAACGACGGTATCCCAACAAATTGCAAAGGAACTTGGTTTAATTCACATTGACTTCTCGGAAATAATTAATACACTTTTAATGCCTCGTCATTTCAAAAAAGTAGGTCTTCAATATGAAAATACTTTTAAGGATTTACCATTAGATGAAGAAGCTGTTACAGAATTTCGGATTGATGAAGAAAACGAAAACATCATGTCTGATATATTAGGAAATGAGACCGAATTAAGGCGGATGGTTTACAATTATTTTGAAAGAGGTTCCCCAATCATATCTGTTTTGATGCAAAGGTTGATAAAGAAAATTTGGTTTGAAAAACCTTTTGTTAATACCGGGTTTGTATTAGATGGATACCCTCGTCTACCCACAGATGTTGAAGATATGATTGCCTGCTTCTGCATTCCTGATTTAGTTATAGAGTTGGAGGGAAGCTCTGAAAGCACGCTACAACGACTAACATCTAAAATGCTTAAATCATGGAAAAATCAACTCAACGAAGCCAAACAAGTAGCTAAATTAAAACTTGACGACAAAACACTGGAATGGTCGAATTTTATTACCAAAAATGTGGTTTGTAAACTTATATTTGAAGAGATTCTGGACAATATATTTTCTGGTCCACTAGAACCTCCTACAACTCTTTCAGCTGCAAGTGTTATAGTGGACGCTCATCCAATGGGCTCTTTCAATGTAGATTTTCATTTATTTAACTTCTATAATGCTATGATAGAAGAATATCCAGCTCCCATCGATCAAAGTGAGTGGGAAAGGGCAGATGAAGCCCGTGAAAGAATTGAAGCTAGGTTGGAAAGTATATATGAAGTGGATGACGAGGGTGTACAATCGTTAATAGACATGTTATTTGACCAGAAAATTAGAGTTGTGTCAATTAATGGTACCAAGTCATTAAACAAGGTATTAAGAAATGTACTTTACAAATTAACACAGTTACGGAATCGGTCAGACTCATTCTTTGAGCAGACTTTCGTAATTAACATTGATATTGCAGAAATGTTGCTCCTGGAAGGGTTCTTCTTATTCAGTAGGTTTTATCGAATGTGTCCAGTGTATTTATCTGAAAATCCAAAAACGATTACTAACCCTTTTAAAATAATGAAAAGAAAAGATTTGGTTTTTCCAGTTATTCATAGAGCTTACATTTATTTTATATTTGGCACAGAAAATGTAAAGAAATTCAGAAATAATCCATTAAAATACCTGAGCCTAGATATCTTAAGCTCCTTCATCGAATATCCAATAACGCTTGCTGTTATTGGGCCGCCTAAGGCAGGCAAAAGTCTATTGGCAGGAAAATTGGCAAAGAAATATGGCCTTTTAAGTATTTCAAGAGGAATGGCTATTCGCCACGTGTTGGAGTCCTTGTATTGGACGGAACTGGCATCGAAAATGAAAATTGCGCTGGATGAAGGAGATCCTATTATGTCTGAACAGGTCATGCAAGCTGTCCAGACTGTTGCGATTGATCATCGGACTTTGACATACGGATTTGTATTGGATGGGTTTCCCGAAACAGCTTCAGAAGCTATGGAACTCTCCAATGCGGGCTTGTATCCGACAATTATCATTGATATTACTAACGACGAAGAAAATATTGTAAAACAGTCACAAGACGAAATATACTACAATATTATTAAGATAAAACCACCTTACTCAAAACCTTTCATCGAATACAGATTCAATAATTGGCTAAAAATGAGTCAAAAATTAAGAGGTTGGGTAAATCAAGACACTCAAAACATCCACAAAATAAACGGAAAGGAATCCAAATGGCAATGTTTGCAATATGCTACTGATGTACTGAATAGGAATGTAAAAAAAATACATTACTATCTGAATAACGTTAGGGAAAAAATTGTATTGCCATACTGTATGTGCATTTCTAATCAATCGTTTAGTGAAAGAATGTCACCCTACAAGGAAATGTGTCCGTTATGTCTTGAAATGAATGTTTTACGTCATAGTGGTTATCCTGTAGACAAAAAAGGCTTAGTTCAGTACAAGAACGTTTTTTATTGGATTTGTCCTGACCATTTAAATTCCGTACTGAAAAACCCCGATCGCTATTTACAATCAAGAAATGTACAAATACCAGAAGTTCCTGCGGTTGTTAAAACCGTTCACATCGCCTCGGTATATGAAAACGGCGTATGTATCGTGACCTATGCCAAAAATTTACCATCACAGAAGATCGTAAGAGGCAGTCATAAATATGCTGCGAGTTATAAAGGCAAAACTTATATGTTCTGTAGTTCAAAATGTCTTGAGATGTTTTTAGCTAAACCGCACATGTATCACGATATTGTAGTGTTCAAGGAAGGGAAAATGTTTCCGCAACTATCACTGAAAAAGTTGCCAAATATTGGCTATTTAGAACAGACCATAGGTAAAGTAATTACTGATGCATGTTGTTTTGTTAATGTACTACGACCGAAATACCCTGGTCTAAGTATTCGGGTATCGGCAGCTATTTACATAGCATTATATTTGAAAAGTCACAATCCAGTTACTGATGCATCCGTGTTGCCATTGTATACGAAAGCTTTGAAGGTATACGAGGCCAGATGTAAACTGCTATCGGATTTAGGTTTACGGTTGAGGTCGATGGATAACCCCTTTGCAAATTATCCAAAATGTTGTAGACTTAAATATTTGGATTCTGGGACAGTTCGAAAGCCTTCAAGCATTAGTGAGGGATCTCAGAGTCTTGATACTTATCCTTCGGAAGAATATTATTAATTTTACTTACTTTAATATTGTATTTTAATTTAGCTTATCAATTAAATTGCTTCATATAATGTGTTTGCATTTTGTATCCTTAAATTATAGAATCCATTAAAGAATTATTTCTTTGCATAAGGTAACTTCTAATGCTTATTCTTATACATATGTAAATCGATTAAATTTTCATTACAGACGTCTAACGAGCTAATTTTGTTTCCTTTCAGCACGTAGGGTACCCGTACCTGACGAAAGATTTGACTACCTTTGCGAGTTCCACAAACCGGCTAGGTAAGAACTCTTTGAATTATCGAACGAAATGAACTGTATGATTGGTGCGTGCATGGATTGCACGGTAACACAAAATCTTAAATATTATATATTCATGTTAAAATATTAATGACACAAAATATGGCAGAGCTTAGTCTTTGGTTTTCACTAAAACCATTATTTAATGCAGACTTAACGAAAAAAATCATCACTACTCAAATAAACACAGTTGAAGCGACAGATTTGCCGCAGTAATCAAACCGGCTGATATTATGTTAACAGCAAAATTAAAGTTCAAATTTCCATCGCCTTATTACCCATAACTCAAAAACTACTGGGCTGTTTTTGATGAAACTTACACAGTAAGTACCTTAGTTGAAGAATACCTAATTGAACTAAAAAATAAGTATCATCTTGATATGACTCCTCATTGCTGAGAAATCAGTGAACAAATATACAAACTACATGTACACGAAATTCTGCACACGTTCTTAAAAGCTCTGTCTGAATCACCTCACTCAAGAAGTCAGTTAAAAATTAATCACTAACAAGTACTGTTTCGTTCTCCTCAGCAAAGTGCCAGCATTCCTAAACGTGGTGGACATAGCTGGGTTGGTGAAAGGCGCAGCCGAAGGCCAGGGGTTGGGCAACGCTTTCTTGTCACACATCAAGGCTTGCGATGCCATTTTCAATTTATGCCGTAAGTATACCATACATATCTCGTCTTTTATTTAGAATACTAAAAAATAAATAAGTATAATTAGTAAATTTGTCAATATCTCCCAGTTTCGTAACCAGTTAGGCTGGCTCCCCATTCAGCACCGTAGGCATTTTTGGACGCTATGAGTATACTCAATTCTCTTCGATCCTAACTCCATTCTTTCTATACTAATATTATAAAGCTAAAGAATTTGTTTGTTTGTTTGAACGCGCTAATCTCAGAAACTGCTGGATGGATTTGAAAAAATATTTTTACTTTATCTAGCCGATTTATCGAAGGAGGTTTTAAGTTAGCATAAGTAACATTTCTGCAATAAAGTCCGCGACAGCATATCGACTGCTGCAACAAACAGTATCGAATCTGCAAAATTACCTTTTTTATTTTTATTGCACTAATTGTATTAGAACACGTTATATTTTGTAGTAACATTTTTTTATATATATTTTCTTAACTATTTAATCAAGTTTTAAATTGAACAAAATCGAAACTTCACATTTAAAGCGACGAACATGAACGAATGTGGTAAATTCGATACTGTTCCAACGCGATGGTACGCACGCACAGTTTGTAACTGCCCGAGTCGTCAGTGTTCACCGCAATGTGAGAGAAGGAGGGCGCGTCGGCTTAGGTTACTAAACTTTTCAGTTGTTATTTTTATTTTATGGTTTGTATTATAGTCGAAGTACAAAAATGAATAGACGTGGTGAATATTCGGTTAATTTAATTTAAAAAGACGAACAACGCCAGCGTAGTGAAACCAAGCCCAACGAAAAAAATGACGATCGTCCGGGTAAGTGATATTTAATATAATAAATATAACTACGAAATTATTTATAATAAATCTAGTGATTTGATCTTTTAAAATTATTAGTAACTATATTTTTTTCTTATCCTTGTGACCAAATTTGAGATTAACAATCTAAACTATCGAAATTGGTAGATTCGATTGTATTCTAGGTAAATATTTTTTGAAAAATATTGTAAGTGGCAGTTTCGATAGTTTACGCATATGTTTCGAAACTGAGACCTATTGAATGTGGTACTTTCGATAGTTTACTTTTAAAAATATTTTTCGAATTTACCAGTTACGATACTGTTCTACGCTAATTCTTGGTTAGATGACAGATCCAATTTTAATTGACATTAATTTTTAACTGACTAAAAAATTTTTAGTGTCTACCTAGTGGCTTTATATGTTTTAGGCTAATTAAATATTTTTTCCTTTTATTTAAGAATCCCCTGCATACTACAAGGATTATACAGAGGAAGAATGGAGGATATTGAATGATATTTATGACGATGTTTTTGTAACATCACAAATAGAATCAAATGATGACAAGACTAATGATATCCAGGCAAATGACTCCAACAGCGTTATATTTGCCAGCGAAGAATGCACACCAGTGCCATCATCCAACTTTAGACAAGACTTTACCTTGGGGTCATCACCAACGAATGACCCAGTTAATACGCTAAATAAAGACGACGAAGAAGGGATGCCAACACCATTACCCTCTTCCA
This sequence comes from Pyrausta purpuralis, assembly GCA_963924145.1. Taxonomy (NCBI): domain Eukaryota; kingdom Metazoa; phylum Arthropoda; class Insecta; order Lepidoptera; family Crambidae; genus Pyrausta; species Pyrausta purpuralis. The sequence goes on along the minus strand of OZ001649.1, from coordinate 8,624,336 downwards.
AACAAGAAAATAACTTCGGGTCACCACCAACTGATAACACTGTTACTACTTTAAATAAGGGAAATGCGCCGATTGAACTTTTTCCAAACAAAAAGACCTCAGTGCAACAACGCCACCAGTACCGGAAGACTATAACATACCAAGCATAAATTCACTAATTTCGACATCTGATACTTACTTCTACTCCTAATCTATCCACTACGCGCAAACGCAAACCAACTTACAAAACTGATCCTGGTCGTAAACGAAAACGACACGTCAACGAGTGGGCTGATGTTCGTAGAAAATTAGTAACGAATTCCGGGAAAATAGTGTGTTTCCAAAATAGGTAAGATCATTCCCGCTAAATTTATAAAACCTTCATGACCTCCTGCAAGCTGAAGTGCTCGCAATATTTCACAGAAGACATACGAAGAAACATTTTTGACGAGTTCTGGCATTTATCCGATCACACTAAGCAATGGCAGTACATAAACATATTTACTAATAAATATAACATTGACATCACACACAGATTTCTAGAGTCTGGTCATACGCAACAGGAAGCAGACAGTGTACATGCCCTTATTGAGAGATTTGCAAAAGGTAAAATAATACATACACCAGATCAATGGTATGCTTTGGTTCGTTGGGCAAAAACAAATGATAAGCCATATCACGTTATAGAAGTGTCTCAAGAAATGCTGTATGATTTAAAAGAACTCTAACAAAACATAAATTTTAAGAAAAACACTTTAAATCAAGACATCAAATGGAATAACATTAAGGAAATATGTGTGAAGAGATCTGAACCTGATATTATTTTGTACACGTATGATTTGGATTCTGATTATCTTAGATTGAATACCTTAGTTCAAATACGACGTAACAAGAAAAAAGTTGTTGCAACCTGCAACGATGCATTAAAACAATTGTATGCAGACAGTTTTCCGATTCCTGAAGCAAAATACAAAGACTTGATGCATCTTTGCCAAGCAGGACACATTCCAAAGCAATATCATGCATTCTTTAAAAATCTAAAAAGCGGTTAAGATGAAAATAATGTTTCGGGGAGCGATAAAGATAATTAAATATTCTTATAAAAACATTCAAGAATTGCCTAGATAACTTAGATTTATAATGCTTTGACTATTTTTAATTTATCATTGCAATTTTTTTGGCTGTACTTGTTTGTTATTGTTGCTAGTGTATTTAAAAGATTATTTTTTATTTAAGCACCCAAAGAGGGTTTTTGTTATAAGTACTTTTGAGTTCCTAATGTTTAACCTACAAGACTGAATATTGTCATGTTACCTACTTAACTAAGGAATTTTAAGCTACATGATAAAAGGTGGTTTATATTTACATAATAAGACTAAGATCTCACAATATAGCACATTAGTATAAAATTAAGGATATTTGTTTTAAGTCGTTACTTACGATGAATCTCATGATAATGTTATTGTTTAATAATTGGATGATCAAACGAACTTACCTTAAGTGAAGTTCGATCCAAATTGTCCTGACTTCGACGAAGAGATTTAATTGACCATGTAGTATGCCCTACTACGCGTCCATTCACTCGCACACAGGTTTAGCGCAAGAAAGAGAAGGTAAATGACCTCACTCCCTCCCACGCCTCACAGCACTGCCAGCCGCCTGTCGCTCATTCATTTCAGAGCAAGGAGACCGATGTATGAGATGTACAACATTGATTATACTTATTGTAAGGGTGACGATTATTTTTGCATAAAAAACGTACACGGGAATTGGGAAGGGTGGGACCTTAAATCTCTTCGTCGAAGTCAGGACAATTTGGATCGAACTTCACTTAAGGTAAGTTCGTTTGATCATCCAATTGTCCTGCCTTCGACTCTGAGATTTAATTGACCATGTAGATGTTTGGAGTAAAATCAATGTTGTTACAATAGAATAAGTTGACATCTCTGATGTTAGTAGTGATTGATCATTAAAACGATCATTTTAAACAACAATTCATTGTTCATGTCGCTATCTTTGACATATACATGTATCACTATTACTAAAAAACATTAGTTGTATGATAACTATGATAAGTTATAACTTTCTACTAATAAAAATATCTTTATTAGAAAGAAAGAAGATATTTGTTAGTATTTTTTATTAATGATTAACTAAAAATTGATAATTTATTTATTTTAGTAATTTTAAGCTGAAATAAAGCATTTCTGTTTAATTGTGGCATGTTATAAAAATTGCAAACAATACAGAAGACGTATTGTTGGGCTGAGACGGTTTGCGAATAATATAGTTTTACACACTGAATTTGGCACGTAAAACAAATGATAATTTTATTACGAAGAAAGCCACATACAGAAAACACCTTTTAGTTAGCGCCTTATCTTTGGTAAGATAAAGGGCGTGAAGGTAATGTCGTCTGAAAAATCGTTATCTTATTCTTGCAGTATTTAGCATATTTTATAATTATAGTTTTGAAATACGTATGTACATGCTATTCTATTGCTTTTCAGTATGGGATATGTAGGTATTAATGCGACTGTTTGAAAAATATTCGATCGAATACCAAACACATAAATAATATTTTATAAATTAAAATTTCGAATACCTGAGAAAATTTATAAACTTAATTTGGTTATAAAATGTGTTTATGATTTGTATAAAAGGAATTGATTAAAAGATTCATTCTTAGGAATGTAATTATTTTAAGATCATGATTATATTCACGGGTGTCTATCAATGATATATGATTATTTGCTGTGTAAGAAAAAGAATACAATAATTCAATGGCTTTGAAATATTATCGTTATCAGAAAGTTTAAGGCATAGGTAGGTAAGTAATGATTTTTTATGTATTATTTATATTTCATTAAGTATATTAGTTTTTTTATTTTTTAAATAAGATTTAAAATCGGCTTCTGGGAGCTTTATAAGGGCAAACGACCGCAAACGATTTCTCCGATATAATTTTGGTACCACCCGGCCCCGACCAAATACGTTTGCCTAATATTCGACTAATCGACCAGGAATGTTCGCCGAGTATTCGATAGTTGGCACATGTTCAGATTTATATATATGATGTATATGATAAATTTAATCATAATTTTATTGCCTGGGTAAATGTCTGGATTACTTTTAAGGATTACAATAAATATCAATCCTATGTTTCAGGTTGGTTGCTATGAGTTTTTTATTTATTTAACTTTATATATATTTTTAAGTTTGACAAATATTTGTAACATATTTGGCTACAGATGAGACTTGTTTCAATATTATAAGCTGTGTCATAAAAAAAAAACTGATGATGACTTAGAATAAGGGTACCTATTTGACACGAAATCCAAAAATAAACGGATATCGTATTAAAAGTACCTATGTCATATCGAGATCCCAAGGGTAAACTGGTTTTATACATATTTAAAAAAACATCTTTACATATGGTTAATAAAAAACATAGATAATTTGGTTTGAAATAATTAATTGATTCAAATTTTAATAAATAGTCGAATCACATGACGTCCTCTGGCGTAAGAATTAAGGAAAAGTCCATTAAAAAAAATCATTTTCAAAATAAAATACTTTTTCTCAACCATACCACCCGACCTATTTTATTATTAATTTTTAATTTTCAATTGTTCCACCGTATGTAAGTAACTGGTGAATATCAAGACAAAATGTCCTTTGAAAAATTATTAAACACAGTATATCGAATACTATAAACATCAAACAATAAAATGCATATAATAAGTACCTATTTTATTGCTTATTAGAGCAACGTTTTCAAGGAACAGTTCCTTAATAACTTAGTGGCTTTCTGGGGAAGATTGTTGGGGAGTGGGTGGATGTAATTGATTACAAAAAACTGATGATTAGAGAATATATTTACTTGATGTACTTTATTCTTAAATCACAGAATAAATAGTAGGAAAATAAACATGGTTCATATTTCCAATAACTCGAATTAGATTATTATAGTGCAATTTGATTCGAATGCTGCATTGCATTTAGGATACGTCAGTTTTTTTTTAAATATATATATATATATATATATATATATATATATATATATATATATAAATAATAATTTCCTAGCCTTTTGTTAAAAAATATTGATAGTGATATTTTTGTAATAATGAATATGGCTTGTATTTATTTCACGTCAAACCTAGGTGTGTGTGTAAATGGCAAATAAAAATAACCGAATTATATGAAATATTGTAATAATACTTGAGAAAATAAAATTGTGTCAATTTATATGCTTTGCTTATGCGTTTCCATAAAAAGCACAAAATGCATTATCTTCATAAAATGAGCTTGTTTCAATTTAATAGCTACCTACTCTTATGGTATATCTAACAATGTGTCGATAAGTTTTGGTTTATGCTATCTGCCGCATACTTCAATACAATAGAACGTTTGATTTGAATTATTCTTAGGTGGTGCTCGTGGTAGGTAGTAAATGGTAACAAAAAAACAAGGTCATAGAAACAAAAGTCAATTCCAGGTGACCAAAGGTTGTCACAATTTTTACTGGGCGTTGGCTGGCTTTCCCAAAGATAAAGGACACAGATCTTTATTAAGTTTTCTCGACTCGAGATTAAGTACCGAACTTTGCGACGGTTAAATGAACGTATTCATAAAAAAGCATATCACTTTCACAGCATATTTTTCGAAAAACGAAATAACCTCTAAAACAATGGAATACAGCGCACCCTAATAAATCTTATATGACGGTAGTACTATATTGATTTCGGGGTTTGATAAGATGTCTCATTGGCATATTTAAAAAAAATACGCTTTCCAGGTAGTTGTTATTGCTTCAGTAAATAAAATCTAAGCTTTACCGAATTATTTACTGAGAAGTTGATTTAATCTTAGTTGGATATAAAATAAATACGGCAAATTTCCTACCATTCAGAATCATACATTTGCCAGGTATTTAGCAAAGCTCATTCTCATTTTTATTATAGCTGTTAAAATTAAAAGCATTTAATGGAGTTTTTAAACGGACTGGTTTTTATATAGACCCAACCATATTTTGGTACGTCCTGGGCAAGCTTACAGCTTGCTTGCTTGCTAGTTATAATCAAAGAGCCAACCACAAGCTAAATAGCTATAGGTATGAGCAGAAAGCAGAATTGTATGTAGAAAAATCTTGCTTTCTTAAAAAGTACATTGTTTTCTTTTTACAAAATCTATTAAATTCAATATTTTAAGTAGTATTATTAAGCAATTAATGTTTACCATAGCATTGTCTAGTTAGACAATTTTATAGCCATTGGCAAGAAATAAGTACAAAAGAGTTGTGATCAATGGATAAGGACCCAAACCACCCATAACTATGTGAGCTATGGTGGGATGCTATGCTACCGTTTTTAGAGCTTTGTGGAAAACATATTAGGAACGTGTACTGCAGGTTGCAGAGTACGTGTATTTATGATTAAGGTCTAAGTTGTTAAAGTGTTTTTGAGTCTCTCATGTTTACTATTCTGAGTAAAAATTTACAAAATAAATATTAATTTATTCGATTTGAAATAAATCTTCTGCCACTATTATTACTTGGTAAACCATTTTATTGCTATTTTGGTTTGTACGTGTGATAGCTCACATTATGCTCCATTTTAATATTTGCCTAAATATTGGCTGAGACAAGTGTTCGGTCGTGGTTTTGCCACGAGTGGAATACGGTAGCCCGTAATAAGTACATGTACGTACGGCCTTAAGGTAATATAACAAAGCATTCATAAGAGCACATACCTTTTTTGGTCGGATTCTGATTCCGAGTGCGAGACGTTTAAAACACGCTGGAATTGTGACGGTAGATCACCGTTGCGAAGAAATTCGCGGCGCGTCATGGGCCACACACATCACAGGTATGGCCGGATGAGTGCGGGCGAGGGCCGCTGATTCATACTCAGAGGCCATAGTGGCGCATCGTCAGCGCTGCTTAATTACCATGAATGTCTTTGGCTGTAATTTATTATTATAGCATCAAAGAACAATTGGCTGTAAATTCAGCTAACTGGTTTCCCTTTTTTCGCAATGAAAATGAGGGTAGGATATTGGAAGCAACGCATACCAAAAGTCTCAGATAAGATCTAGAATAATCTAGATAATTAGGACTGGCTGACCTCACGTGTCAGCTCTGCCAGTATTTGCTACAGATCAATCTCGCGTATTGATTCGGAGCGGAAAATGCGGACTGGCTAGCATCGCGTGCTAGCTCGGCCGCGAAGCGTAAAGCATGCATGGTGCAGCCACGCTGGGTAGTGCGTTTTACTTCACATTCACTTGTTAAATTAATAACAAAAACATTTTTGAACTAACATGTCACTATAAGATAAATTTCGTTTAGCACGAAATAAAAAGTTAACGGTTATATACTGTGGTTACTGCGTGCGTTGGAACGGCGCGCGCGCACGGACACGAATGAGCGACAGGCGGCTGGCAGTGCTGTGAGGCGTGGGAGGGAGTGAGGTCATTTACCTTCTCTTTCTTGCGCTAAACCTGTGTGCGAGTGAATGGACGCGTAGTAGGGCATACTACATGGTCAATTAAATCTCAGAGTCGAAGGCAGGACAATAAACGTATATAATTGATAAACGTATGTAATTAAATTTTAAAAAAAACTAGTGTTTTCTTTATTCAAAAAGCAACAATTAGAGCTAATTGCTTAGGAACTAACTATCGAAACTTTTTTATGTCTACATAAATTGTTGAAGAATAGTATCGAAACTGGTAGATTCGATGATTGTTCAAATTTCAAAAACCTTGAATAGTATCGAATCTACCACTTTCGATAAAATTGCAGCCTATACTGACAAGGTAAATCATCGAATATGAAATATCTAGAAAAATATCTAAAATATTATAAACATGTTTAGGCAAAAAAAAAACACAGGAAATTAGCTATCACACAGAGGAGTAAATTTCACGATACTATTACAACTTATTATTCTAACTCAAAATAAAACTTTAAACGGCCCTACTGTAAAGTATGTAATTTGTAGTTTCGATTCTGTACGTTGTGACCGTCGATATGTGTCTATCTTATATGGTTTACTCACTACAAACACAAAACGCGCGGACGAAGTCGCGGGGGACTGCTAGTCTTAAAGATAAATTCCAGACCTCTACTCTTCTCATGACACTTCGCTCTAGTAGCTTTCTTTAACTTCTCACTTCCCGTCCCACTCCTGGCTCTATGTCCAACTCCTTTTGTGAGAGAGTTCACAGCCATTCGACTTTGGAATGGGCTTCCAAAAAGTGTCCAAACATCTACATTGAAATTTACTTTACAGAGACGAACTTACTGACTGGTTAAGACACTTGACGCGGCTACTAAAAGCAGCCACTAGTGGGTCTCTCTTTTGATACTTTTTAACACTTTAGTGGACAGTAATCCAGACATAATAGAAATTATATTGTTATCACGCCTATAAGCGGTCACTGTCCAATAGTGTTACGGAGTGTGGCGATGCGAGTGCGGCTTGTGGTCGCGTCTAGTGGCTTGATTTGCGCTAGTTCTTATAATATGATCTAGCTCGAGCACCTATGTCAATATACTCTGTTATGGTTCATTTATGATCAATTTCCGAACATCACCAAAGCTGGAGTAAACAGTCTTTATCTGGGTGAGCTCTTTTTCTTTATTGTAGAATCTTTTTTTTTTGCCGCGTTTGTTTACCAATGAATGAACTAAAAATAAATAACATTACTTTATTTCAGTTTTAATCTCAATCATGACATAGCGTTCAATCAAAAAATAGTGTTTCATTTGTTTGTATTTTTATTTTTAATATTATATGTATTATATATGTATGTTAGTCTTTAAGGTATCTATTGTATGGGCCTTTTGCAGCCTGAAATAAATGATTAAATAAAATAAAAATAAAAAAGTGGGTTGTTTTAAAAGGGAGCTTTTTAAACTCGTAATTTATAAAGAGATCATCCATATACTTTATCCTCAGGCGCCTTCGACGATGAAGACGTGATCCACGTGGACGGCGAAGTTAACCCCGTGAGGGATCTGGAGACGATCGGCGAGGAGCTCAGGCTGAAGGATGAGGAGCAGCTAATTCAGAACCTCGAGAAGTTGGACCGCGTCGTCAACCGCGGAGGCGAGAAGAAACTCAAGCCTGAATATGTAAGTAGGCTTAAAGTTGTTTTATCCCAACCGTACAACTATCGTGTGCAGACGAAACAATCGGCAGAATCGCGCCTACATTTGCGGCAAATATAACGTTTTCCTGGTGTTGAATGATTGGTTAAAAATTTATGAAATTCTAAAGATTTTTCTGTCCAATAAGTGAAAGTTTAGGTTCTTATGTTAACTTTTTTTTTAATCAAGACTGATTGACAAGATTTCATAAAGGTTTACGGGTTGGATATCGCCCAAGCATATTTCAACCGCAAATGTAGGCAATTCCGCCAATTGTTCCGCCTGTACACGAAAGTCTTTGCTAAAATAAGATAAGTCAAGACAAAGACGGGCAATACTCATTCAATGGCACAGAATTGGTATGCGTAATAAAACACTCGCTGAGTCAAGTGTATTAAATTGAAAGAAGACAGTGTTGACAAATAAATCTCTACGTTCTCGAAACTTTCTTTTTTCTTTTGTAGTCTAAATATTTATTGAATGGCCCTCGTAAAAGGTCAAAAAACCTAGTGTGTTGTACTAAAAAGACAGGTATATATTGTTGTTATGTATAAAGGATGGCTACGCCCCGCGTCCAACGATGCGGTGCTAATAAACCAGTGTGCTTACCGCCAGCAAGCGTTTCACTTGTGCGCCCCGTCCGTATCCGTTTTCCTAATATCTACCAGTGGCGACGATACCTACCCGCGTTGTGAAAATAAAAATAGTAAACATGTCTAACGCACATTTCGGTGTATTAAATAGCTTCGACCATAACGTGCAGTGTTGGAAAACCTATCAAGGTCGGCTAAAACAATATTTTATCGCTAACGACATTGGAAATGCAGCCGATCCTACGGGCGCTAAACGGAAGGCGATATTGCTGAGCGCACTCACTGAAGGAACGTACAACCTCGTGGCCAATTTAGCATTGCCTAAAGATTTGGAGGTAGTGCCATTTGAAGACATTCTGCAACTTTTGGACGACCACTTTACCCCGAAACGGGTTGGATTCGGCGAGCGACATAATTTTTATGCCGCTACACAACTGCCTGGTGAATCACACGCGCAATGGGCCGCGAGGTTACGTGGATTGACCGCCCATTGCGAGTTTACGAACGTAGAAGAAATGCTGAGAGACAAATTCATCATGGGAATGTTGCCGGGACCAGAAAAAGAGAAGCTGTATGCTCAAAAGCTGACGGATTTAACGCTAGTGAAGGCGTTGGAGTACGCACAGAGCCAGGAGTGCGCCCGCGCGGTGGCCGCGAGCAGCGCGGCAGCCACCAGCGGGGTGACGCGTGCGGCTACCGAGTCGCAACTTTTCAAGATAACCAAGGGTGAAAATGTTAAAGTGAAGTGCAGTGTATGTGGTTATTCAAACCACAAGGCGTCCGAATGTAAATTCAAAAACTATGAGTGCCGGAAGTGCCGCAATAAAGGCCACTTAGGTAGAATGTGCACGAAAGTGAAGTACGTTGAAGTGGATGGCGGTGATAAGGGTGAGGATGACGATGACGGTAAGTTTTTTTTACATTCGGTCAGTGCGATGGGAACCTATGGTGGAATCGATTTCCATAAACCAAACGACGTTTAAATTTGAGATTGATAGTGGCTCAGCGGTAACGGTTATTTCAGAACAGTTTTACAGGGCTCATTTTAAAGATGTACCATTGTCAACCGTCCGTAAACGGTTGATGACATATACAGGTAGGCATATCGAGTGTGTAGGAGTAGCGCGCCTCCCAGTGTCGTACCTAGAACAAACGCACGACCTGGATATTCACGTTGTCCGCGATGGCGGTCCACCTTTGCTGGGCAGGGACTTTATTTCACGGTTCAACACCAAGGGTGAAAATGTTAAAGTGAAGTGCAGTGTATGTGGTTATTCAAACCACAAGGCGTCCGAATGTAAATTCAAAAACTATGAGTGCCGGAAGTGCCGCAATAAAGGCCACTTAGGTAGAATGTGCACGAAAGTGAAGTACGTTGAAGTGGATGGCGGTGATAAGGGTGAGGATGACGATGACGGTAAGTTTTTTTACATTCGGTCAGTGCGATGGGAACCTATGGTGGAATCGATTTCCATAAACCAAACGACGTTTAAATTTGAGATTGATAGTGGCTCAGCGGTAACGGTTATTTCAGAACAGTTTTACAGGGCTCATTTTAAAGATGTACCATTGTCAACCGTCCGTAAACGGTTGATGACATATACAGGTAGGCATATCGAGTGTGTAGGAGTAGCGCGCCTCCCAGTGTCGTACCTAGAACAAACGCACGACCTGGATATTCACGTTGTCCGCGATGGCGGTCCACCTTTGCTGGGCAGGGACTTTATTTCACGGTTCAACACCAAGGGTGAAAATGTTAAAGTGAAGTGCAGTGTATGTGGTTATTCAAACCACAAGGCGTCCGAATGTAAATTCAAAAACTATGAGTGCCGGAAGTGCCGCAATAAAGGCCACTTAGGTAGAATGTGCACGAAAGTGAAGTACGTTGAAGTGGATGGCGGTGATAAGGGTGAGGATGACGATGACGGTAAGTTTTTTTACATTCGGTCAGTGCGATGGGAACCTATGGTGGAATCGATTTCCATAAACCAAACGACGTTTAAATTTGAGATTGATAGTGGCTCAGCGGTAACGGTTATTTCAGAACAGTTTTACAGGGCTCATTTTAAAGATGTACCATTGTCAACCGTCCGTAAACGGTTGATGACATATACAGGTAGGCATATCGAGTGTGTAGGAGTAGCGCGCCTCCCAGTGTCGTACCTAGAACAAACGCACGACCTGGATATTCACGTTGTCCGCGATGGCGGTCCACCTTTGCTGGGCAGGGACTTTATTTCACGGTTCAACTTGCAACTTTCACCAATTAATTACTTTGATCACGAATCGGGTATATCTATATATAAATTGCAACAACAATACTCACAGCTATTTTCAGATACATTAGGTACTTTTAATAAATATAAAATTAAATTATTAATGCAGGATAACGCGAAACCGTTTTTTTTCAAAGCACGCCCGATTGCGTTCGCATTACGCGATAAAGTAGAAAAGGAAATTGATAGGTTAGTCACATTAGGGGTCCTTGAACCCGTGGAATACTCCGAGTACGCATCGCCGGCGGTACCGGTCTTAAAACGCAATGGATCGGTTAGATTATGTGCTGATTATTCGGTTAGTGTTAATAAACAGCTGCTTGTTGAGAAATACCCGCTCCCCACGGTCAACGAACTATTTTCTAAACTGCACGGAGCGCGGGTGTTCAGTAAAATTGATCTTTCAATGGCCTATAACCAATGTGTACTGGATAATGAGTCACGAGCGCTAACATGTATCAATACTCATCGCGGTTTGTACAGATATACGCGTCTAGTGTTCGGGTTAGCCAGCGCGCCCGCAATTTTCCAGCGAGTAATGGAAAATGTGCTCTCGGGGCTGGAAGGGGTCCTGTGCATGCTTGACGACGTCTGCATTTTTAGTTTTGATGAAAAATCGCACTTCGATAGATTAAACGCAGTATTTAAACGTTTAGAGGACTGTGGGTTCACCCTTCAAAAAGAAAAATGTGATTTTTTTAAGAACGAGATCAGTTACTTGGGTAGCATTATCTCGAAAGATGGAATTAAAAAAGCATCCGAAAAGGTAAAAGCAATGACTGATGCACCTATTCCATCAATAGTATATTATCACAGGTTGATGCTGATAATGTTGAAAGGCCTATATCATTTGCGTCACGAACCTTAAACCCCGCAGAAAAAAGATATGCACAAATACAAAAAGAGGCAACTGCTATAATTTATGGCGTACGGCGCTTTCACCAATACCTATACGGACCGTTTATATTACGCACGGATCATAAGCTGTTAATATCTATTTTCGGATCTTATAATGGTATTACGAGGTATCGGCAAATCGACTTCAACGTTATGCATTGTTCCTCAGCGGATATAATTACAAAATCGAGTACATACGTAGCGGCGATAATAATGCAGATTATTTATCTCGCGCGAGCTTGCCTGAGCCGACCGGGCCGCCTGAATCCCGCCATACCGCGTGCGCGTGCACTGAACCTGAACGTTGCGGCGAGAGCGAGATAACATGCGACCGCGCGACCTACGTTTGTTTTGTTGTGGATGGAACGATGCCGGTAACTTTGCGTAATGTACGGGAAGCGACAAACAATGATATGATTCTAAGTCGTGTAGCAAGTTTTATTTTAAATGGGTGGCCACCTAAAATTGCTGATGTAAGATTAAAGCCCTTTTATTTGTGTAGAAATCAATTATCTCTAGAAAGTGGTTGTATTATGAGAGGGCACAAAGTGGTCATACCGGAGAGTTTACACGATACAATTTTAAAGGAACTTCATTCTTCTCATCTAGGTATTGTGAAAACTAAAGCCGAAGCGAGGTCAAGGTTTTGGTTTCCAGGCATAGATCAAGCGTTGGAAAGAATGATAAGCTCATGTGATGTGTGTGTGCAATTGCGTCCGTCACCCCCCCGCGCACCCCTCTCGTGCTGGGAGTACCCTACTGGCGTTTTCCAGCGTATTCACATTGATTTCTTGGGTCCAATTAAAGGCTGCGTATATTTAGTGATTGTTGACGCACATAGTAAGTGGGTGGAAGTTTATAACATGAATCAATCGACTTCATCCAGCGCGGTCATAGAAAAAATGTGCGATTATATGTCGAGATTCGGAATACCGAAAACGTTGGCGAGTGATAATGGTACAGCTTTCTGCTCTCATGAGTTTGAACCATTTTGTTCATCTAATGGCATATCACACATTACTTCTCCAGTGTATCACCCGGCTAGTAATGGCCAGGTTGAGAGTTTTGTAAAAGTGGTTAAAAAGGGAATTAAATCTTGTCTTTTATCTAATTGTACTTCAAAAGAGTTAAAATTACATTTACTCCGGTACCTTATGGATTATAGAAATTCGGTCCATACCACCACAGGTTTGTCGCCGGCGGAAATGGTTTTTGGTCACAAATTAAGATCTAGATTAGACCTAATCGATCCGAAGCCGTCATCACCCTCATCACCGCCAACCGTTTATAATCGCGTGTTAAATAAACAGTGTTCGCAAACTAAATTAAATGGATGTAATAAAACTACAAGATTTAGTTCAGATGATAATGTTCTATTTAAAAAATTCGTTAACAAAAATATTTATAAATGGTGTAAGGGAACAATTATGAAAAGATTGGGAAATGTTACTTATATGGTAAAAGATTCAAACAGTTCAGACTGTTTTAAAAGACACAAGAATCAATTAGTTCTTGATAAGGGCATCCGTAACAATATAGTACTAGGAACTAATAATACTGACTTACCTGGTCCGGGTCCATCATCTGAGACGCCCCAGTCTCCGCCGCCGCCCCAGCCTTCGCCGCCGCCCCAGTCTCCGCCGCCGCCCCAGTCGCAGTCGCCGCTTCAGACTTCCCCGCCGCCCCAGTCACTGCTTCAGCGCCAGCCGCCGATATCGTCGGTATTAGACTCCGGGTCGCCAACGGTAACAACTCGGTCCGATCTGGACTACTCACCGGATAGTGGCTTAGCCAGAGGGAGGAGGGCTGAGTTCTATGTTCCAGCAACGTCACCTCTATTGGAAGAAAGCGTTAGAGATGATTCTAGTATTGACAAACCTGGCGTTCCAGATATAACAGTAGACAATGCCACAGCACCAGACTCAGACCCGGATGAAGAATTCCATGAGGCAGTCGACCTGAATAGGAACCAGAGGGACGTTCGGGTTCAAGAGCAGGACTCTAGTAGATTGTTACGGAATCGCCCAAGGATAGACTTTAAGAGGTTCTTTTAGTATTATAATTTTAGTTCTTAATTAAGATACGAACTAGAGGGAGGAGTGTTATGTATAAAGGATGGCTACGCCCCGCGTCCAACGATGCGGTGCTAATAAACCAGTGTGCTTACCGCCAGCAAGCGTTTCACTTGTGCGCCCCGTCCGTATCCGTTTTCCTAATATCTACCAATTGTCATTCAATTAACTAAAACAATTATTATGTTTACTGTTACACCATAAACAATTTTCAATAAATGAGAAAACATCTGGTAATTATAATATTACCGGGTTACACCAGGCTAGTTGGCTATAAAACAACTCGCTACGACCTAAGGGTACGAAGAAAATCGATTCATGTGTCCCGAGGTCCCGGTCTCGGACCGCTAGTTCTCATATGAATATATATTTGTAATGGAATACGTCATTATAAAATACATATTTTTTTTAAGTTGCTTCTATTCAGTTACTGACTTTCTGTTTTGTTTCAACAGGATACCCTAAATAAGATCAAGACTATACTGGTAGATGAGAAGAAACACATTCGGTTCGGAGACTGGAGTGCAGCTGATGTAAGTTATAGTCACTCGTTTTTACTTAAACTATCTACTAAACTTGCAGTAACACAATTTCGTGACCCAAAAATGAAACGAGTTTATACTGTGCAGATTGAAAATGCGTTGGAATGGTATTATTTTACAAGCTTATGTTTATACAAATACAAATTTCTTTATTCATTAACAGGTGACATAACATTTCCATGTTACGTCGACGATTTCTTTTAAGTAAATAAATACTTGTGATAGAATATCCCCGCTCTGCATATTTATTTAACAATTGATTAAAAAATCGCAGTAAATAAACTGTTTTCTAAACAAAATATCAAATGTTTATGGTAACATTTCTTACCAAAGACCCTAACGAAACCGTTTAAGAACTACTTATCTGTTAACTAAAGTTAAAATAATATCAGCATTTTATTTTTGTTACAGATTGAAGTTCTAAACAAATACCTGTTTTTGACGTCGAAGCCTGCCCTCTACTTAGTAAATCTATCTGAAAAAGACTACATCCGTAAGAAGAACAAATGGTTTGTATTATTTCACATATCAATCACGTTAATAAACGATTCAATTCCCAGCATTATTTAAAATACTTTTTTTCTAGGCTGCCAAAACTCAAAGAATGGATTGACAAAAACGACCCCGGCGCCCCTCTTATTCCATTCTCAGGAGTTTTAGAAACTAAATTACTCGATATGGAGCCGGCCGAAAGACAGGCATTCTTGAAAGAACACAACATCACCAGGTAATACAGGGTGTATCAAACCATTTTTATTTTTTTCACTTTGACTGTTAATATCTCAGTATCGCGTCATTTCCCAGGGAATACGTGGTTTTCGTCTCCGTTTAGCAGTTTGTTGCATTTGCTTATAAATGATTGCATTATTTAAGTGACATTCTTGTGTTATAATATTTATACGTTGATTGCAGTGCATTGGATAAGATCATCGTCCAAGGATACAAAGCGTTGAGCTTAGAATACTTCTTCACGGCAGGCCCTGATGAAGTAAAGGCATGGACCATTCAGGTATGTATGCAAAATAATTGTAAAATGACAACTAGAAATTAATTATATAAGTTATGTTTACTCTGATTTTTAATTAGATTGTCCAGAATGACAGCTTCAATCACACTTTTTGTTTTTTATTGTTGCAAGCGTAATGCTAATAGTGTTTTATTAACCATTCAATCGTAATAGATAAAATAGCTCTTGTATGAGTAAACAATCTAAGCCTTGCAATAGCAATATTCATGTAAGTTTTTTTAATACTTTAACTTTTTACGACTTCCAAAAAAATAATATTATAAACAATGATGATACTTGTTGAAAATATGTTTTTACGACATAATTTATTTTTGTCTTTTTTTTACAAAACATAATTACGATTGATGCTTTGACTCTGTTGCACCACACAAATTCAAACTACAACTATTTAATTAGACCATAATCGAATTCTAAACCCATTTGAATAAGACTTAAATTTCTCGATTGTTAAAATACATCACTATTTTTTTATTACAAAATAGAATAGTGGAATCCCACACAAATGTCATTTTGATCTATATTTCATGAAAAATCAGAGTATAGGTAATATGTCGACTCAAGCATTGCCTACTGAGAGTTAGTGCACTTTCACATTAGAGCGACAGCAGCGCGTCTCTCTTATGTGAATGGCTTACTGCTGTCATTTTATGTATGAAATTGACAGACGCCTAGGTGTTGAAAGCGCTCTTAGAGACCTAAAATCATCTGATAACATTGCCGCACATAAAAACGTCATTGACTATTAGATCCCGCGCTGACTTTCTTGCGGCCAATAATTCGACTGCAAATTAGGGTGATGATATAAATATAAAGCGGCGGGTTACCGGTACTGACAAATTTGTACAAGGGTTATGTCCCGACCCCGAGTTGCCATTTTCCGGTATTGGAATATTAGATGGAATTTGTTATAAAAAGTCTTTCGAATCCAAATTTAAATCATTCCTTGGATTAATTAACCACTGGATATGAAACGCAAGAGCGGATGTATGAAATCATCATTAACTAATTTCTGCGGGGCGGGGGGAACTTGTCGTGTCAATTATTGACATTTAGTGCATAAAAGTGTCGATATTTTTTATCGATATGTGTTGAACCAACGAATGAACGAATCTTTTGTAAAATGATATTATTTTTTATTACCAAAACCATAAATTACACTATGGGCATGTTGAATAAACAATTTAAACATAGAACGTCGTTTCATATGAACGGTCTAGCAAATAACCTAACTAGAACTTCCTAAGACATTGTGAAACAGCCCTTAAGTACACATAGCCTATCACCTGTACATTTCTCCTATGAGATAATTAGGCATTAGATTTTTTGCTTTGGTATTAAATCACGCTGGTGTAAAATCGATACTACATTTTGGCTTTGACCCACTTTATTTTCCTCAATGCATCTCCAGGTAATCTGAAATTATCTTATAAGGATGTATTGTCATAAATTATGAGGTTTAAAATTTCAAAGCAAATCATTAATCATAAATCGTTTATTTGCTCAAAACATGGTATAAATTGATATGACAGACAGTATAAGGTTCTCGTGTTTCGCTAATAAAATAGCATGCAAATTGTTTACAGTGGTTGGAATCAAATTTCATTGAATAATAATAAAAAAAATAAGTCACTTAAATCTAGCGGTTGTCAATAAATTCCTTAACACTATAAAAAATTTTTTTTCATTAAGCTTATTTCATTAAACTGTTGTATTTTTAAAATTTCTTTAATCTACTCACGAGTGAAACATTTTAGTGATTTATTATTTTATTTTAAAAGTATTTATACAAAATATGTAACAATACTACGTTTATCGATATGATTTATCGACAATTGTCAAGCACACCTAAAATTAAACTGACATGGGAACGAATGATAAACGTACGACAATCCTACCGTATAAAGTATATGTTATCTTGTTGATTTTGTAGTTACTGACCACTACTTTTTTAAATGGCAATGTAACTTTTATCTTGGAAAACACATTTCACTATTTTCAAGAAAAATTAACAGCTTTTTTGGGATAAAAGTTACTTACGGGTGAAAAAAAAAATTGTTTGGTCTTACCGCTATAATTTTTACACAATTATATGGTACATATACCCATTTTTTCTGACAATGTTTCTCACTGAGCTCTGTCACCGTACTGATAAGACGTCACCTGTAAGTGAGGCCAAAAAGCCTGCTTCGTGGCTAAGGGGGCACCAGCGTAATTGCCCGTCACTGCGCGTCCACTGGTTTATTCGTCCAAGAATCATTCCTAACTAATATTCAGTACTCGTAAATATTCCGCCATTGATTAAACTCTCTGCATTCCCAAGCGGTTGACAATAGAAGAATACCATTACGCAATGCATTAAGTCCGCTAATTATGCAACTAACAGTGAAATAAAGTTTGAATAAATAAATATATTTTTCGTCTTCATTAGATAAATATCGAATAGAACCTTTTTTTAGTGAATACTTACCAAAACATTTAAAAAAAGACGATAGGGTACATCACCAGTCCGTTCAGGTAACTCGCCGCTATACAGGGTCTAACAAAACTAGTGATCGATCGCCAACGGGGGGTATCTATAAATCATACTGTATACGATGACAAAATATTGACAGATGTTTTATAGTGATTTTTCAAAGTTATGTTTTCTAACATAATAATTCAATCAAATAAGGAAACCTGCTGTACTTTTATCTGTGTCATGCTCACACATACGAACCGAAGGTACCTGCTCTGTACGTCGAATGTTCATGCTTTCTACTCTAGTCGTCTCAGTCACCCATGCCAGGATAACATGGGAGCCAGCAAGATGGCTATAGCCGATATTTACATGCAACGTCTTACAAAGTAGGCCCCCAGACTCGTCTAAAGTCTGTTTATCTTTGATAGTCCAATAATGTAAACAATCTTTTTATAACTTTTATATCTTTTTATCAGCAATAAAATTAAAGTAATTATTTGATTTAAAAAGATCTTAGTATTCAAGGATAAATTACCTACGTGAGTAGAGAGTTATATCTTTATTTTATTTTAAAATTGATCATTTCACAAAAACGAAATGATAAGATTGTTTACAATATTTGACAAGCCAAGAAAAACAGACTTTACCTACCTACTCATTGGACACGCGCACCAGCTAGTCTAGTAGTTCCCTAATTGTGTCTAGTCTATCATAACCTTATGACGATTAAAAGAAACTTTTAAACAAGCTGTGTAAATTAAATGAATAACCTGGGGGTTTACGCAGTTAATGGCAGATTTGCATACTTACCTACTTTAAAGTTGTAGTCATTCCTTTTTACTTCTACTACCAAAATAATAACAGACACAACCTTATCAAAGATGATAATAAACGTTGCCTAACCAAAATGAATAACCAGCAGGGCAAATTTGTAAAACAAAGGCGTGGTAGTGTGTACCTACCTAAACAGGACCAGATTTTATTATGTAAAAACATTGTGTCTTTTCTCCTACCTAAACCTCAAAGGAGACAATAAGTTAAAGTCTCCTTTGGTATAAGCAGGCTTTGGAAGTAGATAAGCATAAAGAAAATGCGACTTTGATGCAACAATTTATTTTGAAACGCATACCTATCACAATTTTTCAGGTTTATAACTCGTAATTTAAATTAAAATACTCGTATTTAATAAACAAACAATTATTTTAGCCCTCTGAAACAAAAGTTACTGACATGGCGTTTTAGCTCTTTCATAAAAAAGTAACCTATTCACAGGAATTTTGTTGTTATAAGGACTTACTGTAGGTAATCTAACGTTGTCTAACACAAAATGTCTAAAAGCTTCAATGCACATCATCACGTCTCACTTATAACACGATTTAGAATGTTTTTTTATCACTTTTACGTAAATTGGTAGGTACATTTCTTATCAATCACGCACGTAACAACAACATTTCGTAGGTAATAAACACTGTCGTGTCCTTCACGTCCGGTACGTAGGCATGGAGTAGTGATTGGTCGGGCGCCGCGCCGGTCAGGGGCGCCAGGGCGCCGGGCCCATTGCGCCCGATCCACCGACGGCTGAGCCCGAAGAAAGAAGACACGGAGGCCAATCACACCACACTTGGCAGGGGGATCCATTTCGCTGAGTTAACATTTCGCGCCGAAAATGTACGTGGTGTAAAGGAACACCCACCAGGCCTCTCGGAAGTGACTCGTACTTGACTTCACTTCGGGTTGCAGAAAGTAATAATCTAGTTCAGTCGACGTCCTTTCCTTGGCGAAGTGAGTTCGCGACTGACGAAATAAAAATCAATACAAACACGCGCCGCAGACGCCGAAAGAAGATTGCCGCCCCGACAAAAAGGATGCCGCTCCTTTGTTTACGTCTGCCGCGGTGCGGCGCACCGTCATGTCGGCTAGCTTTGTTGGTGTGCGACCGCATTTGACATCGTAGTATAGTAAACAGCTGTAAATGGTGTGTTTTTACACATTTTAGAAGTGCTAATGTTTTGTTGATTATCTCTGAAACTAGCCTGAATTTTTTTCTCAAATTTGGTGAGCGTGATCAATATGATGTATAGATACCCCCCGTTGGCGGTCGATCATTAGTTTTGTTAGACCCTATATATCTTCAACCCTTAGTATATGAAGTATCGACTTACATTTCTTCATACTGATTACGAGGCAGAACTATCTTCCGATTAAAATATTTCAGATCCTAATCATTTCATTTGACGATGTTTTTTATCTGACCTCTCAGAAAGGCACAAAAGCGCCACAAGCCGCTGGCAGGATCCACACAGACTTCGAGAAAGGCTTCATCATGGCCGAAGTCATGCACTTCAAGGACTTCAAAGAGGAAGGCACGGAGGCCGCTTGCAAAGCCGCTGGGAAGTATAGGCAACAGGGTAAGCATCCATTTTGTGTTAGGTTGACGTCTTATTTCAGAATCACTTAATTAGTCTGGTTAGAAAACACTTTATCTGCCAAATACTTCATACGAAATGACGTTCCATTTTTTAATTATTCGTTAGTCAGCTCTTATTGTCGATGGTGAAACAGGCCCTTAGTAAATATAATATATGAATCGTAACAGTTTTGACTATTTTAATTCTTTAAAGCCAACATGATTTTATTATTGACTAGCTTTTGCCCGCGACTTCGTTCGCGTGGACTTCAGGTTCGTCATTCAGCATAAACATGCAGATTCTTCGCTTTGGAAACACGTGAGCAAGCCACATAGAGCTGACCGTGAGAAAAACATGGCGTGCCCAAATGTAGGCCTGCTACCTTCAAGGTTTGACCCTGCGATTTGTTGATCGTCATTGAAAATGCGACTTTTAATGGGAACTGCAGGCGTTTAAAATTGAATGGCAAGTTGTTGGGTATGATTGGGATGCGCGGTATAAGAACATTGTTTCCCTTGGCTTCTCCAGTTAAAATTGTAGCCTTCACTATATGCCTTCCTAATTCGGTAACTCGCAACCGAGTACCGTTGCATAATCTTGGCGCATCCAGGTTACGCATTAACAAAACGGGTACACCAACCTTTAATTCCAACTTGTGTGATGGCACCCCGGACAACTCTAAAGAGTTTAGGAACTCTACGGGATAACTTGTAGTGTCATCGGACCATCTCCTGGTGCTCTACGCCTGTACAAAGGATAGCCTTTGTCGTTAGTTTGAGTATATTTTCCCCCAAGCCCCGTTCGCCTGGCACCGCTGCCGGTATTTATCACCGAAACGGTATTTATCGCCGAAATTGCTATGACTCTGCATTTTAAATCTGTCATATCTTCGAAAATATTTATTTAATTTACATGCTGTAAAAAGCCACATTGCTCTTTATTAAATGCACAATGTATGTAAGATACTTAATTAGATAAGGATTAATACTGTATTGCTTAAAATCGCTTCGTAAATAAGTCATTATTTCTCGTATAAAGTAAAGGATAAAAAATGGTTATTGTGGGTTATTCCTAAGAGATAAACATATACCATCACGGACTTTTTTGGAGACCTTTTTAAGTTGTACAATACTGTAGTACATTGTTTTGATCTATCTTGTAGGATTCAGTCAGCGTTTGCAATGTAAGCGCAAAAAATGTGTTTTTTACGACCTCACATTAGAAACCTCATGTTTTTTTACGACCTCACATTAGAAACCTCAAAAATTGTAGCCTATATGTTATTCTGATGTATAAGCTATATTGTGGTAAAGTTTCATTCAAATCCATTCAGTAGTTTTTACGTGAAAGAGTAACAAACATCCATACATCCATACATCCATACTTACAAACTTTCGCCTTTATAATAGTAGTAGGATTTATTTTAAGGTAACATGCTTATGTTAAAATGCACTGGAGGCTGAATTATCACACATACAATTACTTACATACACGGCAGACTATGCATTTTCATTGAAAAATAGTTCTAAGAATTATGTGACATGTCTATATTGAATACTGAAAAGAAAAAAACATGCTAATAATAGGTACTCAACGATTCTCGTCACAAACTATTGGAGGTCGTTGTAATGACAAACGGCTGTCAATAAGAAAAATTAAACCAAAGTTATTTTAAATATTGTAATTTGTTTATTCTATTCAATCGCGTTAATCTATTATGTTGATTTTATCGATTCGTGGATTTTTCGTCCATGTATTTTTTCTATTATTCGTACACAGCTAATTTGATATTGATATTTTAATACAATTTTATGATAAAGACGTCAAATTTTTCATTAAAATGTCATGCTCTGTCGTTCGTCAAGTCTAATATTGTTCACATGCACGGTGCTGTTACGCATCGCATATACGCATCAACTAACCATCAATTACGTCAATACACACATGAGATAAACTATATTTGTTTTCTTATTCATGCTACGTATACGCATCAAACTTTAAAATTAGTCTAGTAGAAGTAAAGTTAGCCTGTAACATCCCACTGCTGGGCAAAGGTAATACTCAACTATGAGGTCGTTCGAGCCATACTCCACCACTCGGGCTCAGTGCGGATTGGTGGAGGGGTGTTTGCAAGGCAAGCGACTAACCCTGCTTGCAGATGTTATCAAGCCGCCTATAAGGCCTCTGACTAGGCTTAACGACTAATATTAACCGATATTAGCCGGGACCAACGGCTTAACGTGCCTTCCGAAGCACGGAGATGCTCGTGATATACGTCACTTATATGGTCGCAATGGTCACCCATCCAAACACGGCCGCGCTGTAGGTTGCTTCACTTCGGTATCACTACCAAAGCGCTGCTACTACTGCGCTACGAGCACCTCGTCAGTCTAGTAAATCAACAAATTAACCGTCTCTTTTCCTCATTACCAGGTCGTAACTACGTAGTCGAAGACGGTGACATAATATTCTTCAAGTTCAACGCGGGCGCCGGTCTGAAAGACGCCAAGAAGAAATGACGCGATAAAGTGTTGCTGCTATTGGTACACATGCTGTATCTCAACCTTGTACTGTACTCGCTGATGCACGTCGCCTGAACCACGCTCTTTGTTGCAAATAATACGCGCTGAAAAAGTTAAGGTAACTAACACATGTGTACACTATCGAGAACACCGCCGCGTTAGCAGTTTGAAAGCCAAAATAGCTTGCACCTCTCGTCTTGTTTGAAGTGATGTTTTTGTGGCGTGGGTGCAAAAGGTTTTTGTTTTAAATTGGTTTAGCGGCAGTTTCCTCGACCTTAGAGCTTGTATAATCTGAAATGACGCGCCCCACTATCGCATTAACGCATGCAAGCAAATGTAAAATATGGATGCAATATACAAATTCCGTTGTAATTTGTAATACAGTTGCCGGTTATACTAGCACGATTTGTTGTCCAACTTGTCATAAATGACGTGAATGCGCGAGCAAGCGGACGTTTTGTTTCATGCAATGTGCCAGCGCTGCTCCTAAGGAAAGCGTTGTCGGATTTATCACGTGACTAGTCTATCGTTATGTAGGCATACAGATCTTAAATTCGCAGAGCAATCGACGCTCCCACACATATGAAGTATCGTTACTAATATATGCACTCACACATTCAAATCAACGGTTATTCCCAGTAGCCCCCACTGGCATCGCCTCCACGGGGGCATCTGGGAATTTGTAAAAAAATATGTCAAAGTTGCCACCCGTGCCGCCCTTCAAATGGTAGTGTATGGTAAGTCACTGTATTTTGATCATCGCAGGCAACAGATACGTTAAAAATACTTTAAAGGGAAGATTTATGATCCCTTAATGTCTTCAGTTTCGAATATGATGGAACTGGTGGCAACTGGGACAAATCTTTTTACAAATTCCCAGCTGCCTCCAGTGGGGCGATGCCGGTGGGGCTACTGGGAATAATCCCCAATCAACTAATTAAATAGTGGGGCGCGTCATTTCAGCTTAGACAAACTTTACGTGGAATCGAGTAGTCGTAGTTCTGTATATTTGATGAAATAGCCGTCTGTTTATGCTGCTAAAAGATTAGCTGACCTTAAATTTCTGTTAACCGCCATGCTTTCAACTGATTGTTCAATCAATGCTTATGGGTACACAGATTATCCACACGAAAACATGTCATTACATACATATTATTTGCAACGGAGAGCTCGGAAAAAAATATAACTTTATTATAACGATCTAAGATTTGAATAAAGCTTTGTTGAAGTTTGTACAGTGTAGTTTATTTATTTGTATGTAATCAAATTACGGATTTGTATTTCCATTATTATTATTAAAATCTAAATAAAAGTATATTTGAAATCTCTCTAATAAATTTTATACTATTAATAACAAAATAGTGGGCACTGTACAAATAAATTATACATTATGTATTTTTTACCAGTTCATAAGCGTAAAGATAGGTATGTGTACAATTTTTATTACAAAATGTAATTTTAATCATTAAATTATTTGTTTGAAAACATAATAAAACACTTTTCAATTTGATAATTTACTTTATCATTTACTATCAACACACCACATTTACACCGAACACTGAACATGATATAGAATAAATAAAAACGGCATGTTAGTGTCAGTCCCCCTATTCGTTGGTAAGTAATTATTTGTCAATGGTTATTAACAGCAGAAACAGTTCCAAATAACGAAATCATAGGACTTCAACAAACTCCTCTATGCGTTCAATTTTGCACTGTCTGCCCCTGTCTTCAGAGTCTATTTCTTCGTACGCTTCCACATACAGTTTCTCCAGTACGATGCGCAGTTGTTTTAGGAATCTTTTTAAGTTAATGTTCGAGAGAATACCCTGTTCGGTGACTGTTGCTAGTTTCTCCTTATCTTTTTCAGTGTTGTTGAAAACTTTGTTAAGTATGTAAGATAGTGATTGCGTCACTGCTTCCTCCCATTCCTAGAAGTTATAAAATATGTCACTGTACTCCCTTGTTGCTGAATTTGACAGTGCAGGTTACAATTGAATTTTTGTTTCATAGTGTTTTGTCAGTAAAGAATAATATTATTAAATGCGCTAGTAAAAACCAACTGTGTCAAACAAGGGATCAAACTCTGTGTCTTATGCTATCCGGGTGCATGCCCATACCACTCGGCCACCGACACATGGGCAAGCCTGTTGAGTTTAACAAGTGATATATTGTTATAATAACTGTAACTGCACTTGTAAATTTCTACAGGCAATTTATAATGTAGGTCACATTGTCAAAGCGGTGATTAAATAGACATAACAAATGCAGTATGTGTATACTTACTTGATAGTTTTCGTAAAGAGATGACAAACACAGCATTTCCTCGATTAGTGTCACTTTAAATTTTTCTAATGTTGTTTGCTTAAAAATGTAGATGATTAGATTCCCCATCGAAGCCAAAGTACATCCAGCCCTGTTACGTAGAATAAGAATATTAGAATAGAATAGAATAATTTATTTGTATTTGAATAGGGTACACTGAAGTTCTTACAAATTAAAGAAAGTTTGGCCCACTCAGCCATCAACAATAGCATACAAATACGAGTATTAAAAATTACATTCGGAATTAACTGTTATAAAATTAATTAGTACATTATATCAACTTATAATACCACGTCGCAATACATATCAAATATTAATAAAATTTTCAATAATGTCTTAGTAGGATGTATACAATCTAACAGTTACAAAATAGTCAAATTTACACTAGTCAAATCGAAAATGTCAACCATGATTAAACCTATTTTTTTACCTTCATTAATTATCACCTAGGTATTCCTTAACATTGTAGTACATCTTATTATTATTAGCAACAATTCAAAACAAACAAATATGTGTTATACTTTTGTATATTACCTGCATACGTTGTCTTTGCATTCTATTATATCACGAGCCGATTTGATTAGTCTTTCATACGTATCTTTCATTAGGAATTCTAAAGGATCGCAATCGCCCGGTGGCAATGATCCATACTGGACCAGAAGCCTCTTCTGCACCACTGTAAACTGCTTTTGTAATACATTCAATTCATCCTGGAAATATCAAGCAACTCTTAATAATCTGATACTGCCCTTATATCAAGGAAGATACAATAGTACATAAAATATGCTGCATCTATAGGCCCAGTTTCCACCGAGACGCCATGGCGACGGTACCGGCTAACGTATCGAAGCAGATAATATTGATTGATTGACGTTTTCGTAAGAGACCACAAATTTGGCAGGGTCGGACTGACAGCACGGTAGCTCAATTGGTAAGAGAGTTTGGCCCGGTCAGCCAAAAGGTTGCTGGTTCAAGTCCCGCCCGTGCGCAAATTTTTCGTTTCTTATTTCATCTTTATGAATATAAAATATGACACTGTGAGTGTTAAAAACATTCTAAACCATTAGATAATATTGAATTGTACGGACCTAACTCACTGAGCGACGTTGCGGTACTTTACATTTCAATATTATTTCCTTGAATACATAGCAGACGACGTCGGCATGGCGTCTCGGTGAGATACGTCCCTAAGCCAACCGCTCATGTGTCTTGTAATCGTTCTGTCTCTGTCATTTTCCACTATGTTGCCAGAAACAATGATAATAATCCAGAACTAAGCATCCTTACGTGCACAAGTGGGTAAGTAGACTACCAACTTACCTCTAAGCTTTTTAACATCATCCTATCCTTTGCGTGTGTTTCGACACTTTTCAAGAACTTAAATGTGACCTGCTTAAACAGTTCTTTGCTCATCTTGATACTGAATTTGAAGTCTTTCCCTTTGCCCATTCTTACAAAGTGGTCTGTTAGCTTGTAAACGAAATGAGATAGAATCGAGGTAATTTCGGGAAAATCTTCTGCCTCTAACGTGTACAGTGAGTCTGAAGATCTTAACATCACTGCCTTTTTCGTAGTTTTATACATGAACGTTACGCTACTAGCACGCTTATTCGGACTATTTATTTCGTCTTCTGAGAAATCTGAAAAAAAAAGATAATGGCGTATCAACGAAAATCCGTTTTTTTACCTGGTGAATATTGAAAACAACAACAAATGTTGTTGTTACCTATATTTAAGATTTAAGATCAGTAAAATGATTGACTATTCGTTTTAAAAAGATCTAATTGTTTTAGGATTACCTATTTAGATTGTGAGTTTGTGTTTATCTTATTTTAAAATGAATCGTTTCGCTGAAATAAAAACAGACTTATTTATTTGAAAACATACGTATACATACCAGTAAATATTTCACTGAAATCTATGCAAGGTTGATTGGTAAGAACATTTAGTTTCATCGGATTTTCCATTTCGGCATCTTTAACTACAACACAGTACAAACTCATAGGCAGTTCGACGCTTCTTGATAGAACTAATATTTTCCCAATATGGTCGGTGATAGTAAATATGATTTCAGCTTTCGTGTCGCTTATTTCCGTGTTACTCGTTAAAAACACTTGTGATTCTATTATCTCAGTGCCGTTTACATTGTCTAAGCACACTGTAGATTCCGAACAAGTGAATGGTGGAGTGCAGGCGAAAGTTATTTGAATACTTTGAACTAACTGCGGGTCCTCGCAGGATATCATGACAACTACAGGACACATTAGTAGGTGTAAAGCTGCATCGTCATCCGAGTATTGTCGGAACAGATTTTGGTTTGGTTTTCCCACGTCAGCTTTTATTGTGATTGTTTGAAGGACGCCCAGAGAACTGTTATCGGCATCTGAAAACATCGAATCACTATCTACTATATATTTGTTTAAGATATATACTGATTATCACTGAACCTTTACATTTGCTTATTTATTGCAATATTGAAATTACTAAATGCTTTGAGTTTGAAGGATTACATCAGTCAGTAATTTTTGTCTTCTTTAAAGAGTGCGATATTTCGAAAGCTTTATCAATAAGCTAACTAAAAAATAATATATGACACAAAAACGCTAGGTTTCGTATACAAAAGAACGGTTGATAAATATTTTAGAAAAGCCGTATTGACCTATACTGATCCTTCCAATGTTCTTTTGTCAAGTTTGAAAGTGAATACCAATCACAGGAGCTCAGCTTTCGATTTAAACAAAAAAAAAATGTTGATTTCTATAATGATTTAATATTGTTTTCCGACATATTTTGTTAAGAGGCTCAAAAGCTGACCACTGCGGTATGAAACAAAGTGACACCATTTTTAACTCAAGAACGAATGGAGCCATTTATATGATGTTTATTATATGAGATTCGAATTCGCCTTATTTCAATTATTGACATATAAATAAAATATTGTAATTCCGTATATATATATGTAAATAGTCAACCATTAGGTTACATAAGATAGTATTAGAAGGGTGATAACAGTTGCAGTTACTCAAAAAGACATGGCAAGAGGACTTACCTCCTTTACTCTCTAAAATAGCTTGTAACTCCTCCTCAACTGTTTCTAGCTCCGCCTGCACTTGTTCTGGATCAACAGCTTCGTTCATGGCCGGAGCGACGTTGGCATTCAAATCAGGCTCAGTGCCCAAGTACCCTACAGTCACGATGCCTTTATCCGACAGGGTTACCAAACCTCCAGGCAACGACTTGAGGAAACATCGGCTGATGGATATGGCCGAGTCCAGCAAGTCGCAGCACCATAGCAACATTGTCCCTTCGTAAATGAAAAGTTTGGAGTCCTCGGATGCTACCATTACTAGCAGTCGGGCACCAGGCTCTGAAAATTGAAGAATTGGTTATTTTAAAAAAAAAAAACATCAAAAAAGTTGCTTACAATGAAAAATCAAAATCTTTTTTGTTGCGTTCTATACATATCGACACATATTATTATTATAATAATATAACAAGGTTTTTATATTTTTAGAAAATAGAACAAATATGTTTTTATTTTTGCAAGTGAGTAATCACCAACTTTTGTATGTGTGTATGTTAAGTCCGTTTTTCTTTGCTGTCGAATATCGTAAATATTATTTTGATAAATTTTAAATAATTTTTTGTGATTTAAATTGATTAACTATGCATATTTTGATATAAAAATATCTCAGCTTACAACGAAATACCAAGAGTAAGTTGTGAGTTTTGTGTTTTTTATCTTATTTTAAAATGAATAATTTCGTTAAAAATGAATGACGAGAATCAAGATTCTTTACAGTAGTTGCAAAGCAAGAAATTGACTTTATTTACGCTTCCTTACCGTAAAACCATCCGATGAGGTAGACCGAAAAACAGATTGGCATAAAATCGAATTTGATCATGTATTTCATTAAGCCATTGTCTTGGAAACAGTAAAGATGTCGTTCTCCCAATGCGACGATCGTAGAAAAGTTGCTACTAGTCTGTAAATAATAATGTGAGTACGATTACGAAGTACAGTTTATAATATAACCAATCGTAATTATTATATAATAATTTAGTCAATTGCATCAGGTCGGTTCGATCTATGTGACATGTGCTTAAATGCAGACATTGTACCTGTATAACTTGAACTGCTGTTACTTCTTCACCAGCATTATAAACCCATTGAGGCATATTCTTCTTATTTTGTCTCAAACTGATCTCGCTAAATTCTCTTAGCTGCTGATAACTGAAATATTACAAAATTGTTAGTCATTTGAGGAGCTGTTAATGTTATACGTCTGGATTTTGAATTGAAAATACTAATTCACCTGTAGATTTCCAAAATCCACGTTGATTTACCAATGATAAATGAATCGCAGCTTGGAATGTAACACACTGGTCCCGGTATTATGACATCTTCGAATATGCACATAAATAGGAAAGTGTCTTGATCGAAAAAACATAAACTACCATCCAAGCCTTGAACACAAATCAAATCTCTGGTTTTAACATTACCAAATGGACCACAAGTCAGGCTGTAGGCTTTTCTCGTAAAGGTATGTTTTATCATTGGTTTCAAGATGATTTGATCGCCTGTGAAACACAAAGACTTAGTCAAATGTTAATTAGTTCTATATAAATATACTTAGTTAGCACTCACTTAACAGATAAACCATTTGTAAATTTAAGGGAAACCTTTTATTGGCGGTGCTAACACATACATACTTTTATTAGTATATTATATTCTGTAAAGCTGTTGGTTGTCTGAATAAAAATGAAATAAATAAAAATTCGCGATAAAAGAAAAATCAACTTTTTGATACGTCTTGAAGGACCAAAAACGGATAACAAATGAGAATGCAAATAAAACTCACCTGCATCAGTGTGGCCCTCTTTCTTATCCAAACAATAAATTGTATAGTTAAGCGGATGCAATATTATTATATGCCTATCTTCAGAACCCCTAAAAATAAAGTAAGCCTATGATCATTATTGATATTATTTAATTTAGGATAATAGGAAAAAACAATTTGCCACATAGAATTCAAAACTTACGCTACAAATTTTCCAGTTTCAATCTGTAAAATAACATCGCTAAGTTGAGTTTCTAGTAACGTATTCGAAACCCCCTCATCTAAACTTGGTTTGAATACCCTTAAAAAGTATTCTTCACCTACTAAAATGCAATCACTATCGGTGTGTGAATTAAATTTATCAACTTTAAGGCAACTAGAATTTTGGATGCCTGCAGACCCATAACTTTCTTGCAATTTGCTATTTGACCACCATTGTTTTATTTTGAATAACGACATATTAGTAAAACGTTATTATTAATTAATTTGGGTAAAAATAATTAGTTTTAACTAACCGATCATACACCGAAGCTTGTAAGCATTTTGTTCTTTGTTTGTTTCACTCAAGTAACCATAGCTACGGTCAAGGTTCTAGTCACCTAACAGGTAACTACATTAAATAATAACACATGCAGCTTAAAATAATGAAAAAGCTGTAGTGCTTGCTTTTGGCACGGACGGGTCGATCAGTAATAAATAATCTTTTTGTAGTTTTAATGGGTAGGATATAATTAGTGCTACTGCTGATTCAGACAGTTTTTAGACTTAAAAGTTTACCCACAGTTTACCGTTATCAATCCAATAAAAAATGCTAAAAAAGTGGTACCTACTACCCGTCGCTAGATGTCGGGGCTTTATTAGTTCGAGTGAATCATTATTCTCGTGACAGACACCGCCGCCGCGTCGTGGTCGTGGCGCTAGTCACGTCGCGTCGCTAATCGACTTTCGCGCGCCTCAATATGCAACTATGATGTTTATGAGATTTTATTAATTATTTAAGTTTAAATTCCAAATAAAATATTTTCATTTTGTAAAGTTATATTTATTTACCCAAAAAACAGCCCCTAAAATTGTAATATTGAATATGCCATATGTTTTACACTTTTTAGGGTTCCGTAGTCGATAGCAAAAAACGGAAACCTTATAGTTTCGTCAAGTCTGTCTGTCTGTCCGTATGTCGGATGTAAGTAGGTGTATCCTGTTAACAGTTTTACAAATAAAAAAATATGATATTTGAGGGGGAATACCATACATAAAAGTAAAACCTTTTTTTTTATGAACCTATGCGTGTGTGTAGGTTTTCTGTGGATAGGTCCATTTTCTGTAAAAGTGTAACGTTTGAGAGATAGACCCTGCCAAAGTGGAAAAATTTGGTTTTGGTGGCTGCATCATAACTAATTTTAAGAACATTGATATTGCTTTTTTTACAATGTTTTTAACACTCACAGTGTCATATTTTATATTTATAAAGATGAAATAAGAAACCAAAATTTTGCGCACGGGCGGGACTTGAACCAGCAACCTTTTGGCTGACCGGGCCAAACGCTCTTACCAATTGAGTTACCGTGCTGTCAGTCCGACCCCGCGAAATTCGTGGTCTCTTATGGAAACGTCAATTGCGTGACGCTTAGCGCCATCTATTCTTATTATGTAGACGCCGTCTTAAGCAACCGTGTCCTATGTAATGAGAATTTGCGAAACAACGTGTGGTTCGACCCAGTCGAAAGATAACCTCAAGACTACGTCGGGAATGAAGCTAAACAACTCGCGTCCGTCCGCGCTTGAATACCACCGCTCTTGCCAAGTGGCAACAGTCTCATCTCTGATGCGACGTTTTAATTCCCTACGCTCCCTGGGGGCTAGTTAGTGTCTCTCCTGCTCACTTCGTCCCGCACGAAAAACTTTCAAGTCGGCAGGAAGAACTCCCGCGAGCACCGGAAGTGCCGCGGAACTGCACGTCCTGTTAGTACTGGCCTTCGTGAGTAATATAAGCGCCGGCCTCTGAGTGCTAATCAGCGTTCTGCGGATAACAAAATTCGACGAGCGTCGTCACCATACAGTACAGCCGCAGCGAACGTCAAACACGTCTAGGGTAACATCCAACACCTTCGCCTGGGAAACGCTTACGATCGAAGCACCGTCCAGTTTGATAATCGGTTGACCACAAACTCCTGGTGTATAACTCAGTGTTTAAACCTATCTGGAAATATGGCATGCAACTTTGGGGTGTTACGTCAAGGAGCAATATCATGTGCCTCCGAAGAGCACAAAAATACATCTTGAGATCATTCGTGAACGCGCCAACAACGAAGAAATTCACGACTACACCAACACGCCCACAATTGCGATGGAGATAGCTCGTTACAGGGATCAACACATAAACCGCCTGACCTGACACCCCACTCCACTAGTCGCTGGTTGCTTAATACAGGCAATATCACAAAAGGAGGCGGTGGTGTAGTACGTTCTCGTTCGTGTCCCCTGAGTACCGGTCCTGACCACCGTAATGGAGTGGCAGGTCGGTAACTGAACTACACACAAAGGCGACAGCTGCGGTCTTGCGATCAAAGCCTTGCTCCGGTGACGCTGCAGTCAGGCGCGGTCGCAGCCTGAAGTTTTGGAGGGGGTCACTCACTCACTACACTAATAAAAAACCGGTCAAGTGCGAGTCGGATCGTACATTAAGGATTTCGTGCCATCTTTAACTAAGGGTAACGTAAGGGTCCACTAACTTCCACTTAGCCAAAACACTACAATATTTTGTTGACAGCAAAAATATTTTTGTTTTTCATAGTATTTGTATGAAAGGCAAAGTTATATTTGAGGTTGTTGAAATTGTACTATATCTCAAAAAGTACTAGTTCGATCTTGTTTAAACTATTTTTCGTTGAAAGTATTTGCTAAGCACTGAACTGTCTTTTTTAGGGTTCCGTAGCCGAATGGCAAAAAATGGAACCCTTATAGTTTCGTCAAGTCTGTCTGTCTGTCCGTCCGTATGTCACAGACACTTTATTCTGTAACTATAAGCATCACACCGTTGAAATTTGGTAGGAAGATGTATCGTGTTAACCGCTTTACGATCCTTATAGAATAATAAAAAGAATAATTATATTTAAGGGGGGGCTCCCATACATGAATCTAAAACCGTTTTTTTTTTCAAAGTCAAACCTATGCGTGTGGGGTGTCTATGGATAGGTCTTTTAAAATGACAGCGAGGTTTATGAAACCATTTCTTTAAAAGTCTAACGTTTGATAGATAGACGCTTCCAATGTGGTGAAATAGGCGTCCCCCTATCTTACTTCTAAACTAAGCGAGTATAAATATTGAAAAACAATATAATGTGGATTTTAACAAATACTTTCAACGAAAATTGGTTTGAACGGGATTGAAGTTTTTGAAAAACAAAGTAGTAGTTTTTGAGATATAGCACATTTTCAACAACCGCAAACATAACTTTGTTCTTCATACAAACACTATAAAAAACAATGTGACATTTGCTGTCAACAAAATATTGTGGTATGTTAGCTAAGTGGAAGTTAGTGGATTCCCTAATTCAGTTAAAATTGGCACGGAACCAGTGCACGAGTCCGACTCGCACTTGGCTGGTTTTTTAAAATGTTTACTAGTTTAGTTCAAAAGTTAGAGGGGGGACGCCCATTTTACCACTTTGGAAGCGTGTATCTTACAAATGATTGACTTTCAGATAAAATAGTTTTAGAAACCTCGATGTCATTTTAAGACACCTGTCCATCCATAGACACCCAACGTGCATAGGTTTGAACAAAAAATATTTTTTTTTAGTTACATTCATTATTTTTCATTTTTTGTGTAGGAATTGTAAAGCGGTTTACAGGATAGTCCTACCTATCAAGTTGCACCTGTGTAATGCGACATAAATTGACGACACTTTAAGTGTTCCGTTTTTTGCCATTCGGCTACGGAACCCTTAAAATTGGTATCTGGAATAAAATAAAAAGTAGACAGCCTTTATTTTGATACTTTACAATAAACCGACAAATAAAATTATTAGTATATTGTTAAATAATCTATAAGTATCATAACAACTCATATCGATTTTGCTAGGATTCCCACAACTACGTAGTTTGGTTCCTTGTTTCTGAACTATATGTCATTTCCAAGTTATTTTGACCATCGTACGTAGGTCATAAAAACATCACTAGATGTCACAAACCATAAATTTATTACTGTTAGAGGGATAACTATAAATTTCCTTTTGTTATTTGGCCAATTTTTGCGATTTTTCAATTTGACCTTAGATTTTGGGGGGGGTCATGTCCCCTCTGACCTTCGGACCGCGCCTGGCTGCAGTAGGCGCAAATACCCGTTGAGCCCAAAGCATCAGCGTGCTTCCGCTCCTGTAAAAACGTCGAGCTTTGAAGGACCCCCTGAGAACTTACTCCGGTGCCGCTGCGTGTTGCGCAGAAATTAAAAGACCGCAAAATGGCGGATACTCCACAACCAACTGTATATAGTTCTAGGCCAAGTAGTTTAATATCTGCACATAATCTGCAGCCGAAGGAGGCGGGTGGCTCAGCCGTGTCGCGTGTAAATATTCTTGAGAATATTGCACTGTCTGAGGACAGCGCCTTGGCTCTTTTAGCTGGCTGCGGTCAACCGCAGGCTAGGCCAGAGCGCACAGAAATTGACTCAGACGATGGTTCTGTTGTGTCAATGGCTTCCACGACTTCAGCTCTGCGCACATCACTGCGCATAAAGCGTAAATTAGACCGCGAAGATAGCTGTGAGTCAGACTCATCCGCTAAAGCTGTCAAAATCTCTCTCGCCACTCGTGGCAGACCTAGAGGCCGTGGAAGGCCAGCGAAAACGAGCGATGATATTCACTTCCGCAAACCGAAGGTGGATGCTTAAACCTTTCTGAAGGCCCAGGGGAAAGTGGCCACTGATGTGGACGCTGAGGGCAGCCATTGTTTTCTCTAAAAAGATACAACAAGCTCAACAGCATGCAAAGCTGGCAGCTAAAGACATAGCGCTAGATGAGCTGGTGCAGAACATCCGCACAACCACTGACGCTATCATCCATTTAGCGGGAAAAAGCCGGAATGTCGAAGGTACTATCGAAGGTGCTCTAAAAGATGCGGCGAACTCGATTGCAGGGGCAGTGGAAATCTTACGTGAGCGAACTAGAGATGAAGAAGTACGTCGTCTACAGGTGGACAAGAAACGTCTTTCGGAAGAGGTGTCCAACCTTCAACAAGAAGTTAATGAACTACATATAAGCGACATGACAACTTCAAGACTCGGCTGCTCTTACGGCTTTGGCATCGGCAGCAAAGGTAACTGAACCTGAAAAAAAAACCAGTTCCCTACCGACTAAGGTAAGTCACTGAAAACCTCACCGAAGTCAAAAACGGCGCCCAGCTTCATTGAGCGTCCCCAGAGAGTCTCACTCAATCACAGCCCACAGAAGAAGTGTGGACTATAGTAGTAAAGGAAGAGGGAAACACTTGCAAAAAATGCTTCGGCGCAGACGCAGCCTTTTCAAAAACCGACGAATACCTACTAATGCAGCCAAATCTCAACCTAAACTTAGGCCACCGCGATCGTCCAGCTATTGTACTAAGGATGCAGCCTGGAGCCGCAGAGAATGGCGCTACTTTCGAAGCGTTATTTCAGGCAGCTAAGCCTCGAATCGATATCAAAGACCTAGGAATTAATTCAATGCTATTCTGGAAGGCAAAAACAGGTGGTAAATTGCTGGAGATCCCGGGATCTACCAGCAGTGAAAAAGCTGACACTTTTGCAGCAAAGTTGCGTGAAGTTCTGCCAAAGGATATATTGCAGATTTTTAGGCCAACAAAAATGTTGATGTTCGTATTTTAGGCTTGGATGACTCTGTCACGCAAGAGGAGGTAGCCTCAGCAATCACAAAGGCTGGCTGTGCGACTGATGCCGTACGAGTCGGCACCATCCGGGAATCATGGGCAGGTACCGGTACAGGTCGGTGATAGTAAAGGCTCCAATTGTAGTGGCCAAAAAGCTGCCACATAGCCGACTGTTGGTTGGTTGGGTTTCGGCTCATGTAAAAATTTTGGAAGCCAAGCCCCTACGGTGCTTCAGGTGCCTCGAAATTGGGCACGTCCGCGCTCAGTGCCAGAATGAGACAGACCGCAGCGAGATGTGCTACCGTCTTGACCATAAGTCGAAACCGCACTTGCCGAAACCAACAAAGAGGGTGGCTGCAAAGCTTATTGCTCCAAGTAGCACGGAGCCCATGATGATAATAGAAACAGTTCGCGATGGCAGTACAACTTAATCGTATTCTTCAGGCGAATGTTAACCACTGCACAGCTGCTCAAAATATCATAATGCAGCATATGGTTGAATGGACAGTACAGGTTGTAATCATATCGGAACCCTATTTTGTACCCGACATGGATCGAGAAGACTGGGTAGCAGACTCCACACTAGTCCGAGTTGCAATCAATCTACTGGTGGTCTTACTCTTCAAGTGATCTCTAAAGGTGATGGCTATGTGGTAGCCAAGTGTGGATTGACATTGCTGGTTGCAGTTTATCTTCCCCCCAGTATAAGTTCTGTCACAGTCGAGGCAAGTCTGGATAAGCTAAGTGCAGTGCTTCGAGGCAGTGGCGGCCTTAGGGGGTGGCAAACTGTGCAATGGCCCAGGGCCTCGCTCTTGGAGGGGCCTCGCGCAACAACCCAAGCTCATATTTATAAAAAAAAA
The DNA here is from genome assembly GCA_963924145.1 of Pyrausta purpuralis. Lineage (NCBI taxonomy): Eukaryota > Metazoa > Arthropoda > Insecta > Lepidoptera > Crambidae > Pyrausta > Pyrausta purpuralis. The sequence continues at coordinate 8,587,513 of OZ001649.1, read as the reverse complement.
AGGTTAAATCTAGCCTAAATTAAAAAAAATAACTTTTATTCTTATTCATTAAGGAGTGCAGGGTAGCCTCGATGAAGACAGTTAAATACCAACTAAGCAATATATGTGATGCGTTATAGGATTTAGCAGAAAATACAACAGTTTGTCAGTTGGTCAGTGAATACCATTCTATAAAGATATACTACTCAAAACAAAATAAGGGCCACGAAGTATTTTATCTGTACGATGAAAAAAATAAAACCAATATATATTTTTTTGTCTCCATAACGAAAACTAATGTTGTTTTTACCATGTAGACCAATTAATTTATTCCAATAATAATGATTATAAAGTTTATTTGCTTCTGAAAGAAAAAAACACATTTAAGGTTAAAAATAAAAACAATGTAAAGTTACTGAAAACAAAAGAAAATACTCCATGCTCATCTTTTAGTAACGGGTATGCCCCCCTTGTTTCGCTACGCACTCCTGAAGCGTGGAGTGCATGCTCTCAATCAAATGCCTGACATTTTCCATTGGAATCTCTTCCCAGGCCCATTTAACAGCGTTGATGAGTTGCTGTTGGTTGTGGATTTCCTGATCACTGTCTCTAACTCTTCGGTTCAACTGATCCCGCATGTGCTCTATTGGACTTAAGTCCGGACTGTTCGCTGGCCTCGGCAAGACTTGAATTTGAGAGGCTTCCAGTACAAACCGAGTCGCTTGAGCCGTGTGTGCACGACCATTGTCTTGCATCAAGATGAATCCAGGACCCGCTCGCTGGGCAAATGGGATCATATGTGGTCTGACAACTTCCTCAATATACCGCTGAGCAGTAACAGTACCCTCATTTAAAATAGCGAGCTCAGTTTTGCCGTGTAAGCTTATCCCGCCCCAAATCATTACATTTGGACCACCAAAATGATCGACTTCATGGATGCAGGCTTCATGCAATCGATTACGAATAGTTTGGTCACTGAAATGAGAACCCGCTGTGAGCCGTAAACGATTTTGCAGCTTGCGGGCCGTCGTTGTGCGATCTCGCTGCGCACTTAATCGAATGTAACGATCCTCTTGAGCTGTTGTAATCCGAACTCTGCCCGAACCATGTCTTCTTTTAACACTGCCGGTCTCTTGGAAACGATTCCATGGATTTTGAATAACTCTTCGAGAAAATCTTGGATTGAATAGCTCTTCGAGAAAGATTTTCTCGAAGGGCATTGCTATTTGCAATTGGTTGCAAACCCACAGATCGCTGCGAATGACCTTCTTCAATCATTGTAACGGATCTGGTTGCTGTCAGCGAGTCCATATGACGCCTGCTTGCTTGTGGCATATTGCAAAAGATGTTTCTGACTCGAAATATCAATGAACTCTGATATTTTCTAATAAACCAAGAAGCTAAGGAAAGCAAAACGTCAAAGAAAATGGAATCAAAATTTTCAAAAAGAATTTTAAATCAAATTTTATTTAAAAAATTTGCCAGCATTAGATAAATACTGCAATATTAAAAAGTTTAGGTATCAAAAAGTTTGTATACTCAATATTATACAACTTTCAATTTGTAAATGTTTAATAATTTACACCAAAACAGCTCTTAGCCCATGCTATTCTTTTAATCGAAAATAACGCTGCGCATTCGTTAGATAATTGTACTTTAATTAAAGATTTGTCTTAAGAAAAGTCGACAACATCAGTTTTAAAATTTATCAACTCTATATTTGTTATTTTGTGATTCTTTAAATAGATATTAAATATTTTAAAATTCAAAATTTTATTTATTTGTATAACTTAAGCATTTCTCCTCAAATATGACATTTAGCTAAAATCAAATAACCGGACCTACTTTCGCAACACATACTTTTCACGAAGGACAAAGGGCCTCGCAAAGACCTGCCGCTCGTAGCCTCGCAATGGGTAAGGCCGCCGCTGCTTCGAGGCACCCCTTTGCCTGCATTGGTCTGCGGTGATTTTAACGCCAAAAACACAGCGTGGGGCTAGCGTCCACTAGCGAGCCACTGATCCTCGAGGATAATTTATTCTGGACTGGTCGACATCACTGGACCTTGTCCGCTAGAACACTGGCCCGAGGCTACTTGCGCGCGACCTCAAGGAGAATCCATAGTAGATCTCTCTTTTGCTAGTCCAGCTGTTGCCGCTAGATAAATAGGAAGGTGATGTTGGATGACGAAGCAGTAACATTATCTGATCATAGATATTATATAGGTACTAGAAATGGCTGCTTCGTCACCGTACACTCGTCTCACTCACCACATTTATCCCCGATGGCGTTTAAAAGCACTAGATAGATACTTGTTTCTGTAGTTTACGCGAATATTACTCATCGAAATAAAACAACTTTTTTACGGATTAACTTTTCGCGAGTTTATTAATTTTATCCCGACGTTTCGAACACTTTACAGCGTTCGTGGTCACGGGTAGACTAAGATGTTTTTTGTCATTTACAGAGTTTTGAAACTCTGTGGATAAAATTAATAAACTCGCGAAAAGTTAATCCGTAAAAAAGTTGTTTTATTTTGATGAGCACTCGATAGAGATATGCTCTTAGAGGCATCTCTCGTGAAGTCCTGGCTCCCTGCACAAAGCAGGATTGTTCAAATTGATGAGGAAGCAGAATGGTTTCGCGAAGCACTAACGCACATTTGCGATGCCTCTGTCGAGTCCTACTCTCTATTAGGTCTTATGTAGGGGTGGAAATGATGCGCACGAATTACGACTACACCGATTTTATTTTAAACTTGGTTGCGTGCTTACATAGTGCTCTCGTATTAAGGACTAAATATTTTAGGTTGGAGGCGTCGATCGCTCGGCGTCCGTTATCGGGTTACATTGTACGTGTCCATGCACTAATACATTTGCTCGAGGTAGCTGTATGTGTGTGCTGTGTCAGCATCCACATTACACCCCCTCTTTTTTTTAAAAAAAAAGAAAAATAGATTTTTTTTAACATCATTTAGCGAAAATTACTGCAAACATAACAATTACATTACATTTTTAATTTTACCATTTTTTTTACAAAAGTTTTTAACTACGTAAATCGATACAGCCATTTTTACGCTTAAAATTATACAGAGTTCTCTTATCATACAGACTATCAAGTTGCGAGCTCACAATATGTTAGGTATCATTTAGTAAGCTTGCAACCTGATCGGTCGACCTCCTTGCTTATTACAATAACAGCGAACTAGGAACTTACTAATCTAAAAATAGTCACCGGTACATTGTATGTAACGCATTGATTCAGAGAATAACATATAAATGATACAAAGTGACTCTCTTATGGGTCAGCTGTGCTACACATTATGTTATTTCTTAACATCTAGATTTTATGTTAAAAGTACATACATGATTTGACATCTTACTTACTATATTTTAGTTACATTTTGTTATTTATACTTATTTACCTATTTATTTTTAACTGAAACATTTTTTGACAAAATATCCACATATTTATGCAGTAAAATTTTCACTTTAGAATTGGTTGAACTAATAATGCACTGTCGCTGCTTGAGGAACTGGACGAGCTGCTGTTTCAGCTAGCTGTGTCCCGCGTCCTTCTTCAATACGCGAAATAACTTGTTTAATTACTTTACCCTTAACTTTATTTCGGCTTTCCGGCACAACACATAGAGACATGTTACACTAATCACGATTATCACAATCACGGTAATAATTCCATATGTTTCTAGCTTTCTTTGTAATTCAGCTTGCGCCTGGTTACCAGCTCCGTTCTGAGCTATGATAACTTCAGCATTCTTTGCCTGTTGTGAGCCCATGTTTACAAAAATAGGCATCGACCGACTAAGTAACTTTTATAAACTTAGGAGGTGTTGCTTCGTGGGAATCTTACAATATATTAAAAGCTAATTATTTTAGTTTCTAAGTTAACTTAACTTATCCTAATTCGCTGTGTTAGTTTAAATTTGCTTAAAATCTAGGTTAGGTTAGGTTAGGTGGCTTTACTACTTTATACTGCCACTGCGTGTGGTCCAAGTGAAGCACTTTTTAGCTACTTTATTATCGCTGTTACAGTTTTGCTGAAACTCATTATTACTTGTACACATATCTTCGTTACATTCTGATTTAATTATATATGCTGGTTTAAGCCTTTCAATTGAAATGTTAACTTGCCTGTTCGGAAGTTGTACCTTAAATACCTTACTATTTCTACTTAGGACGCTGTAGGGGCCATCGTAAGTAGGTGATAAAGGTTTTTTAACCGCATCGTTTCTTATGAAAACATGACTGTGTGGCGAGATCCCACATATTATATCTATTTAAAACACATAAATATTTACAAATATTTAGTTTCTACTGAACGCGCGACCTACGGCGCCGCGAAGATGGTATCATCTATGGTTTCCATGGCAACAAGTTTGGTGAAGGATAAAAACATCGACGACTTGTACGTGTAATTTTCACTTTCTAAAATAATTTCATTTGAATTATCTAATTTATGCGTTTTAATTATTAAAACTCGTAGCTACGTTTATGATCAACGATCGATATATCGTTTGTAGGAGTGATCAACTCCTCAACTGCAATCACTAAGGTCTTTATAAACAAATAATTTCCGCGAATCGCTTGCGCTTCGTGACTGCGGACGAAGGCTACCTATGATTTCTCGTAATCGCTCTACATACGTATAATCATCTCCATTGTACTTTGGACTGGACTCGCGGTAAAAATCGCCTGGCAAGCGTAATGGTTGCCCGTAGACTAGGACGGCTGTAGTAAAGCCTGTGTCAAACTTGCTAGCTGCTCGTAACCCGAATAAAACTGTTGATAATTCGTCATCCCAAGATTCACCTTTGACAATCTACTTGTTAAAGCGGCCTTTAAACAACGGTGCCACCTTTCTATCATACCATTACTTTGTGGATGGTAGGGTGTGGTGCGAATCCTATGAACTCCTAGTAATTTTAATAGGTTCGTAATAAGAGTACTTTCGAACTGCCTACCTTGACCGCTAGTTTACCTGCTGGGGCACCCGAATCTACATACCCAGTTCTCATAGATGACTCTAGCTACGGTTTCGGCGGTAATATTTTCGACGGGTATCGCTTCCGGCCAGTATGTACAATGGTCTATAATTGTGACGCAATACTTGTTGTTATGAGGAGTTGTAGGCAACGGGCCTACAATATCGACATGAATATGATCGAAGCGTTGACTAGGCTTGAGTGTACCTACCTACTTACGCGCAACAAAAAGTAACAACTAAATATTTCGGAGACGACCGATAGAGGCCGGGTGCGGATAACAAAAAGCGGGCCGGACCCGCCCCACGCCCGAGCAGATATCTACCTCTGTTAAAACATGACGTGTTACTTTGCTTTTTTGGCATTGTATACACGATTTTGCCCATAGTCCTACTTCCTTATTTATATTTGGCCAAAAAAATCTCTTAGTAACCATTGATCTAGTTGTCCTAATGCCTGGATGGCTTATGTTGTGTATAGATTCGAAAACAGCTTTCCTAAATGCTGGCGGTACATAAGGTCTGACGTTACCTCCTGCGACGTCACAGTATATACTTTCATCAACGTTAGGTATAAGTATTCACTTGAACTATACCTTATTCGACACGCTGGAATCTTGCAGCATTTGCGAAATTTGAACGTCGGCTTCCTGAGCTGTTGCTAATTCCTCGTAATCTATGACCGTTGGACAAACGATAGTTTCGATACGCGATAGCGCGTCTGCGACTGAATTATCGTTACTTTTGGCATGTTGTATACTGCTGGTATACTCGCTTATATACAACAATTGTCTTATTCGTCGAGGGGTTTCTTTTGTTTGAGTTTACCTTTGTGAGTGCGTACGTCAGAGGCTTGTGATCTGTATACACTATTAAATCACGCCCTTCTATCATGTTTTTGAAATGAATAATAGACATATAGGTATACAGCCAACAATTCTCTGTCGTACGTACTGTACTTTTGTTGCGCGTCCGAAGAGAAATACCCGAGAGGTTTCCACTTACCGTCGACTTTCTGCTGCAATACTGCACCTACGCAGGTATTTGAAGCGTCAGTCATTAACGATAATTGTGCATCTGCGACAGGTGAGATAAAGTTACGGCGTTTTGTAGGTCTATCTTACATTTTTCGAACGATTTCTCGGCTTCACTGTCCCATTCAATTTTTGTCTTATCATTCTTCTTCGAATTTTGTAAAAACTTGTTTAGATGCCAATGACATTCAGCTGCTTTGGGTAAATGCGGTCTGTAAAAATTTACCATGCCTAGAAAACGTCGTAACTCATCGACTGTCTGCGGCTTAGGGTAGTTCGTGACAGCGTTGACTTTATCAGGTAACGTGCTTATTCCTGCCGGTGTGACTTTGTAGCCTAAAAAATCAAGTTCACTTAATCCGAACGAACTCTTACTTAGATTTATGGTCAACCCGATACTGTGGAAACGTTCAAATACTTTTCGAACATGCTCTCTATGTGTGACGTCATCCCGTGACGCAATAATTACGTCATCAATGTAGCAGAAAAGTGATGACTCATACATTACCTATGTTTTCACCGATATTCTCGATTCCGCGCAGAACCGTGTTGTCCATTAATCTCTGAAAGGTTTGAGCTGCATTCCTAAGTCTAAATGTCATTTGTTGAAACTCATACAAACCAAAAGGAGTGGTGAAGGCAGTTTTCTCTATGTCCTCGGGTGCGACTTCTATAAAATGGTAAGCCCTATTAATATCAAGGTGAGTGTATATTGTTTTACCTGTCAAACCGTAAGTAAAGTCTTGCAATCTCGGTACGGGATACCGATCTGGTTTCGTTATTGCGTTAAGTCGGCGAAAATCTCCGCAGGGTCGTAACGAGCCGTCTTTTTTATTGACTACATGTAGGGGACTAGCCCACTGGCTCCTAGATGGTCTACAAATACCGAACTCCTGCATATAACGAAATTCTTTCCTAACTTTTTGATACTTCCCTGGCGGTAATGGTCGTGGCTTAGCATAAACAGGCGGTCCTGTCGTATCAATGTGGTGTTTTACTGTGTGCGTGGGCAGCACTTCTTTAAATGAAACGGGCTTAGTCAATGGGCTTAGTAATATCTGAAAATTCGTCTAATAAGTCACGAAACGGATGCGATTCCTGAATGCTATTTATTGTCGGCTCACTATAAATTACGATGGTTCCTATTGCGCATAAACTAGTTACACTATCTATTAATTTCTTGTTATGTAAGTCTACCAATAATCGGTGCGTTTTTAGATAATCTGCGCCTATAATTGGCTTACTTACGTCACAAATAATGAATTGCCACTTAAAACTACGTCGTCGCCCTAAATTTAATTCTAAAGTAACTACGCCGTAAGTATTTATTTCCGTTCCGTTAGCAGCAAATAGTTTGTAATTACTTATGCATTTTTTACAATGCTTTTGACTACTTTTATTTGCCGGCACAACCGATACATTAGCACCCGTATCAATAAGAAAATTCATACCGTTTTTAGAGTCCGTCACGCATAAGCGATGGTTTTCTGTGGAGTTGATGCATGCTACCACCGCATCAGGCAGCATCTTCTTTAGTTTTCCGGTTGGTTGGAGTTGTTAGTCTTCGTCCAGTTACACGGTGACTCGCATCTTCGTGCCGTCTCGCGGTACCGGTAGTGGAACCGGCACAGCCAGTCTTCACTTTGCGGTGTACCTGGGCCGCGAACGAAAACGGTTACGCATCCATCGCCTACCACCATTGCATTGTCACCGATTGTTGATGCTATTTACCTCACTACGCAGTGTCTTCAGCTCCAGGGCCATGTTCTTCATTTGGTTCAACAGCTCGCCGTTCACGTCCGTTGTAGCCGAAGTCGATGGCGGGCTGAGGGCTGAGTCCACGGCCATCAGCTGTCCGTTGCGCAGGTTGTCCATGATCTTGTCGGCCATGTCGGCACAGTCGTCGAGCTCCGTGTCCGGTTTGTTGGTGGCCAGTATCGCACGTACCCATGCCGGCAGCCGTGCCAGCCATAGGTTCTTGAGCGTGTCTCCCTCGGCTCCTGAGTTCTTGGCCAGCAGCTGTGATGGTCGCTGCTGCCCCAACTCCATCTCCGACACGAGCTTGTTAAATTGGGCCTCCGCGCTGGCTTGGAACACCTTGAGTAGCCTCTTCTTTAAGGTCGTGTAACACCCATGTTCCGGCGGGCTGCTGATGAGGTCACTGACTTGGCTGAGCTCTTCTTTGCCCAGCTTGCTGACAACCATGTCGTACTTCACTTGTTCCCCCTGGTGCTGCGGTGCCATCACGGCCTCGAATCGTAGAAACCACATTTTTGGCATGTCCAAAACGGTGGGATTCGTGATGACAAGCTGATGGCGGCGATTTCGCTTTGCGGAAACGCTGGCGGCGGTGGGCCTGGCGGTAGGCCTGGCTGTGGGCCTGGTGGTGGGCCTAGCGGTGCGGCTTGCGGTTGAGCCATCGCGATGATTTTGGTTAATCGTCTCTTCCGCCCTTACACAAGACCAAGACGGGGTCACCAATGTTGAGTCCTACTCTTTATTAGCACATATTAGGTCTTATGTAGGGGTGGAAATGATACGCACGAATTACGACTATACCGATTTTATTTTAAACTTGGTTGCGTGCTTGCATAGTGCTCTCGTATTAAGGACTAAATATTTTAGGTTGGAAGCGTCGATCGCTCGGCGTCCTTTATCGGGCTACATTGTACGTGTCTATTAACTACTCATACATTTGCGCGAGGTAGCTGTATGTGTGTGCTGTGTCAGCACCCACACCTCTATGCCACGAGCGGGGCCCCTGCCGCCTAAGCGGCAAGTCTATTGGTGGACCGAGGACATAGCAGAGATGCGGCGGGCGTGTGTCGCAGCACGCCGCGTGTCTTCCAGACACCGCCGTAGGCAACATCTTGACCTGGCTCTAGATGAACCCCTGTACGAGGCATGGCGAACAGCTAAAAAAGCCCTGCAAGTGGTTATTGCGAAGGCCAAGGACCGTGCAAGAGAGGAATTGCTAAGACACTAAATCTTGACCCGTGGGTATGCCTTTATCGCACTGTCAGGAGAAAACTGAGACCATGGGCGCCCCTAGTGACAGAAAATATGGAACCCTCTCTTCAACGCACAATAGTGGCTGGACTTTTTCCTACCCAACCGGAATTCATCCCACCAGCAATGTGATCGCACCCTGCTGCTCTCTTCAATGAGCCGGAACCTAATTCCCAAGGGGAGCTCGACGCGGCGGTGCTGAGGACGAAATCTAAGAACGTGGCACCGGGACCAGATGAAATCCGGGTAAGGCACTGGTTCGGACCCTAAATTTCTCAGGTGAACGATTGAGGTATCTGTTTACTGAGTGCCTCAGCCAAGGTCGATTTCCAAAACCCTGGAAGGATGGAAGGCTAGTCCTATTACAAAAGGAAAGTCGACCCTCGGACTCGCCGTCAGGCTATAGGCCCATAGTGCTGTTGAACGAGGTTGGTAAACTCCTGGAAAGGATAACTTCGGTTCGCCTCCTTCGGCATCATAATAATACAGGGCCTAATCTGTCTGAGGTGCAGTATGGGTTTAGAGCACAATGTTCTACGGTGCATGCTATCTTACACGTAAAAGGGTTGGCAGAAAAGGCCGTGACCAGTGGTGGGCTGTTGTTGGGGGTGTCTCTGGACATCGCCAATGCGTTTAATACCCTGCCATGGGCGTGTATTAGGCAGGCACTAGTATTTCATGGGGTTCCTGTTTACTTGCAAAAGATAGTCGCTGATTATTTAGGTGAACGGACGGTGTCATGCTAACAGCAAGTGGTGTGCTTTCGAGACAGGCGGCTTGTGATGTTCCACAGGGGTCTGCTGTTGGACCACTCCTGTGGAACATAGAGTATTGGGTGCTTCGTGGGCATCTCTCTCCGGGAGTTAGCGTAACATGCTATGCTGACGATACGCTGGTAACAGCCCACGGATAATTTTGACCTGGCAGTCGGACGGGCATCAGCGGGGGTTGCATCGGTTGTCAAAAGAATCCGGAAGTTAAAATCAGAAAATCAGAAGCTATCTGCTTTCAGAGACCAAGGCGAGCGCCACCAGCGGGATCACAGCTAAATGTAAGCGGAATCAGGATTGAGGTAGGCAAAACACTGGAGTATCTGGGTATTGTACTCGATGGGCGCTGGAAGTTCAACACCCATTTCGAACTATTAGCTCCTAAGACCGCTGGAGCACCAAGCAGCCATAAAGTCATAAAAGTCATAAATTCATTTATTTATGCAAATAGGCCCATTGAGGACACTTTTACACGTCCCAATATAAACCCTACCACAGCTTCGGGACAATTTTGGGCTAGTGCTGAGAAGAAGCTGCGCAACAAACTCAGTCACTATTGTCAATGCCTCTTTTCAAAAGGTTTACAATGTTTGTAGTATTCATGCGAGTCCATACATTATTATCTTTCAAATAATCATCTACTTTATAATACCCTTTCGTCATAAGGGTTTCTTTAATGACAGTTTTAAATTTATTGATCGGTAAGTTTACAATGTGTTCTGGTAGTTTATTAAAAAATTTAATACATTTCCCTATGAAAGAATTACCAACCTTTCGAAGCCTTAATTGTGGAATAGCAAGCTTATTTTTATTCCTAGTATTATAATTGTGTATATCACTTTTTTTCCTGAATGAATGTAAATTTTTGCGGACATACATTAAATTTTCATAAATATACTGAGAGGCTACAGTTAATATTCTAATTTCTTTAAACACCTCTCGTAGGGAATCTTGAGGTTTTAGATTATAAATAGCTCGCACGGCTCTTTTTTGTAATACAAAAATTGATTCTATATCAGCAGCCGAGCCCCACAGTAAAATACCGTAGGACATCAAGCTATGGAAATAACTAAAATAAACTAACCTAGCTGTTTCTATATCAGTCAAACGTCTAATCTTTCTTACAGCAAAAGCAGCTGAGCTTAGTTTCCGTGACAAGGCCTCTATTTGAGGACCCCATTGTAGTTTGGAGTCTAAAGTGATTTCCAAGAATGTTGTGGAGTCTATAATATCAAGCGATTTGTCTTTTATCTTAACCTGAGTTGATGCCTGTCGGACATTAGGCATCGTGAACTTTACACATTTAGTTTTACTTCCATTAAGAAGGAGATTGTTAATCGTAAACCAATGTAACACTTGTGAAAGAGTATTATTTACATCGTCAAAATTTTCTTCACCTCTTGGAATTCTAAATATAAGTGAAGTATCATCTGCAAACAATACTATATCACAAAGATTTCCTACAAAATACGGGAGGTCATTTATATATATCAAAAATAAAAGTGGTCCCAATATAGATCCCTGGGGCACACCCATTGTTAGAGGCGCTCCAGAAGACTCAATTCCGTTTACATATACTTTTTGCGTTCTACCTGATAGATAAGAATTAATTAAGTTTAATGAGTTTAATGATACCCCATAATGACGTATTTTTTTGAGCAATGTTTCATGGTCCACACAATCAAACGCTTTGGATAAATCACAGAAAATTCCTAAAGCATCATGCCTATTATCATAGGCATCAAAAACATGTGTTAAAAGAGCAACTCCTGCATCCGTAGTGCTTCTACCTTTAGTAAAACCGAATTGTTTATTATGTAGTAACTTATTTGATGAAAAGTGAGCTAAAATTTGGTTAAATATAATCTTTTCATATACTTTACTCAAGACTGGCAAAATCGATATTGGCCTGAAGTTTGAGGGGTCGCTTTCGTCACCCGATTTGAAAAGCGGTATTATTTTACTAATCTTCATTAAACTAGGAAATTGGCCATCATCAATACACTTATTAAAAATTATTGCTAGTTGAGGAGCTATTGTGTCGATAATTGATTTTATAATATGCACGGATAGTCCCCACAGATCCTCAGTTTTTTTCATATTCAACTCAAGAAATGTTTTTATTATTACTTCAGGTCCTACATGCATGAAGTGAAATTGAGAATTACATTCGTTGACATAAAGTTTTAGAATAGATTCGGCTATTACTGAAGAAGAGGCAAGTTCTTTAGTTGTAGTGGGCGCAATACGTGAAAAAAACGATTCAAAAGCAGTTGCAACTTCTTGATTTGAATTTAGTGTTTTATCATTGATTTTTAATGTAAATTTATTATCTCTTAATTTATTTTTACAGGTTTCTTTATTAATGATGCTCCATGTAGCTTTTGCTTTATTTTTGGAGCTAGATACTATTTTACGAAGATGGTGTGATTTAGCCGTAGCACATACTTTTTTAAATATTTTTGAATAATTTTTGACGTAATCAATAAACTTTGGGTCTTGCGAGCTTTCTCGAAGACTATACAATTCATATAGTTTATTCCTACTTTTATAAATCCCTGCCGTGGCCCAATTATTAAATTGACATTTGGGCTTGTTTGATTTATTCTTCCTTAAGGGAAATATTTCATAAAAATCGTTTTTAATTAAATGAAACAGATCTTCATATTGCTTATCTACACTATCACTAGTATTTGGTTTACGGTTGGTTTACGGCCGTTCCCTATATCCATTCTAACTGTGGTTTTGCCCTACTAGAGTTAGAAATGGTTATCTACCTTTAGATTTTTTGTTTCTATAAACCTACTGGCAGTAGGGTAAACTATCTCTGGATGCATCTTATCGATGGGAGGACGGATAGCTTACTAGGGATAGGCATTTGTATGAAATTGACATTTATTGCGTTCCTATAATGTTTTTCATCTGACTGTCAGTCAGTTTGACTATCTCTAGTAACTCCAGAATTCAATCCTAGGATTTTGGAGGATAACGCTCTTGTACACCCTGGCAAATTACTAGTTTTAAATGTTTCATTGATTTATTTATGTAAAAGTCCTGCTGCTCACAAGGTTAAGATAGAAACTTTCTCCCTAGTAGCGAAGATGTTCCTTTACCCTAAGAAACTGACCCTAGTCATAACCTCGCCTAACAAAAGATACTTTGATATAATAAGGATGATGTGGTAAGAGAGCTGCATTCAGGTCATCCAGGGCAGCAGCCTTAAGATGGTAGGTAGGTGGTGGGACCCGCTACCAGTCTGACAGACTGCCCAAACTGATCATAGGGACGGATAAAGGTGTCTGCTGCAGTGAAGGGAAATGAGAACAACAAGGACGGATAATATCTGATTTATTGGTAGTAAATTAGTTTATTTAAAATATTAACAGATACATTAATAGGTAAGCCGGCAGTGTGAGTTCCGACGGTGCTGGATTCTGCTATGTAGGTCACTGACATGTTCGTAGTTGTAGAATGTAAGGTGCTACCTCGTACAATTTATGAAAAACATATAAGTTTCGGGTGGCGAACAATATTGAATCCAAGTTCAAGCAGTCAACTTTTTCTCTGGGAACAGCTGAGTGACTGGGAAGGTACCCGATGCTTTGCATAGCATTCGATGAGCCTGAAATAATTCCACCAGCATCATCATCTATTCCTTTGTCAAGGGAAGGTGGACTTTTTGCTGTGGCTGAAAGAAGTAAATAAAACAAATCAGTATAACATGAAAACAACTGGTATTTAAGCAAAGGATATTGACCAAAACTCTATAGAAACTCTGCACACTTTGTGGCAGCATGCGTCTTTAAAAAATGTTTGGATAAAATATATACCTAAATATTTGAAAGAATACACACAAAAAATATTTTTGATAAATAATCAGGTTTACAAGGAATTCAATGGCAGATTAGGCATTTTGAGGTTATGTTTTGTGATTGCAGAGTTAATGCACCTCACCTACATTCATTTTGATACATTCAGAAGGAATTGTTATATTTTACTAAAGTAATTCAATACTTAATAACTTAGTTACCCTTAAAATACCAGTACAATTATAATTCAAACAAGATTTTTAAAATATAAACTACAAAGACGCAGTCTGGACCCGGCTTTGGTCAATATCCTTTAAAAACCGTACGCAAACGACTTGTTTGTGAAAGTACAATTGATACTCACTCACTGCACTTATTTTATGGAAATAAAGTCCTCCTTGAATACATTGTTTACCAGCTGGACACATTGTTTTTTCTAAGCAATCGGACTGATAGCATTCTGAAACGTTTGCGAAAATAAACTGGAACTATAACTTTCTATTTCTTTTCAATCGGTCGTTTTGAATTTTAAAATTTATAAATACTTTTTACGTTAAAAAGTATTAATTTTCAATCAATTGACGTAGGTATGATGTCAATCAATCAGCTGTCTGTCAGAGCTCAAAAACGTTCCATTTTATGTAAAGTCTGTGCATGCTTCACATAATATTTTTACCCAAAATAGAACATATATATAATTACGTGCATAGCAATAAAAATAAATATTATTTTAAACGTATTATATAAATATTATCCTTGGTGTATCATAATGACCACAAATATCGTGAAAACGTTGACGCGACGTAATTGAGAGGGTTTTGTACAACTGCGTAATTCGAAACGTAAGGGAGGGCTTGGATAATGTGGCCTATCTTCTGCTAACTGGAGATAAGCAACACCTATCTGTAATATAGAAACTGTTTATTATGGTCGATAGCTGGTGACAACAGTTCGAGGATAGCTATCTATCTTTGATCTTAGTTTGCATATAGGGAACGATACACTATACATACACTATAGATACACTATCGCTTATTGTATCCCTAAATCTATCCAACCTATTTACTGTAACAGGCCTATATATAGTCTCAACAGGTGTTATTGCGGTATGATTGTGTTCAAAAAAGACCTTTTGACCTCTATGGTCAGAACTGAGACCAATTAAGATACCTTTGTCAACAACACTAGCATTTTCATCACAAAAAATATTATCTAAGCAGGTGGCCGTACTAGGGGTCACCCTTGTCGACGTTCAGCCTTATGCTGAACGTCGGTGGGCCTGCTCCAGTAGGCGCCTTTACGTGGGCGTTGTAAGATCAATGGCGTTATACGGGGCCCCGTATGGTACAACGCCCTTAACAGGGACTACAAATTGCGACTGCGCAGAGTGCAGCGCATTGTTGCGCTAAGGGTGATCCGGGGCTACCGTACTGTAGCAGGAGATGAAGCGGTGGCTCTGGCCGGTACTTACCCTGGATCCTTGATGCTGCGGTTCTCGCCGCAATATTCGAGTGGCATGAGGAGCAAAGGTCGCTTGACCTACGGCCAGCACCCCGGGAAGTTGTGTCAGAGCATCTTAAGCTGGAGGACGAGGCTTTGCAGGTTTGGGACCTACAGCTAGCCCAAAATAACGTTGGGCACCGTATCATAGAGGCAATTCGCCCGGTATTGGAGGGATGGGTACGGCGCCAGCGTGGTCGCCTTACATATAAGGCGACTCAGATCCTAACTGGACACGGCTGTTTCGGCAAATACCTGCACCGCATCAACCGGGAGCCTAGTCCAAGATGTCATCACTGCCCAGCCGATGAAGATACTGCTGAACATACACTGGAGGTGTGTCCGGCCTGGGCAGTAGAGCGCGAAGCCCTAACAGAAGAAGTTGGAAGCGACCTCTCCATCGGGGCGGTCGTGAGACAAATGGTAGATAGTGAGGAGGCATGGCAGGCGGTGCTCACCTTCTGTGAGACCGTCATCTCGCACAAGGAAGCGGCGGAGAGGGAGCGAGAGGCTGAAGCCAATGCCCCGAAAATCCGACGCCGGCGTCCAGGGCACCGCAGAAGGCTTCATGCCCTCGCTTTGCCCCTCATCGATGGGCCTCAGGCGGCTGACACGGTCGCTCTCTGAAACAGGCTCTTGACGGTTGTGTGCGTGTCCCGCACGCCGTCTACGGGAATTGAGGGAGAAACTTTCTTCCCCTGAAGCTGGGTGGTGCTTGAAAACAAGCTCAGCCAGAGGCGGAGCTGCGGAAGAATGCCTACAGATATACCCAGGGCGATAACTCGCAGCACCCCCTATATATGGCACTGGAGGACACCGACTGGTTTTTATTGGGTTTACCCACCTTGGATGAATTAACCACTGGATATGAAACGCAAGCGTGAATGTATGAAAACATCATTAGCCAATTTCTGCGGGGCGGGGGGAGCTTGTCGTGTCAATTTTTGACATTTAGTGCATGAAAGTGTCGATATTTTTTTATCGATATGTGTGGAACGAATGAATGAACGAATGTTTTGTTAAAAAGACATATATTTTTTATCACCAAAACAATAAATTACATTATGGGCAAGTAATGCACAAACCATCAAATGAACAATTGAAACATAGAACGTCGTTTTATAAGAACGGTCTGGCAAGTATCACTTAGTGTGAACTTCCTAAGACATTTTAAAACAGCCCGTTAGTACACAATATAGCCTTGCACCATTAAAATCCTCCCATGAGATAATTAAGCAGTAGATTTTTTGCGTTGGCATTCAATCACGCTTGGCGTAAAATGGATACCACATATTCGGTGATGTTTTGTGGGGATCCATTTTGCCTCTCTTCACTTTATTTTCCTTAATGGATCTACAGGAAACCTGAAATAATATTATAAATATGTATTGTCAAGTATAGAGATTAAAATTTGAAACTAAACTGTTGTATTTTTAAGATTACCTTAATCTACTCTCGAGTGAAACATTTTACAGGTTTATTATTTTATTTTAAAAGAATTTTTAATTAAAAAAAATGTTTATCGATATGATTTATCGACAATTGTCAAGCACAATTAAAATACAACTGACAAGAGAACGAATGATAAACATACGACAATCCTACCGTATAAAGTATGCGTTATCTTGTTGATTTTGTAGTAACTGACCACCACTTTTTAAAATGGCACCTTTACTTTTCTCTTGGAAAAAACATTTCATTATTTTCATGAAAATTTTCAATGATTATTTTCTGTTTTGGGATAAAACGTTACTTACGGATGAAAATAATTTTTTTTTGGTCTTGCCGCTATAATTTTTACACAAAAATAAGCCACATTTACCATTTTTTCCCGTCAATGTTTCTCACTGAGCTCTATCACCGTACTGACAAGACGTCACCTGTTGTATTGTGAGGCCAAAAAGCCCACTTCGTGGCTAAGGGGGCACAAGCGAAATTGCCCGTCATTGCGCGTCCTGTGGTTTATTCGTCCAAGTTACCCACCCTTACTGGGTGGGGGAGTCCCACAGAACCCGTGATCTCCCCCGAGATCAGCGGGTATGCGTAAGGCATTTTCCAGTCGAAAAAAAGGCAATCTCACAAAAAGGTTCAAAATAAGCATCATTCTATGAGTTAGATGATGAAACGCTGGTTCTTTATCTGCTCTCGACCAAAAGAACACAACACAAATAGTTTCTAACTCGCTGTGATTGTGGCCATAAAATATCATTGATCCTATATTAGCAATCATAGGGATGTCAGAAAATTATTAAAATATCGATATTTTTTGATAATATGAATTTCGATTAGCCAAAAAAATATTGAATATCGGTATGATTCGAATGAGAATATTCGTGCTTTAAAATAGTAGATTGTTATACAAGGGGGGATAGTGACCCATTTCACTCGAGATGTTTTTGGCGCTCGAACGGAGTGAGAGCGCTAATAATTCGAGAGTGAAATGGATGCTTTCACCCGAGTTATACATACTATTTTTCATTTCGACTGTAAGGAAAAATAAATAAATTTAGCTGTGTGATTGTGGTGCGATGATGAGATATTATGTTGTTTGGCGAGAGATGAAACCTCAAGTTTTTACATCACATACCAGTCAGTCAGTACATAAAACAGAGATTAGAAGGACAGTAATGGCACGGAAGACAACAGAGTACATAAAACGCGAACGATATAAAATATTTCAAATCATTGTTAAAAATATCGATCGATTTTTTCTCACAGACAATAATAATAGAAGAAAGCTGCAACCTTAACCTTGTCACCAAAATTATACCAAGGTTATATCAAATTCCAGGTTTAATTTTGCCCCATGAGATAGCGCTATCAGTGACAGCTAAAAGTGAGAGTGAGTAAGAAGATTAAAGAACCTGCTGAATAATCTGTGCAATAATCGACCAAACTAAAAAAAAATATTGTCAAAGACAAACAAAATGTGACAATTGTTTTTTTGGCGGGAAACCTTCGAGGCGTGAGGTTTTAATTTTTACGTGTAAATATTTAAAATTTTCCATAAGTAAGTTTATTTGCAAGTTTTAGTGTAGAAAAGAGCAAGATGGGTTCCGAGAGCGGGGGCTTTGCTCCTAAGGCAAACAAAAAAAGAAAAACGGACACCCCTGTGGCTACACTTGATTTGTCTGATGAGGATGAGGACATCAAACATTCTCCATATGTAAAAAAGAATCATATACGCAGCTATCCAGACAACTCTCCTGGTAATATATTCCCTGTTTATATACAAAGCATCAATGAAGCAGTAAAGTTTGGAAATAAAGACCCAATTTATCTTAACAACATCTTTAGCCGATATATAAAAGGTGTCAAGGAAATTAAACGCGTGAACGCATTACGTTATGCTGTTTTCTTTGAAACTGCAAAGAATGCAAATTTTCTACTGTCTAACTCAACGTTTTTGGCGTCACTTGAAATAAAAGCATTCATTCCGGCTGCTACATCAGAATGTATCGGTGTCATTAAGTATATTCCAACTGATCTGAGCACCAAGCATCTGTATGATAAACTTATAAGCTCTCAGGAAATACTGGCTGTAAGAAGGTTCACGAAACGGAGTCCTGAAGGTACCATCATCCCATTGCAGACAGTTTCAGTAACTTTCTCAGGTAATGTACTACCTAAACATGTTACATATGGTCTATGTACCATTCCTATAGATGAGTATGTCAAGCCTGTGGTACAATGTTTTAAATGTATGGCATTTGGTCACACCACCAAGTTTTGTAAACATAATATTGTATGCTCCATATGTGCTCAACCTCACTCTTACAAGGAGTGCCCAAATTCAAGTAAACCATTCTGTGTAAATTGCAAAGGGGATCATATTGCTGTGGCTAGAGTTTGTCCTGTAAAACAACAAAAGATTAATGAAAATAAGAGTAGAATATTAAATAAAGCAACTTTAGGTTCCTTCTTCCCAACACTGGACAAATCTTTTGCCAAAGTAATTGGTTCCCGATCTCAGCAAAACATACCTAAGACTAAACCCACTGAAACCAAAGATGAAAAAAACAAAAATTTGTTAACAGATGTAATTAATAATGAACAGATTATTAAAGTTATTGTAGATATTTTATTAACTTTGTCTAACAAGGACAATAGCCTGCCAGTTAATTCAGCCACAATCAAAGAATTGTTTATTAAAAAAGCGTGTGAAAATGGAAAGTGAATTAGTTATTGTACAGCACAATATCCAGAGCCTTAAGCCTAAGACTCCATTTATCTCTCAGTTACTTAGTTCCTTAAATATAGATATTTTGATCTTAAACGAAACCTGTAGGCCTACCGCGCAAGTGTCGTCGGCATCGGTATCGACTACTTTTTGACAGCCGACGGCATATTTCGTACCGCGTAACTTCCCAAGCCGAGCTGTCAGTTGAACAATCGACGTCGATGGTGAAAGCACAGATAAGATAGGGCGAAAGAACGAATGAAACGCTATATTTGACAGTAAATAGCTACCGCGCAAAGAAATCCAAACCGACGTCGAATACGAAACGATGTTTTGAAGTGTCATTTCAATACGGCACCTCATGAGTAGTCTGTTTGATTATTTTGTTTGTAAAAAAGTTTGATTGTTCCAATTATAGCCTGCTTTTTTGAAATATTCTGCTTTCTAACGACTAATTAAAGAACACTTTAACTTTTTATTTGAATACTTAATCGTTTTTGCTGTGTTGTTGTTTTCTTTGTGTTTTACAACGACCACGATTTCATCGGACGGTTTCGCTTATCAAAAGCAAATTTTGTGAGGCTATGTGAAGATATTGTACCACACTTGCCCACAAATGAAAGGACCAGCGGGATAAATCCCGAAATTAAGGTACGTATGTATACGTGGACGATTGGTTGCAAAATGTGGCATATTCTATGATTCTTTCGGACATAGGGCCAATGATTGACCTCATACATATATTTATGTTTACAGATACTGACTGCATTGAATTTTTATGCTACCGGTAGTTACCAAAGAAGTGTGGGGGAGAATGACTTTTTTCACCTGAGCCAACAATAAACATCCGATTGCTTGAATGATGTAACAAAGACTCTCAACACTCCTGCCATTTTGAAGGAATATATAAAATTTCCTCGAACCCAGTCGGAACGAGTCACTGTAGCAATGAGGTACCTACTTAGTTTTGATGCTATTGGATTAATGGTAGGAAGTTACAATAAATAAATATTGAAATACCTAATACTAAGCTAGTTTCAGATTTTATGAGAAGATGGGATTTCCTGGGGTCATCGGCTGTATAGATGGGACCCATGTGGCTATTATAAGTCCAAGCGATCATGAATAGGCATTCTATAACAGAAAGAGCTACCATTCCCTTAATGTCCTTGCGGTGAGATATATACTTTATTTTACATTTTTTTGTCCAATGTGGGAGAGCCATATGTCTAGCAGTGAACTCAATCCATTCCGTCTGTACCATATTGGTGTTGATAAACTTAGAGTGTTTCAATTATTCCTTAGTCTCTTTTTAGGCATATTAATTTACAACTTTAAAAAAATTGCTACTTAGCTAGCATATACAATGCTTAGCTTGAACCACTGTATCTAGAAACATGACATTTGGAGGAAATATTTATTAGGGTTTACCTACACTTGGTGCACCAGCAAAGGATTTTGGGTAATTCCCACTGTAGCAGTAAGAATAAAAGTGTTAAAATATTTTCAGATTTGTGATGTGGATCTCAAGATCTTGCATGTTGATCTTTTGGTGGTGCAAGCCCCGACTCTCACGTTTGGAACATGTGCCCGGTCAATCCAGCCATGCGAAGACTGCATGACCATTACTCCATGATCATGGCACTTGCAACAGTGCCAAAATATCGGAAACTCACAAATAAAAAGGTACATGGTAGCCATCTCATAGACAGTTATCCATATCATTTTACTGATCATAAAAGTTTAAAACAATACATATTATGTTTTTATAGTAGGTATATTTATTAAATAAAATATTCTAATTAATGTCTATTTATTATTTAAATGTATGTCTGTTAACATTTATTAGTATGTAGGTAACATATTATGTATAATGAGTTGAAATAATGTGTTTTTTCTTCTTTATATTCAACACTCCTACACACATCTCTCTGCATGACCCTAAGGTTGACTGGTAGAGAATGCTTTCAGCATTAAGTCCAACAATTGTACACATTTTAGTGCAATAAGAATTATAATAAATAAAAATAATAAAAAAGAGAATGACAACAATTCAATTCAATTGCAGGTGACTCTGGCTATGCCCAGCATCCCTGGATGATGACTCCTATTCTCCGTTCTGAGGCGAATTCACTGGAAGCGCATAATACGTCGGTCCACGTGCGCACATGGAATGTCGTCGAGCGCACTTTTGGTGTGCTTAAGTCCCGGTTCAGCTGCCTCTTGGCGCACAGAACCCTGCACTACAAACCACAAAAGGCAGCACAGATTTTGAACGCATGTGTTGTGCTTCACAATTTTATAAATGACCCACTTGTCGAGGTCGACAGTGAGGCATTGGGTCGTGATGAAGAACGCCAGCCTCCACGTGCGCCAGGCCTCCCTCACGGAGACGAACGCTTCGTTGACAGGCAACATATAGCGGAGAGGTTGTGGCGCAACCGACACTAATTTATTGCGACGTGAATTTGGCTGGTACACATCTATATATTTTAAATGAACTCACTATAAATGCTGAAGCTCATAGCTCCAAAATAAAGCGAGAATTCATTACAAAATTATATTTATTTACAGCATGACTCAAGAATGAAGACACCAATAGAATTAAGTTAAAATACTTAAGTATAATTGTTATTTAAGTGGACTCATATGGCCCTTAAAATATAATTACAATAAAGTTAAAATCCTTAAGTTTAATTGTTATTTAAATGGACTTATGTGGTCCTTAAAATGTAAATTATTATCCTGAAATACTTAAGTTCAAATATGTTTTTTATGTTGACTTATGGTCTTTGAAATGAAAGTAATCCCAGCTGAGTTTCTTGCCCATTCTTCTCAGTAATTGGTGTAATCTAATTAGGCGGATATTTGTATTTAATAAACGACATTTAAAGAGTGCTAGTTAACCAAACTTCATTTGACATTTCATTTACAACAAATTATGTAACAATGAGTGCATTCCAGCAGATTATCGCTACTTATCATCGACCACCATGGGGTACATTTTAGTCATGGAAAGTAATAAAATCGAACATTAAATAAATAAATTACTTTTCATAGTTAAAAATTACTCTATGGTGATCGATGACTTGGCGATTACTCTGCTGGAATGCAGCCAATGTAACAATAATTAATAACTCTATTAGATCTTGAGAAAAATTTCATAGCTTACCCACGCAATGGTTGACTGGTAGAGAATTGGAGCGTTTTAAACACTGCAAATGCAGCCATGACCAGCAGCTTAACGTGCCTTCCTTCCTATTACTTTCACATTACTTCAATGACAAAAAAAAAGAATTCATTTTCATTCAAGTTTGCCCTTAATTACAGCCAATTGTGGAATTTATCGTTTTTATATCAATAAATATAAAAATGGTAAAAAAATCTACAGGTTTTTAAAAATTATGATTCTGAATAATCTATGTTACCTCTCCTTTAAAGGCTGTTTGGAAGATGAGTGCAATCATCTTCCAAACATCCTGTATATATAGAAGGAATTTTGGGAGTTGGGAGTGTTTGATAGAAAAACATTTTTAATAAAATATTTTTTTTATATTAAGAAAAACATTTTAGGTACGGACAACAGCACATCAAGCTACTACACTGTGGTAGTTTTGCTTTACGGTGAGGGTTTTTTTGAGTAAAGGTATTGATTGAGAAATAACTGTTATTTTATTAACATACTGTGGTCGTTCAACTACACATTTTCATAATAAACCCATAGATGCCACTGACTTGACACAGTAGCGCCGTGACTGCGCTTCTTTTTATTTAATTCATTTCAATACTTGTATGTAAACTTTTGCAGAAATGTAAGTAAAATACAACATTATTATTATACCTACTTTGTCCTGCAATAATTTAAAACATATAAATTATCAACAATGGTTTTTTTTTAACATTTCCCTGAGGCTGTTGGGTTAAAAAGTTAAAAAGTGCGGGTGGTAGCTAGGTAGCCCTGCATGTTGGAGAGGCGGTCTTTAATATGAAGAAGTGTAGCGGCAGCACTGTCTTAGATAAAAATATGTTTAGGTACTAATGGTTTGAGTAAATTGATTGAGAATTAACTACCTATAGTGGCCGTTTAACAATTTACAATTTTTAAAACATAAGGCCTTTGAATTTATCTACTGTCAGTGGTCATGTAGCATGTTGTTGTTTATTTTTGAAGTGTAGCAGCTGCATCCTTTTGGGACGCGACTGAGCGCCCAAATAGCGCCACCGCTCGCTCTAAGAGCGCAACCCTGCGCTCGTCAGCCTCGAGCCTGCGCTGGTCCAGGGCAAGGGGGTTTTGCTTCGCCTCCTATGCCCAGCGCGGCTGCGGAATTTACGTGGAGTCTGGAAAAATAAAAACGGTACTGAAAACAACCTGCAGTGCCCTTGTTCATGTCGGAACCGATACTATTTTTAAGGCGGTCAACCCAATGTACCGCGCTGTCGCAGAGCGCAGATTTTACAACTCGTAAATTATCACACACTTACGTCACGCCACTGAGTGCTACTTTTTCGATGCCCCATCACCGCATTCAGTGTGGCCGCCAACTACTCCCATTGCTGCCTCACAGCGGCCTTGGCCTGAGGCGTGTCCAAAGACTGGCCCGTAGCCAAGGCCCTGTGCTCCTCCATGAAGCTCATGAGGAGCTCGATCTGCTGCAAACTTACTTTTCTTGCCGCTGGCATCTACAAAATACATACGAATGAATTCACTATTATGGGATAATATTTGTTAGATATTATCTAACAAATTTTGAGTAAGTAATAAAGTGCAAAACAATGTTTACTTACTACTTCAATTATTTATCACAAAACAAACAAAGAATAAAGATGAACAAGCCACAGATAACCGGTTTGGGCTGTCATGTCAACAAACACAGATTATAATAGAATAATAAATTTAACGTTCCGTTACCGTATCACGCGTTTAATAAAAATTTACTAAAAAACACTAAACACCACGGAATTAAGTGACTTTCTTTATGGAATCAAGTAAAATCAAAATATTTTTTCCTTGGAGTGCCTTTCAACCATTAAAATTGTAAAAATACTTCAACAACATTTTTGTAATAAATTGAATGTTCTGCATAAAACGGACCGCAAATCGACGGCGTTTTTCCATTCATTCTCGCTCTCGACGCTCGACAAATCGACGCAAAATTATTTGTTCGGATTATTCGACAGCGTCGGCATCGGCATCGGTTTCGATCGTCGAAATCGAGTTCAAGTCGACGACACTTGCGCGGTAGGGCTGCTGGTTAAAATCTACAGATATTGTGAATTTTAGAGGTTATAAAACATTTAGAAACGACAGTGACACTGGCTATGGCGGTGTTGCCATCATTTGTAAAAACTCCCTAATATGTTCAATAATTAGCACTCTTACCTCAGACAGAATCCAGACTTTATCTATTAGTGTTAAAATTAAACAAAGCAGTTCTGTAACAATTTTAGGCGTTTAGTGTCCACCTCGGCCTGGCCGATTCCCTATAACCCTTTTCAAAAATATTATTAATGCCTTGCCTTCACCTGTTCTTGTGATGGGTGATCTTAATGCACATCACACAGCATTTGGATCTATTACTAATAAGCCAAGAGGCATACAAATTTATGACTTGTTGGATGAAGTTAATATGTTTATATTGAATGACGGTCAGTTTACTACGCTACCTAAACCTAATCAATCTCCATCAGCAATTGACATTGCATTTGCTACTCCTGCTTTAGCGTCATCTATTGAATGGTCTGTGTATACAGAAGACACGTTAGGTAGTTACCATTTTCCTACTATTGTTCATTTAAAGTATACATCCGATACATATGAAAATCCTAATCCAATTGAAAAATATTTGTATAGTAAGGCTGATTGGTTCGGATATATGATAAAGTCTAGAGATACGTTTAATCATTTACTCTCAAAAACAGATCCCTTATCTGCTTATGAGGAATTCTGTCATTTACTCAACTGTCTTCGCTTGGAATTCATTCCTATTTATAAAATCAATAGAAACAGCAACAAGCGCATTCATAAACCTATGCCTTGGTGGGACGATAGTTGCTCTAATGCAGTCAAGGAATGTAAACTGGCTCTTCGTATGTATAGGCGTTATCCTACAACAGAAAACTTTATTTTATATAAAAAGCTTGAAGCGAATAAAAAACTAACAATAAAACAGCAAAAAATATCAAGTTGGAGAAATTTATGTTCTAGCTTTGATAGGAATACCCCTATTAGCAATATATGGAAATTCATCAAGACCTTTAGCAGGAAAAGGAGTTCACCCAAATCTAAAGATGATAATTTTCTAACAGAATTTTTACATAATATAGCATCTGGCCAAGCAGATTTAATCAACCATTTGAAGGCATGCAACGCAGTTTCTTACGACATGACTACAAAATTTCACAAATTGCAAATTGCTAACTTTCTCGGATAATTGAGGTGGATTAAAACGTAGGTATCGAAACAATCTTAAAGACTTAAGCTGTATCACATGTGTAAAGACTAATTTGTTTTAAAAAGGTGATAAGTTACGTAAAATCAAGCCCTGTTGATAAAGGCGCCTAGAAAAAGGGAACAGCAACATCAGAACCCATAAAACAACCAATTGATTAGTTTGGATTTTAATTATCTTAAGTCAAGCTCTTTAAATCCAACAACAATAATTTCTAATTCCTTTTTGAATAATTACGTTCAGCGACAAAATAATTGCAATTTAGAATTTGATCGATTAATTAAATAAGCAATTTATTAATTTATTCGCACAAATAAGCATACCATTAAAATTAAAGTCTTTTTCGCTTCACCAAAAGTAGATACTTACAAAATTTATAAGTTATTGAAAATGGGATTCTTAAAGTATGCCTACCCTACCTACAACGTACGCCTAGATAAAAAGAATAGCAACATCCCTGAATTGCTAAACCGACCAAATGGTTCAGGTTTCTACTTTCGTAAATTAAGCTTTTAATAACTAAAAACATAATGAAGGATTATTTCATTTTATTACCTTTTTAATAACTACAGCTTGCAACAAAATACTGCATACTTTAAGATACCAAAATCGCAAGTTGCAAATGTAGTTTTCGAATTATTTGCTCGACTAAATGTTACTTACATTTATCAAAAAAAAAGGCTCTAAGGCAGTAATGGTACCGCCGTTTGACTGAATTGCTTCTGTTTTCAGTTCTTAATAAGACTTACAAATGATAACACGAACTGAAATTTTGGTATCCAAGGTTTTAACAATCCATGTCCTTTTAATAAAAACCCTTAGCAAAAATGCAAAGCAAATTCACAACGCTGACTTTACAACCGATCGAGCTTGGAAGGACCAAATACATGGGTCGCTTGCCAGCAAAGAAGTTGACAACATGACACATCTTCTACTCATTGTTCTCTTACTCGTTGTATTCTTCCCTTCACATTTCGCTTCACCACCAAGCGATACGGAGGTCTTAATTTTACCTTCAATCACCATAAAATGATCTCACACTTGTTTATCTTACAATAAAAAAACCTTCACTGATTTTACACAATTCAATTTGTACAAAAGGTAGACTTATTATTACGATGTGGAATTTTCTACCAGTCATACTTGACAGTTAACCAGAAATTGTTGATTGCCTACTTAATTTCAATTTGAAATCTTCGCGCGGATCGCGTTTATCGCATGCATTCGGCTTTTCCCGCCCGCCGGCCAGTAGCAAACGACACGTTCGGCGCCACAGAACACAGTTCGGCGCGGCCGCGGCCGGCTTTGACGGCGAAATCAAAGGCTACCTACTGAACCTACTGAACGAACATTTAGTTCCGTTTATCACGTCATCGAATGCGTTTGTAAATTGCAAGTATTCTGTTTTCGCGCACGGTTTGCTTTTAACGGTTATTGTTAAGTGTTCTTTGTGATAGTGAAAGTTATTAAAGATGCCTTGGTATCAGTACAGTGCTCGTGAGTTGGTGAACATGGTCTTTTGTTTTGGGATGGCTCATGGCAATGCGTCCGAAGCATTGTGTCTTTACGGAGCGGAATACCCTAACGCACATCAGCCTATAACGTGTGGGCTGGCATAGTACGAATCCAAATCCTGGGGCCAGTTTTTTTACCAGCGCGTATGGATGGGGCAGCCTACCTAGGCATGATAAATAACGTCCTGGTAGAGGCTCTGGACGACATGCCACTAGCCCAGCTCCGAGACTCTTGGTTCCAGCATGATGGTGCACCGCCTCACATCGTGAGACCTGTGCGTGAGCGCTTGACGGTGTTGTTCGGAGACCACTGGATCGGCAGGTATGGGCCTCATGCGTAGCCAGCCAGATCGCCCGATTTAACCCCGCTGGACGTTTTTTTGTGGGGCTACGTAAAGGACAGCGTGTTTGACCGGTCATGCACATCTAGTGATGAAATGCGTCAAAAAATAATTGACGTATTTGACGAATTTAAACGACGATCGGGGCGCGAAGGCATACTGGAATGAGTGCATGAGAACACGCGCTACCGAGCGCGTATTTGTTTGGCGATGGTCGCCAGTTCAAGCCGCAGCTGGTTCGGCTTGAGAGGCCCGACCTGGACGATTCGTATGGAGAGTAGGTAAGTACTTTTGTTTTACAGTTTGTTTTGCCGAGTGTAATTTTCGTAACGACGCGCGCGTAGGTACAGCGAACCGCGGCGCGTTGGTCTCCCGCCTCGCCCTGCTTGTCCCCACGCACACGTTCAAATACACGCACACAAACCCAATCTGTAGCGCTTCGTGCGCGCAGTGCGCTATACATTGCCGGCAATAAATGCATGATTTATTTTAATGCCTAAAAATTAAAGTCGTTTCCCAGCGATAATTTTTGTTACATACGATTCAGTACAATGTACCTAATGCGAGGTTTAAGGCTTCGTTAAGCCTTTTGTTACACCCTGTATTTGTTGATTTTAAATTGTTAAAAATAAGACCAATTGTACATTTTTAAATAAGTGACCATAATAAACACGCTTTTAATGTTTAGCTAATCTTAAAATTATGGAAAGCTTTTTTTATTTTAATAATATGATGTGACTCAATTATCTTTAACTCCGTGTCTACACGTAGCAATTAAAACTAAATAACTTTCCACCCTAGGGATGGAAAAGCTATTTCCACCCGTATATCTTCACATGAATTTTTCGAACAGAAGAAATGAAAATGTATTTTTTGATCTAACCTATTTCAGTCTTCTTTCAAACATGAGAAGGATGTTAGTTTAAAAAGGTAGGTATTCTTTAGGTTTTGCTAGTCTTAAAATGTACCTTATTTTTACCTTTTTGGTACTTGGGATTTTTTATGTATATAATTTTTCATAAACCATTTATTTATTTAATTTATACAGGGTGTGGCGTAAATAGTGGTCCAAAGCAAAGGTGTGGATACACGGTACACTGAAACACCACATACCAGTATTTAAAAAAAATGTATGTACAGGGTTTTCAAAAAAAAATTTTTTGAATTTTTTCAAAAATCGTTACCTTGCCTTACAAATTTGGTTATAATTTCTAAAAATGACGGTATTTTTTATGCAGTTTTTTTAGTATTATTTCTAATTACATGTACTTAGTGTTTCATTTGGTTTTTATTTACAAATTGAATTATTTTTTTAAAAAAATTAAGTGTTTTTCAAAATTCAATACTCACTGCTAGCAAATCGTTTGACTTTAAATGCGTTTGGTGCAAAAAAAATGTACCACACTGTCAGTGCCCATTATTTTAAATAAATGTCCATCTATTGCAGATTCTAAAATGGTGCAACAATAAGTGTTACGACTTACAGAAAAAAAGTTATTACTTTTCGAAACAAAAAGGAACCTAATTAAGGAAAACAATTTTTTAAAAGTTAGGTACATTCAATTGTTGTAAATTTTTCTGGACCTATTATTCAGTTCTTTCTTAAATTTTAGGTTACTTTAGTGACAGAAAAACATTTTACTGAAATCGTCTTTATTAAAAACAAAAGTCTAAAATTTTTTTTTATTTTTTAAAAACCCTGTACATACATTTTTTTTAAATACTGGTATGTGGTGCTTTAGTGTACAGTGTATCCACACCTTTGCTTTGGACCACTATTTACGCCACACCCTGTATATATTTAATATCGAGAAAAAGTATCGATTCATAAAATTAATATCGATGTATCGATGTTTTTTCAACAAGCCTAATGTTTTTGCGCGCGTCATGTTTTGCAGTTTGTATTGCATTTTTTCTGTCAGTGTCAAACTTGTTAGATTCGAGTCGAGCGTGTTTATTTCGTAAAGAAAGAGTATTTTCTCATAATAAACGTGTAAAGAAAGACTGACCCTATTTCTGAAAAAAAGGTGCTTGTTCTGCTTATCATCATTTTCGTAATACCTGTGCGAAATGTCGGACGATGAAAGCAAAAGAAACAATGGAGCTGCCGAGCCCGAACAAAGAGAAAACGGAGGTGGCGACGAAGGCGATGCATGGGGAAGTCATGGGTCTTCGGATAGAAATCGCTTCGCTAAGATGCCTGTCGATAGAAACGCACCGTACTACAATATGAACCACAAGTACAGAGGTATGGCGCTCATTTTCAACCACGAGCATTTCGATATCCATAGCTTGAAATCTCGCACAGGCACTAATGTAGACAGCGACAACCTTGCCAAAGTCCTTAGGAGCTTGGATTTCCGTGTAACTGTATTGCACAACAAAAAATCTGAGGAAATTAACAATTACATCAAACAAACTGCAGAGATGGACCACTCTGATAATGATTGCTTGCTGATTGCAGTCCTGACCCATGGTGAACTTGGTATGCTGTATGCTAAAGATACTCACTACAAACCAGACAACTTGTGGTACTATTTTACTGCTGACAAATGTCCATCTTTGGCAGGGAAACCCAAATTGTTCTTTATACAAGCTTGCCAAGGTGATAAACTGGATGGTGGAATTACACTGATAAATCGTACTGAAACTGATGGGTCATCTAGTACTCAATATAGAATCCCCATCCACGCAGATTTCCTCATTGTTTACTCAACAGTGCCCGGATACTACTCTTGGAGGAACACTACTCGAGGCTCCTGGTTCATGCAGGCTTTATGTGAGGAGCTGCGCTATGCAGGCACAAACAGAGACATATTAACTCTGTTGACTTTTGTTTGTCAAAAAGTTGCTTTGGACTATGAATCCAACACCCCTGATATGATGCTCATGCATCAGCAAAAACAAGTTCCATGCATAACTAGTATGCTTACCCGTTTACTTGTGTTTGAAAAGAAACAGTAATTTATTTAGATTATTTAGTTTTTTACCTATTTTAGGTATTGTTTGTTGTGGTTGTCCTTCCTCTCATGATAAACCACCAGTTTCATTCTAACAGGCTTTTTTAAACTTTGTTTTACCTTACATTGAAGGTCACAATCTGCCATGATGTTAGTAGTTGGTAATCATAGTAAAAATTGATTTATAATTCAACAAAAAAAAACTTAGTAAAGTAGTATGAATCTCAAATTATGTTAATTTGATATATTTCAACTAGTTTAGAGCAGATAATGACAATTCACCAAAATCTAACTATTTAAGAAAACTACACAATAAGTCTCTGCCATAATATAGTGATATTCTTAGATCTTTTGATTATTTGCCTAACTATTACCATAAAGGATAGTACTAATAATAATTGGTAATATTTTTGGTGATATGTTTTTTTTTCTATATCTGGCTGTGTAGAACCAATGCAGTGACTTCTACAGTGCTTCACCATTGTGTCCAATGACAAATTTTAAGATCTGAAATGCATTGCTTTTACTTAATTGCAAGGTAACCAGCTCAATTTTGAATATTAATTATTGGCTTAACATAGGTTTGCTCCTTTACTTCATTCCTTTTGGTGAATTATAGTGGGTATTTTTTGCTTGTACTTAAGAAAAAGCATGCAATTTGTTAATTCCAACTAGAATATTAAGGTTTTAGTAGGATTTTTATAGTACAATAAATAATGTCTTTGATACTATTTTTCTGTCTGTTGTGTACATATCAGTAATGTACCTAATGTAACATGTTACATACCTATCACGAAAGTGCTTCATAATGTAAGGTCTGTGGTCACCTTCCAGTCTTCAATTTATAATGAATTTACTTGATGAACATAGATGTTAGTTAACATTATTTCCATTTTGTTGTTTTATAATTTAATATAAAGGTTGCTTAGGATGATAAAAGCCTATGCAATCATTTTGTACGTAATTTTCTTTAGAAAAATATAGTTTTATAATCTTTCATGTGTTGTTTGGCCTTTGCATTTATTTTAATTTTAATATTAAAAGTAGGATTCAAAACTGCCAGTGCAACAAGTTTATTAATATGTTAAAAAACTTGAAGGTGTCTGAATTATTGTCCTTAAGTGTGAATGTACAACATATTATCATTATTTTACATGTTAGTTTTCAATGTGTTTAATTTCATTTGATGTCTTGTATGTAAAAATAATTAATGAACTATAAACAAATTTTTGTCTATTATGCACAAAATGAATGTAGAACTGACTTGCCTTTTGTGCAATCGGTTTAATGTATTGTTAGATAAACATTACCATATTCATAACATGAGTATAAAGTCCATGGGCAGTAATTTTAAAACATACTGAATATATATCTAAGTTTTGTCTAGATTGAAAGTGATAGTTAAACTGACTGATTTTAATTAGGGGTAAAATGGTCAAATATCTGTGAGGAATTATTGCTGTGCGCATAAATTTTAGAGTATTTTATGGAATAATATTATTTGGAAATTGTGCCTTGAACAAAACTGAATTATTTTTAGACTATTAGTTCAAATAATCATTTATTGTTATTGACCAAAATTTACGGAAGTAGTAATTCCCTCATAGGTGTTTGATGTGTGGAACAGGTTTGATGTATGTATATTTGCAACAAAACTTATTTTTATATTCACCCTTAGCAATAAAGTCTCTTCCTAGTTATGTTGGGTTTTATTTGTCCATAAAAATCTTATTTAACATATAAAAAAACTTTATTTTCTCTTATAAACATACTTAACAATTAACAAGATTTAATTCCTCGAGCTGCTTCCTGTAACTCCCAACACTGATCCCAAAACTGACTCAGTCTTTGTTCCTGGTTGGCGCAGAAGTGTTTGAAGTCGCGTAGCATCCGCATCTGGAATGTCTCGTCGCCAGTCGCAGGCGTTTGTGACCACTTCCACTTCTTAGATATCATGTGATTCCACGACCATAGGAAACCCATCTGTAAAAAAAGAAGTGAGATAATTCTTGAAACTATGAGAAAATTACAAAGATACAGTTGGAAGCCAAATCAATCCCAGCGACTACATACTAGTTCGTTTTATATTATAATGTGGGGAAAAATTAATAACAAAATTGGCTTTCTATATAGACTCGTAGATCGCTTTGTTCACAACACTCGTCGTCTCATTAGTTCCCGATAAATTGGTACTCCTAAAGTTCAGTGTGCTGCATCGACATTAAAACGTAACATGCACAGGTTTCCCTCATTTAGGATATCACACTGCGCATGTTTCACATTCTTTTGTTCCAAGTGCAATGCACTCATCTAACTCGAGCTTTTATAGCAAGTCAATATCAATGTGCTCTTTTATGTTGATAAGGTCATAGACACTGCGATATGCAGTCGTTATCGCGGTTGTTTCTATTCTTACGTACCCTCCGACTGTTATCGTAGTCGTCCTTGTTTTTGCCGCTCACGTGCCGTGTGATGTACCCCTCGTGTGGGCTAGGAACCGCTTCAGAGTGGACAGGGTACCTGTATAATAATATTGTTTATTACAATAAGTAATTGTAATAATTCGGCAGTAAATGCTACAAATGCGGTAGGAAGGTATGAGGGTTATTCAGTTGTTTGATGTTAGATTTTTCTTTAACAATCAAATAATACTAATGTAATAAATAAAGTTGTTTTAATATTTTAAACATTATAAATATACAAATATTAGGCTGTCGCAATTTATGCAAATCAGCAAAACATACGCATTTGTTTCAAAAGTTTATGAAATACAATGATGTGAGTAAATTCGACTGAAGGACGGTTATTGAACCTTAAAATGTGTGAAATCATTACAAAAGATTCGAACAACCTTAGCAAATACAGTATAGAAAAGTGACGTCATGTATTTTAAGGTGGCCTGAGCCTCCGACCTTGAGTAATTCTGCTATTATTGTATTCGACGTGTCATACTAATTATTTCTAATACAAGGCATTCTATAAAATATAGTTACGCGCGGATATATAGTTATATAGTTTGCATTTTAAGTAATCTTGAAACTTGAAGGCCGACACTATTCTAATACTCTCTCTGAGCTAGAGGAGTTTATTTACACGCAAGGAAAGCGAGCACTTTAGAATTCGGTTCCTGATGTTTTATTAAAGGGACAAGACCGAAGTCAACCCTCACAGAGTTCAAAAAATAACTTTCATAGCCACAAGCTGTAATGAATATGTATTTACTAATTGACTGTAAATTTCAAACACCTAAGGGCGAACCTTTTTGTAAACTGAACCGAGCCAATTTAGGTATTTTTGGTATCTTTCCTCTGGGATCTCTCCACCTGAGTGGTGTTTTGTCTTCAAGAAAATTGTGCTCGCGGGCTGCAGGTTGTGCATCCCTGGCCTAAGCGACATGAAATAATGCTCAATCGAAGTAAGGACTTATTAAAGTTCGACTGTTGACGTTTTTCAGAGTAACTGGAAACAATAATGCGCGAAAGAAGCCAGCATTTTGATTTCGGTTTCTGACGCTTTCCAAAGTGCTAAAACAATTTAAAAGTATGCGCGAGCGAAGCGAGCGCTTAACGTTTCGGCTTTTGACGCTTTTAAAAGCGTCAATTATATCAAGTAATGCGTAGGCAAAGAAAGGCGTAGGTACCGCGCGACGGGTACGAGTTTTTTTTGACAGCTGTCCGGGGGCCTTGGGCCCGGGCCCTGCGGGCCCTTATGGTAAAGACGGTATTGGACACAGGGAGCCCTACATTGGTCGCCCTGTGGTCGTATAAATGCAGCAGCGTTTTATCAGATTTATAAGTTAGATATGTTCACTCAGTCATGTTTTAAGGTATGTATTGTGGGAATATGGTCCATGACTAACATCTACTATCACTATTCGCCTATGCTAGCATACTGTGGTTTGACGAGCACTTACTGTAGAGGTCTCTCGCGTCTTCAGAAGCCTTCAAAAACCACTTTTCGCGCGATTAAAAGCGGTCATCACTTCAAACAAAAGATTAAGCGGTGTGCAAGCGATTTTGGATCTTAAGATGGTTAGGCCGTGGTAACCTCAATAGTACAGATGATCAGCGTGCGATGTGCTTTTTATCGCAATCCTTATAAGATCATGTACTACACACTTCAGATAATTCTCACCTGCTAGCATTGAGCGGCTTGTTCGGCGGCTTCGCTCGCAGCGCCCTCTGCTCCGACTTCACGGTGGTCGGTATGAGTATGAACATGTTGCCCGTCACGTGCACGTACAGGTGGTCGCCCACGCCCGCCGCGTGACTGGTGCTCTCCACTGTGCACTTGATGAAGCCGAACCGGCCTACGATCGCTTCTTGGAACAGAAATAGTCGCTCCAGCCAGGTCTCTTCTGGGAATCCTATAGATAGAATAGACGTATTTAGTAAGACTCGGATTAGTTATGGATAGACATCGGATTATATGCACTAACAAAATGCCAAAATATGCATGCAAATATGCACTAAATCAAAAAACCTTTATTATTTTTATATATTTTAATCAAAGATTGTACAAAAACAGCGAAATTCTCTTAAAATTCTGTATAGTTTTTGTGGCAATATACAATTAAGCATTTTTCCAAATTTTCGAAAAAAAAAATGTGACTTTGTAACCATTAATTTGCACGCCGAAATCGAACTCTCCACATCAACTGATGTTATTGGACAATATTTAAAATTTGGCGCCATTTCTGGAGTAACATGTTCAGGGAGGGCACACCTTTGCCGTTGATGTAGGCATTAATGTTCTTCAAGTCTTGAAGTCTTGGGTTTTTGCGCAAAACATCGTCCAACTTTGTGCAAACCTTTTCTGTTACTGATTTAGGAAGGGAGTTGGCGAGTTCAATCATTGTTATACCAACATTTCTATTGATTTAATATAAAACATACCAGTATTTCTATTGATTTAAATAGAGGAAGGTTTTTAGTTTCCAATTTTTCTATGGCATCTGGTAACTTGTGCAAATGTGTTGAGGCGCGGAGGGCCGCACTGTCAGTCAGTCAGCCACTGCGCTCTTGCTTACACGTCATTGTCACAACACATGCCTCCCGCTCCCGCTACTTAACGAAATATTCACGATTGGGGAAAAAACTAAAATATGCACGAACGCCGTAATTAGAGAGTTTTATGCATTTGCATATGCAAACATGCTAATGCATATAATCCGATGTCTAGTTATGAATAAGGGTGAACACCAATTTGCAGATGTAGAGATAATGTAGGTTATAGATGAGTTGTTACAAAGTAGGGTAGGTATAAAAAAACTATGCCAAGCATAAAATGTGTCGCAAATACGACGACAAAATTATGACGTATTTCTTGAAATTGAATTTCAAATATGAAACCATTTGTACGAGTTGATGACAGGTAGCGTCAAGTCATGGCGAACGAGATTTCTTCGCGGTGTCGTAGTTCAATGTATGTGCTAGAATTTTCTAGACTTACAGGGCCACAATACTATTCATCATGCAACAATTTACCCTACAAAAATGGCCCACCGAGCATAAAAAAGGATAACGATTGTTCATTTTTTGGAAAAGATCGCCGAAGTAATTTTCATAGTGTACAACAACTCGGTCTAAGTTATTTTAGAAACAGGCTGTCTCATTATAATGTTAGGTATTTTCATGCAATAGGTATTAATTATTCTCTCGTTATCTATTACAAATATAACGTGCGATACCCTAATAACAAGGCTATAGGGAAAATTAACATAAAAATAAAATGTTTACGTAATTTAATTAGCGATGTCGACTTTATCATGTAGTTCATTTATTTGAAAGTGCAAATAAATAAATAAATACTCTCCACTCAAATCAACGGATAAAATATTGTATATAAATAAAGGTATTTTTTCACTGCACCGTACCATAGTATGGTACGCTCGGAACGTGTCAGTACCGGTACCATGAGTTTACGCCGGTTTTACTCGCTAGCGACGACTTAAAAAATGCCTATGAAAAATTGTACAGCGCCTGTAGCGGTCACTGACAGAACTAAAATTTTCCATACAAAAAGTGACGCCGTAGATAGCGATCAAAACCGTCGTCGTTAGCGAGTAAACTCATGGTAACGGTGCAGGCTCGAAAAGCAACACGATACGCCTTAACTTGCCTACTGAACGGGTTGACAGCGAAAACGCATTTTTCCAGTGCTGACACGCTCCGTGCATGGCACGCTCGGGTGTTGGTTGGTGACGGAACGCAGGGTACCGGACACGTTCCCAGCACGGTCAAGGTATGCAACCGTGTATTGGGCAAAGACCTTAAAGCGTCTTCAATAGGTGTCGTTTCGTTTAGGTTTCACAGCACAATACATTAAGTGGCTATACTAAAGTAAGACGTCGAATTCTTATTTATTATTTATATATTAATTTTATAAAAATCAATTTGTACCTTCAAACAGAGCGGCTTTGTTCCTTAGCAGTGGTTCCTCGTTCAGCGGCACATAGATGGGCCCCCGCAGTGGGTCGGACTTGGACGTGAAGGGCAGCGCTAGGGGGTCCGCGGGAATTGGCACCATTTGCAGACGGCAGTTCTGAGCTTTGCGCGCCCATCCGAATATCTGACACGGAAGAAAGCATGTGTAAATGACAGAAGTGGGTGCCTGTCGGTTTTTTACAGGCTTTGCTTTGGAGAGTGTGCGAAGGATCTCCATGAGCTCATCCCATCAGCTCCCTTCTTCTATCGCACAACAAGATGCACTGCAGATTACCACTCATACCTCGTTGATAGTCCACTGAGTCGAACAAAGCGCTTCTCATCAACTTTTATAATAAGCACAGCTAAAGATTGGAACTCTCTACCCGCATTTGTGTTTCAAACAGTCCACAACCCTAAAATTAAAAAAATAGTGAACTTCTTCTGGGTGAGCTCGGTTTATAGTCGTCCAAATCTATGCCTCCTCTGATATAGTTTAGAGACAAGAGCAAACCTAACTAGTCGCAATGTGAATTTTAATTCCTTAGTGATCTGTAGTAGTCCCCCTAGCCGATTTCGACTACGGTGGCCAGTCACAACGACCAACCGACTGCGCGGGACATACTATAGTGCACAAGTGTGTGCGCAAACACGGGTGCACTCTCTATTCCTTTCACTCTCATAGCCCGATGGGACAGCAATCTGTCACGACCGGAGAGAGTTCAGGCGCAGGACCAACGGCTATTCGTACTTTTCCCAGGCACGGGGGTGAAACACCGCCAACTTCCAAAATCCGGGCTACCCTAAGAATTTCTGAACAGAAAAACTCAGGTATATATTTTTGGCCCGACCCGGGGATCGAACCCGGGACCTCTGGCGCAGCCGTCGCTTTAAAGTGCGACCCTCCTACCGCTGCGCCACCGAGGCAGTCAAAAAAATGTGGAACGCTTCACGATTTTGCGTGTAATCCTTGCGCAGGGGCCATGCTAATCTTCTCTGTATCGTTCCAATTTTAGTATATGTACTGCCGAAGCAAGTACAGAAGAAGTATTAGTGATCTGTATACCAACTGAAAAGATAGCGAATTTCATGAACGAAGATTTTCCGCCATACGGCGGTTCTGCGGAAGTCTATCGGAAGCGTCATCACGAGCAAAACGCGGGTGAAGTTGTGTGTAATTTAGTTTTGATATTTGTTTGCTAAATTATTTATGTTAGTAAGGTATTTAATGTATGGGTGCAATTTGCTGCCTGATATAAATAAAAAAAAGTCAAGTACCTTACCAGCTCGAAAACAATGTTCCCGCTGGCGACGGCCCACTGTATGCGCGTGGTGGCTTGATATCGCGCGTGGCCCGCCACGACGCGATCGGTCTTGTTGCTTACATCGACATTTAGCGTCATATGATGCTGATCGTACGTGACCCAGGCTCCTTTGAAGCCAAGCAACTTACCAGCTCGGAGACGATGTTCCCGCTGGCGACGGCCCACTGTATGCACATCTCGTACGCTTGGTCGGGCCGGAAGGTGGCTTGGTACCGCGCGTGGCCCCACTCGATGCGGTCGCTCTTGTTGCTTACATCGATGTCAGCGTCTTATTATGCTGTGCGTACTCCACGTGACCCAAGCTCCATTGAAGCCAAGCAACTTACCAGCTCGGACACGATGTTCCCGCTGGCGACAGCCCACTATATGAGAGTGGTGGCTTGGTACCGCGCGTGGCCCCACTCGATGCGGTCGATCTTGTTGCTTACATCGATGTCTAGCGTCTTATTATGCTGCCCGTACTACACGTGACTCCCCTCCATTGAAGCCAAGCAACTTACCAGCTCAGAGACGATGTTCCCGCTGGCGACGGCCCACTGTATGCACATCTCGTACGCCTGGTCGGGCCGGAAGGTGGCTTGGTACCGCGCGTGGCCCCACTCGATGCGGTCGCTTTTGTTGCTAACATCGATGTCTAGGTGCGTGTTCTTGTACAGGGGCACTGTAAAAAAACGATTTGTTAGTTTTTGATAAAGTTGGGAAACTAATTAATTCCTCCTTTAAATGTATTGTCAGCGATACAAACACAACTAATCAATAAAAAGTTATCATTCTTAGAGTCGGATTTTTCCAAAGTCAGATAGGACTTAGCCGACCGTGTAAGTATAAAACTTGAACTACTTTGCCTCATAAATTCGGGTAACATTGGCTCTTGAGCCAAAGTTGAGCCAAAGTTACCCGATCAAATAAATAATTTAATTTATCGCGTTTCGGACACCACAATGCCATCAAAATATCGTCGAAAGTCGCCGATGTGTCGATTATTTTTTTAATTAATAATAATTAATAAATTATATTTTTGCAGTAATACAGATTTTTACAGATTAGAAAATGCTTGAATGTTGTGTGGTCTAGGGCCATACCTCAGCGAGAAACTACCGAAACATACAATTCTCTATTGAGCACCATCAAAAACAAATCAAAAGTTATAAAATAAGCCAAATAACAGGTCGACCTACAGTATTCACAGAGCTAGAAGAGAGCTTGTTCGTTGCTCATATATCAGCACTATTTAAATTCGGATTTCCACTGACCGTTTTCGACTTCAAAAAGGCTGTTTCTCAGTACCTGAGTTACATAATTAAGTAGGTAGGTACCTACGATATAAGAATCGATGATCAACGTCGGTTGATCTCAGTAATAAAGCTGTGCAATTGTAGATTCTAGATAATTTAGTAAACATTGATACTTCTTACATTATTACGAGTAAAATGTTTATACATTTGATAGAAATATTATTTAAAGTAGTGTTTTGTAAGTAAGGAAATCGTTATTATTTTGGAAAAGCCTACCTAATATGATTCTTACTAATAGCACTGTTAGAAAATGTAAGTTTTTGTTAATTTTGAATTTTTTTGTAAGTTTTCTTTAAGAAATAAAGAAATTGTGTATGTAAAAATGTTTATTATAGTTATACCTTTAATTTTTACGTTTTTATTTAGCTCTGTGCCGAGTTAAATAAAGGTTTTGTACTAAAAATAATCTGCGAGACAAAGTCACCCTCCTCACATATCAACTTTGGCTCAATAAAAATATTTAAAAAAATAATATTCCTGTTATTTATTTTTTCATTACATAATTTATTTATAATTAGCTACTAACCTCATTAACCTAATAAAATCACTATAATAATTTTAAGTCACCAAGAGCCTTTATGCCAAAGAGTTTTTTAAAAAAATATGAAAAAAGTAGCCAAAGTAACCCGACTTTACCAGTATCTAAAATATATGTTAGTAAAATGTGTAGATACTTGTTGTCTACTTTGTTCTCCTGACTGCAGCTATTCAATTGAACCGTTGTACCACTTTCAACGCAGCTTTTGGGAATCGGTAAAACTTAAAACACTATTTCTGCCTATATTCTTTCATCTAATAACACACTTGGACTCATTATTTTTGTTGGAATAAACAAATTATTTAATACAGGGCGTAAATTCTGAGCAATATCAGTATATTATGGCAGAAGAAAGAGCCTACATTAATGCTACTTTTGGTCACTGTGATTTCTGAGATAGATTATACTACCTTTTGTATTGACATAAAGACTTAGTTGACAACGAGCCGACTAGAACAGAGGACTTTTGTAGTCTTGATGTTCATATTTCAATTTGGTGCCTAGTTATAGAAACCTAACTCTTAGACACAAGGTTTTAATTTTTTAGCTCTCTGGAATACACAGTAACTACTCAAAGTCGTTGTACTCTTCGAGCTGCGAGTATTTGGGGTCAATGTTGGAGCACAGGAAGGTAATGTCGGTGGTGGCTTATTATCAGTGCGATGCTGCTCTAAGTGTAGTATTTAGCCCCCAACCAATACACGGATATTTATTTATTTATTTTATGCAATGCACCTGTCAACAATCTGAGGAAGAGTGCGGAGGAGTAAAATACTCTTGATTGGTCATTTGATATCGAAGTAGTCCAGATTTATCGCGGCAGCATGTTGCCTAGTATTTAGTTACCGTGACGAACATCACTTACCTGTTAAGAGGTGTGGACTGGACATAGTGGGTATGTGATGCATGGCGTAGTAGTGTATCACTCAGGGCTTTGTATACTGTTAAAAGTCTGGTATCGTTACCTACGCTCGACGAAGATAAAGTTAATGGTAAAGGTAACGTTATGCTTGGTAACGATACCTTCGATGACCTTTTACCGTTAAATTGACCTAACGTCATCGTCAATTTTAACAGTAAGTGATAATGTTACCATAGTCTGGGCTTGAATAACGATACCAAATGAATACTACAAGTATCGTTAAAAATATCGTTATCATTATGTATACTACAATAAAATCCACAAAACTTGCAAGCAAACATGAAGCATGAGTTTGCGAAAAATGCGAAACCATATGTGTGAACTTTGCATCTATCTACTCGCTGACAACGTCGCCATTTTGCTAATCGGCCGGTCCGCGTGGAATCGCGAATCGCCTCGGCGTGCCGGTTAGCAACAACGCTTTAGGTAACGTTAATTGTTAACATTATTAAACTGGATTCAATACTTAATTGTAACTTTATAAAAAAAAACTTTATTGCACTGTAAGTTGTACAAATAGCGGACTTAATGCCTAATGGCATTCTCTACCAGTCAACCACCTGGTAATGCAGAGAGTTTAATCAGTGGCGTAATATTAATCATATGTGAGAAGAGTGGTAAAAAAAGAGAAGTAAAATGCACTACCATAAACATACATACTAATATTACACAAATATATAATAGGTTACATAAGCAAAAGACTAATAAACATACATAGAATACATATATTTAATAAATACAAATTATGAATGATAAAGGTGATGATAATGACGACATCCAAAAAACACAATTAAAAAAAAATGGTTGTTAATTCTGAAGAATTCTGAAAATTTCGTTATTAACCGAAAATT
Organism: Pyrausta purpuralis; assembly: GCA_963924145.1. Lineage (NCBI taxonomy): Eukaryota > Metazoa > Arthropoda > Insecta > Lepidoptera > Crambidae > Pyrausta > Pyrausta purpuralis. Next base: position 8,545,611 of record OZ001649.1, on the reverse strand, counting down.
ATAGTGTGAATTTGGTATCGTTAATAAGTCCTGGTATCACTCACGGTCGTTGTCGGTGTCGAGCTGCATGTAGTTGGGATCGATATTGTCGCAGAGGAACGCGGGCACGCCCGTGTCGTCGGTAAGCGGGCTGGAGCCGGAGATGTCGATGGCGCCGCGCGCCGCCTCGCTTAGCAAAAGCGGCGACCGCGGCCCGAGCACTTCCACTTCCATCCATTCGTTCTCGAAGCTTTGCAGGTCGCCGAGGGGTTTCACGTAGTCCGTGAGCTCTGGGGAATTGTATAAACATAAATAAAAGTCAACTAGCGGTCTTCTCGCGACTTCGTCCGCGCGTTTTGAGTTTACTCCCTCCTCTCCAGTAGCAGCGTAATGTTTTATGGCCTAGCCTTCCTCAATAAATAAGCTACCCAACACAAAATAATAAAAAAATAATTTTAGCTTTCCCTAGCTGATTTCGACTACGGTGGCCAGTAACAACGACTAACCGACTAGGTGTACGTACTTCCTATCCCTTTTATTCTCATAGCCCGATGAGAGAGAAATCTGACACGATCGGAGAAAGATCAGGCAAAGAACCAACAATAAGGTTCTATTATAGTGCACAAGCGTGATGGCTAACAAAGGTGTACGCACTCCCTATCCCTTTTATTCTCATAGCCCGATGAGACAGAAATCTGACACGATCGGAGAATGATCAAGCGAAGGACCAACAATAAGGTTTTACGTGCTTTTCGAGGCACGGGGGTGAAACACCGCCAACTTCCAAACTACGGACCACCCTGAGAATTTTGGAACAGACAATCCCAGGTAGGTACATATTTCAGCGCGACCCTGAGATTGAACCCGAGACCCTTCAACCGCTACGGCACCGAGTCTGATAATGCCCAGACAAGTCCATCATTTCTGTTTTATTTGAAAGTGCAATAAACAGTAAGAAATAAATTATTTAAATTTGCTTCCGGGTCCATCAATAAGCAAAATTAATAATACATTTATTTATTGGGAAGGGCAGTTACATTGGTCAAAGAGAAAAGATAAAACGTAGATTATGCAATTTACTTTAGGTATATTAGCGCAATCTAGACTAAAACTGTTAAACTACAATGTTTGGAATGTCAATTATTTTTTATCAAAATAAATGCTCTAATGTTTTTAACTCATTAATTTCGCTCAGTAAGAAACTTATAAAATGTACACATTACAGACTTTCACAATGCCACATAGTCACATTAATATGCGCAAGTATTTTACCTTTGTCTTTTTTCTGCGGTAAGATGTGGTACATGTAGTATCCAACAACGAATCGTTTTGTTGTATCTCCAGAGGCGTGGCAAATCATCTTTTCTTGAAGTAATTTCTGAAAACAAATACAGTTTTATAAATCTGAACCCAATACCAAGGCGTTTGTATAGTATAACTAGCGGACCCAGCGAACCTTGTTTCGCCCCCAACCCCGTCCCGCCCCAGCCCCGTCCCGCCGAGTCCCGTAATTTTAAAAGTTAAGCATTCCCAGCGAATTTTGTTTCGCCCTTGAATTACTAAAATGAATATTAAAAAATAAGGGTTCATCGTAGAAGGGTGAAAATTGAGGATTGTATGTATTTTTGTATATCATACAAAAATTAAAAATTTTGTCTAAAAAATAAATAAAAAAATTAGGGATGTACTACCCCTAACATTTAGGGGGATGAAAAATAGATGTTGGGCGATTCTCATAGATACCGTTATCCAGTATCTATGAGAATCGCCCAACATCTATTTTAAAAGCACAAAAAAATTAATCAAAATCGGTCAAGCCGTTTCGGAGGAGTATGGCAACGAAAACTGTGACACGAGAATTTTATATATTAGATATGTAGTATAGTAACTCCGCCCGAAAATGGTTTACGCAAAGGTATAGCCTTTTAAACTTTACATATGTGATAAGGCATTTACAGTGAAACGTGTATAATGAAGGACGATCGAGGTCTTTGCTGCCAAGTAACTTTCGAACAAGACTACGTTTGCACACTCGACATAACAACGGGAGCCACCTAAAAAGATACCGCAAGGTGCAAGCGAGTTAGGTTCTTAAGGTAGTTAGGCAGAGATGACCTCCATAGAACGAAGTGCTCACCTCCATAATATGGGTGGCCTTCTCCTCAGTGACGGCCTCCATGTTGGCCTGAAGCCAGTGTATCGCATAGATGGACACGAACGTGTGCGAGGGCAGGCTGACCGTCTGCTGCAGGAAGCCCACGCCCACGTGTGGGCTGCGCATGCGCTCGATGATGTCCAGAAGGGTCGCGTTCGCTTTCAGCTTTGGTTCTATTACGCTGTTAACAAAGGGTAAGTGAACAGCAATCAACGCAACGTCTCATCAATTAAAGCGGCTCTGTTCATTTATTTTCACACTTAAACGACGAAGGGCTGATTTTTCAATAGTCAGATAAGAAATATTCGTCGAACAAAATGCAGAATGGCTAATTTGAAAACGTCACTTAATTTTCAGCAATCATAAGTACCTGTCATGTTTTAAAATCTCTCTCTTTACAATTTAACAGTCTGGTAAGTTTTATCTGACTATTGAAAAATTGGCCCTTAACTTTTGATAGATTGAAACTTTTTTGTGGATAATATAGGAAAGTATATGCTGGATACCCAAGATTTGCCCAGTAACATTAGGGATAAACATGTCCACGAATTTTGATTGTTTCTCAAATAATAGGGATGGTTAAAAACTATAAATGATGATACAGTTCTTATTAAGAATTTAAATCAAATATTGATCTAAATTATTTTATGAGAATATTTACCCAGGTTTTAATAAACGGGGGTGACCTACTTACCCATCGTCGTAGGTGTCTTCACATTCACCGGTTTGCGACTGAGTTCTTTCGAGCACCGTTTTCGCTACCGCCCTAGAAATATAAGACTATGTGTTATGTATTTTATTATAAAGATTAGTGATCAGAAATACACACAAATGACAGGCAATGCGTTAGCAAAAGCTATCAAGGCGAAGGAATAAATTATGAGGGTGTGTAACATAATGAAGGGATACTTTATTTGGAAATATAATAATTTCTATTTGCCATGTACTCGAATAACAGCTATTCTTTTTCATTACAAGATTTATTTGCAAGATTTTGATACTGTTTTTCGGCCAGTTTCTAGAACGTTGATCACAAGTAAATAAATTACTAGATTTTTGCGTTATGATTTGTTTCCTTTTCAACGCACTGATCACAACAGTTAATTTATAATGACAAGTTAGAATGAAGATCAATGTACTAGAAATTGGTCATAAGGGTCATAGAAGAAGCGATGATTTACTTACTTGTTGCACAGACTAGTATTTAGTGACTTAGTAGGTGAAACTTGCTGCAATGAAACGAAAAGGTAAGATAACAAGCGACCGGGCAGGCTGGGGTAAGCATTCCGCGGCCAGACAGCATAAAATAGAGGTAACAAGAAATAAACAATACACAAAAATAACTCTGAAAGAGAATGGATTCGTGATATCATTATGAATTTGACATGATAGGGATTCAAATAATAAATAGGTAAATGTAAACAAAAAAATACATCAACATGATCTATAAATAAATATGATTAAATGAGTGTGAATAGCAATGTGATTAAATGAGTGCATACTTCATGCAATACTAACTCACTCTAATAAGATGAAAAAGGATAGAAATCATAACAATAAAATGCTAAAGAAATCTTTGGTGATTGTGCAAATGTTTGTGATGTAAAAGGAAACGTCAAGCCAACAAAAATAATACCAGTTTCGCAAGAAAAATGGTATCGCAAAGCACACCGTGCCACACAGAAGCAACCCATTCTATTGACCAAAGCAAAGTTCTTATTTTAGGTGCCTGCTTAATAAAAAAACTCTTAAACATTGCGATGGATTGCTGACACGTAAAATAATCAACTTATATTTAGAACTTTGCCATCAATTGTAGTCTTAAATGTGAAAATTAACAAGTATCAATGCAATAATTAATATAAAACGAAATCACCGTACAACAGGGGGCAGATATAATGGGGTATAAATATACAAATGACCGTAATGAAGTCTTTATTTATTTAATTTTAACGTTTTATCTGGGCTTGTCATTACCGTAAGTCAGAAAACCAACAGCGATAATAACAATAGGAGTTTAATCTACCAAGGAATTTCTCTGCGTACATATAAAACCACCGAATATGGCACAACTATTGACCATACATTAGGCGACGTCCGATACTCGCTAATATTCTTATGGCAATAGAAAAACTGATGGCAAAGTCCGTATCGCGCATGTGCCGGTACTGACATCGCCTCGATCCGGAGCCGGGGCCGGTCCGGCAGCCGCGTGCTGCCCACGCGCTCCCGGAACGGAGAGCTCGACACGCCGCCCTGGCACACAACACTACGTTTACAGACTAGTATGAGAGTTGCCTCTGAAACACCGACCATTATAAGGGGCCATTGACCTTTTGACCTTGAGGAATAATTTTAAGGTTATTGTACTTGTAAATGATAACTCCCCTTTTTAAAGGGTCGAAGCTTAATTTGCGCAGAATGAAGCATTTAATTTGTTATCATTTCGTTTATTGAGAATAAAATAGGATTATATGTACACGCTATAATTTAAAAACAGTTTTAAATTAGGGTTTTCAGTACAAAAGACATTTGTTTGAAATACTTTAAGGAGAGTATGCTCCAAATGTTTGCTGCATATAATCATTCATAACAATATGGATGGGAAAAATATTCCATCAAGGTCATTTAAGGTCGAAATTAAATTGACAGCTAGCTTTGAGACCTTTTTGAAAGCCTGAATTTGAGATTAATATGCCAATAAAAAATCATAGTTTTACGGGTTATACATATACATTTATCACTTTTCATTATTTGGTCAGTCTCTCAGAAATCAAATCTAAAAGAAAACTACACAATTAAACATAATAAGCGAGCAAATAAAATATGTCACATTATTCAGGTGCATTCCGTGCATAATGTTGCATAATTTTATAAAAAAGCAGTGCAGGTATGTACGCATTTAAAAAGAACAACGCGATCGTTTCATTTCAATTTTCATAATGCTCCTGTCATAACGCGATTTATGGGGGACGATTCAATTGCAATCACCTATCAATAAAGTAAATAAGAGCATTTATTATGTAATACCGCGGCCCACCGGGAACTTGTTATGTGATACCCCTGATATAGGGATACACTATTCCATGCATAAAAAATATGCATATTATGCAATACCAAAACGAACTAATATATCGATTTTCTTAGCGTTTTCGCTGTTTCATGACAAAATCATTGTGCTGTAATGATATTAAGTACTACCTACTTATTCGCAAAGCAAAAGTAGATTCCACCGCTTGAAGACCCGAAAGAAGAATGGACTGTTATGTATAAAATTACGATTAATAATTAGCTTATATTAGTCGGCGCTAACTTATTTGAATTGTTACTGTATGAGTAGGCTGGGTATTATGTTGCCACTCGAAAAAAATGTTAATATATCTGCAGTTACAAACCATGTGTCTCGGAGTATGTGCTGAGAATTTGCCAATTAAATAAAGATCTAAAAAAATAATTTAGAAACTTTTAGTTCGAAAAAGTTGCGAGCAAAGGAGCAGACCGAGAAATTTTTATGCATCTTTCATGATATTAACATGTCATGTAAACATGCTTTTGGCGTATTATGTTAATTTTGATGCAAGTACTTACATATACACAAGAATGCTTATTTATTAGGACAATGACCACAAATCGAGGACAAAGTATGGTCTGTCTCATTTGATCGAGGCGAAAATTGCTAGACAAGAGGGGTGGAGGAAAGGAGCGGGGACGGTACAACACTAAATAACCACGTAGACGTGACACTATCACCAAATCTCAATCAATTAAGTATCGTCAACTTTGCCAACGTCAATAATTTATTTAGCTATTTGGGTTATCTTGAAATGCTATTTAGTGACTGAATTTTTCACAAATTTTCATACACAATGTAAAATAAATTCAATAAATATTGATTTGAAAAGAAGAACTAACAAGATAATATCTTATAAGGGAGTAGGGATATCTAAATATCTTGCGACATAAAATTATTCGCTTGCCAATTAGGTCGTACGGTACGAGATAATACTTAGGTACATTTCATTGTGCTCGCAACGTAAGTGTCAAGTCTACGTCAGATATAATTCAGCGTGTGGTCTGTGCGTGGGTACCTGAGCGCTCCTAGTCAGCATTGAAGTGGAATGGCGGCGGCGAGTGAGCGCGGAGTCCCCGACCGCGCCCGCCGCTCCCGCCATCTGCACCCAACAGTACTCAACAACGGCCCCACGGACCGACCGACGGACCGACGGACCGACCGACCGACCGACGGACCGACCGACCGACCGACCGACGGACCGACCGACCGACCGACGGACCGACCGACCGACCGACGGACTGAACGACCGACCGGCCGACGGACAGACCGACCGACCGGCCGACTGACCGGCCGACGGACCAACAGACCGACCGACCGACCGACCGGCCGACGGACCGACCAGCTGGCCGACGGACAGATAGAACGACCGGAGGACCGGCCGACCGATCGACCGACCGGCCGACGGACAGACCGACCGACCGGCCGACCGGCCGACCGAACGACTAGCCGACGGACCGAACGTCCGACTGGCCGACAGTACCACCAAGCGACCGACCGACGGTCAGACCGACCGATCGACTGTCGCCTCCGGCAGCAGACGACCCAATAACGCATACTGAGCGCCCGCCAAACGAGGCTTATCATAAACTTACAATTCGCAACCGCGGAGAAATCGCATCTCCCCGGTCCGCCCTACGCTACCGTATCGCGACCGCTCTGTGTCTGATTAATAGTTAATCGTTAATCTCATGCTTCGGACTCAAACAGGAAATTACGGGTGACACTTTTTGTGCAACGAAAATATAAATTAACCATTTCGAAACAATTAAAACATACATGCCCATACCACACATGTAACATTTAATAAACATTCATCTTTTTCATAACATCGTTTTTTAAAAACCAGTTTAATTTTGGGTTGGTTCTGTAAACATGCAATCCGCGACGAAGCGGTGGTGAAACTTAATTTCATGTTTGAGTTTCCTTTTAGTGAGTTATTAAAAACAGGTTTATAAAGTTTCAAAACAGTTTTCATGAAGCGCAGGCAAACTCATCGTCTTGTAATTTAGTTACTGCTTTATAGATGTGCTTAAGTTTCCATGCAGTGCAGTAGTAACTACGTGTGATTCTAAGTGCGGATAAATATTCATGCCAATAATTATAAGTATATACAACTATGTATACAAATGAATAACCTATCAACAAAGTCTTTGATAGACTATTTGACTGATATTTCAAGTGAATTTAAAATCAAAATTAAAAATGAATTTATTTTATCAAAATAGACACGGTAAAAGAAATTGATTATAATTTGAAAGTCTATTATGATAAAATAATTGTAATTTTATTTATACTTACAAACATCAATTGGACCTTGATAGAAAAATGAATGATTGTTAAATTATACACATATGGGTTTCATTTGATATTTACGAAGTTTCATGAACGACGGAGATTATTAAATCATTGCACTATTATTTCAAATATTCAATACATTTTGAAGACACATCTATTGCAAATATTATTTTATATAATCAGACCTGCTCGTTTTACTGATAACTTCAAAACGAAGTGTAGCACAACATAGATAATAACTTGTTATCAAAACAGTTTATTTAAAAAAAATATGATCTAACAAATGAAACCCACATACCGCTTCCACTTACACACAACACTTACCCGCTGCTTGTTAGGTCGTTTGACCTTATTGAAGTACAGCTCTGTCATCTTCAGGAAGCCCTCAGTTAGGTGATCGAGGTCTTGCCTCGTGGGTGTAGGGTAGATGTCGCAGTGTGTGGCTTCATCTTCGAGAATTTGCTTCGTGGCCGGATTGTATAGAGGCAGCAGGAGGGTGCGGAAACGCCAGTATTTGAGGGCCTGGAACGAGATGTCCTGAGTTGATTAGTGAAGAAGCCAACTTTGTGCATTGATGGTTTTGTAAAGCTATTGGGTTTAAAAGTGCTAAAGTAGATAAATCAAGTTGATATAAAAGCACATATTAAAAATTGCAAAGGATATCTAGTTTGGCTATATTTCTACCAAACAAGAATAACTAGAACTATAGTTTAGCCGCCCAGTGAGAGAGAATGCTGAGTTTTCATCTTCGGAAGAAAGAGATTGTCCAATCTTTTTTCGTATAGATTTTTTGTTAACATCAACACCTTCATATGAGCATACTATGAGTGGCATAAATATAATTCTTATTTAACACATAAAATCATCATTTCATTTCATCACCAAGTCATAGCTTATTCCTCCTGTGATTTGATGAACATAAATACACAACAGTCCGTACAAAAGTTTTCTTTAAAAATAGTAAATCGACGTAATGTTTTTCTAAATACATCACAGTTTAGTTATATGATCATAAGACATAAGTGAAAGTGTTATCTTCAAAAATAAACAGTGAATTGTGTCCTACTAATAAACTACATAGTGTCTTACAAGCTCTTATCAAAAGTTTAAAAACATTATGTTAACTCCATCGTACTACGATATAAATAACTTTAAGCGGCAAGTTAACAATTTTAAGTGAACGATATCTAGTTAAGTGTTATATTGCAATAAAATACTAAAAATTGTTCTGAAATTTTAAAAGTACCCATCAGTGAACTGTGATCCAGTGTAAAAATTCAACAGTATGACTCAAACTTTAACGAACACTCAATTAAAACCGTACAGTATTGCCCAAGTATAGACATATTTCAACAGTACTTCTAACCGAACGCTTGGCGCAGTGGGGCAAGCATCACCGTTAAATCTCACCAAACACGGGTTCAAATCTCCTCGGTTTCGTCGAAATCTTTTTGTAAAAGATTTAAATTTCCGTCTTTGACTGAAATAAAAGGTCTCAAAATGGTGTCATCATGTATAAAATGCAACAAAAAGATAATGAAACGCGATCTTCTTTGCTGTTCGAGTTGTACTCAGAATTATCATATTGATTGGGCAAATGTTACAACTAAAAGATTCCTATTAATGACTAAAGATAATAAAGGTAAATGGAAATGTGATCAATGCTTCACAACCTAAAACGATAATTTTATAATAAATGTTTCGACAAATAACTCATTCGAATCCCTGACGGATGATGATTACACTGAAATGACACACTTATCACAAAACAGTAGAAATACTAGTTGTCCAGACTTGAGAAAAAATAATATGGAAGACCGAGTAGAAAAACTGGAGAAACTAAGTCATGATTTAAAAGAGAAATTAATAATTGCGGAAACAGAAATAGAAAATATATTATTAGAAAACTCAAAACTAAAACAACAGCTATTTGAATACGAGAAGAAATCCAAAATGCTAGCTGATATCTGCAACTCAAGTTCAAAAAAAAAAATGTAACAAAAAGGAAAAGTAAGAAAAACTTAAACAGGACTGTATTGGACTTCTTACAAGATGAAAAAAATGAAAATAGCAGCTTGAATACACATCAACAAGTCAGTAGCACGCCATCTATGAGTAACGGAACAAACCAACCAGTTAATGATGATTCAAGTCTCCTAATCAGTAACAGTACGCCTGAGGTATCGCAAGATGACTCTGCCAAAGGAAAAAGAACCAGAAAACCCAAAAGCCACATAATTGGTGACCAACAGGCTCGAGGCTTGGCTGAAGGAATACTGAAATTAAGATCCGGGTCATGGAATGACAATTACAACGTAACCGCAACGGTGAAACCATTCGCATCGAGCTCCGAAGTCTTACGAAGTTGCGAGCCATTGAAAAGCTCTCTCGACACTGATGATGTATTAATATTAACTGTTGGCTCTAATGATAAAAATCCATACTTAATTTTAACTAACTTATGTAATACTTTATGTAATTTTAAGACTTGCAAAATACTTTTGTTAAGTGTACAATCCAATAATCATCTTAATATATATAAACTTAATTCTGAAATCAATCTTATTGTAAAAAATTATAAAAATTGTACCTTTATTAATATCAATAAATTACTGACTAATTACAGCACTCAAAAAAAGACATCAATGTTGAAATAGACTACCCAAAATATGAAAACGAATGCATTAAGGATAATAAAAAATTAATAAAATATCACAATCATAATTAAATATTTAAATTAAATTATGTTTTACCAAATAATACATTCACAAAAACTTTACCGAAAAAAGGTACAATACCTTATTATTTTCATTCTCAAACAAAAGACTCTCCTATTGAAATAAAAAACACGCCTGATAAAATACTACTTAATTTTTTTCGTCCATAAAAATAAAAATAACAAATTCGTGATACTCCATCAGAATATACAAGGCTTATCCTCTAAGAAGGAACATATCGAAGTAACGCTTTCAGAACTTGACCGCGACTTATCCCCGGATGTACTGTGCTTTTCGGAAACCTTCATAAAATGTAGCGAGGAAAAAAATATTGCTATTCACAATTTCGAACTTGCATCCCACTACTCCAGAAAAAAAAGGGGTGGCACATGCATCTTGGTCAAAAAAGGTATAATATTTAAAAAAATTAGCATTTTTGATGACTCCATAGCTACTAACTTTCATTTTGAATGCTGTTCAGTTGAAATACCTTATCATAATTTAGTTATCGTTTGCATATATCGTTCATCTACTGCCACAAAGAAAAGACACTTTGTTTATTTTTTGGATAAATTGGAACTTCTACTTAATAAGTATATATATAAGTACCCTAACCGAAAAATTGTGTTAGTAGGAGACATCAATATAAACACGCTTAAAAACAATAATGTGACTAGACAACTCGCAGATATTCTTACAAACTATAATTTAACTCAATACATCACTAAACCTACTAGAGGCTCATCATGTATTGATCACATATATAGTAATGTGAAAGGTGCAACTGGTAGCATCCTCCCTCTCTATTTATCTGATCACGACACCGCACAAATTCTAATATTTAGTACAAAACCAAAGCTTACCCCTAAAAAAAATATATACACATATAAGTGATTGTATTCAGTGGAAAACATTAATAAGTTCAAAGTTTATTTAGCAAGACTCTCATTTTCAGATGTTTACAATGAAGCTGATTCAAATACAGCTTTTGACAACTTCTATGACTGGTTCTGCTTACTGTATAAACTCTGTTTCCCGGTTATCAAGGCTAAATTGAATACAAAATCAAATTTACATTGGATATCAAAAGGAATCAGAAAAAGCTGCGCTAAAAATAGACACCTTAGACAAAACTATTATAAAAAAAAACTACTCTAAACAAACACAAATATCTAACCTACTCAAAGCTATTGAAAAAATGCATATTACGCGCTAAAAAAAATACAAATAATAAATATGTACTAAAAAGTAAAAACACCTGCAAAGCTACGTGGAAAGTAATCCAGGATGAAATAAATTTCATACCATATGACAACAATCACATTGATATGATTGTTTGTGACCAAAATATTATAAATAGTCCCACTAAAATTGCAACCGCTTTTAACAATTATTTTATTGACCTGACAAATAAAGATAAAAACAATATTTCATATGAAAAACGTAACGACATTTTAAAAAATTCTATTTATTTGACTCCTATTTTTAAAAATGATGTAAATAAAGTAATAATGACATTAAATAATAGCAACTCGGAAGGTTATGACGACATTTGCACTAAAGTTATTAAGGCATGTAGCGAACAAATAAGCATGGTTTTACCATTTTTAATCAATTTGTCAATGGAATCTGGAATTTTTCCTGAAAAACTAAAACTCTCTCTAGTGAAACCTTTGTTTAAAAGAGACGAAAGATCAAGTTTGAATAATTACCGACCCATTACGCTAGTGCCAGTATTATCAAAAATTTATGAGAAGGTTATGCATGCCAAGCTCATATCGTTTTTTGACAAGTACCATGTTCTTAGGAACAATCAATACGGGTTTCAAAAGGGAAAATCAACCGCGCATGCTGTTTTTGACTTAGTAAATGAAACTCTCACATGCCTAAATGATAAAAAGTATACAACAGTTCTCTTTTTTGATATGTCGAAAGCATTCGACTATGTTTCTCATAAACAACTCTTAGATAAACTCGATAATTGTGGCATTAGGGGCACAGCTTTAAGTTGGATAAAAACCTATTTGCAAAATAGGAAACAGTCTGTTGAAATAGCGAAACTTGATTCTAACACTATAGTCCAAAAATATAAATCAAATTTTAGAGAAAATAAGTTTGGAGTCCCTCAAGGTAGTGTTTTGGGCCCTTTGTTGTTCCTTATTTACATTAATAACCTTCCAGAGATTATCAATCACAGATGCGTCTTGTTTGCTGATGATATTTCCGTGATAGTTAAAACCGATAGTAATTTGACATTAAATGACCATATTTTCGACATAAACAATACAATAAAAACAATAATTACGTGGATTAAAAATAATAACTTAGTAATCAATATTGACAAGACATATTTTATTCATTTCAATAATTTATTACACCAGACAATTGACAAACATTTTGAAGGGCAACCCCTTAAGGGTACTGACACGACGAAATTTCTAGGCATATGGATTGACCTAAAATTAGATTGGAAGACTCAAGTGGAAAAGGTATGTAACAAAATTAATAGATTTTCTTATGCTCTGTATAAATTAACGAAAGTTGCAACTAAAAGTACAGCGCTAACAGCATACTTTGCTTATGTTGAATCTGTACTTCGTTATGGCATAATTGTATGGGGAAATAGTTCAAATGTGGACAAGGCATTTATTGCACAGAAAAAATGTATCAGGGCTCTATGTGGCTCAGCGCCTGACGAGCCATGTAGACCACTTTTTAAGCACCTCAAAATCTTACCTCTCCCATGCCTATATATCTTTGAAATTGCTAAATTTGCAAAACAAAACTTGTACTACTTCAGACAAGCGAAAGACATATATGTACGTAACACCAGAAATTGCAATAGACTAGTGTCTGTTGAGACTCCCAAGAGCGCTAGATTTAAGAAGAACTGCTATTGGATGTGTATAGCTATTTTCAATAAAATACCCTCATATATAAAGGACTTACCATTGAATAGATTTAAAGGTGCCCTCTACAGATGGCTTAATGGACATTGTTTTTACAGTGTTAATGAATTTTTAAATTTCAATTGTTAATTTGTTAATGACATGTTTATACAATAACTATTTTATATTTAATAACTTGACATTTTGTGAATTGAATTGATTTAATTGTATTTTGATTTAATTATTATTCTGATGTTTGTTTATTGATTTGGTCTACTTGAGTTTGATTTCTGACATTTCATTATTATTATTTTAGTCTGTATTAAATATTTGCATGCTATCTTTATATGGCTGAAAAAGATGAACTAATACTTAATGATTCCATCTAAACTGTACCCTTTTTCATAAGCAAATAAATTTCATTTCATTTCATTTGGTTTTCAATGCTTACAAAGTAACTTAACATTCTTTGGCATATTTTAATGCATTCAAAACCGAGCACAAGCAAACAAAAGTACATGTTAGTGACTCCTTAAGCGTCAAAATTACATCAATGACCGCGCTTTGTTTGATAACTTTGATTAGAATCGAAAGCATTTTAGCATTAATTACGTTACGTCTTCTTCTTTCAGCCGGCGACCCCTCCAGTAAGGATTATTATCACTTACCTCAACCAAAGCGAAGTCGGTATCGCCCCTCGTACAGATGTAATGGTCCATGTAGTTCCAGTTGTACGTCTCCAGCTTCTCAGTGGTGAACGAGACCCAGGACACTTCGTATGTGTCATGGTTTGGCGCGTGGAACCGGTACCGGTAGTGGATGTTGAACGGCGGGTATGGGTGCCTGGTGAAGACAATTTGATGGAATAAAACGTGGTATAAATAATAGTCCCCCTAGCCGATTTCGACTACGGTGGCCAGTCACAATGACTAACCGATTGCGCGGGACATATTATAGTGCACAAGTGTGTGCGCAAACACAGGTGCACTCTCTATTCCTTTCACTTTCATAGCCCGATGGGACAGCAATCTGACACGACTGGAGAGAGATCAGGCGCAGGACCAACGGCTTAACGTGCTTTCCGAGGCACTAACTGCCTCGGTGGCGCAGCGGTAAGAGGGTCCCACATTAAGGCGACGGCTGCGCTAGAGGTCCCGGGTTCGATCCCCGGGTTGGACCAAAAATATATACCTGAGTTTTTCTGTTCAGAAATTCTTAGGGTAGCCCGGAGTTTGGAAACGAGGTATAATCACTAGAAAAATTAAGTTTATTGTTTCATGTGTAACATAACGATAAACAATAAGGACTATAGGTAAACCACTTCGTTGGCGCGGAGGAGGCAAGAGCGAGGTGCGGGCGTCGCGGATAGAAACTAGTTACGAAATTATGATTGTCGTGCCTCATGGTGTCTTCAATACTCGAACTAAATTACAACTTACAGACATCAGAGAAATACAGATCACACTAAAACCCTTATACCATGTATAAACCGTGACAAGCAAGTAAGCCGCTTGGCAGATTTTTATTCAGAGGGTCAGCATTATGGAAAAAGGGTAGATTGTCGTAAGAATTGTCTTACTCGTATATGATACCTATTGAGCTTAGCCTATATCTCGTGACGATAATAGTGGAGTAGATAAGATTTAGCTTTAGATCCGTGTAACTCTTTACTGAAACGACGCACTGAGTCGTTACTTCAAGATGATCCACTGTTCCGAAACCCAAACGTCGCTTTAAAACGTATCTGTATCATTTACAACTTTAGATCGAGTTAGCACGCGTCTCTCAGGAAGCGAAAGATCCGAAGATGTCGCTAAAACAGAAAGAGACGCGCGCGCTTTGATCAGTTAGCTTCGGGCGGCTCTGGCGCGCATTTGCGCATTGCCTTAGCTCTCACAAACACTGGCACACCGACACGCTTAGATGAGAGAGAGCACGCTTAACTTAACTTTAATTGTTATTATTACGTTTGTTTTTGGTTATTTTCTTGTTTTATATTGTATTGTTATATTATATTGTATTGTTTTTGTGTTCTTTCTATACCCACAAGGCACCCTCTGAAAATCAGTGTCGTGGCATGCATCTTGCGGCCACGATTAATGCTGAGATGGTGCCTTTTCGACTCATACTCGATGTTAAATGTATAATAAGTGTGTGTGTCTGTTTATTGTTTCGGTGTTTACGTGTAAGTGTTTTTGTATATGTCTGTGAGTCGAATAAATGTATTTTCTTTCTTTCTTTCTTTCTTTTCTAACGCAATATTTTTATTTTTCAGTGGTCCTAGTTTAGCAGAAATACTTTGAGAAAATTATTGTTAAGACAAATATATTTCAATAATCCAATCAATTTATTCGGTATATGAAACGCTAAACGATAAATTAAATCGACATTCACATTTGCAAACATGAGCCAAACAGAGAGAGGCAGGTTGTTTGATGAAGTACTGTGAGGAGGCCGCATCATTTCATCACTGCATAAAAAGTATCTTTTCAATTGATGCATTCAATTCCCCGATCTTATCCACGCGTGCGCGTAGTGATACGCATACGATATACAGTGATAGAGAAAGGTTGTCCCGAGAGTCACTGTTCCAAATGATGCAGATACGTTTTACGGAGTACGTCACATCTTATTTGTAATACAGATACAAATGATCCATTCTCAATGAAGACACACTTTTGCCAGTTCTATTAGCCTGCGAGCTTGCTAGCTCCTGTCGATCGACAGGAAATATCTCTTCGTTGGAGTCGCGTTTACTTTAGAAAGACGTGGGACCAATATATTTTATAGTATGTAATTACTTTCTAAAGATTCTTACCTAGGCCTATATCTCGTGACAGTGATTGTGGAGCCGATGAGGGTGAGCTTGTGGAAGATCCGGCCTATCGACAGGAGATATCTCTTCGTTGTAGCCGCGTTTACTTTAGAAAGACGTGGGACGATATCTTGGTTAGAATATAATGTGTAATATTCGTCTGAAGATTCTTACCTAGGCCTATATCTCGTGACAGTGATCGTGGAGCCGATGAGCGTGAGCTTGTGGAAGATCCGGCCTATCGACAGAAGATATCTCTTCGTTGAAGCTGCGTTTACTTTAGAAAGACGTGGGACAATATCTTTTATAGTATGTAATTACGTTCTAAAGATTCTTACCTAGGCCTATATCTCGTGACAGTGATCGTGGAGCCGATGAGGGTGAGCTTGTGTAAGATCCGGCCTATCGACGGGTGATATCTCTTCGTTGGAGCCGCGTTTACTTTAGAAAGACGTGGGACAATATCTTGGTTAGAATATAATGTGTAATATTTGTCTGAAGATTCTTACCTAGGCCTGTATCTCGTAACAGTGATTGTGGAGCCGATGAGGGTGAGCTTGTGGAAGATTTGGCCTATAGACAGTATTTATCTCTTCGTTGGAGCCGCGTTTACTTTAGAAAGACGTGGGACAATATATTTTATCGTATGTTATTACGTTCTAAATATTCTTACCTAGGCCTATACCTCGTGACAGTGATCGTGGAGCCGATGAGGGTGAGCTTGTGGAAGATCCGGCCTATCGACGGGATATATCTCTTCGTTGGAGCTGCGTTTACTTTAGAAAGACGTGGGACAATATCTTGGTTAGAATATAATATGTAATATTTGTCTGAAGATTCCTACCTAGGCCTGTATCTCGTAACAGTGATTGTGGAGCCGATGAGGGTGAGCTTGTGGAAGATCCGGCCTATCGACAGGAGATATCTCTTCGTTGGTGCCGCGTTGACTGGTTTCCCGCACTGTGGCGCAACTTTGGAAGGCGGCGGGACGGCAGATGACGGACACTCTATCATCTCGTTTTCGTTCACGCCCACTATTAGTTGGAAGCCCTTGAATAGTAATATATGAAACAGGTTTAAATGTGAACCTTGAGTGAACTCTTAGAGATGGTTTCAGATAAAAATAACTTCATTGCACATCTAATTAGTCGATTACAAATTATTTTAAAGATAATCTACTATTTAGTTTGTCGGTCTTATCTCTACAAGCAATTTCTTTATTCACATTTTTCATTACATATTCTAAAACCAAATCAAAAAGGAAAGAAAAAAGTGGAAGATATGACCCTGGTGGTGGCCATATAAGCTCATTATTCACAAAGTTAATTACGTGCTAAAGAAAATAAGAAATTCGACTAAGATTTCATAAAATATGCAGAAAGTTCGGTGCTAATAAATCATACATTTTCAGGTTTCTCCCAAAGTATAGGTTTCAAACGTTGACCATTGAGGCTATGGTTAAGTTATGGTTAAGCTATGGCTAAGTATGATTAAACTATGGCATAGACAACTATTAAAAAATAAAGTATTATCGTTTTGAACATACCTGTGCTAACCTCTGCGAGACCAGCTCCTTAAACACTTCCATAGTGGTCAGGGGTTCTTTATAAATCGCTCTATTCTGTGCAAAATCAGCGTTCACGTCATCAGGCAACAGATTGTAGTCGGATACGAGGTAGTCGTTTTGCAACGACCGCTTGTCGGGAAAGTAGTCGGTCGTGATGGGCAAACAAGCCGGTATCGTTAACGACTTCCAGTCCACACCTGATCAAAAGATTTCGTGTTATAAAGAAGCTTTGATTCCGTTGAAGTTTATGACCACTTAAAAGTAGACGTCGCTTTAGACTTGAGTTAGAATCTAGTTGCGTAATTGTAATTTAAAACTTAATAATATATTCGATTCAAGTCGAATAGTATGAGTTGGTGACAATAGTATGAAATGATTTTATTAGTTTGTCTTCTTATATTGTGAAATTATGTATTTCGTGACATGGATGTGAAATATGAATTCATGAAAAGTAGACCACACAACAGATCATAACAATTTGAATAATAGAAAAATATAGAAGACGTCATAGCAGTCTTTTGTCAATAGATGTAGGTATAAGTTTTCAGAAAGTGTTGAAAGAATAAAATTGATAGCATTTTGAACAGCCATAAGCACATGCTGATTTAAACAAGAAAACATGCAAACAGACAGTCAGAATAAAATTTACTGTAAGAAATGTAGAATTATTAGCAGCCAATGTAACATTCGTTTTAATCAAGCATGGTTGTATTACGTTTTCAATTTGAATCGTATTAAAAATCTAGATTATTTGAACCGGACTAATCCATTTTCTGAGATACGTCTATGAAGCGTTTTAAATAACTTTTAACTACAACCCCCATAGCGTATTATTATTTACTTTTGTAAGCCAGTGCGTATTTTTAGACTAAACATCTTTACGATATGTGTAAAAATTTCGACTTGCTTGCAAACAGTCGCATATTTCTTTCAGTTTATAACCTAAGATTAAATTGAATATTTTATCTATTCGAAGGTTTCATTCAAATCTGAATATTACATTATATTGATTTAAACTTACATGGTCATTAACATTAGAATTGATTGTAACGGGATTGCTACCATGTACCTTATTATTTTTGAGTTTCCGATATTTCGGCACTGTTGCAAGTGCCATGGTCACGGCGTAACTGAAGTTGTTGCGGGTAAGCTGTTATTGGCAGACATATTGGTCTACCCTCCTTCGAAGTCTTTTATTGCGATCACTTGCGGTGAAATATCGGAAACTCAAAAATAATAAGGTACTGGTAGCAATCCCGTTACAATCAATTCTAATGAATATTACATGTTTGTTTTCTAGGGTTATATTACGAACATTTACGTTAAGACTTTTTGCACAAACTTCTCTGAATGTAAAACTTCAAGCATCATACACATTTGGTGGTAGCAGTTTAAGTCCTAAAATAATGCTAGCTAAAATCGAAACTGCATTGGAGAAGGTTGTGCAACATTTGGTTTATTTACTTACCGTACTAATATTACTTGGACAACAAATTATAATTTAGTGACATAAGGAATCCATAGAACATCTAAATGCGTGTTAGTTGCATCTATAGCAGACCATCGCTAAGATGTCTAGTCTATTGCACTCAGGCTGTATGCAGTAACTACTCGATGCAAATCCAATGACATATCAAACCTATGGCTCGGTTCGCTTCGCGCCGAATTTGAAGACACGGTATCAATGCGGCGATAGGTACCATGAAACATTAAAAATGATGTGGACATTTAATATCGTCGATAATCGGGGCTAATTAAAACATTCTTGAAATAAATAAGATTGACTTGAATTGAATTTGGTTGAATAGGGTTGAGAATAGAAATAAAATAAGAACACACTAATATAGTTTAAAGTCATTTGTGCATTACTAACAAATTATGGATGTAAAGTTTGAATTAAAGATTTTTTATTTTATTTTTATTTATTTCATGGTTAAATCTTAGTAGTAATTTTGTTTTAAAATATAGTATCAATTTCAAATAGTATTTTAAATAGCCCATAATAAATAATATAATCATGGTATTTTTTTATTTTGTGAAGATGATATGATATCCCATTTATTCCAGTTACTGAAATGGATTAGGTAAGGTAATGATGATTCAAACAAAAATAAAACATTATTCCTGTATCTAGAAACAGAGTGATAACCCAGTATTGACACATTTTATTACAAGGACAATATGCAGTCCAAAGGACTCTGTTTGTAGGCTGTTCTTATCAATATATTGATTTAGACTTACATGGTCACTAACATTATCACTTGCAAACTTGAAAATAATAAGGTATATGGTAGCAATCCCGTTACAATCTATTCTAATGTTCTTACAATGAAATAATGCGATTCACAGAGAGGTACAATGGTAAGAGCAACCCCGGTCTGCATATTGCTCGTAATCAAACCATCGCTATAAAAATATCACGATTCAAAATTAATCAGAAACTTATTAAACTTGTCATTTCATTTCAATACCGTTCATCAAAATCAAACTCCCCACGCACACTTTCACGTCGTGACGTCACTAACACACGTAACTCATCACACCAACCTGTGGTAAGGGCGGGCGTCCACTCCTGTTCGCCTGTAGCGCCCCACAGCAGCGCCAGAGACGCGTTGTTGGTAGTAGACGGCGGGCCTAATGCTGCGCCGTGAACGCTTAACGCGCCGGACGTGCTGATCATGCGCTTGCGACCCATCACGTTACCTGTCAAAATATCTATTTGAAATGGTAAAATAATGATATGCTGAAGTAAATGATGGTATTCTGTTTGATATGTTAGAGAAACGGGTGTTATTAACGGATTTTATAATTGACGATTTACATCAAACGAGCGAATGCAATTTCTATTCCCACTCTATCAAATTCGAGTGTAAACATATGTAGAGCATTCTAAAAAGCAAATACCGCTAAAAGTAGTTATTATTGAAACATGATCAGGTAAGAATGATCTTGCTCTACGTCTAGCTATTTGTTCGTTTGGTTTAAATCGAGCTGAACATGGTACTTGTGAGATTTAGTAAGACAATTGGATTGGTTTTCGACCAGTCTTCGTCGCGTACAAAAGTACAAAGTTATAGTAAAACCAAGGACTCGCGGCAGGGCGAGCAATACAAAGTGCAAATGAGACAGCGCACACCAGTTTCTCTTTCGCACTTTCACTGTTTATAGGTGACGTCAAACAGAGTGATGCATGTTGTTTGTTACGTGCGTTTATCTTTAAAAATACGTTTGAAAATGTGGTTTTGCATGTGTGCATTTTGTATTATCGATATTGCAGTATATTGCGCGTGCGCATCCTTGTTTCAAGGGATATTTAGAACGGCTGCTACGAGTCTTTGGGTTTATAGGAAGTTGAGAAGGTTAGGTATTGTAAAGTCCGTTTTTCTTTGCTAGTCGAATAATGTAAACAATCTTTTTATAACTTTTAAAATAATATCAGTGAATAAAATTAGTTAACTATCTGATTTAAAATGATCTCTGTGACCAACAATAAATTACCTATGTAGGTTGTTAATTTTCTGCTTATCTTATTTTAAAATGAATTATTTCGTTAAAAAGGAATGTAAAGATTGTGTACTAAAGACTACTTAAGAAAACAAACTTTAACTATAAAATGAGACCATTATCGATGTGGTTATTGAAAAGTTGTAAATAACTCACCGTCGACTTGGTATATAGGGTGGTTGTTGTTGGTAGAAGAGCCGCCATTCTCCTTGTTGTTTTCTCGATGGCGGTCGTTCCTCGACGTGGGCTCGCCCGCGGGACGCGCCTGGTAGTGGTGCTGTTGGATCAGCACACCCGTTGGACCTGGAACACAACAACATTATTTGTTATATCAGTAGGACATCATAAATAATACACTGAATCTTTCATTTAAAACTGATCGTACAGTTTCTTTGAATGCTTTGCTGTATTAAAGCTTATAAGTAAAGCGCGACTGGAAAATCGAGGTCTTATAAAGAAGCTCAAAATCACAAAAACACCGATGGAGAGGGCCATACTCAGTGTTTCTGTAAGAGATCGAATCTGAAATGAGGAGGTAGGTAGAAAAACAAAGGAAACGGACATTGCCCTGAGAATCAGTAAGCACAATTGGCAATGAGCAGGACACACAGCGCGAAGAACTGGCTGTTGGGTCAGAAAAATTCTAGATTGAAGACCCTTTGACCAAAGACGTAGGATGTCCACCGGCAAGATGAATAGAAGACCTTGTAAAGATCGCAGGATTACGCTGGATATAGACCACTGTGATCGATCGCTGTGGGAAGCTGTGGAGGAGGCCTATGTTCAGCAATGGACGTTCTTTAGCTGACAATGAAGACGATAATGATAATAAGCGAGGTCTACAGCTTACGCCTGTGCGGATAACGGGTTTGCATGACAAGATAAAGCTGATCGGTGACATGATCATGACAGGAAATCTGATTTGAGTCCAGGCTATTTGTTATAGCTTAGATTGCCTGCCTTCGTGGCGCAGCAATAAGAGAGTCAGGTTAAAGCGACGGCTGCGCCAGAGGTCCCGGGCTCGATCCCCGACCCCGGTCGGAAGTTGGCGGTGTTTCACCCCCGTGCCTCGGAAAAGCACGTAAAGCCGTTGATCCTGCGCCTTATCTCTCTCCAGTCGTGTCAGATTGCTGTCTCTAAGGGCTATGGGAGTGAAAGAAATAGAAAGTGCACCTGTGTTTGCGCACACACTTGTGCACTATAATATGTCCCGCGCAGTGGGTAAGTCGTTGTGACTGGCCACCGCAGTCCAAATCGGCTAAGGGGAATATTATTATAGCTTAACTTTGAATAAAATTGTGACTTACCTTTAGGAAATATGTGAGTCCACCGTCTTCTGTTACTCGTCAGCTTCACAGTAACATGCGAGGGGTCGAACGGATTGATCAAGGCGCGGCCAGTTCTAATTACCGGCTTGTGGGTCGATATGGAGCTCCTTGGAGACAGGCGGTTGGTGGCGAGCGGCGAATCGGGCACGTCGCTGCTTGAATCGTATGCGGGCGGCTTGTCTGGAAACAAATGTTGTTTCTGTCGCGAATTCATGTAATTTCGCTGGATATTCAAGTATTTCGGATATCATCACTGTGTAGAATACAGTGTGAGTCTTCATAAAGTGAACATATTAAAATATGGCATTCTATGGTTAATTTTAGTGTACATTTAACATTTTTTTTATCTAAAAAAACACAAAATAAGAATTTAAAAAAAGTACTTTTTTGTTCAAAAATATTTTATTTATTTATAATGTATTCAGTTTTATTATGGTTTAAAAAAATGAGGATGTCTGATCAATTAATTAATTAGTATAAAGGTTACAGTAGGCAACTACAACTTTGAAAAATCCATTATAAATTATAGTGTTTTTTTTTTCAATATGTTTTCTGTCGATAAAATTAAGCATAGAATGGCATATATTTATAATGTGACTTTATGACGACTCACACTGTATAATTAAACACTAAAATCCTCGCGAAATTAGGGTCTTAAAATCCGGGGCAATATAATTTAACAAATTAAGGGCTGATTTTCAATAGTCAGATAAGAAATATTCGTCGAAAAATACAATATGGCTAATTTGAAAACGTAACCTAATTGTCAGCAATCATACGCAGCTGTATTTTTTTTAAATCTGTCGCTGTATAATTTATCAGTCTGATAAGTTTTATCTGACCATTGAAAAATCGACCCTAAAAGAATCTGTTATATAGGGTGTTTGGTACATCGTGTGCCAAATCAAAATAACTTGTCATTAGCTACCATCTTCAGCCTTAATTTTTTTTTGGTCAGGTGATTTTTTGGTATCGTTTTTTAAATGTTTTTTTATGAAAAATCCCCAAAATTTGGCATTTGAATGATATATTTAACCAGCTGTCCCCCGCGGCGTTGCCCGCGTACATTTCGGATTTCCCGTAAAATTTTTCAGCGCAAAACACGTGCCTATTGTCATGGTAACGATATCTACGGTAAAAGTCTCTGCCGCCTAACCACTTGTACGACAAAATCGCTTGCACACACCACACAAAAACAGGCGTCACTTTAAACAATAGACGACGCGTGGTGCAAGCGATTTTGTTTCTTGAGGAGGTTAGGCGGCCGTGACCTCGATAGTACGTCCTCGCTGAGTCCAGTGCAGCGACCTTAGCGGCTAGCGCAAGCGCGCCTCGTACGTACCTACTTGAGCTATGGGCATTATTCACCAAGACTTTTATTTATTTATTTAGGAAACCAACGGCGATACAATATACAATTACATTATACTAGTTTGGCTTAAAAGTACGGCTAATTATCGATTTCCATAAGTGTACATACAACATTATGTTAAAGTTAGAAAACCAAAAATCTTTGCACATTTGCACCAAAAACAAAATAATCAATCATATAAAAAGACTGGTTGCCAATGACGTTGACCATACAAAGTTTAACTGATATCGATATCGCAACAACACTTTTCCTCTTCCAGTTACGAAGTCCTCCAGGCTTTGGCTATTCCGAAATAGTCATAAAAACATATTTAAAAAAAAAACACTGGGCCTAAATTATATAGCCTTAAAACAAATCATACTTGTCCCTGCAAAGTAAATTGCGAACTTATTGCAGTGCACCCTATTATTTTTATATAGATGTCAGGCAAACCACCTTATAGGCAAACCATCCTTGTTTGCCTAGAAAAGAAAGTCCTATAATTACTTACTAGCACTTGTGGTCAGGATATCGCCAAGGCTGTGATGAATATCAGGGTCTGACATCTTTCTGTGATGTAGGGCTGGTGGACTGCGTCTACTGATTCCCTCTAAGCCAGCCACTGAGGTTTTCTTCGTTCTAGGCGTCACTCTTTGTACACTGAAATGGAGATTTTTGTAATTTATGATTAAATTTATTGCAGTAAAATATTTTATTTATTGCCACAAGAACCGGGTTTATCAATTCGATTTAAATATGTGTTCAACGAAGTACCTGTGTAGTGTTAGTTAGAAATCTTATCTATATGCTATTTGTGTTAAACCGGCTAAAACTCGAGAACGGCTGAAACAATTTGGCTGACTTCAGTCTTGAAATATTTTTGAAAGTCTAAGGACGGTTTAATTAAATGTTTTTTTTTTCAATTCGATAGCTAGACGTTTGGCCACGATTGCATAAAGGAAAATAACTATGAACCGGGGACGGGGCCATCGAGGGCGAAACAAAGTTCAACGGAATCGCTAGTTTTAAAATAATTCATTTTTTGGTTGTTTAAGATTGTTTAAAAAACGGATTTAAGAAAGATATTTCAAATAGCAATAAAAAAATATTACCAGGTACTGTGAGCTGAAGGTAGTTGAAAAACTTGAGCATCATACGCGTCGTAATCGAATATTGAATTGTGCATGTATTCGTCTTCCTTCAACAGCTTCCCTTTCCGTTCGTCCTCATACATTTTCTTCAACGGCTCCTGACTTTTTCTCGGCGGCAACTTTATTCTTGGTATAAAATTGGAGTATGCAACCTTTTTGTTTGTGGAGTAAAAAGACAAGTTGATCCAATGGGGCATAGAGTAGTCATCTATGGAGTTGAGGTTGTTGTCTTTGTTGTGAAACTTGAGTAAGGGGACTGCGTGTAGTGGTTGTTCTCCGACGCAGACGAGATCGCTGCCGACTCCGTTGTCGATGATTCGTTGTTTTGTGACGTTGGTCAGCTCGCGGTCTACTTCAAACACTCCGACGCCTGGCGTTATCACAACGCTCAACTGACCGGTTCTATCGAAACATCTGTCCAGGTAGTGTTTCTCGAACACTGAAAAAGAACAACTAACGTCAATATATTGCATTGGTTTAGAATGTTTTTAACACTCACAGTGTCATATTCAAAGATGAAATAAGAAAACAAAAATTTGCGCACGGGCGGGACTTGAACCAGCAACCTCTTTGCTGACCGGGCCAAACGCTCTTACCAAGTGAGCTACCGTGCTCTTGTTAATATATTGCATTTATAAATATGGGTATTTCATTGGTAATTAGAAAGTATTTTGAATACTAAAGATGCAACTACGTACACACATCAACTATGATATTATATTATCTGGGACTATGACGACTCGTTTTCGAAAAATTCTGAGACAAACATAATACATGCACTTACGAATTTTGCAGAAGTCTTAATAAATCAACACAATTTCAACCTTTCATTTTTACTAGCGGTTCCGGAGAAAATCGTTCCGCCCCGGCCCTGTCGAACGGGATATAAAAAGTCTTCTGGTTTTAAGCTCCCTACCCACCAATTTTCAGCCAAATCGGTTCAGCCGTTCTAGAGTTATTAATAGTGTAACTAACACGACTTTCTTATATAAATATAGATATATACATTTTATATGTCGCTAAAAATGGGCCGTACTTCCATGTACTTCAAATAAAAGACGATGTGAGGTGCAAGCGATTGTCGCTCTGAATGTAGTAAAGTGTCAGGGACCTCGACAGTAAATAATAATATAAAAACGAATAAATTACTTATTATCCTTCTGTCTGTGTATGAGTCTGCTTTAGTCACTGACCTCTATGAGTTCAGTCAATTAACTGAACTCATACAGTCATAAGTAAACAATAAAGATAAGAAATTAAAATAACTATCTAAAAGGATGCTACCACAACACAGTGAGAAAAAAATTAGTATGTAAATGGGCTTACCATTTAAACTCATGTTCAGGACTTCCAGGAAGTTTCCCTGGGCAGCAGTGGAGTTGATAGCTGTGGGAATCTCCATATTAGGTCTTTCGTGATATTGAAGTACTATTTTTTGATAATCTGTGAACAGTCTTCTTAACTGCAGAAGCACATTGGACCAATCCTCATACCTCTCATTCTGTACTGCCACTCTGAAATGAATGATTCAAATAATCATATTATTCTACTGCAAGCAGTTGCAAGAAGATTTGGTAATAACTCTGATAATAAGGTTTTACCTGTAAAAGTCTTCATAGAACCTCCCCCTGTAGTCCTTTTGCAAACATTCTTTCATGTGTTGAGGAAATTCTTCCAAAGACTTGGCTTTGTAAAATGTTCTAGAGAACAATACTATGGTCACTTCATGATTGCTTCCATTTTTCTTTAAAAAATAAATAACTTTAATTAGTGGTAAATTTTAACCTTGTGAGGTGGAAAGCCGTGGGGGAAGCACATTTTTAGCTGTGGAGCTTGTTAAGATGATAATGGTATTGGTTTACTTTACTAACAAAGAAAATTAGCAGAACTGCATAGTTATTCATAGAACATATTAAAAAAACAGTGACTAGCATACCTTCCACTTAGCAAAGAGATCAGCAAGAAATCCATTGACAGCTTTCTCAAAATATAAATCACCGTGTATATCAAAGTCCCACATTTCAGAAGACATTTGAATGAACAGATACACCATTGATGTGGATGACCTGAACACTATTTTTGTGTCTTCTGTTATGACTCCACAAGCTACTCGGTCTCCTTGTGACCACATCTCGTAGACCTGACATCTTATTGCACCACCACAGTACTCAATCTTCTTGTTTAAATATACACAAGTACTGACCTGAAACAGTAATAAAACAATGCCTATTAGCTCAGCAGTATTGTAATTTTACATGGGGTGATCAATTTTAAGTATGCTAATTAATCTCTTAAGATTTTTTATGGTTAAGCTAAGAACAATATAGTATCCTCCTTTATACTATAATTTCTTCTATAGAAAATATTACAGAGAAAAAAAATACACATAAACAGACTAGCATGATTCATTATAAAAATATAATTTGAAGTGCATTCAGACTTAGAGAACACAAAGCATAAGAGGACTTACCAAATGATTTTTTAACCGCCACATCTCAGATCTGCCCATATACTGGTCTTTGAAGGTAAGCTCAACAGAGTCCAGGGCCACATCGGCCACATTGACAATGTTTATGTACACATCAGCAAAAGTCCTGAGCTGAAATGTGGTGGCAATACTTTGCTCCACACTAATTGTGTCTACAAAGCAAACCATTCATTTAGTATGCATTTGACTGGGTTTAATAATAAAAAAGAGGTGCATAACAATGTAAATAAAAAATATCTGTATTACCATCAACATAAGCAATGTTTTTTCACAGTAAAAAAATGAATGAAATATTATTGTGTTTCTGATTGTTACAAGTTCCTAAATGCTATTCCTAAATAGAGACATGACGCTTTCAATCATTACAAATAATGATTGAAGGCATCATGTCTCTATTGATATTATACAGGGTTTCGGTTTGGTCAGTGTCATCTAAGGCAAGAATATTTCATGAGTATATCTTTGTTAAAATTATATCCAATATTATAAAAGAAAATGTCTTCACAACATTTTTTTGACAGTATTGTATTTCAAAACCACCCCTGAGGCGCTTGTCGCAGATCAAATAAATTGAAAAAATAAATCAATATTTTTTTAAGCGCCAAAAATCATTAACACCTCACAGATGTGTTTATGAACATTATTTTAAGTATGCAACTGCCAGCAGCCTATCAATCCTTGAGCATTTAATAGATGAATACTGACTAAAAGTTTTGAATTTACTCTCAACTCAAACGAAACAAAGATAAGGCCCAGTTGCCTAATCATTATTGTGTGTAATTAATAAATGACCCTTCAATAAATGCTCATTATCTATACACAAGAAATTATATCAACAAATTATATTCTATAGGGAAGTTATCACGTACATTGAGGACACTTTAATTTGACTAGGTAAACAATGCAATAAAAGCTGGTTACTATAATTGCTTAATTTCAACACTTATAGATGGAGAACACACTGACAAAGATACGGAAGGGCTAATTGCCCTCTAATATATAAATGTAGATATCGATATATGAGACATACCTCGTCCTTTTCCAGGAACATCCACTTTAGTTACTTGCAGTAATAATCGTGGATAATCATTTTCAGGGTGGTAAATTTCAACAATGTCCTTTTCTTTTAGCCCTGGGTAGTCCTTCAGATTAATGATCAGATCCACAGCTAACGATTACAAAATTTGTTTGATTAATTTAAAATTGTTGTGTTGATAATTAAGACCTAGAACTAAGGGAAATAAGACTTACGGCTAAAACTGGACTGGTGAACGATGAGCTTGAACGCCTTCATGACTTCTTGTTAATAGTATCCAATCATGAAAGCATGCTGGTTGATTATGTGCTGTTGTAGACAGTCAAAGCTCAAAAGCTATGAAAACCTAACCAAAATCAATCATTTAACAAATAATCTCACCATATCAAAACACTTACAACATAGATTAATATGCACAGATTAGTAAGAGTTTTGTTTTTTCATACAAGTTTTACGTCTTCGGCTCTACGCCATACAGACTATTCTTCAGTAACTAATGTTCAATTTTTACACTTATTGACTAAAACTAACACTAAACTATCCTATCTTAACCTAACTCATTGAAATGCGAGGTGGTTCGCATTTCAATGCTCAACAGGGAAGCTTAGCGCAGGAACAGCGATCCGGGTAAGACGGCGCGATCCAGATCGCTTCACTTAATTCCCCACTTTAATTGCACTGTTTTCTTCAAAAGCACAAAATATCATGATAATTCCACCACAGAATCACAATAATTGACCCGAAAAAACCAATTACTAAAACGAAGAAATAAGGTCCGTCCTTTCCTTTTCGTTTCCCGCGCAAAAACATTAGTAAGAGTATGTGTTAATATGTATGCTCTTTATAATCTGTGCACCTTTACCATATTTCTTGTAACTTTTATCAAATAACAATAGAAGGGATTTAATTATACAGCCAAAGCCAAATCTTCTTTGTTTGTAGAGGGCAGTCAGGCAGGCAGAGGTAGGGAGTGGTGAGTCTTTTGCTGAGAATATGAAAACTTCATATTCTTAGGTCTTTTGTTTTATATTCTGAGTACAAAGGCAGAAGTCTAGAGAAAAATATATATTGAATCTTTGGCTGAATAGTTTATTTTCTTATGCCTAAGCAGAAACGAAACAAAAAGTCAAAGTGACAGCTGACAGCTGGTTGACAGTTGATTGACAGTTACCGTCGTGTTGGTTATTGTTTGTTGTTGTTTGTGTAGTGGTTTGAGGTTTCGAATTAGAAAAATATTTATTTACTAAATGGTTCCTATATGCACTGAAAACTTACTTAGTTAAAATGTATTTGTCAGATCTAAAAGATGTAATAAGCAGTTTAGCTGTGATAACTACAATTTTACAGTTTTTATCTGGCACGTATGTAATTTTTGTTATTGGTGATATTTGGCCACATTTCGACTTTAGTAGGCACCTTTAAATTATATAAATTGGTTTCAGACTTGTATGTAAGCAGTACGTTACAAATAAAACTACTGCGGAGGCCTCTCCATTACCATTTTTGTGTGGTATTTTATCGTAAGTAAAAAAATAGTTTGGTGTCATTATTGATAGCACCACTTGGTGGCTGATCATTTACTTTATTCATATTATTTTTATTTATATTATTATACTGGCCAATACGAAATCAATTTCTAGCACCAGCTTAAATTAGAATGCATAAAATGTTTTAAATGGTGCTTTTGATTTGATATTTTATCATGACTTGTATCTTGTTACAGGGCAGGTCTGTGGATGCTGTATGGTCTTACAAAACATGATGACAAAATAGTTCTTGTTAATGTTATAGGTGTTACTCTTATGACATCTTACACAGCTGTATTTTATATTTATACATTCAAGAAGTCTTCTTTGTTGAAGCAAATATTAATTACTGTTAGCCTTATGGCATTTGTTATTGGTTATGTTGGTGTAGAAGTAAATAAGGAAATGCTACTTTCTAGATTAGGTAAGGATTTTCCCATGATGTATTAACATTGCTGTATATTATTTATAACAAATGTTTCAAAAGCCATTGTATGCTAAAGACAATTTTAAATTTTATTACTCTATTTTTCAGGTTTATTAGCATGTTCACTGACCCTCATAACAATAGCTGCACCTATGAGCAAGCTTTTTTATGTGGTAAAGGTGAAAAGCACAGAATGCTTGCCATTTCCAATGATACTCATGTCCTTTTTTGTATCATTTCTGTGGTTCTTATATGGCTTTATTCAAGATGATGCATATTTAGTGGTAAGTATTTTTGAAAATCTTAAAAATATAATATCATGTTTGATATTGAAGATATTTAAAGAATTGTGTTAGTAGTAATATGTATTTTATTTGTTTTTAGGTGCCTAATTTCATAGGAGCTGCTCTGGCTATAGCTCAATTGTCATTGTTTGTGATATACCCAAGTAGTCCTCAAACCCCTAGCCTGTCTAAAAGTATGTTGGCATAAATGGGAAGTATTAAAGATGCATTTCAAGGTAATTTTATTTCTTTGTCTTATAAATAAGGTTCCTAAACTAAAAACATCTGTCTATAATTACTTGTAAGCTTATTTATAATTACTTAACAGTGTATTTCAAGATCTGAATACAATTATAGACTTTGGGCTTGGTTTAAGTAAATGTGTCAAGTATTTATTTAGTTATTTTTATAAAAACCAATTGATTGTAGTATGACAATACCTCAGGACAATACAAAGAAGCTCAAACAAGTACAAATTTCATTTTGATGAGTCCTCTATGGCCTAACATGGCAATGAATGAACCACAGTATCTACCCACTGCCAATAATTTTATATTAATTGATACCTATTCCTATATTGTGGTTCTAGGCTTCACTAATCTACTCCTTAGTTAGTTAATAGTTGTGCGTGACTGATTTTAACTATTTAGAATTGATAAGTAAAGTAACATTGGAGTTGGAGGATGTAAAACATCATAGTCATTAAAAGAAGATTATGTGATAATAACTACTATTGCTACAAATTGTGATGTAGAGATGTGTATTGATTCACGGATATTACAAGTACAGAACTACAATATGTCTCCAAACAATGTAATTGTGTATCTCTATTTTAACAGTGCTCATTAGATATAAATAAGTATTAATGTTTCTAAGAAAGTATGTCCTTACAATAAATGTGTTTCAAACACTTATGTAGGCAGCTGTTCACATTTATTTAAACCTGTGTTTCCGCGTAAACGTTTTTATCAGTAAAATACTTTCGTGCTACGAACAGGAATTGGATATTTTCTTGTAATTAATAAATCATAAATCGTCTTATCATCTTTCTATCGCGTTGAGCTCGTCAGTGATTTGAAAATAGAGCCGTTTTATTTAACAATGGTCGTTCTAATTGGAGGTCCACAACTGAAACTGATCTACAGATGTTCTCAACATTGTGGCTTTTTTCGGCAAATGCAAAAATGTTTGTCGTAATATTTTACCACGCATGGCCCCGCACCTTTGTAGGCTTCTATTATGCTAAGTGGACCGACGAGTTCCAACGCCGTTCCCGTCCGAGAAACTGTAGCTTCGAACTTAATGTTACCAGGTGTCATAGAAAACGCGACAACGTAATATAAATTCAAACGAACATAGTAAAAGTGGATTCTTATAATATTTTTAAGGGATAGAGGCTGGCAATACCAACACGGTTTTGTTAGCGCATTCAGAACCATCGACTTTACATGTGACACCGCATGTATTACACTCTTGATTCCTTCGGTGTCGTGAACCTCAAGAGGATACATCCTATGACAACTGCACCACTTC
Source organism: Pyrausta purpuralis (assembly GCA_963924145.1). Taxonomy (NCBI): domain Eukaryota; kingdom Metazoa; phylum Arthropoda; class Insecta; order Lepidoptera; family Crambidae; genus Pyrausta; species Pyrausta purpuralis. The sequence goes on along the minus strand of OZ001649.1, from coordinate 8,513,494 downwards.
ATGTGGATACCCACATCTTCGCACGTGCGGTTAATGCTAATAGGTTTAAAAATACTGTGACAGTTCGGACAATCTTTAGAGTAATCCCTAGTATAATTTTGAATTGAATTCGATATGCCATGAATTTCGACTAATGTATTGTACAAATCATACGGAGTTACCAGCCTAAATTGATTCATAGCTGCTTTTTCATAAAGCTCAGATTGCCGACCTTTAAATTTAGTAGGCACCCACATAAATAGAGCCGGCAGTCGCTCTTCGTAGTAAGACTCCCCTACCAATCGATATCTACCGAATCTAATTCCATGATCACTGAAAAATATGATAAATGTATTTTCCAAGACACCTGTATACGTCAGTTGATTGAAAAAGTTTTCGAAGATTCTATCGCCGTACTGGGGATGGTGTTTCTCATTATGGCTATAAGAGTTCATCCAAAATACGCCAAAGAATGAAGACTTTTTATAAGTTGCGGCAAAATCCACGGCGTAATCTAATAAATGTTGACCAGAAGGTGCGTGTTCATTACATACTATGGAGACGTTTCGTTTGAAGTATCTGACTTCACCGTGAAGGTAGAATGTCTTGAGGTAGTGATCGGTGGGTGGGTTCCGAAATACGTAGTTGTCTTTAAACGTTTCGATGGGCAAGCAATCTTCTCCGTGAGCTGTGACGTATCCAGACTTTTTAAATTTAGTCCAAATCATGTGCTCATTACAATCATCCATTTTCCCCGTACACATTTCAGTTAATGATGAATAGTTTTTGCCAGTAAACGCTGCCATAACATTAGGAAAAGTGTTATCCGCGACCTGTAAATAAAATTATTGAGGAAGTCCTTAAACTACTTCAATAAGTATTCTCTATTTTGTCTCCACTATATACTTACTTTATGATATCCTCTAAACCCTAACCAAAAGTTATCTTGAAAGAATCCTACAGTTCGAGGCATTGTTTGCGAAACTCGCGATATTGACATTGAGTCCATGCCGATCATCAAAACATTGTATTTTGTAAGATTGCGAGTATTATGAACTTCCTTTGTTTCAATTTTTTTAACGAATGCATACACGTCGCTATAAATGACAACTGTTCTATTATTCTTGTCAAATGCATAACATTTCACATTTATAAAATCTGTTATCAATTTGAATATTTGACCATCCTGAATCACATAACAATTAGTGTACCTGAAAATGAACACTATATTAAAATACTTAAAAAGAAAAATAAGGCTATGATTCACCAATTTACTTTGAATATAACCTTAACCAGTCTCGTATACAATTTTACAGATATTAGATTCGGTTATAGTTTTTTTCTAAAAACACTTCGCAGATAGATACATTGATAAATAATTTAAGAAATACTTACTCAATGTCTGTATGCTCGTGGCCTATACTAGACGATCTTTTTATAAACCTATAACAGCAGTAGAACGTCTGGTTTTTCTTATGGTACAATTTCATGGTGTGGAATTTGATCCGGATGCGTACGTGTTGATCGTCGTGTCTCTTTATAAACACTGCACGTTTTCTACCACATGTTATATCATTTTTGGGCAAATGCTTGTCGTACTGGATCATCGCTATGGGTATTTGGCAGCCTGGTGTGTTTACCATGAAACCTGAAAACGCCAATTGATTGAAATATGTTGTTTTATTTACCAAAATAACGTTCTTGTTGTATTCACACTGAATACCAACTAACGACCTGTTTTAAGAGACTGTTAAACCAATTTACCTATGTGCAGATTTGTATACTTTATGAGTAACAAAATTAAACTCACTTTGCCGCCCTTCATCGAGTTCCAGCGAACGTTCATCTTCTGGGGAATACTCGTATATCTCGTTGAGTGGTACGTGTCTCATTGGAATATCAGTCACCTTCAAGGATTTGTAGTCATATTTCCTGACTCTTGGTCTCTTTGCCACGGTTTTTGTGTGCAAAGAGTTGTACCGATATAGCATGAAAAATGTGAAAAAAAGTGAAATACAGATCACCCCTATTGCTACAAAGTTTGATTGTCTCACGCCAAATAACCTTCGTAACTTTCTACTCCTGAAAATAATTGAAGAGTTAAGTTTTATTTTAATTCCTAAAAGAATATTACACCTCGAATCTTACTTGATTAACTTTGTACACAGACCTCCAAACTTTCGAAATTATGCTCATCGTCACATAACCAGTAAATTTTCCTAAGAACAAATGCTTGAACCCTTATTCTGCTGTTTTAGTAACTGTCACGCTATGAACACTAAAGTGCAAATGTAAGAAAATATGCGAATTATTCTTGGAACGTTGCTACTTTTGTTACTGTTTGTAAACAAACATTATTGTGAAAAGAAATATTTGATCAAAAGTGAAAATTATCAATGTTTGTTTAACTTGTCCGTAGGCGTAGATAGACGATGTCTTAAAGTAGTAAAACTGAGCACTGAGTATTTAATTTATCAGCTCTCATCTATCGCTCTACATATAGTACCTATAAATAGTAGTCTAGGGTCAAAAAAGAGATTTTAATATGTTTTTATTTCCTTTTGGTATGGTTATGGTCTTGCTTTGCTATCGCTACTTAATTAAATGTCGTACAATATTTAATACTTGCATGACGGGAAAGAAAATAATAAAAACGTAATATAGAGTAATAAAATTAATTTAATAAATAATTATCACAATCACACACAACATAAACGCACTAAGTATATTACAATAAGTTACACTTGACTCCGCTTGATTCCTCAATGAGGAATTCTCATACAATCATTTATTCTTTCCTTATCCACTAAAATATTTTCGGTCATACATATTCATAATTTAAGTCCTTATTGTAGGAAAATTACAGTTATTTATTTATAGATTTATCTATTATTTCTTCAATACATTTTATAAGTAAAACTTTCGGTCTAACTTGCATTCAATTTAAAGTTACCTACGTTCTTTCTTATTTCATACCATTACCAACGGTTCTGAAATTGTACATTCATCAATTTAAGAAAACAGTTTACTACTGTTCTATTGTGTATTTACGTGGTTATGAAACATTATCAGGCCCAAATTTCGGTTGACGATTCAAATTAAGATGTAGAAGTAACTGTACTTACCTACGTAATAATACGAAGTGCTTAATTAATTCTATACAAAACAAAATCAAACAAATTATGTTTCACCGTTATATTGTAAAAACCGCGTGATGACAATATAACGGTTTAAAATACTTTAAAGAGTAATCTGTCAATTTATTGTAAATAGTACCAAACTTCATATATTTTAACGTAAACTGAAATGAATCACTGGGCAAAGTGGATGGTCATTGGTCAGGGTAGGTAAAGGATAAACGTTTATCCTTCGTGTTAGGTTGACATAGAAGTACCAAAAAACATAATTGCTGAACCTTGTCGAGCTTGTTTACAATAAATTGACAGATAAAAATGTAACGGATTTAATACTGTTAAATCAGGGGCCCTATTTTTGAATCACTCGCTTCGAAATGGCGAGTGATTTTCGTTCGACAACGGGTTTTTTTTCTATGACTTTTAATTCATCTTCGAACGAAAATCACTCGTTATCTTGAAGCGAGTGATTCAATAATAGAGCTCTAGAAGTCGTAGTTTTTACTATATTACGGTGACATGTGCAATACTTTTTAAGGTAATTAAAATTATTATTATATCGATATTTACAATTTCGTTAAAGAAATAGGGGGCAGTAATTATATTCTTGTTCGAGCGTTTCTTTATCAGTCTTGTATTTAGCTGCCAGATTATAAAAGTTTATTGAGAGCTTAAATGTTTCTGTTGTTGTGGTCTCTTAAGGTATACACGTAATGTCTTGTCTGAAATTTTCACAATATTATAAAGAGTATTGAAACTTCCTTAGCCAAATGCCACTCTACATGACCGAAGTGACTATCTTTTATTATGGACATCGTGATTTCTAACGTGCTTTGACTTTAAGTGCTTATATTATTAGTTTTTTTTTTATGGATAAGAAGTACCTTATTGTGGTAGCTATGTGTTAACAACATTACCAAAATCTGAAATGTTTTTTATCCTTGTTTTAATTGGAACAAGTTTTATTACATAGTTAGTAACATTACAATAGATTGCTATCGTGCACCTTATTATTTTCGAGTTTCCTATATTTCGGTATTGTTGCAAGTCACGGCGTAACTGAAGTTGTTGAGGGTAATCGTTCAAAAACAATGACAAATAAAAGAACAGAGTCACAGTGGTTAGAATCGGGTTCAAATCACTGGATTGTGTTTCATAATTAGAAGATAATTACAACAGAACGCCATTACATACCAAGATTAGTCCGAGAAGCGATTAAAATTACAAAATACAAAAAAAAAAACGTAAAATATCTAGAATCCGTAATTCGTCAATGCAATAACCGTAAAATTCAACAAAACGTCGCTTCGCGTGCAGATACTGTGAGTGTTGTGTGTAGAGAACAGGTGCGAGCAAATAGTGAGTTTGTGAACAATGGTACCGCAAGTGATCGCAATAAAAGATTTCGTTGGAGGGTAGACCTTTATGACAGCTTACCAGCAACAACTTCAGTTCCATGATTATGACGAAATATAGGAAACTCAAAAAAATTAAGGTACATGGTAGCAATCCCGTTACAATGTATTCTCATAATAAAATAACAATGTCTTCTGTATTTCGGTGTCTATGTGTCGGTCGTAGTTGCATTAGTGTCTTGCAATGTTGCTCTACGATTCACAATTATTTACGAAGAGTCACTTTGCATCGTTGAAGTAAATGTTCAGCCTTTTTTCACTAGAATTTATAACTATCTATGCGGTTTCATCTTCAAGGTGACTGCGGTGCTGGACATCCTGTAAACAAAAGATAAAATGTGAGAACATTTCCGATATCAAACCTCTGATAAGTTTTTTGCCTTTGGTTTAAGGCTGACATTTAACAACAATCTCACTTGATGTGATGAGGCATAGGATGGCTCATGTCTGACTAGTAACAGCCTATTCACCTCTTCTTGAATTCGTCCAAATTATAATGGCTAGGAAACAAACCTCACCGCAGCAAAATCCACTCCCTAGCCCTGCGTATTATAAATGAAGATCGAAACCTACTAGTGCGTATTTCTGGTATGTCTACGACGTAAGGGTGGAAATCGCGCCTGCGTCTTTTGTTCCGCTGGTGGTATCAGATGGTGGAATTCTCTCACACACTCCCCGAAATGCAGCCTGTTGAAAACTGATAGACACGCCAATTTACGTCTATGTTCTGGGCTTAGTAGCTTACGTTCAAAAAGTTCATTGTCTTCAAATATCCCTTTTGCTCGGTTTTCAATCTAGTTCATGGCAGCCAGTTGATATTTGGCAGAACCATTCTATTGGTGATATCCTTTACGACCGGACCTGAGCTTAGTAGAGTTGAAGAAGCTACTCCCGGGTAAAGTATCACCTGACTTTGGAGAGGACGCCTAGCTTTCTAGCTGCGGTTTGGGTCACAGACTTAATGGACCGGCCGTAATTTAGGTTGGATGACAGCTGTAGGCCCGGGAGTTGTAAGCTGTCTGTCACAGAGACAGGTAGATTTCGGAAAGTAAGACCAAGATAGAAAATACTCCGCTTTGTAGAAAATTAACACGTCTGCGCTTCGTATGATTTGTAGCTCGAAATCTCGATAAAGTTTCCCTAACCAACTGAAGGTGGCGCTCGAAACACGCTAATGCAAAATTGGTATTATCGTGTATTTATTCATTTGAGAAGATTTTTATAATTAACCTTAAAAAATACAAATATTACTTACGATTTGTTAAAATATAGCTACGTAAGTTTAATGGATATTTGATGCAGCAGAGCATCAGAAAATTTAACTTGTCCACGTAAAATGACATAAATTTGTCGTGTCTTGTGCTTTAGACTTCGGCCTTAGTGTTTTTTTTTTAAATAAATACGTCCTAACTTCCTTATCTGCAACTATATTTATTGAATTAAATCTAAAATCTAAGTGTTGGGGGAGTTCTTTGTCCGGCAGGGGGATGATGTTGAAGTTGGTTTAATAAGAGAAAAAAATTAAAACCACATATTACAAGTAACACTATTAAGCACAATATGTGATAATGGGTGTACCTATTTTCCGAATAACGGTTTTATGTCGTGTCAAATCTATAGAATGCGACCGCAACATTTTACATGTTTGGTCAGCTGGCCCCAAGATGGTCTGACGACAACCATAGCCAAATTACGAATTATAATGCGAAGTTTGTCATCAATACGGGCCCGCTTCATTTATATTCGCCATACTGTTATGGCGCATTAGAACGGTTAAGATTTGACACAACACTCGGGTGCTGCCCGTCCACTCCGACAAGTTTGAGGATTTTTAGGCATGATCAATCGTTTGCTTATAAAACAAATTGTTAGTGAGTTTAAGACAAAACTCTTTCTGCCTCATACGAACAAAATGCCTTACCACAACCCAGACCCATCTATAATTGTCCGCTTCCCTCTTTTTAAATCTGATTTTCTCTTCAGTAAACTATCTCGCCTAAATGCCACAGAGATTGACATGTCATACTTACTCACTACGTAAATTTAAATCGACTGTTCTTTTTTATTCTATTTTATTAAAGCAAATGTTAATTTAATTTGTAAATACTCATTTAGTGCAGATTACTACAGTTTGTCTTAGACTACAATGTTTTTACGCATGTCATGGCAGCCTTTGATTCAGGCAACACTATAACTATGTTGTCATTTCTTGTATTTTGTAATTGTGATGTGTATGCTTTGTCGGTTGTCCTTAAATGAATAAAATAAAATAATTTAAATAAAACCTGTTACTCATTACAAACACTGCACGCGATCTCGCCTATTGTCGACGCAGGAATCGCGGCCCGAGGACGCTACTGCGTTGTGCTTCTCCACCGGCCGTTACCGCGTCGTTACGTTCTATTTAGAATTACCTCCATTCTGACGATATGCAGTGGCTTACCACAGCTTTTAAATTCCTATTAAAACAAAAAAAAATAAAGGGGGCTACTCACTACAAACGCTACACGCGATCTCGTCGCCTGTTGTCGACGCAGCCATCGCGGCCAAGCACGCTAGATACTGTGGTGTGCTTCTGCACCGACCTCTACCGCATCGTTACGTACTATTTAGAATTACCTCCATTCTAAAGATATGCAGTGGCTTACCACAACTCGGCAGACCGCTTTTAATTCTTATTAAAATAAAAAATAAAGCGGGCTACTCACTACAAACGCTGCATTCGATCTCGTCGCCTGTTGTCTATGCAGCCATCGCGGCCAAGCACGCTACTACGGTGTGCTTCTGTACCGACCGCTACCGCATCGTTACGTACTGTTTAGAATTCCCTCCATTCCGATGATGTGCAGTGGCTTAACAAAACTACGGAGACAGCTTTTAAATTCTTATAAGAACAATAAAATAAAGCGGGCTACTCACTACAAACGCTACACGAGATTTCGTCGCCTGTTGTCGACGCAGCCATCGCGGCCTAGCACGCTAGATACTGTGGAGTGCTTCTGCACCGACCTCTACCACATCGTTACGTACTATTTAGAATTACCTCCATTCTAAAGATATGCAGTGGCTTACCAAAACTCGGCAGACCGCTTTTTATTCTTATTAAAACAAAAAAAAAGGCAGTTACTCACTACAAACGCTGCATTCGATCTCGTCGCCTGTTGTCGATGCAGCCATCGCGGCTAAGCACGCTACTGTGGTGTGCTTCTGCACCGGCCGTTACCGCATCGTTACGTACTATTTAGAATTCTCTACATTCTGACGATGTGCAGTGGCTTACCACAACTACGGAGACAGCTTTTAAATTCTTATAAGAACAATAAAATAAAGCGGGCTACTCACTACAAACGCTACACGCGATTTCGTCGCTGTTGTCTCCGCAGCCGTCGCGGCCTGAACACGCCACTGCGGTGCTTCTGCATCGGCCGTTACCGCATCGGAGTGGACAGAAGTCCGCGGCTCGCCACCTGATCAAAAAAAATCATGAAATTGATCAATGGGATATGAAATTGTGGGAAATGTTCAACGTTGTAAACCGTTAACCTCGTATTTGAGTATTTACTTCTACCATCGTCATTAAAAATGATTTAGTTGGGGCCCATTTACACAGGAACCTTGAAGTATTATACAGAGTGGCCCAATTGACGTCCAAAAATTTTTTTTGGAAGCCTTACATTCAGGGCTTTCTAAATATACCTTATCTATGTTAGCCGAATTTACGTAAAAAAAATTGGAAGTCACTGATATGGCCACCCTGTAAAATACATGTATCAAGTCTAAAATAATATGCTTTCTATCACGACGAACTTAAAAAAGATCTTAATTAATGGGGCACCGGCAGAAGTTTTTAAAACCTGTATCACTTGAACTAATATAGCCATAATTTCATTTCTAATGCATAATAGCAGAAATGTAAATAGTCGACATCGTAACGCTTATAAAAAAACACTGAAGCCCTTGACACGAGGAAATAGCACTTTTAATATCAAGATAAGATCTTGACAAATGTTTCAAACTTTTTACTATACGGTACCCGCTTCCTGACTAAGTTACGCACGTAAAAGTAGGCGTCAGATTCACGTACATAGTTGGTTTATACTTTCGTAATCGGAGCACGTGTGACCCATAACAGTATATGCCCAAATATTTGACCCAAGTCACTCCTAACGTCTGGCGTTGAAACGTTTACACATGACGAATTTGTTGGGTCACAAAGTAGGACACTTAGAACCTATATGATGGCGTTGTTATGGTGTGTTTGCCTTCCATTTACACGTGGCTGTTATTGTTATAGGCGAAGGTGATGGGAATTATCTACAAAAGTTATAAGGCCCATGGCGTTTGCAGATGCCAAAAAAGTTTAGACGCCTTTGATGTGAAAAATACTCATAATAAGAATATGCATTTGACGACCTCCGTGGTGTAGTGGCTAAGCACGCTGGGTTTCAAGGCGTCGCCGTTTTGAAGTCCCGGGTTCGATTCCCGGTCGGGTCAATATAGAAATCAAAATTTTCTATATTGTCTCGGGTCTGGATGTTGTGGTACCAACGATGTGTCTGATTTCCATAACACAAGTGTATAAGCTACTTACTTTAAGATCAGAGCTTTGTATGTGATTGGTATCCAATATTTATTTATTTATTATTATTGTTTATTTATTAATGATAGAAGAATGAGTCAATAAGGTGCAATTAACTTCCTAAGGTGGTTAGAGGACGGTGACCTAACCACCTTAGAAGCCAAAATCGCGTGCACCTCGCGTCGTCTTTTATTTAAACTGACCCCTGTTTTTCTGTCGTGTGCGTATTAGGTGATAGAAACCCAACTAGAACCTCCACAGTAACATCCATTACACACATTTCTATGTGTGAAATTAAAGCATTGCTGTATTTCTGCCTAACATATTGCTGTTAAGTTAGAAGTTAAATGACCGTACAAAATAAGTAAGTACTTTAAGGATAGTGTCCGAAGTACTTACCTCGATTGCTCATTGCACAAATGCGGTGGTTCATCAGAGGCGTCTTTGCAGGAGATTATCGCGTTGCAGAACTCGTACTCGGGGAGACACTCGCCGGATCCGCACCGGAATGTATGTCGTGGACAACTGCAATAGACAGAAATCGTAAAGAGTGAGAGTTTCAAAATGAATCCATTATTCTTTCATAGTTCCCATAAATAATTTTTACCTACATGATGATTTACGTTACCTAGAAAAGATCTGGTTATACGTATCCAGTACCCAGAGATGTACAAGATACCTTAAATAAAGTATCTGGAATACAAAATGCAAAATACTTGTAAATTAAGTATTTCAGATACCAGGTGCAAATAACTTTCTGTAATGGTATCTGAAATACTAGATATAAAGTACGTATCTTTTAAATACTTTCTATTGATAAAATACTTAAGTGTGTAAAACTTACAAAAGTAGTGTAAAAAATATGTTGTTTTTTTATACGTAAATCGCGTTGATTGCGTAAACGTGACACAACATAATATTATATTTTTATGGTTTTAATTGACACTTAAGTAAAACTAGTTCTTCAAACAGTTTGTCACTCATTTTTATTCTATTAGGCCTCATCATGCCCCCAAATGAGAAGAGTCGCTCCACAAGGGCAGAACTTGGCAAACAGATGTCCTGGGACTAATGATGATGATGATGATAATACTTAAAAATACGTGCCTGTGATGAGCTGCTAGCTTATTGCACGCCAGTAATATTTGGGATAGAAGATGATGATGATGATAATAATACTTAAAGCTACGTGCCTGTGATGAGCTGCTAGCTTAGTGCACGCCAGTAATATTTGGGATAGAAGATGATGATGATGATGATAACACTTAAAGCTAGGTGCGGCACTAGGGTTCCCAACCATACTGTTTTTAACAGTATTATACTGTTTTCAGCTACATTATACTTTTTTCTGCTGGACAAAAAAAAGTATGTTAAATACTGTTTTTATGACCTCTGGTGGCTGGTATCCGGGGCAAAAAATCTGTTTATATTATAAATTATAGGTACGTCCGTCCGTACACGAACTACACTTTTGTACAAAACTGTTAATGTAAGTGAATTTCACGAAAAAAAACGCCACTTCTGCTTTCACCGAAAGAGTATTTTCGGTAAAATAAATGCAAAGAGGCGGGATGACAAAATTAGAGCATCCTATTTAAGTGAAGCACCCAAAGTAAGCCAGCATACGTGTAAATACGAAGCTACACGCACACACGGACGCAAAAGTAAGCCGATCGGCCGGCCATTACCCTCTCTGCCATCGTCTGTGACAGTGCAAACCTTCGCGTATAAAAAAATGAAAAAATACCATCGTGTATCGTTAAACGGTGTAAAAATATTACATTTCTACAAAAAAAGTGCCAAGGAATTACCTTTCATAGGTTAGCCAGTACCTATTACGTTAATTAATGTTCTTTTTAAAATACAAAAAATATTTATTTGGAACACAAAACCTCCACTACACGTGATTTACCGGTGACAGTAACAGCCAGTGTGGCCGGAAAATAAATATGGACTTTACCCGAAAAAAACAGGCTAATTGCAAGTCGGACTCGCGCACCGAAAAACAAGTACCTAGTTGGTTTTAAAGCAGTATTCTACTGCATAAACACAACTTTTTTAAGAATTTTAAATTTAACTTAAGTATTTAGTTTAAACAGTTCTTTATTTTTTTGACATTTAAATAAATTGTAGTGTTTGTGTAACAGAAAATAAAGCAAATTAATGATTTTTTTGTATTCGTAATAATAAATAGAAGAGCTGGCAAGCACTTTTTATTTACATAAAAATATAATGAAATCTAACCAAAAGAATTACAGGCGGTTTTGAAAGGCACATTACTTCAAATTTTACGCACATTGCTCACATGCATAAACGAGTAAATTTGCAGTCTCACTACTGCCATTCTGATAACCTACACAATAAAGGGAGAAACATTTGCGTCAACTGGTATGCCCGTGACGCACACACATACAGCAGAAAAGTGGCTTCACATGCTAGTATCGCGGTGCGGAGTCCTTTCTTTTTTACTCGTCCGTGAACAAGAGTAATTTAATAAGAAGTGGGTTTAATCTGATTTGATGCTAACATAAAATATTCAATTCAAACTCGTATCATTTTCATCATTTGGCCAATAGTCAAAACACACAAAATATAAAAATATGTTACTAGCCAAGGAGGTCAATAACCGAAAATGTTACAATTTCCATTGCAGTTGTTAGCCACGCACTCAATTCTGTATTTTGATTCATACAAAATCAAAGGAAATCGTCAAATTATTTTTTTATTTTTATGGTATTATGAAAATTCAAGGCTCAAGAAAAGACTCAATTTTTTCATAGCTTCGACCAACCAACCAAACTTTTACGTTTCTGTCTTCCTTAAATACAGACTATAATAATAATTAAAAATGATACAAGGGGCGTAGAATTTTCATGCCACCTATAAATTCGGCCATAAAAGAATAAAGATTCAATAGCGCGCTCAGTTTTATCTACGACAACATTATTATTCAAAATTAATGTCACTAAAGAGATGTCACAATAGAATCACCAATCTCTAAAAGTATTTTAGCAAACATAGTATCTACAAAATACTAAGATACCAAACAACAGGTATTTAAATACAAGATACAAAATGAATTACAAAAAAGTATCTGAGATACAGATACAAGATACGTATTTTGTATCTTGTATCTGTATTTAAGATACTTGTATCTTAGATAAGTAACATCCCTGCTAGTACCTACCTGCCTCACCTAAGTAGATTTCAAAATATTGTGTTATGAAAAAAATAACTTATTATATCGTCAACCTTGATATAAAAGCTTCTACCTATTATTTTATTTATCTCTGTTTACCTAATACAAGAAAATTGCTTTCCCCACCCACAAAGGCACGACAACGTAAACAGATCGATGTCACCCCGGAGCTAAACAAATGAACGTATTGTTGTCCTCCCCATTTCGAAAAAGAACGTTATCATTAATTGGGTACCTCTCATTTGAAAAAAGAACAATATTGCCTTTACCCTTTGCGTTTAGTCGCCCTGCAGTTTCTCTCGTCTTCGCCTCCAGGGCACTGCGGGGTGCCGTCGCACCGAGAGGCCCGAGATACGCAGCGGGACCCCGGCCCGCCGCAACGGAATGCGTGCATTGGGCATCGCTCGCCGGTTGCGTCTGAAATGTAGAGAGTACTACATTATACATTATTTATTATACTTATTATTATTATTTCTTATAGTACTAACTATTTAGGATAGGATTTCAGGGTCGTTGAGAATATAAATCGGCTGTTGGGCTTATAAGATTGCGGGCAGTAACAGTGTGTATATCGCGGTAAAGGACTATTATTGGAACGCAAATTAATTCAAACATATCCACTTCCTGTGTATAAATTATGCATTGGGTGATGTGATGCAATTGGATTCATTCATAATGCAATTATGTCTTGTAGAATGCAAAGTAAAATTTATGCAGTACTATGAAATAAACTTTATATTTCTGTTGCAAAATGGTTTCATACTTTTTTCTCGGTTCCAACGTGACCTGCGATTGAAGCTGTAATGCCATGAAACGGGATTTGCAATTACTGAATTCCAAAAAAATATTGCGACAGAAGTAAGAAATAAGCGAAAGGAATGATGAATTAGGAAAATTGTATAAAACGGGCAAGCATATATAGTAAAGCGAAGAAAGACGTGCAATGAAAGAAAAGTGTGCATAGATAGTTACCGACCTTTACCAGTACCTTCGCATTTTTCGTCGGATCCGTCGGGGCAATCTTTGCGGCCATCGCAGACGAAGTACCAGCTAATGCACGTACCAGTCGACCGGCACTGCACCAGAAACAATGCATCGATTGAATACATCACGAAGCCTAACAGTTACATGGTTAATCAATTCGCATTTCTCAATTTAGTACCTGAAAGGTCCCTGGTAAACAACCTCTATTTCTCGCTGAGCAAGCAGAGGTTGAGTTGGTCCGATAAGCGCAGTCACATCTCTTGTTCAAGCATCGGGAGTGGGGATCTACTGTGCTGCATTGAGAGTCGGTCACACATGGCATGCCGAGTGACGCAGGACCAAGGTCGTAGACTGGAGGAGTGACATCGGTGCGGATACGATGCTTATCTGAAACGAATTTAAATAAATGAGGAAGATTTTCAATAAAGCCTTGTTAGTCGATGTCGTGAGTAAAGATTTTGACAAACGTACCTTTCAAGGAAGACTTCTTCTGGTGTCCACCTTTTTGTTTGTTTGCAGTTTGTTCCTTAGACGAACTTCCTTTTTTATTGTTTCCTTTCTTTTCTGCGGAAGGTTGCGTGACTACTCTGTATACAGGTTGATCATTAGCATGCAGATTTGCTGTCATCTCATCAACACTTATCGTTTCATTAGGATCTCCGTCCTTCCTTGTGGAAACTGGTTGTCTTTTAATTGGTTCAGCGGTAGGTACTTTTAAAACAGCTTGCATTAATGGACTATCTTCTTGAGTGCTTAAAATTTCATTTTTGTTAGTGTACATTGGTAATTTGCTAGGCTGGATATTGTCAGTATCGAAAACTGAATTCGCCTCTACGTTAGGTTGTTTCGATGGTTTCGGGTACTTTTGGGTCAGTTCCTGTTCTGATCCGATTGATGGTTCTTGTTCAGCTATAACTGCTTCTGTGACGAACGGTTGTATTTTCTGTGCTATGCATTTTTCTCCGACTTGCCTGAATTGCGAATTGCACGCACATCGGCCGAAAAGATTAGGTATGACAAATTCGCAGTGGCTTTCTTTGTCCCATAACCTGCAGTGTTCGTTGCTGTAGCACACGTGGCCTGGTTGTGCAGCTGTAATCAAAAATAACAAACAGTTATAGTTTTTACATATGAGAATTTGGACTTATGGTGATTGACGATGCATTGCGGTGGGCAATTCCCTTAATCATACGGTGTGCCTTCTTATGCTCTAATAGTTATGATACAGTTACCGTCGCGCTGCTGTTGTGATGTCTTCATAAATTACGATCAAATAAATTATAGTCGTTGTCAACAATGGTGTAAGTAGGCGTAATGATTCTCATGCTTATTAAAGTATTATTTAATGATTTTGATAAAGCGTTGTGAATGTAGAATTACAAATGGTAATTTGATTGGCTATTATATGCTAATCTGGTACCGTAAAGCACGACACGCAAACTATGCTCGGTGCTTCGACCTCATTCTAAAAGTGGCTATAATATTTACGAGTAATTCATTTAATATTTTTTATCTATATATAAGTTTAACGTTTGGTTGGTAATTTCATACGAAAGAAATACCTAAATTATTTGATAAACTTTATTTGATAAATCATAAAAAAATATTTAATGCTATAGTATGTCTATTAAGACACTAGCGATCTAATTATATTTCTTTACCTAATGGTAATAGAGAGGATTAGTAATCCATATGCTTAGGTCCCATACTTAATTATTTTATCCGAAAGGGGTTTTCTAACCGATGGCATGTTGGTAAAAGTATGTATAGCCTTCCAAGAAAAAACCTACATGAGATTAATCGTAAGCTAGTGAAACTGTCGGAACTCATCACGGCACGGTAATAGGCTTGGTTCTCATTGGCTCCTTGGTGTGATGGAACAATTAGCTCGTTTTTCTCACAAGTGTTGCCAGATACAAGTGCAAAACAAGGTTCGTGAACTGAGAGTGCGAAAGGAGGAAAGTTAATCTCACACGATCTTTTGAGATTTTCGAACTAACTAAGAGGCTGAAAAAAGATGAAATCTGTCTACCAATTAAAATACAACTAATAAAAATTTCAAAAAGATAACAATACATTTAGTATGTGTTACTTACGTATCGACACCGGTAAGTTGATCGTAATTAATATGAATAATGTAATCCCTTATTTGAAATACGTAACATCGCGTCGCATCGATGATCGGAGAAAGTTTACTACCTTTATAAAAACAAAGGAAGTATCTTAAAAAAAACTGCACCTACTTGTAGTGCTACGCTACTTTTCTTTTACTTCCAATTCAAAGTCAAAGCCACAGCCCAAATGTTAGTGCATGTAGCGTAAGGCACTTATAACGATGCACGAGCAAATCGCAGTACGGAACAGCTCAACCATGTGGACCATCATAGAATTACACGGCAGCTTATCTCGTTCCGATCCAGTACAACAGCTCCACCGTGACTCTGCGAACGACCGGAGCGAACGAAAACGAAAGTCCGAACATCGTTATTACTGAACTATTTTATCACCAAGACTCTATACAGTAAAATTTTCTGTAGTTTTTCGACTCCAGCCATCGCCTTTACACTTGCAATGGTATGTATATGAGTGAGTAAGATGGCAGGATTAGGAAATATGGAATTGGTCTAATGTAGGGTCTCGAAATAGGCTAGACATCGACCGTCTTCAAATAGATTTCGGAGGCTTCGATAAATCGGAACTGGGTTAACTGTCAACGTTAGAACTCGTCGATAGTGCTAATGACAGCAAATAGTGCTTAGAAGCCTTTAAAAGTGTCCAGATAGTCGAGCTTGAGAGCAGCGTAGGCAATTCATAGTAGGAAGTATTATTTTAGTATTGGTTGTTAGGCCCTATTGTTGCCAACTCCACCAGGTATGTATCTATTGTGGCAGACCTTATGTTTAAAGTTCACTGTTTAGTCCCGTGTGCTTGATGTGTCGCCCGAGATGGATACTTTTTTTGCTCATAAGCGGACCGCATGAGCAGAGTATATGCATAGCCGTCTCTTCTTAAGTAAGAAGTATAGTCCAACATTACTTTTTTGATTTATGTATTGTTTTTATATATGTATGATATTATCAAAAACTTCAATGTGTGTTCAATGTTGCCTCTGGGGCATTGTTTTTCGCTATCATCACTTAGAACTTTACTTAATAACCCACCCTTAACAACCTTCCCGTAATGAAATCCATTGCTTTGCTATGTACATTACTGCCTTTGTCAACACAGAACGAGTTATCAATTGTTGATTATACCACAATGATACTCTATCAACCCTGCTTCCTACATGATACTTGTCGATCGATGATATCTATTTAAATAAGGTTGGCACCTGTTGTACCTACGCCTTACTTATACTGTGATTTTTAATCCAATGATAGAATGATTTTTCAATCCAGACCAAAATGACATTTGGTGGGTGGCCACTTTTTCGTAATTTGAAAATAGTGTTGTTCCTCAATAATCAGAAAATTAAATTTTTATTCAATCATTGTTTTAATCGATTATAAAATTAAGGAATAGTTGTTGTTTGAATTTGCGCTGACGTTAGCATGAATTATAACAATTTTATTATTACAAAAATCTACAAAAATAGAATCTGTTCAAAAATCTTTTTTGTTTTTTAGCTTTATGTAACACTAGCGGTCCCCCGCGACTTCGTCCGCGCGTTTTGAGTTTGCTCCCTCCCCTCCCGTCGCAGCGTGATGTTTTATATCCTAAAGCCTTTCTCAATAAATAAGCTATCTAACACAGAAATATTTTTTCAAATCGGTTCAGCAGTTCCTGAGATAAGCGCGTTCAAACCAACAAACTCTTCAGCTTTATAATATAACTAGCGGTCCCCCGCGACTTCGTCCGCGCGTTTTGAGATTGCTCCCTCCCCTCCCGTCGCAGCGTCATGTTTTATATCCTAAAGCCTTTCTCGATAAATAAGCTATCCAACACAGAAATATTTTTTCAAATCGGTCCAGCAGTTCCTGAGATAAGCGCGTTCAAACAAACAAACTCTTCAGCTTTATAATATACTAGCGGTCCCCCGCGACTTCGTCCGCGCGTTTTGAGTTTGCTCCCTCCCCTCCCGTCGCAGCGTCATGTTTTATATCCTAAAGCCTTTCTCGATAAATAAGCTATCCAACACAGAAATATTTTTTCAAATCGGTCCAGCAGTTCCTGAGATAAGCGCGTTCAAACAAACAAATTCTTCAGATTTATAATAAATATTAGCGCAAGCGCACGTTGCACTTAAGCTGCGAACATTATTTTGGTGCGGAGTTATGTTAAAACTGTGATAGCTGCTAAGATATTTATTGAAATCAAATGATATAAAGGGCAACTTGGTTCTAAATGAAATGCTCGTGATCATGAATGTATTTATTTTGAGAAGAATAAATACCTGTGTGTTTAATACACCTCTAAAAATAATGCATTATTTTTTTACAAATTTATGAACATAAAAAAGGTTGTAGTAAGTCAACCATAAAAGATAGACATATGCTGTTGCGGACTTTATTATAGAACTGTTAATGTTGAACAATCCTGTCATACATAATTTTTGTGTAAATTAAGCGGTTTTCGCAGCGTTTGCAGCGGAAGCTCTCAAAAGGAATATCTTTCTCCCGTTTTCGCAACATTTTTCATTGCTGCTGTGGTCTTATGAGTCGTATCTTTATGTTATATAACCTAAAGCCTTCCTCGATAAATGGACTATCCAACGTAAAAAAAAAATTCAAATCGGGCCAGTAGTTTTTGAGAATAGCGCGTTCAAACAAACAAACAAACAAACAAACAAACTCTTCAGCTTTATAATATTAGTATAGATTAGCGCAAGCGCACGTTGTGCTTAAGCTGCGAACATTATTTTGGTGCGGAGTTATGTTAAAACTGTGATAGCTCCTAAGATATTTATTGAAATCAAATGATATAAAGGGCAACTTGGTTCTAAATGAAATGCTCGTGATGATGAATGTATTTATTATGATAACTAGCGGTCCCCCGCGACTTCGTCCGCGCGTTTTGAGTTTGCCCCCTCCCCTCCCGTCGCAGCGTGATGTTTTATACCCTAAAGCCTTTCTCGATAAATAAGCTATCCAAAACAGAAATATTTTTTCATATCGGTCCAGCAGTTCCTGAGAGAAGCGCGTTCAAACAAACTCTTCAGCTTTATAATATTATTAGCGCAAGCGCACGTCGTACTTTAGCTGCGAACATTATTTTGGTACGGAGTTATGTTAAATTTTAATTTTGATTGAATTTAAATGATATAAAGGGCAACTTTGTTCTAAATGAAATGCTGTTGATAATGAATGTATCTATTTTGATAAGAATAAATACCTGTGTGTATAATACACCTCTAAAAATAATGCATTATTTTTTTACAAATTCATTAACATAAAATAGGTTGTAGTAAGTCAACCATAAAAGATAGACATATGCTGTCGCGGACTTTATTATAGAACTCTTAATGCTGAACAATCCTGTAATACATGATTTTTGTGTAACTTAAGCGGTTTTCGCAGCGTACGCAGCGGAAGCTCTTAAAAGGAATATCTTTCTCCCGTTTTCGCAACATTTTTCATTGCTGCTGTGGTCTTATGAGTCGTATCTTTATGTTATATAGTCTAAAGCCTTACTCGATAAATGGACTATCCAACGTAAAAATATTTTTTCAAATCGGGCCAGTAGTTTCTGAGATAAGCGCGTTCAAACAAACAAACAAACAAACAAACTCTTCAGCTTTATAATATTAATATAGATTAGCGCAAGCGCACGTTGTACTTAAGCTGCGAACATTATTTTGGTGCGGAGTTATGTTAAAACTGTGATAGCTCCTAAGATATTTATTGGAATCAAATGATATAAAGGGCAACTTTGTTCTAAATAAAATGCTCGTGATGATGAATGTATTTATTTTGATAAGAATAAATACCTGTGTGTATAATACACCTCTAAAAGTGATGCATTATTTTTTTACAAATTTAGTAACATAAAAAAGGTTGTAGTAAGTCAACCATAAAAGATAGACTTATGCTGTCTCAGACTTTATTATAGAACTCTTAATGCTGAACAATTCTGTCATACATGTTTTTTGTGTAACTTTAGCGGTTTCCGCAGCGTACGCAGCGGAAGCTCTCAAAAGGAATATCTTTCTCCCGTTTTCGCAACATTTTTCATTGCTGCTGTGGTCTTGTGAGTCGTATCTTTATGTTATATAGCTTAAAGCCTTCCTCGATAAATGGACTATCCAAAATAATAATATTTTTTCAAATCGGGCCAGTAGTTTCTGAGATTAGCGCGTTCAAACAAACAAACAAACAAACAAACAAACTCTTCAGCTTTATAATATTAGTATAGATAATAAATACCTTAGTGTATAATACACCTCTAAAAATGATGCATTATTTTTTTACAAATTTATTAACATAAAAAAGGTTGTAGTAAGTCAACCATAAAAGATAGACTTATGCTGTCTCAGACTTTATTATAGAACTCTTAATGCTGAACAATTCTGTCATACATGATTTTTGTGTAACTTTAGCGGTTTCCGCAGCGTACGCAGCGGAAGCTCTCAAAAGGATAACTTTCTCCCGTTTTCGCAACATTTTTATTGCTGCTGTGGTCTTGTGAGTCGTATCTTTATGTTATATAGCTTAAAGCCTTCCTCGATAAATGGACTGTCCAACATAAAAATATTTTTTCAAATCAGGCCAGTAGTTTCTGAGATTAGCGCGTTCAAACAAACAAACAAACTCTTTAGCTTTATAATATTAGTATAGATTTACACATATGTATTTATCCTGTTAAGTAAAATTCTTTTAAATTAAATAATTAGTTATTCATTCTTTTAAATTAATATCACAAGTTGAATGAATCGTGTACAATTGAATTGTTATATCACTATCGGTGGCAACATAAAAAAATGAAAAGTTTAATTGATGATGTGATTTCTGGTCTATTTAATTTAAAATCAGAGTATAATTGAATCTTAATTTAAACAGAAATACAAACTACGAGAATATTTTGTCGTAACGATGTTATTGCACTGTCTCTATTTCAATCATCAAATAAACCTTCTAAAATATTTTCTTAGAAATAAAGATTTTTGTACCAAAGTAATGACACGGGAGATACGGTACCATACATAACGTGCCTCATTTTACATTTTTTCATATATTATTTTTATAGAGGGCTACTCTTTTTTGTATAGGTCATATTAAGTTATTGGAACACGAACATTTATCTTCAGTTCCTCTTAAAAATTAATACTACTAGCATATAAAATGATGCTCTATAGATAAATGTTTACTGATTGATATTTATCTAAAGAGCAACTTTGCTTCTAAGTTTCATCTTTCACCCGATTACATTGTATTCTCTCTCCTCCCGAGCGAGAGAAAATTTGATTTAACAATCGTTTTTGTGACGAATTTAAAATTATTCTTAACAATGTCCCTTTTATAGTTTCATCACAATAGACACCACTTTCTTCCATTTTTGTTATGCAAGAAGTTTCTACTTTTGCTTGAACTTTTTGTGTTGATAAGTAGGGTAATGTAGACTAATAACTTATATTTTGATGGGATATTATCATTAGAAGAAAATGTAACTTTTAATCTCGAAAAACTCTAATTTGATCTGTTTCTGAATTGTTAGAATTTACTAACTAAACATAGTATCAAATATTGTTTGACATTTATGTATTTATTAATTTGCAATGTATTCATTCATTAGTTATATTATACTTGTGATATTACGAGTATTAATATTAGGTACTTAATTTTTTGTGTAACTATCTATAAAGTTTAATATTACAATATGAACTATATTTTTGCATACCGCTTTCTACATCTCTAATAAACGTTATTTCCTTAACCCATTGGTTTTCTGGAAGAGATCGCGTCCAGCGATAAGACCGCCGATATTCTACTTATTTGTTTGTAATGTTATTGTTTCTTGTGTCCTTACTTGAGCAATAAAAAATATATTAATTTATTTAGAGAAGAGTTAGGTAGAAAAGGAAATAATTTGATTTTATAAAAAAGAATAATTACACTGCTAAAAGTATACAGATAGTTTTTGCCGACTAATTACAACCTGATTCATAGTTAACTTAGTTGCATGTTTACAATATTTTTTCATGCTCTGCGAAATTGAAAAGTGACACCCTTAGCGCTACGCACACTGCGTAAGTGTAATTTTTTCAGCAAAAGCGATAAATCGCGTCACGCTGGTTAAACGTAATTAAACTCCTTCCGCCGGTATCTTTACTTTCAATTTCATTGTAAAATTAAATAGCTTTCGATTCATTAGTTACACAGCCAATAAATAAGCGGTTACCCACACGGACATTGTTAATAACAAAGACAATTTATAACCTACTAGCGGTCCCCCGCGACTTCGTCCGCGCGTTTTGTGATTGCTCCCTCCCCTCCCGTCGCAGCGTGATGTTTTATATCCTAAAGCCTTTCTCAGTAAATAAGCTATCTAACACAGAAATATTTTTTCAAATCGGTTCAGCAGTTCCTGAGATAAGCGCGTTCAAACCAACAAACTCTTCAGCTTTATAATATAATTAGCGCAAGCGCACGTTAAACTTAAGCTGCGAACATTATTTTGGTGCGGAGTTATGTTAAAACTGTGATAGCTCCTAAGATATTTATTGGAATCAAATGATATAAAGGGCAACTTTGTTCTAAATGAAATGCTCGTGATGATGAATGTATTTATTTTGATAAGAATAAATACCTGTGTGTATAATACACCTCTAAAAATGATGCATTATTTTTTTACAAATTTATTAACATAAAAAAGGTTGTAGTAAGTCAACCATAAAAGATAGACTTATGCTCTCCCAGACTTTATTATAGAACTCTTAATTTTGAACAATTCTGTCATACATGATTTTTGTGTAACTTTAGCGGTTTTCGCAGCGTACGCAGCGGAAGCTCTCAAAAGGAATATCTTTCTCCCGTTTTCGCAACATTTTTCATTGCTGCTGTGGTCTTGTGAGTCGTATCTTTATGTTATATAGCCTAAAGCCTTTCTCGATAAATGGACTATCCAACATGAAAAATTTTTTTCAAATCGGGCCAGTAGTTTTTGAGATTAGCGCGTTCAAACAAACAAACAAACAAACAAACTCTTCAGCTTTATAATATTAGTATAGATTCTATGATATTTTCATATTTATTGGCGGAAACACCTGATTTTCAATTATTTACTTTTGTTATTGATTAGTTCAGTTTAAATGGAACATGGAAGAAAATCGTGTTTTATCTAAACCATATAAACTTTCATGTTTTATCTATTGTGTGAATTGTAAGTAAGTATCTTATTTATAATAAAAGATGTATTTGATAAACACGCGATGAAAAATAATGCTGCGATTACCCAAATTAAAATTCTTATTACCTTTCGTAGTTAACTACATAATTGATTCAATACATAACTTCAAATAGTACCTAGGTAAGTTTGCAGAGTAGATTGCTTAACGTTTGAATCTGTATAAATAATTTATGTGTCGTATTAAAGACATCAACGCGCTACCTTAAAATATATATGTTAACGTGCACAAATAAGTAAATTCGATACATATGTTTGCCTACGTTTGTGTATTAATTACCGTCCTCCAAAAAGGAGATTTTTAGGGCTATTTTTAGAGTTTAGTTTGCCACAGGAGTAGAATAACTATGGTGGAAAAGTTGTCAACTTGTATGATCTAAGGACGACGGCTGCCACAAAAGTATTTGTTAACATGCATGCTGAAACAAAGATGGGTATTAAAACAATCGTTTACTCACGAGAAAGACACGTATGTTTCCTGAACTGCAGATGCCCATCGGTGCACCGGCAAACGCCTTCCAAGCAGGCGCTGTACGCCACCTTTAACGTGCACTGCTCCGAGACCACGCATTCTGAACCCAGCAGTGTAGCTGTAATGAAAAAGTACAAATGAATTGACTTGAAAGGAGGTTCACAGTTCGACCTGTATGTTTATATGTTTGTCAGCGATATCTCGCGTTTGGCTGGACCGATTTTGATGCGGTTTTCAGTAATGTATTTGTTACACTGAGGTACTCCCCTGATTTTAATTAAATTAGGTACATTGTAACTTTAACAACACAGCACATCAAGGTAAACAATGCGGTATCTTATTCAGTTGTAATAAGGGCTATTTTGCAACAAAAGTGGGTAGCCTGATGTGCTGGCCACTGTACATATATTCGAATAGATTTTCTTGAGTCATATAAAAATATATTAATTAGTTACATTTTTGAAATTTGACGTTACTTAAATGACAGACGACAAAATGCTTTAAAAATGAGAACAAATACTTTAAAATAAATATATTAATAAACGGTGATTTAAATTAAGTTTATTGATGACAAGGCGCATCCTTTTTTTCTTGTTACCTGTTCAACATGTTTACTACCACTTTCCTTTCGTTTAATTGAAAAGTTGTGCAATAGGTTTTGAGTCATTAATAAATTGCACTAATTAATTTTATGATTTCTAATCCGTATATTTTTCATAGTGTCAACTATATTTATAAACCCAGAACCCGAAACTACTTTAAATAAGAATGTAGAGGATGTGTGATGATTGAGTGATAATAAGACTTAAGAAAATAACGTTTCATTTCTTACAATATAGCGGGCTAATTTCAGTGCCATTATAATTTCACTAGACCAATGCAGTGAAATGGTAAGACAGTGATATTTTGACAATAAGAATCGCTGATAAGTCCGTTTTCGTTACCAACTGAGTGAAAAAGTATTAAACATTGAGTAAGCAAATAAGGGACAGGTTTTTAAAGATCTTTTTTTTTCATTTTATTTGTAATATAACATATTTATAGTAGGTACTACATTTACTATAACATATACAAATTAAAATATGCAAAAAAATAGGGCTTCATCATTAGCAAATGGCGACTGATTACTTTATTGACTATCAGAACACAAACTGAACTTATGATAAACCTAGATTTATTATAATATCACTGTTGCAGTCTTGTGAAAATAAAATATCACCGAAAAGAGCCCGTAAAATTAGAACGAGTCATCATTGACAATAATCAGTGTGTTTATAATTTCACTAGTGCAATTATAAAATAACGTTTTTGACAAAATCTCTGCGACATATCTACACCGCCCGGCGACATGTGCCTGTGCATTTTCCATAGTATCTGACAGTGAATTGACACTTATGCCGCCGGCAAAGCCGCCGGGCGGTGTGGATACTCCATAAGTAATTTTAATAAACTGATGATATGTTGAGATAAGTACTGACATCGAAAAGGTTTAAGGGTCATCTAAATAACTTAATTGCAGCGCCGTCGAGTAACTGCGCTTGAAATCAAAGAAACTATTTCAAATCAATGTCTACGATTAAGTAATTTATATTCATTTCTACATTACTATGCATAGCACAACACTCAAACGTTTAACGGTATGTAGTTAGATAGTATCGCGACCATTAATATTATTGGTTTCTAATTGGCGGTTTTTAAGGAAATTGGTAGCCAGATATCACACTCCAATACACATTTACAATTAATTATTAAGAAATCGACTTCCGTGTGTTCATTCAGAATGTTATTAATTCAGAAGTTCCCCAAAACATTCTAATGCTGACATTCCTTAATTACTTACTGAGTAAAATTAATTTCGTATTTGCATTTCCGTTTACAAGCATGACGTAGAATAGCCCGATTTTCACGGATGTTATCATGATAATTAATTTTGCTTAATTGTTTTATTAAGTTTATTCTTTAATCATAAAAGTGGTTGTAAAAATGAAAATAGTTTTATATGCCTTCTAACGCTACTTACGTTTTTATGTAATATTTTAAAAGAAAACACATTTTTGTGATATTCATCCATCTTTATCACTACTTATATTGAACTCATAACATTGATGTTCATATTAATTTTAATTTTTTTTTAAAGTAATTAACGCCGAAACCTCCTTATTGGAGTTTATTACGAGGGTCAAACTGAAAGTTCTTAGAAAATCAAAAACTGATTACATTAGCCAGTTAATAGTTTTATTATATCTTTTCAAAATATTGTCCATTGACGTCAATACACCGCTGCATGCGATGGAACCACTGGGAAAAGCACTTTGCCCACTCGTCCTTAGGGGTCTCTTCAATGGCATCGCGATACGCAGCCACCGCTTCTTCAGCATTCATAAACCGCTTTCCTTTAAGTTTTCCTTTAATTTTTGGAAATAAATAAAAATCACAAGGCGCGAGGTCGGGGCTATACGGCGGGTGACCCAGTAATTCAACGTTTGATGTCGCCAAATAGTCGATCGTTCGCTTGGCGGTGTGCGACGAGGCGTTGTCGTGGTGAAGGAGGATCCTACTGCGAGGTCGTTTCTCTCGAACTTTTTCCAAGACAAGTGGCAAACAATTGGTAGTGTACCATTCTGCAGAAACTGTTTTTGATCCTCTAACACAATTGTTGCGAAATGACCTATCCTTCCAAAGAACGAGGCCACCATTTTTTTCCTGCACTTCGATCTCTCTTCACTTTAGTTGGCAACTCCTCGAAAGGAAACACCCACTGAGCAGATTGTCTTTTGGTTTCAGGATCATAACAGTAAATCCAGCTTTCGTCACCTGTTAGTATGTCGAACACAGCATTTGAGTCACCTCCGTTAAATCTTTCAATCATTTTACGGCACCAATCCACACGATGGAGTTTTTGAGCCTTAGTCAAATTATGAGGTATCCACCGGGCGCAAAGCTTCCTGACCGCTAAATGTTCGTGGAGGATTTTGTGCACTTGACTCATACCGTTGCCTAAGCTTGTCCGAATCTGCTGATAGGTCACTCTTTTGTCAGTCTCTATCATACGCCGCACAACACAGATGTTATTTTCAGTCGTCGCCGTAGAAGGCCGTCCCTCACGTACATCATCAGTGAGATTAGTGCGACCACGTTTAAAATCATTAAACCAGTTGTAAACAGTCGCACGAGATGGGGCTTCATCGTGAAAGGCCAATCGTAGTCTATCATAACTTTCTTGTTGACTTAAATGACATCGAAAGTCATAAAAAATCATTGCACGAAAATTTTCTCGTGTTAAATTCATGTTGACGTGACACAGACAATTTTCAATTTGCCGCCAAATCGTAAAACAAATGACAAATGAATGAAATATATACTCAGTAATATTGGCAAAGAGTTCTATTTTCAAATTTTAGAATATTTTTTTTATTATATTGTTTATAAGTGGCCAGTTCTAAGAACTTTCAGTTTGACCCTCGTATCTATGCGTGTTATTTGTGTTCAAGGATTAGGACGTCTGTCATGCATGCATCTCTAATCTATGGTTCTTTTTTTTGTGCGTAGTGCAATGGCGGACGTATCTATTAATGTAAAAGTGTTTTCTCTCATTAATAAAGTCAATCTTTCTTACTATGGGGCTTTCATTTCATAAATTCCATTACTTCTAATAAATAAAATGCATCTATATCTTTCTGTAATTACCTACATATGTATATACATATCTCTATGCAACGGTCGATCTTGCGTGCGTGTCTCCAATTGGTCCAATTCACAAATTCGATTCATTCGTACAATCATAAAGTCAAGGTCAGGCCGACGAACCGTAATTTGTGACCGAATTTCCATATTCAAAATTATGTCACTCATTGTTATACAGTAAACCGATTAATCGCTTTATTAGTCTGAGGTGAGTACTAAGTTGATTCGCATGTTCGATAGTTAGCACAAAATTAGCAAGTCTGGTGAATCAGTGCTTAGAAAAGTTGCAGGATTCTTTGTTCTAGAATATTGCGATCATGTAAAAATCATTTTCACCCAGTAGATCCCATTCACCAAAGTAAGAAGCAACATTAAAACTTACTTAATCTAACTCCTAGGATTCAAACAAATCGGTCCACTAGTTTTTGAGAATAGCGCGTTCAAACAAAGAAACCCTTCAGTTTTATAATATTAATATATAAAGTTTAGACGTAGAACTTTTATGTTCTAGCCTGATAAGTGTTCGAAACGTTAGCTCAGAACCTTTTACGGTATGAGTAAGGTCCTATATCTTCACTTATAACGGTGTATCATGCGAGCCCTAATTCGCCTTCTGTGGTCCGCCGGGGCCATAGATGTTTATGGGCCCTGCCCACGTCATACCATACAGTTACAATAACTACACATATTATGGATGTTTTCGATAGCAACTTCTTAAAAGGAAATATTTCCAATATTGGCTAGCCTATTAATAAATCGACGGACTGGGACGTAAGCGAGCCTGACTAAGACCGAAAGCTTTAAGCCAACCTCACCTTCACGTGGTGCGTTCATACAGACGAGGCTTTGACGACCGACCGAAGGCCTTATAACCATCCAAAATAAGGCGCAGCTAAATGTAGGACTGTGACGGGCAGCAGCGTCACAGCTGCAAGGGGCTGCGCCTCTGCGCTCGCCTACCCGCCTACCAACATCGCCTAGCATGGCGAGTATTGGCAAAAGCCCCTCACATAAGGAAGCCGTAGGGGAGGCATATGTTCAGCAGTCCTTTGGCAGATAATGATGATTAATAAATCAGTTGTGTTTAAGACTTTATTTAATACTTGAAATACCTGTCAGTGGAATCCGGCTGTGATAAGAATAATTGATTGCAAACAGCAACGGGAGGGATTCATGGGCTGGCAAGAGTGGCAAGGCATTTTACAAGAGATATAAGTAGTTACCACTAATTATTTAATATGCGAAAGCACTTACCATGTGAAATTTAGAAAGACATAAGAAATGTACAGACAAGATTCAGTGATAATATTTTTTATGCCGAGGTGTTATTTGGTTTTACAAACAGCCTGTCATTTGTGTGCAACAACCATGAATAAAAAGTGTCTGACAAAGCACTGTTTTGTTAAATATCATCTCTTGAACGATTTTAATGCATTTCTGGGTTAATGGATTTACAGAACACGTAGGAAATCGACGACTGTTAAAGTTCGTTTGTCTACCTTTTTATAGGCCCTTAAGTCAATTGAAAGCTAAAATCGTATCGTTCCTAGTGTAAATTTTAAACATCACATTACCA
The DNA here is from genome assembly GCA_963924145.1 of Pyrausta purpuralis. Classification (NCBI taxonomy): domain Eukaryota; kingdom Metazoa; phylum Arthropoda; class Insecta; order Lepidoptera; family Crambidae; genus Pyrausta; species Pyrausta purpuralis. The sequence continues at coordinate 8,485,133 of OZ001649.1, read as the reverse complement.
ACTTCTATCTCAACAGCAAACAATGATCATACAAAACTGCTAAGAAAAAAAGCCAAATTATAACCAGCATCCTGAATGGACTGTTCTGAACTGAAGATCTAACCAAAGGAAGTAAATAGGGATTTACTTTCTAAACACAACACTTAAATGATTTTAAAACAAAGCTTGGTTACTTTTCTATCGGCACATGTCCGCAAAACATCTTTCAAACAGTGTTTCGAAGTTCTCAACAGATAATAAAAACCTTAATTGAATAGCAGAGCTCCTCTGACCGAGACAAATTGGAATATTTGAAGCCCCAATGTAATTACTAGTCTTTTCTAAGAAAAATAAAGTAGTCTCATTCAACTGTATAAAAATGATTAAGCTACTCTGAACTCTACATACGATAAAAAAATAGCAAAAATAAATAAAAAATAAACGGGTTCAAAAAACTGCCAAAAAAGGTTTTAAAGTAAAGCATTTGCTCTTAGTTTTATTTAATGCTTTTTATTCAGTTTTTTGAAAGTGGTTAATTAAAAAAAAATGATTTTTAGTTATTTACCCATATCACAAAAACTGCTAGACCGATTTTGATGAAACTTACATCGTATCCTAAGTTGAAATATACCTAAGCGTCGTCGGCAGGGTCGGACTGACAGCACGGGAGCTCAATTAGTAGAGCGTTTGGCCCGGTTAGCCAGAAATTGCTGGTTCAAGTCGAATTTTTGGTTTCTTATTTCATCTTTATGAATATAAAATATGACTGTGAGTGTTAAAATCATTCTATACCATGAAATATACCTTATCGAACTAAGAATCATCTCGCTATGACTTCTTGTTTTCGAGAATATATACACTTACGAAATTTTGCACACGTGTTTGGAAGCCTTTATATACCTATAGATCAACAAATTATTTATTTATTTAATTTTGCCAATCAATTATAGTGACATTTGTATTTAAATTTAATTAATATTAAAACAGTGACATTCCATTCTATTTAATTTAATTGATTAATTTTAGAAAAGTGATATGTAACTTTATGGGTGTAATTTTCCTGAAATAAATATTTGATTATGATAGATAAACAAATATAAATAAATATAACATCATCATCGTCATCATCATCATTATCAGCAAAAGGACGTCCACTGCTGAACATAGGCCTCCCCCGCGGCTTTCCACAGCGACCGATCACTAGCGGTCTGCATCCAGTTTGATCCTGCGATCTTTAACAGGTCGTCTGTCTATCTTGTTGGTGGACGTCCCACGCTAAGCAATAATATAACAAATATTCATATATTATCAAATTCCAACAATATCACATACATAAACATTGAATTGATTACCTTTTTTTTTTAAAGTCAGTAAAACTCTGTAATATGAGTAATGTCTATAGCTAAAGATTGCAATGATTTAATTCCCATAAAATCCATACTAACTTACTTTTAAAGTTTGAATTGGTTCATCAGGCATGTGTGTGTACCACAAAATTTATAATCCATCTGTTTATCAATAAAAAATTCGTTGCAAAAGGCAAAGAAGTAGATTCAAGGTTTAAATAGCTTGAACCTAACTTGACATTTTAATGGTTTCAGTCGTCTCGATCAAGCTATGATTAAGCTGTTCATGTCAGGAGACTACGATGTTGAAGCCATCACTTTCATTATCATCATCTCATCTTTCATTCACGAGCCCATTCCCCTTGGCTTACATTTTAAACGAAGTCTTTTTTAATTGCCAGGGATTTGACACGACGATCTCGCCAAGAGCCTGTCTACTCTTTTAATCCTTTTTATTGAGTCTGATCAAATAAGTGCATAGTAAAGACAGCATATAAGTCGTTCGGCCTTAAAATTGTTTGTATTAAGATGTTTCATATCCTTTACAATAAATGATAGCGGGATCAATTTGCGAAGCGGACCGGACGCGCGGTCTCAGTGACGCCGCGCGCTCAAGGGCCCTACTCTGTTAGTCAACATCCCTACTTTTGACCGATATTTGATAGGCAGATGCCTATATCACTCAAAAGCTGGGAAAAAATGGAACCTAGTTACTTTAAAAACTATATGCATTAAAAGTCCGAAGACCATTGGGTCTTCTGGCGATAAAAGTATTCATCTTTGGTACAAGTAAGGTATGTAACTGATTAATAAGCAATAATGCGACCATGAGTACAGTACTACTACGTTCTTGGGTTCAACGTTTTCTTGGGTGACTGCAACTTTGGTCGGCCTTGACGGAGATCATCACTGAGCTTGACACGTCCACGTTGAAATTCAGCAAACCAGCATTAATTGTGGTTTTAGATGGGGCTTCATTACCAAATGCAGAAATCATTCGTTCAACACACTGTTTTTGTGTAAAACCACTTCGAAAGTCATACTAAATCATCGCTCTTGAATTTTCTCGAGTCAATTCCATTTTCTCAACGACTAAACAAGTTTGACAAGACCTTGTGACAAGACCGTGAATCTTTTTTTAAATAAATAAATGGTATTCGATTTTTAAAACCAAAGCGTTTGCAATTAAAAAGATTTTAATATGACAGGAACAGTGGATATATTCTATTCCCGATACTTTTAGTGCAGCCCTCGTACGAACAAACTGATGACTTTCACACGCAAAAACTTGAAAACTCTACATGCCCATGAAAATTTAGTGTATCTCTGGATTACCCTAGATTAGGTCTAGTCCAAAAAAATTTCAAGCAAACTCCTACTTCTGAATTTAAAAAAAATTGACGGACGGAGTAGAACCTCAATTCCGAGCTTGATGCGAACGTGCGATAGCAAATAAACGAACTGACATTGGCATTGCAGTTGTACGCGTATTGCTTTTGCGAAGTGTGCTTTATATTTTGAATGTTATGTTAACTTGAGGGACAGAAATACATATTTTAAACCGATACTTGGACACTGCTAACTGATTGATAGTTGTCAAAGCTTGTTGGTACTTTTAAAGATTGACTTATTATCAACCTTAACCAAACCGAATACCTTGTCCTATATCGACTTACCTATGAACTATGAATGATTCTTATAATCAAACCTTGTTATTTTGATATGTCTGAAATTTTAATTGTTAATGAGAACGGAATATGTTTACAGAAATAAGAATATTTCTCAGGTACAGTTAATTTTGCACTGAGTAGATAACCAACAGATGTTATCTCTAATCTTGTCCTGATAAAGTTGTAATTCGCGTCCTGTTTTCGTATCTGATCTCTCTGATACTAATTAACCGTCTGATAGTATCTTTAAGGCTGACCGTGGCAGACAGTTTGAGTGCTCACGGCATACAGTAATGTTCTAACTGCTCACGCTTGGCATACTGAACCCCAGGAAATGAGGAACAGACACGACAGGATTGACAGCCTCGTCTAGACGTATGCATGAGTTTCTTTCCACTTTCTTCATCTCTGATGCCTAGGTGTCAATTATGCTAGGCAAAAAACAAACGCGTATGTCGTACTAGCGCAATTAGTGCCCGGACTCATCATCATTATCAAGTCAAGACTTCTTGAGCGGTTAGTGTCGGTTTTCACTTGTCTATTGCTTGAAGAATAAAAGCCATTTTAATAAGGTATAATCAAATACATATAGCAATCAAAAGTTAATAAAGTCAACAATGTAGAGTTATTAAGAGAGGTAAGTTGGTAGCGTAGTCCTTTCTCTGATCTGAGGTTAGTAGACATTACCATCTGTTCGTTAGTTTAATAAAAAAATATTTAATATTGGACACCAATCACATACATTGCTCTGTTCGCTAAGTAAATAGCTAACGCACTTGTTTTATGGAAATCAGACGCAAAGGTGGTACCACAACACCCAGACTCGAGAAAATATAGAAAATTTTGATTTCTATATTGACTCGACCAGGAATCGAACCCGGGAGCGGCGACGCCTTGAAACCAGCGTGCTTAGCCACCACACCACGGAGGTAGTCGATAACATAATTATGCACATTATGGGTAAAATAAATAACGTCAGCCTATATTTTATTTACGATACTGATGGTCTTGTAATTTCAGGAGGCGAGTCAGTCTGCTTAATTTCCGCTTACCTACCTTTACGTTAACGAGCTATGAAGTTAGTTATAATAAGTAGTTATACTCGTACCAAAGCAACTCGTTTGTGGAATAGATATAATGTTAATCACACGTGAATTAGTTGTGTACACTTTGATCGCATTGACTTGGTTTTCTATCTCGCAAGTGTGTCACATTTCCTGCATTAAAACTAATGTAAGTAATGTTATTTGAAATTATTTTGTGGGAACGCGTAAATTACGTCTCTCGTTGTAATTATCTGTGTGTTTTGTAATAAATTATTATAGTTGTGGAGGCACGGGGCAAAGTGGTCAGGTAGCGGTAGATCTAACCCCGGTCCTGGTCGCAATCGCGAAGCTGTCGAACTGGACCCACGGGTCTGGAAGTGTGTTAGTTGTATCCGCCAGTGTATATCCTCTCCTATACACGCAATGAGCAGGTTGCAGGCAGTTAGTACTGCACTGTCTCTGCGTGTTTGACCGTAGTACCTATTTATAGAGCTCAAAGAATGAAAATGCAAATAACTTAGGTTGACAGGTAGAGAAACAACAAAGATATTACGTAAGAAGATGGTGACATTATACAAGATGTTTATGTAACATACGTAATTATACTAACGTTGGTATACGTTTTGCGCACACAAAACATGTTAATGAACAACAAACACAAAATGTCTTTCTGTGAGCATTAATTAATTCGACTTCAAAAGCACCTCGCTCATACATTCATTACGGGCGTACAAAGCGTGTTCTGTCAACTGCAACTTAAACCGTGAAAAGACAACCTTAATTTTAACGTGAATAAATGGTGTCAGCCTCCGAAAACAGGAAAAATCTTCTCAACAATCGGCGAAAGAACCGTAATCCACCCATGATCCACTTCTTATTTTGGTCGTTCCTATATCGGACGCAGAAAGTGAGACGAGCGTGGGATCTTAGTGCGATAAAATGCGAGATCGTCGATAGTGCGATTGTATCGCAACTGTCGAGTCCAATTCGCTTCGCAACCTCTTTCTTGATAATTCAAAGTCTAGACGCGGCATGGGTTCTGGTGCATGTCACTTTTTAATTTGACTAGATATTACCTGTCTCAAAATAGGAACAAAAGCGTTATGTGCGACGCGACTGGCTAACTAATTTCTCTACACAGAAACTTTTCTTCGTAGGTCATTTTACCGAGAAAGAGTTTTATCCAAAGCAGTTACCATTATTTTTAAAGTATATTAATCTAATATTGAAACGAGCCTTGAATAATTTGATAAAGAACATTCGGTTCGTGTTTCGTTTTGATTTATTTTGCATTGAGTTAAATTTAACCATGTGAACGTAATCTTGTCCATTTATTTGATCTATGAATGAGTAGTGAAAGCCATTAGAAGAATCAAGCAAGTTCATTACTGTAATATGCGTCAGTTTTCGACCAAATAGCTTTTGTACAATTGAATTAAGAGGTGTTGAACGCCAAGTCATTGTTGTCCTGGGAAGCGCTTGATTGATGATCTGCAATCACATTTGTAAATTGACCGAAGAAAGATCTTGTAACCCGATTTCGGGTGCATTATGACGAAGGCGCGGATCACAGTGAAAGTAATTTGTCAGTATCACCGCAGTGACCACATAAAGATCATTAAGTGGGCACTGGTTAGCAGTGAAACCGCGGCTGAAGTGTTGCGATTACGATAGATAGCTAAGTTGATGGTTTAAAAAACAATGTTTTGTAGAGATCTGCGGCATATAGAGGGACGTGTTTTTGAGCGACCGCGGGTCACATGGGCAGGTTCCTTTTAGAATAATGGTTATGTAAGGCTTGTGATGCCTACGCGCGACAAGAATAACTCGGCTTTTTGTTTGCAGACACGTTTTAGTACTTTAAAAACTGACTTCAAGATATAAAAATAATATTTTGAAGCTCGTGTGAAATTGTAATCATGTTACTCACACACAAAAGATTCACATTTACATTTCACACACGCAAAAAATAAACACTAATTACCTCTTGCAGTGAGTTATTTCTAGCGCACGGCTTAAAAAAAAACCCAAAAAAATTGAAAATATTAATGCTGACATGTTATGTGATGTGACATTCATTTTGAGTTTTTCTCAAATCTAATTGCTTATTATAATTTACTAGCGGTACCCCGTGACTTCGTCCGCGCGTTTTGGGTTTGCTCCCTCCCCTTCTGTTGCAGCGTGATGTACTATATCCTCGATAAATAAGATATCCAACACAAAAATAAATTTTCAAATTGGTCCAGTATTTCCTGAGATTATCTCGTTCAAACAATCGAGAAAAGTAACTCTTCGGCTTTATAATATAAGTCTAGATTTATTTAAAACCTTATGAACCAACAAACTGTACTACATATGGCGGACTTACTGCCGAAATCATTATCTACCAGTCAACCATAGGTCTAAACACTTGTGCTCATAATATGACACGACGAATAGTCAGAAAAGACGGATGTCATAACCAGGATATAAAAGTACGCTGTTTTAAATAAAGAGTTTACTTCACGTCAGCCGCGTACTTACATTCTAGACAAGTGGAGTTGTCGACCCTCGCGTAGTATGGTTGACACGTGCATATACCTCGTTCGCAATGCGCGTGACTCACACCACAATCAAAATTTGATCTGCAGCTCGATCCGAGCAGCGATTTGCTTCCTTCAGCTTGTAGTCTCTGTAACAAACAAATTTCAATTTATTAACACAAATATTTTTACGATCTAACGCCTTAAGTTACGTGATCGAAAGTTATAAAGGTTACCAGAGGTTGAATATTTGCGATTGTGCGTGTTTTTAACCCCCGAATAATAGCGGGGTGTTATAAGTTTAACGTGTCTGTCTATTTGTGTATCTGTCTGTGCAAGTTATATTCCCGATATATTCGTCCCGAGTTAATATTCGTGGCTTTTAAATAATTATTTCTATAGCATTAAGGATTTTAAAAAAAGTAATAAGTAAACATAATTTATCATTTGAATGTAATACTTGCGTTTAATTTTATTTAAATAATGAATGCTATCTAAAAAGAATATTTTACATTCCATAATAGTTGTGAGACATGTTGAACTAGGTATATATTTTTTTTAATTACCAACCAAATGTACCGTGTTTTCATGTAAATAAATAAATCTGAATCTGTGGTATCGGAGGCCTAAGCGGATAAAATCTATATCCGTATAGTTATTTTTGTGTCATATATAATTTAATTTCGAGTGTTCTTAGCCATATTTCATGAAGATGTGATCAGCCGATCAAAGACCATCAGCTCTTTTCGAGTTTTTAGTTGTCCGATCGATTTGTATCTTAATGCTGATGACATAATACAGTACCTAGTCTTGCCATAAATATAGTCACAAAAAAAATAATGCAAATAATATTTTTTACTTTTACAGTGTGTTAGTTTTATACATAAATATCAAACAATTTAAAATATTAAAAGCTTATTCGAAGTGGTCTCCATTGGCTGCAATACAGTCCTTTAAACGTTGAGGCCAGTTATCAATAGAACCACGCACTCTTTCCATGGGAAAATTTTTCACTGCCAATCGTATGGATTGTTTTAGGGACTCCGAAACGTTAGCTTCCTTAGGAATTGAGCATAAATGCGGTCATTTCGTTTGTTAAACTGTTGCTCAATTGTAAAGATTTTCTCATCCGTAAACAAAATTTTTCTGTGACATCCCTTTTCTTCAGTAGTTTCTTCGATTTTACCACCCTATTCTTTATAAAATTATCAGTTAAAAAATGACCACAGTGCGTCTCTTATAGGCTGCAATCCTAAGTCACCTTTTAAAATACGCGACATGGTTCTGGGGCCCTATTTTTGAATCACTCGCTTCGAATGGCGAGTGATTTTCGTTCGACAACTTGTTTTTTTCTATGACTTCTAATTCATCTTCAAACGAAAATCACTCGCCATCTTGAAGCGAGTGATTGAAAAATAGGGCCCCTGGGTGCTATCTTCATCTCCCGAGATATAATCTTTTTTCATTTCGGACAGGATTTCTGCGAATTCTTTTCTTTAATGCTTTGACCATCTTTTTCGTACGAATACTACGTGGACGGCCATATCTTATTCTGTCACAGAGGAGGTCTCACTATTGATAGCCCGGTACACAAACATTTGACTAATAACAAGCTTATGGAGAGTTTTAAAAATTGCATTTGGCTCCATACCAACTTTGTGAAATGCAATCACAGCGATTCGGTTCTCTTCACCCTACTCCATTTTAATATCGCAAAATATTATAAAATGCGCATAAATTAGAAAACACAATGAGCAATCATATAAAAATGACAGATTCCAAATTCAAATGTAATATCTTTCTTATTTTTAATTGTAACAGTATTTATGGCCAGACTGTGTATATGGAAGATAATCAGCTCTTTAATAAGGAGATGATCCTTTGTTTTGATTAGACCTGACTACCTTCCTTACGTCATATCGATTCTAAATTTGGTACCGTGCTACTTTAATGATATTGAAATAGCATCATAAGGTAACCATGACTCTAAATATGACAATGTTTACTAAAATTTGCAATTTTGAATTATAAAGAAAAAAATATCTTAACTATTATGGTCATAAAAAGCCATTGCGACAATTTGTTGAGATGTTTTACTTCTAAACACGCACAATCGTAAATATTTAACCGCTGTAACGCCTTTTTACACATTAGTTAAGTTAACTATAGATTACGAAACCGTGCCTTTCATGCGCTAAGGTAGGTACGAAGATAACTCTTTATTGCACATCATTGTAGGTCAGTTCAAATTAAGGCGCTACCTGGATTTTTACCGCGCACACTAGCGCCACTTTGCTAGAAAAATCATAACTCGGTAAATAAAAGACCAATCAAAAATCTGGTAGATACGATTGTAGCTCTGATTATGTGGTTTAGACACAATGTTTAAGTTCAATTAAACAGAGTTATCTGCAGTTACAGTTAGCAAAAATGCTAAAAGTGGCCACATTTAGCAGTTTTTCTAACTCTAACTACAGTAAACTACTTTAAACGTACTAAATAAACTACAGAACCTGTACTACAATCGTATCTACCAGATTTTTGATTGGACTTTAATTTAACGAGTTATGATTTTTCTACTAAAGTGGCGCTAGTGAGCGCGCTAAAAATCCGGGTAGCCCCTTAATGATTTCTATGTACTCCTACTTATGTTTATGACCAAACGGATAATGTGTTTTCATTAGGAATATTACGTTAAACCATTTTCAGAACTTTTGTAAATAATCAAAAAATAAACCCTGAGTTGTGAAATGAAATGAAATGTTTGTTATTTGCATAAGAAAAAGGTGACATGTTTAGATGGAATTCAAGGTACAGTTTCGTCTTTTTCAAACTATATAGTTATATTATAGCATGCAAATATTGAGTTACACAATTATTGGATTCAAATTCATATATGCAAGAATGAATGAAGAATGTGTGTGAAGCACTTTATTTTCTGACTACCACTTGGTGCTACAAGTAAGTAGATGCAAAACAGGTATACGAGCTTTGTAAAATATCCACGGAAAAAGTAAATCCAAAGCCATGCGTGTCTTTTTTTTGTCACGGAACGCGTGCGAGGCGAATGTTTTCTTTTTACGTTACTGATAAGCTTAACGACTTCTCATCTAGGTACGCAAACATTTTACAAAGAATTTGCATGCCGAGGGACTGTAGATACAGTACCCAGACGATTTGCAAATGGCAGACGAAATTGCGGTATATTAATCAAGTCTGAACGTAAAACTTAGGCCCAAAGCACACGGCGTACTTTTACGCGCAGACAATGCGCGTATTAGGAACGCGCGTCTTCGGCGCCGTAGGCGCTGTTTGTTGCCTTTGTATTGATGAAAAAAGTGCGCGCATAAAGCGCGTATTATAAGTCCGTTTGAAGCGATACAACACTCTTACTATAAAGCGGAGAGGGCATCAAAAGACGTACGCGCAGTAGAGGCGCGTTTCACGATCGTCCTGTGTGCAACAAGCTTGTGTTCAAATCTCGTATGAAGCGCGTGTAAGCGCGTCATCTGCGCGTCGTCTGCGCGTATAAAATACGCCGTGTGCTATAGGCCTTTAAACCTTTGTACGAGTTTGAGGTTTGCTATTTTTGTATTTTGTGCTGGGTTCTACCCGCACCGCTACATTCTTGTTCAATGACATGTCGGCCTTGGGTAGCAACTCGGTAGTAAATAAGCTTTATTGATGCCCTCGAGAGCTGGGTTAGGACAAGTGGTGTAAAGGATACTCCGTTATTAATAACCGCGAGCCTGCAGTTAACAACGCATCATTTATTAAAGATGTAAGTACCACATACATAATTTATGTAAAGAAAATGGAAGGTTTGTAGGTATTCTGTTGATAATGAGGAAGGTATTAAAAAGAATGCTAGATTTTTTAAAATACTTCATATAATTTGCGCTGTATAAATTGCCTTTGACAATATTATACCTTCTTAAAATTGCTCGTTTTCACATCTAAAAATAAGTACAAGTATTTTTAGGTACAATTGTATCGTTTTAAAAATATAAGAAGCGAAGGCGTGTTTAGTGTTGCATCTAGTTCAGACTACTTACCTATTAGGTCATAGTTGCAAATTGCTATGACATTCCTAGCTATAACGTTGTCTTCGCATATATGAGGATGTCCGCTTTGCCTACGCTGCTCGTTCATCATCCGAATAATAAGTGTCATGTTGCTTTGTCAAGAGAAAACACGAAATTGTGTTTTATTTTAGGAATATGACGAGATTTTACAATCAATTACATCGTTAGCTGATGGTTAGTGGCCCGATGGCCAATGCATTGACATTCGAAAGAAAACTATCACAAAAATTGTGCACTATGTTATTCCACAAAAGAGGCTAAATATAAATTTACAAAAAATAAGTTTTAATTCCATTTCATAAGATTGTACGTATGCACCGTGTATGTTATAAATAAATTATAGATACTCATCTACTTTATAGCCCCATATCAACCGAAATTAAATTTTAACGAAACGGTGCGTATTACTACAGTGCATAACTTATTCATGTTCCCGGAAACTCGAAATTATACGGAAGGAAGTAGGGGACGATAGGTACGTCCGTAAGTTTAATATTCATATTCGGGAATGTTTCCTTTTGGAACTCAATTTGATGTTGGGCTAAATACCTCTAATAATTCCATAGCTTTCATTAGGTAAATCACATCGTGGAACAAGCCTACTTTTTCTTCGAACTCATTCAATTTCTTTTGTCTACCGGCACATTAGGTATGATATAAGCAATTCATCCCATCACAGATTTAACACTTTGTCTGCGGTATTGTGTTTTTATGTTCTGACCTATTTGCACACAACCAAATTTAGTCAAACCACTTTCTTGTTTGGGTTCAATTGTCCGAATTCAAACGAGTCGGTCGCAAAAAAGCGGCCGTTACCGTGCTATCATGCGGATTGCGGTTGTTTCGATTGTAACTAATGGTAACAATTATCCGACGAAATCGAGTGTAGGAATGAAACACAGAGAACACGAGCCGGGCTTTCATCAATTTCCTGGTAAATCACTATCGCATTAGCCGTGGGGATCGTGCAACTTGTTACAACTTAATTTGACCGCCTAACAGTAGTGTGGACAGCTGATTTAGTGACCGGATTGACCATTGCATTTCAGTCCTTACTGGAAGTATGTTTCAATAAACGTCATCATCAGTATCGTAAAAATATCATCATTGAATAAACCCAATCTATCCTACGCCAATAGCTGCATTGAAACTTAAGCGGAAACCGACATTATCGGTACGTTAAAGAAAAAATTAATACAAAACAATTGAATCGATTAGACTGAAATTAAATTAAACTTTTTATTCTCATAGACCATCTAGCTACGCAGAAAGTTAGAATCAACAACCATGTAACTTAAAATAATCAAATACTGTTTTTGCATCATTGGATTATGCAAATGGTAGCAATCTATGAAAGAATTGGTCTTCAGTTCCATTTCTGTTTGAATTATTGCCACCAGCTACAATTTTATCTTAATTAGATAATTTATTTTACATCTTATTACTATTGACAATCTCGAAATGCTTGCAATATTACAATACATTTTTACATAATTTTGTAAAAAATGTTGTATATTTTGGCAATAATCGTTTAAAACATGTACTTGGTTTATCATCAACCCCTGTTTCCTACATCATGACTGATATTTCTACAGTCGACAGTATTTTTTGATAGCTCTCCAAAACAAAATAGCTTTCAATTCATCTTTACAATATGTTTCCACGAATTCGCTACTGATTGTCGAAAATAGAAGTGGCCTTGCAAATACACGTCTTGAATCTCCCAGAAATCAAAATCATTTACTCTACCTGTTATGGCAGTGAGAAAGTTAGGGAGAGAGATTTTGCTGATGAATTAAAAGTTCTGCTTGATCATACAAATAAAGTGTAGTCAAACAACAATTTGTGCTGTAATGAAAACATCGGGTGAGAATGTCACGATTAAAATAAGGTGAAAGAAAACTTTCATTCCTTTGATGCGCAGTGTAAAGACTTTATAGAAATTGATACTAAACTGTTCGTGGGTAAACGATGTTTGATTTTTATCTGATAGCATTTTAACGCGCCATTACAAATGCTGAGAATCGCTTTTCATTAAGTGAATTCACTGTAATTTTCACTTTGTTTCTGTGAAGATCTTACAAGTGTCACAATGGAAGACAGAAGATTTCCCATTGCATATATCAATTTAAAAGTTTTATTACAAATCCTTTATTAAAATGAAGATAGACTCATAGGTATAGAAAAGCGTACCCATCACAACCTATCCACCCGTGGCATATTTAAAATTTCACTATCCGTGGCTATTATGTACGTCTCTACCATATTAAATAAACGTTCATTTCCCCGTATTTTGTTTTCTGAAAATAAAAACATACCTCCCTTCGTCGCGTTTCAATTTATGAATGCCGATCGCGGTGTCAAGAGATACAGATGTTGTTTTGGTCAGCGACGAGCGACTCAGCGACGAACGATACTGATGCCAAAAAATTGTTTTTTTTTGGAATAGAAAAAACCCACAAAATCATTTTTTATGGGGTACAGTGATTGAGTCAAAACTACCAACATCAGGTAGCCTCTTCGTAGCTTACTAGCTACGGCGAAGTATTTTGTAGATAAGCCCTACTACTACTAGCACTAGCTACGTGCTAGGGTGCGAGTTTTGTCTTGTATTAAAATTGCTCTGAATTTTAAGAAAACCTTTTTTTTAGCCACCCTGACGTGAGTTGGACCTGAGTTGGATGTCACTGACCAATACAACACCCTGTATTTATCAAGATACCACAAATCGATATCGGGAGTAATGGACGACTAGGTAATTCATCTTTGGTGTTGCGTTTGACGCGAAACTCATTATTAAGGCATTCCGTGATGACACAACACGGAATGATTAGGTATGTTGTAATTACCCTACACCGATGTTATCTCCACAAATGAAATGTGAATTTTCCTATTAGCGTATGCATGAGAGCGTAAAAATAATAAGTGTTTTTGAAATAGAGATCTCTCTAGCAGCGATTTGGTTTAATCAAACTGGTTATTATATTGATTTTTAAAATAATTTGTCAAAGCAACCATTAAAATATTCAGCCTGATAAGGTAGGCAGGCAACGGTTTTTGACATCACACTTTAGCGGATTTTTATAGATGACTCACCCTCCTCAATGGTAAGTGTACATCCAGGTCACCGCCGCTTAACCACCATTAGAACCGAATTATAGATCTTTCGTCATCGTCATCGTCATTTGTTTGAAGTGACGCCCGTTTTGGTGTTGTGTATGCAAGCTTTGTGGTTTGAAGCGGTCAAGCCGCGGAATCCGTGGTGACGACCTCCGTGGTGTAGTGGCTAAGCACGCTGGGTTTCAAGGCGTCGCTGCTCTGAGGTCCCGGGTTCGATTGCCGGTCGGGTCAATATAGAAATATAATAATATAAAACTATATTGCCTCGGGTCTGGGTGTTGTGGTACCACCGTTGTGCCCGATTTCCATAACACAAGTGCATTAGCTACTTACTTTGGGATCAGAGTAATGTATGTGATTGGTGTCCAAGAAATCCTCAAAGAAGAAGAAGGATTATAGAGGGAATCGCTTGGAACTAAATTTTTGACATCGTAACTTTGTTTGCACGAGTTAGGACGTAAACACAGTGTAGCAGGTCTCATGTCGCTAAAAACGCATCGTCTTCGATAATTAAGCGAAAAACCTAAAAAGGTAGCTTCAAACCCTCCCCCTTCACACGGCTCAAGGGCTAGGAATAGAACTAGAACTAGTCAAAATAAAGTAGTCAACATAAGTCAAAAATCGTATTCCTCAAATTTTTCTCTACAAGGTCTAACGATACTTCTTTGACAAGCTACTTATTTCGATATATTCCGATTCAAGACATCACAAATTATAATCATGCCCATGAGAAACGATTTCATTACCTGCTAAACAGCTTTGTGTCAGGTACTTTTGTTTTAATGGGACATTATCTATGTAAAACCACGACAGTAAACTCGACAAAAAGATAACTGTATCTTCACACCTTGAGAAAGTTTCATGGGCATAGCCATTAAAACATTAGACACGACTAGAATTCAGTAAGCAATGATAAAACAAATCTTTTACGGCGAACTATTATTACTATGCAGGTTTTGCCGCCACAGCAGCACTGTATTGAATGCAAACGCGCGTTTACAGTTCCGAAGACCGATCAAATCAAAAGTAATGCGGAGTAGTAGTTATGCGAAGATAGACATATCTTTTGTTTTTGCTATTGACGATTGTAGGCCTTGCTTTATTTTCTTGTTATACAAACACATCGTATTTATTTCCAATATAAGCTGAACTCGAAGTTAAAGGAATCGTATTCGCATTGAGACTTCAGCTTTTGATGCCAACAATTACTCTCATGTCCTCGTACTATGAGAAATAGGAAATGTAATTTGGTTATTTTAAGATAGGTATATACTATGAACGAGTTTTAACCTCAATGCTTGTTTAGTGTTGGTTTTAATGGTGAAGCGTGGCTAGATTAACTTCATACGACATATTGGTACTGTAAGCTACCAAAATTAGAAAAACAATGATTATATTTGATGAGTAGTGCGGTTACTGTTTAGCGTTAACAAATGTGTAGAAAAATGTTCAGTGAATAGATTGTCTTGTTTATTATTGCCAAAGGGCATGAAACAGTTGTCCGAGAAAAAAGAACTAGGAGACGTTTTTTAGCTCTCATATTCTGGCAGTCAAGAGGCCTTGACTGAGACCGTT
The DNA here is from genome assembly GCA_963924145.1 of Pyrausta purpuralis. Lineage (NCBI taxonomy): Eukaryota > Metazoa > Arthropoda > Insecta > Lepidoptera > Crambidae > Pyrausta > Pyrausta purpuralis. The sequence continues at coordinate 8,469,790 of OZ001649.1, read as the reverse complement.
GCAACGAAATTCATTCAATTCGCGACTCTCCCGCGCTCCTCGCAGCCGTTAAAACTCTTAAGTCTAGATTCTAGACAAAATGTTAAATAAATAGAAACTTACAAATTAAATCCCGTTAAGCTTTTTGAATCGTAACAAGTTTTTTTTTTAAATTGAATATCTATTTTAAAATTGCGTTAGCAATAAATTCAAATGAACATTACAATCTTGTTAGATATACAAACGTGAGCCGGGGTGAGCTTGAACTATTTGGCAGTAAGTAAATGCATTAGGAGGATATTTAATTGGTACTGATTTGAAAATGATTAAATAATTATCACAGCTTTTTTATTACAAAATATAAACACATAAAAACATTTATAAAAACCGGCCAAGTGCCATGTACCAACACTTTTTTTTGCCCTAACTATTTCCTGTAAAACATGATTCAGATTGCCTTACAATCAAAACCTTCTACGAAATTATGACTTAAAATGATACATATACACATATACACATGATAGGTTCGGCAAGAGAAAAAATATAATTAACTTTAAAAAAGTAAAAACCGACTTCAAAACCAAATTGCACTAAAAAGAACGACTCCAAAAAGAAATTGTGTGCCTAAAATGGATTCCTATCCTTTCGCTGGTCAAAGAGTTTATTTAAGACTTTTTAGTGCAATTTGGTTTTGAAGTCGGTTTTTACTTTTTTAAAGTTAATTATATTTTTTCTCTTGCCAAACCTATCATGTGTATATGTATCATTTTAAGTCATAATTTCGTAGAAGGTTTTGATTGTAAGGCAATCTGAATCATGGTTTTACAGGACATTGTTAGGGCAAAAAAAGGGTGTGTGCATGCATAGCAGAAACGGAATCCTTAATGCCCAAGGAGTTTATTTTTAAGAATTTTAGTGCAATTTGGTTTTGAAGTCGGTTTTTACTTTTTTATGGTTAATTTAATTTCTTTATTTTTAGCGATTACAGGATAGGGAGGGGGGGAGGGGGAAGTTGCACCTTATGGCTCTGTTCTTTACGAAGCTACAAACTACCTATTATAAGTTCTGTCATTATAATTACTGAACTCATAAGTGTTAGGGAGTTCTACCATCAGCTCAGCCGCCCGAGGTGTTGATTATCAGACGTAACAACACGTCAACATTAAGGTTCTAGTAAAAAATACTAATGCCTTTAAAATTTGTGAGTTTCCCTCGATTACAAAAAGATCCCATCAACAGATCCCAAATTGGCAACAATGGGTTAGGTGTCTAGGTTGGCGAAAAAAAATTCGAATCGGTCGACAAACGACTGAGATATGAGGTAACATCGATACATAAAAAAACATACGCAGTCGAATTGATAACCTCATCCTTTTTTGAAGTCGGTTAAAAATGAAAAAAATACAGACGGACATGCCGAAACTATAAGGGTGCGATTGACATATGGATTAGCAAATTCGCAGAAATTCCAAGTAACAAAACAGGCCTTTGATGTTTTGGCAAAAGTTTAAACAAATGAGGTATTAAATCTTAAGCAAGCCGCCAAACCTGTTGTTAACTGTTCCTAAATGTTTATGCATACCTACCTAAAGTATTAGCGGTTTGGGCACATTATTTTAATGAGAAATTTTATAACGATTGCTACATTTCTTATAGATAACGATCAACATGTGTCAACACAGACGTGTAAAGTGGTCCCGCTTAATCATAGTTATTGGTAGCAAATATCGACCTTTTTAATCAAACTTGTATGTCAATGTTGCAGACGCAACCATTTTTATCAGTATTATTTTACGTTATTTTGAATATTTAAACAGTTCCTCATGTTTTTGATATCTTTTTTTTACATTTTTGACTATATGTTTTTACTAAACATCGAATGAACACGTACCTATTTCATTTTAAAATAGCTTATCAATAGTTTATCTGTTCGTTTTCAGTCAAATTAAATAGTTATTGTTGCCACAAATTAAAAAGTACAATCGAAACTAAATTAAATTTCTTCTAATCGAGTTTTTAAACTAGAAATAGGTTAAAAAAATTGATGTTGCCTAAAATAGCGATTTAGAACGTTGTTTCATTCATAACATAATAAACAAAGACTTGAGAAATTTAAGTAAGGTCGTGTTCTTGTGATGAGATCAACGACCTTTATAAATTAGTTTATTATTAAACAAGATTCATAATATACAACCAAATTCCGAAATTCAAGAACCACTATTGATCGATCTCTTCGAAAGGGAAATATAAAAAGAGGTTTTACACATGGAAGTTAAGGATTAAAAGGTTTCGAAGAAATTACTAAACAAATTGATTAGGTATGTCTCATATACCATGAAATATGCGATACACGGCCTATGGCAGGCAATGTATTGTTTGCCAATTAGAAGTAGATTCCCAGGAGTTGTACGTTGAACTATTCGCTAAGCCGATTCTTGTTGATTATAAACCTAAAACTGATTGGGATAAGACTGATTTTCCTTTCCTGTCAAAGCTCATCATACCGGAAGCTCGTGTGTGAACACCTCAAGCTTACATTATGAAGTCTTTAACAGTACTGTTTTGAATACTTTGCTTGCAGTAAGCGCCGGCAGACTTTATGACCGAAGCGAGTTCGCAGATATTAATTTTAACGCATTAAATCAAATTGCATAATCAAGAAAAGGTTATTATTTCAAAACATAAACTAACCTATTATAGTACAGGTAATCATAGAATAATATTTATGGTTTTAATACATCTGGAAAATTTTAAGTATTAAATAAGTGCCCGATGAAAATTTAACTGGCCCCAGTAAATGCATGAATTATTTACTTCTGTAATTTTCTTGGAAAGCTCAAGTAACAGGTAAATCACGTAGGTACCTACCTAAATTATTTCCACAATTATCAATTTCATTAAGAAATTGGATTCACCAAAGGTGTTAATATGATCAATTATCTGTCACTCAGAGCTAGAATTTTAACACCTCAGAACATTAGGACAGAAAATTATTACGGATGTTGTTTTATCCGTTATCTCGGAATTCTAAATGAGTAATTTATTAATATTTTTATTATTGAGGTACTTAACCTCATTATTAATGTTATGTAAACCTTAATATTATGTGGGATTTCAAAATGGTTAATAAGGAGCAGTTGCAGAACAATGTCGTTTGGCACACGTTGTATGACCACTAATTAAACCCATATTTTATAATGGGTTTACTTTTGACGCTAGCTGCTAGCTGGACTAAGCTAAGTTTCTTTTATCCCTAAACGCAAAATGCACTGCACGCCGGTTTTTGTAAGATAGGAACTATCATTCGGGTCAACCGAAACAATAGGTGCACTTTGCATGTCTCAAATTCACACTAGCTGCGTGCGCGCATCCATCGCGACTGCGCATGAGCTTACCACGGCCGTGTCGTTGACCGCACGAGCCCTCACTTGTAGTCGCACGCGCGTCGTCTCGGTGTCTTTACTACGTTGACAAATAGCGCCTTTTTCCGCTACGAAATCTACGTTATCGATGAGGTTATGCAAGTGCAAAATAGTAAGTTTTGCCACTTCTCAGTTCAGTTGAGGTGTGAGGTTTTATTTCGTGTTGCTATATTACCGATGCGATTTATGTAAGATTTGTAAAAATGTGCGCAGTGCCAATTAATCGGCGTCAGGTTTTTAAAATAACCGATTTGTCATTTTTTAAGATAAGGTTCTGTTAATTTGCATATCACGTTAAATTAATAGCTTTGTCATGACGAGCCATGGATAAGTATCTTAATTGCATATGAATAAACCAATTAATAAAAAGACTTTTAAAATCGATGACAATGACAAGACACGATGGTAAATATGATAATGAATGAGCTGTTAAATGCGCTACGGCGGATTTCGTAGCATAACGACGTAGCATAATTGCTTCGTGATAATTTTATGGCCGCCCAAGGAAAAGATGTTTGTGAATATTCGTCGAGATCCCGATAGAATGGCGCGACAGCAAATTATGGGTATCTGTGACCGCCAATGATATCTTCAAGGCGGATCTTCTCTTGGGGTAAAATTCATTGCCTTGACAAATGCAGACAATTATTCAACAAAAGACTGCCTGCTAGATTGGCAGACGAAACGTGTAGATATACATGTAGGTATGTTCGAGGACTATAGGGTGTTGTCGAGTGTAGTTATTGCAACTTTACTTGTAACTGGGCATTTATAATACGAAGTCATTTCAGCCGTTCAAAAAACCCACAAATCTCGAACCAGATTGGTAGACAGGGTATAAAAGCAAACACAGCTTATTAAAACCGCTTGAAATGTTAGACAATACTTCATAATTTCGCCAAAATCATTTTAGCGTATTACTTAAGCAATTACGGAGAAATTCTCACGTAGCACCTTATCTTGCATCCAGTATTGAATAGGCTGGTTGGATGTGAACTTCTTATTTTTGTGTGTCAAAGTTGAACCGTTACCGAGAACACCAGTTCACGACTTCGTCCAACCTAACAATGGAAATTGTAGCAGCAGATGGATACAATTTATAAAACCGTTCTTTCTAGGATTTCGGAGAAAAAGACACCTAAGACGTGAGTGGTGAAAATTAAGTTTGGATGGCAGTGTGCCGAAACGTAGTGTACCTCCTCTACACTCTACCTGATCATAGATCGATGTGTCGTCATCATAATGCTTTGTTTGTTTTCTTTCCTATATAATCATTTCAACTACAATCTTGCAGTCAAAGCATTAAATAAACTGTACTTAATATGTTGTTTACAATATAAAGTCCGACATCTACTACTTTGTTAATTGGTAAATATGTAAGATGGAAGTTTTTTTTCTCGACTTGGTTTAGGGCTCGTATAGGCGAGCAATATCGTCAAGAATTACTAAGCTAACACGACATTGTCAAGTTACCTAAGATTTTTGAACTTGCAAAACAACTAGCTTACTTACAAAAACCTGTTTAATTTTTAAAGTTAGTATTAAAAAAACGAATAGGTACAAAGCCTTATATTTTACTGAGAGCTGAAATATTCGTGCTATCGCATGAGTGTCAGTATGTAAGAAGTAGACCCCTTAACAAGTTTTTTTTTCCTTTAAGAGACTATTCACATAATCACATAACGTACATATTCTATCTAATCTCTTTATCGTGGCTTGTTCCGGATGTCGCGTGTAGAGTCGTATTTTTGTAGATCAAGCAGGATAGTAGAGCATGACTTTTTGGTTTAAAAGCTAACTCACTCAGTACCGAGTTATAGCTTAGAAAAAGCCTATCCAGTTTGTCACCTGATTTTACAACCTACAATGAAGACATTTTTTTGGACATTCCCACACATCGCCATCTAGTCCCAAAGTAAGCTACTCAAAGCTTGTGTTATGGGTGCCAGACAACGGATATAATACTTAAATACTTTTTGTTTGTAAACACATACATGATATACGTAGAAAACACCCAGACTAATACAAACAGACATGTTCATGTACACAAATGATTGTATTGTGCGGGGATCGAACCCGCAACCCGCTGCGTAGTAGGCGATTTCTCGACCACTACACCAGACGGGTCGTCGTGGCACATTGGCAGTGAAAATAGATGGTCAAATTAAGAAACTTGGAGTTCTAGGCTTATTGGACCGTGTTTCGATGATTTTCACCGCATTATCACGATGGTCGCGCGAGAATAGGCCAACAAATTATCTATTAGCGAAAAATTACCTCTACTTTCCATCTACTTAACAGAACTAAATACCTTAAAATATCAGTGGTGATTTCTTTATTTCAACAAGCTACGACAGCATAACAAGAAAGTACACAAAAACACAACCTTAAACTGCATCATAGATTCCCCTTGGTTTAAAATATTATGCGAAATAAACATTTTTGAGTCGTAAATCATTTTATCGTCAATCGCTCGCTACAAAGAATGTTACGACGTAATACAGAAATAAATTGAATATGATTTTATTGGTTTGCAATATTGCTATCTCCCGGGGGCAGGCACCCTCCGAGCAACGTCTAGACTGCTCTCCGGATCAACTTATTTCAAATAACCCACAGAAGCTCTTGTAAACAACTTTTCAAAAGGGCTCTAACAGGCTCTAACAATGTTAACTTTCACTCTTCAACTTTTTATTCGAAAAGTGAAACCGTTAATAGAACACAGAAGTTATGACTGTCCTGTATATAAAGTAACAATTTCCTAACTAATTAACTCGTACACTAACGGATAAAAACTAAACCATTGAAGCACATAATGATATAGGTAGATTGTTAACCACTTTTTACGCTTTATGCATTTCTGAGGCTTAATGCAATTCTTCACAGAATAATCTCGGTGAATCGCGCACTATTACACAAAAACTGTAACAAAAAGCGTTGATAACTCAGTTACATGAAAAAAATGCCCTAATAATAAAGTACAGCTCTCAATTTCTAAATGAGGAAGAAAGTAAGAGGCCTGTCATGATACTAAATTGGCCATTACAGGTTAAGTTGACCTATTGTCGCTAATTAAAATAATATTGCAGTAATGTACAAACACAATCCGAAATTTGACGTTATAGGACTATCCGTGTGTGTTTAATGAGCAATATACATATCTTCGAAACATTTTATATGTTAAGCTCTTCAGTTTTTACCTTATATTAAAATATAAAAAACACATCTGATTTTTTATTAGAATTACTAAGTTTTTACTACTAAAGGCGAAGCGTGTTTTGAAAATCCACGCGACAGTAAACAACGTATAATATTACCAAAATACTTGTTCAGTAAACTCTACTGACTGACCCCTTGCAATACTTTGATACCTCCCGTCCACTTTTTCCTTACGCGCCATAAACATGCCATAAAGATTAGGGCACACCATGATGGCAAGGATTACGCTATAAGTACCTATTGGTATACGGTCAGTCGTGGTGACCCTGAGTAGCTCCCCTGTCTGCGGAGAGTACCTACCTAATCTTCTTTCCCCGCCTGACCTCCCATGATTGGGTATTAACGCTAATACCATCGTTCGGCAGCGTGAATGTAATTTTCAGACATACTGGTGTGTACTCAGACTTTGATAACAGGTCCTTAGTATAACCTCAGGTTTTTTTTTATAAAGTTATGTTTAACAGCATGTATCATTATTAAAAAATATACAAAATAAATAATAATCTACTCACGCCCTTTTCACAATATCTGAATTCCTATTGGCGTAATGACGTTTCATATTAGGGTTCCGTAGCCGAACGGCAAAAAACGGGACCCTTATAGTTTCATCAAGTCTGTCTGTCAGTCTGTCCGTATGTCACAGTCACTTTGTTCTGTAAGTATAAGCATCACACTGTTGAAATTTGGTAGGAAGATGTGTACCGTTAACCGCTTTACGATTCTTATACAAAAAATAATAAATATAATATTATATAAATATGATATGACATAACCCATAACGAAAATTGGACGGGATCGAACTTGTAGTTTTAGGGATATAGTACATTTTCAACAACCGCGAACATAACTTTGTTCTTCATACAAACACGAAAAACAATGTTATATTTGCTATCAACAAAATGTTGTGGTATTTTAGCTAAGTGGAAGTAAGTTTATTCCCTATTTCAGTTAAAGTTGGCACTGAACCCTCATTGCGCGAGTCCGACTCGCAATTAGCCGGTTTTTTGAATAATTTGTTACCGCGTTTTGGTTTGTGTGTAATAATAAATATTCTAAAAGTGAAATTGTCCTTAACAGTGTGTCATCTTTTGGCCGACGGCGAAAATCAACAATATGGTTGCCAGATCGAGCCTAGCCAAGTCTCCCCAATCTCATAGGAGATTTACCGATATTACTTGATGTTTTATTTTCGTACATGTTCTGTATCAACTATTGAAATGGTTCTTTTTAAATACCGTAGAGCTAAACTCCTTAAAAATATATACATTTTCAAAGGTTTTTATTGTTATACCTACGATTGTTATCCGCATTAAATCGGTGGAACATACATGATACAAGCATTCATGCTAATTTGTACCCTTCTATTTGACTTTGTTAGGGAAAAACATGTTCAAAATCTTCCCAATATCCTTGAATCAAGGAATATCTTTGCATTGGCTATCCTGATTAAATGCTAGCGTCCCCTTTCAATATCATCTATCGGCCAGCACTCTATTCTATTTTATCCTGTTTAATTGATATTTGCCCAGGAACTTTTGTGTCGGCTCTAGTATTTTATGTGTTTTTTATTTCAATCATTAATCATAATGTACAAATTTCTATCTAAATAGAAAAGATAAATGTTTCAATTTTCAATATCTCTTAAAAATACAACAATTACAACGTCACAAAACAAAAGTTTACACCAAGTAAACAAAGTTCATGTCATTCATACGTCAGCCCCTCTTCATACCAACATGTTTGTCCCACTAACGCGAACGACAAATCCACCACTTTGAATTAATTTCTACGCAGTGGGGTTACCGGCGGATTACAAATATTATAGAAAAGCCGTATTTCGGACAGTGATTTATAGAGCGGGGGCGAACTATCCACCCCAAGAGGGTGCTGACCAATGCAGAATCCACACGACATTGATTTCTGTTCTGCCCGAGAAATCTTTTGAGTTGTTTCGCTCCACCTTTGACGTTTGTAGGTTAGGGAAACAGAAAAATAAATAATTCAAACGGAACCCGAAGAAAACAAAAACATCATTAATCTTCCCAAACTTTTGTCAAAGAGAAATCAATTCCGCAAAGTTGTAACCTAACCGCATATTGCACAACAAAAAAACGTTTAGCGGCTTTTTAAAAAATCTCTGCAAATTTGTCGTAAGTAAGAAATCAATTTAAAGGAAAATAAATCGAACCAAACAAAAAGTGGATTCCATTGAGTCGAATAATTTCTTTAACATCCACGACCTGTGTTTGGTATCACGATCCGACTCCCGCCGCGCGCTCGTGTCAACTTTTATTTTTGCCACGAATATAAAACAAGTTCAAGAATTTTGTGTTTAATTTCAACGGGTGTCAATCCGTCAGTGTCTATCTGATATCACGGGAGAGAGAGAGTAATTTTAGTTTTATCCACAACAGTAACGGTTTCATAGAAATCTTAATGTTACCGGTTATTTTTTGCGACTTTAAATTCTTTTGTGTTGGCATAAGTATGTTAATTAATTACAGCTATCCTGATTAGCGTTGTTTATAAACGGGTGAGTGGGTCAGCCAGCTGATCCGATGGATATGGTTCGCTGTGCGCGCGCCGGTCATCGCGGTTTTTTGCCTTTCGTTTGTTGACACCACCTGTCATTCTTAATGCTCACTTAATTGAATTAAGCGTTACAAAAAGTGATCGGGAGCAAACTTTTGTTTTTTGTTTATAATTCTGGCGATTGTTATAGCAATTAGTTAACATAGGTGCTTATTAACCTCCTTTTTTGATGCTATCGCTTACTACCTATATTAGTAATTGCTGAACGCATCCGAAGTATGATCGTTCGTTTATTGGAGAAATGGAGAAGGTTATCGATAAAATAACGAGTATTGCGATTAAGAATTGTGTTATTAATATGTATGTATTGAATTATTTTTGTGTATTCATTTAGTTTTTTATTACCTATTGTTTTAAATAGCAGTAAGGCTCGGTTGCGCTATATTAATTTAACAATGTAAGCAACGTCTTATAACTGCAAAACCTCATCCAAAAATGGGTTAGAGGTTTGGTTGACTCAAGCGACTGGGCAAAAACATGTATTAAACGACCTTTCTTTTACCTAAAAGGATAAAATTAATTTCATAGCAATAGGGAGGAGAAGGCGACAAAAGGGACGTAAGAAACGACTCTTCGCGGTTTTCCTATAATTTATAGCAGCCGCTCGCGTCTACCTGTTGCCGGTAAGTATTCCGTCGATGTCTGGAGGCTAGGCCGCACTTATATGGATCGATAGGGCATGCAGGTCGTAGGCACAGCAACCTACCCATAAACGGTGCAACGGTACTGTGCACTGACCAGCTCATTCAACCTGCATCCTAACTGCAGATTTGATTTCACGCTCCTATGAGCATTATCCTACTTATATTATTTTGGAACAGCGGTTTCGGAGCAAATTTTTTTATCAATGATTCTAAAAAGTATACCTTGACCTGTTCATAGTGCTCTATAATGCTTTAAATCAGAGATATAGTAATCCAAAGTTATACTATCTAATCAAAGTATATCAAAGTCGCTAACTCCTTGCAGTAAGTGACAATGTCATTTCTATGACTTGACACATTTGTATTTGCAATCAGATTTATTTTGTTAAAAAATATAATTCATTATAACATTTTCAAATTATAAATTAAAACCATTTGGAATTGATTACTGGCTACTTGAAAGGCCTATATTTTTAAATTTTTACTCCTATTACAGCCACACGCTGTACACAACTCGGATTCGAGTGCTTGGACACTAGCACGCTGTATTTTCTTCATCAATTTTATTGCACTAAAAGTATTAATAGGCCCAACCAGTGGTCTAGACATTGCCAATTTGACCAACTTAAACCCTGTAGATATATACTTAGTGTTAATACGTGTATAGAGGACCTTCTTGAGTGTACATAACTCTCCAACTTTTCAAGTGCGTACTGTATTAAAACGTCAACCATTTGATGCATGGCAAAGTTTAATTAATTTTATATGAAACTTTCATAAAAGCTTTAATACGATGAAGATTGAAATCGATAAAACTTGTAGTAAATAAGATAACGTTGCTTTAAGCGATAATTTATCTATTTTATTATAGTTTCTTAGAAGTAGGTATTTAAGACTTATAAAGAAGAGTTGTCCAAGAAATGCATCGCAGACTCGAGGAACAACAAGGCATAACAACAGTAACAAGCTTGACTTGAATATACCGAAATGCTTTTGCATCACCTTCACCAGATCACGTGAATCGCTTAGCTTCGATTATTCATTGAATCAGCAATCACTTCAGCGCACTGATCACATTCGTGACCTGGGTGTTGTCTTGGATGATAAACTGCTTTTCGATAAACACGTCGACCATATAACTTCTAAAGCCATGAAAACACTTGGTTTTGTAATAAGGGTTACCAAAAATTTCACAATGGCGAAGTCATTAAAAATTCTTTACTGCTCTTTGGTAAGGAGTCAACTGGAGTACGCAAGCCAAGCATGGAATCCGCAGTACAATATTTATATTGATAAAATTGAAAAAATTCAGCGCAAATTTTTAAGATTCCTTAACTACAAACTTAGAATAAAAGCCGACTCCTGTTACCTTGCTAATTGCAGACATCACCATATGCTACCTCTTTCTCTGAGAAGAGAAGCAGCTGACCTGACTTATCTTCACAATCTAGCTTTAGGTATGCATGATTCCAGTAAACTTCTCTCGAAAATTAAGATCCAGATTCCCTTTCGTACTAATCTTAGAAGAAATTATATAACCCTCCATGTTGAACCACCGCCGATCACAAATTATAGAAAACACTTTTTCTTTAACAGAGTGGCTACTAACTTTAACAAAAATTATACTCAACATATAGACTTATTTACTGTGAGACCAAATCATTTTAAGAAATATATTAACTCTTCTTTTTTTTTTAATACACGTTATTAACCTATCAAGCTTGGTATGACCTCTCCTTTTTTCTCTTTTTATCTGGTATTGTTCCTCGAACATATTTAATGGCACGATTATTGTCTTCTGTCTATTGTTGTATATTGATGTGTGCGATAAGTTCTATAAGTGAAAACTAGATAGGCATATTAGTTTTATATATCCTGTAATCATTATACATGTATTTTATTGCTGTTTGTTTTCCAACAAGTAAAAATAAAATAAAATAAATAAAATAAAATATTATGTCTCAAATGACAAATCGACACATAAGTTTTCTCTTGAATCTTTTCCCCGATATAAATAAAATATAGGTAAGTTAAGTTTTTCATGTTGCATGTCTTAGTTTTATTTTTTCTTGTTTATTATTAATAAAAAAAAGGTAAGTTAATAGAAATATCCTTTGAAGAACCAACAGTGATTTCTTATTTCTAGAGTTATTTTGAGCTCGAATGCCTATACTTATGAGGTATCCAGATCGTAACGATACGAAATAAGATAGTGATCATATCCGACATAATAATGTCAGATACCGTATATACCCTGAATTGAAGTCAAAGGATTGACATCATGGGTAGAGCGGCCTTCTTTCATTCAATAATTCAATTTCAATTCTGACCTCAATCACTTCGTATCTTCAATATAAAGTTGCATAAAGCATGAGGAACGGATGACTGTGCTATTGTTAAAATGTCAAAATGCATATTAAAATATTTTTCATGTTTACCTGTAATATGATAAAAATAATTTCATCGCCATGCCTTTTCTTTCATTCTTCATGCTTTTCCTTATCTGAAGGTTGTCTGGAAAGCTACGAAGAGGCTACCTGGTGTTGGTGGTTTTGACTCGATTGCTGTACCGCATAAAAAAATTTTTTTTTGGGATTTTTCCATTTAAAAAAAAAATTTTTTTTGGCATCAGTATTGTTTGTACAGCCACCCCTGAGTCTCTCGTCGCTGACCAAAACAACACCCTGTATATCTCTGCCTGCTACGAGTAGCTGAGCGACTATCAAAATTATTAGATACCCAAGGTAGGTACTTATCATTGACATTGACTAGCAGCCCCCCGCGATTACATCCGAGCGTTTTGAGTTTGCTCCCTCCCCTCTCTTCGCAGCGTGATGTTTTAGCCTAAAGCTATCCAACACAAAAAGTTTTTTCAAATCGGTCTAGCAGTTCCTGAGATTAGCGTGTTCAAACAAACAAACTCTTCAGCTTTATAATTTTAGTTAGATAAGAATAATATCCCGGATTGAATGACAACTCCAATACTTATTACACATAGTGATGACATTGCAAATACCCATAATCACGTTTTGACATAACGATAAATTAGATAAGATAGCAGTTCACCAATTTGCAATACAGTGAGCGATAGTCATTGTGATTGGATGAAACACTCTTCATGCGTGCAAAAAATCTTGTTACTCCGATTTAAATTGGTTCTAATTTAAAACCATTGTGCCCGTGTTACCGGCAGATCATATCTGTTAATAAGATTACTTGTTTGTTAGCTACTCAAAGCACATCCAACGGTGGATAAAGTCACAAAGTCACCTCTAGACTTGTATTACGTTCAAAATCAATGTCAGATGCCAATCTTACATTCCAATTAACTGGATAGACTATATTGAGAATTTATTTTTAGGTAAGAGACTTTTGAGGTGCGTAACCTACTTGTATACACTAAAACAAGCCATATTAATGCTTTATGTAACAATAACCCTTGTATTTACTTACTCAAAATTATAAACAAACAAGAATTGATGTTCAACGTAGGCACAAGTTCTAAGTTTATAAGGTCTGAGTGGAGAGATAAGACGTTGAACTTGCAAAGAGTTAATATTTCAATTTCAAGATAAGTTTCAGGATTTCTCAAAGTGTGATCCGCGCAAGTTTTGGTAAAACCTCATACGCGCATTAAAATAAGTACCAAACAGATAAGGGGCAGGTAGAACCTGATTTACGAAAAAATAAAATTGTAGATAACTCAACACGCTTGTTGAAGCCACTGATGAGTGCTATCAAGAATTTATCAATTACTGATCCACACAAACGTACTACGTCCATTGTGAAATGGTTCGCGCTAAAAAAACTAATTCCGATCAATTCTAATGTCCCTATTATGCAACGATAATTGGATCGGGTCGACGACTCGTAGAAGAAGCAACATACACATGATACCTATGTTTTTTTTTTGCAAATCACTTTCACACCTACTGGTGTCGTGATTTGTTTGCATTGAGTCAACTAATGAGTTTCGATACGCACGATCAGATAAAGATTTTTTTTAAATTATTAATTTGCATGATACAATTTTATAAAACTACACGACGATGGTGGTCAGTTATGGTATTAAGTAGAGTTTATTAAATGTGGTTGATGTCATGAGAGCACCTACTTGACAAAATTTCGGATTATACAAGATAAACTACAAAAAGCGTGAGTATACCTCGATTACCAGAAATAGCTGATAATGACATCAAAACAAGGCGAAGATACAAAGCACACGATGAAAGTGCAAAGCTCTGACATCATCGACTAAGGGCTGATTTTTCAATAGTCAGGAAATAATTGTGTAATTTGAAAACGTCACATAATTGTCAGCAAATATACGTAACTGTCATTTTTTTTAAATCTGTCGCTTTATAATTTATCAGTCTGATAAGTTTTATCTGACCATTGAACAATCGGCCCTTAGTGACATATCTCGCATATTACTTAGTACCTCCAATGAACATAAGTGTGCGAGAGAGTGCTAGAACCTACTATGAGAAATTGAGGTGAATGATAACGACAAATTCTCAATTAAACACAAATAATAAATTTGTCAGGTAGTGTAGTAAATAATGTCCTTCAACAAATGTACTCCCAAACTGCATTAAACAGTATGGCATTTACAGATTTACTATAGGTATCTACTTACGACTTCCATACTCTAAGGACAGTTCCGCAGTAAGCGTTTACAAATACACAATTATATCTATCATTTAAAAAAATATTTTCGCACGTGGTCAGCGACACTGGTTCACTTTACTTCAGATAGGGTAATATTATGTATTTACTAGCTAAATCTTTGTTCACACTGTTTTGCTTGCTAGGGCATTCGAGCAGTACCACCAATAGTCAAAGTTGTGGTCAGGTAGTTAAGGTACTAATGCTGCCTTACCTCATCATTACTCATTTGTGTTATAAACTAAGCCACAATAACTTGAGTTAACAACTGTAAGAATGTGTAATTTTCGGTTGAGGCAACAGAAATAGTAACTCTCCGTTTGCATTGTATACTCCTATCAACCCTGGAATACATTGCTCGATCTGATTGTATGTTGATCTAATAGATGATAATGATGACAGTCATCAATGAATTGATCGATTAATTATTAGGAATAACCAAGAGAGTAGGTTATTTACTTGAGCTTTTCTCGTGAAGGTGATCGACTCTATAAAAATATTTATTGCATGATGGCATGACATACATAAATGGCTTCTTTGCATGTTTACCGGAAACTGCCCTACTGACAGATTTTCCTGTGCCATGATTGCCTGCCCTACCATAAAGTTGATGTTAGCGGTGGTTATAGCTAACGCTTTGTAAGTATCCTTACGTTCTTTGATAAGTTGGAGCATCTGATGCTTCAAACGTTTTTTATTAACACAAATAATACTACTCAATTAAACACAAATAATAAATTTGTCAGGTAGTGTAGTAAATAATGTCCTTCAACAAATGTACTCCCAAACTGCATTAAACAGTATGGCATTTACAGATTTACTATAGGTATCTACTTACGACTTCCATACTCTAAGGACAGTTCCGCAGTAAGCGTTTACAAATACACAATTATATCTATCATTTAAAAAAATATTTTCGCACGTGGTCAGCGACACTGGTTCACTTTACTTCAGATAGGGTAATATTATGTATTTACTAGCTAAATCTTTGTTCACACTGTTTTGCTTGCTAGGGCATTCGAGCAGTACCACCAATAGTCAAAGTTGTGGTCAGGTAGTTAAGGTACTAATGCTGCCTTACCTCATCATTACTCATTTGTGTTATAAACTAAGCCACAATAACTTGAGTTAACAACTGTAAGAATGTGTAATTTTCGGTTGAGGCAACAGAAATAGTAACTCTCCGTTTGCATTGTATACTCCTATCAACCCTGGAATACATTGCTCGATCTGATTGTATGTTGATCTAATAGATGATAATGATGACAGTCATCAATGAATTGATCGATTAATTATTAGGAATAACCAAGAGAGTAGGTTATTTACTTGAGCTTTTCTCGTGAAGGTGATCGACTCTATAAAAATATTTATTGCATGATGGCATGACATACATAAATGGCTTCTTTGCATGTTTACCGGAAACTGCCCTACTGACAGATTTTCCTGTGCCATGATTGCCTGCCCTACCATAAAGTTGATGTTAGCGGTGGTTATAGCTAACGCTTTGTAAGTATCCTTACGTTCTTTGATAAGTTGGAGCATCTGATGCTTCAAACGTTTTTTATTACGTTTTCAGCACAATATCAGTAAACAGCCATAAACGTTATGTTAATACCTTGTTCCATAAAAATTTACTAATGTGTGTAAGCCGCCCCGCGAGAGTTGTTTGTCATGGACCTAAAATGGGTTTGCAATTTGTAACCAAAACGAAGCAAAATATCGATGATAGCTAATCCTACAATAATCCTTAGAAATTTTAAGTACTTAAGCATTCAGTAAATAATCGTACAAAAATGTAATTTGACAGATTGTCTTCTGTTGTTACTCGCATTAGCTAAAGATTTGCCTGGAACAATGGTAAGCTCCGATTTTAAGATATCAGTACCTAATTGTTATTCTGTAAAAGTATCCCATATGCAGACTTTAGTGCAAAATATGGACAAGACCTTATGTCGACAAGGAGCGTCACAATAAAAACATTGCAATGGCTAATCGAGCGCCCTTACTCCCAGCGGTCCCTAATTGCGCGCCAGAGACGATTCCCACGCAAGCGACCAGCCTCCGTGCTGCGACCATCGTTATGTAACTTTAATCAAAATTCCGTGAATCAGGGCCGCTCTAAGTACGCTTAGGTATTGGTACCGGCCTGCGCTTAGGACACAGAATACTCGTAGCTACGTAAATTAATTGTCATCCAAACAGAAGCTCCAGGACTAAGTGTGCCGGGTGTACTAAGTAATGTTTTACCTACCCTTTTCAGAGGGTGCATAATGAAACTTAACCAAATGAAGTTGCTGACTTGATGTGACTGAAAAGGTGTTCTCTAAGGGACAGTACGTGGCCCACATTTATTAAATTTAATTGAAAATCTATTCAGGGTGAACCAAAAAATACGAGCCAAATTCAAGAGGGTGCGTGGTTGTCATTCGAGTTTAGAACACAGGAAAAATAAGAAAAAACATTTTTCAAAGTTTTTTTTCTATTTCACTGTATTCTAGACTCGACTCTTAACCACCCCCTTAAATTTGTCTCGTATTTTTTTATACTTGATCGAATATCGTAAGAACATTTCCTTGTAATTGTTAATTAACATTTCAAGTACATTCTGATTTATAGGCGTGTAAACGTTTTTCTCCATTTAATAACTTCCTATTTTAAAGTAAAATTGTTTCAAAAAAGTTGCAGACTAATCACTACTTCGCAACAAGGCCGACAGCTTCCTAAATTCCTGATGGAAAGATTATGATTTGTTAAAACGTGCGTTACATATTTTTAACTGGTTGCTGCACTATACTCTTATATGATCAGGAGGCCGATTCTCGCGGAAACCGAACGTTTTTCGAATGGTAATTCGATTGCGAGTTTAACCGTTTACCTAATAAATCAAGTAAAATATCAACACGTAAAAAAACTATTGCACGAATAAAATCTAAATTCATGGAAATCGTGGCCCCTTAGAAATCAAAAAATATTTTTTCTTAGACAAAGAAAATTCGATCGGTGAAACTTTTTCGTATACGAATTGCACAAGAATTGCCCCCTGCTTCTAGTAGTAAGATAAGCCCTATAGCGCTTATGAGAACAGCAAAGTTCAATAAATATACAAACACCTATGTAGGTAGTTAATAAAACCTTTTTTTACGACGGGAAAGTCCAGTTTTCAGCGTTCATACCATCCATTTCCCATAAACGTCAGATCTGATGTAGAACACGGGAACTCTTCGAGTCCGCTTTTTTGCCTTAAAAACGACCAAATGACGTGCTGATTCTTAATCCGCTGCAATCTCTGCGTTATGAATAGGAATCATGTGAACCAGAGCTAGTAATTGGGTGCAGTCGACTCGAGCCGAGTGCTGTCGGTAATTGATACGGCAACAGCGTATAGCGGTACGAGCGTGCATCTACGCCCTTCGTATACCACGCTTTTATATGAGCCGCAATTGCTTCTCGCCACTTGTTCACGTTTCGACGCATTTCGTAAGGAAAATCAATAAGTTTCGATCAATCGTCAAATTTACGACCGCAGGGAATCCACACAATGATACCAATTGCGGGGACCGATGGAATCCGACAGAAGGCGGCACTTTTGTGGCGCAACTCGAACATGAGCTTTGCAGTGCTGCGAGCTAAGTGCCGATATCCGTACAAGTAAATTGTTAATTAACTCTTTTATAACATTTTTGTTTTTTGTTAATCGTAAAACTTCTAAGGAATGATGATTTCAGGAAATGTGAGTATAGCATTAGCACATAAATAGGCAGGCGACCTTGCAAAGATCAGAGGATCAAACTGGATGCAGACCGCTTGTGAATGGTCTCTGTGGAAAACTGCGGGGGCTTATGTTCAGCAGTGTACATCCTTTGGCTGATAGTGATAATGATGATCATGACATAAGTAGAATCTTTTTTTTTATAAATAAATAAATATTGGACACCAATCACATACAATGTTCTGATCCCAAAGAAAGTAGCTAAATGCACTTATGTTATGGAAATCAGACACAACGGTGGTACCACAACACCCAGTCCCGAGACAATAGAGAAAATTTTGATTCCGTGAATCTATCCCGGGAACTCGGAGCGGCGACGCATTGAAACCAGCGTGCTTAGCCACTACACCACGGAGGTCGTCAAAACATTAGCTCTATCTGTAACTCCTGATCTCAATGCAACATAAATGAGTTCTACATGTTTCAAGTGTCTTCAAAACTTTTTATGGACTAAAGTTATAGGAACTTGTACATTAGAATGAATGTGATGGCATCGTGAGTGGCCAGTTTGGATGCACGGTGTTGCAATGGTTAAGTTACAGTTAGCGAGATCGATGTTATCGTATGTTAATAGTTTATAAACGCCCATTGCCGGTGTAATAAATCAACTTCGATGTTTTGGTTATTATACACTGAGTAGAGTATGGTCTATTAACAACGATTATACAGGCGCCTACTGTTATGCTGTTTGGAGGATAGATTGAATTATTAAGTACTACGAGCCTACTTTGGTAAGTAATAGGTGAATGTATGTAATAAATTAAATGTTTATCAACAAAGTAATTGAACAATACCTTCTTGTAGTCAATACTAATATATAAAAAGGCTATTATATTTAAAAAGGCTATTATATTTTTAAAATATTCTCCTAATTTTGGTTTTGATTTAATAGTATCATTTTCGACAAAAATACTCATACAAATTCTTGCCCAATTATTAACCATAAAAGAAATGTTATAATAAAAATTATAGCCCAATTAATATTTGTGTTTTATTGATATTTTATTGTAGTTTAGTATTTTCATGAGCTCGAAGGAATGGAAGTCTTCATCGTTTGTTTACCCGCACGCTGCGTTTAGCGTCCGTGCGTAAATAAATAGCGTCGGAGTTATTTTATTACCTACCTAGACAAAGTTTTATTAATATTTAAATTGCAGCAAATAAATATTTACCATCACAAATAATGTAAAAAAAATAATATAATTTCTAGACATCAGCATTTAAAAAAAACATGCGTTCATAAAACGTGTCTTACCAAAAGTACATTGACGACGGCGAACCACCGCAAAATTGTGTGCGATTTTATCGTCATTTTTCACGGTTTACACATAAACTTCGATTTTATAGATTCTGACCGTAAGGTACAAACGCGAGTTCGCGGCCGTGCGTCCCGTACACGCGGCTTGCTTTGTAGACGAAGCCCGCTAAACTGCGGCGTAAGCTGAGCTTCGCGAATCGTCTGAATGGCAGAGGGAGAAATGGCGGGAGGGCGATCTTAGAGTGTAGGGGACCGGGGAAACCGCCAATCGCCTCCGGTAATCACTAAGAAAAGTTATTTGTCCCGACTTGCCGCGGGATTTAGAGTTGGACAATTTTTGATGATAGTTGCTCCGGAATAGTTAATCCCTTTTCTAGAGCCTCTCTGTTACAAGTATTCTCCCTAGGTGCTTTACAATATCTGATGTTATTATTTATAGAAAGTTTGAAAACATTTCGTCATGACGAAAAAGTAAATAACACTCAAGAAATTAACGATATAATACGTATAATTAAATCTACTTACGTGCGTTGGTTTTCAATTATTCAATTGGTGCCATTTTCATGACTATTATTATGTAAGTTTACCTCTTCTTTCAGCTGCAGTCTGCACAATATTGCAAATCTACTGCAGCCGATCGAATAGCACTCAAAAGAAAGGCTCTTCTTGTTCACTTATTACAACACTATTTTACATCTACATACTTCGTACCGTTTGTTTGTGCATGAAGTTAAAAAAAGCGGCAAAGTGCGAGTCGGGCTCACGCGCTGAGGATTCCGAGCCAATTTTATCGGAATAAGGGAATCCACTGACTTTCACTTAGCGAAAATACCACAATATTTTGTAGTCAGCAAATATAACTTTGTTTACATAGTGTTTGTATGAAGAGCAAAGTTATGTTTGCGGTTGTTGAAAATGTGCTATATCTCAAAAACTACTAGTTCGATCCCGTCTTAACCAATTTTCGTTGAAAGTATTTGTTAAGATGTACATTACGATTTTTATCCAAAATTCTAACTAGCTTAGTTTAGAAGTTAAAGGGGTGGGGGGGCATTTCACCACTTTGGAAGCGTCTATCTATCACACGTTAGACTTTAAAAGAAAATGGTTTAAGAAAGAAACCTGTTTGTCATTTTAAAATACCTACCCAAAGACACCCCACACGCATAGGTATGACAAAAAATAAAAATCGGTTCTAGTTTCATGTATGGGCGCCATAAATATAATAAATTTTTGTTAAAGAATCGTAAAGTGGTTAATAGGATACCTACCCTTCAACAGTGTGATGCATATAGTTTCTGAATAAAGTGGCTGTGACATACGGAAGGACAGACAGACATACAGACTTGACGAAACTATAAGGCACAGATTAGTAAGAGTATGTTTAAGAGTATGCTCATAGCCAAATGGCAAATAAGGGTTCCATTATTTGCCATTTGGCTACGGAACCCTAAAAATATGTCTACTATTATGTCACTTGCTTACCATCAAGTATTAATTTACTTAAATAAAATCTGTCGTCATCTGTCGACTGTGGGTGGAACTTTTTAAAATAAATAATAAGCAAGTGGTTCTAATTCACGGTTTGAGATGGCGTTAGTAGTCGTAGTAGGTACCATAGAAGTAAACGGCTGAAGTCCTTGTAAGATACATTAGTCTAGACAAGTCTACTATGGCTGCTACGAACCAAGCAACTTCAGGGCAAAAATGCTAATGTAATACCTAATTCTAAGCTTATTAGTTGTCTTACACACCTAGAGGTACATAATAGCGCAATAAGAATTCGGAACACACTATCTTATTTTAACATTGTAATTTTATGGTTTGATTACTGGGCTGGCTGGGACTGGTTTACTTATTTTTAACCGACTTCAAAAAAGGAGGAGGTTATCAATTCGACTGTATGTTTTTTTTATCATTTTTTTTTTGTATGTATGTTACCTCATATCTCAGTCGTTTGTCGACCGAATCGAAAAAATTTTTCGCCTACTTGGAGGGTGTACTTTCTAGTTGGTCCCATTTTTTCCATTTTGGGATCTGATGATGGGATCTTGGTGTAATCGAGGGAAACCCTCAAATTTTAAAGGCACGTATAGTATTTCTTTACTAGAATCTTAATGTTGACGTGTTGTTACGTCTGATAGTCAACATCTTGTGGGGCTGAGCTGATGGTGGAACTCCTTAACGCTTAGGAGTTCAGTTATTGTAATGACGAAACTTATGATAGGTAATTTGTAGCTTCTTAAAAAATTGAGTCATAAGGTGCAACTCCCCCCCTCCTCTTATGTAATCACTAGAAATGAAGAAATAAAATAAACTTTTAAAAAAAGTAAAAACCGACTTCAAAACCAAAATGCACTAAAAAGTCTTGAATAAACTCTTCACCATCGAAAGGAAAGTAATCCGTTTTAGGCAAACAATTTCTTTTTGGAGTCGGTGCCATCACTTTGACCATCAAGCATCAACTATCACAGCACCGACTCCAAAAAGAAATTGTTTGCCTAAAACGGATTCCTTTCCTTTCGATGGTGAAGAGTTTATTTAAGACTTTTTAGTGCATTTTGGTTTTGAAGTCGGTTTTTTAGTTTTAAGTACCTAAATACAAAAAGGTAGGCATTTTATTGGTACCAAAATGTTGTTCCTGTTTAAGTGGTGTACATCCGGGCGTCTAAGCCAAGCTCCTAAAGAGATCTTGCTAAATCTAGTCTGATAACCTTAACGCTATGTGGCAATTGGTTTTCTCTACCAGTCATAGGGCTAAGCTTAAATAAATTAAGGGTTGCGACAAAAGATTAGCCACCCTTTGACCTGTGGTATGACCTAAGTACCAAGTCGTTAACTTTAGCAAGTATCTAGGTATCTTCTTAGAAATAATTAGGATATTGAAAGATTTCAATAATTGCTGGTTTTCATGTTTAAGATAAGTAGGTAGCAAATATTAATGGTTATAATAGCCTTCTTTTCCGATGTACCTAATTCAATATCTGAATGAGTTTTGACTGGAAGCAACAATCGCAAAAACATATTAAAATTCAACAAAATCATAGGTAAGAACGAGTCATACCACCTGATGCGATGTAATGGATGTACGGATGACAGCACGTCAAGATAAACACTGCGGCATTTTATGTAGCTGCTATAAGGGTTAGTTTTCAACGAGAATGTATAACGTGAAGTGCTAGCGCTGTACATAATGACCTGTCTGACTTTTTTCATTGTAGTAAAATTAGTTTTTTTTCTACTTATTTATGCACAATCTTTTGGGGGGTGTGGTAGGGGCAACAGTTCAAGACCACTATCGATGTTTTGAACATGTCACGAGTCTATCGTATTACTTGCCTTCGAAACAAATGGGTAAATGACGCAATTCGATAACAAGTGTGGTTAGTGATTGTGGCACAGAATATAATATTACTAGCGGTCCCCCGCGACTTCGTCCGCGCGTTTTGAGTTTGCTCCCTCCCCTCCCGTCGCAGCGTCATGTTTTATATCCTAAAGCCTTTCGTAATAAATAAGCTATCTAACACAGAAATATTTTTTTAAATCGGTTCAGCAGTTCCTGAGATAAACGCGTTCAAACCCACAAACTCTGCAGCTTTACAATATAATTAGGGCAAGCGCACGTTGTACTTAAGCTGCGAACATTATTTTGGTGCGGAGTTATGTTAAAACTGTGATAGCTCCTAAGATATTTACTGGAATCAAATGATATAAATGGCAACTTTGTTCTAAATGAAATGCTCGTGATGATGAATGTATTTATTTTGATAAGAATAAATACCTGTGTGTATAATACACCTCTAAAAATGATGCATTATTTTTTTACAAATTTATTAACATAAAAAAGGTTGTAGTAAGTCAACCATAAAAGATAGACTTATGCTGTCGCGGACTTTATTATAGAACTCTTAATGCTGAACAATCTTGTCATACATGATTTTTGTGTAACTTTAGCGGTTTCCGCAGCGTACGCAGCGGAAGCTCTCAAAAGGAATATCTTTCTCCCGTTTTCGCAACATTTTTCATTGCTGCTGTGGTTTTGTGAGTCGTATCTTTATGTTATATAGCTTAAAGCCTTCCTCGATAAATGGACTATCCAACATAAAAATAATTTTTCAAATCGGGCCAGTAGTTTCTGAGATTAGCGCGTTCAAACAAACAAACAAACAAACAAACAAACAAACAAACAAACAAACAAACAAACAAACAAACTCTTCAGCTTTATAATATTAGTATAGATTATCTGTATGTGTTTTTGTTTAGGTATTTATTTTAGTTTATTAGATTCTTGCTATGTTCTTACTTTATATCTTGTTGTTTTTTTTTTCACTGCAACCGTTGCAATCTTTCTGCATTTCAGGTTGACTGGCATAGAGTGCTCTTAGCATTCAGTTCACCTTAGTAAACTTAATTTGTGTAAATAAAGTGATTGAATAAATAAATAAAATATGTAGAAGGTACTTACACTTTGGTATGTCCTAAAACACAGTAGTGAGTCTAATAACCTAACGATCATTTCTTACTACCTATAAATATACCAATTTAAATATGAAACTTAATTTTATATGATTAATTCAATTTTAATTTTGATTACCTATTGGACGGCTGACGCTGACCGGAACGTATTAGGACTTTGTGAAACAGGCCGTTAGATGGTGCTGTAAACTGACCAATCGTAGCTTTAAGTATTACTATGTCCTTAAGAGCTCTGCCAACGAACTGTTACACAGAATATCGCAAATAAAGATTTAGTGTTACTTTTTTTTTAATACTATATATTTTTTAAAGGATACCGATTTAAATTTGCAAGGGCAAAGCCAAGGGGAAGCACTAGTCTTTAATATTCATTAGACAGTCTGTACTTATTAAGAACCACTCAGTATATTTAGTAGGTATGCTTATAAGGTAGCTTATTTACATAATGTCGCCGCCCGTATGTAAATAGGTAACTAACAAGTTTGAACCATGCCATTGTTGTAACTCAACATCCTTTGGACTTATAGCATTGACCCTGAAGTCAGCAAATCATTGATAAGAATGTCAACACTACAATTAATTTATGCATTAGACGCCTAGTTTCTTTTATATTTAGCTATGTCACGGTAATATTATGTCTACAGTATTGTAACTTCATACAAACGGATGACGCGCGAGCTATACCTACTCGCTCGGATGCCGGCATGCGCTCGGCATGCTACAGTCGCGGACGTGCCGCAGTGACGACCGGACGGTGTGTTGGTTTTTAATCAGTAACCGCGCGATTTTTTACGAGAAATAAGTACAAGTAGCTATTTAATATGGCAAGTAGAATATATTGTGCTGTTTTTAGTTGCATGAATTCTTCATTAACGCACTCAGAGATAACTTTTTTTCGATTACCTGGAAACTCCGAAAGGTAAGACTATAAAATAATAAGACTTACTATTAGGTAAGTAGGTACCTACTACGTAATTTGTGTCTTGTGTCTTAATGGATTGGTATTTCCTTTTTAACCGCCTTCAAAAAAGGACGTTATCAATTCAATGTATGTAATATTGTTGGAATTTTACCATTTTTGCGTATGTTAATCTATACTACCTTTTGAACACGTGTGCCAAATATTACTCATATGTAATATTTGTATGTATGAATGTATGTTTGTCCACGAGTTTCTCAAAAACTATAAGGTTGATTGCGATGATTTTATGTTATCATATTAATATTTCATATTGTTTTTATTTATTTATCTATTAGTATCTGTACTAATAGGTAAATAAATAAAAAGTAATAAATCTCAAAACTAGATAGAAACTCAAAGTAGGCAGATGCAATAAAATAAAATGCTGTAGGTGGGCGACAGCCCTATCGCATGCTAACGTAATGTGCTGCTGTAGGTACTTATTTCAAGGACACGGGCCAGTTACAATACTGATAGACATAATATTACCGTGGCTATGTAGCAAGCATTATCACTAATATTGTTGCGTCATGACGAGCATTCACATCAATATTAATATTATTTCACCGTGTTTAGCGAGGTTACGCGGTTTGGAATCTTATCAAGTCACAGCTATATCAGTAACATTGAAGTAGTTTCAATCACAAATGTACGATTTTTGGGGACGATGGTGGAATAACGATATACCAATACATCTCAGACAAAATTTGTAAATATGAAAGTAGATAAATTCCGTAAAGTTAAAAGGATTTATTAAAATAAAAATAAATAAATGCTTTAAATACACTGTACCCTTAAATACCAGTTACAAAATATAATACGTAAGTGTTGACGTTTTGTGACGAAATGTTTTTAAATATTTAAAGATTACTCTTAATTTTCTCTTTATGCAGTCATTTTCCGAGACTTTTCTTCAAGTTTTCAGCCAATTTATCCATAAACTCGAATGTTTCGTAGTAGTCTGACCGCTTGACGTTGTTCATGCCCTTGATACAAATTGCGAGATCTTTGGTCATTACTCCAGATTCTATTGTGTTGATGCAGACGCTTTCCAGTGTTTCTGCGAAGTTCTTCAATTCGTTGTTGTTGTCCAACTTAGCACGGTGCAGCAAACCCTTGGTCCATGCGAAGATAGAAGCAATCGGGTTGGTCGATGTCTCCTTACCTTGCTGGTAGAAACGGTAATGCCTTGTCACGGTACCGTGCGCCGCCTCAGCTTCTACAGTCTTCCCGTCAGGGCATATCAGCACAGAGGTCATGAGACCGAGAGATCCATAGCCCTGGGCAACGGAGTCAGACTGCACATCACCGTCGTAGTTCTTGCAAGCCCATACGAAACCACCTTCGGATTTCATGGCGTAAGCAACCATGTCATCAATAAGTCTGTGCTCATACCAGATACCCTTGGCTTCGAATTGCGCCTTATATTCCTTTTCGTAAATTTCTTGGAAGATGTCCTTGAATCTACCATCGTATTTCTTAAGAATGGTATTTTTGGTGCTCAGGTAAAGAGGGTAGGCTCTATCTAATGCGTACTTGAATGACGAATGCGCAAAGTCGACAATAGAAGCATCAGTGTTGAACATGCCTAAGGCAACACCAGCACCTTTAAATTCATTTACAACATGCTTAATGGGTTCCCCAGACGGAGGTGTCCAGATAAGTTCCAATGTGCCTTCTCCTGGTACCACGAAGTCCGTAGCCTTGTATTGGTCGGCGTGAGCATGACGACCAATGATGATCGGTTTCTCCCATCCTGTCACAAGTCTTGGAATATTCTTGCAAATTATAGCTTCCCTGAAAACAGTTCCGCCAAGAATGTTACGAATGGTACCATTAGGACTCTTCCACATTTTTTTCAATTTGAACTCCTCAACTCTCTTTTCGTCAGGAGTGATTGTGGCGCACTTAATGCCAACGTTATATTTCTTAATCGCGTTGGCGCAGTCAATGGTGACTTGGTCGTCAGTCTTGTCACGGTATTCCATTCCCAAATCATATGTGTGCAGCTCTATGTCCAAGAATGGCAAAATCAGTTTATCTTTAATAAGATCCCAGATGATTCTGGTCATCTCATCTCCCAAGATGTCTACGACGGGTCCTGCCTTTATCTTCGACATTGTGGTAGTTCTGTAAAAAATTAAATGAAATGGATTATTAAATCTAGCATATTAATAATTACCTACTAGTGTAACTAACATGGCTTTATTTTATGTTGTATATATAGAAGATATATATACTGTTTGAATTTGATTTGGTGACTATAAATATACATTTCTTAAGTATAAAACGAAAGGAATTTCGAAAATGTTTATTCTACTGGTAAATGGTCAGTACATTTAAGCTTATGTAGACCATCAGTCTACACACATCATGACTCCAAAATAATTTGTTTCTCCTATAAGACAAATTATTATAAGCTTCATAGTCAAGTTTTTGAAGGGGGTATAATTATTAAAATTGTTTTCGTCTTTATAGAAGAAAATAATATTATTATGAAGTAGAAAAAAATGTTAACTTAAGAAGTTAATTAGCCTTGCAGGTATTAGATGCTTTTTTTCATATTGTTTAGTTTTGTGGTATCTTTGATGATAAGAATTCAATAAATAATGTGGTTAGTACACATTACTGCTAGGCAGACAATGAACTTATATTGTTAAGGTAAAAAAATACATGTTTTATTTAATAATAAAGGGAAAGATATCAGGTTGGACAATATTGTTACAAAACAGATCTGTGGGAGTATAGGATTCATTATTAAGTTAATATTCTGTTATAGGAATTGGTCTCAATGGAAAATAAAAATATGAAAATAGATAATGTCATTTATGTAGTTTACAGTGAGAAAAATTTGTTAAATGTGTAAAAATTTAGTTATTAAAATGCACCAGTTACAACTTAAGAGAGCAAAAAGGGTACAATCAATATTTTTCACATAATTAAGATAACATATCAATACTCTGCCCCCTACTGGTTATAAGGTTTATTTTTGTATTGATTTAACCTTTAGTATCGTGTTATTGTGTTTAACACTGATACCAGGTGTTCCACTCCTAGTTTGTCCTTTGATTGTTATAATTGTAAATCCTCTCTTTGAGCAAATAGAGGCTTCTTGAAATATGTTAATAAATAGGTATTGTATAGGTGAATGCAGTATACTGCAAGTCTTTATTTAAATAAAATAAATCCATTAAAGGTCCTTTCTATTTAAGTATATTTTTTTTATATTTATAATTTTGAGCTTGTTCTTGCGATTTCTTGGGAATGAATGCTTACAAGCAATGAATCCCTCTTGTTTCTCAACAATTTTCAATATTTTGTTTACTCAAAACTATTTGGCTGACAGCTAGCTGAAATATTAACTTTACTAAATATTTGATATTTACAAACACACTAACTCTGGTTCACATAGTCAAGGTAATGCTCATTTCATCATTTGTCATTTTATTGCATTGATTTTATGATGCAGACAAATGACATACTACATTTAGAGGGTGCTTTTCTTATTTTTAATTAGGTAGCTAGGATTTTGGTTAAGTGCTTCACAATAGAAAGGTAAGCAATACCCAGTATAATTTATGAAGTATTTACCAGAGAAAAATCTCTGAGTTTTAGGGTCTGTTTCAAAAGCAACAAGTAAGCATATATTAGATAATTGTAGTATTTTGGACCAACTACTTTCACAATCTTATAGGAAAAATACTGAATTATGCCATATCAAACATGGAAAACAAGTTTGTCTGCCTTGGTGCAAAGTTCAACAATACTTGAATTAGCACTTAAAGACACTAACGAAATCTGTAAACAAGGCGACACCATCGAAGCACTTCATATTATTGTCACGAGTCTAAAATGCTATAAATAATTATGTATGGCTTACCGGCAGATGCAGTTGTTTTAGGTAAAATGAACGCAAAGGTAGGAGACTCGTCGTTCTTCTACCACGTCGCCAGCAGGACTGATTGAAAGTGGATAGCTACACGAAGTAATAAGCGTCACTATTCACAATCGCAAAAATCTAAAAGACAGCGGTGCTTATGATTGGCTTAACACGGAGGCAGGCGAGATCTTGTGACGTATTTTTTGTTTTCAGAGCGCTGTTAGGATATTTACAGCTAAATTAAAATATATCTAAACTTTTGGAATAGCTAAATAAGTCAAGAAACGTACCTTTCTTTCCAAAAATACGATGATAACCTTAGAAAACTTCTAAAAGGAGGTAAAGAGGACAAGAAAACCTAATTTTAAAAGTTAGCGACGTTTTTTTTTTTTTTTTTGGTTATTTTCGTTCCATTTTGGAACAGGCTAAGGTCAATGACCATGCTGCCTTGTCGTAGGTTTTTCATTTTTTTGTCAAATTAGGAAAAATAAAGTCTTCAGTATTTGTGATGTCTTCAATCCATGGCTTAGTCATTCATTTCAAATGTAAAGCAAAATACACGTAAAATCCAGTACAGTACAATGTCATAAGTTTATTTCATTTAGAGCAAATTAATTCTTTAGTTTTATATGCATGTCTTATCCAAGAATTCAGTCTTTTTTGAGATATTTAGATCCATTTTTATTTAAATGCATTAAGTAAAATCCAATAGACCACAAGTCCAAATCCATGTGGGATCAAAATGTCATAACCAGGGAACGAAGCGACGTATCAAACGTCAATGTCAAATTCAAAAATTATCAACAAACAAGCAATTTACAAAAATAACAACAAGAAAGTTTTAACAACGTTTTAACCACAACTAAATTTATACATATTTACAAAAACATTAGATTCTGAAAACTGTACAGAGAATAAATTTGTAGAGAGGTATGTAAGTCAGGCTATTTACAAGAAGAGCTTGAATGGAGCGCGGCACCAAATCAGGCTTGCCATAAATTTTAATCAGCTCGTCCATGAGCACAAGGCGCTGAATGCCAAAGGCCGAGCAAACAAAGAAAATGTGTGATAGAGTTTGCTCTACCACAAAATCACAATAATCACAATGAGAGCTATCAACCATTTTCAATCGGAAGAGATGAAAATTCAAATTACAATGTCCAAAACGTAGCCTTAGAATTGAAGTGTAAAATTTCCTATTTAAATAGGTGTCACCTTTGCAGAACCAAGGCAAAATTCCAATTTGGGTGTTACACTCATCATACCATACACCTTTCTTTTCAATTTGAACTTTATGTTTAAAATGTTTTCTCCAAATGTCAATGTACCTTTTCTTCAAAAGAGGAACAATATCAGAACAAGGTACATGGACATCTAGATTACTACTAGAATCGGGGACTATTGTAGCACAATTTGTTATGGTTCTAGCTAAAAAGTCAGCTCTCTCATTACCTAAGACACCAACATGAGACGGTACCCAAATAAAAGAAACATTAAAATTATTCATTGATATTAATTCCAACCATAACTGTTTGATTGCAACAATCAAATAGTTAGTGTCGGCATTAAATTTATTATTTTTAAGATTTTCTAAGACACTCATACTGTCACTGACTATTATCCATTTAAGACAACCGCTATTTTTGTGTTTTATATGTTTCAAAGCAGCAAGAATAGCCACAGCCTCAGCTGTGAATATGCTTGTGTTTGAATTTATTTTGAAACCAGTTCCAGTATTCAATAAACTATCAAAAATAGCAAAAGAAACAGCAGACTCAGTTTTGGACCCATCAGTAAAGATAAATCTACAATCATCAAATTCAGAGAATTTACTATATACATCTTCTTTTGAGAACAAATTATGATCAATTATAATGTTGATTGCAGGAAAGTGACTTTGGAAGACTCCAACATAACATGGAAGAACAGAAGACCTATGTATTTGCAAAGTTTGAAGGAAATTTAGGAATTGTCTGAAGCCCTGCAATATGTAAAGGGGATTACGTAAGGGAGGAGGTGGAGCAAGTTTTAGGTTAAGAAACAGGTGATTATTAATTTTACTGTACAGTTTCAATAAGAATCTCTCTTTTAAATATGAGAACCTTATGCTTAAAGGTGGAAGTCTACACTCAACTTGCATTGCATTAATAGGAGTGCTTTTAAATGCTCCAGTTATAAGTCTCAAACTTTTATTTTGTATTTTTTCTAAGACATCAACCAGCTTAGTGTCATTGGCAAAACAAAGGAAACCGTATTCAAAATGACTTCGAATCAAAGATTTGTACAACATCAACAGTATCTTGGGATCAGCTCCCCAAGATGTTCTACATAATGATTTCAAAATATTGAAGGCTTTATTAGCTCTAGAAGCTATTAAATCAATGTAATTTTTCCAGGAAAGGTTATGAGTGAAAGTAACACCTAAAAACTTAACTTCATGAGAGACAGGAATAGGAACTTGATTGTAGACAATATCAGGGGTAGAATTTCTAACATTTCCAAATACTAAGAGTTTTGATTTTGATGCATTAACTTGAAGGTTTAAGTATGAGAAATAAGTAAACAATCCTTCCAATGCCTTATTTATAAGGGTTCTAACATTAGCCAAACTTTTTCCAGATGTATAAACTACTAAATCATCAGCAAATTGAAGATTTTTAACATCAGAACCCAAGATCATATTCAAACGACGAATATAGAGAATAAAAATTAACGGGGACAAGATGCCACCTTGGTTTGTGCCAACTGAAGCAAATCTTGGACCATACAGCAATCCATTATATTTAACATAAATTTCCCTTTCTACCAAAAAATTTTGAATCCAATGAACCACTTTGCTTGGAATCCCAATAGAAAGTAGTTCATTGCCCAAAATATCAACATTTACACTATTGAAGGCTCCAGAAACATCAAAAAACACAGACAACACAAAATCATTTTTATATAAACTACTTTGAATATCAAGCTGTAATTGAGAAATGCTTTCACGAGCAGACATACCCCTACGAAAGCCGTATTGATTAGAAGGTAGAAGGTTATTTTTTTCTATATAAAATTCCAGTCGTTGCTTCAATAACTGTTCAAATACCTTTCCTACACAAGATGTAAGAGCGATAGGGCGATAGGAGTCTGGACTAGATCGCTGCTTATCTGGTTTTAATATGGGAATTACACAATCAGTCTTCCATGCATGTGGGATATCATTTGTTAGCCATAGATTGTTCAGAATGAACAGGAGCATGTCCAATCCTTTGGTGCTAAGCTTTTTTAACATCATGTATGGAACACCATCAAGACCAAAAGCACTATCCTTTCTAGAATACAAGGCAGATATTAACTCTTGCTTGGTAAAGGAATCGGTCAAGAAACTATTTACAGAATTAGCATCACTAATGAAAGAAATGTTTGTTTTATTATTTACATAATCAGGAGTGTACTTACGAAGAAAATCTAGAACCCAACTGTCATCATTATTTGTCCAGGAGTATGTTTTATTAAATTTTCGCATAAAATTCCAGATTGTCGACAAGGGAGTACATCGATTAAAAGAGTTGCACAATTCTATCCAGCTATTGGATCTAACCGTTTTCAAGGTAAGTTTTTTAACAGCTTGTAAACGCTTAAATTCAATATATGTCTCATCTGAAGGGTTGTTTTTAAAATTAATATATGCAAATTTAGATTTTTGTACAGCATCTGAACATGTTTTGTTCCACCAAGGAAGGCGAGGGTTTTTGAATATTTTTTTAGGTGTACTATTAAAAGTAGTAGTAACGGTAGTATTACTATTACTATAAGTAGTAGTAGGGAAAGATATAGATACATTTTGGTTTGGAAGGCACTTACTTACAGCAGTGTGCAAAATTTTTATGAAAGTGGAGTATGCATCCAGTGGAGAATAATTTTCAATTCGAAAATCAGACAGCTCAAAATCCAAAATTTGCCCATACATTTTCCAATTTACACTTTTAAAGTTAGGATAAATTGGAGAATGCATGATACCATTATTATACAAATGATCTCTATTTACATTATTATTTACAAAGACTTTTAAAATTACAGGAAGATGATAGCTGCTGCCAAGAGGATCGTTATGAACGGACCAGTCGCAAGAAAGAGCTAATGATGAGGAAACCAATGATAAATCCAATGCATTTGAACGCCACGATAGAGATCCAACAGTTGTTACATGACCATTATTTAATAATACCAAATCACTATTGTCAATTATATCTAAAATGTCTCTGCCTCTAGAATCTATTGAGTGACATCCCCAATGTGTGTGATGAGCGTTAAAATCACCTGCGAAAATCATTGGTTCAGGTATTGAATCTATTAAAGACTGAAATTTAAGTTTATCAAAAGATGGTGTGGAATTCGCTGGGCAATAAAAACTAACAATACTTATTTCTACACTATGTACAGTTATTCTAACACAAATATTTTGTAAAGAATTGTCAGAATATGTGTTGATTTTTTTGTAATCTATACTATTATGAATTAAAATAGCTACTCCATTGTGTTTGTTGCCTATATCATTTCTTTCGGTTATATATCCTTTAATATTAAAACTTTTAATTGGCGTAAGCCAAGTTTCAGAAATAATAGCTATGTGTATATTGTTATCATATAAATATTTTGTAAGTGAAATCTTATTACTGGTTATACTTTGTGCATTCCATTGTAGAATGTTAAGTTCCATTTACGGGAAAAGAAGCGTTGTTTCGGAAGGTTAGGTGTAGGGTTTCTTTAATAGTTGTAGAGTTTATTGGGTTTTCTTTTTGATTCAAAATTAATTTGGTGACTGCGTTAGTCAGAATGTTCATAAAAAAATCTGATTTAGTAAGGTTTTCTAACTGAGTTTCTATGTTTCGTAATGACAATTGAGGGAAAGAATTTTCTTTAAAAAGATCGGAATAAGTGGTAGCTCTGGATTTTATTTTATTTTCTTCAATTTTGGCTTTCTTTTGTGGGCATGAATTTGAAATAGCAACGTGGTTGCCACTACAGTTTATACATTTGGCATCTTTTTGTTCAACTGTACAGGATTTGAAACTGTGAGAGCCTGAGCAGATAGAGCATACTTCAGCATTTTTACAATATTGAGCGATATGGCCAAACCTCATACAGCGCAAACACTGTTTCACCGGCGGTACGTATACACTTACTTCATGTCTCCATGAGTCAAGGTATACATACTGCGGGAGCTCTGTGGAGGCGAACGTCACCGCAACAGTCTGTGTGGGCTGGTACGAGACCGCACCACCATCACTCCGCACTCGACGCATAAACCGCCGGACTTGTATTACATTTCGTGAGCTGCCAATAAGAGCTGAAATCTTTTTATTTGATAAATCGGTGGGTACTGAAGTGAGAACCCCAGTCACCTCCGTGTCGCTCGCCGGAATTGTACCTTTTAGACCTAAATCATCCAGAAGTTTCCTGTTTTGTAAGAATACATTGGCATTGTTGGATAAATCAAAAGTAATGCCGATTTTGTACTTATTGATGGACTTTAGATGGAGTATACCAGTCACGCAATACTTTCGTATGGCGTGAGAAATTGCTAGTCTATCTTTGTCGGTAAATGGCTTTTCTTCATTGTGTGATACAAAAACTATGTATTCGGTTTTTTTACTATTTTCAGGGTACTTTCTGGAGTACCCTGGTACCTTAAAGATTTTATATTTTGATGAAGCATCTTCTTCGTCAGATGATGAGTCACTTATTGGAGGCCCATCGGGAGGGTCTTGCTTTTTCCGCTTCTTGCTACCCCCCATGACTCCAACACTTTCACATATAAAACAAACTATTTACTAACTATTTACAAAGATATAAACAAGAAATGTACAGTAATGATAAAAAACTTTGAATTTTACAAAAATTGGGCGCCTTTCACTTACAAGGTTCCCGCGCTTTTTCAAGTTAGCGACGTCAGCAACATATGACTGTCAGTGTCAGTGTCAAGTATTGTCCGAATTCAGGGAAATCAGTTCCCTGGTCAACGTCCCATTTTATCTGCTGTCCTACCTACAAAAGTAGGTAGGACAGCAGATTACCTAGTAAAAGTGTACAGACGCGTCCGCAATTCAGCACACAGATTAGTAACAGTATGTTCCGCATCGCGCCCTAAAAGTACCTATGTAAAGTCCGTTCCTTTTTGCTTATCCAATTTTGTAAACGATATAAACATTCCTTTTTATGGAAATAATTTATTTTAAAATTAGATTAACAAAAAACTCATGAACTAAATAGATAAATGAATTTTATTCACTGGTTTTATTTGAAAAGTTGTAAAAAGAATGTCAACATTATTCGACTATCGACTATCAAAGTAAAACAGACTTTATAATAATTCGTTCCTTTTCTGGCCTACGCCAGTTCAGGGCCGCCGCCTGAACACAGGCATAATAAAATATTTTTTCTTGTTTCTTTCAATTTCAATATCTGTTGAGTTGAGTGAGACTCAGTTAATAACACAGTATCAAGATTCTCCAGCGTCTTACACTGACTAATTTATCAGTTATCAATCAGTGTCTGGTTCATGTTCATGTTCATGTTATATTTTTCCACCAATGCAAATCATAAGTAGAATTGGCAACTATATTTTTCTCGATCATTTTCATAAACATACCTACCTGCCTAGTTATTATAAATTGTGATAAAACACAACTTTTGTCAAGCAAAAGACCTAACCCAGCGTTTTGCGCTATATTAGGTGTGCGTAGTGAAAAAACTAAATAAATTCAAAAATAAATTTTGTTACAAAAACGATATAAATTACTGTCGGTGGTTATCGGTCACTCACGCAGTGTAATTATTCGAAGTCCCAATTGTTTGTTAGAATACATTTATGCATGTGAAAAATAGTTTTAGTATAATCAGCACGGCCAAGAAGTGCTCATTATGGCGGCCAGAAACTAAAAAAAAGGTGCCCAGGAATAGGCGCATTGCCGCAATGGACGCATATTATTAAGTATAATATTATAGTTTTGTGTTATTTAAGAAACAAAATCAGGTTTTTAAATCGAGAGAAAACAGATTAATGACTAATTATTACTTATCACATAATATTAGAGGGAGTAATGTAAACGAGAGATGTTTTTGAATTAGTCAAAGCCCTTAAGGGCCAGAAACTACACGAATTACCCTAGGCCTTGCCTTGCCATCTTACTTGTTAGTCATGCCTTCAGAAAAAAAACAATATTGATTGATTGGTTTGGTGGATTTCATCGGACGAATGAGTGACTCAAATACCTACTCTATGGAGTGACTGTTGACTGTAGGCGAAATAAATTTTATTCTACATTTAAAGTTGTAATTTATGAATGAAACAAATGTTAAATTTCTAATCGATATTTTTGTGAATGTTGGTGACTTATTATTGATACGAAATGGTGATTCAAAAGAGTTGGAGTAACGTCGAAGCGTCGCCTCAAAACTCAGGTCAACAAAACACTTCTGATAATAATTCAGCAACAAACTCATGGAATTTTCAAGCCCCATCAAAAACCATTACCGTACGTGCCAGTGAAACAAATGCAGCAAATATGCAGGTAATTAATGATTCCAATAAAATACGCAATGCATAATTGCGCCCTTGGCTTGCCAAGCGACAAATAATTTATTCACACTAGTGAAGAAGGTGATGTTATTTCCGATTCTATCTATAGGTACTATCTAAATGGGACGCATTTTAGATGCCTACCCAATGTTTAGATGGGATTTTCTGCAAAAATAAGTGAAAATAAATGTATGCTTAACTTTTCGTGTCTGTAGTTGTTTCATGATAATTGAATCGTAGTTAGTGAAAAAAGCCTTCTTGACAAAAATTGGAAAGTTACACCGTGTACCTAGGTAGATACTTAGCTAGTTTAGATTTGCTAAGTCACATTATTTTTTTTTTTGTTCACAGAAACAACCGATAACCCGGCAAATTGCCATCAATACCTTAGCTGCAATGCACCGAAGGTTCAGCCTCCCTGGTCCAGTGCAGCCTCACTCACGGCCAATAGCTGAATTTCGAGCAAGCGCAAATAAGTCATTAGACATGTTAAGACAGACAATACAATCAGCAGTCACCAGAGAAATAGATCAAGTCATCAAGAAGTACCTTGAAGTAAGTTAAGAATAAATTTACTGCTCTTGATATCTAATTTTATGATCTTTATCCATTTCAATGGGCATGCAGGGAATTTTTTGCTTATTGAATATTGATTTAAATTTATTAATTTGATTCAAGACCCATCATACAAATTGATAATAAACCTAAGGTAATGAAGTGTTGGAATAGAGATAAGTTGTAGGTATTTTATTAACAGTAAACTAATATAAAAAAATAAATTGTTTTATAGCCATTAAGTGTACATTTAGGTCTTAAAATTAGTTTAGGGCTTAATACCTAATGACCCTGTTTGGTATTGCAACATTTAATTTAAAAACTAATGATAAAGAAAACAAGTTTAATAATTAATGCTTCAACACCCATATTTATGTGGTAAGACAAAGTTATCTAAAAATAACTATGTTATAAGTAATTTACACCCTTTCATGAGTTATTGTATACTTTATTAATATAATAACAAAATACATGCTGTTTCAAAGATGTAAATCTGTGATTTTTATGTTTATTGATAAAAAATCATTTTAAATTTTCAGAAATTCTTTGTTCCTGCAGTAAACAACATAAGGCTGAATTTAGGTGATGAATCAGTTAGTGAAGATCAGGTAATTAATATGCGCTGTTTTCTGTATTAAATACAAAACCAAAAGAATTCATAAAATACTTTTGTTTTGTGGTATGAACCATAGAAATAATGAATAAGGTTAGAATGGCCCCGGTCAGTGCGGCAGCGAGCTTAATTGTAGGCATATGCCTGCATTGAGCCGTAGCTACTTCAGTCGCGTGACAAGAACGTTGCATTATTTTTTGTCAAAAATGCCGTCTTTTGCTATAATTACTTGAAGAGCGTGAAGCCAGGTCATAAAAAATGAGAGAGAAAGTGTATTTTTTCATCAATGAGTAATAATATGTAGTTATTTCGACATTATTTGCAAAAAAACACTTTTTAATTAGATATTTCAAATGATAGCGGTTTTCTTGCACTAAGTTCAAAAAAAATATTCATTGATGACTGTCCACGCATATTTTTAACAAATCTGCTATCTTAACACGCAATGTATCGCGTCCAATTTGCTTTGTTCGCTTGTATACGCATCACTAGGGATGTAGCTCACGGCACAGTAAAATTATCGATAAATGGTAATTTCCCTCCCTACTGATATATTGAAAGATAAAAATAAGTTTTGTTTATTAATTATTTGAAACATAATAATGATAAAATAAATACAATAAAGTTGAAGACTTCATATGTTGGAACGCACTTATCTCAGGAACTACTAGAGCTATTTGAAAAAAAAAAATATTATATTCTAATTCGTGCTACCAAAATAACGTATTCCTGCAATAAGAATATAACTCAGCAAAAACGCACTGCTTAATCCTCAACTTTTCTACTTTCGTTGTTATTATCTTCGATTTTAATTTATCGTTTGGTCTATTTATTTGTAAAATAGGATACGAGTGATACCGAAGTTAAACAACTTACGGCGCTTTGTAAGAGTTATTTGTAGTCAGCTATACACTTATTGTGAGTTTGTGTATAATTTTGTAATTTAACAAACCTCTGCAAAACCCATTTGGTGATGTGATTTAAATGCGAACAAAAGCACTGCAAGGTTAACTGTTGTATAATGCAGCTGTACATTTCTTTAACTTAACCACCGTACTAACTTGGGTCATATTTATTTATTGAAAACTTGCACATGCACGAAACATAAAATTGTACATGTGGCGGACTTAATGCCAAAATCATTCTATACCGTTCAACCATACGTCTATAGGTATATTGTATTTTTTTAATTGTAATCTTAACTATTTTCGATTTGAGTTTGTTCTCTCCCCTTCCGTCCCTGCGTAAAGTTCAAGCCTAAAGTCTTTCTCGATAAATTAGACATCCAACACAATTTTTTTTTTTAATTGGTCCAGTAGTTCCTGAGATTAGCGCGATTAAACACTTACAAACTCTTCGGCTTTATGGTATTAGCTAAGAATACAAATGAATAAATAGCATGGTAAGATATAATACCTGAATAATGTAGACCATGGCCTTTATGCTTTTATACCTTTAAACATTTTTCCTTAAATTGGAATCTATTTGTCATATAAGAAATATTACTTATTCTTAATACAAAGAATGATTCAATTCTACTAATAGAACTATTTTTAGAAACTAATGTTTAAAGGTATAAGTAACTCTATTTCAAGTAACGTTTAGCAACTCATTTTTTTCTTCTATTGTTTTTACCGAAAGGCAATAGTGGTACCCTTTGTTGCGATCAAATGAGCTGTTAAATTATCCAAATTATTTCAAACTTAAATCCTACATGTTTATTCACAAATAGAAACAACATTACATCGGTAATTGAATTTATAATAATCGACCTTTACCACATCACTAGTATTTTGACATAAAAGAACGAACGTATCTGAATGATGAT
This sequence comes from Pyrausta purpuralis, assembly GCA_963924145.1. Classification (NCBI taxonomy): domain Eukaryota; kingdom Metazoa; phylum Arthropoda; class Insecta; order Lepidoptera; family Crambidae; genus Pyrausta; species Pyrausta purpuralis. The sequence continues at coordinate 8,430,362 of OZ001649.1, read as the reverse complement.
TGGAGGTTTCACCGCTAGAAGCTCTGTGATTGGTAGTTGGTTTCAAGTACTAATTACACCAATCACAGAGTTCCTAGCGGAAATTGTGATTGGTTTGTGATATTGGTGCGTTAATTCATTGATTGGTACTTTTATCACTGCAGCAACAGCGCGGTAACTCCCACCGGCGACAGAGGTTCCCATACAAACTAACGATCAAAACCATTCTAACCTTATTCATTTTTTCTATGGTATGAACTCACTTATTTATCACTTTTTAAACCTAACATTATCAATGTCAGAGTGAATAAACTTCTTGTGTATGACCTTGCTGCATTTTAAGCAACTTCAAAAAAAAGAGGTTCTCAATTCGACCTGTATGTTTGTATGTATGTATGTATGTATGTTTGCCTGCAAAAATTTTGATGTGGTTTTCAGTAAATTATTTGTTACACTGAGGAGAAGGTTTTAGTAACACTTAAACAATAACTAAAAGCAATGTTTTTTTTTGTAAGAATAGAACCGCCTTCATAAACAAACACTGAAAGGACTAAAATAATAATAGGAGTAACAAACTCATTTGACGTTGTTGCATAATGACAACCTTTACAAACACCAACCTCAAATGAAGTTTGTTTTCCCTATTAGCATATTATTTAAGTGTTTGATTTTGAAGCCAGTTCAATTATTAAAAAAAAAACAATCTATCTTTGGCATCTTTAGCTTATTTTAAGTATCAGGGGAAAAAAAAATATAATAAATAAAAACTTGTAAATAAATAAACATACCTACAAGATACTTACAAAAGTAGGTTTTCCAGTGCAATTGGCATTGCCATCCCTCTTAGCATTGGTTTCTGGGAACATAACTATCCTATGCTTTTCTATTACAAAACAGCATACATACATAATCCAAACATACAAACATTTATATATTAAATTATAATTATGGATAAATTATAAATTAATTAGATTTTTATATAAGTTGCAATGCATATTATTATATCACATAGTCTACAATCAATAATGATGCTTTTTTAAAATAAATTAGTTAGAATTTAACTAGCAGTCCCAGCCAACTTTGTTTTCTGGTTTAATTCACGTTAAATCACGAAAATCGGTCCACCTGTGAGTCATAAGTAGTGTAACTAACACAAGTTTCTTTAATAAATATAGATTATACCTAAAATATAAGAGACTGTGATTGTCAATAAACTGCAACACAGTTTGGCAGTATAAAATAAAAGACTTAAGAAAGGTTAATCACAAATTCATTTAGAGGAATTGTACAATTTAGGCGGTCTTATCGCTATAAGCGATCTCTTCCAGACAACATTTGGATAAATAAATAATGAGCTCATAGGAATATGTATTATATTATAGTGTCTTATATATAAAAATGAATTGCTGTTCGTTAAAAATGATCTATATATATAAAAATGAATTGCTGTTCGTTAGTCTCACTAAAACTCGAGAACGGCTGAACGGATTTATCTTATCTTAGTCTTGAACTGTTCGTGGAGGTCTAGGGAAGGTTTAAAAGCGAGAAAAAAATCGAAAAACGCGCGGACGAAGTCGCGGGGGATCACTAGTTTGGATATAATAAAATGTGATTTAAATTAATCTTTTCTAATGTATCGTAGGTGCGAGCAGTGTGCAGAGCTATGTTGGACGCGACGCGACTCCTGTACACCACACCGCCGAAGCCGACGCCGTCGCCCCAGGAACACAGCGACTCGGAATCCAATAACAGCGCTGACACGAAATTCCCCAAGCAGGTAAATATCCATACAAGACCGGGGTGGTAAGTAGACTGAGAAACCCAGTCATCTAATAGAAGAAGTAGATCATCGCTTTAAGAATTGAACAAAATAAATACTTTATTAATACTTTCTGATCGGCTATAGCTGTAAAACAATAAAAGTTGTATTGTGTCTAGGATACCGCCCGGAAAGTGTTTGATTGCTTTTTCACTGCCTTTTTCTACTTTCTGCATGATCTAAAGGTTTGAGGGGCAGAAAATGTCTTTATCATTAAGTCCACCTTTGTACAATAAAGTCTTAATATAAATTAAAAAAAAAAACTTTCCTGATTTCCTAGTCAAGATATTGCTCAAAAACAGCTTAGTGTAAGGGAGTTTGCATTGGTGACAAATCTCTTTAGGGCAGTCGTTTTGTTTCTTTGCCTACTCTAATAACTAATTATGTATATCTAAAACAATCAATAATGCTTAGTGTTATTTATTCACTTTATACAACCCCCTGACCTGTTTTTTAGCAATATCTTCTATAGTATTGAAATGCAATCTCTAAAATTTTATTATGTAAATTATTTTATCACTTTTAACCTTATCAGTTGCAGAGTCCATCACAGAAGCGCAAAGAAGTTGATTTAGAAGCTGACATGGGCTTTCGACGCAAGAAGATAAAGCAAGAGGAAAATCCAGACAGCGGTTCCTCGTCACCTCTGCCTTCGCCAGCGTTGAGAGATCCGGAGAAGTGGAATCCATCAAGGCTCACCCAAGACACCTTGTTCATAATGGGATCACACGCTCATAAAGTAAATGCATTTTTATATGGTAACTGTTAAAAAATATATGACTTCATTTGCCAGAGATTACATGGATAAGTTAAGAGTGAGTGTTTTAAGTGGTATATATAGAAATAATGTAACAGACTACGCGGAACCCAGATAAACTGAGGTTAAGGCAGGGGGGTGTCACTCCGAAGTTTAGGTACGTTCGAGCGACTCGGTACGCCGAGCATAAATGAGCGCTGGGCTGCCGCTCGCGGACCGCGCCACGCGCCTGTGACTGTGTTTATTTTCTCAGCCTGTGACTGACTTCGTTACAACGAAATAACTGTTAATAATTTGAGATATGTGTTCCTAAATATGACATTATTTATCAAAACGAGTTTTGTAGGTAGGTATTCAACATTTCTTGTTCAAAGAAATAGGTTTGAGTTTAAGATACCTAGCCAGTTACGTACGTCAATCTAACTTAAAATAAACGGAAACAGGTCAATAAACTTACTTTCAATTTAGCATAATATTTATGAGCACCTACCAAAGTACTTAAGTAATTTTGTGTTAGGATTTTACATAGTCCAAAATCGAATAGTCCAAGAGCTACAGTTCATTATTTTACTTTAGCTGTATAATATCACCTTTAATTTTTAGGTATTCCAATAAAATTAATCTTTATTTTGATAGCGTTTATAAAGGTACGATAGATAAGGTTCACATACAAAAGTCTCTTTTTGTAGTTAAGTACGGACAAAAGCAAATTTAGGTTAACACTGGTATCTTATACAGTTGACATTAGGGCTAGTTTGCAACAAAAGTGTGTTTAACCTAAGATGCTGGCGAATGTACTATATATTTTTTATAAAAAAATAAATTAATATAAAATTTTATATTTATTGAAATTATTTATAATGAACTAAAATTTTTAAATAATATAAATTTTAAAACGGCGGTGCGCCCGCGCAACATACTTACCGCCCTAACCGGGCTGAGGGCGAGCTATGATTTATGACCCAAACTGCACGGAGAAAATAATTCTACTATACAATTTTATTTGGTTAAGTGTGATGTACAGGCGACACCACATCAGGTTATCCACTTTTGTTGCAAAATAGCCCTTATTACAACTGTGCATAAGATACCGCAGTGTTTACCTTGACGTGCTGTTGTCCGTACAAACATTGTGTTTAGTTTGTACTTTCATTTCTCCGAATTCAGAAATTTTGTACCAAATGATTAAATTAGACAGAGTAAACACTTATTTTAATATTAAACGAACGCTGACACTATCAATTACTTTCTCCGATCGAACACAGTCAAGAAATGTGCTAGGTCCTCTAGACTATTTATTTTATTTGAGTAGCGCGTTGTGTACCTACGCGTATGTTCGTGCCACGCGCCGCTCGCAACCCTGCCACGTTCAAGGCCGCGAAACAGGGAAAGCGTTACGTGTTAGAAAGAGACAGGTATAGATAGGTAAATGAAACAACCTTGAATTAAAATCGTGCGAAGTGAATTGCACTTCTTTGCGTTGCAGCGAAAGTTGTTTTTACTTTATCATTCTTAGCACAGTGATCCTTCTGTACGTAGTACTATTATATTTTCTGTGATTAAGGTAAGAAAATTATGATGACATAAAATATACACTAATAAAGCTACCACTTTCACCTCTGATAAACATGTATAAGGTCAAATCGTTTATGTGATATTATTTTAACTACTAGACGAAAACCCGGCTCCGCTCGGGTGAAATGTGACTCATAATACAAATGTAGGTACACAATGTAGGTAAATATTTCTGTAGTCATCGGTTCTCATGGAATATTAAACGCAAGCCATAGATTCGTGTAGCTTCGTTCATTGTGTTTAATAAATATATTAAATAAAAACTGCAATAGTTTTTACACAAATAATTTTTATTTTAAATCAACATTCTAACTAAACTAACATAAATTAACAAAACATATAACTATTAAAGTTTATTCTCTGTAAACCGCTTTATTTTAAGCACTCAGTCTCTATCTGTACTTTGGCGGGTAGATGAGAACTTACTAATTTTAAAAATAAAAAAATCATCTAATCAACGCTGACAGCGGTGCATTAAGCGCTAGATTCGAATATGTTCACGAACCATTAAAGCGCTAAATTGGCTCCGCTTTTTATAAAAATAATTACTTCTGTTTTTTTTAATTATTCTCATACATGATGAAAAATTAAAAATCAAATTTATTTAACTTTTTTGCTTAACATAAGGTGGAATTTATGCCGAATGGCATTCTCTACCAGTTATAAATACCTAAATACAAATTATTATCTAAGCCGGATGTTAATGAGAATTAAAATATATTGATATAAGATTTCGATCGTACACCTTGACGAAATTATTAATATAGAAAATAGGGTGTCATGTAAAATCTAAGCCGGTTGTTAATAAGAATTAGAATATTATAACTTAATTAATGTATGATGTTTTTATACCTTTGCCTGTATATAATCCGCATAAATGAAAAATAAAACGACGCTAGTGACACCACAGGTTGCTTCCCCATACTTTATGAGGGTCCTAAACGCTCCAAGCGCTTTTCAATCTAATCTGTCATATCTATGCACTATACGCCTTGTCAACACAGATGAATAATAATGTATCTAGATACTTGTCAATGGCGACTGCGGTTTGAATGTCAGTGCTATTAAAATTTAACGAAATTCTCCATAATCCGAATTTTGCGGATATATGTTGTCGACTCGAAATCAATATATTTTTATGTTTTGTTATTTATATAAGGTTTCGATCGAGTCTACCGTACCCCTTGACGAAATTATTAATATAGATGTATTTGTATGCATCATAGAAACAGGAAACTATCATTATTTTTTGGAAATTTGAGTTTTTATTTTCTGTGACAAAGAATATGTATGTATTATGTTATTATTAAAACAGCACCCTAACGATAATAAAAGTTATCGACTTCACCTCTCTCAATTTAATGCCCAATCCTTCTTTTTCTTTAACCTTATGAGGTTAAATAAAAAGAAGGATTATATATAATTAGGATTATATATAGGACAGTATGCTTACTTAATGAAAAATGAATTACTAAAATAATATTTATTTAATGTCAGTTTTTCTCAAAAAGTAGCGTATAAAATCCCAAAGTGTTTTTTTGGAATGGAACAGTTTTAACAAAAAATGTTTCATTTATTGTAAATGTTCCTTTAAATATTATCACTTGAAACGAGGTGACCTTATATAAGTATAAATATTTAGGGATAATAAGGAATTTTCTTCCTTTTGTTACGTAGTAATACCAGCCAACGATTATGACGGGAACGTCTCCCATAAATACATATACATAATATATCTATAACTTAGTGAGTAAGAAAAAAATTGTAAAAGATTATCAAGTAGCTCCAACTTGCTTATTCAAGGCGGTATAGGTTGCGGTTCGCTCCGTGAGGGGGACAAGCGACCGAGACAGGCGACAGCGATCGGAGACCTCGACCGTCTCTTACGCTTAGCTTAGCTTTGTCTGGAGTTTGCGTGCGTTCACTCTTTGATAAGGACTTGTAGACGTTCTCGAATTGGCATTGAGAGCGTGTGCAGATGAATACACGTAGAATCGTAATCGTAAGCGAAATATTTGTGTACCTAGAATGAATGAATGAATACACGCGCATGCAAAGCCTTCTCTTAGCATTAATACACCATCGGTTATCTTTGGTTAGTCATTTATTTTGCTCCATGTTTTGACACAAATACAATTCTTACAGGTATTAGGACTGGGCAACTCCCGCGGACGCCTGTATACGCGCCACGCTGGGCTTCTGCGGTACCCCGCTGACAGCGCCGATAAGGAATGGATTGCCAGCCACAACCTGGTCAACGCTGTGGGAGGGAAGACTTATATCATGGTGAGATATGACTTTATAGCAGGTTTTTATATTTTTATAGGCCTTTAACACACTGCAGCGAATTCGAAGCTTGCTTGCTGGCTGGCCGATCTGGAGGCAGATTCTTGTGCAATTCGTATATGAAAAAAGTTCACCTATCGAACTTTCATCACTTGATTTTATACTTGATATATCATTTGATCGTTACTTGATTATTTTTAGGTCATCATCATCATCATCATTAACAGCCAAAGGACGTCCACTGCTGAACATAGGCCTCCCCCACGGCTTTCCACAGCGACCGATCACTAGCGGTCTGCATCCAGTTTGATCCTGCGATCTTTATAAGATCGTCTGTCCATCTCGTTGGTGGACGTCCCACGCTGCGTCTCTGGTCGAAGGGTCTCCAATCTAGAACTTTCCTGCCCCAACGGCCATCAGTTCTTCGCGATATGTGCCCTGCCCATTGCCACTTGAGCTTACTGATTCTCAAGGCTATGTCCGTTACTTTAGTTCTTCTACGTATCTCCTCATTTCTGATTCGATCCCGTAGAGAAACACCCAGCATTGCCCTTTCCATCGCTCATTGTGTGATTTTGAGCTTCATTATAAGGCCCATAGTAAGAGACCATGTTTCGGATCCGTATGTCATCACTGGTAACACACACTGGTTGAAGACTTTCGTCTTCAGACACTGAGGTAGATGAGATGAGAAGACGCTCTTGCGCAATTTCCCGAACGCTGCCCAGCCAAATTGGATTCGTCGATTGACCTCTTTCTCGAAGTTGGACCTACCCAATTGGATAACTTGTCCCAGGTAGACGTACTCGTCGACAACTTCGAGAGTTGAGTTTCCAACGGATACTGGAGTGGGTACGACAAGGGAGTTCGACATAATTTTCGTCTTTTCCATGTTCATTTTAAGACCCACTTGTTGGGATACTCGGTCAAGGTCTTCGAGCATAGTGCCAAGATCGTCCAGCGTCTTTGCCACAACGACTATATCATCGGCAAATCGGAGGTGTGTGATGTATTCGCCGTTAACATTGATGCCGATTCCTTCCCATTCCAGAAGTTTGAAGGCGTCTTCCGATGCCGCTGTGAACAGTTTCGGAGATATGACATCTCCCTGTCTCACACCTCTCCGCAGTGGAATCGCCCTCATGTTCTGCTTCTGTACTCGAACCGACATGGTGGCGTTATTGTAAAGGCACTTCAAAACCTCTATATACCTATAGTCTATGTGGCACCGCTGCAGAGACTGAAGCACTGCCCAAGTTTCGATCGAATCAAAGGCCTTCTCATAGTCCACAAACGCTAAGCATAGAGGCATATTATACTCCTCGGACTTCTGTATAATTTCCCTAAGCGTATGTATGTGGTCTATGGCACTATAGCCTTTTCGGAAACCGGCTTGTTCGGGAGGCTGGAAGTCATCAAACCTACGTGCGAGACGATTCGCGATGACCCTTGAATTTATTTTTAGGTGAAACGGTTAAACTCGCAATCGAATTACCATACGAAACAAGTTCGACTGACACAAGATCGCTACCCTGTGTCTCACACTGCTATCAAGCGTTTCGCTATTGTTCCGTTTCGTTACGCTTCCGTTTCGCTTTTGCTGTAGTGTGCTAAAGGCCTAAACCCAGGTCTTTATAAAAAGTGAAAGGATAAGGAAGCGTGACATTCCACAAGGCCTATGTAATTGTGTAAGATGTTTCTGTGAACCTTGTTCTTAGCCGAGTGCACAAATTGATGTTTTACTTTTTACGTGTGATCAAGATATAAACCTTATCTACGGTTTGAATGTGGTATGTCCTTAAGATTATGTGGGCAAGTGGATATAGGTCCATTGTCATATTCGATATAGCTCTTGCTGAAAATGTCGCCATTTTAAATATGTATATGCATTGTCTTTTTGTCATGTCATCATCATGTTATTAGTAAACGAGTGTCATCGACTCTTCCTAACCCAAAAAATAATGTTTATTTCAGGTGTTGGAAGATATCGAAGAGCTCGCTAAAAGTGAAGCCTACAAGCACAGTTCCTTGCCCATGCTCGGTGAACTAACAGGGTTCAAAGTTCCTCCGTTCATGCTCCGCAAAATCAAGACATACGTCTTGAAAAGATCCATGAGCTGTGACAACTTAGACAGCCCTCAACCATCCACAAGCAACTCGGAAGAGGTCAAGTTGGAAGATATCAAAATAGAGCCGCCATCTTCTAATTACGACAGCAATAATTTTAATGCTAGTCAGTATATAACTAGCTCCGATGATACCAGAGACTTCCCAGAAGTACCCAGCCTGAAAGACGATGGAGATTTTGCTGATATAAAAGTTGAGGATATTGATGACATAAAAGTAGATGGCATAAAAGTCGAAGATTTGGATGAAATGAAAGTGGACGGAATCAAAGTCGAGGATTTGGACGTGAGCGTCAAAATTGAAAGCATTGATGATATAAATGTCGATGGCATTAAAGTTGAGGACATAAAACTGGAGAACGATGATGCGTTTTCACTTTGCAAGGATACAGATGATGATCAAAATTCATTAGTTGATGGTCTTTTGGAGGCCGATATAGAGTTCTTGAGCAGGAATCTGGGGAATATAGAGAGCGATGCTGATGCTAGGAAGGCTATTGAAAAACTGACTGGAGCCAATCCGGATACAATTACATTGGTCGGCGATGAGTTTGACTTGGGGTCTACTCTCAACACTAACAACGTGAGTATTCTGAACAAATTTTATTTTGTATTACAATTAAATGAATTAAAAATATCTTGCATGTTCAGAAAATAATCTGACAATCATCCTTGGTGAATGTGTAGAGTTAAAACAATAATAATGTATCTGATAGTGTAGTAATATTACTATCACTGACTAACTGCGGTAAGAGGAGGTAGCGCAGCGGTAAGAGGGTTGCACTTTAAAGCGACGTCTGCGCCCGGGGTTCCGAGGTCGATACCCGGGTCGGGATAAAAATATATTTCTGTTCAGGTATTCTTAGGGTAGCCCGGAGTTTAAAAGTTGGCGGTGTTTCACCCCCGTCCCTCGGAAAAGCATTGCCTGCAAGCCATTGGTCCTGCGCCTGATCTCTCTCCGGTTGTGTCAGATTGCTGTTCTATCGGGCTGAGAGTGCACCTGTGTTTGGTTTGAGCACACTTGCGCACTTTGATATGTCTCGTGTACAACGCATAGTCAATAGTGGTATAAAGCTCTGTAGATTATTAGTCAATTATAGTTCGCTACTGTATTCATAGATGGCGCTGTATCCTGTTGAACCGCGATGAAGAAATTTTTAAATGTTTACGTATAAGTCTAAAGGTTCGTTGTAATAGATAACTATCCTATTGCGGTTACTGACATTGTCGTGACGTAATAAAGCCGTTATGTACTACATTGGACTGTTCTTTATAAGCTATATTATAAGCTAATACACTCTCGATTCTGACCTTAACTGATAGGGAATTATTATACATACGTAGTCAGCTAGTCGTTGTGACTGGTCACCGTAGTCGAAATCGGCTAGGGGCAACTATTAATTTAACTACCAGACAGGTACTTTAGTCGTATATGCAAGAGGTATCTTGATCAAGTTAGTTATTATTCTGAATATGACATATCATAAACTTAACACTCCGAGGTCCCGGATTCCATTCCTGGTCGGGTCAATATAGATATCACAATTTTCTATATCGTCTCGGGTCTGGGTGTTGTGGTACCACCGTTGTGTCTGATTTTCATAACACAAGTGCATAAGCTACTTACTTTGGGATCGGAGCAATGTATGTGATTGGTGCCCAATTTTACAGCGACGCGTGACTCAGGGGTGGCTTTACAAACGATACTGATGCCAAAAAAAAAGTAAAATAAAATTGAAATGGAAAAAACCCACAAAATATTTTTTTTTAATGCGATACAGCGATCGAATCAAAACCACCAACACCAGGTAGCCTCTTCGTAGCTTACTAGCTACGGCGTAGTGTTTCGTAGATAAGCGCTAGCTACGCGCTAGGGTGCAAGTTTTCTCATTCGTTTTGTATTTTTTTTAATGTTGTGAAGAGGTTTTCTTGTATAAAATTTGCTCAGAATTAAAAAAAAACTTTTGTTTTAGAATAAGTATAACTCATATTATCATCTCTGAGTTGGATGTCACTGACCAAAACAACACCTTGAATAATTATTCTTAATATAGAATAGAATAGAAGAGAATAAAAAAATATTGTATGTATACTTACAAAAAATAAAACAACAGTTTAAAAGATTGATGCATAGGTAGGTTAGGAGGTACGTGAATGAAAAGGCAAATCTACTCAGCGTATGCCACAGAATCAAATATTCTGAGGCGCTGGTCTTCCGTAAACGCCAGAAAAAGAAAAAGAGAGCACTGCTACTCACAATAAACATTTTTAAATAAAGATAAACAAATTTTGTGGAACATGACATTATCATAAACTTTTTTTTGTTCATCTTCAACAGTTCACAACGAACCCAACAACGAAGTGTATAACAGTGGCGTCTACCACAAGTGGGATGGTGCACAGCGTGCCCGTGGCCCACATCGCGGCCGCGCCCCGCATCACGGGCAGCACCGTGCACTACTACACCAGTGCATCGGTGCCGCAGACGGGACAGAGGACTGTACACCATCTGCCGCAAGCGACCGTCACTATACAGAGCATACCGGGCTCCACTTCGCAAATGATCCGCGGGTGAGTTATCAAAGAAAACCGTCTAAGTGCGTGTCGGACTCGCGCTCTGAGGGTTCCGTGCCACGTGGCCCACATCACGGGCAGCACCGTGCACTACTACACCAGTGCATCGGTGCCGCAGACGGGACAGAGGACTGTACACCATCTGCCGCAAGCGACCGTCACTATACAGAGCATACCGGGCTCCACTTCGCAAATGATCCGCGGGTGAGTTATCAAAGAAAACCGTCTAAGTGCGTGTCGGACTCGCGCTCTGAGGGTTCCGTGCCACGTGGCCCACATCACGGGCAGCACCGTGCACTACTACACCAGTGCATCGGTGCCGCAGACGGGACAGAGGACTGTACACCATCTGCCGCAAGCGACCGTCACTATACAGAGCATACCGGGCTCCACTTCGCAAATGATCCGCGGGTGAGTTATCAAAGAAAACCGTCTAAGTGCGTGTCGGACTCGCGCTCTGAGGGTTCCGTGCCACGTGGCCCACATCACGGGCAGCACCGTGCACTACTACACCAGTGCATCGGTGCCGCAGACGGGACAGAGGACTGTACACCATCTGCCGCAAGCGACCGTCACTATACAGAGCATACCGGGCTCCACTTCGCAAATGATCCGCGGGTGAGTTATCAAAGAAAACCGTCTAAGTGCGTGTCGGACTCGCGCTCTGAGGGTTCCGTGCCACGTGGCCCACATCACGGGCAGCACCGTGCACTACTACACCAGTGCATCGGTGCCGCAGACGGGACAGAGGACTGTACACCATCTGCCGCAAGCGACCGTCACTATACAGAGCATACCGGGCTCCACTTCGCAAATGATCCGCGGGTGAGTTATCAAAGAAAACCGTCTAAGTGCGTGTCGGACTCGCGCTCTGAGGGTTCCGTGCCACGTGGCCCACATCACGGGCAGCACCGTGCACTACTACACCAGTGCATCGGTGCCGCAGACGGGACAGAGGACTGTACACCATCTGCCGCAAGCGACCGTCACTATTCAGAGCATACCGGGCTCCACTTCGCAAATGATCCGAGGGTGAGTTATCAAAGAAAACCGGCCAAGTGCGAGTCGGACTTGCTCAGCACCGTGCACTACTACACCAGTACATCGGTGCCGCAGACCGGACAGAGGACTGTTCACCATCTGCCGCAAGCGACCGTCACTATTCAGAGCATACCGGGCTCCACTTCGCAAATGATCCGAGGGTGAGTTATCAAAGAAAACCGGCCAAGTGCGAGTCGGACTTGCTCAGCACCGTGCACTACTACACCAGTACATTGGTGCCGCAGACCGGACAGAGGACTGTTCACCATCTGCCGCAAGCGACCGTCACTATTCAGAGCATACCGGGCTCCACTTCGCAAATGATCCGAGGGTGAGTTATCAAAGAAAACCGGCCAAGTGCGAGTCGGACTTGCTCAGCACCGTGCACTACTACACCAGTACATCGGTGCCGCAGACCGGACAGTGGACTGTTCACCATCTGCCGCAAGCGACCGTCACTATTCAGAGCATACCGGGCTCCACTTCGCAAATGATCCGAGGGTGAGTTATCAAAGAAAACCGGCCAAGTGCGAGTCGGACTTGCTCAGCACCGTGCACTACTACACCAGTACATCGGTGCCGCAGACCGGACAGAGGACTGTTCACCATCTGCCGCAAGCGACCGTCACTATTCAGAGCATACCGGGCTCCACTTCGCAAATGATCCGAGGGTGAGTTATCAAAGAAAACCGGCCAAGTGCGAGTCGGACTTGCTCAGCACCGTGCACTACTACACCAGTACATCGGTGCCGCAGACCGGACAGTGGACTGTTCACCATCTGCCGCAAGCGACCGTCACTATTCAGAGCATACCGGGCTCCACTTCGCAAATGATCCGAGGGTGAGTTATCAAAGAAAACCGGCCAAGTGCGAGTCGGACTTGCTCAGCACCGTGCACTACTACACCAGTACATCGGTGCCGCAGACCGGACAGTGGACTGTTCACCATCTGCCGCAAGCGACCGTCACTATTCAGAGCATACCGGGCTCCACTTCGCAAATGATCCGAGGGTGAGTTATCAAAGAAAACCGGCCAAGTGCGAGTCGGACTTGCTCAGCACCGTGCACTACTACACCAGTACATCGGTGCCGCAGACCGGACAGAGGACTGTTCACCATCTGCCGCAAGCGACCGTCACTATTCAGAGCATACCGGGCTCCACTTCGCAAATGATCCGAGGGTGAGTTACTAAGTTTTCGAGGAAAAAACCGGCCAAGTGCGAGTCGGACTCGCGCTCTGAGGGTTCCGTGCCCCGTGGCCCGCATCACAGGCAGCACCGTACACAACTACACCAGTACATCGGTGCCGCAGACGGGACAGAGGACTGTACACCATCTGCCGCAAGCGACCGTCACTATACAGAGCATACCGGGCTCCACTTCGCAAATGATCCGCGGGTGAGTTATCAAAGAAAACCGTCTAAGTGCGTGTCGGACTCGCGCTCTGAGGGTTCCGTGCCACGTGGCCCACATCACGGGCAGCACCGTGCACTACTACACCAGTGCATCGGTGCCGCAGACGGGACAGAGGACTGTACACCATCTGCCGCAAGCGACCGTCACTATACAGAGCATACCGGGCTCCACTTCGCAAATGATCCGAGGGTGAGTTACTAAGTTTTCGAGGAAAAAACCGGCCAAGTGCGAGTCGGACTCGCGCTCTGAGGGTTCCGTGCCCCGTGGCCCGCATCACAGGCAGCACCGTACACAACTACACCAGTACATCGGTGCCGCAGACGGGACGGAGGACTGTACACCATCTGCCGCAAGCGACCGTCACTATTCAGAGCATACCGGGCTCCACTTCGCAAATGATCCGAGGGTAAGTTACTAAGTTATTGAAGAAAAAACCGGCCAAGTGCGAGTCGGACTCTACTAGTACCTCGGTGCCGCAGACGGGACAGAGGACTGTACACCATCTGCCGCAAGCGACCGTCACTATTCAGAGCATACCGGGCTCCACTTTGCAAATGATCCGAGGGTAAGTTGTCGAACAAAGAGGTATAACCACAAAGATATGTAGCGGATGACCACTTTTTCGAAAGTAAAAATAGCGTTATTCCTGAATAATAGAATTTATTTATTTTATGAAATTATTGTTTTAATCCGATAGTAAAATATGCAAATAAGATCTATTTATAAATAACATGTTTCCAGTAAAATGATCATTACAAAAAGAAATGGAAAGTATTAAAATATCAAAATAAGTAAAATCATACAAGAATATTGCTATTGCAAGTGAAAGTACCTAGATTTTTATTACTCCTTTCGCAGCGGCGTGCATTAAATGTTTAATGGAGTAGGCACATACTTATTTTGAATCCGAACTAGGAAGAAAGTCAAAGAGCTATATGAAAATGACGGTAAAATACCAGCATATAATAACTTACCTAGGTTTTTCTGTGCAATTTATGAGGGAGCCATACAAGCTGTGCTGTGTTTGCGATGATTTAGTACCACATACAAGTATCAAGGAAATAAATGATTTTCTTATGACATGCCATTTAACTGATACCCATAGTGGCTATGATACTATTTTGGATTTTACTGCACAGTTAAAACTTTCAAAACAAAACGAATCTTCTTTCGAACCCTCATCTTACACAACATCACTTTTATGTAGCACTCAAAGTAACACTGCAATTTCACTATCGTTTCGAATGCAAAACAAACAAACCCCGAAAAGACTGTAATTCGATCCAATTACAAAAATACAACTGTTTACTTGTAATTCATGATTTTTTTTAACACTCGCGGGAAAGAAGCGAAAAGCAAAACAAGAACTCCATAGATAAAAATGACTGCCGCACACTTTTCAAAGTATGTTTGCATTATTTTTAAATCAAAACTTTAGCTGGTTTGACGTAAGTCAAGTAAGTAAGTATTTTTCTTATGCAAGTAATTGCATAAGAAAAATAATTTAAAATCAAATTACGGACTTTCCTGCGTTCTTAATATCATTAGTTTGAGATTTATTTAATATTATGAATTAGGAAAAAGACGTAGGTAATGGCAACGTCGCGCCATCTAGTATCGGGTAGACTAGTAACAACGATACTTTCGCTTGTAACACAATCTCCTTTTACGGATTTATATTTCTATTATTTAATGTTACATTAGTTTGTCAATATCATAATCACCTTAAAATGAAACCATGATTTATCAATTCAAAACCATGTTTCTACCTTAATTCAAAATTAAAGTTTCTCGTAAGAGATGTGTTTTGATTAAACTTAAGGTATATGTAAGTTGATAATAAAAATGCTTTTAATTTAAGCTTAGTTTATAGATATATTGTAATATTGATTTGGCATTATAATGACGAGGTAGGCACTTCTTAACTGCCTGTATGGAATTGGATGGATTCATTTCTTCTGTTCGGAAAATTGAACTTTCATGGGAAGATAAACGGGTGGCAAATAGCTTTTCCATCCCTAGGGTGGAAAGTAATTTAGTTTTAATTGCTACGATCAGACATGGAGCTAAAGGTAATTGAGTCACATTATATTATTAAAATAAATAAGCTTTTCATATTTTTAAGATAAGCTAAACATTAAAAGCGTGTTTAATATAAATATCCTTAATAAATAAATATCCTTCGGACATTCCCACACATCGCCATCTAGCCCCAAAGTAAGCTACTCAAAGCTTGTGTTATGGTTGCCAGACAACGGATATAATACTTAAATACTTTTTTTTTTTTAATTACATACATGATATACATAGAAAACACCCAGACCAATACAAACAGACATGTTCATGCACACAAATGTTTGTATTGTGCGGGGATCGAACCCGCACCCGCTGCGTAGTAGGCGATTTCTCGACCACGACACCAGACGGGTCGTCTATGCCAATATGGTAACAGATTTGAAAAATGTACAATTGGTCTAATTTTTTTACAATTTAAAATCTACAAATATATTTCGGTTTCCCGCCATACAAAGTGTCACTTTTTAATTTCATTTTAAATTGTCACATGTTGTTTGTCTTTGACGATATATTTTTTTAGTTTGGTCGATTATTGCATAGATTATTAAGCAGGTGGAGGCGACTTGCCGACATTTTTCTTGTTCATTAATCTTCTTACTCACTCCCACCTTTAGCTGTCATTCATAGCGCCTGAGAGCTGATTCATAGCGCATGAGATATCATGAGGCAAAATTATACCTGGAATTTGACATAATCTGTGGTAGTTTTGGTGACAAGTAACCTTGTTTTCGCAAGGTTGCGATCTTCTCCTATTATTATTGTCTGTGAGAAAAAAAACGATCGATATTTTTAATAATGATTTGAAATATTTGATATCGTCTGCGTTTTATGTAGTACTCTGTTGTCTTCCGTGCCTTTACTGTCCTTCTAATCTTGTGTTTTATGTATAACGACAGTAAACAAACTGGTATGTGATGTAAAAACTTGAGATTACATCTCTCGCCAAACAACATAATATCTAAATAATTTTATTTATTTTTTCTCACAGTCGAAATAACAATAGTATGTATAACTCGAGTGAAAGCACCTATTTCACTCTCGATTATTAGCGCTCTCACTCCGTTCGAGCGCCAAGAACTTCTCGAGTGAAATGGGTCACTTTCTCCCCTTTTATAACAATCTACTATTATGTATAATTACGTCAATTTATAGGTTTACGTTACATTTTACATATATTATTTATCCTAATGAGTATAATCACATTATTGAAAACTAGCGAATCCCCGCTTCGTTTTGACTTCGTCCGCGTGTTGAGTTTGCTCCCTGCTCTCCTGTCGCAGCGTGATGTTATGAAGCCTTATGCCTTTCTCGATACATAAGTTATCCATCACAAACATAAATTTTAAAATTGTTTAAACAAACTCTTCAGATTTATAATATTAGTATAGATTCATATCACAAGTTCAAATAATCGTGCACAATTGAATTGTTACAACACTATTAGGGTCAAAATCACCAAGGTGGCGAATTCCAAATTCAGTTTTGTGATAAATTCACCAAGCAGCTATTACTTTGATGACCAGCCTAAATGATCCCTTAACTTATATTTTAATCATATTTAGGTTGGCAGAGCATAAAACTGATTACTACTTCTGTAATTTAATTTTTAATGTGAGCTATCGCTAAAAAGATCCTTACGGGAACGTTTTTGTGAGGTTAAAAATGATATTAAAATATTGCTGAAGTATATATTTTTTACCTTGTTCAATAGCGGATGTATGCTCTTCATTAATAAAAATTAAAGAAGTGTAAGGAAAATGCCAATAAAGACGTTTAAAAGCTAATCATAGTATGATTGGAGCTCTTATTACTGTTTTTTTGGCTAAATTATTTATATATAGGAAATATCGCTGACTTAATATAAAAAAACATGTTATAGGTATACAAAGTTTGTGTTATTTTAATATTATCACAGCCTGTTTAAGATTTTTTAATAAATAAACATATTATCTGTGATTTTAGTGATGTTCCCGGAAATGATGAGCTGTTCACGAAATGATGCTTGTGTTCCCTAAATGACGATATAGGTATTAGATAGATCCAATTTTACGTTAATAAAATAATTAGCAGTGTGTACGTCCTAATTATTTATTAATTGTAACATTAGCGTTCTTAATATACAACAACGTAACTTAACAGTCTTTTAATTGCTGGGTACAGCTGATTAGAAATTCTTAATAATCATATTAAACTTTTTATTAGGGTTGTCGTAATCAAACCATCTAAACATTAAACTTTTTGTTTTGTAACCAGTATGAAATAAAATTTAAATCAAAAACAACCTCATCATATTAATTAAACACAATACATAATTTAATAAAAGAAAAGCAACGAAAATTAGAATTTTGCATAAACATCAATATCTCAAAGTAATAATACTCTATATCTATTCTCTTTCTTTGTTTTTTTTTTCTTATAGTACAGGCCTTTTCTTCTAATTGTGTAGTCCTTACTTCGTTAAATAAGAGATTCTTGCGCACTTCAGGATGCACGTCGATATTTTTAATCAATGCGTCTACTTTGCTGTTGGGAGTGATTGGTTGCTGAACATTTTCCTGTTCTTTCTTTTCTTCCCTTCTTAGTCTTTTCTTCAAAGTTTCATATTTGCGTTTTATGTTAGCAATTGTTTTCTCTTGTTGTTTTATTTTACTATGTGCTTTTGCTCTATCCTTCCGAACAATTTTACTTCCCACTGTTCTTCTTACTGAATGACGTGCTGTAGCTGATTCATTATCAGAAATGGGCGGAGTATTGTTTATTATACTAGATATTGCCTTCTTCTTTTCTCTGTATTTTTTTGATGTTTCTTTCCAAATCTTTCTTTGCTTTCGCTTTTCTCTCTCAGTCATCTCACTAACATTTTCAACTTTCTTTTTAGCTTCTTTTCTGATAATACTCTCTAACCTTAGTTATTTAAATTTCTCTCTCTTCCTCCGTCATCTTATCTAAATATTTCCTTTTTGTCTTCGCATTTGCTTTTTCTCTTTGTTGCAAATATGCTGAACTTTTTTTTTCGGACGTTTTTACAACGACAAAAGCCTCCATATTGCTAAAAAATAAATAAAAATAATATTAGAAAATACGTTTGGTCAACAAACATTGAATAAATTATTAAACAGTTATAATAACAGGGTGTATTTCATTAAAAACGTCATTCCGAGAACGCTCCCTCAAGTCCGGGAACGATCCCGAAATGACCGTTCTCGGAATGACTTTTTAATATAAATGCACGGTTTTAAGGCGGCAGACATTTTTGACATCTTGTTTGGATCTGTCATTGTACAATATTTGAGGTTACTATTGGCTACAAAACACTACAAAAAGTATTTTATCATATTCAAGTTAAAAAACGCGTTCCCGATATGATGACGAATTGATGTACGCTACATAAATAATGAATTGAAAGTTACTTACCACTTATTTTCAATGGTTTTGGCGAAAACTTTCTCGACGCTCAGTTTGTTTACATAGTTCACATCACTGTACCATACCAACCAAAGGATGCGTTCAAAAACTGTTTTTTTTTATCGAGAATCAAAGTTGCGTTCACTGTAATGACACTTATATTGCCGGACACAATATTTTAGATTCGTATGCTTTAATTTATTATTATTTTCTAAAAATAATGCCAACAAATTGATATTAGATAAAATTATAGGCCATTTAGTAAGAAAAACGTTTCATTTTATTTTATTTTATGAATATTTTCGAAGTTTGTTTTCTAAACATTGGTTTGTAGGACACGTTCCCGGAATGATATTTTGAAGTTATTTCATCGAATAATACTAAATGTGCTTTATTTTTGCTTTATAAAGTATAATGTACAGTTAATATGAGCAGAGTTAATAACATTTACACTAGAGGTTTGCATAACTAAACTAAATTCTGACATTTATTTGCTGGCAAAGCAAATTCTCCACCTTGGTGATTTTGACCCATTAGTACAACGTTTGCAATATTAAAAAATAAAAGATTCAATTGAAGCTGTCATTTTGGTCTATCTTATTAAAATCGGAGTATGAGTTAAAAACTTTGTTCAGCATATCGCAGCAATGCTTCGTATCACTAGCAGTACAGTTCACTACACACCAGTTCTTCGGGACCACAAACTGGACAGTTAATGAAATAGCGTTTGCCGCGAGCTAACGTCACTATTCAGAGCATCCTGGGGTCCACTTCGCAGATGATACGAGGATAGATAATACAATAAGCTTTGAAAGCAATACTGGATCAGACAATAGGCTAATTCACTAAGTTTGTAAAACGTTAGCTTGTTGAGTATAACTACCATAAAAATTGGTATTTGTATAAAACAATAAGACCCTTTGCACACTGCGACATTGAGTAGCGATGCAGCCGCGATGCAGCATCGATGAAGTCGCAAAATGTCAACCTTTATACACTTGCGCTTCTTTTATGATCAATGCAGTCGCGATACTAGCGCGCGTTAGTTTTGATGCAGTCGCAATGCGCCGGACATTGAAAATTACGTACTGTATATTGGCGACTGCATTGATACTAATGCGCGTTAGCATCGATGCCAAATATAATCTGTTAATTGCGTTAGTCGCGATGCTGGCGCGCGTTTCCAAAACGTGACAGTGTGCAGGGGTTCTAAAATGTACATGATTAATTTGGTCTCAAAAACGTTTAAAACTGTCATGGCGCCATGAGTGACGTCACTCATTACTTGTCAACAAGCCATCTTTTTTGGAAAAAAATATTTATACAACAAAACAAATCAATAACAGGAAATAAAATCTGTCAAACTACGGACGCAGTTTTTCGGCAAGTGGTCTCGTTCCTTCCTTAGCTAGTAAAATAAATTGTTTTTAAGTGCTAAATTAAACATACGTTAGGTCTTGTATGAAATACTAAGCGGTCTACCGTGACCTCATTGACAATTGATTTTATTCCGTTTCTAAAAGCTGTAACGTGATGTTTTATAGCTTAATGCCTTACAGGAAAAGTAAGCTATCTATCACATAAAAAAGTTATAAATCGGATCTGAATTGCCTTTAGGATTTTTCTTTTTTAAATTAATTGAAGCGTATTCCAATAAAAAGAAAAGTGTAAGTTTCGTCAAAATCAGTTAAGTTGTCTTTGAGATACGTGTAAAAAGAAATATTTTGGAGAAAAATATATATTTAAACTTTAAAACCGCTTTCAAAAAACTCCATAAAAAGGTTTAAAAGACTCTAAATGAATTGGTTTTCCTTAACACAAGACAAAGGCGTTATTACAGCCCTTTTATCAAGATTTTTGAAAGCAGTTTTAAAATTATTTTTTGTTCCATAGTATTTCTTTTTGCCCATATTTCAAAAACTACTGAAACGATTTTGATAATACTAACACTAGTTCACAAATCGGAATATAATTAATCGATAAAAGAATAATCTCGACACAACATTTTGCTTCCAATATATTCGTAAACAATTTTTTTTTCATTTCTTCTGTTCGGAAAATTGAACTTTCATGTGAAGGAAAATAGCTTTTCCATCCCTAGGGTAGAAAGTAATTTAGTTTTAATTGCTACGATTAGACCCGGAGTTAAAGATAATTGAGTCACATCATATTATTAAAATTAAAAAGCTTTATATATTTATAAAATTAGCTTAACATTAAAAGCGTGTTCATGAAGATGAATTAAGAAACCAAAAATTTGCACACGGGCGGGACTTGAACCAGCAACCTTTTGGCAGACCGGGCAAGACCGGCTTCTAAAGCATTAAAAGCGTGTTTATTTTGGTCGCTGATTTAAAAAATGTTCAATTGGTCTAATTTTTAACAATTTAAAATCTACAAATAAAATATTTGTTTTCCCGCCATACATAGTGACACTTTTATTTTTAATTTTAAATTGTCACATTTAGTTTTTCTTTTACAATATATTTTTTTAGTTTGGTCGATTATTGCACAGATTATTAAGCAGTCGGAGGCGACTTGCCGCGATTTTGTTGTTTAATAATCTTCGTACTCACTCCCACCTTTAGCTGTCACTCATAGCGCTATCTCATGAGGCAAAATTGAACCTGAAATTTGACATAACATGTGGTAGTTTTGGTGACAAAGTTAAGATTGCATTCTTCTACGTTTATTATTGTCTGAGAGAAAAAATTGATCGATATTTTTAACAATAATTTGAAATATTTCATATCGCGTTTTATGTACTCTGTTGTCTTACGTGCCGTTACTGTCCTTCTAATCGTGTGGTTTATGTATAACGACATTAAACAAACTGATATGTGATGTAAAAAAAATGAGGTTTCATCTCTCACCAAACCACATAATATCTCATTTTCGCATCACAATCACATAGTTAACTTTATTTATTTTTCCTCATAGTCGAAATGAAAAATAGTACCTATGTTTAACTCGGGTGAAAGCACCCATTTCACTCTCGAATTATTAGCGTTACCATTAATATCAGAACATTCATTACTTCATTAATATCTGAGCAGAAGCTAGTCAATAACTTCTATACACACAACTAACCAAAATTATCTATTTACGCTGTATGGGCCTGTAGGCAATACAATTTACGGGCCCCTTTTTCTTTTTTACCTTTTCTGACTGACTAAATCATATGATGTATTTTTTTGCCTTCTACCCACATCCCTGAATACTAATATTCCCGATAAAGGCATGGATGACGTCCTAAGGGCGGGTTCGCACATATGCAGGCTGCGTGCTCAACGTCGGTTGGCTGTTAGTACAGAGTCCCGCGCAGCCCACGCGTTGAGTACGCGTACGTTTGATTTCGCCCTAACTTTAAGTGTTTACTATGTATCATTTTCCGTAGGAAAAGTTTTTCCAATCGAAAGAGGCGTCAGGCAAGGCGACCCACTCTCACCAAAGCTATTTACAGCGGTGCTTGAACAAATGTTCAGAAAACTAGACTGGGAAAATCTAGGGCTAAACATAAACGGAACTAAATTAAGTCATCTAAGATTTGCTGATGATCTGGTTATTTTGGAAGAGGACCCAGCAATACTTGAATCAATGATACAAACATTAGTAGACAGAAGCAGAGAAATAGGTCTAGAAATTAACCTCAGTAAAACCAAAATGATGACAAACTCAATACCTACAGACATAACCAACAATGGAGAAAAAATCGAATATGTGCAGGAGTATGTATATCTGGGTCAAGTAATATCACCAAAAGATCAAATGTCCAAGGAAATAAACAAAAGAATTGCGAACGGATGGAAACGGTATTGGGCATTAAAAGAAATCATGAAAAGCAAGGAACTGAACATGAAGATTAAGAAGAAGACTTTTGACACTTGTATCCTGCCCTGCATCACATATGGGTGTGAAACCTGGGCCCTTACAAAACACCATAGGGAGAAGCTCGAAAGATGCCAAAAAAGCATGGAAAGGAGTATGCTAGGACTGAAGCTATTAGACAAAGTCAGAAGTATAGACATAAGGCACAAAACAAAATTAACGGACATACTGTCACGTATCGATCGGCTCAAGTGGAGATGGACCGGACATATGCTTCGCTGCAAAAAGGAAAAATGGAGCAAAAAAGTGTCATTGTGGTACCCAAGAGATGGCGTTAGGACTAGAGGTCGTAAACCAGTAAGATGGGAGGATGACCTTAAAACGACTTTGGGGCCTCTCTGGACAAGAGTGGCAGCAGACAGACAGCAGTGGAAAGAGTTGGAGGAGGCCTTTGCCGAAAGGCACACCGTGATACGGGACATTATTTAAAACTAAAGCAGCAATCAACAGTGAAAAATCACGGAACATAAAGGGCTTTATTATTATTAAGTATCATTTTCAGAAAAATAAACATCTTTGTACCTATAAATTGTAAAATATAATGTCACACACAAATAATTATTAAACTTCCATTATTTAATTCTGTTATACAAACAGCGTTAAACATTCTGTAGCCGAATGGCAAAAAACGGAACCCTTATAGTTTCGTCAAGTCTGTCTGTCTGTCCGTCCGTATGTCACAGCCACTTTATTCTGTAACTATAAGCATCACACTGTTGGAATTTGGTAGGAAGATGTATCATGTTAACCGCTTTACGATTCTTATACGTTCCTCGAACCATTTTCTTTAAAAGTCTAACGTTTTATAGCTAGACGCATCCGAAGTGGTAAAATGGGCGTCCCCCCATCTAACTTTTTAACTAAGCGAGTGTAAATTTTGAAAAAAATATATAATGTAGATCTTAACAAATACTTTCAACAAAATTAGTTTGGACGGGATCGAACGAGATTTTTTTGAGATATAGCACATTTTCAACAACTGCCAACAAAATATTGTGGTATTTTACTAAGTGGTAGTAAGTGGATTCCCTAATTCAGTCAAAGTTAGCACGGAACCCTCAGTGCGCGAGTCCGACTCGCATTTGGCCGGTTTTTTTGTTAATTAAATTAACAAGTGTCACCATTTCAGAAGCTGGACTAAATGCGCCATATTTTGTAGTAAGTTGGCGTAGTAGTCCCTGTACATTTTTGTTCAGTACAGCGAGTAGAAGCGGGTAAAATGAAAATTGTGGTAGCTGCGTAAAATTTTAAACTTAAGTGTATATAACAGCTATTTAGACTTACAATACAAGAAATCAATCAGAAAATACCTACTTAATATTTGTGGCCACTGTAAAACCAATACAAAGTGTCAATTTTATTTTATTTTTATAAAAGTCCATAACTCGAAAAATATAGAATTCTTATTGTATTTTTCTAGTGGCTGTCATGGCAAAGCCTATCACCCGGTTTTGGATTGACCTTAACTGTCTGGACACCCTGTATATGCGAAATACCTAAAAAAATACCATCAAACCTGGGAAGGCGAGATCTGGTACGGTACGGCCTGGGACTTTTGATATGTTAACCTCCGAACTACTAGTAGAAACAAAGTTACGAAGTCATAAATCCTGTTCCTTGATATTCCCTCAAAAATCTTTCTTTCCTGAGCTATATCATAATGTTTTAATTATTTGAGTTGAGTATTGTACTGAGATAAAAGTTGTCAATTCCAAATTCTGTTTAGGTTACTATTTGCCATAAAATATCTGCCCACGTTTCGCTCGACGTTCATGTATTTAATTAGATAAGGAATAATACTCCATCGTTACAAAGATCAGTTTTTGTAAAATATTTCAATTATTAAAATAGTGACAGACGATTATCCTTAGCTGATTTTACACACATGCTCGTACTAGCTATTGCAAACTTTTTATTTATCTTTTTGCGATATCCAATTGCATAGTTATAATTGAATCTATCTTTTAATTTGATAATCTATTAATTTCCAACCTTTTTTTTACCATCATGATACACATAATTTCTATCTTACACATGCAGCTTCCTCTTAAATCATTTAATCTGTTTGAATTTCATTCAAATCCGTTGCGAAGCTTAAAAGATTTAAGCATATAAACACAGTGTGAGTGAGTTTGTTATAAACTGTGTAAGGAAAATTGACGAAGACAAAAATGCGCGGAAGTTTCGATGTGACGTAACGATCTCCGATTGGTGTTTACTGTCACGACACTAAATGCGTTGTCATGCTGAATTTAATTATTTAATATAAAATATATTAAATAAATCAGTTCACTAGAAACTACTAACTATCCGATTTGTTTTCTAGTGAAAACAGGTCTATTCCGCTGCACCGCTTCGTTTCGGTAGCAGCATCAATAACTACAGAAATTCAGATACTACATAAATTTTGAAGACAAAGAAATACAAATTTTGGGATCACGATTACTTTTTACCGCAAACTGTACAAAAATGCATAGAAATGTTCTGGAAACATTTGATTTAACCTACCGTTTAAGTTATTCTCAACTTCACATAATTAAACTTTAAAAAAACAGAGTTCTTAACGTCACATTCTCAACAACGTTCTCAAAACACAGTAAAATAACAGCTATTTCTCTCCTCAGAATCCCGATCAACACGAAGACGGGCACGTTCAGCACGGTGATGTCTCAAGGCACTGCCAGCACCATAATCGGGTTCGGCACGCGCACCAGCAACGCCACCATCATCGGCACCCCGCAGTACGTCAACGTCTCCTCTAAATCATTCCCCACAGGCAATATACTTCACAACGCGATCGTATCCAGGAATATAATCAACCGCGCGGTAACGTCGGGAGTATCCTTCAATGTGACGGCAGTACGACCGATATTGCACACGACAGCTCCGAAAATAAGCACCGTCGTTACCGCGAGTTCGGACTTCGATAACATATCGACCACCAAAGACATGATCGACAATGCGTGCAACTCTTCGGTGATGCTTAAAAAGGTTCTCACTTTAGGCAGTGCCGGCGCAACAAAATCTTTCATGATGCATAACACACAGAAGGTCCTGTCAACAGGGTTCGCTAACGGAGTCACACCCCCACCTAACGTGACTATAGTCAGCTCGGGGACCAGTGGGGGGATTCTCAACAATGGAAACGTCCATGCCACCTCGAACATTGTCAGTCCTACCTCTGGCACTCTCAGCGCCACTCACGCTACCCTCTCTGCTCTATTGGCATCAAGCGAGGGCAATCCCTCCCCTAAGAACTAAAATATCAACGCTATTCCTCAGTAGTATTATACGAGTCCATGTTGATCTCATTATCGATAGTTTTTGAATCTGCCATTATCCCTTTCCTAATATTATAGTGTCTGTATCATTAAAGTGTTATAAAGGTTAAATATTAGATTCCGAGAGTTGATGATTGATGTTTAGGAAATATAAAACTAAAATTGTCGCGATAAACTATGGTAGTTAAACTAATTCAGCTTGAATAGCGTGTGCGTCAAAAATACGAAAAAAAAATATTTAAAGAGCTTAGACTCTTATAAAATCGCACCTAATACCTTGTATTTTAAAAAGTGTGTCAAAATTACCACCCGCGTGTAGTAGATCCTTAAGTATTATTGTGGCTGTGTTTATTAGACGGAAAGAAGTACAAATTATGTTATGTCTTGATTAATAATTAGGATGTTATATTGCGTAGCTATAGTTTCGTGAAATAGTATTTTAGTAAGGGCTAAAGCTGTATTATTGAAATGATAGAATTTTTAAGTTTTACTTAAGATATAAAAGCCCGGTATTGCTTACTGCGGAAATGAATAATCATCTAAACAAGAAAAATAATAATCATCTGTCTGAATACTATTTAGTTAAGTAGCAAAATGTTTATTGTAGCTTTGGCCCGAAATCGTGATAATTAGTTGGCACTGCATATAGTGCTACCGCATGGCGAGACTTGTTCACCTGTACTGAAATATGACTTGCGGGCAATGTTTCTAACTTTTTATGATTCTTTAAAATAAGAAATATTTCTATACTAATACGAGATTTTTAAGGCTTGTATACCGTCTGGCATTGTCATAGCGATGAAAGCCTCTTGTGAGTTATCATTATAAACATGCGCAAAATCGTTTGCTGAATTGAAATGCGTCACATAGCTCAGTGGGAGCCAAAAATATGTATCACTCATCTAGTTCATTTTTAGCTCAATAGATCATAACCATACCATCACAATATCATTTACTACTCTACATTCATTCATCTCAGTTGATAATGTATCGTATACGGATCTATTCTCATGACTAAAAATACCTATCAAACAAAACTAAATACTAAGTCTTATTGCAAAGATGTTAAATAACATTTCTGCTTGTGCTATCTTAAATATTAATTTGACGTGAAACTCACGGAAGCCGTGCAACTGTTTCGCTCTCGCTCAGTAACTATATCCGTACGCTCTCTGTCACTGAGCTACTGAAGGACTGGACTACCGAGCCGTATTGGCCATTGTGAACGAGTGAGATAAGGAACTAGTTTGCTTAATTACTTCAATTGAAGCATTCATTCAGGAACTATCCAACTCATATTTTTCTGTGATTTGTGATCTTACTATTTAAGATATTGTTGTCTCTCTGCCATGCGGTAGCATAAATTCTTAGTCTATACTTTCTGTCAAAGTTCTGTAACAATTTTTTTGCAGAATAATGATCTTATACTGTTTTTATTAAGACCTGGTAAAATCTAATCTAATATAAGTAGCATATTTTTTGATTTTCTATACAGATTCTATATTTTTTGACGCAACTTCTTTGTGTAAAATAATTATGTACCTGTGTTTAGTGACTGCTTGTGTTATGTTTTTGTGGACCTGCTTTGCAGCTTTATTTTTTTTTTATCCTTTATATTACTTTTATTATTGTGCAATCTCAATCGAAATGGACGTGTTTAGACTGAAAAGTTTGCTAGGGTTTATTTTATTAAGCTTCGCGCGGCGCGTCATCCATCAGGGATGGAAAAATAAATACTTTAAAAAACAATAGATTTGGATATTTTTTAATAAAAAGAAGTTTTACAAACGTTAACACTCCAGACGTCTCAAAGATTTTATTCATTATATTGTGGTGCAGCATTATTATCGGAAGATAATTATGTACTGCAGATTTTTCAGATGCAATATTGATGGCAAACAATCACGACGAATAATCTGTCGATAATTTATTGTGATAGACTAACTACATGACATGATATACACAAGTTTATTGGTATTAAGTTATTTTTTTCATAAATTTTCTTGTTTGTCCCTGTGATAAAAAGTACTTAACGGATTCTGGATAATGTGCTACACTACAGTTCATAGTTTCATAAATTAAATTCCCATCTCGCTTATATTCAGCATTTTTTAAAACGCTGCTAAAGGAAGCTTTTATAGCGCGATAAAAATATAAAACGCTTATTTTGCGTACTGCAATCCGTATTTTTAAGCTTTAACGATTTGCAATATTTATTATTATGTATTTGTTAGCTTTTTGTGCAATTTAGTGTTTTCAGCTTGAAGTTTTTTTTGTTGTTTGCAATATTACGAAATTGGCTTTAAATTTGTTGTATTTCGGCTTGTTATTTTTATTGTTACTATGATATCTCCTTGCGTGTGTTTTGCGTTTTAACACTTAATATAATGTACTGTTAAATAGTTTTTGCTATGATAGCAGGTTGTGTTATAACGATTCACACTGTAGAAACTTAAATTTGTCCGAGTGTTTGTTTTATTGGACAGTTTTGACTTGTTTAATAATGTTAGTTCGATTTAGTAACAGTTCGCCTGTTATGTGTGTTTTCTTTTTATTTATTTAATTAATATTGTTGTGTATCATAAAACACTGAGTTAAACGATGTTTTGCCAAAATGTTTGCGTTTGTAATTCTTCACCTATTATAATATGCGGGTATTATAATTAGTATTGTAGGTTTAATTTGTACGTAGTTTCTTCTTTATATGGGTAACGTGAACTAAGATTAAAACCAACGAGCTCATACATTAAATATATAATAAATAAAGATAAAATCATAATACCTTCGCTTTTGCAGTGAATGTATAAAGAAACTTGTTTACTATTTCAATTTGCATAACTTTTCTGAGTAGTATTTTTATTTGTTTTAATCTCCCAAGACGTTTTTAAATCAAGAACGATTATCGATATTAATAACACTATATCAATCAATAATTTGTTATAAATAAAAACACGTTCAAACGTACTAAATAAACTTTGTTATTTAAAAGACTAACTAAAGAACCTCAAACCATATTTTTTATTACAGTTTACAAGATTCTGTCACTCTTTTTACCCTTTCTTTTTTAAATAGACACAAAGTGTCTTAAATTTATTTTAAAAGGGACTTTTTACACTCTTGCTAGCTCACAAACACACATGTTTCTGAGTTCCGTTCTATCTAGTAATGTGCTAGTGCAATTTAATGGTGGTACTGCTAACAGCCGCTGGCACAGGCTAGAATGAACATAATTAATGTCGGGGCACCCCCTAATGAGAACGTATAGCAGTATTTTGGCAACCGTAATTGTTTTTTTCTAAACTGATTTGAATATGTAATAAAACAAATTTGTCGAGAAGTAGAATGCAATGTATTATTATGCCATATCTAATTATTTTCATTATTCTATGTTGTATACTGGCACGGAAAATAGATCTGTATGTTTTAATTGTTAATTAATTCGTCACCATAAAAGTGTAATGCGATATATTAACGTTTTTATGCGTGTTTTGTTTCGTAGTACATTTCTTGTAGTACACAAGAGCGTTATAAGTTACATTATTTTTCTTTTGAAAAACGCTAGTACGACGAGAAATATTCTCGTGAACTTAGTTCGTAAAGTCGAAAGCTTCAACGTAAGAAGCAGGTAGCAAATCTCGAGGATTGTAATTAACCTCGTTCGTCGCTGTACCCGAAAAATTAGTCTTGCGTATAATTCCTCAAGAAAGTCGCTCATTTCGTGAAGCTACTTTTTTAAGTATCGGTCAAACCAAACGCCGTTATTCTGCGGCTAAAGCAATATGTTAAAGCAAAATTAATCCTTGTCGAAAAAGTCATTGGGTACTTGTTGATCAATACGTCACGAAACGTAGTCTTTAAAGTTTTTAAATTATCATCATCGTCATTCAGTCGGACGACACTGCTGATTTTAATATTAAATACAAATCTGAGGAGGAGGTCGGAAATGGAGAAGGATAATATTAATATCATTCATGATATAAGTGATAATGTTTTTTGGCCATTCTGTTACAGTTTTTTTTTGTTATAGCTGTGACTTGTTTTTAAAGTTATCTACGTCTAGGCGTCTACGACAAAGCCTAAATTGTTTGTTTTCAAATTCTATTGTAAAGTTTCTTGCTGAAAAAATATATAACTTTAAACAGCGAAAGTTAAATGCGCAAATTTTGGTTTCTTATTTCATCTTTATGAATATGAAATATGACACTGAGTGTTAAAAACATTCGAAACCAGCGAAAGTTAAAATCAAAATGAGACAGTTCAGATAATCAGACTGCTAAGAAAAGTTAAATAATACATTAAAATCGTGACATAAGTTTGCTTGCAGACTAGCGCAGATCGCCGTATGTAGCTTAAAATAATAAATGATCGATATCGCGACTGGCCGCGATGCAGTTTTGGTTTGACCGATATGCTTTACTTATTTAGTAGATATTTACCCTTGTGATAATTTTATTACTGGCTGTGTATGTAGTATGTAATATTATCTATTTATTATTTGTGATAAACTGTTAACATAAACACAATTCCAGTATCGTTTTGAGTCAAGGAGACAAGCAAGTACAGGGTGTTTTTAAGTATTATTTATTGATAGTTACCTACGAATAGCAACGCTAAATATTCTTTGGACAAGCTTCATAATGATATTGGTCAATTTATAAAACATATGTTTTGATATTTTTAATCAACAAATCGTATCGAAATTCATATTCCAAAAATAATTCCTATATAACTATAGTATTGATTAATCTCTTAAGATTACTATACGGTTGTAATTTGTATGGTTGTAATTGTAGTACTAAAGAGTTTCCTGTTCTTATTCTATTATTGTGTATTAAATAAATGATGTGTTTATGGAGTCACTTGTATAATTTATCTACAAATTAATTTTAAGAATGTTACTATTGTACCAGTACGCTGCGTTAAGATTGTTGTGTTAAGTCTCATTTTTACTAAAATACGTAAAAGTTAATAATGAAACAAAAAAATAGATGATGCGATAAATATTATGCTATAATAATTGCCTAGTCTTACATGTAAAAAAGTGGTGGCGTAAGAGCGCTACGAAATTACAATGTAATGAACGTTACGAATGAAAATCCGGTTGCGTAGCAAGGGATTATTGCGTAGCGTTTCGTAGACGGCCGCTACGTAAGGCAGGTGTGACGTCACTCCTCAACGCTGCCTGCTACGGTCGCCCGACTAAGCGTCGATGTATTGGAAAAAGATATTACACCATCATTGCTCAATAGTTTTCAAGTATCTATCTCATAAAATAGGAAAACTTTCTGTTTCCCTAAAAGTTTTTATTTAGCGTCAGGGAACAAACAATTCGAGATAGTGCGAACTCTTCAAAAGTTTCGAAGTTTGCGATACTCGTGTACTTTTAATTATCAATGTTGAAGAGAAAGTTTGGGCTGTCGATGCGGGGGTGCCGGGCGCGTGTTGGTGCGCGCCGGTGGGCGTGCTCTTGCGGGGCGGGCCGGGGAGGGGCGCGAGCACGTGCACGCGCTCACGTGGCGGGCTCGCGCTGGCCGCGTCCGTCGTGCCGGCCGTATGAATAATTGTGTTCGGAGTGAATGAATCGATGCGGCGGCGGCGCGGGCGGCGGGCGCGGGCGGCGGCGGGCTGCGTGGAGGGGTGCGCCGCGCCGCGCCAGTCTCGTGCCGGTAGTCGGTAGTGCAGCCGAGCGACTCCGGGAGCCGTCCCCGCCGCGTCGTCGCTCGATCGTAGTCGTAGTGCGCCCGCCCGGCCCGCCCCGCCGGCGCCCGAGCCCATGGATACCCAAAGCCAGGACGCGGCCCGCAGCCCCGCAGAGGTGCCCAACGACCCGGGGTACGTCTCGCCGCCGCGCGATAATCGCCTCCCGCCCTCGGCCGGCTCTGATCTTATGTTTATCTTGCAGGAAGATGTTCGTCGGAGGACTCAGCTGGCAGACTAGTCCAGGTACGCTCGTCCCATCGGCGGCCGCGCTTTGGCTTCGCCGGCGGCGGATGTGCATCCGTCGTGCTCGCCGGCGACGGCCTATGGCCCTCTTAGATCGCGGAAGAGCGTCTCCGACCGTGACGGAGAAGTGCGCCTCGTTTTTCAGTGATGAAGTATCGAGTTCGGTACATAAACACCGGTAAAAGTTTGCAAGTCAGCTGATTAGTTGCTCGTGTTCGAAAGTTGCCGATGCGGTGGGTCGATGTAGTGGACATGAATATGAGGGTTCGAGACGCGTGTCAGAGGTGTTTTGGGCGCCAGAGAAGTGTGTAATACACTGAAATTCAGTTATGTTGTTGAGATGCAGCGGCAGTCAGGTGTGCGGCGGCGGCCATGCCGGCTGCGCGCGCAGCCTCCGCCGTCGCTCCGGCTTCTCCGCCCTACGGACTTGCTAGCTATTTTCAGCCTTATCGCTATTAATATTCAGTGGTTAATTCCAGTAAAGGTTTCTGTTAACCGGCTTTTTGTCCAAACAGTCATCACAACATAACCTCAATCTTAAGTACGTAGAGCACGACACCGGTGCGTTACCTTCTCGTATAACTAAGTAGGGTAAAACAATTGGCATTTAAGTGACAACTTGTACTGTAAATTATTTGAAATACATAACAGAATAGTATTTATTGTTTTATTCCATACCTGATCAGTTGCAACAAGTTTCTTGAAACTTTTCAAAATTCAGTAATTTTTCATGATAGTTATTGCAAGCTTGCCTTGGGCGGTTTAGTCCGAAGTAAAGGTGAGGGCGTAATTTTGATGAGATTTGCATGTGACAGCGGGCGGCGAGAGGGCCCGAGCTGCCACGGTGCGCGTGGTATTGGGCCATCGCCCACGCCGCACTTTGATCCTCCCTATCTATGCCAACTTCGTTCTTCGGGAGATCTAGGCCGCTGCATCGGCAACACTCAAGATATTATCGGATCTGTCGATCGCATCGCGCAGGGATACCGGGAAATAACGTAAATAGACGTACTTTCATCTTTGGATTAACCGACGCGGTTTAATATCCTGTAATAGGATTTAATGTCAGTCCATAACAATATTAGTAATTAACTAGGTTCAATTTCAAAACTACCGTACTTTGATAATACTAAAATCTTCGAAATGTTTTTAAACACGTGGTTAGAGTAAGATCATCATTGCACTGATAAATGGTTTCATTACACATTTTAAATGAGAAAACTTTTCTTGAGTTCTCGTCGTTATAACGTTTAAAATTAGCAATTAATTATCTCCTCGTGACGGATTTAGACGATCTTATCTTTTTAAAATGATAAACGATGTTGTACATTTGAACTGGAACATCTGAAGCATATTTTTCCTCTTGAAAGTTTTAACTTTTATTTTTCTTAGTGTCGGTAGGTATAGTAAGAATTACGTTGCTAAAACACTAATGTTATCCAGCTTTTAAATAATTTATAGTATTTATTGTATTGGGGTATTTGTTTCGGAAGTAATATTTCTCATTGAACAAATAAAGTTAAAATACTCAGTAGATCTTTGCCCACATTTCACGTGACTCTTACAACCAACTTAAGTAATGTTATAACAAAACTCAACTTCTATGATAACCTTGAAGACATCCTATGGTTGTCGACCCCAGTAAGAAATTACTTATACAAAAATTTAGTTGTCATCGTCATGTTTGCTTAAGAACAACAACCTCACGGTGATAAGATATATTTTTTTAAATTTAATATCACTGCTATCGCGCTCCCAGATAACGTAACGCCCCATAATCTCAGCCTTACAAATAAGTAATATCTGAGTCGTCAATATTCGAGCTGTCCCAGAATTGTTAGAAGTGAGAATCAATCACAACCTGTTGATAAGATTGGCACAGTTGCAATTCTAAATCCGAGTATTTACGCTATTTTTGATACTGACGTTGCCTTTTGTTATAATATCTTTCTTATTCTGAGACCAATAATGGTGTGTTTGTCGTGAGCGAATCTTACATTGTGTTCGTCGTGTACGCACCCGAAAGACAACCGAAAATAATCGATTACTGGCAACGCAGTATACATTTCGATAATATAATAAGCCGATTACTGAAAACCCCTTAAGTAATCCTGGTATTTACTTGATTGGTCATAATTTAATTCGCAATGTTTACTAAATGTATTTCCTTCGTACAAACAAAGATGAAATTCTGTTATCAAATTTACCATGTTTTGAGCAAATAAACATATTCTATTTTAAACATTTGGAGGCTAAACGACCGTTAAATTGATGCATTTCCTAATTTAGCTAGTAATCATGAGAGCGGAAGTAAACTCTTGTACAAAACCATCTCTATGACACGATCTTTAACTTTAACGACATTTTAACGACTAGACAATGTCAACGCGTCTACATCATCATAACGTTCAGCTCTTATTTTTCTTTCGACTCTACAAAAGTTCAACCTGACATATTTTATTAGAATAACCTCATCTGCGTTACGAAACGGGACAAGGATAAGTTATTCTCGTTTATATTACTAAAGTACCTAACTCATTATTTCAGTGTTGCGAGCGCAAGTCGTTTTGCACCGAGTAGTTGCAAGACAAAAGGTTGAGCTCCATTATCTGAGTCGGTTCGCGCGCCTGACATATCATTGACACGCTGCTTCAAGAGCTACAGACCGAACTATGAAGATTTTGCAGATAAACAACGCAATACGTGTATTGTGGCGTTTGTGCCGGCATAGAGCTACTCACTCTTAGAGCTGCGCACGCGCTCTTCACAATTTTGGTAATCTGCGTCTACGTTCATTTCCTGCCCAACTCCTTTTGATCACCGGAAGTCTTTGTAGTGGACGTCAATTTTAATTGGGTGTTCAATGTTGAACATTTCGTTATCTAATTGACGTTAAATCAACAAAACGACAGATTAATTAATGATTTATATTAACCCACCGCTTAACCTGATAGCTGTGATAGTGAATTTGGAAAACGAATAATCGTGAATAATATTTAGTATTTAACTGAATGGGAGCCGCAAGTGAATCCCTAAAGCTTTGTTTCATTATATGCTCGTGGATAAATAACCGCAAACTTTATCAGTGACAATTCATACACCTATAGTTCAAATGCAAATGTACAATTGTACAATCTGCTATAATTTTGTTTTTTCGAATGACTTGAAAGTTGTTACTTATTACAAAATCTAGTAAGTGTATTTTTTCTTTCTTTCTTGTCACAAAAACTGCTCCAGTTTTTATTATTTTAGAAAATAGTAAAAAGTAAGAGCAATTTTTAGATTCGATGATTAATTTTTAGTCGGACGTTTTGGATCCAAAGTAAAATGACTTCGTGTTTATTTCGCCTGTGCCTGACCTATCTTTTAAAAGCGTCAGTTTGCCGCGGTTTCAGTTGTTTTTTTCTTCCACTTTCTGAGGTCGCATTCAGTCTTCGACTGTGTCCTGGCTGAGGCTAAGGTCGTGTCCCCGTTTGGCCGAGGCACAATAACGATTGCTATTACCTAACCTCATTGTTTTCATATAGGAAAAGTCAATGATTATATTACATCACTCTAGCTAAAAGCTCCGAAGTAAGCGCAAGCTAGATTTGCCAGTGCTGACGAATATCTGCTAGAAGACTCACATAAGCAGCTTTAATAGTGCTTATATAGCCACAAATGTAATCGCTGTCGCTATATCTTGCAAGTTACGTAATAGCCCTGCGGGTCTCTCGTTACGGTTATTATCAGGCGATTGTTTGGTCGGCTTGTGCTCGTGCGCAGTGCGTCTCCACTTTATCTCAGGGATTTCGTTGCGATAGTGCTGTTACTATCGATAGTTTGAGATAACTGTGAGCGATGACTGATTTGATATGAGCGATTGTAAAGTTAAATTCAGTCTGCTCACTGACAATTCATAACGGGCGGGCTATTTAATGCTAAGTGCGTTTCAGTTAGTTGAAGACTCATCACATCCTGCATGTCATTAACTCTTGCGCAGAGAGCGCGTCTTCTGCCATCTAAAATCTTTCTTACACTATGGAATGCTTCGATACTTGCATTTAGATTGTTTATCTCAAACTTATATTTTTATGATTTATGCACATTATTTATATTTAAACATGATTATCTTTGGGGTCGTCGATACTTGTAATCTATCTTTGTAATCGCATTTTTCTTCATAATGTTGAAACCTAAATAACATTACATAGGTAGCTACTATTATCACATCAACATTGATTAATGCTTGATTGATTAAGCTGTGATATATTAAGATACAATTTTATAGTTTATCGATAAAGTATCGATAATCGATTACAGATCAGCACTATTCGCCGATTTCCTTTGAGTCTTTATGAGCCTGCCTGTCAGGCACGATTGCATCACACTCGACGGAAAATTTAACGTCTAACTGTTCACAGATTTCGTTGTTAACGGGACTACCTACCGCATTTGAACGTTGTTGAAGTTTAAGTATAATTTACTTAGAATCCGACTTCGATATTCTGTTGCATACTTTCTTGTTTATCGATTGACCCATCTACGGGGTGATTTTTTAAACTAAGAACCTACTAAAGATATACTATCCCTTCCACATTTTAAAATTAAAATCTATTAATTTGATGAAATGTAGAAAAATCATAAAGTATCAAAAATATAACTCCGTCTAAACGGATCGCGTAAATCGAAGTGATAATTTAATATTATGCGTCAATTTAGAAAATCAAACTGTAATTTATTAATTTAATTTGAAGCAGACATCAATTCCGCAGACATCAAAACCGAGAAAAATCATATTACACACTTTAGTATTATGATTTTTCTCGATTTCATAAAATTATATTTTATAACAATCGATTTTTATTTTAATATGTAGAAGGGATAATAAATTATGAGTAGATTCTTAATTTAAAATTTTGCCAAGTTTTTCAAAGTCACCCTGTATAAGTTCAGTACACCAGTTATAAGGTTGTCAAGCAACTGTACGTACTTACTGGTATCACTAATACCCTTATATTAGTGATACCAGTAAGTAGTACGTACGTTCCTCCATAGATGGGATACGTATGTCGTACATTTTTCTATATAGACTCATAAAAAATCTACTTAAAAAAATTATTCAAGATACATATAAAGAAAAAAGAGTTTTTACTAACTCAGAAATCGTTCCAATGCCACGTTTGCATTGACATGGGGTAGTTTTGAATAAAGGGTTCAAAACCAGAAGAAAGAGAGGATGGAGTAATAATTTGTCTTCATTATAATGATATTTATTGTTTAAAAGTATAAAATAAACGTAAACGAAACTTCTCAAGTAAAATCCTACAATAATTAAGTAACACACTTATTATAGTTTTTTAATTGTGTTCTACTTCCTCTTTGTAAATAAAAATAATTCTTTTTGACAACAAAATTCGCGCGCATTTTGATTCGACGTTTGTCACAGCCAGTGTTGCAGTATTAAAATGGAGTTGCGGCCAATATTAACTTAAAGCTGCGATCAGAAATTAACTATGCTTGATGTCTCCTTCCCTAATTAAAGCAAATTATTTAAAATCATTTCAATATTAAATTGCAGTTAAATATCATACTTATGGTGATATTACCGTTGAATTTCAACAAAAGCCCGTAAACCCCTTTCAGTCTGAAAGGGTCACACTCCATTCTCGATTGCGAGGAATTCACCTTTGCCTTCATCTATTATTAATCCGGAGATTTTGCATACGCTGAATAATGCAGCAGTCGTCTGATGCAGAACGAGCGGATTGTCTTTATTTAATTTTCCCTTCAGAGTTTGATTCGCGGTACGCAACTAATTCACAAAGTTGCCGCCAATCAGGTGTAAGGTACTAAGCATAAATTCGTCTCAATCTGCTTGTCATAAAAGGCCGCTTTATTCGCTATGTAGCCGGCCGCTATCTGTAGGTATTGAGAAAACGTCTCATTACGAACGAGTCAAGCAAAAACGAGCGACGTCCCCGCTCCAGCCAGTGTTAACAGTGACGTGTATCATTCAGCACATGTAAAAACACGGAAAACAGCGGCGTCGTTAGCGCGGCCTTTTTGTGGAAGTGTAATCGGATCTGTCGAAGGATTCCAGTAACGCATGTTGGCTCAACTATAATTACCGGAAGATGCTGGGACTACGCAGCTGGGTTTGACGGCTCGCCAGATAAACATCCCGGTAGCCCGCTGAGGGCTGTCCGCCCCGGCTGCGATTGAGTTTCGCGTGCCATACGTAGGCGGATCTACTAAGAGCTCTTCTCTAAACTAGGCTTAAAACGAACGCGACAGCTTGATATTTCCTTACATTTTCATCCAGAGATATTTCCTTTCAGTCTCGTACTCTCGACGCCATAACTGAAATTATATTTGCAGTCGTAAATATAACCGTAGACTAGTAAAGTAACACAACAAAATAACTATTATTGTTCTCCTCTAAGCCGACGTTATTTACGGAGCATTCGAAGCCATGTCACTAATTTATTTT
The DNA here is from genome assembly GCA_963924145.1 of Pyrausta purpuralis. Taxonomy (NCBI): domain Eukaryota; kingdom Metazoa; phylum Arthropoda; class Insecta; order Lepidoptera; family Crambidae; genus Pyrausta; species Pyrausta purpuralis. The sequence continues at coordinate 8,391,724 of OZ001649.1, read as the reverse complement.
AGACTTGTGACACGCTTACAGATTTGATCCATTTGTTACTAATGTCTTGTAGGTGTACCACACAAATAGAGATGTAAAAGAATACCTCCTTTTAACTTGGGATTTAGGGAGCAGCTGTAAAATGTTGGCGATAATTAATATCTATTTTTCATACGAAAATGATCTAATTAAAATTTAACTAATGAACACATGAGTCAATGTAAGCTTGTAGAGATCGTAGTTTTGTTTCGCCACTGGAAATAACGCATGAACTCGCAACGTTCAATTTGAAATCGGAATGAGTAACTGAAAGCCGCATGTGCCTATCAAAGCGCATTCGTTCTGCATTAGCAAAAAAGGAGCAGTGTTCTGCTCCGACTGGTCTGACAGGGGAGAGATTTAGCAAGTGGTCAGACAGGAAAGAGTGGAGTGTGCAGGCCGCATTACCGCAAATCGTGGCATAATCCACCCTCACAAAGCGGGTGCTCAAACAGGGAAGGGAATATCAACTCTTAAAGCAAGCAGCTGGGCACACACGCGTTTTGTTGTGATTGAGATGCCACTGGTAGTCACAAGTTGCGTTTTTTCCTTTTATGGAATGTATTTGTGTGAATTATTGCTTTATCTAATCTGACACAAATACCTATTAGGTATACGGTCACTCAAACGGTCCCTGATTTTGTGATGTCCTCATCTAGGTTCGTTACAGTAAAAAATCAGGTAGTTATAATACCTATACTCTGTTTTTTTATTAGATATACCAAAATGTCATTTGGTGGGATGCCACTTTTCGTAATTTTAAAATAATTACTAAATAATCGGCAAATTCAGTTTAATTTAATCGTTGCTTTGAAATGACTATAGAACAAATAAATAGATATATTTTGAATTTGTGATTTGCCGCAGTTTATTAGCATTAAATAAAATAGTGTTATTAAAAAACTACAAAAACAAAATTCATTTTTAAATAATGTTTCCTGCCAATAGCATCATCATTTTTAATAATAATAATTTTAAGAAAAAAATTAAATGTCATAAACGGTAAAGTCATAGAAGAATATTGCTATTGCAATTGAAAGGATTTTTTCTACTCATTTGATAATTTTATTTATGTATTACGTTTGATTATGGTTGTATTAAACGTTAAAAACAAATTATTCATCCCAGTAATCATATTATTGAAAATTCGTATCAGAAATCAAATTAATCGCCCATCACAATTTAATTAGTACAATACTATTGCACTAAGTTATCTAATTAAAAATCTAAATGTAGATATTTACGTAGGTATATCTCGTCGAACTGCACGCTGCACTTCGGACCCACTCGATTTTGTTAAATATAGTTAGTTGACTTATAATAAAATGTTGATACCTTTGTATTCGTTGAACCAAGGGACTGAACACACGATGCGATTGACTAGTTATTTCGGCCTAGCCGCAAATAGAGTTGATTGCTTTCGCAAACACTTCTTTACCTCTCATAAATCAAGCGGGAAAAAAATAATAAATCATTGAATTGTGTTAAGCTTTTAGCGAGCAGTAAACGACAGAGCCGTGGTTGGTTTTATTTACTTTTACAAAGATTGTCAGAGGGATAAGAATTTGTGAAAAAAGTGATATGAAATGCCAAATCAAAGTCATGGTACCTGATATACTTGTTTGTACATTAAAAAAACACGTCATGATAACAATATTTCTGGTAATAATACAATAAAATATATGCAGTATATAAAGATGCGAAGATTAAAGAAAATTGAACCATCGACTCAAGCGCATACTTTACGCGCCATTGCCCCCGAAGCTACTCACGATGCGACATTTTTTACACGGTGGTGTCGTCAAAAGATAAACTGTCACTGAGCGTGAAGAAAAAACAGTTCAAAGTCACAGTTGATACCACTCATGTGTCCGATGGTTCCTGGTGGTAGTCAACTACTATTTTTATAGCAGTTCACCGACTTATGTTTGTTATCCGCCGTTTATTATAATTTTGTTGGTGTAACATGTGATTACACAACATATTCATTATTTGCGTTAGAGAATACGTTTTCTCTGTAGGTAATTTAGCAATTGTTTGCCATGTAAAGCATTCATATTCTAAGTAATTGTTCATAAATTCAAATTGTATCCCGCGTCTAGTTCAACAATGACATCCTGAAACAAATGCGGTACCCTTTGCAAAGCGTTTTCAATAAATAACATGGTTCCTATTACGCTTATTGATACTCGGTACATATGTGGATGATATTTCGGCGTTTCTAATCTTCCTGAGTAGTTATTATCTGGAGCAGAATTCTCTGGTGCATGTTTAGGTATGTTGCTTGCATAACTCGTGCAATTTGTGCATCTAGACGCACATCTGGGAACGTTCGACTCAGACGACATACGCCACTGCGTTGTTGTCATTACTCATGTGTCGCGCACAAGACTTCATACTGCCGAGTCACCGTCGCCTTTTATGAAATGTCACAATTCGACTGTCGACCGCCTTAAATTGAACCCTGAATGTGTGACTATAGGGTGTAGTTTAGTTAAAAATTCGTTGTGTGGTGCGCCTTAATGATTATGGTGCAAGAGAGCAGCGCATCTTCAAAAGACATGCTAATTGACGCGGCGTGAGGCTTGGACTTAGCTAGAGAAATTATCTCGACCCAGGCATTTTAAGTGAATTCTTCGGTTTTTGATCCATCACAAACAACCTGTAAAAATGTGCCAAGTTCATCGGCAAAAATCGTGTATGTTGCCAAGTTGCCTACTCGTACGGACCTCGATTTGGCAAGGCTGAATAGTTAGTTGGTAACGCACATTTTAGTGTCGCAACCTATTTCTTTCATCAAACTTGTATGGATATAGATGTTCTATTCCACTGGCTTTTATTGCTCCACGTGAAATTTTTAAGGATATTAAAATATTCTATTCCGTTTGAGAATGCTACTAGGTAGACGAACAGATGGGCTGTCTTAATTTATCGTCGACGGAAAGTGATAAATGATGATCATGCGTTCACTACGTACGTATCTTACGTGACGTCTTTGATAATTTCTGTTTGCAGATAATATAATGCGATACTGAAGAAATGATTGGATTAGGTTTCATACATACCTCTATGCTGGTTGTTTTGATGTCAATAAGACTGACGCGTTTAGTAAAGCTCCTGACTATTATGCCGGCCGTCCCGGGTTCGAATCCCGCAAGGGGCAAATATTAATGTGATGAGCACGAACATTTGTACTTAACTAAGTCATGGATGTTATATGTATTTAAGTGAATATAAATATTGGACACCAATCTGCACTTCAAACTTCACTTCAAACAATCAAAATGCACTTGTGTTATGGTTTTATGTATCCCGTCATAATCGTTGTCGGGCATTCGTACCATAAGGAAAAAAAACCTTACTCCAAAACCACGACAATTGGTGTGTTGTCTGGGGCATATTTATTTGGCATTTTACTTATTATTATTAAAATCTTGAGTACGCAATGTAATAAGTTTTATCATTTTCATAATGCGGCAAATTGATAAAAAGGTTGACTCATTTCAGACTTTATCTTAGAAGTAAGAAGAAAATCTTTATTGTATACGTTTCAATGTATCTTATAAGTTTAACCCAACTATGCTACCTCAGAAATATTGAGTCCCACTTACGCCTCTGCTTAAGCTTCTGCTTCGCATCACATCTCTAGGTATATATCCGGTGTGATTTGCGAGAAGAGATGTTTTTCAGCTTAAGTGCGAGATGTTGAGTACTCAGTACGCATTCTTCTGACATTCAAAGGGTGACATCGCTCACTTCAAGACGCTCACATCTCTCGTGTCCACTACGCGTCGTCCACACACAGCTCACATCTCCGCTTCCAATGCGCCAAACAAATTACAGCACAGCGATCTCTACTTAGGCCTCTGCCTCGAATTTTGCGGGCAGCAGCGGGGCGGGAGTGGCAGATTCTTATGCGTAAAATCGAATGGACCGGTTCTCGAAAACAGTGGCGTGGCAGCGGCGCGTCGGCAAGCATCGAGCGCCGCCGCCGCTGCCGCCCCGCTGCCCGCAAATTTCGAGGCTGAGGCCTTAGCTGAGCGGAGAGGAGATGAATCAATAACCCAATTCTATCGGTTGTTGAAAAGTGGTGTCCCGGCCTTAATGGTCAAGACGGTTTTATTTCTTATTTGTCCTTAAAAATTATGATTCCTTTTTTAACAAACAAGATCCAAAAGCTTGCTCGTGCAGATAAAATTACTTTTTGTTTTTGTTTTAACATACCTAATATAATCGTATCTTTAACAAAGGAGTTAACTTAACTGTTAACTCCCCGTCACAAATATGTATTTCAACGGTACAAAAGATTGTTTTAAATCTACCGGGTGTACCTTTTGGTGTTTGAGTAGGGAAGCTCTTTTAATGTCTTTGTTGCATCTTTGTCCATCTTTCTTGATTCTTAGCTTTATAAACTGGCAAAAAATGTTATAACTTGGTGGTCGTAGAAAAAGTTTTCTTTAAGACAGGAACAAAACACTTTTTGATTTATTTTATTATTTTTCTGTAACAATATTTATTTACTTACATTTAACGGTGCGTTACTCTAACTTCTTAGATTCAAATCAATGATTTCATGTTTTTTTGTTGAATTTAAGTAGTTAGGTTTCCGTGGTCTCATCATAATAAAAAACGTTTTATTAATTCAGTGTTTTCATACAAACGTTTCAATCAATTCATTTCAGGATGATGTAATAGTTACCTACAGTTTGATAAGTATCAAACCACCACGTTTTTTATTATAATAATAATAGCAATAAATACATTAAAAACACCAATTTTGTCTCAGCGTTGTCTACGCAAAATGTAAAAAATTATTACTTTTAAATTAGTACTTACTTAAGTACTCCTATGTTCAATCTACTTTTTATTTAGCCTTGGGGGGCATGTTGAACGTCCTGCATATGATAATGATAATGATGACAATGGTAAACTTACTCTTAAGACACAATAATAAGCCTCTTGTCCAGCGGGTGTAGCCTGAAGCATATTTTTCACATTTTGCGTAGACATCGCTGAGACAAAATTGCTGTTTTAATGTATTTATTGCTTGAGATTTTTTTAATGAAGTTAAAAAAATACATTGTTTTTTAAGATTTATTTAACATGTAGCTACGTAAGTAAATATGATATTTGATGAAACAGAAAATCATAAAATTGAAATTGTCGACATGAAATGTAAAAAAAATATGTTTCAGACTTCAAGCGCTACTAGTGGTTGGTATAAGAGCTGAATTTATAAGTGGATATTTAAGATGTAGGGCGTAAAAAGAAAGATTACGCTAAACGTTGTAAATGCCCCCGCTCCGTTCGTAAGGTATAAACATGCCACACACGCCACACCATTTCAGGAACGACTGTAAAACAATGTTTACCCTTTTAGCTCGTAAGGTACGAGTGTGTTCTGTTCAATTTTATTTTAACCACTTTATCCCTAAAATAATTAAATTAATATAGAAAAACAAAAACAAGAAATAAAGCAGATTAAGTTTATTATTAGAAAGTATCTATCGTTTAGCGAGTGTTATATTCAAAGTTAATTTTCAAAAGATACAAATCCTTTTCAGTACTCCACGAGTCTTTGCATATAATTGTTACTATGTAGGTACACATTGCGTACTGGCAACAAATACTAAGAGTCACGTCGAGATTTCCTAAAGGTCGTTGACCACATACATACGTTTTCCGAAAGCGTTCTGAAAGATACAAAAACGCAACGCTCGCGTCTAGTCAGAGTTGGAACGACGATCATACGCTGCAACAAAGACTCTCAGCAATGAGGGTTGTCAAAAATGACGCCCACCAGGTGGCAGCACCTAGGCGTCAGGTCCAACCACTTGTCAAAATACATACATAATATGTTGTATTTTCTGATATTTTTTATTATTTATTTATTCATACAATAGTTGCAAAAAGAGTACTGTTTTCTAAAATACTACAGTGTTGTACAGTGCCTATGTGTGCAAATAAAACAGGAGGGCATATGTTCCCTATAACTGATAAAAGCCGATTGAAACAGTGGCTTGTAGCTATTCACAGAGATAAATTTACTCCTACTATCTACTATCCCTATGCAAATACGATCACCTATTATCGATAATTACATAATATACATATTGAATAAAAAAAAGTTACTACAATTTTTATCAGTTCAGTGTTATTACAAGTCATAGCTACTATAGTGATTAATATGCACCTGGAATAGGCTTACATATATTTTATTATGTATAAGTTGATGATGTAAAGAAAAAGGCAGATAGTCATGGTCATGTATCACATATTGCATGGTAGCACTGTCCAAAATTCCACACAATCCTATTCTTCATTAGTTATTATAGTATCTCCTATTATTCATATTTTCCTTTAGTGCCAGTTTCTTTGGCGCCTCTGTTTTTTAGATCATTATTTATTTCGGCAACCTTTTTCTGTCTCTAAACCATTATAAAAGCACATTGAATTCACAAATACGTAGAATTTACCGAAATTCGGTAGAAATCAATACTATGTGCAAGTTGTTTGGACCTGGCGCTTACGTGGCGCCGTCTGGTGGCAGAAAAAATATCAAAAACCCTCATTGGTACCGACTTCATAAAATACGTAGCTGGTGCCAAAAATGTGCTCCATAAACCGTGTAAACGATATAAGTTTTAAATTAAAGCCGCCAAAATAGCTTTAACTTTAGCTACAACTGCAAAATATCAAAAAAAAACGAAACATGCCTACGCTACTTGTGTATGTACAATAAATACGCATTTTATTGTTTGTAACTGCAAAATTTAATTTGTTTGATGTCTTGCTACAAATATGCGAAATATGTTTTGAGTGCTATTTACAAAAAGTTAAAACCCTGACCCCAACTGCATAAATTCTCGCAATTTTATTCGCGCGCTAGCCTTTTTTATCGTTCAAAATAGCTCGCTTACAAACAAATGCGGCAGTCGTACGTCTAGCCATCGTGTACCATGTAAATACAAGATGCAAAGCGTGATTTTATTGAGTTCTCCACTCACTTACTTAGAGATGTGAAGGATAAGCACGAAGATTATGAGTTGGCGCCGAAAGACATGCTATTTCAACGGGCTCTATTCCCCGCAATATCTTTTAGTGTGCAGTAAAACTAGCCAAAAATAAAGATCTTGATCCCATTCGAGGCCCTTATTGAAGATTATTGCTGTCTATGTTTCGTTTGGTTTTTCCATATAAATATAATGCGATTCCTTTGAGGAACACATCTGGTTTCCGAGTTCGTATTTTATTTATGAATCTAACATTTCCAGCGTTTGACCTTGGCTATAATATAGGTTAGCTGATATCGGCTGCGACTGCTCTTATCTCAAAGATTCTAAATGTCAGTGATTTATTACGTTCTGTTTGTTTCGAGTTGTTTGTTGCAGGGCCCGAAGCTAGTTTCACGTCACGTCATATTTAATTAAGAAGGAAAGAAAAAGAAAGAAAGAAAAGCTTTTATTGATTAGGGACATCACAAACACATGCACACAAACAAACAAACACTCGCGCAACTTTACAAAAAAGGAAAAAGAAAAAACAGGCATAAATTTAGAAATATGTTAATAATTAAGTTGTTGCTAGATCGATGCGGGTGTTTCTGCCGGCATACCGCGGCTTTTATTGCCTGCGAAAGGCGTCGCTCATACAAAAACAAGCTCCTAATGACACGGATAAAGTTTCGTGGGTGAAAATATGATTGATATTGAACGCGCGTCGCGTATTTAGTCTATAATTCAAAATTTAACTCTGGTGAATAACCTTAAGCAAAAAACCGGCCAAGTGCGAGTCGGACTCACGGGTTCTGTATCTACTATGTCATGTATGTAAGCACTTTATCTGCCCTAACAACACGATTCAGATTGCCATAAAAGGTTTTGATTCCCTTAAAATAAGAAAATATCCGAAATTATGAGACTAAACCGGTTCTATCTTTTTTTTGCACTGACCCACAATTATTAATTATTACAATTATTTTCGTAGTTTTTGAACCTTGCCCTGTCATTTGTGTTTTTGGACAGTCTATACTTCCAGAGAAGATGGCGCTTAATTTTACTACACTTTTTGATACCCTTAGACAGCCATTTGAGGCGGATTTTAACTAGATTTTTTACTTTTATTATCGGGAAGCATAGATCGTAAAACATTTTGAACAAGTTATAAAAAGCATCAAAAGAGCTATTGGCATCATTGGTCTCAAAGACTTCACTAAAAGTGAGCTGTTCGATACAGTGTCTAAATTTTGCGAGGTTTTCTGTAGAGTAGTCACGCTTAAACGAGAACCAATGATTAATTATGCATACTTTTTTTACGGGAAAGTCGAGGATCTGTGCTTTGTGATCAGATAGACCAAGTTCTACAAGATGGGGTTTAGCATTTCTAACATTGTGAAGTATGTTATCAATACACGTCCCACTTCTCGGTCTTGTGGGTTCATTGATAAAAGGTTTTAAATTAAAGCCGGAATCTAGATTGAGAAATTTTAGTGTCCATTTATTTCTTATAAGAAGGTTTATATTAAAGTCACCGCAAACAATTATTTTATTAGGATTGTTAGATGTCAAGAGAGATAAGATGTCATTGAGGTTATTTAAGAATATATTAAGATAAAATTTATTTTTCCTAGGGATTCTATAGACGCAGAGAATTACTACATTATGTTCAATCAATTTTATAGCACAGCATTCAACAACATTAGGAATACAGTACTTATGCACAGTGGTCAGGATAGTAAATTTCAGATTACGTCTCACAACTCTGTTATTTGTTTACTTAACATAGCCGTTATTGTATTCCTTACTTAGTCAATATATATGATAAAGCTGTGTTTTTTTCCCGTATCTACTTACTATTGTTTAGTTGGGAGAGGGTGGGGACTTTGGACTCTAACAAAAATTTTACCGTTAAAACTGAATGTTACGGAAACAGACCACCTTTATCGAAAAATGATATTAGCAAACTCATAAAAATTAGAAGGTCTTTTCAACGATACCCGCAATGATACCCACACTATTTGTATGAGAGGTACCAATAAATAATAGTTTTCCAATTATTATTTTTTGCCAATTTTGCCAGGATATTAGAGTAAATGCCAAATTGCAGTTTTCTAGCTGATTGAACTGCGGACAGACGGGCATGGCGAGACTATAAGGACTTTTTGGACTACGGAACCCTAAAAAGAACCTTTTTCTTAAATAATGCTTATAATCCTAATAATTTACCGAGTCAATTCTTTCTCACAGAAATATTATCGATGAACACTCATAAAATGTATGATTGCACTCTCTTATTAAAATGGTAAAAGATTGTAATGGAAAACGCCAGGTCTTAAAATAAATACCTCAAATCAAAACCGTAATTGAAACATTTTCATAAAATTTGGTGAAAATGCTACACCAATCTCATAAAGTAGGTAATTTAAGAATTCGAATATGTTTACATTTATTGCGTGAAAAAGTCATCAATCAAGATTATTAAATTACATTTCAAAGTTTCATACAGTTTGCATGTCCCCAGCAGTCATTTCGTAGTTAATGAAATCCTGAGTTATTTTAATATTTCGGTAATTACCTGCGAAAACCTGAGAACATTATGGTTAGCGAACGAATTCCTCTAAAACGTGAACATTGACTGTGTTGAGTAAGTCTCTTTCAATAGACATTTCACAAGAATTTCACGAAAGTAAATAGTAACATACAAACTATCTCACTAATACCACCTCCGTGGTGTAGTGGAAGCTCGCTGGGTTTCGAGACGCCGCCGCTCCGAGGTTCGATTCCCGGTCGGGTCAATGTAGAAGCATATTTTTCTATATTGTCTCGGGTCTGGGTGTTGTGGTACCACCAATGTGGTGTCTAATTTCCTTAACACAAGTGCTTTGGCTTCATACTTTGAGATCAGAGCAATGTATGCGTTTGGTGTCCAAATAATAATGTATAAGTATAAATGTTATAAAACCATTTAAGACATTTTATTAATGACCAGCATTTTACGATTACAGGCATCCACGTAATTGCAAGATTGCTCGTATTGTTATGTTTTTGGAGTAGCTATTACTTATTCTTTAGGTGTTCTTCTAGCTGTCTAATAACTAACTAATCTTATCTATGGCTGAAGTCCCACGGTCACATTTCTGTACAAACATACTATCGGTGGGGTGTTTTGTCACGTGACAAACACGTGTAGACACGGCGACGATTGATGAATTCAGATGATGTTCGAGAATACGACACATTGCTCCTACCAATTTGTTATTTCACTTCCCAACTTCTTTGATATTTGTTTTTGTATTCTTGACAACAATGTTTGGCTTATTCCTTTCGTATTTCTATGGAAATTGCACAAATGACATCGCTATTCAAATCACGTTTAGATTAAGATAGCTATCTGTGTTGTCTATCCCCGAATCTGGTGATGCTCTTAGAATAAAGCTGATGTAATTTTACTTGTACGTTATGTAATGTTTATTACCTGCAGATTTCAGAACTAGGCAATCATCCTGAGTCTGGATAACTTATATATATATGTATATTTCAATTAAGAAAACCGTTCTTTAAAATTCCTATCACAGCGAAACATTATTTTCTAGTAGGCTTTCTTCTTCGTAAAACACAACAATCTAATCAAACAATTTCTTTATTGATGACAAAAGTGCATCTTCCAAAATCAGCTAAGACGTCGTGTCTTTTTGAACCACGTTCAAGGAGCTTAGAGCTTTACGTCTTAGTGTGCATTTCGGAGGAGGATTTTAGGCAAAGCCGGGTGCGTGGTACAACGAGTCTCGCCTACAATTAATGGGTGTCTGCTCAGACTTCGAGGGCATCTAATGGATGCCCCTAGACGTCTGCGTCACGCCCCTCCACCGACTCTACTATACTTTGCCATAAAATGATTCACTCACAAAACTATAACGGGGCATGTCACGAAACAGAAAAGGACATAATAACAATAACAAAAAGTATTAAGGAAGAACGCAATTTTTGGAAACATTTGCTTAAAAGAGTTCTTGCCCATTCGTTTGCTCGATGATAAAATAAACTTGAAAAAATGGGAACAACTAGAAGGTATACCCTCTAAGTAGGTGAAAAAATTTTTCGATTCGGTCGACAAACGACTGAGATATGAGGTAACATACATACAAAAAAAAAAATAATGATAAAAAAAACATACAGTCGAATTGATAACCTCCTCCTTTTTTGAAGTCGGTTAAAAATAAAATGGATGATACGGTTTTATTACCATCCATGACCTCGGTAAGATTCTTATTACCGAAAAACGCAAAATTCATGCCAGTCGCTATGATATTTCAAAGATAAACACACGTCGTATCTACATTATAGGCACACCTACGCAATTCTAAAAACATGTCAGTAGCAAGGAAAGACTTTAACCAACTCGATAAGATAAAAGCGACAAAAATAATAAATAAATCATGAGTCTGTCTAAAGTTTTTTATATCGGATCCAGTTATTTACAAGAGTAAGTCCTTTCAGAAATCTCTGTTGGAAAAACGGGGAAGTTTAACCAACATTCGATCTAGATTCTAGTTCGAGAAACAGCACTGCTCCAACATTTTGCTATTTCCATTGTAGTCTGAAAAAAGGCAGTTGCACGGGCATAATATTTGACGAAAAACGACAAAGAATGTACTTAGTATTACAGTTTTATGCAATGGCTCCATGATTTGAGTGAAAGTGCTTGGACGGTAGCCAAGACAAATCCTGATGTCACGATAAGATGCGATCGCAGAAATAAACGGGTGTACTCACTTCAGTGCTTGACGTGATTTAACTGTGATCTTGTGAAAATGGCGTCTGCATGTTTGGATTATTTTGAGTGCATTGTTTCGATTGAGGTTGGGTCACGGTCTTTTTGGAATGATAATTTGCAGCGTCGTTATTATTGCGTTTTAGTTCCGTATCTAAATAAAGATAAGCTGCAGTCGTTTTGATCATAATATTTGTGAATTGAACACATATGATAACGGAATTCTTAAGTAAGATAGAAATGATATTACATAATTTAAAAACAACAAAAGACTAAAAAGAAAATGATTTGATATACATACAGAAATGCTGTAAGATTTTAACGAAGGATGAGGTAACCTGCTAACCGTAAGATGACTAAACAGTCTACACTTTTTTAGACTGTTAAAGAAGGAACCATATTCAAGATATTCTGCCCCATTTGGTATCCCCGTAAAAATTCGATCGAAAGGGAAAGAAGACAGAGGCCTGAAACCTCAAAACCTACTGAAAAAATGTGTTCTTAGCATTTGAAATTAGTAGGTAAGCTTGGATTTCATATAAAATTATTCATTAAAATGGCGTTTCTTATAAAAGGTTAAGAAAACACGACGTTGTTGCTTTTAAATATTTTCAGGCTGTCTAAAAAGTTGAATCAAACGCAAGCCCTGACAGAGTAGGACAACGCCAAGGTGTCTGGGTTTTAAAACCTAAAATTAACATCAATTGTAACACACCTACATTTATGTAAACTTATACATTAGTTTTGCTACCAGGCAAAAGATGGCGCTTCTCAATATTAGCTCGCGCTGATTAAGTTTTTAATCAATATCATAAGTAAGCCCATATATTAGTCCCACTACCTGACAATAGATGGCGCTGATCATATGTAACTCGCGCTGAACATGTTTTTGCACCGTAGGTTAAGTACTCCTGAGCTTTGTATGTAAAATCAATCCAATCCAATCCATTCCTTGGGTCTCTAGAAAGCACCTTATTGGTTTTTACCATCTTGGGCATCTAGTCTCTCCAATACGTTAGTGGATATTTTGGGTTCCTAGAACGCACCTTATTGGTTTTTACCATCTTGGGCATCTAGTAATCCCATATTATTTTAATCTGTAAGGCACTGAGCTCGAATCTTCTCGCTGCTCGGTCCGCACCCTATTTTGTACCTCAAGACTGCGGAATAAACTCCTATCTTCGCACTTTGGACTTTTACTGACGGTGACGTCACGTCGTGCCTTTCCGCCCGTACTTCGAGCAACAGCGACTACAAATATAGCGCCCAACTCGCGGCCTTGAAGATCTGGAAGCTCAACCGACACCAGGATAGCAACCTGCTCTTCAAGCCAAAAGAAACCACACCACCTTAATGTAGATGAAGAATGGACGACGAAGAAAGTTCGAGTTTGGCATCATGTTGGCGTTGCGGTGATGTAACACAGCGATGCAACAGTCAGATAACTATCTCTCGTCCAGGGGGAGTGAGAGATCAGCTATGACATATCTCGACATTTACTGCTATTAAGCAATGTGACCTAGAATTCAAAGACATAAGACATTCAACATAACATTCATTCTGATGCAGATTCGTATTAGATGTAGAGAGAAAAGATAGACACTGACGAGATCGAGATAGCATTCGCCATGCGTGACCAAACATCATGATGCAGATTTGAACTAGGGGGAGAAAAAGATAGACACTGACGCGATCGAGATAGCAATCGCCATGCGTGACCAATCATCGTGATGCAGATTTGGACTAAAGGGAGAAGGAAGAAAGTATAGACACTGAAGTCAGACTTGAGAACCCACCCACGGTCGTTTTATCCTGTCTTCCTCGTCGGGACGACTATCGGAGACAGAGGGGGAGTCTGTAACACACCTACATTTATGTAAACTTATACATTAGTTTTGCTACCAGGCAAAAGATGGCGCTTCTCAATATTAGCTCGCGCTGATTAAGTTTTTAATCAATATCATAAGTAAGCCCATATATTAGTCCCACTACCTGACAATAGATGGCGCTGATCATATGTAACTCGCGCTGAACATGTTTTTGCACCGTAGGTTAAGTACTCCTGAGCTTTGTATGTAAAATCAATCCAATCCAATCCATTCCTTGGGTCTCTAGAAAGCACCTTATTGGTTTTTACCATCTTGGGCATCTAGTCTCTCCAATACGTTAGTGGATATTTTGGGTTCCTAGAACGCACCTTATTGGTTTTTACCATCTTGGGCATCTAGTAATCCCATATTATTTTAATCTGTAAGGCACTGAGCTCGAATCTTCTCGCTGCTCGGTCCGCACCCTATTTTGTACCTCAAGACTGCGGAATAAACTCCTATCTTCGCACTTTGGACTTTTACTGACGGTGACGTCACGTCGTGCCCTTCCGCCCGTACTTCGAGCAACAGCGACTACACAATTTATTTATAATCCAGCCAAGTGTAAGATTGCAAGTCAAGTAAAAAGAGGTTTGATTCCCCTGAAATTGACAGATATCCAAAATTGTAAGACGGAAACGATAACATCTTTTGATGGCGTTGACTTACAACTATGAATTTTGGACAGATTTAAGAAATTATATTTCTTAGGGCTGATTTTTCAATAGTCAGATATGAATTATTCGTCGAAAAAATACAATATGGCTAATATGTCACTTATTTGTCAGCAATCATACGAAACTGATTTTTTTCAAAATTTGCCGCTTTATAATTTATCAGTCTGATAAATTGTATCTGACCATTGAAAAATCTGCCTTTAGTAATTTACTTTAGTTTCAAGGTCATTTTTCGACGGGTTCTGAAGCAGTTGATTTTCAGAAGAACTTATGTTTAAAATGTTCTTATTGTAAAATTTTTACTCTATATTTTGATAACACTGTATAGCTGTGATATATTTTATTTTCAATTCATTGTATATTCTAAATCCGTGATATTTTCATGCATCTCGAAACATCCGTTTTGCTGGTAGTGGGGGTGGACATTTGGCTCTAACAAAAATTACCACTTTCATGCTCAAAATTTCACAAACGGATCGACAAATAAAAAAACGATGTATGCAGGCCTAAAATGTTTTTTAAAAACCTATCCAACGATATCCCACATGTTGGGGTAGACGAAAAATATTTAATAAAATATTTTTTTATTTAATTCTTTTGTGGCGTGATTAAACACATTATACATGCGAAACTACACCTTTGTAGTACCAAACTCCCGTGAGCTAAACCGATGACCGACACATGGACGGACGGATATGGCGAAACTAAGGGCGCTTAGACGGACTACGGAACCCTAAAATTTACCAAAAAAATTTATGAAACCCTTTAATTTTTTTGACATGAAAACTTCATATTTCACGGTTTTTATTTCCAAATTACCACTAATATGCAGGTGAATAAGTAAGTCTTAGGTGAACAATTGGATGTCCTTTTTAAAGAAAACTTTAGCAAATTAACAAACGTTAACAGCATTCGAAAGTACGGGGAAAAATACCCTAGAAAAATATTAAAAGCCTGAAATAAATAAAAACGCGGATTTACTAGACGACGTCAAATTTCAAAACGGCCGCCCTGTAAATCACTGTTTTGGACTTGTCAACGTATTCACGCGCACAACGGAAATATTAGCAACATATAATTTAAAAATATAATTATTACCTAATTAGTATTCTCAATAAAGCTTTGAAGGTGTTTTGGACTTTGAGTGTTACTAATCAGGTATATTTTTTCTATTAAAGTAGTAAAAAGACTTTTGTTTTTTTTTATCTTAGAGAGAGATACCTCATGTAAGTCATTAATACATGTGCGGCTTATCTGGTGGCAAAGTAGGCACACTGATGATTGTAGACGTACCCTTAGCTACCTTTACAATAAGGTGGCGATCCGTATTGTGATTGTTTTACCATTAAATAATTAGCGCCATCTTGGTAATCGATTACGTCCATGCATATAATACTATTACACACAGTGTACGTACGTAAGTAGGTTTAAACTACTTCTATCTACTAGTAGTGTCTTTAAAGTCTATCTTTACATAAAGATTATCTGTAACCTAAAGGCCCCTAATTCTGGTTGTGTAATCGATAGTTAATGCAACTAATAGTTAAATATTGTTGAGATTTCACCATTATTATCGGCGAAGAAATTAGGTCTTTCAATTCGATAGTTAATTCTAGTAATGGCTAAATATTGTTATCAGCTGATGAGTTTTTCCAATTGTGCGCGTTTTGAAAAAAAACTTAAGGGGCTACCCGGATTTTTAGCGCGCTCACTAGCGCCACTTTAATAGAAAAATCATAACTCGTTAAATTAAAGTCCAATCAAAAATCTGGTAGATACGATTGTAGTACAGGTTCTATAGTTTATTTAGTACGTTGAAATTGTTTCAAAAGTAGTTTACTGTAGTTAGAGTTAGAAAAACTGCTAAATATGGCCACTTTTAGCATTTTTGCTAACTGTAACTGCAGATAACTCTGTTTAATTGAACTTAAACATTGTGTCTAAACCACATAATCAGAGCTACAATCGTATCTACCAGATTTTTGATTGGTCTTTTATTTACCGAGTTATGATTTTTCTAGTAAAGTGGCGCTAGTGTGCGCGGTAAAAATCCAGGTAGCGCCTTAACCAATAGTCATTAAAATAGCCATTCTGACATTTGATTAAGGTATTTTTTCTTTAAAACACACAGTCGTAAATATTCTACCTCTGGTAACGAAACTTTAGCATTGAAGAAATGGAGCTTTAGAAAAAAAAAAGATGTACTAACTTATTGAAATGTAAAGTCACTCCATTCGGAATACAAACAAAAAAATTTACGTTTTCAGTGTTGATTAGTAAAATCCGTTCAGATTTATCTATATGCATGTTGCTTGTAAGAAGTGTTATATCGACACACTTTTGTATTTCAAGCAGCCAGGAGTTGCATGTTGCTCACATATAGCTACTAGATATCTAATTCAGAACTTAAAATAACTGCATTATTCTATTGATTTATCTCTGTCTCACAAAACATTCATCTTCCCTGAAAAAATATTTTTTCGAACTTTCGCGAACCAACAAATTTTAATGTTTTAAATCCTAGAGCAAAAGCTACAGGCTGCGGTTCAAAACCGTTTTCAGATTCCGTCACTTTTGCATAGTCGCTAAAATTTGGGCATCCAGAGAAAAAAATCGAAATCATGCTTTCGAGAGATACACCTTTTCAATTTAACCTCTTACGTCGTATTTGTACACTTTTAATTCTTACATAGTATTGTATACTAATACTGAAGCGTCGTAATTAATTCGAAGTGGTTGTAAATCACAGGATTACCAGCAAACGATCTTAGTGCCAGGGAGTTTGCGACAGGAATACCCTTAGCAAATCACTGTCAACGACCGCGCCTATTAAATTTTGATTTGTGAGACATATATTTATCATTAAGTTCTTTAGTTGCTTAGGGGTGATGGTGTGTTTCAATTTTTTAGTTTTATGATGACACTTGTACTAAAACAGAAACATTATAAAGAGTATTAACGATTAATATGAATTTTATAATCAGTTAATTGCTAGTAAAAATGTGGAACATGACGTACAACATGATTTGAAAGAATTTATTGCTACCTTGGAACATATTTCAGAAAAAAAAGCTAGACTGTCAATAACTTTAAACATTTATTTGTAAACCCTGGCAACGTTTGGAACACATTAAAAAAACGAATAATGGAAATAATCTCTCTGAAAGCTCAATCCTTTCGTACCTATAAAAGCCTTTAAGAAGTGACTGAAGACACGGATTTTATTTGTGGCTAAGTTTAAAGTATCAACATAGAGCACACACTTCAAAGTGGAATCGAAACGAACCGCAAGTGTGAGTGCATACATACAAGTACATACATCAATCGACGGAAGGACTCGCTGCAGCCGCACTAATCTAGATAATTAACAACTGCTATTCAAACTGCGCACGCGTGTATGATCAACATGACATTTATGACGTACCACTAACATGGCCTGGGAACGAAACCATATGCGAGTTTTTGAGGTAACCGACACTATAGCAATTCCAGCTCTCTTGACTACAGTTGAAATGTAGAATTTAGAGTATGACTCAACACAGTTTCAAAATTCTAGCGTTATTCCCCAATCCATACTTTAATTAAACGATAACCCTGTGCATACTTATAAGTGGCCAAGTGAATCTTTATTACCGCTATGAATTGTTTGAATACGGATGCCGTTTTCGTATTTTTTTCCGATCCTATACGTAGGTCCTATTCTTTTCGGAGCTATTCGCTGGTTTTCAATTTGCATTTTCTATTACCTTTTCAGATAAATGTTATTCCTATGTTTAAGTTATTATTTCATTCACACAACGATCACGCCTTCACACTGAGGAGCACGGACAAAACATGATATGATAAAACTAATGATAATTTTATGATGACGATTCGACTTAGACAAACAAGCGACTCTAATCGCAGAGGTCAATGACTGATTCATATTTAAATGAAGGAGCAAATGACCTCTATTTGTTGCGTAGACATACGCATTTCGTTGCATAGGTCATGAAAATCTATACATGATTGATCCGCCGTGTATACGAGTATTTGCGGCATGCGTGCTGAGTGACATTATTCTAGGTGTTAAGTGGAGTGCACACGATCTAGTTTGCGTGTTGCTAGGCGTCGTCAAGTTTGCTAGGATCAGTCACATTATGCCTTGAAGTTTGACGAACTCTGTGGTGTAGTGGCTAAGCACGCTGGGTTACAAGGCGTCACCGCTCTGAGGTCCCGGGTTCTATTCCCGGCCGGGTCGATATAGAAATCGAAATTTTCTTTCTATGTTTCGGGCCTGGGTGTTGCGGGACCACCATAAGTGTATTAGCTTTGGGATCATATATTTAGTTATATATGTGTCGTCAGTTTGATCTTTGAATCCGATTTTGAAGCCTACGATGATAAGCACTTTTTCCAACTTAGATTACTGGTGTCATTTTTAGATGGATCGTATTCGTGGTAAACGTATACAATAGGTTCGTCGTCAGTAAGACGAATCTGGAACGGGAGTCCGAATGTCATTTAACCTCTCACAGTTATCATCAAGACTCTAATTTCAACATTGGGTAATGGGCATCACTGACATCATTAAGTTAAGCTCATTACTATTGTTTAGATGCTCGCAAAGCAAATTATGTAGGTTTGCCCCTGCCAAATAAGAATCTATCTTTATTTTTTTTGTTTATATGTTCATTTATTTCATACTAATTGTAATAAATGGACAGATTATATGCCAGGGATGGATCTCAATTGATGTTAAAAATAAATATAAAAGAGCTGATCTACAAGGTGACGCTGATAATGTAGATCCCCCTTAACTCGTTGATTGCGTATGCGACCTTTGCGCTAGCGAACTGTTCTGCTGGCCTGCGATAGCCCATGCACTAATGCACTTAGAGATAGAGCCGGCTCTAGGCTAAAACCATCGTAAACGTCGTCTTGTGACCTTCTAGTAGTACCCTATTAAGTGCCAAAATTATTAATGAAGACTTGTTATCTGTTAACTTCGTAATCAAACTGCGAGTGTTGAATAAAAACAAACATAATATAATAAATATAATATTGAAAATAAGGAAATGGTATCGTTTATGAACAGCAAAAGAGTGCATGATGTTTATTGAAATTCACAATCATAAAAATATTGAACAGTTGGTAAAGAAATTTAACCATTAGTTTAGGTAACTATCGATCACGCAATGCGGAAGAATATAATGGTTTAAATTTTAAGTCGTGAATCGTAAGTGTAATGCGTAAAAATCGGGCAGGCAAAACCTAACCATAGCAGTAACCGT
Organism: Pyrausta purpuralis; assembly: GCA_963924145.1. Lineage (NCBI taxonomy): Eukaryota > Metazoa > Arthropoda > Insecta > Lepidoptera > Crambidae > Pyrausta > Pyrausta purpuralis. Next base: position 8,372,119 of record OZ001649.1, on the reverse strand, counting down.
ATTTGTTATCTTCGACGAATGATTCAATTTTTAGAGATTGCTGGTAATCATGACAGTGGCATATCAATCATGAGATGATGATAAGAAGAATCTCAAATCTTGGCCCATATAGAGTACTGAGCAAATGAATGCGATCAACCAAAAATAATTTCTCAATATTTTTTGCAAGGTATACACTACTTAGCGATATCGTTAAGCTAATTAACTATTATCGATGTCTAGGTATTTGATGCTACTCATCTGACGTCATGATCGTGGATTAAGGAGGTGGTCAAACGATGTGGTATACGTATAATTGAGTTTCAATATGAAACTAATACAATTTATTAGTAAATTTACTTAACAAATACGTAATGTAAAGCATGAGGATTTAAGAATCGACAGGGACTATACCTAAAGTTAACTTAAGTCACAATAATTATTGTTATGTTTCATCGTCCGGTTGCGTGATCGATAATAATGGTTAAATATCGTAAATTAAACGGTAGTAATATTTAAATTGTGTGTGTTTTAAAGAAAAACTACCTTATCAAAATGTCTGAATAGCTATTTTAATATTGATTAAGGTCTTTTTCTTTGAAATACACACAATCGTAAATATTCAACCGCTGGTTACGACATTAACCATTGTATCGATTACGCAACCGGACATTAATGTGTCAATCGGTGAACTGTAAGCACTAGCTCTTCTTGCCACACGTCATACCAATATACTAAGCACTTACCTACGATCGTCTAGAGTATAAACTTTGTTAGGTCATTACTTAGTTGAAATGTTGAAACATAAGTTATAGCTAGTTGCAGCTAGGCACGAACACAAGTTTATGCTAGTTAATGATATTGCAATGAAGTAGCAATAAGACAGTACAGATTTTCACTATTTTGTAAAGTACTGTTATATTTTAAAGACATCTATTGTATAATAAAAGTCACCCTAGCCGATTTTGACTACGGTGACCAGTCACAACGACTAACCGACTGCGCGGGACATATTACCTAGTCTTGCCATAAATATTGTCACAAAGAAAAAAAAAATGAAAATAACATTTATTACTTTTACAGTGTGTTAGTTTTATACATAAATATAAAACAATTCAAAATGTAAAAGGCTTATTCGAAGTGGTCTCCATTGACTGCAATACAGTCCTTTAAACGTTGAGGCCAGTTATCAATAGACGTATGCACTCTTTCCATGGGAAAATTCTTCACTGTCAATTCTATGGATTGTTTTAGGGACTCGAAATCATCATGGCGTTTAGAGCAAGCCGTACTCTCTAAAACTGACCATAAATCGTAATCCAGTGGATTAAGATCGGGACTAGACGACGGCCAGTCTTCAGCTTTGATGAAGTCCGAAACGTTCGCTTCTAAATAAGACTGCGTGGACCGAGCTTTAAGACCCGGCGCCGAGTCTTGTTGGAAAGACCATGCTTGGTTATTGAACATGGTGTTGTTAAGGGGCTTAACTACCTTCTCAAGAATGGAATCTTGATACATTTGTGCCGATGTTTGATACCTTTTTCACAAAAAAATATGTCTTAGTCACTCCTTCATAGCTAACACCCCACCAAACCATCACTGAAGTCGGGTAATGCCCACGTTGCACTCTGCCGACTAATTGGATAGCTTCCTCAGAGGCTTGAAGCATAAATACAGTCATTTTGTTTGTTAAAATGTTGCTCAATTGTAAAGATTTTTTCATCCGTAAACAAAAATTTTCTGTGACCTCCCCTATGCGTACCGCTTCAGTAGTTTTTCAATTTTACTACCCTATTCTTTTTTAAATTTTCAGTTAAAAAATGACCAGTGCGTCTATTATAGGCTGCAAGTCCTAAGTCATCTTTTAAAATACGCGACATGGTTCTGGGTGCTATCTTCATCTCCTGAGATAAAATCTTTTGCTTTTGGACAGGATTTCTGTGAATTCTTTCCCTTACTGCTTTGACCACCTTTTTCGTACGAACATTACGTGGACGGTCAGATCTTTATCTGTCACCAACAGAGGAGGTCTCATTGTACTTATTGATAGCCCGGTACACAAATATTTGACTAATACCAAGAGTATGGAGAGTTTTAAAAATTGTATTTGACTCTATACCAACTTTGTGTAATGCAATCACAGCGATTCGGTACTCTTTATCACCCCACTCCATTTTAATATCGCAAAATATTATAAAATGTATTGGCGCCAAAATTAGAAAACACAATGAGCAATCGTATAAAAATGACAGATTCAAATTCAAATGTAATATCTTTCTTATTTTTAATTGTAACAGTATTTATGGCCAGGTGTGTATAGTGCACAAGTATGTGCGCAAACACAGGTGCACACTCTATTCATCTCAGTATCATAGCCTGATGGGACTGCAAAATCTGTCACGACCGAAAAGAGATTTCGAGGCACGGGGGTAAAACACCGCCAACTTTCAAATTCCGGGCTACCCTGATAATATCTGAACGGAAAACCAAAGTACATATTTTTGGCCTGACTCAGGAATCTAACCCGGGACCTCTGGCGCAACCGTCGTTTTAAAGTGCGACCCTCTAACCGCTTCGCCACCGAGGCAGTTTAGTGTATATATTCAGCATTAAAACAAAAAAAAAACTGCTGTTGACTTGTTGTTTTTCCTTCTATTTTATAAGCATCATCCCAGCATCAAATCTTAGACCAGAGTTTCGCAACAGGTGCAGTGTTTCGATTAAGAAATCTTACAATTTTATGTTAACTCTAACGTATTGGATTTTACATTAATAAATTAATTTAGCATATTTAAAAAACATACAAAAAAGTTGAATTCTGTTACACTTTTTGATCACGAAGACATTTTTAGCTAGGTCATTAACACTCCAAAAAAACTATCTGACATTTCGTGTCACACATGGTAGCAAATTATTACATAGCTACCGCAAATGATGATCAATCTGACATACAAGTGACACAGACGTACACTACACCAGCAGACCATTTTGATTAATGACCATCCCTTTTAAATTCATTAATTATCTATCTAGCCGTAACACGGCGAGTTCCTTGCTGGGGGTATTTGTAAAACGTAATTTAAAAAAAACTTAGAACTTTAGATGTGTTTCTGAGCAATCGGTATAGATTTTAAACTTGTGCAATATACACGAAATAAAATTTATGGTTTCCATTACCATATTTCAGGCAGAATGTGCATGTCAGGTACTCAAGATGTATCTTGGATTGCGATTGCAAATCTCACACTATCAACTCAATGTCTTAAACCTTCACTGATCGCTAACACTAAGCGTAAACTATTCCTCGTGCCATTTGCATTATATTAAACTAGATTAAAATCTATTTTTGAAGATCGAAATGCGCTATCCAGTGCGGTCATAACAACTCGTAGATGTGGCATCAAATCAAGGTACGCATTAGTGCCATCGCGAGTGGACCTGTTCATCGCTCAGACCCTTAAGCTAGAGATCAGTATTAAATGAAAATGCTTGTACCAGGACGTCGCATGTACAAGTAATTGCCCATATTGTATGCTGCGAATAGTATTGAGCAATGACTTCATTGTTTTGAGTTTTTTTTCTAATCCTCTGTGCTCAGTTGGCACTAGCATGCGGACGTATGCAGAAATAAATAAACAAAAAGTCAAGTCCATTCACTCCGAGCTGACATTTCTGCTCAGTAGAGCTTGGTGCCAATCTTTGCGATTCTGTAAGATTCACTTATTGATGTTTATCGTACAAAATTGAGTTGGCAGTTTTATAAAGTGTCCCTCGGTTTATCGGATCAAATCTTGATCAAGAAAATTAATATTGAATAAATAACGAAATGTCTAAACCGAATTATGTGTCGTATTTTAAAACGTACGGAACCATTAAAATGGCGGTTGCATTGATTGCGTTTGGATGTAGAATATAGCGTTGGAGAATGGGTACAGTTATTCAGTATACCGCATTATGATTTGTATGTCCCGAATGATGAAGTCTAATGCACGATGCTGTAACCCTAGCTAACCTCGCTCAAGATGCGAGTGCGAATAACCTATTGTCTTCATGTTACCACTTATCACGAATATTTATAAGTTGACTGACACCATATACGCTTTGTATATTGTTGCACACAGAGCAATAGTTCTAAAGACTAAACAGTGTCGACATTTTCAAATTACTTACTCATGGAACTGAAAAAAAATATTCGTATTTTGTAGCAGCGACACCTATTGCCTTCGTTGAAAGAGTAGGTTCACTCGCAGTAGGTATCACAACTAACATATAGTGGTATTTGATATTAGGTATTAGATACGATTTATTTAGAATTTAAGATATTTTTGATGCTCCATTTCTTGCCATTTTTCCTGATTATAAGTTTAACATATACGTATGTATTTGTGAAAAAAAAAATACGTGTGGATGTTTTATAATGTAAACATTGTCTCTATTACGCAATATACGTCTGCACTACAACAGTCCGTACACAATTTAAAGCGCTTCAAAACAGAAATAATATTTTGTCATATTGTACGGCTATAATTAAAGTGCGAAGAGAGTCGAACCGCTTCAAAAATAGCTGTTGGTGTGACACAGTAAATCTCTCTTACGGCGAAACTTACAACGTAAATCATCGGCCTCGCTCTTAATGGTACATTGAATTTTATTGCACACCCGTCCCAATAAAATTATGTCATAAACAGTAATTAACAACAAATGCTCGATCATTAGTGAGTTTAAACATTATTCCACTGTCGGCGTTTGTTCGTAATGACCTTGGTGTAGCTATACTAAATTTTACTGCCTGAATTTCAAGAGTGTATAGGCAATGCGTAGTCGTATAATTAAAATTTACACAATTTCAGTCAAAATTAGTTTACTTACTGCATTTTGCATTTAAGGGTCGATTTCTTAACGTCAAATAAAACATAACTGACTGATAAAATTATTAAAAAAAAAAACAAAGAAGAGGCCACAATGAATTTTATTTAACGAATATCTCTTATTAGAATGTTGAAAAATGTGGACTAAGTGTAGTACTATAGAAGTATCACTAAAATAACTTAAAAAAACCTCTACCTTCCCAGCAATCAATAAATTGATATGCACGTTAAAACTACATATATTATGAAACAAAAGGAAAAAAAAAACAATTTAACGAGAAATTAAGCCAAAGAACAAGGTAAAGCGTTATTATTATAACAATCAGTCAGCGTAATCGCTAATTATTATTATAATTTCTCTGCGACCAATCTTTCTGTAGTTGTAATGGCCTATCACTCGTTTCCTACTTTTTACTTGCCGCGCGTGGCTGGAGACAAGTCCTCGTCAAGTGACTGTCACAGCTCGTAACGGGAAGTAGCAGAAATTGTAAGGTCATATAAGTAAGGCCCGCAAGTAACTAATGTTCTGGAAACTTGTCAAATTAAAAACCCTGAAACCTCTCAAAGAAACCCTGAATCTTCTCAGCAGAAAAAAAAAAGATTTTTTATTCATTATTGATTTAATCTTGTGTAAAATAGAGTTAGATAACATTCAAAACAAGATATTGAAATAAATATAAAGTAGAATAAATCTGTCGAAAAATTGGCCACGGGGTGCATGAGAAATTTGCGAGAAGTCGCCATCGCCCTGCTTACATTCATGTATCGAACTGCTTCTTTATGAAATCTTAGTATGAATTAAAAAGACTTTTGACTAGGTACTTGAGACTTTATGTGATCGTACATTTATAAAGTCGCTATGTTTGTGAAAAAGTTTTTTTTTTTAAATAGAGAAGTGATATTTACAATAGAAAAAGAGACACAAGTAAACTAGTCTACAGTTGCTTGCCAAAGCTGCAGCATTATCACAATCAATATGATGCCATGTGTGTCAAGATTTACAATTCCATACCATATGTCATTAAATACTACTAATTGTTTGGTTTATAGCAAAGTGGCTTAGTGATAAGAACGTTAATAAAGTTGATGACATTTTAATCAATAATATAAGTTTGGCAGGGCGTTTGGTACATCGGGTGCCAAACTTAAATGGCTTATTGTGGAAATCATTTGCTATTTCTGCCTTAAAAAAGTATTTTGGTTTGGTTTGGTCTCATACAAAAGAATAAGAACACGAGGAAAATAGGATCTGTTTCTTGGTTGTCGAGATAGAAGCTCCTCTGGGTTGTGTTTGCAATATCCGACTATCATGGTAAATAAGTTAACCGGTCCTATTTACTAACAACAAACCGAACCAAATGTGCTCTAAAAGTACTTTCTATAAAGGTATTACTTTGGTCAGAAACGAAATACCCAAGCCAAAAAAGAATTCGTTCACGTACTAGTGGCAGATCAATTCCGGACCAACAAAAATTTGCTCACCCTGTGAATATCGGCTTTTATTCTATTACTGCATCGCTGTGCTTTTATTTCTGCGAAATTGAAATACCACTTTTCTGGCATGCATCTCTAAACTACATAGCACCAGTCACAATGGCTACAGTTTCATAATTGTAACATGCTCAGTTACTTGCGCGATGTGTCATTTTCTCTCTAATGTGCATTTTCTAGGAAACTGATGGGCGTAGTTATACTGTAAAATTGATGTGCAACGCTCAAACAAACAACATGGTTCCCAACTTTGCAACTGCAAGTATCAATTACATGCGTTATAATCTCCACAGTGCGATCTCAACAATAATACCTTACGGAATTAATACTCGTTTAGAAGTACCACGAACTGTTGGAAGTAACAATATATTGGCGCGGATAAACACATATTTCACGGAGCGGTTGTTTAGCGTTAACTTAGTTTAATACTGGATATATTGGAGCGTTAGTATAAATCGCGAATGTGGAGGCTCTAACAGCTAGTTTCCAATGAATGGGTCAGTAATCATCTGCATTTGAGGCCATTAACTCAATTGGCGAGTGCTCAATGAGAGGGCGACCTCAGCACCGGACACCGCACCCGCTCCGCTCCTGTGCGTCACTGTTTGTGTAATCTACAATGCGCTTTGGTTCGCAGTTTAACCAGTTTTACTACCTTTACGTTGACAACATTGATTCGGTTCGTTCATGATTGCATCCGCTTCTTTTGATTATCGTTTCATAAGGCGATATTCACACGATATCGTCTTTATTGGTTCATTTTTGTGGTTTTAGCCACTTCTCTTTCATACTGACTTGTTAAAAAAGATATCCTGCCAGTTTATTTACCTATGAGTCTGAATCGTACTTTGTCCGTATTGAAAACGTGGATTCTGGTAAACAATACCTCCTCGATGCTGAAAATCGCTATTATTATGTGCAATAAAACGCCTAACTCTCGTAGCAATTTGTAACGAAGTGGTTTGCCGTTGCAGATTATTCGGAAACCAAAATAGTGTCAAAGCTGTTAACATTTAGAGCTGTGGTAATGACTTTGGGTTTATGAACAAATGTTTATTTATTATTAGAGCCTTGAGAAAATAGTTATAAACGCTAAATGTTAAAACTTTTCGTGTGGCGAAGACTTCGTTCTGTCAATCACTTTGAGGAATTCCGGAGTTGAAAATAGGTTATTTGTGAATGTGTAATTGTGAACTGCTTGCTAATGCGCATTCTTACTTTAATATTTCCGAGTGCTAGATATGTTGACAGTTATCCTTGTTTAGGTGGGTATTTCTTTATATCGTCAATTTCATCATTATCAGCCAAAGGACGTCCACTGCTGAATATAGGCCTTCCCCACGGCTTTCCACAGCGACCGATTACTAGCGGTCTGCATCCAGTTTGATCCTGCAATCTTTATAAGGTCGTCTGACCATCTTGTTGGTGGACGTCCCACGCTGCGTTTTTGGTCGAAGGGTCTCCAATCTAGAACTTTCCTGCCCTAACGACCATCAGTTCTTCGCGCTATGTGCCCTGCCCATTGCCACTTGAGCTTACTGATTCTCAAGGCTATGTCCGTTACCTTAGTTCTTCTACGTATCTCCTCATTTCTGATTCGATCCCGTAGAGAAACACCCAGCATAGCCCTCTCCATCGCTCGTTGTGTGACTTTGAGCTTCTTTATAAGGCCCATAGTTAGAGACGTCAATTTGTCGTCAATTTGTTTCTCAATAATACCAAACTACATAATCTTATTTCCAATTAAAGAATTCCAGCACAATTCATGCACAGTTCTCGTTGTCTGCTACCCACACTATACTAACCCACAGTTATAGATCTTGAACCGCTCAACAAATCTGTTTCATATTTGGAAAGCAATAAATTCCGATTATTTGACGTGTTACCTGGCGTTCCTTCACAAAGCGAGGAGTTAGTTCAGCCGTGGTAGTTCGCTCGTAATTCCGTGGAATGAAAATAGAGAACGCCGCTGAATTCATAAAGAGCGGGGATGGATATGCGGATATTGGGAATTTGGGATTTATCTATTCGAGACTCGATATTTGGTTGATCTGCGGTCGTGTCTTTGAAAAAGTGCTATTTACTTATTGATGAAGATGACATATTCAACTTCAATCAAAATATTTATAAATCATAAATATAATTGATGCTGACTAGAAAGACGAATGAAAGCCCTCATCCTCAAAGTTAAAAATGTTACAATTTAAATACATTGCCATGTGCTACTTTTCGATTTATGAGAGCTAGATTTTACAAAAGTATATTTTTCTGAAATCTACTAAATAACATCAGCTTAATGTACCACTACGAGTGAGTAAGATGGAAATAGAAAATGGCGGTGAATTCATAAAGAACGAGGACGGATGTGGAATATTGGGATTTGCACGATACGAGACATACGACGGTGTACGCTCTTTGCCTTAGAAATGGCTTCGTGTCGTATTGATGTGCGGTAGATTAGAAATCCATACATCGTAGGCTTTGACGGTTGATATGAAATTTTCATAAGCTCGGTAGAAACGCATCGGAGATGATGTTTTGTTGGTCAGATTCTCACCTAAAGTTTGAGTTTAAAGTTGCAATTCCAAGGACACTAAACATTATATTATGATATACAATCCTTTTACTGGAAGAAGATAATTATAAGTTAGAAATGTAAGAAGGTTCATAATTTTATTTGTTATTTAAAATTATGAACCATTTCTATACAAATATTATACGAGTAAATTATAAAACTAAAGAGTTTGTTTGTTTGTTTGAAGGCGCTAATCTCAGGAACTACGGGACCGATTTGATCAAAAAATTGTATTGAATAGATTATTTATCAAAGAAGGCTTGGCTAAAGTAGATCACGCTGCGACGGGAGGGGTAGGAGCAAACTCTAAACGCGCGGACTAAGTCGCGGGGGACCACTTGTTCAAACATGTGTGAAACTGAGTTCTCCTGAATGAGTATGCTCCTACAAAAGTAACATCCATTACGTACCTATGATTTGTACACATACTTACATTAAAATGCAATTACTCCAACAGTTAACGTATTTGAATAAATTCCGTTAGTGTTGTAAAGTTCAAATTAATAATGCCCAGATGATGTCAAGTTTTTATCCGCATATCTACATTTAATTGAATAGGTCGTTATTATTTGCACAATTAATATAAATGTACCCCATTATTATGTGATGATTTATCTCAGTAATAGTGTTAAATATAATGTTATTATTCTCTTGCTATTGATTAGCAAGTACGAAATTAGGTTACAACAGTTAAATAACTAGTACTTACTGAAAGATGGAAATCGGCTAATAGGGATTAAAAAAACCGTTTGCTAACTTCAATATAAAATACAAGCAAGTCTTTCACGTAGTACTAGAGTATTCATGAGGTCAAATTGGTGCCACTATTATTAATCCAACATTGCATAAAATTTATATCCGATGCTATAATCGTAGCAGTAAACTATCATCTCTTGGTTATCTCAATATGTTCGGAAATCCAGACCACATTATCTTGCAATGCGTTATATATTCTATTGCTACCGATTATAATAATAACAACACCTCGATAGCTAAATTTATTTATGATATCAACAACAGTATTTTCTGTCAATAAATTATTTGGTATACTTGTAACCATGATAATTACTAGATTTGGGAATATAGTATGCTAATAAATAAACAATATTGGTAACTAATTTGAAAACGATTCGCATGTGCGCAGTAACTTAAAAAAGCTGATGCATGAAATAAATATAAAACTATGGTTCCGTATTTTAAGGTCATCTCAGAACCTTTTCTACTCTGGACAGTTTATAATCTATTATTAAGACATCGTCCTTTTTTATTTCCTTATTATTGGAATGTTTTCTTACAAGCCTAATTATCGATCTTCGTATGCAAATCTTATGCAAACCTCTTGCTTCTAAGTCGTCATTCAGCCATAGAACCATGTAAATCTGTATTTGTCGTTCCCTCTTTTCAACTTTGTGGAATTTTGGGTACGCATATGTAGGTTGGTTTTACCTAATTAAAACTGTAAAACCCTTAACGTTAAGACGTTTTCATTGAATGTTTTTACGAATATTTCACTCGCTAGACGCAACAAAATATAGAACAGTAGAAAAAATATTTGCTTTTCTTACTTTGTGTTACTACGTAACTTTTATTTATTGACGCACGTAAAGAAGTCAGTGCTCTTTGCAAACGTAATCCAAGTTTTCGTATTCAAGGTTACTCGGAAATCGTTCGTAATAAAACTGTCTTACATTTAAATTGTTTCGGAGCAATTCATTGTCATCAATAGGGAAGATCAATCAAACATTTATAGGCATGTGAATCTGATCGCCACTTACGTCGTATATCTTATGTTTGATTTCGCAATCCTATTAATAAACCATCTTTTGCAGGTCTCAATCGTTCTCATAATGTATCGTGTATGGTAACAATATAGTTCAATTTTACTCACATATTATTCTATGTATAGTAGCTTATACATGCTGTTACGTATTTGTATTTCTTTACCTCTACTATTGTCGCCGCCTTTACCGTAAATTACAACCAACGTCGATATTAGCTACCAATGATGCAATTGTGTGTTAGAACATGTAATAACTTACGTATTTATTGTGTTTTAGTTCCATAGACATTATATTTTATAGAACCGACTAGCGGTAACTAGATTTTATTTTCGAGTTTACATTCAAGTAGTGTTCAATTAAGTATTACTCAATGAAGACACCGAGATACAAATCTGTCTATTCAATTCCTAATTTCCACTAATTAATAGCAAAGTAATAATTCAGCATGTTAGAATTAAGTGTATACACCCCATGCAATTGATCACGGAGTAACTTGAGAATATACCCTTATTTTAAGAACAACACTGTTATAAGAATTACTTACACGTTAGATTCACGGAGAAAATATTTTTCCCAGGGTTACGCAAGCGGTAATTGTGGTGGAGCACCTTAGTTGCCATCTTCCGAAGTTTGGTAAGTGAGGCACTCCATTTATACACAGTCTGCCCGTCGTGATTCCGGAGAGAAATATTTTGTCGATTGTACCGCCCATCCCTGTGACACAGTATGAGCAGATCAGATCTGCGCGGAACATACGCATAAATAGATCTTTCCCGGGAACCACCGGAACACAGTGCTGTAGAGTAGCCGCTTGCGCGCCATGAACGCTTACACTTAGACGCCTAACGGCACTCCACGCTATGCATGATTACGTTAAGGGCACGTTTACTTTATCTATTGTTGTTTGTACTGTGGTGTATTTTAGTGTTTACTGCACTTTATTACAATCTTGCAATTTTCTTAATCTTATTCATGTCGAAGTATATGTGGGAGTTTCGTATATTAGAGTAACGTCGTTGATATTTGGATGCAAGAAAGCTATCGATGTAATCGTCGGAGGCTCGGGAGGGCTTTAGGCGGCGAACCTGAGCGGGAGGCAACTGATCCGTGTAATGGAAGTCTGAGTTGCTCGCGTTTCTCCACCTTGCAGCGTTTTATGCATAATCGTAACTATTCCCTAAAGCGCAAAGTCATCCTTTATTCCACTCGAATCGTTCTTGTATTCAAATCGTAGTCTGTGTTGTATGAAGTTTTATATGAGGAGATGTGATGTATCAATTTAGTCCAATGGTTTTTCCCACTGCTTTCAGTTGTTCAAAGGAGGGTCCGGCTTCGGATCGTGTGGGTGAGGTCGCGTGGTTCTATGCGGGCTGTGAAGACTTCGTCAGACGACATTCGCCCTAATCCCATTATGTGTAACAAAATGCTACGCGCAGCCACTCACCACAGGCTAACATGAATGGCCATACAACTTGTTCAATCCATAGTGTTTATTTATTCTTGACAAAACTTTTTTTTTAAAAAAAGGCGTAGGTAAGTAAAACGTTTAACTGGCGCGCAAAGTAACCTGATTGTTTAAAAAACTTTTCTGATACTACACGAAGACAAAACGTTTCAAGTAAAGTATTTATGTATGCAAGGAGTAGGTTTATAACACAAGAGTTATTCCATAAAATAGAATTTCATCCGTAGGCAAGACTTTATGTCAGTGTTCCCTCCATAGTCAGCCTTTATAATGGGTTTAACGTGTAAATGTACTCGTATGTGTATAACGCGTATAATATGTATTGTCTGTCTGTTTTGTTTACGCTAGATAGTCGCCGCCGACAAGTTCTGCAGTATACGTTACATCTACTCGCTCGCTACCGTGCACTTTATGAAAGGATTTATATGAGCAGCCACCATTTTGTCGCCCCTTAAATTAAATATACAGCTCTAACTTTGGCATTGGCTTATTGTCATTTACGTTTAAAATAGAAGCAACTTTTCAGTCGCGATTTATTTTGTGACGACGGCCTTTTATTTAATGTACTTTTGGAGCCAGAATATATTGTAAGCTAACCTTTAAACTATATAATTTGACGACCCAAGATTACACAAAGGAGAGTCAGAATAGTAAAATAAATCCATAAAATTGCCTATCAAATACTCTTTATTTTTTAAAGCATACCTACGGTACTATCTGCACTGTGTATGTTTATGTGATTTTCTATAATATACAAGAAAGTAGGCACAATATAATTATAAAGTAGCCACCGCCATTTTACCATTGCCTTTACCTACTTAGCTTTCGTCCAATTGAAATCAAATTAGACGATCCACTTTTCCGTATAAACTGACACAACCGCCTTTGAATTGGCTTCCGTTGAAAGATTTATTGAAATTGATTTCAAACCATTTGAATACAGATGAATAAATAAACTAATCGATTCACGAGTAAGAGTTCAAGAGTAACTAAAGTCACATAAAACACGAGTTTCTGATAATGTTCAGCCTAATCCTTTTAAATTACGGAATAAACACTCGCTGGACCCGTTATTCGAGGCGTAAGTAATCTCTTACATATTTAAATCTATCATATTTAAAACTAGCTTTTACCCGCGACTTCGTCCGCATTAGGTAGTTTTTTTGGATAGTAGTATGAAAAAAACCTGAGCTGTACTTTTTTGTACGTATTTTTGAATTGTGCCGAGATGGGAAAAACTGTGATTGTCATAGGAAAATAGGGAATGCGGATAGGAAAAAATCTTTGGTAACTTAGAAGTGAAAGCGATCAGATTCCCCGGAAAGTTAAGTTTTTCCCAGGGGAATGCGTTGTTTTCCTGCGGTCAAAAGTAACCCATGTCCTTTCTTAAGTCTCAAACTATCTCCATACCAAATTGCATTCAAATTGGTTCAGTACTTTAGGCGTGATTGAGTAACAGACACACAGACAGACAGGGTTACTTTCGCATTTATAATATTAGTATGGATGTATTATACACATTCTGTAATCCCACTTTATACATAAAAAGGATCTGTTTACTAGCTACTTTACCACCTAAAACAGTCATAACGATGTTTTAATTTACGAGATAATTTTTGAACTTTTATCCGGAGATAAAGAGATACAAGGAAAAAGTTGCAATGGATTACGAAGTTGACTAGATAATCTTGATTTTGCTCTCAACTTGATGAAATTTAATACTTTTGGCTGATAAGAGAACAATTTATTTTTATATTCAGTAAGAGTATCTACGCAAAGTTTTTAACATTGAGTGCCGATTCAGCACTCAATGTCATGACACCATGTCAGTGCCGAAGAAAGTGACATGTCAAGGGAGAACACATCAATACAATATGCTCTCAGAGATCGGTCCTTGAGATTTGTCGCAAAAGTAAATAAAAATAATAATAAGTGAGATGAATTCGTAAAATGTATCTAATCAAAGAGATCACATGAACATAAAGAAGTAAACATACGATATTGATCGTTCATTCACTATTAAGATAATTAGTAATCGCTAGTATTTCAGCTACGCGATGCGCCTAATAGCGTAGGTCTAATTTAGGTTACGGTATTCGGTACACCCGGCGATCGGGACTGTTTAGCCTTCCCATAATGTGGGCAATTTTACGATCGGCTTGCAACCCGTGCTGTGAGCACTAGCATCATTAGTTTATTCTGCTACTTAGTGTATGTGCACCCATTTTGTGGTAAAAATGTGATACATAATAAGATAGGAAGTGGTTAGACGAGTGGTACTAGAGTACCCTTTTTACCGACTTTTTAGGGTTTCGTAGCCGAATGGCAAAAAACGGAACCCTTATAGTTTCGTCAAGTCTGTCTGTCTGTCTGTCCGTCCGTATGTCACAGCCACTTTATTCCGTACCTATAAGCATCACACTTGAAATTTGGTAGGAAGGTGTATCCTATTAACCGCTTTACGATTCTTATACAAAAAATAATGATAATATAGAGGGTGCTCCCATACATGAAATGTGTGGGGTGTTTATGGATAGGTCTTTTAAAATTACGTTAAGGTTTCTAAAACCATTTTCTTTTAAAGTCTAACGTTTGAGAGATAGACGCTTCCAAAGTGGTAAAATGGGCGTCCCCGCCCATCTAACTTCTAAACTAAGCGAGTGTAAATTGTGAAAAAAATACTAAATGTAGATCTTAACAAGAACTTTCAACAAAAATTGGTTTGAACGAGACCAAACTAGTAGTTTTTGAGATATAGCACATTTTCAACAACCGCAAACATAACTTTGTTCTTCATACAAACACTATGAAAAACAAAGTTACATTTGCTGTCAACAAAATATTGTGGTATTTTAGCTACCTAAGTGAATTAGTTAACGTTAGCACGGAACCCTCAGTGCGCGAGTCCGACTTGCACTTGGCCGGTTTTGATAATATTTGAGTATATTGATCTATTAAGGCTTTCAAACACGTGTATTGTATGTTTGTCCACGGTCTCGAAAACGAGAAGTCGTAGCGAGATGAATCTTATAATATTGTAACTTTGGGTACAGTGTAAGTTTTATCAAAATCGGTCCAGAAGTTTTTGAGATATGGGTAATAACTAAAATTCATGAATTATTTTTTTTATATAAAAACGCCTTCAAAAACTGACTCAATAGCTCAAAATATCACATTTGCCCTCTGCTTATGAGAAACTAATTCATTTGGAGTCTGTGCATGATGCGCGTAGACTATCTCTAAGCTTAAGCTAAGCTAAGCTTCAGATCATGCTCTGACAAAGGGGAAAATGTTTTATTTTAAGGTTACTAGTCAGTTTATGAACGCGGTTTATTTTGTAAAGTTATTTTTAACTTCACTATTAAACTTCAAAAAACTTAACAGTGGTATTCCTAGCCATACTCTTTATTTTATGAATACAAAATTCATGAAAAATTGCAAGTAATGTTCTTCTTAGGTGATATTATTAGACGAATCTAATACTTTCATAGAGCTATTTTTATTAATCGTCAAACTCAAACGTGGGACTTTGCTAGCGTGCAATTTCACTTGTTTCTTTTTCTTCAGTAATTTTTAAGAACTAGCCTAGCCCATTAACTTTTTAAAACCATTAACATGGAATACTGAATGTCTAACCACCCTCACGTTCACTTTTGTCTTATGGTTTCTTCAAAAAGCCATAACGTTTGAACAAAACGCTAATAGCCTTACTCATTTCTTTTAAGTAAACACGGTTCGTATGGCCGTCAATTTGTCACATAAGAGCGGCTGTTAAAGTCTTTTAACTTGGAAACGTGTGGCTACAAATGCTCGCATTCATTTTTGATGGGCTGCGGCCAGCGGTGGGTAATACCTGATAGGCTATTGTTCTAAGTCTAGCCTGCTAAATTAATAATCGCCAGGTACAGTCCACCTCTGATATTTTGAAGCAGACATAGTGACTAAATGCTTCTGAGCAGTCAAAATCTCAATGAGTTTCAGATATCACAAGTTACTATTAATAACATATATTACTTCATTAATATCTAAGCAGATATTGACTATAACCATCTTAGGTATTGATGAAGTAATTAATGTTCCAATTTTAACGGTAGTGATGTTGTATGATACTTTTTAACATTCTAAATATTCAGAAGTATTTGGTCACCTTGATGCTACAAAATATCTGACGGTGACTTACTTTTCAAGCGGCGTTTTGTAATTCTTTGCTATGATAATTCTTTCAATCGTTCTTGAGGCCAGTATTTTTAACTGATTTTTAAAAAAGGCGAATAAAATATTATAACTAATTTTCAAACCTTTAAGTATAGACACTAAATGGTATATCTAATGAAAAGCATCATCAAATGGTGTCATTATCATTGTAGAAAACAAAGAACTAAGTTCGAATTTAAATTATTTTAGAATCTTTAATATGATATCAATTTCACTCGTAAAAAGCATCTGCATCAGACAAGGAATATTTGATTTTCGTTCAGTAAGAGTGATAATATCATGAAAGTACAAAAATGAAACAATTGATCTTAAGAAGAATCTTGAGAAAGTGGTCTTGGACTTCTAGATTTGAAGAAATAATTCACGTCCGCCCGAAGAGTTAGTCAAACTGAACTGAACAAACCATCTCTGACGTGCAGTAAGAATCAGTTAATACTGGTCCTCACGGCAACAGACACCGGTATTAAATAACTAAATTAGCAAAACTGACATACACACTTCTAACACAGGAAAACCGCACTTAACTCGTGTAGAGTACGTACGGATAGAAAAAATAGGCATTAAGGTAAAACCCCTTACGGTATTTTCTTTTACGGTAACGACGTAGGCAAATGTAGATAAGGTGTCTTTCACACATTTTGCCCAACAGGCAATGTCGGCGAAAAATTCCTTCCCCGCTTAATAAA
Organism: Pyrausta purpuralis; assembly: GCA_963924145.1. NCBI lineage: Eukaryota > Metazoa > Arthropoda > Insecta > Lepidoptera > Crambidae > Pyrausta > Pyrausta purpuralis. The sequence continues at coordinate 8,355,059 of OZ001649.1, read as the reverse complement.
ATGTTTAGATGTATTTAGGCATGAAAATCTACTTACCCGCGACTTCGAGATATTATTTTTTTGTTATAAGTAAATATGTTTCGAAGAAATGTGAGCCAACAAAATATGTTCTTATTACGTATTCATGAGGTTTTCTATTCAGTTGTCTTAAAATATTAACATTTGTTTTTTAAGTAGACGGTTTTTTCCTTTTTTATTTTAATACTCGGGCTCATATAATCTCATCACACGAGACTTATTTGTGAGGTAGATGTGTGTTAAAAACATTTAATCAATCTATAATGCTGTCTGTACATTAATGTTATGAACTACAAACTATACATTTACACTTGCGATGGTTCACTTGCAATATGTATTTCATTTCGTAAAAAAGAGAAAATTTCTATAATTTAAGCTTTAATTATGTACTTATTAAAATATCCTCTCCAAACCGTTTAACGTGACATCACCAAGAGTGATCAAAATTGACGTCAGTACTTTACTAGCATGTGTGCCATAACATAGATCTAATAAGGATGAATAAATTGATAATTAAACTGTGTAATCGATACTTAGCCCTTTTTTGGGGGTTTAACAGTCATTAGTACCAAAAAAGTGCATCGTGGCAGCAGAATTCTAAATATTAAAAGAAAACAGGCTAACTGAAGTGACTTGGACGTCTTCAGTAAAAAAATGCTTGAAAGGTCAAATGTGACTATTGCAAGCTACGATTATAGAGACGTATGACCTACAAACCAGAGTTGGTCGGAGAAAAAAGGCTACAAGTATTGATAAATGGTGAAGTTGATTGATGGTCTTGTAGAAAGTTTAATCGAAATGCTGAATTGATACTATGTGAGGAAAATAAAACAGTTCTATTATAATCAATGAAATGCCAAATGTTTTGCTAAGAAGTACATACTATGCTTATAAGGGTCCAATTGACTTTCTTTCTCACTGTTTTTTCTTGTAACACAATTCTGTTTTCCAAGGAATTCATACAAATAACTTTCAAGATGTGATAATATTATCAGAAGGTATAACTATTCTGTGAGTGCAACAAATTCTTATACGAATCATCTGCGACAGGAATAGATGCTAAGATTCAAATACAATTCGATGTATTTTTAGACGCAGACGCGTGTTTCTTAAAATATTTTTATATATATTTTTTTAGAGTGATCATTGAAAGAGAAAAACATACTGATCCGACCCAAGATACTGAACTAGAACAAGAAAAGAGAGAATAAAAATAAAATATGACGTTATTAAATACCATATGTAGGTATTAAAAAAAAATCTGAATTTGTTCGAAAAATATTTTTAAGTTTATTTCTATATAATTTAATGTACATGCTTTTTAGTTCAGACACTGTAAAAAGTAACCTCAACTATTTTTTAAGTAATAATTAGGTAGTTTTCAACCGACGTACTAAAAGCTTTAATTTTAACAGATGCATCAAAAATGAAATTAATTTTTTGCTTACGTTACATCACATTGTTAATCTTGTTAATAATCTTAGGGCTGATTTTTCAATAGTCAGATAAGAAATATTCGTCGAACAAAATACAATATCAGTCTGATAAGTTTTATCTGACCATTGAAAAATCGGCCCTTAGTCTGATAATACCTACAACGACTCATCAAACAGTAAGGGCCGATTTTACCAACGTCAGATAAAGAATATTCGTCGAATAATAAACAATACACCTAATTTGAAAACGTAACCTTATTGTCAGCAATCATTTATGTAAGAGTCATTTAAAAATCGGTAGTTTTATACTTATTCAGTCGATAAGGCCTTTACTCATTAGATACTTTCATAACAACATATTATAATAAAGTAATTGTGCTTATTTCATCTATCTTTAGCTTTGAGAACGTTCTGTCCCCGATAAAAACGTTTTCTCCGTAGAGTCTCATAGATAAGAATCTTATGTTGACTCAAGACGACACAATCTAAGTGAGTAAAAAATCAGGATGTCGACGCGATAGCCGCGTTCGTTATCAAAATTAAATATTTAACTGTGTTACAATTTTTAAGGGAATATAGGGCTAGGGACTTAGACCTCACATGTCATGTTTGTTAAAATACTCGTCATAAAGCACTATTTCTATTATGCTTATTGAATTGCTGACTAGACAATTAACATAAAGGAAAATATTCTTGTAAATGAGTGTAGCTCTGAAAAGCTGTTTGAAATAATACGCATCCTTTTCTGATTTGATGAGAAATTTTCTTATGGTAAATTATTTGGAATTGATAAAAGTGTGACAGTATTTTAAACCTGTATAAGATAAATAAAAACCATAAAATTAATATTCCTATCGGAATAGAAGGACAAGTAAAAGTTGTCAAACGAAACCGATTTAAGATGTCGGTAACTAACATAAGTAAGTAACATTTGTACCTTTAAATGAGATAACCTTTCGATCAGGTGATTTATAACAATGTTCCTAAGTTAAATATAGTAGTTTACTGCATCATAAACAGTCGACACAAAATATTGAACATGCAGCTCTAGTGTAAAACTAAATGTTATTTCATTATACAAAATATTCGTCAATATGCATTCCCTGTGTTATTCTGTCTTTATTTTTTACTTAAATTAACGTTTGTAGAATAGAATATAATCAAACTGCGTACTCTAAATTTGAATCGCATTGGTAAATATAAATCGTATATTAAGAGGCTTCGATTTGGACTAATCTACCTGTTAAATGATTATTTGTTGGGGTTATGCCGCTGTAATGCATAACAATCAATCACCGATCAAGTCACCGTGTTTCAGACGCATTATTTCTCCAAAATATACACTATTTCAGTTTTAAATATAAAAAATCAAATGCACGTAATTTTCAGCGAGCTTCTGTGGGGCGGTCAACTGTTTGACATCTGCCAAAAATGGTTTTGCTACCCATCTCTTTTTATCACACAGTTTGCTGCTAGTGACATCTCGCTTTTGTCGTTATATTCCAAAGGGATAATAATTTTATGATAAAAACAGTAGACAGTTTTTTCGTTGGCGTGTCTGTGAACCATCCTATTTACATTGATCACGTTTATTTTATGAGAGAAAGAGATGATAGTAAACATCCCCGGGCGGGATTTCCAACACTTAATGTTTTCATATGACAAATAATAATAATACCACCATCAAATATGAATACTTGTGGTTCTTGCCAAAAATTATGATGCGTAATATTTATTTCATGTCTCGCTTTGATTCTCTAGTTATATATGTTATAGAGCTCGTATAGTAAACGAGGGCAGTTTATTATTAATGTCACAACACCAGTCAGTATTTAAGAAGAAGACAGTGAAATTAAACGGTGACTGAGCATACTATAAGCCACTGCGGTCGTAATATCTTCCTGCCTTTCTTCCATTCACCTATCTTTGTTTATCGCTGAATCCAGCGAAATGTGATTTTCACTTCGAATTTTAAGCAAGTTCTAAACTCTTGTGACGTTCGTGGAATTCGAATAAAGCAATCCGAACTGTGCACCTGTAGCATCTGCATGTGGCATCTAGTGATTTGTAAATGCTCCAAAACAGTTTAAAGGAATCGAGACCCAAGATGATTCTACAATAAGTTCGAAATGTTTTGGAAAGATAACGTTTGGATTACGTACGCGACGGACGGCGGTGTGAAGGCGCCGCTCACTGGCTCCCGCCAAAATCGAGAACCAGCATGACTTGTCCCAAAATTTGCATACCGAGCTATCTCCTGCCGCATTACTTTATGAAATATTCAAACATCATTTACTCCTCCACAATTTAACTTGGGTAGGCGACACACGAGGCTAGGGTCGCGCGTTGTCTTATTATGTTACGTGCGAGCGTTTTAGGTCACATTAAAATGGATCAACTTAATTAAAACTTCAATTCAATTTTATTTTTCAGCGTGCCATTGTTTGCTTCCTCTCTGAAACATTCTTGGCCGAACTTAGGAATAATAGACGTCTTATGTTAATATAACTACTTGCAAGAAGAGAAATCTAACAGCAAAATGGATACGGGGGTCAGTGCAGCTGGCATGTATTTATTCAAATGTATATGGGAGCATGAATAAATTAGATGCAATATCAATGCCAGATAACAACAGTAATTGCCCTATAAAGACGCGGAACGATGTCACAACGCCTAGAAATGCAATTACGTCCGCAAGCATACTTGCACGAACATATGTAGCCATAAAACGACTTTTACCACGACCTTATTGTCATATTAGTCCCGAGATTTAAGAAGAAGTGTGCCGAAAATGTTTTTTATTCTGCGAGAAAGATCACTGAATATTCTCAGTAAATAGAAACATCACAATTTGTCCAGCATTTCTTGAGCGCAAAGCCCATTGTCCTTATTTGAGAATTATGCCGCAGACACTACAGATTTGAATTGAATGAAGTTCAAGAGCTCAATATAAGTTATTTGGCATATCGCCACAGTTTCTCAAATATTTATCCCAACACAGATATTAAGAATGGGGCCAAGATCTTAATAGTCAACGCCTTAACTTTCAGACACCTCAAATATGAAAACCAAACGATTCAAATTACTCTTTTATCTTTATCTATCTTTGGATAATTAAAAACACTAGTACTTTTAAGTGTGATGTAATCAGTTGTAGTTTGTTTCGTTTTGAAACTTAAGTTTGTTGTTGTTTGAACATCTAAGGTGTGATAAAAAACGTAGAATTAACTGCGAGTAGGAAGTTAGTAGATAAGATGATGTAGATTTATGCTATTAATTTGAGTATAATGATCACAAAGATAAAACATGTCAGTTGCAGTTTACCTATACACATTTTACTACTTTGGAAGCGTCTATCTCTCAAACGTTAGACTTTTAGAGAAAATGGTTATAAGAACCTCGATGTAATTTTAAAAGATTTATCCATAGACACCCTACACGCATAGGTTTATCAAAAATATTTTTAGTTTATATTTCGTGTATGGGAGCCCCATACTTTTTTTTTATGACAATCGTAAAGCGGTTAACAGGATACATTTACCTACTAAGTTTCAACTGTTAATACGAATAGTTTCAGAAAAAAGTGGCTGTGACATACGGACGGACAGACAGACAGACAGACTTGACGAAACTATAACGGTTCCGTTTTTTGCTAGTTGGCTACGGAACCCTGAAAACTAACTAAAAACTTGGAATACTATTTTATGATAATTCGTTAGCTGATCTTGAACTAAAAACGATAAAATCCAGAGAATATCAACTAAGCAAAGCACATTTTCTCAGGATATTGTCCATTTCGTTCAACCTTGTCAGTAAATAGATACAATGTAACGTATTAAGCTAATTGCTGAGCTAACAAAGCTGCATGAGTCATCGCGAAGCATAATACGCAGCAGTCTTCCAGCCAAATGGATGGCAATATGGACCGTTTGCCGATGCATTTTGTGAGAATAGAGCACCCTGGATCATAAACTGTCTTCACTTCGTAGCGGCATAACTCAAAAATTTGGCCGAGGAAACCAAATGGAATCGTATGGTCTACTATGTGTCGGATTTAGGGGATTGCCCGAAGCGTTCGTAGTATACAGGGTGGTATTATTCCAATTGAAAAAAAAAACTTTTATTCGCCCCTAAACATACATTCAAATATGTGTAGATGTAGTTTTACACAAGTTTCATTTACTTAATTGACTTTCATGAGTTATTCAAATTTATACTATTGTCACGTGTTAATCTGAATTCAAAGATCGTTTTTTCAAAAGAATGTCAGTATTGAATCGGCTTTCAAAGGGACGATGGTCAAAGTTAGTTGTGTTAGGTAAAGGTTTTTTTGACTTGGCATTTCTTGGGCCATATTTTTCAGTTTATATATTTGAACCACTCGCTTTATTAAATAAAGCGTGTGAATTTCGCTTAATAAAGAATTAAAAATAATGAAAATCACGCGAAATAGAGACGTTGGTAATCACAAAATTCAGTTATCTTTTTTCAAACACTCTCCTGTGGAATTATACTAACTTTCATTGGAAAATCTGGCATAAATCGATGAATATCACATGCCATCTTGACGCAAGTGATTCAAAAATAAAGGTCCTGACCGTTACAACGTCACACTCTGTATACGACGTTTGCTTCGGAGATATGCTACCGTTTTGCCAATGCCGTCGTTAGTTCACTATTGAAAACCTTCCATATGAAATTGGCGATTCAATCTCGAACGTTAAGCGCGCCGCCATTTTACACTATTCAGATAGAGAGGTGCCATTCGGGGAGTAACACTGAAGCACCTAAGCGGATTATTCTAAAATATTCTTACAAAATCGCACCGGAAAATGTTTATATGTAAAATATACGAAGAGGTCTTTCCTAAGCTGTATTACGAACGTCTGAGTATTCTAGAACAAGGTGTGCGTGATGGATTAGATTTGTTATTTCAGTGAACATTTCCTATGCTTTACGCACTTCAAAGAAACATAATAGCTTTGCTTACAGCTTCACTTAGGTACACCATTTTGAAGAAAATATTTCTGTAATTTCTCCTAGCTAGTAGGTAGTTATGTTTATGACTGGCTAGAATGTCTGGTAATTTATGATGGTATATCCTCTATTCCGAGCGCTAAGACGACAAACAGCTTAATTCGGAAAGGCTGGACTCTACTCGCGGGCCAGTACGCCACCGAGCTCACGCTTACTCTCTGTCGTCAGAGACCAAAGCTCCACAAAATAGAGCACACTGAAATTTAGCAACTGTCCGTTCGAACGCATTACCGACTCCGCAACCGTATTTATAAATATTCCCCCGGCGTATTCAGCAGAATTATAGGTCAGGTTATATTTTAAAACAATTTTTACTTCTTGATTAATGGCGATATCAACGAACAACTGCATTTGTACGTTTTTTATAACTCTAATACGAAATCTTTGTTTGTAACTATGAACTCGTTCAAGTATTCATTTAGTCTAGTGTGCATCCAAATGACTTTTCTGTGAAGCTTTTAATTAGCAGTAACGGTTAACGCAACTCTTTTGTTTTATCATACAGCCCTCATTATTTTGTTGCGAAGTTAACGAGGGAAAGGCAGTAAAGCTGCCAGTATATTTGTCAAATCGTATATTATTTGTAGTCGAAGTAATACTAACTACAGCACCATGGGAACGGACATATGCGTGTATAAACTGTCATTAAAATCAAATTTTGGCGTAGCTCCAAGCCTCAGAAATATTGTTTGCCTTCTTTGCAGAAAGGATAAGTACAGAACTCTTAAGATCTGCGCTTATCTTGTGCTATTCTACATTTTTGCAGCAGAACGGCCAAAGATTGTTCCTTAGATGTTTTCTTGCGGGGTTTGAAATTATTGGATTGGTTTCGTTTGAGTACGTGCGATTGTGTTTGGCAATATCGAAAGGTGGGCAATGTTTATGCGTTCCCAATGAGAACGGCGCGAAGACAAGTTATTATTTTTTGTTGTTTCTTGCCTAAGATGTTTTCTGGCCTCGTGTTATGTCTACGAGTCCGCGCTTGATCTGTAGGCACCTCGTTACTCCACCGAATAATTTGTCCATTGACATGATGGATGTTAATGTCACCGGTCGTATTGTAGCGGTATTTAGCGCGCCTTTGAGAAAGTGATAAATCTAGGATGACTTCCTGAATACAAATTCTGTTTGGGCAAAGACAGCGCAGATTGTGAACCTAGAAGCTAAATGTCGCCGGCCGTGAAGTTTGCTTTTCTATGTTGCACGCGACTTTGATTTCAAATGTATTCGCTCGTAAACATTCATCATTCTGTCCAATGTTTACGGACTGAAGAGTGAATGTGTAAGTTAGCTCGTGTAACGGCTGAAATACAAACTGAGTCATTAATTTTCAATCTAGTGTGGTATTGGTAAAAAATAAATTACTCACATAAAACATCTTAATAGGGGGGTACGTGAGGGAGATCCAAAATAGTTTACCGATATAGACATCTCATTTAGAGATCCTGAGAAAGTTCATAATTGAATTCGATCGATTTGCTTCCTATGAGTAAGAATGTCACATGTAAGGCTATTTAAGTAATTCAGTTCAAGAATAGAATTACGAATTTGTGAAAGGTGTCTTAAGAACAAAGTCAATATGTAGATCTGCTTACACGGTTTCGATTCTTTAGCCGTTATGTGATAAACGTCAAATCGTGGGCACACTAATGTGTTTATTTAAGAGTGTGGTTAACATTTTCTTAACACTGAAGCTAACCTCAAATTCTTTTGTTAATGTAACATAAATAAAACGTTTCGTAATCGTTACAGGTATCATATTTGTTTTGCCTTTCTAAATACTGATGACGCAAAGATGGCTAGACTGTCAACCTCATTCACATATATATCAATAAAACACTCTTTAAGAAGAACCCTACTAATTTATCAGAGTATTCTTCTTATTAGAATAGTAAGTACACAATCGTATTTCAATTGAATTCTAAAGTTGTCCTCCAGCTGAAACGTTCGGTATACGGAACACTGTAGTTTTGCCGCGTTGCCACCATGTTGATTCCAAAAATAAGATCACCCAGCAACCATTGATTGATGCGTAGTCACACGACTCACGGCGTCTTGTTTTTGACGGGCCGTGTCAGAAAAAGGAGTGTGAAGCGAAGTGGTGTTTTCATCTTTGGAACATTACACCGCGGATAGGTCACATGAGTAAATGAATTCGGGACGGTTGTGTCTGGCAGGAAATCGCCGTCACTAGCCGAGAGCCGAGTTTTAAATATGTTTCTTATTTCAAATTCGAATACGAAAACGTTGTCAAACAAAAAATATTTCGAGGTCATGCATCGCTGAAAGCTTAGCTTGATGTGTTGTGTGTAAACTATCTAGTAGTGGTAGGACCTTACGTTCCGTTATATTTATCTACAATCTGAAAATGATTGTTCCGTTTTTTCTTGTTACGTCTTTAGCTTGTAATAATATTTTGAAAAAATGTGTATATTATACGAGTGATATCTAACTTTTTAAAAAAAAAACTTAAAAATAGTTACACAAATGAATGACTGCATGAATACAAATTTGAGAAGGAAACGCGGCCAAACGACATGTTAGTTCTAAAAAAATGTGATTCCGTCTTTTGAAAATTGTTACCAAGTTGAAGAAACTCGGAAAGTAAACAATAAACATTGTGAGGAAATATGTCTGTCATTTGTTGTACAGTCGGATTCCGGAATATCTTACATTTATTATGCGTCTTTAGTGTCGCCGTGTGTGTAGAATGGATGTCCATGATTTAAGGAACGTTTTTGACAACTGGGGAACTCGTTGATGATGTTATTAGGAGTTCAAAGCTTTTAGCTTTACGAATCGGGACGCATTTGTAGGGTTGAAAATGCATAGATTGATGCTTCGTTGTAATGTCACAATTATGGCAGCGATCATTTAAAACATGTGATGCCTATGTACTTTTAATTCTGTTCATATAAATATACTTTATTTGATTTGCTGCAAGATGTACAGCACACTATTACTCATTAATGTTATAAATATATATTTATCGTGTTCTCAGCAGTAACAGAGACTCGGCAAATATCTAGAATGACTATCCAAATCATAAATAGTACATTTGAATCCATATCTCAACTATTCTTAAAAAGGCGACCATCTTTATCCGGCTCATAAAACAGTAAACACCTCGGTTTAGCGTCGGCTTTGTCCAATCTTCTCCTCGATTACTCATCGAAATGACCCGATTTATACCTACTTACCGACGGGCGCGATTTAATTTCAATGAACTGTCAGCCGCGTGCCAAGATAGTACACAATACCATTAGTATCTATACCTATTATTAGCTCTCAATGTTTACATTGACACGCCTGGTTGACGCACATGACAACAAAGCATGTTGTCAATCACCTAGCTTCATCACCGCCCCGATTGGCAATCGAGCGGAGATTTATCAGTTCGTTAAAAGTAATTCTTCAAATAGAGTCCCACGATAAAATGCTTTCTTTGTGGATTATCATCCATCGTTAAAAAGTAGAATACACTTGGATTATTTTGAGCTTTTTCCTCCTTGTTGAATAGACCTCCTTGCTTCCGATGCAGTCATATGTTCACTGGCTGTAATATAAAATGCTAAATTATTTATGGCAGCATCGTTTCAAAAAAAGTGTATTTATTACAAATAAATAACTTTTACAAAATACTAAAAAGGGACTCCAAATACCAAATGCACTAAAAAGTGTTAGATAAACTCATAAAAGGACTGCATTTTTGACAAATCATTTCTATTTGGAATCGGGCATTAGGAGGGGGGAGGGTTTCAACTCTGTTCCTTTATAAGTTAACATAAGTTAATCATAATCACTGAACTCCTAAGCATTAAGGAGTTCCACCATCAGCTCAGCTCTACAAAATGGTGACTATTATACGCAAAGACATGTCCATATTAAGATTGTAGTACAAAAACTCTACGCGTGCCTTTTAAATATTAGAGTTTTCCCAGATTACAACAAGATCCCATTATCAAATCCTGACTTGGAAACAATTATACCAACTAGAAGGAAAACCCTCTAAGCAAGTGAAAAAAACTCAAAGAAGCCCTGAGTAAGCGAAGGAGACCACCCAGAAAAGAACTTTCTGGAGACGCGTTAAATAAAATGGGAAAGGGCCAGGCAAAGAAGCGGTCCACAAATGACTGAGATTTAAGGTAAATATAGGTACAAATACACATACAGTCCAATTAAAAATCTTCTCCTTTTTGAAGTCGATTCAAGACCGGCCGAGATAAAATACTGTTAGTCATAGTTATTTACTGTAGCTGACTTCTAATTTGTTAAACGCAAAACCAAATTTAATATAAATACCTATACCTGTCTGGAAAAAGCAGATAAAAATACTTCAAAACTCCTAGCTTATTGGATATTTTCACGCAAATGATTGAGTTAGGCAGCGTGCACAGGCGGCCTCGCAATCTCCGGTCCGGACTGCGTCCCAAGTCACCCTGCTCGTCTGGCGAACTTGCTGACACTGCACTGACTTCCGACTTTAAACACACCGCGTAGACGACGCGGTGTGATAATTGATATATTGCATGAGTCCCGTACATGTTTTCGAAAGTCATTTGGCCGATTAACTGCTTACCGAAAGAACGATTCCCCATTTTACTACTGGCCGAAAAAACGAAAGCCCGATGAACGTTTGACCGAATTAACGTTTTACTTCAATTCGTTTCGCCAACTGAACTTTAGACCGCCACACTATAATACAATACACAATTACTTTATACTACGTTTATTCGATTGAATGATTTTACTACATTTTGAAATAAAAATAAACAAACTCAGGTAGAAGAACAACTTTGAAATTTTATCTCCGCATCGTCAGGAATTACAATTATGAAAACAAATCTGTCATTTTTTTTACCACAAAATATAATGCTTTAGAATGTTTTTAACACTCACAGTGTCATATTTTATATTCATAAAGATGAAATAAGAAACCAAAAATTTGCGCACGGGCGGGACTTGAACCAGCAACCTTTTGGCAAACCGGGCCAAACGCTCTTACCAATTGAGCTACCGTGCTGTTAGTCCGACCCTGCGAAATTTGTGGTTTCGTTTGGTGGACGAAGTTGTATGCGAACTTATTTGAATCTTCCCTCTTTTTTTTAAAATCGCAGGTACTATAAAATAATCAGACGTATTCGTCCAGAAATACATACTTAATTTAAGATTAAGCAAATTGGTAGACATAGTAACTGGACTCGATAAGAAAAACTACAATAAATGGGAAAATTAATTTATATTTTGTGGTAAAAAAAATGACTGATTTGTTTTCATAATTGTAATTCCTGACGATGCGGAGATAAAATTTCAAAGTTGTTCTTCTACCTGAGTTTGTTTATTTTTATTTCAAAATGTAGTAAAATCATTCAATCGAATAAACGTAGTATAAAGTAATTGTGTATTGTATTATAGTGTGGCGGTCTAAAGTTCAGTTGGCGAAACGAATTGAAGTAAAACGTTAATTCGGTCAAACGTTCATCGGGCTTTCGTTTTTTCGGCCAGTAGTAAAATGGGGAATCGTTCTTTCGGTAAGCAGTTAATCGGCCAAATGACTTTCGAAAACATGTAGAACATTTTGTAGCTTTTAGCTGTTTTTTTTTATTTAATGGCGAAATTAAAAAAAAAAAACGACCGCCATATTATAATGATAATACTAAAAGCCTTTATTCACTGACCATATGACTAACATGCTGTTCTTATAAAACAGAAATATTCTTAAATCTAATTACATATACATTAAAAATATTTGAAAACTTAGCAACTGGGTATTCTGGTCAGGTTATCTGTCGACATAGACCTCCCCAATTGTTTCCATGTCTCTCTATCTTTGGCAGACCGACCGCCCTTTACTTTTCTTGAATTCGAAATGTCAAATAGTTTTTTTAATAGTATGTTTTGATCGCCAGTAAGAATACACTTATAGGTTTTCTTCCAAACAATGGCTGATGCGCTGGTTTTTATTAATACTTCCAATTAGTATGTACAAGGTTACTTAAAGGTACGATAAAGTTGAGGATATTTAAACCACAATGGTATTATTGTAAAACAATTTTCTAAGCCTACCGACTAACCTATAAAGTCTCGAGTTCAGCACCATTTTATCATTGCAAGAGCTACACGTAAATCCTCTTTGCTATACAGGCTCTTCGCTGCAAGACTTTTGAATACAGCCGACCCTACTGGTCATGTTTTCACAACTTTCCCCGTGAAAGGGATGGCTATATGCTATGATGCAGGGAAAACAAAGTAGACCCTCAAACCGTTGTCAGTCCGACGTGACAGGCTCCTGGGACGCTCATAAATCCGGGATAATTAATTATTAGACTCCTGCAGCGTCAATCGATGTAAATAAATGAATATGCTGCAATACGCTGACGTGGTTCACAACATGGTAATGTTTCAGGCATTACACAAAGATAGCAATTTTAGGTATAATCTAATTGAAATTACAATCACACACCCAATTTGATCCTGGTACCGATGGCAATTTTGAGACTGTTATATCAGAGTCGGTGTTGTAGAAAAAGACTAGGTACTAGGAAAGCGTTGCTTTTGCTAGATAGGTTTTGTCCATTTTCGCACTCATTCGTATTCGATTTCGGGTTTTTTTTTATTTTCTCTGACACACAAAAAATCATTTTTTGAAACAGCACCCTGACTATTTTCAACGTTATCAACGTCATCCGCCTCGCCTCTCTCATTTCAATGCCCAATCTTTCTTTTTCTCTAACCTTAACCTTAATTAATAAAAATCAGTATCTGCAAATCTGACCTTAGTCTCTAATTTTTTTTAAAACTAGCGTATAAATATAAATAGCGTATAAACCCACAGTGTTATCTACAAAACATATTCATTTATTGTGTTGAATCGGTCGTTTAAATATTATCAACAATAGATTACCTACGCGGAGGCCCACACAGAGCCGGAAAGACTCATTATCAAAAGAGTGCCCAGATTTTTCGATGGTAAAGCATGAAACCAGTGGCCAGTTTTTTTGCGGGAAGCTGTGTATTGAGGTGGTAGCTGAGATAAATCATTAAGTATCTCAATGTGATTGACACATCATCTTATTAAGGTTCTTAAGCGTAAGCGGATTCAAGCCTCAGTATACATCCTCTGTTTTACTTCGCAAGCGTACATCAAGGAAATTCGAGGGATATTTTCCGATCGCAGTTAAGGATCTAGTTTCCGCAGTCGCGCGATAAACAAGTTATTGGCGTTAGTAGGCGGGAAGAGGGGGATTGGAAGTGGAGGTTGGGGTAATTCACCCGTGTAATTAATAAACGAAGCCACGGGGAGCTCCGCACATTTGACGATTTGCGCCTCAAACGTGACTCGATCGGTACAAACGTGAGATTCTCAGAAAAATAATCAGTAGTACGTGGTTATTAGTTCTGATTAGAGACAACAAAAACGTCGTATGTTTGGAGAGAATTATGACTCAACGTTGAACATCAGGTGTTTGTTTTTCTTGTACTTTTCTAATTTTTTCGATTTCTGTGCTCCTAATATCAGACAGAATATAGTATCGGCCGAACAATGGTTCGGCTGAACAATGTGTTTTGTGCGTTGATGATTATTAATGAATAATCATCAACGCACAAAACACACAATATTACATATAATACAATGTCTTCCGTAACGAGTACACTGGTGTCTCTATCACGTGTAAAACTATTAATGCGTAAGAGATTGTAAGCACGTTGGCTTCGACATCAGTATTTATTTTACTCCAGCTTACACATACATATTGTCCTCAAGGACTGTCAGGCGTCGCTTCACTTCGATAAAATGCGCTACACGGAACACTACTAGAAAGTGTTCTCGTAGAGCAAATTGCAGTTCTAAACGTAAACTTATACGGTGTATTTTTCACTGAACGCTATACCAATAGCTTTCAGCGAGAGGCATAGCTAGGGCTGCCTCAAGAGTAAATTGAAACATATATAGAAAGTACTACTTACGTGATTTAAAATAGATAAAGTAAAATAAAATGAAATAGGATTTACATCAGTTCAGAAAGTTAAGTATGTGCATTTATAATCATTAAATGAGCAACACGATGTAACCTTAATGCATAAAAGGCGAATCCGATAATTTTAGTACTCTTGTTAAGTAGCTTCTAGCAGCCAAATTTTGTGTCTAGAACAGGCATTACCTGTATAAGACTTAACGGACGAAGTTAAGTAATAAAATGATTGTGAAATTAAAACAAAATAAATTAAAAAGACTTACGCATTACTTTTTTCTACCCAGTAAAAAAAAGAATTATAAACCACCCGCGACGTAGCAACCCTAGCCACAGTTCATTTGTTTCCGTTAGCACTTCTGGTCCAGAGATTCTTCGTCGAAGTATCAGTTGTCCTCTTGATTAGCGAAGCACGACTGGTGACATAGTTCGGCTTTGACCGGCAATGCAAACAGTCATGGCCGGTCATTTCTATCTTTTAGAGATCTGAGTGGAATGTTCAAAAACGGTTTTAAGCTTTTAAATATGTATTATCTGGTACATGAAATAAATTAAAAATTAAAACCGCTTTCAAAAAACGGGTTAAAGCTTAAAATAACGCTATTGCCATCTAATTAGGAGAAATAAATTCATTTGGAGTCGGTGCATGATGAGTGTAGACTATTGGTGTAAGCTTGACATCATGCACCGACTCCACCGAAGTAAGTTAAAACTAATATTTTATTCAACAACCGAAACTATCAAACCTATCATTTAACATAATGAATGGTTTGGTTTTGATTTGTTAATAATAGTTTGATGGTATCTTCAAATACGAACCTTATTGTATGGTGTCTATTTTAACGTGCCCATAACAGGAAAATTCCCTGTAAATGTACCTGATCTTTTCACTATTGAGTTTTTCATACTTATGTCTACTTCTATACCTGACCCCGTAATAAGGGTCAAAACGAACGGTTTATTGTACGACGTACGGACAACAGTACGTCAAGATAAACACTGCGGCCATCTTATGCAGTTGTAATAAGGACTAGTATGCAACAAATGTGGGTAACCTGATGTACGAGATCATAGTAAAGGAGCAATGTCACACCTTGACTTGTGCTGTTCAATGTAAAACTCCTGATTTGTCACTTAGCGACTGCTGCAGTTCAACTGAGGTCTATGACCTCATACTTAAATAGGAAAACGTTGATTTGTTATTATGAATATACAATGATAAAATGTGTATTATAAACTAATCTAGGTAGTTGCACAGTTGTATGTAACTTTGAAGTGTTCAGTTCGGTTTCACTGTACACATGTTAACTTTTTCTACGGAAGATACAATAATACTTTTTAACCTTTACTACGCTAACGCAAAGGGTCTGTTTCATAAACGACAAGTAAGCCTAACCAAAGAATAATTTAAATATGGAACGCTTTTCCATGTGATATAAATAAAATCTATAATAAAAATATAAAGGTAAATATTTTGTTTGTTTATTTGTTGGAACGAGCTAATTTCAGGAACTACTGGACTATAAATAAGAAATATTTTTATATAAGAAATATTTTTGTGTTGGATAGCTTATTTTACGAGGAACAGTTTAGGCATCATCCTGTGACGGAAGGAGGGAAGGATCAATCAAAAAATTCAAAACGCGCGGTTTTGATAGAAAAAATAAACTTGTTATTTTCTAACAAAATAAATCGATCCAGTAAGGTATTGCAAATAAATGTGTTCAATCATAGAACTTGATATTGTATTTACTAAAACGAGTTGGCAATTTTTATATACATTGATTAGGGATTACCACTTTAGATTATTACCTATATCTCTGAGTAAAGATTTTTTGAGCAATATGACCAGTGTCGAATGTCTCGACATAGTTCCCTGTAAAACCACCAGGTGGCGCTCTTAAAATGCTGAGACAAAATTAGTGTTTTCCTGTATTTATTGATTGAGAAGAATTTTTGAATGAAGCTTAAAAAATACAATCATTTTTTAAAAATTATTTATGATATAGTAAGTTAAAATGATATTTGATGAATCAGAAAATCATAAAATTGAAATTGTCTACGCGAAATGTCAAAAATTTTGCTTCAGGAGGCCGATTCTCGCATGATCGAAAAAAGTTCACACACGTAAAAAAGTTCACCACTCGAAATTTTTTCGAAGGAAACAAGGCTTGTGTATTCTCAGACCTTCACAGTCGAACTAATTCGATGGAACGTCACACGAACATTTCGATTGCTGGAGACCAATAGATTTCAAAATTCGTATACGAACTATTGAGGTTCTAA
The DNA here is from genome assembly GCA_963924145.1 of Pyrausta purpuralis. Lineage (NCBI taxonomy): Eukaryota > Metazoa > Arthropoda > Insecta > Lepidoptera > Crambidae > Pyrausta > Pyrausta purpuralis. The sequence continues at coordinate 8,338,309 of OZ001649.1, read as the reverse complement.
TCGGACAAAATGATAACCTAACCGAAAATTGAGAAAATTTACATTGACTTTGAAGGATTTTTAGCCGAATTCAAATAAAGAAGGTTTTCTGTGTGTCCAATATATAATGATTTATTTGCCCTCTATTATATCATGTTTGGCTAAACTGATTTTGATGCGGTTTTCAGAAGAGTACTTCTACGATTTAGAGAAGTTTCTAGTATATGAATTGACTTACTAAAACAGGATCTCCGTTTGTCCGGCATGCCTAGGCCGTGGTCAATCCCGACTTACCACTTTCGAAGGAAAATCGCTTGCACACAAGACACGAAACAGGCGTCGGTTCAAACAAAAGTCTACACAAGGTGCAAGCGATTTCAGCTCTTAAGATGGTTAGGCAGCGGTGACCTCGATAGGACTTAATATTATGTTAAGAGCTATCCAACCCTGGATACTCTAGAGACAAAGTAAGTAGTTTACAAGTCGAATCTTACGAGTCCAACTCGATTAGGTTTTGTTGTCTTATTACGGAGTACCTCAGCTTCATTCTCAGACCCTGGTTTTATAATTTGACTCTGTTTCAAGCTCATGAACATGGATTGCCCCTATGTATTTAAAACAATCCTGAATTTAAATTTCTTAATGTCAATGACTAAAGAAGATTAAACAGTATACTTAATTAAATAAATAACATACAAATAAAAAATACCAATTTAGCAAGTGGTTTTATTTTCTTCATACATCAGTCAAAACACAAAACATTTAAGAAGCAGTAATGTTATTGTTAAAAAAAAAATGGTCATATCAGGAAAGTTTCCATCCTTTAATCCAACGCGCTTACATTTCTAACTAATCATTTATTTTGTTGTGAAATGCACGCGGTTGTGTTCCCAGGAGTATTTAAAATCCCTTCATTTGGCACTCCTTCCTTTTGGATTATTATAATTTGTTCTACTGCTTGCTTCTGTAAAAAACAATAACCAACATAAATATCACAGAAAGTTACCTACTACACACAAAATAAAAACAAAACTTGAACACCATCATTTTTTTAGCTTAGTATCTCTTTTCTAGGATAATAATGATTATTGTAGATATTTGTAGGTTGAATTCATTAACTATGTTTGAACACATTCAAGCACGCATAGAACAGATTGCTAATGTACTATTTGTTTATAATAAGGCAACTATAGGCAATACTATAACACACATAGATTTAGATTATAAATGGAAAATCTGATGGTTTGATTTATAAATTGTGAAAATATAACTATCATTATGTATGTGTCTAGTTAATTAGGTACTTACCAAGATACCAGAGAATTAAGGTATTCAAGTATTCCCATGTATTTTAACCAGTATTTTATCGAATAAGATTGGCAACTAAATATTCTCACTGCTACAACATAATGCAGAATATCTGTAAATAAAAATAGTTTGTTTTGTAAGTAAGAACACTACATATCTACAAAGGATATTAAAAACTTTATCCAGGCTACACAATAAGCAGGTGCACTAATAACTGTGATGTTAGTTAACTGAACCTATTACTACTAAAGAATAATTAAATGCCTGTTTCTTGTAGTTAAGTAAATAAAAAAAGCATATAATTAAACAAACAGCGTCATACCAACCTTAGAAAATATCTACATTTAGTTTGTATTTAGCACTGTAATTCTTATTTTAGGCAAAATTTGAGAAAACAAATAAATTTTCTCAGTCACTGAAAAATCGATATTTGGAACAATTTTGACACACACACACATTGACATTTAGGGCCATAGAGAAAGGTAATATGGCGCGTCGCTGCGTTTCATTTCATGCTATGCATGAATAATGAAATTTTAATAATTGATCTACCGTTATTATATTTTTAACAATATGTATAGTTTTGTGAATATATACACGAAATTAAACAAACAAATAGAATTATTGTCTAATTTCATCAAAATTAAATTTTTTAGATGGACTTAAATATACTTCATTTCAGCGTTTTTAAAAACGCCCGTACGATCTCTGCAATGGAACGTTGTAATGAAATTCGAACGTGAAATGTTCTATCGGTGCATGGGAATAGCAGTTTTATGTATCACTCGAACTTTTACAATAGAAGTGTGAACTTCGTATACGAATTACCACACGGAAAAAGTACTACTTCACGAGAATTGGCCCCCAGACTTCGCCCGCATGTGAAGTAAATTGAGGTAAATTGTGTAAAATCATTGAGTAAAATTTTTGTTCCTATTAGAGGCCACACGCTGTATAAAATATAATAAAATATTTATTTCAGGCATTGCCTATAGAATGTCTTAGAAACAATTTGAAACCATAATATGAACTACGTTAGGACATTGAAATTCAATATTTAAAAAAAGGTACCCTAGTGTCCGGCTAGGTGGTAGCGTGCCCAGTGCTGCATTTTGGCACTGTCTGAGTCCAGCCTCGCCGCGACATTCTGCAGGAGACTGAGAAATACCTAATGGACAGAAAACTTCAATGGGATCTTATTCAGATACGAGTATAGTGAAACAAACTGTAAGCGTTAGGTATTATAACCCCACTTCGAGTTTTCTAAAGGTTAATTTTAGTTATTTTATGATGTGAAAATATATACGTCCCTACAAAGTGGAGCTATCTTTCACAATTTAGTGAGTGGAGATGTTAAACGTCGCTTATTCCATAACAATAAAATTGATTTGCTCACAAGATGTGTGCGAAACCACAAGACGTGTCGTCGGCATGGGAACAACTTAGTTAGTGCATGCTGAATGCACACTGAAAAGCAGAAATATTTTAATAAACCTTTTTTTGATAATAACTAGGGCTATTAAATCAATACACTCAAGCAAGAGACATAATACATATTATAAAAACCAGTAGGTAGCTAAAATTAATTCCAAAAGAGTTACTGCGATTGATAACTTTATATCCGATTTGTTATTACCTTTCATTTTTATTGACTATTACTCATATTACTTCCACTTAATAAAATACCACAATATTTATTACTACTAAATTTCAACAGTATGATAGCCACGGATACGGAATAAAGTGGCTGTAACATACGGACGGACCGACAGACAGACAGACTTGACGAAACTATAAGGGTTCCGTTTTTTGCCATTCGGCTACGGGACCCTAAAAGTCAAAGTTGGCGGACGTTTGTCACCATTTCTTATGCTTATTTGTATTTTATTAATAGGTAAAATAGACAATTCAGATTAACTTCATTTTAAAATGAAATATTCATTGAAATAACTTTGGTTTAATTACTTTTTGTAAAGACAGCCGTCCACATAATGTCATTTCAACCGGAATAGTTTGTGACGCTGTCGTCGTCCACGGTCCCAATACTGTCATTAGTTCCATGTACTTTTTATAGTTTGAGACGTCTTTCGTTATGGCATTAAGTGTAAAACACAACTAAGCATGAATGAAGACAAAGTGGTCACTCCTCACGTACTAACTTTACTTTTTAGACCCCTTACACACTGCGACTTTTAGCATCGATGCAGTCGCGCATTTTGAAAACTCGCTTCCGCATCGCGACTCACGCAATGAACAGATTTAATTTAGCATCGATGCTAGCACGCGTTAGTATCCGCGAAAAAAATCAGTACATAATTTGACAATTTCCAGCTTCTGCATCGCGACTGTATCGATTCTAGCGCGCGTTAGCATCGCATCTAAAAGTCGCAGTGCGTAAAGGGTCTTAGATCATGCCCCCAGTGAAGTCTGTGTCAAGAAAAACCGTCCCGTGTGTCAGTATCCTAAAAACGAAGTGATCACGTCGATCGGTTTTACGACGCCCATCGTAGCCCGTTGCAATTTATTGCATAATCCGCTGGTTGCAATGCTTGCACGTTGTTCGGCAACAATGTGGCAAGCTGGTTTGTTAGGGCTGTTGTATAGTAAGATGCGCTATATTTACAAATTTATATTTTACTGCACAACCAAAATTTATACAAAAGGTAAACTTAACGCCGTATGGCATTTTCTTCCAGTCATACCTTTTGTTAATCAGAAATGATTGTGAGCGGTGCGAATAATAAATTAAATAAATAATCAACATACGAAATACATAACCAATCTAAAATACAATTTATAATAAATGCAATATATAAACAACTTTATATTACATATACATAGCACAAGCGATAAAATAAATACATATACATATATATATTTTAACTAGTGTACCCCCGCGACTTCGTCAGCGCGTTTTTCAATTTTTTCTCGCCTTTTAAACTTTCCCTAGACCTCCACGAACATTTCAAGACTAAGATAAGATAAATCTGTTCAGCCGTTCTCGAGTTTTAGTGAGACTAACGAACAGCAATTCATTTATATATATAGATAGATAAATAATGTATGTATATACTATGGCAGACACAACCCATACATTGTATGCCTGATGTATGCTATTCTCTAAAAAACTTTTAAAGCTTCATGCAACTTCATAGGCAACATATGGATTAACCAGGATATAGAAATAGCTGCTATGTGCTAATACGTAGTTAACATTTTTACGGCTAGTGTAAAATAAAATGCTCTTGAATCATTGTTCCTAGAAATAAACCAATGGAACTGAAGCTTTAGAATCAGAAATGGAATAACAAAACTGTCCTACTATTTATTAAAGACGATAAAATGACATGAATGAATGAAATATTTTCATAGCACGTCCCTACAAATTATCTCAATATTTTTTGTGTCTTCATCGTAAATTCTGCAAGCTAAGTGAGCATCGCAGTATGTAATTTATCTTCTAAATCTGATGTATTTAGTCTACTTAGAGAAGTGTGAATGAAATATAGTTTATACCGACTTCAAATAAGGGAGGTCATCGATTCAATGTGTATGTATGTGATATCGTTAGAATTTGATAAAATTTGAGTAAGTAGATCTATAGAGGCTTCCAAACTTGTGTGCAATAATTTCGTAAGTGTATGTATGTATATTTGTCTATAGATTTCTCAAAAACGAGATGATTATTTTTTAGTTCAATTAGATATATGCCAATTTCAACGGGAACAGTGTAAGTTTCATCAAAATCGGTCCAGTTGGTTGGTTGGTTGAGATATGGGTGAACTGAATAACGGTATTATGGGTTATTACAAAAAATTATAAAAAAAATAACCGCCTTCAAAAAACGACCTAAAAAGCATAATAACGCATTTGCCATCTACATATGAGTCTACTTCAGTTATGTGATCTGAGATGTTATTTTTAATGTGTCACGTTATGATATTGTGATGATAATAGCTTAAGTAGTTTATTTAACGTTTTAGTTTGGTACTAGAAAAGGAATTTTAGACAGAAGATTGAAGATAGTTAGCGTCTTTTCTATACCTACTGACACTAAGATGACCTCTTCCATTGAGCTATTCGCCATCTATAAATTTATTGAATCTTTATTAATAACAATCAAGAAAAAAATCTAAGTAAGACATGCAACATAAAAAAAACAAAAAAAACATACTACCTATTAAAAAACGAAACCATTTTCTTGCGGCAAGAAGGATGCTGGCTGAGTTACCGCGTTACATACCTATGCTGATCTTTTGAGCTAGGAACCAGCCAGCTTTATTATTGGGTGTTACAGTATTTAATTTAGGTGCAATTTTTCTAAACATTGAGCTTGGTGTAGATTGAACATTACCAAAATTGAAATGTTTTTTTTTTATTTTATAGCTCAATTCGCCTGTAGTGTTTTCCACCTCAAAATTATCGCCGGCTTTCTTATTATAATATTTAAAAAGAATGAACTACCTAACCGTCAGAGGTTACCTTTATCAAAAAATATTTTCACGATCCAGAATTTCTAGTGCGTGCAATTGTCACACACATAGAAATTGCTGCAGTTCAATTGCAGAATAAGCAATTTGACGAAACATCGGAATAGAGTATAGAGCAGGCAGAGATATCGATTTGTGTCTATATCGGGAATGGGCATGCAGCTTCCGGGCGTTTGAAAATAAAACGTTAGCATGACTTAGGATAAGGAAGGTGTTGATAGATTAATATCGTTTATATTTACTGCCTAGCTTTAGAGAAAGGTAGATTTATTACGCTTGATTTATGAAGCACGCTGCTTTCAAGGCGTCGCTGCTCCAAGGTCCCGGGTTCGATTCCCGGTCGGGTCAATATAGAAATAAAAAAAAAAAACTATATTGTCTCGGGTCTGGATGTTGTGGTACCACCGTTGTGTCTGGTTTCCATAACACAAGTGCAAATAGCTACTTACTTTGGGATCAGAGCAATGTATGTGATTGGTGTCCAATATTCATTTATTTATTTATTACGTTTAGATATTTTCTGAGGTAGATATTTATATGAGTGGTCTATCAAGCTAAAAATTTTCGTTGTCTTTTAAGTCATTAAGGGCTTCTTTAAGAGATTCCTGGTACATATACAAAGAAGTTCAACCTTCTATTTTTTTATCTGAAATTATTGACATACTTACGTATAACATTGAGTGAATACCTTTTTAACGACCGTTAATGTTAGTGATTCCTAACAGCAATAATAATGAAATAATGTCGAAGTTACTCGTACGTACTTAAAATCAGAAATCGCGAGCCGTATGATTTTGAGGCAGACTAGCTCGCGCAGAACCAGCAGTACCGAGGACTTCCAGGAATTTCTGTTTCTAAGTACTACTCTGTCTGATGATTTGCTAAGTTCATGTATTATTACGGCAATTGTGACATTAACCTGCACTTAGTGTTTCGCTTGTGTGGGCATAGGAAATAGCAATTTGCGAGGTGGACAAACCTACAATGTACTGGTTAGTTAGGTCGTCTTTAAAATTGAAGTGTCATCAACTTGGGTTTCATCGTTTTATGGAAGAAGTATTTCGAATATATATTTTTCGTGACATTAAACAGATGGAAAAAAAATCATCCTACCATCATCAATCAAACGTTAGTTAGACATATCTCTTTTTAAAAAATATTACATTGGTTTAGAATGCACACTCACATTGTCATAATTTATATTTATAAAGATGAAATAAGATACTAAAAATTCGGGCGGGACTCGAATCGGCAATTGTCTGGCGGGCTCAAAATATTCATCTTTATGAATATACAATATTACGTATAAATAATATTATCATGTAGGTTCCTTAAAATGCGTAGATATGAATTATAAAGTATAAAATGACACCTTCGCATTTATTTTATCATTCGCTTGCCTTTTATGTAGGAGCACAGCATATAAGTGGCATTTTGTGTCCTAAATTGTATCAACGATTTTTAACTTTGACTTTATTATTAGTATGAATAAATTTGTTCAAATAAATAAAAAATATCCAGCAGTTGGTTAGCAGATAAAGACAATCGGGAGAAGGCCGATTTTTCAGCGTGTTCCTACCATCTACGAATTGCGCATACACTTTAGTTATTATGCGATCGCAACGCTACAAATCGCGAATTATTTTTTGGACTCATTTATATAACATCTACCGTAAAGCAAATGATTATTAGTCGTTATTTTTTATGAAATACGTGCAGTATAGTGTATTTGAATTAAAATAGACTGTTTTATTGTGAAGGGGTGCTTCCTGCAGAGGCGAGCACTAAGTTGGTTGTCACTTATCACATAAAATCAGGTAGAAAATAAAATGATTTTTGCAAGTACTTTCTTTTGAATACCAAACCCATCAAGCTATCGCTGCATAAGCATTTAAGTCTATCGAACTTTTTGCGTGTAATAAATTAATAGGTTCCACCATTTTACCGAGAAAATCAAGGTAATACTTATAATGTTAATATTAAAAGAACAAAAACTACCACACTGACTGAGAAAGCAAAATCTGTTTTTGTATTTAATAAAGGAAGTTTGATTAGTAAACTTTTTACTGATGTGAATGCCATGAGAATCAGGTCCATGTGCTTGTTTAGATCGTCAGCATCACCACTGACAAAGTTGTCATTTTCCCACTACCAGTTTGCGTATTTTTTTAAGAAACAGATTGCCATATAAATCAGTAGATAATTAGTTTGTAAAAACGAAAGAATCTACTATTTATTTTTAGTTTTGAATTCTGTATCATATCATCTTCATTGTGAGAATTTAAAGCATCAACCTGATGCAATATATCTGGATATTTGATTCGTTGACAATAGTTATATTATGACGACTCGAGTTCAGCCAACTATAGCATAGCCGGGCTTATAATGGCCCAGAGTGTCGAGTCACCGTTAATTATCCACACTTATCCCGTAATTAGGTGGGCCTTAATAAGCGAAGGAAACGGCCAATTACTACTTTCTCAATCATTAAGGGTTTTAAAAGGACATTTTTGTTTTTTTCTTCAAAGAACTACGAGTCAGTTCTATACTCCCTAGAACTTATATTTACCAACTAATCAATTCTAAGCGTAAAATGATGCGGAGGTGTTCAAAAACAAATCTTTCTGATATTACAATATTAACAAAGGGAAATACAAAGACTTTAATGTCCAAAATAACATTAACACCGTTAATAAATCTGTCATTAGCACCGTGAAATAGTTGAGAATTTATCGTGGAATAAATCACAGAAGCGTTATAAATGTTTTATAATATTAATGTATTAGTCTACGCCGCATAAATTTCTATGTGAATCTGCAGTACAAAATTACATTTCGCTGGATAATTATATTAGGAAGCTCTAAAATGTTCTGCATTTAAGTCTGGTTAGCACAAAATATGGAGTTATTTTCATTGAAAAAAATGCTCCTGTCACTTCTTACTGTAAAAAGAATAAAAAAAACTATATCACATAAAAGTATTTTATAAATGCAGCATCATGCAGCTTTTGAGCACAGGATATAATAGTTAATATATGTCTTTAGCCTTACTTAGGGTCGATTATACCAAAGTCCAATAAGACTTATCCGACTGAATAAGTATCTATAAACGACCGATTTGAAAATTACATTTCATAAATGATTGCTGAAAGATAGGTGACGTTGTGAAATTAGGCGTTTTGTTTTATATTTGAAGAATACTTGTTAGCTTACTTACCTAGAAAAGACTTATCCGGTTAGGTATAAAACGACTGATTTAAAAATGATATTTACAACAACGATTTCTGACAAATAGGTGACTTTTTATAATTAGGCGTTTTGTATAATATTCCACGAATATTCCTTTTGTGACGTGGGTAAAAACGAGCCTAAAAGTAATAATCAAAAATAATGAAACAGTTTATAGCTATTTTTAATGCTTTAGAATGTTTTTAACACTCACAGTGTCATATTTTATATTAATAAAGATGAAAATAAGAAACCAAAAATTTTTCGCACGGGCGGGACTTGAACCAGCAACCTTTTGGCAAACCGGGCCAAACGCTCTAACCAATTGAGCTACCGTGCTGTCAGTCCGACCCGGCGAAATTTGTGGTTTCTTATGAAAACGTCAATTGCGTGACGCTTAGCGCCATCTAGCCGTCTGTTTATGAAACAAATGGCCCAAGCAGTTATTCTTTACAGAATAAATTCAACTTGGAAATTGATGTCGCTTCGCTATCCAATGCTTTAGAATGTTTTTAACACTCACAGTGTCATATTTTATATTCATAAAGATGAAAATAAGAAACCAAAATTTTTTCGCACGGGCGGGACTTGAACCAGCAACCTTTTGGCAAACCGGGCCAAACGCTCTAACCAATTGAGCTACCGTGCTGTCAGTCCGACCCGGCGAAATTTGTGGTTTCTTATGAAAACGTCAATTGCGTGACGCTTAGCGCCATCTAGCCGTCTGTTTACTGTCGGACTGACAGCACGGTAGCTCAATTGGTTAGAGCGTTTGGCTCGGTTTGCCAAAAGGTTGCTGGTTCAAGTCCCGCCCGTGCGAAAAATTTTTGGTTTCTTATTTTCATCTTTATGAAGCTATTTTTAAGTTAGGTAAAGGTACACAAAGTGAAATTGCTTAGTAATGAAACTTCAATTAAGTTCGACATCGTTTCAATTTACTTTTAAGGGCTGATTTTTTCAGCGTCAAATAAGACTTATTCGACTTAGTATAAAACGACCGATTTTAAAATGTCATTTACATAAATGATTGCTTTTGAATAGGTGACATTTTCAAATTAGGCGTGTTGTATTTTATTCGTCGAATAATCCTTATCTGATATTAGACAAATCAGGCCTAAGTTGCACACTTGATCACGTGATTTAGCGAAGGCCATACATTTTATACTTGAGGAACTTCGTGAAATCGATACATCATACACCTCTACTTACGGCCCGAGTTATCGATACTTTAACTGTCGATAGCTATGCAAGACTGCTGTAAATAAATCCATTGCAGGTCATAGGTCCACCTGTAAATAGACGACGGCCATTGATCCCGCGCCATGCATCGGATGGTGGAACGGCAAATCGTTTGCTATTGTTAGTGTTTACTCGTAATGCTTTTGTTTAAAATGGGATCAGCATGAGAGAGCTCTATTTCGAGCAATGGAAATTAAATGAAGACTGATAAATTTGACGACCCGTCTGGTGTAGTGGTCGAGAAATCGCTACTACGCAGCGGGTTGCGGGTTCGATCCCCGCACAATACAAACATTCGTGTGCATACAAACATGTCTGTTTGTATTGGTTGGGTTCTTTCTATGTACATCATGTATGTATTTACAAACAAAAAAAGTATTTAAGTATTATATCCGTTGTCTGGCACCCATAACACAAGCTTTGAGTAGCTTACTTTGGGACTAGATGGCGATGTGTGGGAATGTCCAAAGGATATTGAAATAAAATATGTCATTATATAAAAAAATCGCACGTGTTTTCAACATAAGGTATAAGTTGTGAAATGTTTATAGGTTAAATTATATGCGAATATACGCCCAGAGCCACATGTGCAGACTCAGGTTAGCTGACTTTAGGATTACTAATAAATAATCATTTGACTGTGAGATTTTTATGTTGACAGAAACACTCCTAATAAAACGATGAATTTAGTAGGATGTACGTATACGGCGAGCCTTCACCGATCTGGACACCTCCATTTTATGACAACGCGTTTAGTGTATTGGTTAGAGCTCCTGTCTATAACGCCGGCCGTCGCGAAAGATTTTAGACTATATTATTCATGTTGTATGAATAATACCAGCGACGAGAAGTCGCTAGAAATGTCTAAAAACGTCTTCCCTATTCATCCAAGCTCAGAGTTCAACCGGCGATAGTCTATTGTTTCTCCACACCACTTCGTGACATGACGAACGTGTCAGTCGCGTCTTGTCAGCATAACAATGCGGGATGACAACTGCGTAACCCGCATTAGGTATTATGTTCCTGTTGTCACGTTCGAGAGTGTTTACTTTACTTCGAAGCTTACTTGTAGCTAGCTACTCGTACCTAAAAACAAGCTCTGATTACGTTGATTTAATTGCTACTTGTAAAAGAGCTTTATGTTTGTATAAGACCAAGTAAATAGTTAGTTGTGAAAATTCACGGATTCAACAGTATAAATCTGAAAGAAATTCCCACACAACTGAACCAATAAAAAGCTGTAAGATTTAGCAAACACAGGTGGTTGATAAGCACAATCGCAAAGAAAACGTTTGCTCACTCAATTAGCTGTTTACCTAAGTTAACATGCCATCCTTTATATATTTTTCCACACATCTCCATCCGTTGATAACTTGCGATCAGTCATACAGTGACGTGCAGGTATATCATATACCGTCTTCCGCACTGGTTCTTTTTTCTAGCGATGTTTACCCAAGCTAAGGTCTTCCCAGCAATCGATCAACGTCTGTAACACACCGCATTATCATAAGGACGATGACCTGCTTAATTCGTGGTACGTCAAGTACACCTTTGTATTCCTTAAGACCCAGATAACAGGTTGTGTAACTCTACAGACCTTTATCTTGTTGTAAATAAGTTTGATATTTGCATACGTGATTTATTTAGCTGCTTTTTGTTAGACATTTTTTTCTCACAACTAAAGGTCTACGTTTTCAGAAAGGAAATGATTTCGGCTCGTCATTTACTGTTTGAAGACTAAAAATTAAAGAAATGTGTTTCCGTTCATGTCTGATGTATTCGTAGAGCCATTGTATTGTAATCCCTTCAGTCAATGACATCTTTCAAGACGCAAAAAATCCCTCCAAGCGCCGCAGGTCAAAGAGTAGCTGTAAATAGCTGACGATCGCTAGTCTCCGCCCAAATCTCACCAACAGCGCTGTTCAGAAATAGAACGTTCTCTATGCATCACACACTTTGCCGCACTTAGCTCCGAGTTACAATTCTGCAAGCTCCCAGTGCTAAGCCTTTGCAAATATGGTAATGAGGCAATAATTGACACAGGAACATATGCCTCCACTGTCTTAGGGGTTCGGGTAGTGTTTGCTGTACTATGCTAGCAGTGCTGTCAAGCCGCAACTCTATAACCTTTGGAACTGATTGCTTCGCGCCGTACTTCGGATTTAAATTGATGCCTTGAAAGCTAATAGAGAGTGCAATTGATTGGTTCTGATTGTTTAGTTCTGTAGTCGTATTGAGACGCATTTCATTATTGCGATGAGCTGTGCTACTTGTATCTACTTGATTTATGTTGATTTCCGAATTACTGAGGCATTTTTATTAGCTATAAGTATTGTGTTGACAATAATTCCCACTCTTATGGTTCTAAATACGAAACTCTATTTGCATAATTTTTAAAAGTTATCGATTTTTGACTGATTCCAGCAAAGCCTAAACGGTGTTTTTTTTTTCAAATAGATTGTTGATATCGAAACATCACCGGCACAACCCAATACTGCGTGGATTCGTTAAAACCCCAGTTGTTCCGATCTGACGGCGTGTAAACAACGCGCTCCGTTTTGTTTACATTCCCAACAAGTTCATAAGAAACGCGAACCGTCTCAGCTCAGATGAGATGCCCGCGTTGATGTACAAGTGGTGTGTGTATTTTTCTTTTTTTGCGTTCCGTAATCACAGAGTGTAGAATGACTCAAAATCAAGTAGTGTGTTAACTAAAGCTAATAAATAGCTACTCGCATCTAAAGTGTCAATGTCGTAGACATTGCTTGTCGCATGCTATTTTTTTGACCTTATAAAGTAAAGGTACAGATAATTAAGAGAGATCCAAAATGAGACGCTTTTCAGTTTTTATTTTCGGTTCTATCGCTGAGTTGGATTCTTATGTTTACATAAATTAATTCATTCATGTAATCAATTCAAATTTATTTTGTAGTCAGATGCGAAAACGAAACTTGCAACGTTGCACGCCTCGCGATTACCTAGTTTTTAAATCTCAGTGAAAATTACGCAGTTTGTTTCTAAGATACTTGAAGAGGTAGACGCCGGTGGAAAAATATATTTCGCATTTGCCGAGAGGGCGCTCTAAATTAATAGCCCAGTTTTAAAACGTAGTTTTGGTTAGCAGGACCTCGAGTGTATTTGCCGTAATTGGATAGTCGGTTTGAAATTAATATGCACTGTGATACGATGTAGGTAATTAAAGACTTTAATTAATAATAGTGCAACTAAACCCGGAATAGATACTCACTTCGAGTGTAGATGATATTTGGGAAACTGCTCATGCACTTGCTACTCATATCTTTGAAGTTTTGTTATTAAAATCCTTGGGATCAACGAATAACTTCATAGAAACTAGTTATTTTGGAGTAAGGATAGCTGTTTATCCGTCTATCACTCGAATAGAGATGGCATCAAATAAATAAAGACATAGCTTGCCTCAAGTAGAATAAGACATAGCTTGAGCTACACATCATCCGTTATAAGCTACTTTCTGTGTCGAGTGCGCGGATAAGTGGCTTCTCTTCGGTCTGCGGCGGCGCGCGGAGAGGCGATAGCTGAGTCCGCATTATAGCTACAGCCTCTTGTCTTAGCGACGATGGATTAATCTTCATCCATGTAGTAGCTAACTATTATTTTGTTCAACACATATATGATACCATACAACGTCATACGTTGACTTGACGTCGTTTGACGACCTCCGTGGTGTAGTGGCAAGCACGCTGGTTTCAAGGCGTCGCCGCTCCGAGGTTCCGGGTTCGATTCCCGGGCGGGTCAATGTAGAAATCAAAATTTTCTATATTGTCTTGGGTCTGAGTGTTGTGGTACCACCGTTGTGTCTGATTTCCATTACACAAGTGCATTAGCTACTTACTTTAGGATCAGAGCAATGTATGTGATTGGTGTCCAATATTTATTTTATTTATTTATTTAATGTGGTGTTTATAAAAAGAAAAAAAAGACTCGTTATTAAGAGATCGAAAAGGCGTTTTATTGAATAAATATTAAAAAGTTACAGCGAGCAATTAAATTTTTTCAGTGTCTATCTTAGAGTCGGCTCTAAGCCTTATTTAATCTATAGTCGTATGTCCTAGGTATCTAAGAAAATGCACCTAAGCCCATTGACACTAACACAAATGCTAACGCTGCTTTAGGGATCGTAAAAGCAATAATAACAATCCAGTTGCATATTGTCTGAGTTCCTAAGCCGCTATTTAGCTCATGTTGCGGTAATGTTCTTTGCTTGAATTTAATTTAGAATAGATTTTATAAAATATAAACTTACTACGAAAAAGAATCAAGTGGAAACTGTTGTATTTAAATCACCAATTTACATGGAGTTAATTAACAAATGTAAGACAATGATCTAACGCAACCCAAAATTAAATACTTCATATTTTGGGAAGGTTCAAAGTTACTTGTTGCAAACTTCAAAAAAAATGTTGCCTACTTTGAACTTACAGTATAGAAGTTAGGATCGCCTTGTAAGGTCCAATTTCTCCATCGACAGCATAGGTAAAATTTCGTGACCAGTGGTTGTATAGTTAAAAAATTGTGCATTTATTGACCATTGTTCAGAGTATTTTTTCTTCAAAATACATACAATCGTAAATATTCAACTGCTGGTAACAAGATTATACCATTACTGTTGATGAAGAAATTGGGCCTAAAGCGAGTGCGTTAATATACGTTATTGTTATTACATATCGTATTTAGTTGGTGTGTAGTCCGGCCTGTGGTTGCATGTGTCTGTCGACAGCTTGTGTCGTTATATCTTATGCGATTTTACGATGCTCTCGCCACATAAATTGCAACGACCGAAACATCATAAGATGTCCATAAATCAATTTTATTTGATATTACATGTCCTGAGATGTCACCTAGAATAAGAAAACTAAGCTATAATCATACACATACACACAATTATGGCTGAAAGGTGCTTTGGTGGTAACGATTTAAAAAAATACTTCTTATTTGGTAGTTTATATTCTATGCACTAATAATCAATCACATTTTTATTGTATCTAAATTTAACGACATATATATATATATATATATATATATATATATATATATATATTTGTTTTTTTATACATATATTAGGGTTTTCAATAAAGCCTTAAGATAAACTACCTATAATGTGTTGTATTATTCAAAGTTAAATATAGAAAACGGGTCCGTGAAACTACTGAAACATTCATCGAATAAGTCCCTTTAAACTCAAACGTATTTAGCTTCACCCGCAATCCGTCTCAGCTATTCCAATACTGGGTTAAAACACATAAATTATTCCCGTCAGACATGATATTCGCTAAAAGCGACCAAAACGGGCTGGGTAAATCCGCCACTGTCACATCCAGAGTGGGTCAGCTTTATATTTAAGAATGAAATGACATGGCTCCATTAAATATTCACGAGGCAGGTAGACTAGACTGCTGCTGTGGAACGATCGAAGCGAGCTATTATTGGCTCGGATTGTTTCGGCCTATCCATTGCTGAGCCGTAAACTAGTCGGTCTAAAAACGGCATGGCAGTGATATATGAATGGTTATGTTATTAGTTTAGAATTGAAATCGACGCTTTTTGTTTAGTCAGTAACTTTAGTATTGCGAACTGATGTTTTTATTGAAAACAATAATAGTAACTTGATATTTCAATAATTGTTTGCACGCAGCATATGGTTTTTTTATTGCTAGAATAGCTATGATTAACATTAAAATTTTAGAAAATGGAAATTGTTATTTCCATGATTGCAGATTTGGGTCCGGTACATTAAAATTACCTTAACATTATTTAATGTAGCATCCATATTATGATTTTACTATTCTTTAATTTTAAATTTATATTAACAAGTATTAACACTTTGGATATTTGCGCGATATATTTAATACGCAAGGATTAAATATATCACGCAAATATCCACAGCAGACGACCAGCTTTCAGCTGAACACAATGTTACTGAAGATGCAACCAGAACAAAGAATCCCATTAAGTGATGGGATAGCACTAATACATTTTCTTATTGTTTCAGGTAGAATTATGCAATAAATCGCAAGAGAAAATCTTTGAGACCATACCCCGACGTAGCTGTACCAACGTAAGTTCACGATTAACTAATGAAATTAAAAAGGCTTATGAATAATACATGTCTCATTCTCAAACGACGTGATGAATAACGGCTACATAAATCTTGGTTTAAAAGGGGAATCCACATTTATTAAATTTCTTTTCAACGAATTCGTTCAGTTCTGAAATGGTATTCCCAGCCTCGTTTGTCATTATAGTTGTGGTATTTTTATTGTGTATCCAGACAATTTGACTTGAAGTAGGTTCTTCGTAAATCTATGAAAATAGGGGTCATTGTCACTTACGGTAACTTGGCTGCTTTGAACATACATGTTCTTTAATTTAGTTAGTCAGTAAAATCTTTTTTAGAACTTTTACAGCTAAAACAATAATTCCTTCAGCAACGAAAGCATATGACAATTGTATTTTAAGTAAAAAGTAGTTACTTATCGTGAATATACCTAATATGATATACTATCTAGATCAGTATGGTTAATTTAAAGTAATTCCAAAAGGGTTTCTTTTTCCGTTAAAAGGTTTGACATCAAAAATAAGTTTATTTCACCATTAGCCCACAATAACCATCTTACAAATTGAATCACAGGATCTTATCAAAACATAAAAGTACCGTTCAACAAAAACCAAGTAAAATGAAAAAATCCTGTTTGCCTAAACGTAAGCAACAGAAACAAGCCGTCTTTAATGAGCAATAAAAAAAATAACGAAATCAGATTTTTGGCGTTTTACCGAAAAATTTAATGTTAAACAATTTAAAGAGGGAAAAAATGCTCATTGTTGGCATTAAACGGTTGGGAGGGCGGGCGGCGTAATAATAGGACATAATATATTCAGGGTGAGTCAAATAAAATTAGCGCGGTGAAAAATGTAAACGGCCCTTTTAGTGCCTTGAGGACGTGTAAGTATTAGGTCGGAGCCTTTGTGCGGAATTCAGGCGCGCGCACTCGGAAAAAGCACTTTTTATTTCAAATTAGCAGACGGCGTGAGATACTGGAGTTACTGAAAGATAATTGTTTGAAAGGAATAACATATTGATCGCTGTAAAGAGAAATGGTATGGAAAGTATGGTTTTTGAATTAACAGACAAGAAAATCTCAATGCAATTACACATTTTTTACTAAAATGACAAGAATGTTTATGTTAAAATTGATTAAACAGCAAAAAAAAAGTATTGAACACCAATCACATTACATTGCTGTGATCCCAAAGTAAGTAGCTAATGCACTTGTGTTATGGAAATCAGACACAACGGTGGTACCACAACACCCAGACCCGAGACAATATAGAAAAAAATGATTTATATATTGACCCGACCGAGAATCGAACCCGGGACCTCGGAGCGGCGACGCCTTGAAACCAGCGTGCTTAGCCACTACACCACGAAGGTCGTCAAAACAGTGTAGGAAAAGTGTACAACCTGCATCATGAATAGTAAAAAAATAACCATATATTATGATTTAATACATTTGTCCAATATCTTTAGACTTATTATGCAAACATACAAATATGCTAATTTAACCTGGTACTATCGAGGCCACCGTCGCCTTACCACCTTAAAAGCCAAAATTGCTTGCACATCGGGTCGTGTTTTTGACGTCTATGTGTCGTGAGTGCAAGCGTTTAGTGTTTGAAAGTGGTTAGCCGACAGAAACTTAGACTCACTGTCTTCTATAACTTTACGCGTTCGCCACATAATTATAATCTTTCTGAAACATGAATCGTAATTGTGACTGTTGAAACCAGCGCTGGTAGTCTGATGCAACATTTTTGACATTTCGCGTAGACAATTTCAATTTTATGATTTTCTAATTCATTGAATATCGTTTTAAATTATGTAGCTTATATGTTTAATTAATCTTAAAAAATATTTTTAAGCTTCATTCGAAAATTCTTCTCGATCAATAAATACACAAAAACACTAATTTTGTTACGGCATTTTTCGAGCGCCACCTGGTGGTTTTACAGGGAACTATGTCGAGACTTCCGACACAGCACACAAAATAATGCTATAGTATAGGCCACACTTACGACCGAACGCATTACGGATTGGCAGTTGCCAATTTATCGGTGGCACCTAGAAATGGAATATTACCCAAATGCGTGGCAGCGTGACGAGCTTATTAGCGCGCAGAATGCATTCGATTATTCGACACTGCAGCCAATTCCGATCGGTGACGTTTTTGGGTGGCCTCCTTTTCTGCAGTATGTAAAGAGCTGATATTGATAATGCGCATTATAGCCAATTGGGCTAAAACAAAAATACTATTGGTGATTTATAATTAAAAATAAAAGTTTTTATTTCAGGCCTTGCCCATAACGAGTGTTAGTAACAATTATTTTTTTACAGACTACGTTAGTACATTGGCATTCCATATTCAAATAGATAAACAAATTAAAAATTAAAAAAACTTATCCTAGTATCTTTGGCTGGGTGGCGTGTCCAGAATGATGGCACTATCCAAGTCAAGCCTTACCGCGACTTATTATTAGCATAATTAGCATCAGTATTGTGAGAGTGTGATATTTTGCACTTTAAAAAACACATAAGAAATTATATCAATTTGGTCAATATGAAACGCATCTATACTAAGTTTCGCGATGTCACTCGGAATTCTAATATGGCAACAGTTGAAAGATAATTAATGGAATCAGGCGTTACTTTGCGGAAATCCATTATTAAGTTGAAATTTATAAAATTATTTTGCTTTAAATTTCCGCGAAGCTACGCCGGCGCAGGCAACTAACTACACGAACCGTCACCGCGTTTAGTATTAGTTCAGGCAAATGCAGGATGCACCACCCGCCCTCCCTCAATACGCATGCGGCACAGCTGATGCAATTAATAGTACCCAACACCAACGTGCAAAAAACCTCGACGCGTTTCGCCACTACACGTGGCATCCTCAGGAGATGTTGTCGCCTCGGCGGAGCACGGACGACTGAACTGTGTCGACTGGCGAACAGGCCTTTTATACTTTCCGTCCACTAATGAGGTGACGTAATCGTTGTCACGGAAATTTGAAAATGAAGTTAATCCGTTGGTAGTTGACGGTTATTATTAATAGATTGTTGATTTGAAAATATATTTAGAAGTGGAGAGGCGGTATAACTGACCTGTTCGTTCAACAATGTAAGCGTATTATCTTTATTATGTTTTATTATTTCTAATTGTTCCAAAACGGATAGTTTCAAGCCTTTTTCACAAGTATGAAGGACAGTAAATGTATGATTATCAGGAATACTATGTCCTGAATCTAAAAGATGTTTGGCGAAATGAGACCTCCCAGGATGGTTGTTTCGGTAAGCGGAAATATGTTCTTTATAACGTGTGTTGAAGCTACGGCCGGTCTGACCTACATAAATGGCGTTACATGCACTACAGTTAAGCCTATAAACACCAGATTTTTGGTGTTTATCAAGCTTATCTTTTCCGTTACAAACTAATCTTAAGGAATTATTAGTTTTAAAAGCTACGCGGATATTTTGACGTTTTAATGTTTTAGAAATACGCTCCGACACCTCTCCTAAGTAAATCAAACTAGAATTATACCTGTCTACCCTTTCTTCAGGAACAGAGTATAATAAACTAGTTATGATTTTGTTAGTCTTGTTTTTTATTAAGTTGTCAATAATGCATCTCTTGTATCCGTTTGATATGGCGATATGATACAAAATATTAAGTTCTTTATGGTAATTGTCTTTACTAAGTGGTACAGTGAAGAGACGATGAATATATGAATTGAACGCGGCCATCTTATGTTGCCACGGATGACAAGATGATGCATGAATGACAGTGTCAGTATGTGTTGGTTTTCGATATATTTGAAATTCATGTTTACCCTGCACCCTTGTTATAGTTAAATCTAAAAAGTTAATACTATCGTTTTGTTCTATTTCTAATTTAAATTTAATTTTAGGATGAATGTTGTTAATTTTAGAAAGAAAAATATCTAACTGTCTATTAGTTCCGGTCCAACAAATCAAAATATCGTCAACGTATCTATAATAATAAAGTATTTTTCTTTCTTGAATTAAGTATTTATTTTCAAAATAATCCATAAAAATATCTGCCATTAATGGACTTAAAGGAGAACCCATTGCTAAGCCCTCCTTTTGTCTGTAATATAGATTGTTGAACCGGAAATAATTTTGTTTCATGCATAATAATGTTAATGATATGAGATCTTCTATCTCCCCCGGATGCAATCGCTGTTTTTCTAAGTGATTCTTTAAAATATTAAGGCATTCTTGATAAGGTACGTTGGTAAATAAACTTTCTACGTCTAATGATATCAACTTTGCATTCCGAGGGAGAGAGACAGATTGTATTTTCTTAATTAAATCTAAGCTATTTATTAAAGAATATTTTGGTTTGAATGACGATTTCTCCCTTAATATTGTATTTAGTTGTTTAGCTAATTTATATGCCGGTGCGCCGATGTATGAAACTACAGGACGCATCGGCATATTTTCTTTGTGAATTTTTGGTAACCCGTATAAACATGGACTACGTGGATTCATTTCTAATAATTTGTTATTATGTTTATATGGGCCATCCCGAAACAAAAATCGAGTTGAATTAATTGCTTCCTTTATATCGGACGCGAATGTTTTGGTGGGGTCTGATTGTAATAGTAAGAAATCGTCACTCTGAATTATATCTTCTACTTTATGAATATAATTGTTACGTTCCATAACCACCACCGTGTTACCCTTATCAGCTTTGGAGACAATCAAGTCGTTTTCAGTAATTTTAACAGACAGTGATTTATAAATATGAAAATCCTGATTAGGTGACCTTCGATTTGATTGTCTCAAAGCCGTTCTAATCTGATCAGCTGTTACATTAGTGGCTAAGGATTTAACATGCTGTTCTTGTTTACTACATACAACAGCAATTTCCACGTCAACCGCCAATCTTTCTAAAGTTTTTTGATTAATTGACGGTCTTAAATTATATTTTAAACCTTTACTTAATAATGAAACTTCGTCACTGGACAATTCAACATTAGATAAATTTTTAACGCGAGGGTAGAATGTATGTGATTGCGGCTGTCCGTGGAAACCCCGCTGCATGTTATCAAGAGACTCGCGCTTCAACACACGTATTTTTCTACATTGAATTATGTATTTTTTGTGTGCTTCTTGTGAAGCAAGAAGCCTAGCTTTATGATCTAATAAATCGAATTCAACGTTATGTAAACAATATGATAATTGGGAATGAAGAATTTTGAGGTGTAGTTTTAAATTATCTCTAACCGAAAACCAATGCCGAGACTCCTCATTAAGCCAAAACAGTTGTGCTTTTTTAATAGCTATATTTGCTTGTCGACTATTCGTGTTGGAACGTATATTTATATAATTTGGAATGACATGTTCACGCTTACATTGTTGGTTGAACCAGACATTTTGAACAGCTAAACTATGAAGTTTCGTTAGCTTGATGTATAGACGTGCCTGTACAGCTACGCTTGCTGATTTTAGATAATAAATGGAATCAGGCGTTACTTTGCGGAAATCCATTATTAAGTTGAAATTTATAAAATTATTTTGCTTTAAATTTCCGCGAAGCTACGCCGGCGCAGGCGGTGATGATTGTGAACATGTCATTCCAAATTATATAAATATACGTTCCAACACGAATAGTCGACAAGCAAATATAGCTATTAAAAAAGCACAACTGTTTTGGCTTAATGAGGAGTCTCGGCATTGGTTTTCGGTTAGAGATAATTTAAAACTACACCTCAAAATTCTTCATTCCCAATTATCATATTGTTTACATAACGTTGAATTCGATTTATTAGATCATAAAGCTAGGCTTCTTGCTTCACAAGAAGCACACAAAAAATACATAATTCAATGTAGAAAAATACGTGTGTTGAAGCGCGAGTCTCTTGATAACATGCAGCGGGGTTTCCACGGACAGCCGCAATCACATACATTCTACCCTCGCGTTAAAAATTTATCTAATGTTGAATTGTCCAGTGACGAAGTTTCATTATTAAGTAAAGGTTTAAAATATAATTTAAGACCGTCAATTAATCAAAAAACTTTAGAAAGATTGGCGGTTGACGTGGAAATTGCTGTTGTATGTAGTAAACAAGAACAGCATGTTAAATCCTTAGCCACTAATGTAACAGCTGATCAGATTAGAACGGCTTTGAGACAATCAAATCGAAGGTCACCTAATCAGGATTTTCATATTTATAAATCACTGTCTGTTAAAATTACTGAAAACGACTTGATTGTCTCCAAAGCTGATAAGGGTAACACGGTGGTGGTTATGGAACGTAACAATTATATTCATAAAGTAGAAGATATAATTCAGAGTGACGATTTCTTACTATTACAATCAGACCCCACCAAAACATTCGCGTCCGATATAAAGGAAGCAATTAATTCAACTCGATTTTTGTTTCGGGATGGCCCATATAAACATAATAACAAATTATTAGAAATGAATCCACGTAGTCCATGTTTATACGGGTTACCAAAAATTCACAAAGAAAATATGCCGATGCGTCCTGTAGTTTCATACATCGGCGCACCGGCATATAAATTAGCTAAACAACTAAATACAATATTAAGGGAGAAATCGTCATTCAAACCAAAATATTCTTTAATAAATAGCTTAGATTTAATTAAGAAAATACAATCTGTCTCTCTCCCTCGGAATGCAAAGTTGATATCATTAGACGTAGAAAGTTTATTTACCAACGTACCTTATCAAGAATGCCTTAATATTTTAAAGAATCACTTAGAAAAACAGCGATTGCATCCGGGGGAGATAGAAGATCTCATATCATTAACATTATTATGCATGAAACAAAATTATTTCCGGTTCAACAATCTATATTACAGACAAAAGGAGGGCTTAGCAATGGGTTCTCCTTTAAGTCCATTAATGGCAGATATTTTTATGGATTATTTTGAAAATAAATACTTAATTCAAGAAAGAAAAATACTTTATTATTATAGATACGTTGACGATATTTCGATTTGTTGGACCGGAACTAATAGACAGTTAGATATTTTTCTTTCTAAAATTAACAACATTCATCCTAAAATTAAATTTAAATTAGAAATAGAACAAAACGATAGTATTAACTTTTTAGATTTAACTATAACAAGGGTGCAGGGTAAACATGAATTTCAAATATATCGAAAACCAACACATACTGACACTGTCATTCATGCATCATCTTGTCATCCGTGGCAACATAAGATGGCCGCGTTCAATTCATATATTCATCGTCTCTTCACTGTACCACTTAGTAAAGACAATTACCATAAAGAACTTAATATTTTGTATCATATCGCCATATCAAACGGATACAAGAGATGCATTATTGACAACTTAATAAAAAACAAGACTAACAAAATCATAACTAGTTTATTATACTCTGTTCCTGAAGAAAGGGTAGACAGGTATAATTCTAGTTTGATTTACTTAGGAGAGGTGTCGGAGCGTATTTCTAAAACATTAAAACGTCAAAATATCCGCGTAGCTTTTAAAACTAATAATTCCTTAAGATTAGTTTGTAACGGAAAAGATAAGCTTGATAAACACCAAAAATCTGGTGTTTATAGGCTTAACTGTAGTGCATGTAACGCCATTTATGTAGGTCAGACCGGCCGTAGCTTCAACACACGTTATAAAGAACATATTTCCGCTTACCGAAACAACCATCCTGGGAGGTCTCATTTCGCCAAACATCTTTTAGATTCAGGACATAGTATTCCTGATAATCATACATTTACTGTCCTTCATACTTGTGAAAAAGGCTTGAAACTATCCGTTTTGGAACAATTAGAAATAATAAAACATAATAAAGATAATACGCTTACATTGTTGAACGAACAGGTCAGTTATACCGCCTCTCCACTTCTAAATATATTTTCAAATCAACAATCTATTAATAATAACCGTCAACTACCAACGGATTAACTTCATTTTCAAATTTCCGTGACAACGATTACGTCACCTCATTAGTGGACGGAAAGTATAAAAGGCCTGTTCGCCAGTCGACACAGTTCAGTCGTCCGTGCTCCGCCGAGGCGACAACATCTCCTGAGGATGCCACGTGTAGTGGCGAAACGCGTCGAGGTTTTTTGCACGTTGGTGTTGGGTACTATTAATTGCATCAGCTGTGCCGCATGCGTATTGAGGGAGGGCGGGTGGTGCATCCTGCATTTGCCTGAACTAATACTAAACGCGGTGACGGTTCGTGTAGTTAGTTGCCTGCGCCGGCGTAGCTTCGCGGAAATTTAAAGCAAAATAATTTTATAAATTTCAACTTAACAGTTGAAAGGTTGGCTTAATACAAAACCTGTTAACCCGGTAAGGTTCTTCAACGACACAACGAATCGATTTATACAATATTTGATCGTAGAATGCACTTGTACATACCAAAAGGTGACGACGACGACCTCCGTGGTCGAGTGGCTAGCACGCTGGTTTCAAGCGTCGGCATCACGTGAGGTTCCGGGTTCGATTCTCGGTCGGGTCAATGTAGAAAACGATCTTTTCTATATTGTCTCGGTTCTGGGTGTTGTTTTACCACCGTTGTTTCCGATTTCCATAACACAAGCGCTTTAGCTACTTAGCTTGGGATCGGAGCAATGTATGTGATGTTGTCAAATATTTATAAAAAAAGGTCTGACTACAAAAGAATTGAAAGACGTTCGAATTCTCGAAAATGTTGCAACTATTCTAAAACTAGCTGCAGAAACGATAGTGTTGTCATCTAAAACAATACACTGCATCATTCAAGGCGCTCGCAAATATCCGCTTTTAAAACTTCCTATATCGCGCCCGCCCTACTTCGAAACACTCCAATACTCCTTACTTTCGGCTTGGAAGTTTTTCCTTGTACAATCGACGGCTAAACATGTACATGATTCCAAACCTTATTTCGTTAGCTTTAGGATGTATTTTACACATCTTATTGCCACAAGTCGCTCTTCTATTGAGAGAACACCACTCTGCGACGGTATTAGGTGTAATACGTTAGCATTCTTCGAGATTTAAGCCTTTTATTTGCAGAGCACTGCCAGCAATTTTGTCTGGATAAATTCAGTTTTTGGTTTGCAAATGCACGGGATGCTGAGTGTCTAGTGCTTATATTTCAATAACAAGTAGACAGTATATAAAAGGGTCTAATATGTAGAGCAACAAAAAAATTTTTTTCCTTTTTTACTACTTTTTAAACATACGCTAATAGATACTTAGATACACAATGGAGGTTAGAAGTTCGCCTGGTTAGCTAAGTTGTATGCAAAAAAAAAAAAAAATTATACAAGGCTATTTCTAGCACTTATACACGTCCCAACATTGGCCCTACCACTGCAGCTTTGGGACAATTATGGGCTAGTGCTGAGAAGAAGCTGCGCAACAAACTCAGTCACTATTGCCAATGCCTCTTTCAAAAATATTATAATTTAAATGTTCTTACATAGACCCTTCATTGTTATCGATTATATAATCATTAATTCTATAACATCTTTTATTCACTAAACACAACAATAATCGTTTTGAATTTATATAGGGGTAATTCAATTATATTTACTTTCTGAAGTCTGAAGTTTGGAACGGCGAGTTTATTCGTGTTTCTGGTATTGAAATCACTTTTTTTAGGAAATAAGTGCAAGTTTTTACGAACATTAATCAAATTTTCTTAAATAAACTGTGAATATACTAGTAATAAATAAGTAAGTAACATGAACCATGAGTGTACTCGTAACATCACAACATAGTATTCTTTTTTACTAAAGACTCACACAAAGTGACCTAATCTACTCCAGCCAGTACTTTAATTAACCACAGAAAAGGAAAAAGAAAAAAACCCGATATCCAGCCAGCAACATCGGACATCGCTTAACGCGCTAACTTAGCAATAAACGAGCGTATTAGCCCGAAAAAGGTTCTTAGCTGCAGCGACATATGAATGGAGTTAATTGGAGGATCGGCCCATTGAGGCGTGTTCGGGCGGGCAGTTTGGCGGACGTTGGCGGCTGGCTGCCAGTTGGCGCGGGCCCGGCCGCTAATCAGCTAGGGTTTGATTACGGTGTCGGTAGAAAGACGAGTGATCGATTTGG
Source organism: Pyrausta purpuralis (assembly GCA_963924145.1). Lineage (NCBI taxonomy): Eukaryota > Metazoa > Arthropoda > Insecta > Lepidoptera > Crambidae > Pyrausta > Pyrausta purpuralis. The sequence goes on along the minus strand of OZ001649.1, from coordinate 8,311,887 downwards.
TATTGTTTTTGGATGACAGATGGCTGAACTGACAGTGGGTTACAATGCCTATATTCACAATCTTTAGCTTGGCTATGATAACGGTTTCAAAAGAGAGAGGACTAATTGATTTGGTTTTGTATTTGTGATAAAAAAGCAGACGTAGTGTTTGGATATTAGTTTAGTTCTGTTAATTAGTTGAGAAAAAAATAACTAAGCGATTTGCATTTGTGTTTGAGAAAATAGGAAGCAGAAGTACCGGCACATTACATAGTCTTATCACTATGATAATATGCGGTCCTTCGCAGCCAAACGCGTCGTTCAAATCGTACTCCAGCTAGTTAGCTTAATAAACCCATCATCACAGTGTATTCAATCCATCTTGAAACACCGACGCAAATAAAATATAAATCGTTTATTTTATGAGACATACTCAATTCAAAACTTTGGCCTTAGTTGTAGCAAATACGTAACAAATAGATAATGTGGATTACAAAATTTGAATGGGGTCTTTTCGCATCAACTTTTCATTGATGTATTGCTGTCGATTCTAGATATAACACCATAGTTTACTACTAACTTTATACTACTAATATATAAACTAAATCTAGAGCTTGGAAAACTGAATACAAAGTTTGACTATTATTGAAATCGTTTTCGAAGCGAGCGATTTCAAAATAGCTGCCCAGTGATTTTTCAGCGCTCGCATGCTCAGCGGGGTGCCACTAAGTGCTGATTAAAAGTTTCATGTATGTTGGCAATGAGACTGAGGTTACAGCCCCAGTAACCCGCATTGTTACAACCAACAGCCTAATCCTCAAACAAAATAAAACGGCACGAAACAAATCAGCGTTGTTAGTACAACAGGGTAAACAGTGTTAGCATACCCGATTGATTCTGGGTGCGGAGCGGGCTGAAGTAGCTGTTCGTCAGAGGTAGCTCCTTATTTTGTCGGGGTAATTCTGTATGCATTCGCCGAGGCGCACTCAAGTCGAAAAACCAGCACGCGTGAAGATGCCTCGGTCGGGACAAGGACAGGCAAACAGTGGAGGTGCGAAGCATAATTTCACGGTGCGTAGTCCGGTATAGACAACAAATACCAACTTGGGAGCTCACAGGTTGCGGTTTGTGACGCCGCCGGCGCCTTTTTCGCTCGTTAAACAAATAAAGCGACTCGAAAATTACGTTATTTGTTATTGGGTTCGGCTAAACGCGCGTGGCGGTTCTGTTTTGTTATTCTCTGGTATTGTTTTTGGTACTTGCAATAAATTGAGTGGCTCTAGGATTTCTTATTGTGATTTAAGTCTGTTTCAACCGATAGTGTCGTTAGGGCATTAAATATGTTTAAATTTCGAATACCAAATTTACGAGCAAGATATCTATCGTTGAATAAACAAAAATAACACTGAATAAAGGGCAATTTATCAATAGCTACTTTAGTCGTTTATTAACTGGGCGTGTATTGCGATACAGTTTTGATAGGAAAGCGGCTCAGAAGGCTGATCTCGCGGCATCAGAACTTTTTTCGTGTGGTAATTCGATTGCGAGTTTAACCGTTTTATCTAAAAAAACAAGTAAAAAATTAACAAGTAATTAACTATCGTATGAATAAAATCTAGAACACAGAAATCGTGACCTCAGGGTAGACGCCATCAATAACATTTTTTTCTTCAACAAAGGAAATTCGATCGGCGAACTTTTTTCTTATACGAATTGCACTAAAACTGACCCCCTGCTTTCCTGTCAAATTAGCAATTCATCAATATGAATCGCAATGCGATTTCGCATGAATTTTATAATATTATTCTACACTATTCTATTCATGTTTACACGGAGTCAGAATTGAGCTGCCTGGAAATTGAACGGCTTAAGTTGGATCGCAATACGTCTCCTGGAACTAGTCCTGAATTATGAAAACCTGATGTAGGGCATACCATGAAAGCCGGTTAATTTCATGTACAACAGAATAATAAATGCTATAACTTCAAGCGTGCTATTAACTAAGTTCTAAGTAGGTTATTAAGTCTTTTGTCATATAAGTGACCCTTTTTTTAACAATCGATTTTTAATTGATTCCTTCGGTACACGCTGACACTAAAAAGAACCTATTTTAATTTAAATGTACGCGTAGGCGTTTCGTGAAACGGAGGTATTTTATTAAGGAAACATGGGCAGTGACTAAATAACTGAAAGCCTATTTCATCACCAACAGTGTTGAATGAGACAATTTCCGTCCTTTAAATTGACTCCCCTCGCTCTCTGTAAAATTGGCCTAAAATGATCTTTAACGCTGTATAATTTTGCTAACGAAATTTCCCTAAATGGACAAAAAAGGTATTACGTAAAGACGTTCTTCTTTATTTTTGAAACTTCAAAACTGCGTTGATCAATATTAATTTGGGAATGGTTATCAAAGCAGTTAGGCTAATGAGGTATGTCTTGTGCCTTAAACCTGATGTTTATAGGTTTAAGAGTTCGGTATACTTAAGCGACTAAATATCCTTTTGGTATCTTTCGGCATTGCTGTCGTTACTAATAGGAATTTGATTAAACACAGATTAAAAAATTACAATGTAAAAATCACAATATTCTATATTGTCTCGGGTCTAGTTGTTCTGGTACCACCGTTGTGTCAGATTTTTAGCAACAGAGCATTAGCTATTTACGTTGGTTGGTGTCCAATGTTTATTTATTTACATAACTGTAATCCAAACATGTAAGTTTGAGTGCGCTTTCTCGGTCCTGGGTAAGATTAAGTCCTATTACCATGAGTTTACTCGCTAGCGACTACGGTTTTACTCGATAGCGACGACGTCACTTTCTGTATGGAAAATATTAGTTCTTTCAGTGACCGCCAGAGGCGCTGTGTAATTTTCCATAGACTTTTTTGACGTTGTCGCTAGCGAGTAAAACCGTCGTAAACTCATGGTATAGGTAATCGAACCACGTACAACTTTCAAGTTCAATTTATAAATTCTCACCAATAGAATTGTGTAATCCAACCCTGTATGTCATTATACTATGATAAGTGGGGCGAGATGGCGTATTTGCATATTATTATTTCCTCCCAAAGAGAGTTTCAGAAATTCTAAGAAAGGTTGTTCATGGAATAAAATGTCTTAGTACACTATAAAAATGATCTCTAAAGAACCACTCAAACAACTTTTTCTTAAATGTATTTTCTTCAATTTTTTTAGCTCCTCGGGTAAGTTGTTATATTCTTATATATAAAATTCTCGTGTCACAAGGTTGATTCCCGTACCCCTCCGAAACGGCTTGACCGATTCTCATGAAATTTTGTGAGCATATTGAGTTGGTCTGAGAATCGGCCAACATCTATTTTTTATACCCCTTAGTGATAAAGGTTGTCCACCCTTAACATTTTTCTTCAATTACGTGGCTGGGCGGGACGAGGCCGAGCAAGACGAGGATGTGGGCGAAACAAAGTTTGCTGGGTCCGCTAGTATTACTATACGTAATATAAATATTGTTCTAATATATTGTTTTTTGGTTTGGGGTTGATAAAGTTTATTTTTTATTTTTTCTCTCTTCTGACGGCATATTATCTCACTGCGTTTTTGTAATAAAATGGATAGGCCTTGATAAAGACACAGATCTTTTATATACATGCAAGCCAGAGGCAGAACCTTAAACTTCTTAAATAACGGTTAACAACTCATATAGCTATCATATAAAACAGCTATAGTCATACAAGTTTGACTAGAATGATTGATGAGTAGTATTGAAAAAATTTTGAAATCAGTAACTAGTTCATTTATTTCTATGACCTTATAAGAAACCCCACGGTATGCAATCAACTTCTTAATAAGAGCTGTTATCGTCAGTATATTTTCCAAGTGCGCGGCAGAGTGGGCAGGCCATAACTCAAGAGGTCTTTCTTGGGACCTTTCGAACTATTGTCACGTCTCGAAAGCCCTGCCCTATTAAATGACGAGCTTATGTCATATTTTACAGCGGGATAAGGCCAGGCAGTTATGCGGAATACAAATTAATAGAAGGGATATTGAAAAGAAAAGTTATGTCATTGCAAAGAAGCGTGCGGATACTGGGGCTACGTAATGTAGGGATTGATAAAGGTCGGTGAAGGAAAAAGAGTACCATAAACTTAATTATATTATGAAAAAATATAGAAGTAAATCGCGACGCTAATAAAACAGCTTTTAAAAATAATAATAAATATTTGACAACATCACATTCATTGCTCCGATCCCAAGCTAAGTAGCTTAAGCGCTAGTGTTATGGAAATCGGTAACAACGGTGGTACCACAACACCCAGACCCGAGACAATACAGAAAAGATCGCTTTCTACATTGACCCGACCGGGAATCGAACCCGAAACCTCATGAGATGGCGACACTTGAAACCAGCGTGCTACAGCGTGTCGACGAGGAGCTTTTAAAAAATGATATAAAAAGATTAGTAACTGTATGTGTGTAGTGTGCACTGCCTCATCCCATATTAGGTTTTTAATCTTATTATTTAGTGCAGTGGCAATACACTTTTATAGCAAAAATATTACGCCCAATTGTAACACTACAACACACATGTATTATTTTTTACATCTGCAAGAAGCGATAATAGGCCAGTCGTTATTACGAAATCGTACATCTGAAATTGCATTAATTAGGTACAGCTGCATTTTTGATATGTTGTTTCGGTCCATCTGGATAAAATTAACCCAGATTTGCAGCTTTCTGAAATATAAGCGCTCACAGTTATTGTAGAAATACCGAAAACACAGCCACTTTAAGTGACAGCGGGATTTGGACGTGAACCTTTCTTACAATATTAAATAATTGATTTATTATTATTTTTTCCTGAGAAGGTTTTGATTTATCATTTTAACTATGATTTATTTTCTAAGGCAATGTTTCTGAATTTTATGGCACTAGTAGGTACTTTAAACCCATTAAATGTAATACATGTGTAAAGTATCTCTTTCAATCATTTGAAAGCCAGTATAGGTATCTGTAGGGTTTCTAAAATATCTAGATTGGAAATTGAAAATTGATCAGGTGCGAAACTTGAGCCTCCCCCGTCTCTTAATCTCGTTGGCTGCAAATAGGGTTACCGTCGTATTGCCTTCACGGTGTTTTCTTTTGTTGAACTGTGCTAGCATTGCAAATAATGTTGAAACATGATTTGTGCTTACCTAATCAATAAAAGAACGGGGGACCCTCTTTTGTGAAGTCAGTTAATATTGAAGAACATTAATAAATATATCGGAGACCTAAAATACAAGTTGTTTTAATATTTTTTATTTAGTGGCTGTCACTTATTGAATGAAGCATGTATAAAATTCTGAAAAACATTATCAGATACATAGTAAGACAGATAAGACTTATCCGTCAAAATAAGCATAAAACGACCGATTTAAAAATGTAATTTTTATATATGATTTCAAACAAATAGGTGAAGGTTTCAAATTAGACGTTTTGTATTTTATTTTATTTGACAAATATTCCTTACGTTTGAAAGATCGGGCCTAAGAGGTAAAATTTCACTTATTTTTTTGGCTAAATACAATTAACATACCGTTTAATTGCTTGTTCTACAGTCTAGAACAATTTAATATTATTTTGGTGTGGCAACCCCTTCCGAGCCGTTCCGCACATTCTCAACTTTTCCATCGCGCCAAGTTTTAATTTCATTCCACGCAGAAGTATTCTCGATGTATTTTATATTCAATGACGGATCAAATGAGTCATTTTGTTTGCATTTTAAAGTCACAAATTCTATTGCACGAATTAAACAATTAGCGATAGGTATTTTCGGATGTGGATAAAAAGCTTTTTTGGAAATGTATAGAATATCTAAAAAATATCTACTAATTAGAGAAAACAAATGCATACTTTATTTATTACTTAAAAATACGTCATCATTACATATCTTCATTTACCATTTACACTTAAATCTAAGTAAAAACCAAGGGGAAAGTAGAAATAAACATTTTATCAATCAAAATACGAAACCTTTTTCTTATTCAATACTTAGCTGCTAAATATAAAATCATAGGTGTCGGTGGTTGTTACCATATACAAGCAAACGTTTGTTCACGACTAAAGTTAACCCATCATACTCCACAGAAATATTTAGCGTTGAAATATCCGCCCGTTTTTCTGGTTCACACCTGCGCTGCTAAAACCAACTACGATTAAACAGTAAACAAAACTTCAACTTCTCTTTGTAATCAAGAGCCAAGGCGACAACTTATTTAATTTACATAAACAGTTTAGCATAAGCGCCTCGGATATTTTGTACAAAGAAAGTCGCACCTCAGCGAGAGTTGCACATAATTTCTGAATTGTACCTCTAGAGTTGTCTACGTTTTGATGTTATAATTAGGAGATGAATTAGGAACGCTTACAAATATTATAATGGAGCATTTATGAACGGTGTTGTTTTTAAATGTTTGCCACAAAATACGAGTACCTATCTCATGTACGATTGAATTGTATTGTGAAATTTGTAAGTACAGGTAGATTTGATGCAGTGCCGATTTCTATTTTATTGAAATGATAAATTTCTTTAGATAAATATAATTCTCACTTTCGTTTAAGATTAGCAATACTTAAGTCTTTACACTAACTTTGATTTAACAAAGTTATAATACCAAAAATAGTTTACCAACTAATTAGCGTGTCTATCAGCGGCCTCTCACAAAATAATAACAACCTTTTCGCAAACTTCTAATAAGGATTTTAGAAACCGCTAACAAATTCTTATAACGAGTCCGGCGGAGTTACTTAAGCCATTAAACCGTAGTTCTTTAAGTTGCGAAGTTAATACAATTTTAACCGGCAAAAGAGTGTAAAACCATCGGTAAGCTGTAGGCGGCGCATAAATCTGCTGTGTTAGTTAAGCTGCGTAAGTAGTAGAGGGAGAAACTTGGTGAAGAACTGAGACATAGGCGGCAGCGAAAGCGGGTGAAATGTGTCTGTGATTTAGCGAGCAAGTCAAAATTACTAATGCCAGGGGCGGAATTCTCGTGCCATTCGTATACGAAAAAAGTTCACCGATCGAATTTTCTTTGTCGAAGAAAAAAATAGTTTCTGATTTGTCAGGGTCACGATTTCTATGTATTTAGATTTGTTAGTTCGATAGTTTTTTACACGTAGATATTTTACTTGATTTATTAGGTATAAGGGTAAAACTCGCAAACGAATTACCACATGAAAAAAGTTCGATTGCCGCGAGAATCGGCCTCCAGAACGCTTCTTCGTAGCTTACTAACTACAACGGTGTATTTCGTAGATACGCGCAAGCTACACGAGTTTCCACATTCATTGTTTTTTAGAATGTTGTGAACAGATTTTACTTTATACAACACTTAACAAAAAGTAAAAAAAATAGGATATACGTCATTAAACATCTTATTTTATATCTTTAATCCTACGTCGTGCGATTACACTACTATATCGCACCCTACGCCGGTTGAATTAGTCACCACTGCACAGTAGTCCAAAAGCCGCGGCGGCAAAGAAATCGTGCTATTAAATTAATGGGCATGCGGGACGCAGCCACCAACCGGCTGAGACTAAATGGATATTTTTCAAGAGCCATCCCAACCGCGGCATTCATACTCCTGAGTTTTATCGTGGAAATATTCAAATTAATTTAAAGGAAGATTTACCACTTCGCTCAGAGAGGGAGAGTTGATTCTTGATGTCTGTAAAAGGGTATCGTAATTTTGATCGGTACTATTATTAGGGTTCCGTAGCCGAATGGCAAAAAATGGAACCCTTATAGTTTCGTCAAGTCTGTCTGTCTGTCTGTCCGTCCGTATGTCACAGCCATTTTATTCTGAAATTGTTAGTATTACACAGTTGGAACTACTAACTAGTACTTAGATGTATGCTATTAAGCGCTTTACGATTCTCATACAAAAATAAAAAATAATGATATTTAAGGGAGGGCTCCCATACATGAAACTAAAACCTTTTTTTTTGTCAAACCTTTGCGTGTAGGGTCTATGGATAGGTCCTTTAAATCCTTTAGGTTCTTTAATGACATCCTTTAATCATCCCCCCCCCCCCTCTCCCAGCGAGTGTAAATTTAAAAAAAATACATGATGAAGAACTTGACAAAGACTTTCAACGAAAATTGGTTTGAACGAGTTAGAACTATTATTTTTAAGATAGAGCATATTTTCAGTAACTGCAAACATAACTTTGTTATTCACGCAAATACTATTAAAAACAAAGTCATATTTGCTGTAGACATTTTTTGTGGTACTTATTTTGGCTTCGTGGAAGTAAGTGGATCTCTAACTCTGTTAAAGTTGGCACGGAACCCTCAGTGTGCGAGTTTGACTCGCACTTGGCCGGTTTTTATAAATATAACTTTGGAAATTTAAAATATACTTACATAAATTTTATCGCATACAATTGACCACATCATAAGTAGTTGAACGTTTGAATAATACTCGTAGTACCACCTTTATGTACATATTCAGAATACGCAATTTATTTTGGAATGATAGAATTTAAAAAATATGACGTATAGGGTATTAAGTACACATATCTTATTAAGATAAATGCTACTAAGATGAATAAAATCTTCAATAACATTATTGATTATCCTTTAAAACCTTCAACAAAAAAGAAAATTTTGTCAATTGGAAGCACATTCTTTCACCGTCTTTACCGGCACTGCCTATGTGCTTATCAATCTGTACCGTGTTTAATGCTGGCTTAAATCGCAGTTGCAGACGTGTGGACTACAAGTCGTTTGTATGGTAATAGGCCTCATTCGCACATGAGATAGGTCGTCGTGAGAGTTATTTAGCTATCAACGCGAGTAAACAAGGCTGTATTTGTGGTGGTACCGAATTACTAGCGTTGGATTTAGCAAGAATTTGTGGTTATTTACTAAAGTTCGTTTTTCTTAGCTAGTCAAATATTGTTAACAATCTTGAAGTTCCTTTTTAACGAAATAATTCATTTTAAAATTAGATAAACACAAAACGTACAACCACTTTTGGTAATTCATCGTTAAACACTGAGTTATTTTTAAATAAAATAGTTTATCTTTACTTGCCTTTAAAAGTCTTATTTTTTTTAACAATATTCGACTAGCTTAAGAAAACAGACTATAGAGCTTATTATTTATGGAAGAACTCAAGTATGGTGTGATGGGTATTAAAAAAAAGTCGTAAAAGACTGAAACATATTTTTACATATGTAATTTATTAATTAATTACTTATGGTTAAATGTTATTTATAACACAAGTGTTTTTGCATAATAAACTTATGTCCAGAATATGCGTGGGTAACAACCTACTGTGATTTTGCGAAAAGTTTTAACTTTTACAGTTTAACGACGACAAGGCCAAATGCACTTGTACAACCTTCACGCAGGAGGTTAACCATAATTTGATCAATTTATTGCAACAATTGCTCATTGCATCGAGTTACCTCTTGTGGGGCTATGTCTCCTGACTGCTAAACTTTTCGCACAGTAAAAGCGATGGGTACTAAAAAAATCGTTTAATTAATACCGACAGAATTTAATTCATCAATTAAGGCACTTTTAAGTTTCTTTTTGATCTATTAAAACGCTGAGGATAAAGTTACCTAGGTTTTGTTGTCTTTTCCATTTTTAAGATGATCTAGATTTTGATAACTACATAAAACACTTCGTATTTGATACCCAAAAAATTCTTAATGATGAAACAATAACTAGTTGGTACACAAATTATCGCTTAAGTTCTTAGAAAAAATATGGCAGATCTTTCTCTCACTTCCGTCGTGATGAGGTTATATTATTGACCAGTGCCAAGCATATGTTTGAAGAAAGTCGATATCTATTTTTATTTAAGAATTTCAAGGTTAATCTTGACAATATCATAAATTCTATGAAGTTAGGTATCTATTTGCTGAGGTTCAAAGCAAAATTTGGTTATAAAGTACTTACGAGAAATATTTATTTATTTAACTTACTGGTGGTTCCTTGCGAGTTGGAATGCCCTTTTTCCGTTGATGCTACGTTCTTATATCGTAGCGTAATGATGTACATATGCATCTTCTTTGAATGATAAACAACATAAAAACTTTTTGTTATAAACAATTTATATTTTTTCCCGTTAAAAAAATAGCCAGCACGCTAGATGATTCCCTACTGTGCACATGCCTTTCGTATGTAACTAGATAGCACGATCCTATGCCAGGCCAGCGGTATGTACCAGGAGTTGGCACTACGTCGCCGGACAATTTGGGAGCTGGCCGAGCCACCTAACCAGTTATTGGATTGTCATAATTTACCATGCCGTGTACCGATGCACCCATCGTTCGGTGCCAGTATCCACCGAAACTTGATAGTCCATATGCCAAGCGCGGTATTAGTTTTTACAAATTGCTGAGATTGTAGCTTTGAAATATAGGGACAGAAACGGCAGAGTTCTGTTGCTTTTTCATTTGTTGTTTAAAGATACTATAATAATTTGTGACACAAGGTTTAAAATAGATATTTAATTTAGCGCGTCACCTGATGAATTCATAATGATAATTGAGTATGAACATTGGCGTTAACTCTGTAATCCGTAGTTAAATGATGAATCGTGCATTATTGATTTATAAGTAGTCTTCGTAATTTCTGCATGCATTACTTAAGTAAACATTGGGTATTTTCGGCTGATAGTAGAACGTTATATTTTATCATAATAGTATCATAAAGTTGGCTAATCGATATAAGGACCATTTTAGCGCTTTTGTGTCCTAACCTGAATAATGTACTGAATTAAACACACAGTGATTATATGTTTTCAATCTCTGTAATTACTGCACTGGTTGTGCTCCGATTTGCAACTTGTATGTGATATATCAAAAGTATGTGATATTGTATGGAGAGGGTCGTGGGAATCGCAACACTGCACAATGCTGACCGCGAAAAAAGATGGCTGACAATAGAGTTTTGCATAAAACCGCGGACAAAACTCGGTTCACATGACTAGGTAATGCACGTTTACTGCCGGGAAGTGATGGTATTAGATGTTCATACGAAATATAAATGCATTTTGCATGCATTTATATAAAAAAGTCTTAAAATAAACTCTTCACCATTGAAAGGAAAGGAATCCGTTTTAGGCAAAAAATTTCTTTTTGAAGTCGGTGCTGTGATAGTTGATGCTTGATGGTCGAAGTGATGGCACCGACTCCAAAAAGAAATTGTTTGCCTAAAACGGATTCCTTTCCTTTCAATAGTGAAGAGTTTATTTAAGACTTTTTAGTGCATTTTGGTTTTGAAGTCGGTTTTTACTTTTTTTAAAAGTTTATTTTATTTCTTCATTTTTAGTGATTACATAAGAGGGGGGGGGGGGAGTTGCACCTTATGATTCTATTTTTTAAGAAGCTACAAAAATACCTATCATAAGTTCTGTCATTATAATTACTGAACTCCTAAGCATCAAGGAGTTCCACCATCAGCTCAGTCCTACAAGATGTTGACTATCAGACGAAACAACACGTCAACATTAAGATTATAGTAAAGAAACACTGTACGTGCCTTTAAAATTTGAGGGTTTTCCTCGATTACACCAAGATCAAATCATCAGATCCCAAAATGGAAAAAATGGAACCAACTAGAAGGTACACCCTCTACGGAGGCGAAAAATTTTTTTGATTCGGTCGAGAAACAACTGAGATATGAGGTAACATACATACAAAAAAAAAGAAATAATAATAAAAAAAACATACAGACGAATTGATAGCCTCCTCTTTTTTTGAAGTCGGTTAAAAATTAATGTATATTTTGCCAGCCTCCCCAAGACAGGACGGGAATGCAAGTAACATTACAATTTGGTAGAGACGCAGATGGTCAGTTCTCGTAGATAACGCTAGTAATTATTTATTAAGAAATTGACATCTTATTACATAGTTTGGCCTGCATTGTCGTGTTACGAGAATATTTCTTGTTGCAACAGCGGAAACTCAAACATGGTGAAGGGTTAATGTAATACCAATATCGTATACCTATACAACATGTGTGTGAATGTCCAAAGGATATTTATATTTATTTATAGATGTGTGCCCATAAAAATGTTTTTTTATTGCTTTCCGTGAACTATTCAGAGAGTTAAAAAATATATCTAGATTTAAAAAAATATATTTATAGCACAGTATATTTACGACAGTTTACAACAACAGCATAATCTCAAGGAACGTAAAATACAGTGTAACATAGAAGAGGATTAACGATATCGCCACTACGCACTCAAAAGCGCTCATAAAAATTCTTTTATATCCCTCTTTTTGTAAAAGTGATCTGCTTTGTTTTCACCCGGTATTCCACAAAGAACGCAATTATGAGGCTTTTCATGGTTTAGCGTTAACTGATGGGTTGAATGTGTTTTTTTAATCACGTTTTAGAAAAGCTCGACGTAATCCTGTATTGTTGCGAAGTGTGATGCAAAATGAAACGATGATCACGTATTGTACTAAACTATGAACTTACAACAACAAAAGAGATCTCCATAACAATGGTACTGCTGCTCCACTTCGTTCATACTGATAACAGACTTCCCATACAATGATCCTGTCTACTGGTTTATTTTCCATTTATTTATGACAAACCTATACACGTCTAAAGGCAGATTTTTCAACGTCAGATAATACCTATCTGACTGAATAAGTATACGACCGATTTAATAATGATATTTACATAGAAAAAACTGACAAATTAGAGACGTTTTCAAATTTGGTGTTTTGCATTATACAATGTGTTAATTTTACACTTGATCAAACTTTCAGAAAGTGTTCGTCTTACGGTTTTGAACAACTTTTACTATAGGACCAACCTCAAAATCTAGAAAAAATCAACTGTTCCATACATTTTCTCCAAGACGAAATGAGTTTTTGTATGGAACATCATTTTTTTTCTCGATTTCGAAGTTGTTCAAAACCATCATTAGAACACTCCCTAAAAGTTTGATCAAGTGTAAAAATAAAACACATTGTATTATCGGGCCTTGTTCAGACTTATGTAAAACGATTGTCAAAATGTGTTTTATATTAAAACGTTTTTCATGACGGTTTCTCCTTCATATTCTGAATACACGAACGCACTCACCCAAAAATAAAAATCTAACTAGCTTTATTAAATTTTAAAAAGCCGTTCGGGTGTCAAAACCTTTCTTGACGTTCGAATATAACCGTCCAGCATCACAGCAAGCTATCGGAAGCGGCGTCCACGTGATTGAACCGACAGCCCCGATCGCCAGGTCACGTGACACCAATCTCCTCGAACCAGGAAACAAAGGGACACGTTGCCGGGAACGGCCACGTTTCGTGTCACGTTGTTTAGGCAAATACTAGTTTTTGTGTTTGATAGTTGTACAACGTGCAGGTAACTTCGACTGCGTTGAACCTTCGGAGTTACCGGAGATGGAATCCTTAGAGGCTTACTTACTTAGAACTGAAAGGCAAGCTGAGTTTACCACGAATTCAATAATGGAATGGTGGCCGTATTCCCATGCATTGTGTTGACACGCATTTAGAAGAGTCATCTAACAAACCGATTAACTGACTTTTTGCGGTGTATGTGGCTGATGCCTCATGTGGGTGGTACAGGATGTGTGTAGGCTTTTTTTACCCTTATCATTCCACTGCTGTGCAAATGTCATTCCTAATAACTTCCATTGATCTCTGCCAGTTGCCAATGACAATCGTTCGTCTAGACATATAGTTATTACTAGCGGTCCCCCGTGACTTTATCCGCGCGTTTTGAGATTGTTCCTCCCCATCCCATCACAGTGTGTTGTTTTATAGCCTAAAGCCCTCAGATAAATAAACTATCCTACAAAAAAAAAAACACAAACAAATCGGTCCATGAGATTAGCGCGTTCAAACAAATAATCAAATTTATCAGCTTTATTATACTCGTATTGTAGTATAGATTAAATTTGCCTTCATCGTGATGATATTGAAAAAGATCAAGGACAATAATATTAAAACTTAATGCCTGTTATGATGACCTCTCCGACTAATCGGGTACTTAGCTGACCGTAAATGTATTTTATTTTCTATTGATTCCTTATTTTCGCACGCATTTCATTCACTAGAACATTATAATAGGTGAGTGGCTAAAAGTAAAGTGAGCCTGTAACGTCCCACTGCTGGGCAAAGGCCATACATCAACTATGAGGTGGTTCGGGCATACTCCACCGTGCGGGCTCAGTGCGGATTGGTGGTATATGCAAGGCAAGCGACTAACCCTGCTGTCAGATATTATCAAGCCGCCGATATGGCCTCTGCCTAGGTTTAACGACAAATATCAACAGATATTAGCTGGGACCAATGGCTTTAAGTGCCTTCCGAAACACGGAGATGTTCGTGATATACGTCACTCATATGGTCGGAATGGTCACCTATTCAATCACGACCGCGCTGTAGGTTGTTTCACTTCAGTATCACAACCAAAGCGCTGCTACCACTGCGCTACGAGCTCCAGGAGAGTTAGTGGGTTAAATTGAAATTACCATGTATTGAATTGACAGCTTAGGCCCGTGGACCAATTGAACCGAATAAAAATAAAAAGTTAACTCGATTTAAATAAATAATTGATAGAGCTCGAAACTTTCGCGGAATCCATTACCGGCTTGCAAATCCGCCAAACGGATAGCTGTGAAAAACTGATGCAGTTGAATATATTTTTTCATTCAGAATATTTAACTGACATTCCGTCAATCAGTTCGCACGATAAAACAAATTCACACTAAAATAACTCATTGATTTCATTTAAAATATTCACGCGGGTTGTCCAAACCGAGCGGTGACGTGACGAGAATGTTTCTGATAACAACATATACTGCCATTTATTTTACTTGCATTAAACCTATCTGAACGTTTTCAAACTACGAATTTCGAGGGCAAAATAGGAGGATCAGTTAATTAAAACGTTAAATCTCAAGTTTTTTTTTAATTAACGACGTCATAAATGTCTAACTCAAGCAGAATTGTAAAGGAAAACTCTTTTTTACTCAACGATCGCTCATAGAAACGTTCTTTTGATGCTCGATATTTAAATAAGCGTGAATGGTTTTGTTCGAGAGATCATTAAAGTTTATTCCACTTTTAACTGTACCGCAGACTAATAGTCTTGTTAGTGGTGGTGTGCGATTTTGTTCTTTATTTCTATGGGTGTAAGGATGTGGGGGGAATAATCGGGATTGGGATAAATACGTAGACGTTTCACGTGATGGCATGCGAGAGTTCGTCACGTGCTCAGGCCAAGTCGTCTGTCGGTCTATTTTACGGACACGTCCATCAGAGATTTAATATTAGACTGTTAACCGTAAAATATTGGCACTATTTCATTTGATTTTCATTATGTCATTCGTGAAACATTTTTCTAGACTAAAACAAATGTGCTCTTAAAATAATTGGATTTTATGAGAGGGATTTAGTGAGATGCTCAAGGTTTTCTTATAATAAGGTTTGGGGAGTCTTTAAATACATTTGCGAAGAAAGCTTTTCAAAATGGCATTAGTACTTGAGCATTACAGAGACGAGTCGATGTTTTCTCGTTGTATTGATTCGGTGAAACTTTTTACTCCGAGTGCTAATGTGGCGCGGAGTTTTGAGTGCTCGTCTAAAAATCTCTTCAATTGCCTAGTGTTCTTGTGGAGCGCCTTTCGTACATTTTTTGGTTTAAAACGTTAACAATCGGCTAACCCCTGACATCAACCATATGTTAAGAAAAACAGCCAGTTCACTTTGACAGAAGTATATACTTTTTTTTATTACTATATAAGTAGAGTTTGCTAGAGCAGTTAAATATATAATGAAAACCATTTGACTTGGGTATTATACAATTATGGGTACCGAATAAAAATGAAAATGACTAAATGAAGAATAACGAAAATTAGGAAGATGATCACAAAATATTTATGCCTGGCACTCATGCGCCACGATAAAAGGATTTTTTTAAATATAGAAATGGTTTCAAGGGTCAGTTCTTGTGTGGCGGACATCCCGGAATTGCCTCCCAGGCCTCACGAGGAAACTGCCGAGTAACTTCGCATGTAAACCGACTGGCTGTTCTACCTTCTCTATGCATCGGAGGTGGTTTAATGACTCCGAGGCTGGCCTTTGTTTGCCAAAACAATGCGCGGTGCGGGCGCCGTCAATCCTGCTACAGATGACGGCCGACCTTTTTAGCTCTGAAGCGAAAAATGTAGCTTTAAAATGGTTTAATTAAGCATCGTAATAGCGGTGTTGTTCCATTTTTTTAATGTGAAAATTTAATTGGTCTAGATTGTAAAATATCACATCACACTAAATTGCAGAGCGTTTAAACCCTCTTATCCTTCCTTATTACTACTAATTTAGACCACGCTGGAGAATCAAAATCCCGAAAACTGTACCCACTCAAAATGTTATCTTTTTCCAGTATCTGACACTGGACAGTTCTAGACTTCTTACAAGCCAAAGATGGATTTATAACTTTACCGGTACATGTTTATTCAATAAAATGATATATCACTTTTGTTAAGATGTTTTAATTTCAAATATTGCTCCAAATGTTTGATTGAACTATCTGTTACGAAGTTTTTACTTTCAAATATCATATGGATAAATGTCTTTTCCTTGAATAAATGAAATTTACGTTAAAATTTCCGAAACCAAAGGCAGAGGATAATACCTACTAGATGATCTTGTTATGCTTCTCAGAACTCTACAGGATTTCCCAACTTAAGCTATTTAGGTCAGTAATATCCCTTCAATTAACTTTCGACAAATTAACGAGAACGAAAAATATAAAAGCGGGGGAACTAGGGTGGTTCAGAAGGGAAGAATAACTGGGATCGTGGATAATTAATGGTTTCATTTATGTTTCTGCACTTGAGAGTCCTGATTGTGCTGAGTTAGGCCGCTTTTTTTACTTTTTACAAGTTTTAAACGGCCATTGTATCAACGCAAATTGGAAACTGCGGGCCTTTGACAACCTGTAAGTAACGGATGAAAGAAGAACGGCGATGTCTGACTTGGCTGTGATGAATAATTGCAAATTTCACCTTTTTCACTTTGACTGACTATTATTTTTAACATTTAATATGATTTCAACGCTGAATTTTATGGTATTTAAAAGAAAAAACTATTTTTTTTTAACTCTGAACATGGTCAAATGTACCCTTCAATGTTATTGGCCTATATTACTGCAACTTAGACTACAGTATAGTGTGCACATTTATTGAATTACTAGCGGTCCCCCGCGACTTCGTCCGCGCGTTTTGAGTTTGCTCCCTCCCTTCCCGACGCAGCGTCATGTTTTATATCCTAAAGCCTTTCTCGATAAATAAGCTATCCAACACAGAAATAATTTTTCAAATCGGTCCAGCAGTTCCTGAGATAAGCGCGTTCAAACAAACAAACTCTTCAGCTTTATAATATACTAGCGGTCCCCCGCGACTTCGTCCGCGCGTTTTGATTTTGCTCCCTCCCCTCCCGTCGCAGCATGATTTTTTATATCCTAAAGCCTTTCTCAATAAATAAGCTATCTAACACAGAAATATTTTTTTAAATCGGTTCAGCAGTTCCTGATATAAGCGCGTTCAAACCAACAAACTCTTCAGCTTTATACATAACTAGCGGTCCCCCGCGACTTCGTCCGCGCGTTTTGAGTTTGCTCCCTCCCCTCCCGTCGCAGCGTCATGTTTTATACCCTAAAGCCTTTTTCGATAAATAAGCTATCCAACACAGAAATATTTTTTCAAATCGGTCCAGCAGTTCCTGAGATAAGCGAGTTCAAACAAACAAACTCTTTAGCTTTATAATATATTAGCGCAAGCGCACGTTGTACTTCAGCTGCGAACATTATTTTGGTGCGGAGTTATGTTAAATCTGTGATAGCTCCTAAGATATTTATTGAAATCAAATGATATAAAGGGCAACTTGGTTCTAAATGAAATGTTCGTGATGATGAATGTATTTATTTTGATAAGAATAAATACCTGTGTGTATAATACACCTCTAAAAATAATGCATTATTTTTTACAAATTTATTAACATAAAAAAGGTTGTAGTAAGTCAACCATAAAAGATAGACATATGCTGTCGCGGACTTTATTATAGAACTCTTAATGCGGAACAATCCTGTCATACATCATTTTTGTGTAACTTAAGCGGTTTCCGCAGCGTATGCAGCGGAAGCTCTCAAAAGGAATATCTTTCTCCCGTTTTCGCAACATTTTTCATTGCTGCTGTGGTCTTATGAGTCGTATCTTTATGTTATATAGCCTAAAGCCTTCCTCAATAAATGTACTATCCAACGTAAAAAAAAATTTTCAAATCGGGCCAGTAGTTTTTGAGATTAGCGCGTTCAAACAAACAAACAAACAAACAAACAAACAAACAAACAAACAAACAAACAAACTCTTCAGCTTTATAATATTAGTATAGATATAATATAATTAGCGCAAGCGCACGTTGTACTTAAGCTGCGAACATTTGGTGACACGAATTATTTTGGTGCGGAGTTATGTTAAAACTGTGATAGCTCCTAAGATATTTATTGGAATCAAATGATATAAAGGGCAACTTTGTTCTAAATGAAATGTTCGTGATGATGAATGTATTTATTTTGATAAGAATAAATACCTGTGTGTATAATACACCTCTAAAAATGATGCATTATTATTTTACAAATTTATTAACATAAAAAAGGTTGTAGTAAGTCAACCATAAAAGATAGACTTATGCTGTCGCGGACTTTATTATAGAACTCTTAATGCTGAACAATCTTGTCATACATGATTTTTGTGTAACTTAAGCGGTTTCCGCAGCTTACGCAGCGGAAGCTCTCAAAAGGAATATCTTTCTCCCGTTTTCGCAACATTTTTCATTGCTGCTGTGGTCTTGTGAGTCGTATCTTTATGTTATATAGCTTAAAGCCTTCTTCGATAAATGGACTATCCAACATAAAAATAATTTTTCAAATCGGGCCAGTAGTTTCAGAGATTAGCGCGTTCAAACAAACAAACAAACAAACAAACAAACAAACAAACAAACAAACAAACTCTTCAGCTTTATAATATTAGTATAGATTAGCGCAAGCGCACGTTGTACTTAAGCTGCGAACATTATTTTGGTGCGGAGTTATGTTAAAACTGTGATAGCTCCTAAGATATTTATTGAAATCAAATGATATAAAGGGCAACTTGGTTCTAAATGAAATGCTCGTGATGATGAATGTATTTATTTTGATAAGAATAAATACCTGTGTGTATAATACACCTCTAAAAATGATGCATTATTATTTTACAAATTTATTAACATAAAAAAGGTTGTAGTAAGTCAACCATAAAAGATAGACTTATGCTGTCGCGGACTTTATTATAGAACTCTTAATGCTGGACAATCTTGTCATACATGATTTTTGTGTAACTTAAGCGGTTTCCGCAGCGTACGCAGCGGAAACCGCTTAAGTTACACAAAAATCATATCATATAAATATATCATATCGTATATATGGGTGCCAGACAACGGATATAATACTTAAATATATATTTTTTTGTAAATACATACATGATATACATAGAAAAGATAGGAGCAGAATACGAGGACGATTCCACTGCGGAGAGGTGTGAGACAGGGAGATGTTATATCTCCAAAACTGTTCACAGCGGCATTGGAAGACGCCTTCAAACTTCTGGAATGGGAAGGAATCGGCATCAATGTCAATGGCGAATACATCACACACCTCCGATTTGCCGATGATATAGTCGTTGTGGCAAAGACGCTGGACGATCTTGGCACTATGCTCGAAGACCTTGACCGAGTCTCCCAACAAGTGGGTCTTAAAATGAACATGGAGAAGACGAAAATTATGTCGAGTTCCCTTGTTGTACCCAATCCAGTATCCATTGGGAACTCAACTCTCGAAGTTGTTGACGAGTACGTCTACCTGGGACAAGTGATCCAATTGGGTAGGTCCAACTTCGAGAAAGAGGTCAATCGACGAATCCAACTCGGCTGGGCAGCGTTCGGGAAATGAATAACGCAAGAGTGTCTTCTCATCTCATTTACCTCAGTGTCTAAAGACGAAAGTCTTCAACCAGTGTGTGTTACCAGTGACGACATACGGATCCGAAACATGGTCTCTAACTATGGGCCTTATAAAGAAGCTCAAAGTCACACAACGAGCGATGGAGAGGGCAATGCTGGGTGTTTCTTTACGTGATCGAATCAGAAATGAGGAGATACGTAGAAGAACTAAGGTAACGGACATAGCCTTGAGAATCAGTACGCTCAAGTGGCAATGGGCAGGGCACATAGCGCGAAGAACTGATGGCCGTTGGGGCAGGAAAGTTCTAGATTGGAGACCCTTCGACCAAAGACGCAGCGTAGGATGTCCACCAACAAGATGGACAGACGACCTTATAAAGATTGCAGGATCAAACTGGATGCAGACCGCTAGTCGCAGATCGGTCGCTGTGGAAAGCCGTGGGGGAGGCCTATGTTCAGCAGTGGACGTCATTTGGCTGATAATGATGATGATGATACATAGAAAACACCCAGACCAATACAAACAGACATGCTCATGCACACAAATGTTCGTATTGTGCGGGGATCGAACCCGCACCCCGCTGCGTAGTAGGCGATTTCTCGACCACTACACCAGACGGATCGAGACATGTGTATCAGTTAGCAATCAATTTAAAACAACAGTTCAGAATTCAACTTAACCCTTTGTCCTACTTCTACATACTTAACAGGTAAACAACGACCGGTCGTCCCGTGTAAACCGACCTTATGCAGATTTTGGATCGTAAGCGGGTATTGTGATTCCTGTCGCGATCGCCGCGTCACGACTCCATCCCGCAACCCTGACCCCTTGAACTCAAATGTCACCGGGACCCCAATTAGGGTAGGTGATAGAGATTAGAAGCTTTGGAATCGCTATGAGGTTTCAATTATTCAGAACTCAGAGACGATTTTGATAGGATTCAATTCGAAATTTCGATGTAGATATTCTCTTAAAAGTGAAAATATTATTTATATACGAGATTTCCAGGAAGTCTTAGTTATTACCTTGTTTTAATTGTTTTTAGCAGTATCTTTAACGAGCAATGAAGGCTGTATTATCACAGAATAGCTCTATGATCGAACATCATATACACGATATCTTTTACATATCTTGATTAATGGTAAATAAATAAGTATTGGACACCATCATATACATTGCTCTGATTCCAAAAGAAGTAGTTAATGCACTTGTGTTGTGGAAATCAGAAACAACTGTGTTGCCATAATACCCAGACCCGAGACAATATAGAAAGTTCTGTTTTCTATTTTGACCCGACTAGGAATCGAACTTGAGACCTCGGAGCGGCAACGCGTTGAAACCCAGCGTACCACTACACCACAGAGGTTGTGACCACTGATAGTGTTGTTTTCATTATGTAATTTATAAGAACGCCAATTAACGCGAACCTATGTTATTGAAATTAAAACAATATGAACGCCTATCAACGCAAAGCATAACTATGTATCTACACATATTAAGCCACTGCCATCTACAACTCTAATCCTTCTTTTTTCCAACGCAGAATGCGATAACAAGCTTACATGAAAACAACCATCACAGAATAGAGATTAATCGCTATCCCATTCCCATAATAACCCCCCGGGAGGAGACGAGATCTGCGCACCGATTCTGAAGTGAATTTATAGCTGTTACCGTTTTAAAAGAATTTTTATGGCCGTATTAAGGTTAAGGCCTTTCCGTATGATTCATTGAGTGTGTTTTTGTTTCTAGTTATACTGAAAACCTGAAATAAAATTTATAGGTTCTGATTTAGTTCCCGACCTGTTTAACGATATTTTGGTTTCGTGATATTGTTATTATAAATCGTTGTTCGTCCTTTTTCGTAGATTTAGCTAGCCATGCTTCTTTATAAAAATGGTAAAGTCTAACTTTAATAAAGTCGTTATTTAGTTTTACCACATGTCCACATTCATCTATAACCCGACCTTTTTCGATTGCATTTTCCGCGCATAACATTTTAACCCTTCGATTGCGGAATTAAAGTGTTTCGCAGCAAATTAATTTTTCCCGCGCGCTGACAGTTTGCTTAGCGTGCTTTAATGGCGGTTAATAGTATCCGGCTGTTGACACGTTCCGCTGCTAATAGGGACCCTTTCTGGAACAATGGGTTATGGTTGTTTCCTATAAAAAATATCGAGCATGCGAATAAATGGTACTTTTTAATTACGTTGGTTGGTGCGCAAAATAGTTTTTATTGATCAATAAAAAATGTTTTTTTCCGATGTCTATTGAAATATAGTTCCTTAGATTCATGCATAGAAGTAAACATTTTTTTTTAGTTATTAGAGCAAGAATAGAGCAAGTATTTGTACGAGTATTAACAAAACAAAATGAAATTAGATAAGCAAGTAAAAGCTTTTTTGTCACCAAATGAATGCTTAATTATGGAAGTTTAATTATCATGAAGTAACTCATACAAAAGATAAATGTAATAGTAAAACATCTAACACGATAGACAGTAGACGCAAGCAAATGCCACTAGAAAGCAGGAAGTTGTTAACTTTAATAATTGTTTGCCATGAGTCGGGTAATAAACTCCACGTACGCCAAGTTATGATTTGTTACAATGTAAAGATGTAAACACGAGCTAAAGCTGTTATCTTAACTTATCACACTAAAAGGGATTAAAACATAATGCCATTCGATGTACTCCGCAACTTGTGACATCGCAACTTCGACGTCCATAATTCTTGCGAAAATGTTTTTCCACGAGGCCTTACCTATTTTAAATAGTTCGTTAATGGGTACGTCCTTAATTAGAAACTGTACAGAGTGAATCCGTGGCTCTTCTTCTGATTTAATGAGGAGGGAATCGTGTGATCCCTTTCGCACAGATTTGGCCACGCCCCTCGGGCGGTGAAAATCAATAATACACTTCAGAAGTGCGTTTGGTGTCCTACGTAGCTGACGTAGGCTGTGTCTGTACTGAAGATAGATCAGACCGCTTCCGAACTAACGCCGAGCGACAAAGCGGACTCCCCTCCGTACTAGCTTAACTCAATCGTTCAACGCGGTCGTACTTGAGACCCGCACTACCATACCTTACCCGATCGTGAACCTTGTTTCAAGTACGGTTTCACCATTTTTAAAACTCGGATTCATGACTAGGTAACATTCTGTAATACGGCCGAAATCACTTAACAACTTTTTCAGTTACAAACTTTTGCGATTAAGTGATTTAAGTAGGAGTGATACAATAGGCTTAAAACTTTGTTACGTTACATTTTTACGAGCTTTTATTTAACTTTGCTTAACTTTTTACACTATTGAAAGCTTAGCGCAATAAAACTGAACTTCGGATTGGAAAATAGACAGTCTATTTTATATGCACTGACTGAACAACGTTTTTATATTATGTGATAACAGGTTTGACTTGCTCATTTTGATTGAATTACAGAACTTTATTGATACTTATTCAAAGCTAAAATACAATTTCCCATTCCTTAAATAGCACTTGCGGGCTCTGAAAAGGCTTTCAGTGAAATTAATAATTGTATAATTTCTTAACGTATAGCAGAAAGCGAATGCTCGATAATTGCCGGCGAGCGGACTAGGTACAGTCATCGTTCAAAATAATTTTCGGTCTTATCTTTTTTTAACACGCTTCTTCGTCACTTAGGAACTCTACCTCACTTATTATGTCTTACTTAGATAATGTGATTGGTTTTGAGCATTTAAAAAAAGGGGCATTAGATCACAAATGGTAAGATAAAAGCCAAATATACATTGTATTTTTTGTTATATTTTCCATATGCAATATATCATCTCACTTTATATCAATCATGGATATATCCCTATAAATATCACGTTTAATACAATAAAGAGGGTAGTAGCTAAAAATACTAAGCTGTCTCGTAATGTAAATTTTTCTTATTGCACTTAAAATTTGTATAGGAAATACATGAAGTCACAATGCTATCATAAGCACTATTACTTCATAAAGATGTTAGGTAGTAATTGTTTTTAAACTAAGTTAAGATTCAGTTGCTTTTGTTTCCAACTGTACCAGCAATAGTACGCGCACCTGCATTAATTACAAGATTTAACGTCATCCCATCCCTCCATTAATAACGCATAAAGTATAAACCCTTGTCTTTGTGTGTTTATTAAAACCCGAAAGATTAATTACGATGCCGAATTTTAAGAATTCGCAACTTTGTCGAGTCGTGGTAGGTCGGAATTTAATTTAAAAATTCCGAAGTATAACGAGGCAGGTGAGGCGAACTGGTAAGCGCGTTATGAATTTGGCCCACGCAGTAGTTTCGGGAATTTTTCCCGGCAACTCGACGGAACTTTACGGATTATCCTTCACAGGGTATTCATACATTGCAAATAATACGACGGGGCGCACGTCGATGCTAACTTGCGGGGGAATCTTTTGCGGGAAAACAATGACGCGGTAATTTTGGGAGCGGTTCACGTTTGTTTTTGTTTTCTTTTCTGGCATTAAAAATGTCGTTGATAATCCTTAATGATGCCTTCGTTAGTTAATTGATTGACTTCCTTCATTAAAATTACTTAAAAAACTAATTGTAATGTATCTTTGACCCCTTACACATTGCGACTTTTAGCAGCGATGCAGTCGCGATGTAGCATCGATGCAGTCGCAAAATGCCACCCTTTAGCATTGCGCTATTTTTAGCATCGATGCAGTCGGAAATTGACATATTATGTACTGTATTTAGGCGTCTGCATCGATACTACCACGCGTTAGCATCGATGCAGTCGCGCTTCTGCGTCGATGGTAACGCGCGACTGCATCGATGCTAAATTAAATCTTTATATTGCGTGATGCTAAAAGTCGCAGTGTGTAAGGGGTCTTTAAATTTTAACATGTGTTGAAAAAGTCAAACCAAAAAGGTTTAAAGTGAGTTCTTAAAAAAATGCATCGCGTAATTTTGGTACAGAATTATTATTGTTTAACCTTCTCATTTTACTTAAGCAGACTATTCAGCTTATCGCATCTAAATTATATCCGCTTAAGTGCACAAATCCTGAAAAACAAAACCTCCACTTTAGAATTTCGTACAAAATGCACTTATTTCGAGCGCCTGTAGTGTGTAAATTTACAATGAAGCAAAGACGTGAAAACGCAGTTAAAACTTTGTGTAATTTCAACACTTAATTATTCATAAATCACACACTGTGAAACCATTAGGATCCTACTTAGTGTATTTTACGGGTAGAGTTCGGTAACCTTTAACAATATCTACGTACTTAATAACTTTATAACACAAATTACTTCGCCAAACATTGTGTGTTAGGCTTTCATGATTTATTAAGTGCTCTCTGAAAGTAAATATACTTACCTACAGGTTCAGCTGAAATACATTTGATAAAATGTTTTGTTCTTTTTCGTGAAGTATTATTATGTTCGTCAAAAATACCTCGGTAGGGAGAAACACATCAGCGTGGAAGGAATTAAAATTTGTGGTTGTATTCTTTTCAGTGATCACTTTAACTACAACAACAATAATTTTCTATTCATATTGCAAATAATAAAGGTAATTAACACATTTATTTAAACTGCATTATCTGACTTACCGTTAACTTGGCCTAGTTGCGTGAACGGTAGTTAACCCAATCAATAATTAAATGCCGTTACCAGCGGTTTGATGTTTACGATTGGGGCTGTTTTGAAGAAAAAATATCTGCCAGTGGTCATTAAAATAGCCTTAGGCCATTAAGGTAAGGTATGTTTTCTTAAAAACACGCTAAATCGTAAATATTCAACCGGTGGTACCGACATTTCACCATTTGTTGAGGTAACTATCGACCACGCAACTGGGCCTAAAATAACGGTAAGACAAGTAATCTGCAATTGAAATTTTGTTTTTATAGTGTTATGTCACTATACAAACTTAATAATATAAATTTCACTTGTAAAAAACAACACACAAAGTTTATTTTTACAAGTGCAATTGATAAAGTTAATCTGTTGTTCAAATTAATGCGTTAATTCCTTCCACGCTGATATGTTTCTCCCTACCGAGGTATTTTTGAAGAACATAATAATACTCTTCGTTGAACCAACAAAGTTGGAGATTGCCAAAAAAAATTAAGACTTGATTTAGGCACATTTTCATGTTTCAACTGTAACCGTGCCTTTGTTTGGTTAAAATGACTTGTTGTATCGTACACGATATTGACTAATATCATAACAATTGTACCCAGGTTCAGTGGCACTGATTTCCGTGGCCCACTGTACCCTGAATTAATTAAGAGACTTATCCCTTCCATTAATGATGGCGCCCAACACGGCGCTTCTGATTGATTTAGGCAAACACCTTCAAATCCCCGAATTGATGTCAGGTGGAACCAAGCATTAGTTAACTGGGGTTAAAAATCGAGGGACGGTACTGAGAAGTTTTGTTGTGTTTGTGACCTTTTTGGGTTACGATACGAAAGTGTAGGTACCTGTAGAAACTTTGGCTGCCTGTCTGTAAACTATTAGTGAAAATATTATGAAATTTGTAAAATAGCTCACATACGGAACTATATATGTGCCTGTGTGCGAATCCAACTCGCTCATGGCCAGGGCCTCAATTGTCGTGCGGTTCGCATTCGAATTAAGTTCCCCGACCGAATTTTCTTTTTCAAAAAAATTACAGCTTTGACTTTATCAGGGTCAATGCAACTATGCATTTTGATTTTTTTAATGGGGCAGTATTTTGTCAAGTGGATAAAATTAAGAATTAAAGATAAAATAAAAAAACTGAAAAATCTAAGTAACATTACCTACATCAAATGGTCAAACGTGTAATCGAATAACACGCAACGCGAAAATCAAAACGCTGGTTCCTGCACTTATTTGGGCTTATTTTTTCTTGAAAAGTATTATTTGAAGTAGTTAGAAATTAAATCATTTTTTTATGATAATATATATGACTTGTAATAGTTAAAAAGTTTGTGATGTAGCGGATGTTCTGACCTGACACTGACTTAAAAATCTTGAGTACCTAACTCACTCCGGAACTCTTTAAAAGTTACCATGTCAGCTTGAAAAGAGAGTGCATTCCTTCTTTTAGGACAAATACTTGTTTATGCATATGAACCACTGAATATTTATTCATTTTGTCTCTAGTCAAGCGCAGCTATGAAGGACAAAAGCATCATTTATGCAAGTATTTCGTTATGAATATCCACTGCCCTATTATTTGATGAAAATACACAAATGATATTTAAGATACGCCTCATTCTCAAAATAGATCATGCTTATAGTTTATGTCACCAAATGTGTCGAAGGAAATCAAAGTTTAAAGTAAAATATTACTGTTTTAACCGACAAGGAAGCCTTGAATGTTAGTTCCTAGGCATTTGTTGTTAATCTAACATTAAAGTTGCAAAATGTTTTTAACACGACCGGCATTTATTATCAGAAGTTGCCACGAAAGTTAAAAGGGCTGTAAAAAGGTCATAAATTTCGATGGCAGTTAAAGTTTCTCTTAACAACATTATCTATGGATTTTTATTTAATTATTTAACCGAGTGCTATAAAAGTGACGTTGTTACTGAAGATCCAATAACAGGGGTTTTAATAGCACTTTGTGTGTTAAACGTGAAATCTCTTTAAGAAGTAACTAGCGGTCCCCCGCGACTACGTCCGCGCGTTTTGAGTTAGCTCCCTACCCTCCCGTCGCAGCGTCATGTTTTATATCCTAAAGCCTTTCTCAATAAATAAGGTATCTAACACAGAAATATTTTTTCAAATCGGTTCAGCAGTTCCTGCGATAAGCGCGTTCAAACCAACAAACTCTTCAGCTTTATAATATAATTAGAGCAAGCGCACGTTGTACTTAAGCTGCGAACATTATTTTGGTGCGGAGTTATGTTAAAACTGTAATAGCTCCTAAGATATTCATTGGAATCAAATGATATAAAGGGCAACTTTGTTCTAAATGAAATGCTCGTGATGATGAATGTATTTATTTTGATAAGAATAAATATCTGTGTGTATAATACACCTCTAAAAATGATGCATTATTTTTTTACAAATTTATTAACATAAAAAAGGTTGTAGTAAGTCAACCATAAAAGATAGACTTATGCTGTCGCGGACTTTATTATAGATCTCTTAATGCTGAACAATCTTGTCATACATGATTTTTGTGTAACTTTAGCGGTTTCCGCAGCGTACGCAGCGGAAGCTCTCAAAAGGAATATCTTTCTCCCGTTTTCGCAACATTTTTCATTGCTGCTATGGTCTTGTGAGTCATATCTTTATGTTATATAGCTTAAAGCCTTCCTCGATAAAAAGACTATCCAACATAAAAATAATTTTTCAAATCAGGCCAGTAGTTTCTGAGATTAGCGCGTTCAAACAAACAAACAAACAAACAAACAAACTCTTCAGCTTTATAATATTAGTATAGATTAGCGCAAGCGCACGTTGTACTTAAGCTGCGAACATTATTTTGGTGCGGAGTTATGTTAAAACTGTGATAGCTCCTAAGATATTTATTGAAATCAAATGATATAAAGGGCAACTTGGTTCTAAATGAAATGCTGGTGATGATGAATGTATTTATTTTGATAAGAATAAATACCTGTGTGTATAATACACCTCTAAAAACAATGCATTATTTTTTTACAAATTTATTAACATAAAAAAGGTTGTAGTAAGTCAACCATAAAAGATAGACATATGCTGTCGCGGACTTTATTATAGAACTCTTAATGCTGAACAATCCTGTCATACATGATTTTTGTGTAACTTAAGCGGTTTCCGCAGCGTATGCAGCGGAAGCTCTGAAAAGAAATATCTTTCTCCCGTTTTCGCAACATTTTTCATTTCTGCTGTGGTCTTATGAGTCGTATCTTTATGTTATATAGCTTAAAGCC
Organism: Pyrausta purpuralis; assembly: GCA_963924145.1. Taxonomy (NCBI): domain Eukaryota; kingdom Metazoa; phylum Arthropoda; class Insecta; order Lepidoptera; family Crambidae; genus Pyrausta; species Pyrausta purpuralis. The sequence continues at coordinate 8,283,003 of OZ001649.1, read as the reverse complement.
TTCCTCGATAAATGGACTATCTAACGTAAAAATAATTTTTCAAATCGGGCCAGTAGTTTTTGAGATTAGCGCGTTCAAACAAACAAACAAACAAACAAACTCTTCAGCTTTATAATATTATAGTATAGTATAGATAATAATTGGAAGGACCCATCACAACTGAAAGTGAAATTTTCATATCACGCTTATATACCTATCTTAAAATGGATATTATTTAAAAGGTTAAGTCGCTAAAAGTGATAAAATTATCCTTACTATATTTCATTGATTTATTTATTTGAATACTCTTTCAGTTTTCAAAATTATTTATAATACTTAATGGTAAAAGCATAATTAGGCATAGAAATATAAAGGTATAATATATGTATTGATTTACTTAACTAACAGTCTGTTTCACAATGTCATAATAAGTTAACGTTATCCAGTTAACGTTATCTGTCAAATATTTTAAAGAAAATGACGTTTTTAATTATACTGTGGTAAGTGCTTATTGATCGATGGTGAAACATGCCCTAAGACTGAACAAAAAAAATGTGGAATAAAAACTACTGAGTATATGATTTGTTACTAGAAATGTTAAGTAAAATACGAGGTTATTACAAAAATACGACTGTGTAATACCCGCGCAATTATAAGTTAATAACCTTTTGTTGCCGACAGTACACGTGGTTGCTCCGAAAAAGTTTATTAATAGTAAAAGAACTAGTAATATAAGGCATAACGGTTACCATAATCGGATTTAATTGCGGTAGTACCAAGCGTTTCAAAGTGTTCTCCCAAGTTCAAAAAATGGTGTAAACATAAAAGCTAGAAAAGCTCGCAATTTGAAAAATCCGTTAAATTCGAGTCGGACTCACGCACTGAGGGTTCCGTGACTATTCACTATTTGTCAATATTTGTGATTGTCAGTTACGCCCATTTTACCAGTTTGGAAGCGTCTATCTCTCAAACTTTACGTTTGAGAGAAAAGTTTTTTAAGGGTTTTATATATGGGAGCCCCCCTCTTAAATATTATTATTTTTTAGATAAGAATCGTGCAACTGTTAACAAGATTCATCTAGACCTACGTACCTACCTACTAAGTTTCAACTGTGAAATGATAATAGTCCCAGAATAAAGTGGCTGTGACGTATGGCCGGACAGACAGACAGACTTGACGAAACAATAAGGGTTACGTTTTTGGCCATTCGGCTACGAAATCCTAAAAAGGCATATTTATGAAGCCTTATCCTGTTCTATGTACATTTTTGGTTTTGACGACCCGTCTGGTGTAGTGGTCGAGAAATCGCCTACTACGCAGCGGGTGCGGGTTCGATCCCCGCACAATACAAACATTTGTGTGCATGAACATGTCTGTTTGTATTGGTCTGGGTGTTTTCTATGTATATCATGTATGTATTTACAAAAAAAAGTATTTAAGTATTATATCCGTTGTCTGGCACCCATAACACAAGCTTTGTTTGTAAGTGAATGTAATTCTCAATTTCACTTCATGCATGTAGGACCTGAAGTAATAATAAAAACATTTCTTGAGTTGAATATGAAAAAAACTGAGGATCTGTGGGGACTATCCGTGCATATTATAAAATCAATTATCGACACAATAGCTCCTCAACTAGCAATAATTTTTAATAAGTGTATTGATGATGGCCAATTTCCTAGTTTAATGAAGATTAGTAAAATAATACCGCTTTTCAAATCGGGTGACAAAAGCGACCCCTCAAACTTCAGGCCAATATCGATTTTGCCAGTCTTGAGTAAAGTATATGAAAAGATTATATTTAACCAAATTTTAGCTCACTTTTCATCAAATAAGTTACTACATAATAAACAATTCGGTTTTACTAAAGGTAGAAGCACTACGGATGCAGGAGTTGCTCTTTTAACACATGTTTTTGATGCCTATGATAATAGGCATGATGCTTTAGGAATTTTCTGTGATCTATCCAAAGCGTTTGATTGTGTGGACCATGAAACATTGCTCAAAAAAATACGTCATTATGGGGTATCATTAAACTCATTAAACTTAATTAATTCTTATCTATCAGGTAGAACGCAAAAAGTATATGTAAACGGAATTGAGTCTTCTGGAGCGCCTCTAACAATGGGTGTGCCCCAGGGATCTATATTGGGACCACTTTTATTTTTGATATATATAAATGACCTCCCGTATTTTGTAGGAAATCTTTGTGATATAGTATTGTTTGCAGATGATACTTCACTTATATTTAGAATTCCAAGAGGTGAAGAAAATTTTGACGATGTAAATAATACTCTTTCACAAGTGTTACATTGGTTTACGATTAACAATCTCCTTCTTAATGGAAGTAAAACTAAATGTGTAAAGTTCACGATGCCTAATGTCCGACAGGCATCAACTCAGGTTAAGATAAAAGACAAATCGCTTGATATTATAGACTCCACAACATTCTTGGGAATCACTTTAGACTCCAAACTACAATGGGGTCCTCAAATAGAGGCCTTGTCACGGAAACTAAGCTCAGCTGCTTTTGCTGTAAGAAAGATTAGACGTTTGACTGATATAGAAACAGCTAGGTTAGTTTATTTTAGTTATTTCCATAGCTTGATGTCCTACGGTATTTTACTGTGGGGCTCGGCTGCTGATATAGAATCAATTTTTGTATTACAAAAAAGAGCCGTGCGAGCTATTTATAATCTAAAACCTCAAGATTCCCTACGAGAGGTGTTTAAAGAAATTAGAATATTAACTGTAGCCTCTCAGTATATTTATGAAAATTTAATGTATGTCCGCAAAAATTTACATTCATTCAGGAAAAAAAGTGATATACACAATTATAATACTAGGAATAAAAATAAGCTTGCTATTCCACAATTAAGGCTTCGAAAGGTTGGTAATTCTTTCATAGGGAAATGTATTAAATTTTTTAATAAACTACCAGAACACATTGTAAACTTACCGATCAATAAATTTAAAACTGTCATTAAAGAAACCCTTATGACGAAAGGGTATTATAAAGTAGATGATTATTTGAAAGATAATAATGTATGGACTCGCATGAATACTACAAACATTGTAAACCTTTTGAAAAGAGGCATTGACAATAGTGACTGAGTTTGTTGCGCAGCTTCTTCTCAGCACTAGCCCAAAATTGTCCCGAAGCTGTGGTAGGGTTTATATTGGGACGTGTAAAAGTGTCCTCAATGGGCCTATTTGCATAAATAAATGACTTTTATGACTTTTATGACTTTTTTTGAGTAGCTTACTTTGGGGCTAGATGGCGATGCGTGGAAATGTCCAAAGTATATTTAAAGTATATTTATTTGCTTATCAGCATAGAACAGGGTAACGTCAGATTATCTTTCAGCATTGCAGAAAGAAGTAAGCGCCTACTTCAGAGCTTTCAATTACTGCTATGTACTTATGACGCACCCTACCAACCCTTATTCCATTATGTTTTTTGACTGCCGCCTGTACACGATTTATTAATACGGGAAACGTATCCTGTTGCCGTCACGCGAACCAATAAAACCGCGATTTGCTCCCGAGGTTCATTTATTTTTCATGTACAAGTGCCTTATAAAATGGCCCATAATACCTAAATGCACGTTGCGTGGTTTGCCAGAATAACCCACAGTTTAAAAACAAAGCCTCATAAGTAAATGGAGACATAATAATCTAAAGCCTGTTGCATTGCATTTTGCATATGAACTCCATTTTGTATTTGGCTTTAAAACTATATAGTAGGTTTAGGTATGCAATAGGTTAACCTAAATTGTATTTTGTCAAAAGGTATTGGTTTATTGGCAGTTGTCTAAAGCATATTAGAAAAACAATATCAATCGACTATCATAATGAGAATATCCCGTTTTAGCAACTGAACCTAGAGTGGTAAGTTAATACTGCACCAAATGCATAGATGGCGCTAGTATTTTTATGAACGTGATTGGCTGTATTGCGGTAGCAAAAAATTCGCGACAGATTTGATGTTGGGTATTTGAACTTATTTGTTTACTGTTACTTACTCGTATGTGTTTTGACAAACTAAAAATATTTTACACGATTTAAGTATGAGTTAGTCTAAGATTTTTTAAATATTTTCCTCTCAGGTAGGTGTTAATTTTTTGAGTCTAAATAAAAAATCAACATCTAATCATTCTTTTTAATAATTGAGAACTATCTTTATAATTTTCTTTATACTTTAAAAGTCATTAGGACAAAGTTACAGTTGCCTGTCACTAGTTATTTCATTTCAGTGGCATTTATGTTGATTTCAATTAGTGAGCGTTAGTTTTCGTGAGCGGTAGGCACGCTCGGTGCTCACGTGATGCCCACGTGGCCAATCATAATATAAATAGGGTTTTAATATTGAAGCACTTATATTTCAGTTTCTGTATTGAGTTTTGAAATGCTTTTAAATTAAAAAGTTTTATTTTATCTTTATTTAAATACATCCTCTTTTCTTGCTCAAAGATTGTTGTACTTACCAGGCTTAGCCCATTTTTAACTTTGTAGGACATAGTATTGCTCTCAGACAGTAAGGGTGCCTCGCCGAGACGCGACAGTGGCGTCGTTGACTTCGTATACAAGCAGATAATATGCATGATATCTTGCTCACTTGGCGAAGTTTTGACTATCTTACTTTTCAATATTATTTGCTTGGATACGTAGCCAGCGATGTCACCATGTGGCGTCTCGAAGAGGTACGGCCCTAAGACCCCTTACACAGTGTGACTTTTAGCATCGATGCAAACGCGCGTTAGCATCGCGACTGCATCGCTGCTAAAAGTCGCAGTGTCTAAAGGGTAGAAACAGACAGTTTAGAGTATGTACTTTAAAATATATTTATTCAATATAAGTAGTGTTATGTAATATTTTTTGTTTGTTTTTCAGAAATATGGATAGAACATCAGTCTAAGCTCTTTTGTTTAAACACCTGTGATTAATTTCAAAAGTAGTATAAGGCTAGTTTGCGCCGGCTTCCGAATAAATTGAGTTTATTCGATTGTTCAATACAAAATACCATGTTTAAAGTTTGATCGAAAACAACGGGCTGATCTATCGTGGCGCAAACAAATCTAACAAAAGTAAATGCAATATTCAATTTTGCATGCAAACGGAAAACTCGTTCGCGATCGGTCAATATGCAGTAACTACTCCTATTATAATAAGTATATGTAAAGTCAGGTTTAATAACCATGAGGAAAATAAATACATCAAAACATACAATTCCGCCCCTATCTGTAAGGTTAACTCATTTTGAGCGAAAATATTTTATTGGTGTATTTGTATATATTATAGAAACTGGCCACTATCATTATTTTTTGGAAAACCGAGATTTTTCAGGTATTAATATTTAATTTTCTTTTTTTAAAATGCTCTGTCAACTTTAAAAGATCTCAACGTCATCGGCTCGCCTTTTTCAATACAATGCCCAATTCTTTTTCCCTTTTATCTCAACCTAATTATTAATAATTCATAAAAAAAATCATTTTTAATCTTTCATTTTCTTAAATACTAGACTAAAATTGATTTCCACAAAAAAAACATTAATTTGAATCGGCCCTTTAAATATTTTCACTTTAAATGAGGTAATTAATGATAAGATGTTATTTCCACCTTGTCATTTTTCTATCAAAGTAGTGCAAAGACACAATTACTTCATTGCGACAGATACTCGACTATGTACACTTTTAAGTATCTATTGATAGACCATTTAATTTAGTCAGATAATATGGTGCAATGTCGAGTCCCTAAACAGAACCGCATTTCGATCGTATCTAAGTCAACTTCATTGTTAACAGTTATTAATGTTACCTAACAAAGAGGCCATTTATTATGTATTGCTGTCATAAACATAATGAGTACTTGTATAAACGATTTGTTACCGTAAATTATAGGAGTGGCTGTAATGGCAGACCGCCTGGGATGCATCTGTTGTTCTGATGTTCTTATTGTACAGTACAGTTAGTTGCAAATGAAACGACCTGTTTTCATCCCGCCCCGACTTCGCACGGGTGCAATTCTGATAAAGCTGCTAATGCCGTCTTTATATACAACTTACACAACTTTTTGTCAATTAATGGAATCAGGCGTTACTTTGCGGAAATCCATTATTAAGTTGAATTTTATGAAATTATTTTGCTTTAAATTTCCGCTAAGTGACGCCGGCGCAGGCAACTAACAACACGAACCTTCACCGCGTTTAGTATTAGTTCAGGCAAATGCAGGATGCACCACCCGCCCTCCCTCAATACGCATGCGGCACAGCTGGTGCAATTATTAGTACACAACACCAACGTGCAAAAAACCTCGACGCGTTTCGCCACTACACGTGGCATCCTCAGGAGTAATATTAAACGCGGTGACGGTTCGTGTTGTTAGTTGCCTGCGCCGGCGTCGCTTAGCGGAGATTTAAAGCAAAATAATTTCATAAATTTTAACTTTTTTGTCATAAGATTATCTACTTCTAATTCCTAGCAGCTGTCCCGACTGGTGTGGTCTGCTTTCCGACTATTCTTCCTCCACTTTGCCCTATCCTGGACGTCGTTTTCGGTTAAGTCACAGCTTTCTAGGTCTTTCTAAATGAGACTCAACCATCGCAGTTTAGGCCTTCCATTTCGCCTTTGACCCGGCAGTTTTTGGTTTTGACTCCTTTTCACGTGTCCAAACCATCGCAGCCGGTTTTCTTGTAGTTTATCGGCGACGTCACGCACGCCGTGGCTACCGCGCACGTACTCATTGCGGATCTTGTCAAGTGCCGTCACTCCGCATTAGAGGTGTTAAGAACTCGAGCCTTTTGAGTCCTAACTCTTAGACTCGATTCAATTTTATACGACTCAGTGAACTAACTCCTAAACTCCGAGTCTTGAGTCGAACCGAGCTTCAGTCGTTCGAGCGCTAAAATAGAACTCGAGTCTTAAAAAGAGCTCGAGTCTTTAATAGAGCTCGAGTCTCAAAAGAGCGCGAGTCTTATGTCTTGAGCGTATTAAGGTTTAATAATGTTAATAGTTGCAAATTATTCTGACCTTTATACATACTTATTTGTGCGTCATTAGATCAATTTTGATTGCTTGTGATTTTATTTAACTTATGTATTTTCTTCTGCGGATTACCTGATTTAAAAAGGAACTCCAAACGGAAAAGAACTCGAGCTCGACTCGCCCCGTAAAAACGACTCGAGCACTTAAAAATACTCGAGTTCCATGTTGCGCTCAAGAGCTCATATATAGTCGTGTAATTTGTCAGTCGAGCTCAAAATTTAGGACTCAAAAGACTCGAGTTCTTAACTCTCTACTCCGGATATCCATCGCAGCATATTCATCTCAACAACATAAGACAATATAAACAAATTTTCTTTTGATGTTACCATTGAAAGAGCGATATGTGTAAACTCAACGATCAAATCTAACCCCCCCGGCCTAGGCCGGTACCATCGCAACCGCTGTCCCTGCATTTTAAATCTGTAATATCTTCGAAAATATTCATTTAAGTGACACGTTGTAAGACCTTATATTAAATGCATAATATATTTATGGTACTAAATTGGATAAAGATTAATGCCGTATTGCTTTTAATCGCTTCGTAAATAAGTAATAATTTTTCGTAATAAGTAAAAATAAAAATGGTTATTGTGGGCTATATCTAATACATAGACATAGAACACTAGAAGTTTTTTTGTAGACCTTTTTAAGGTGTACAATACCGTGGCACATTATTGAGATCCAACTCGCAGCCAGCGTTTGGGATGTCAGCGCAACAAATACGTTTATTACGACTTCATTTAGAAACCTCTAACGTTTATCAGTATTACACAACTATGTTAATGTATAATATTATGCATGTATTATACAAATTCACCTTCCTCTTTAAATATTTTACCTTTTAAAGAACCGCATCAAAATCCGAGAAAAATTAAAGCATACACACAGACAGCCGAAAGTGACTTTGTTTTATGAAGTCAAGTTTATCTAGATTATAAATGTACCTGTGACAAGTACACTTACGAAGATATCGGATGAAGCCAAAGAGATGCTTAGATTTGCCATGTTAGGGCCAGTATCGTTATCGACAGTATCGTTATCGACAGTTTTTTTTAAATAATGGTTAATAGTATTTGCCATAGTTTGAGTAAAAACGGTTGTGCGTGTTTTGAACAAAACAAAAATCGTAAGAAATGGTCATTGAAATTGTCTTTCCGTCAATTGATTCAGGTATATTTTGTTGAAAACATGCTCAGTCGTACGTTCCTAATTATTTAACTCTGGTAACGAATTTAACTGATTAGTTGAGTTAACAGTCATGAAACCAGCCCTTAAACATTGTTTTGTTTAAAATAGCCAGCCATGATCGCCAATCGGCCAAGCTTTCAAAAATAAAAATAAACAAGAAACTTAAAATTTTACATAAAACATGATTTTCTCGAAGCCCACGAATGGATTACTAACTAGTTATAGGTTACATAAAGATTGAAAAAAAAATGAAGTCCCGCTAAATTTAACCTTTATAACCTTAAAATTAACACTTTACATTACACACAGACATAATTTTGAAGACAGAAGTAATAGAAATAAAATCAACACTATGTTCCGCTGAATAGCTTAAAATCCATCATCAAATAAGTAGGCAAGTTACCCATTCCACTTCTAACGCCTTTTCATATCACCGAATTTTCGGTGGCAGCGCGATGACTGGCAAATTTAATATTTTTCCCAAGTATAACGAATTAAATAAATCAAAATCGTTACCACCTGTCAGGTGGCGTTCGCTCAATGAGTGCTCTTTAATGGGAGCTACGCAAATGAAAGCGAAATTTAGGGACTTATTTTCAATGTTTTGGATGGTATATCCGGAGTTATTACAGGAAATTCCGTTATAAGAACAGATTGGTGTTTAATCGCCGATTAATTAAAGACGTGGTGTAAGATTAAGAATAATAAGAATTTGTTCATAAAGTTTACAATGGTTGTCCATTTTCCGAAATAATGCTTCTCCGCGTTTTGAATGTTTTGTATTTTATTTACATTTGAAATGATAATACGGCATGGTTAAATGGTTTAGTGAAAGTAATGTTTGTTTTATCTGTTGTAGATGGTTGAGGTTTGCTTGGCTTAAAACAACTAGAATTTGTAATTGAAAGATATAACATAATATAGTTAGCTTAACATCTTATTTAACATGGAACATCTCAGTATTTCTTTGCTTCTAAGAAAGGTTTAAAATCGTAGAAAACTGTAGAGGAAACCTAAATTACTTAAGAAAACTTTTAAAGCAAACGACCTTGTGTAAGCACGTTCAACTCTTATACAGATTGTTCCGAGAAAAGCCTCAATATTAAACAGACTGATTTTCTATACAAATATTGTTTACAGTTCTGTGTTTGATTTAATTGTTAAGTTGAAATTAAAAAAAGAATGTGAAAAAAAAATTTGGTATTTATAAATAAATTTATTTTTTATTGAATTTATATATTCTTTATTGCACAAACAAAAATGTAGTACAAATGGCGGACTTAATGCTTTAAAGCATTCTCTACCAGTTAATCATTGGGTGAGGCCGAAACAGTTGAGGCGGCGTAAAATAAAAATAAAAAACTGACAAAATGAATGAACTACATAGACTAAAGTGCGATATCACAATGTGTTTTTATCTTACTGACCCTATAGTAAGCAAGACGTAATCTTAACCTACCATACCAAAATTATGTCTATTTATCGATAGATTTCTGCATTTGTAGGATTACACGTAATCACAATATTTTTTGCGTAGATACTTAACCCGATATCTACTCTTAATTAATTGTCAATTTGTGAAAATTGTATTTTTGTCTGCGAGATATAGCTGGATTATCTTTCCAGTGCTCGCGCGTGTATTATGAATGCGAATCCGCAACGTTATTGTTCAATATCGCCGTTTGGTTCTCTGTTTGTTTTGGAATTAATAAAATCCAATCGCCTTTTGATTACTCATGGTTTTTCTGATTGCAATTCCTATTGTTTATACATGTTTATATATTTGATCTATGTTGTGGGACACGTGTGTGATTTCTATTTTCAGTTGTTTTGCATTTAACATGGATGATCCGTAGTTATAATTGTTATAGCTTGAAACAAACGTGTAGGTTTAAATAATGTCTTATGATACAACAAAAAAGCTTTATTATGAACCATGCTCTTTCATCATCATTATCATTATCAGCCAAAGGACGTTCACTGCTGAACATAGTCTCCACGGTTTTCACAGATATCGATCACAAGAGGTCTGTACCCAGTGTGATCCTGTAATCTTGACAAGGTTGTCAATCTATCTTATCATTGGACGTCCTACGCTGCGCCTTTGGACAAAGGGTCTATAGTCTCAGTCTCAGTCAGTCTAGAACTTTTCTGCTCCAACGGCCATCAGTTCTTTGCGCTATTTGCCCTGCTCATTGGCACTTTAGCTCCCTTAATTCTCAGGGCTATGTAGGTATGTGACCGGTAACCATGATCTTTTTTGTAATATAAGGGGTAACCGATGGTTATGTTTTTTTGTACAGAAATACGAAAAATATCTGTCAAAATTAAGAATTAACTGTTAACAGAAGACAGTCCAACTTTTTCTATACTTGAACTTTTTTAGCTTAATTATTTTCCCCAGTGAGATTATGGAGTCGGCAATCCCGAAATAAACATAAACAGAACGAATTGAATTACCTGCAAATGCTCTTTATATATTCATCATTTCATCTCTATTTATAGGGAAGCGATCACGCGGCTGTAGTTATCGAAGTTGTGAAATATTCTGCGAGTGAAATTTGCGTGTGTCGTGCGAGGTTTGACGTCACCCGCGTCATAAGCGCTTTGCGTTTGAGGCCCTACTGTGTAAGACCGTCTCTATAATTTTTAAAGTAAATCATTTTTGAATTTAATTTTAAGTAATAAAATTCACCGACAACGAGTACATTGATACTCACAATAAAATAAATTTAAAATAATTATGCTTCATGTTTACTTTCTTACATGCAAACACAGCACCCTCTAAGAAAAAGTAACTTGTACACTTAATGGTTGTCAGAAGTCGGGAACAAAAAAGTTTTTAAATTCTCAAAACTAACAGACTTTTGTGTCATTATAAAATAGTGGCTATTCAGGTTTGGAATTGACGACTTGGGACTAGAATCTGATTTTCATTATACAAGAGAAATGTTGATTTTGCTTTAACAGGCATTTGGAGAGGAAATCTTATCAAATTGATAACGCTTGACTGAGTAATTACTCAGTAATTTCTCAGTCAAGTCTTATCAATATATGTAGCAGATAAGCGGCCTGGTGTAGTGGTCGAGAAATCGCCTACTACACAGCGGGTTGCGGGTTCGATCCCCGCATAATACAAACATTTGTGTACATGAACATGTCTGTTTGTATTGGTCTGGGAGTTTTCTATGTATATCATGTATGTATTTACAAACAAAGAGTATTTAAGTATTATATCCGTTGTCTGGCACCCATAACACAAGCTTTGAGTAGCTTACTTTGGGACTAGATGGCGATGTGTGGGAATGTCCAAAGGATATTTATTTATTTTATTCTAGCACGTTGCGTAATGCTATCAAACATGTTTAAGGTGGCTACTAAAGCCATAATCGCTCAAAAGTAGCTCTCTGCTATTCTAGTTCATTCTTGATTCGAAACAACATTGAACGACCTATCTCATGAACGCAATCCCTGACTTAAATAGTAGACCCCCTGCGCCTGCGTCACTCCTTGTCGAGCGGAATAGTTGGCTTTTTGTTCGGGGTCGATTAACCTGATAACAATTTATGTAGCATTTGCTGACTTGTTAGTAATAGGTTTACACCTCACATTTTTAGTCATCAACTATTAAAAGAACTCTATAAAAATGTGTTATACATCCGCAGCAAATATAGGTCTTCTTTGTCTTCCACCCTTGGTTTAGTTTAAGTCAAGAGAAAACCCGTTTTAAATTGTGACAAAATACTGCATACTTACAGCCACTAAGTGAAATTTCAGTCATGTAGTAGGTATTATTTTAAAAACTATAAGTACAAGAGTACTAAGTATTTCGAAGCATTCAATATCACGTGGTGTTGATAAAATAATGAAGGACACCCCAAATCTATTTATACATCGTTTTCAACCATGAAAGTGGAATTAGTAATCACGAAATATACCATACTCTCATTATACCATACGATAGGACTTTTGCGCCCGCGCACAAGCGTCAGTGGCCCACGTGACCACAGTACGTCATATCAGTGCGATCAACTCAACGCAGTAGGTACCGCAATAACATCTACGCACAAGATGTTGAGATGAGCTATTTGCGCAAAATGCTAGCTAATTCCGTCACTGCTCAAAGCAGTGCAAGAGGAAAAAATATGGACGAAAAAAGAGTCAATATAAACGCTCAAAAAAATTTATTCGTACTTGATCTTCGTAAAATATTATTGACATGTTTTTTTTTATATTAATTAAACTATAAATTGTTATTAATTTAACAACTAAATGTTCCTTGTCTGCTGCCTGAAAAGGAATTTTCATCAAATTAAATCCATAAGATGATCATGCTACATCTTTCAGCAATTCCAGTCCTTATGCTCAAATCACAAGATACATAATAGAAACTCCACAAACATCACATACAGAATGTTGGATTATTTTAGTTGCGATCTCTGCGGTACATTGAAAAGAGTAATGTCATTACGGTATTAAGAACGACACAAACACAAATCTTTGAAACTAAATCTGCGGCACATTGTTATGGTTGATTTAAATTTGTACTGCGCGTGCGTCACCAACTGTTAGCCTATTTGGCCGATCGCGGAAACATCATGTGACTTCGGATAATTCCGTTAAACTGACGTTCGGTTTTCAAACCAAAACAAAACTATACTAATAATATTTTAAAGAGGACAGATTTGTTTGTTTGGTTGATTATTTGCATCGATTTGGCTCTGAAACTTTATTACTGCACCGATTGAAACAATTCTTTCAGATTGTAATTGTGAAAGATTTTTTAGTCTATATTGCATTTAAAAAAAGTTAGGGACACGTTTAATAATTAAGATAATGTAACCGAAAGTGTGTAAGGAAAATCTTTGTATCGCAAACGCTAGCCTGAACTTTTGACAATAGAGCAAAGCGCTACTTATCTTTACTATCTAAATAAATGATGTCGTATTCAAGGCTCAGTACCTGTAAATTACATTTTGGATTATTCAAATCGGCCATTACATTATTATCATGAGTTTTTTTTTATCAAAACTAAAATTAAGGCAACGGCGCACGTCCGTTAATTAAGTGATTTCGCGTCTCGACATGCTAGACGGCGCTGTAAATTTTTAACTTGCGGTATAGCTCGAGGTTTTCGGAATAGCCTGGAGGACTTTGTGACTGGAAGAGAAAAGGCCTGCTGCGATATCGATATCAGGAATACTAATCTAAAGTCAGCTTCATTGGCAACTGAGTCTTGGGATCATGTCCATATTGACCCCCTCATGTCAATAGAAAGTGCAAGCAAGATAGTCTCAAGTTGATAACACGCCAACAACTTGTTAGGTACCTACTATATTTTGATAGGTTTAGTATAGAGCTTAAGAGTTTGATTTTTTATGGCGGTTATCTCTATACAACAGATCTCATTAGAGATTTACCTCCAAAATAATGCTCTTAGCTCAAGTAAGAACGTACGATTAGCTCTTGTGCTAGCCGCTATGGTTGCTGCACTGTACTCTGCAAAGGGGTACTATCAAGGTCACCGCCGCCTAACCCCCTCAAGAATCAAAATAGCTTGCACCACGCGTCGTCTTTTGCTTGAAGTGACACCCGTTTTTGTGTGGTGTGTTCAAGCGTTTGTCGTCGTGCAAGTGGTAAGGTGGCAGAGTTTTTGACCGTACTAACCATAAAATAGATGTGTTTTGCGTTAAAACAATTACGGAAAATCCGGAATGTACACAGGCAACGCAACAGGGGAACGCTCGTTTTGAATAAAGTGACAAGGAACGGAGTGGAGCTGTCAAAATAACCGTTATGTTTTAGTGTTAAAAAGCATTTTATTTTAAAAAGAAAAACAAGACTTATCTTAAATTTTCAAGTGTTGGCACTTTAGTTTTAGTATTGTATTTGTATCATTATGATAATACAGACAGTGAATAGCGCTTAAATGACTTCGTGACACAAAAGAATAAACGCTTTATTCTCGACACTTTGCTATCCAATCAAATTTTCTAGTATTGCTAAATTATCATGAGTAGACATTTTTATTGTTATTTATTATTCATTTGATATGACTGTGTTTATAGAACTTTAAGTGGAGAGAGTAATTAAAGTGATTTGTTCATCTTTATGTTTGAAAGTCTATCTTTAGCTATATCTAAGATCCTCCATAATGGTTTGGAAGTTTGTAAATTGTAATGAACTAATTCGAATTTGATGCAATATTGTCGAAATAATTTTTATTGTTACTTTCAGAACAGGAAACCGAGTTCTTTCCTTAATGTCTGTGTATGATTTCGATAATGTTTTAATTGAAATACTTTTTTATTTTTTGACAGTAATCATCAATTGTTAGAATCAAATTTACCGCGACATTCGCCATTATTTCGAGGCACGTTACTAACATACTTTTTGTCGCCGCTTCGAGCTGTATTGTAACTATGTTCTCTTGAAAATTCGTAAATTATTGGAATAGTCTACATAATTTTGGGACGCCCATTGTGCTCTTCTGGTCATTAATTTGTTTTACGTAGAAAATGTGATTCAGGAGTAATAAATTACATCGGTTTTGTTTTCGCTTCAGTAGAAAGGGTATTTTAATCACTAGAATCATGACATGTTTGTACATTTTATTACATTGGAATGCAAAGTTGTCATGATAAATTGATGACTTATTTATATAGAAGACTCGCTATTGAAAAACTGTTATTTCAATCATCATTAACAAAAAAGATTACAGAAATAACTATTGAAGGACTGAATAGTTATATACTCTTTATGCACTTTAATAGTTAGTTAACGTCACATGGCTAAGAATACTATCTTTTCATTTGATTTTTATCTAAATAAACCATGACGCTGCAATGTTTCGGAAACAAAAATATGTTAAAATAATATATAACGGCAGGTATAATAAACGAGAACGCGAGTATATGTGACGGTCGTCAAAAATGAAGCTTCATTTCTAATTTTCGTAAAGATCAAAGTCTGGTTTTAATGATTTGACCGGTTATTTGGAAAATGTTTTTGAATGCTATAATAATAAGTTGAAGTCGTCGTATTTATCATAAGTGTAGGTATGTATTTAGAGTTAGCAAAAATAAGATACATCTTATAATGGAACCCTCTTGAGATAACTAAAATTATAAAAACCGTAAATACGAAGGCTTACTGAACGAACGTAAATACGGAGCTAAGTTCGTATGATACTTCGTGTTCGTATTCAGTTTAGCTTTTATAAGATGTTAGTATAACAAAAACTCTTCGTGATTGGTATGTATAGGAATTTCGGTCTACGATCATAGAACGAGGTTAGTGATTAAAACACAGTTAACAGATACCGAGCTGCCTCAACAGCAATGTAGACATATTATTTTTAGAGCTTGACAATTATCAAGCTAAATTTACTCTTCAGTTAATTGGCAGAAGAGAGTCCTTTCACTGCGCTAGATATAGAGGACAAAATTAATAGATGCAATAAGAATTTCATGACCGCACATGATCACTTCAAAAGGGACGAGAAGTCCTAGAAATCTGTCTTTTGTAACATGTAGTTCAAATATAAATCAAGTTACTTAAGATTCTAACTAAAGGAAAGCGAAAAATGTAATGTTTGCTATGTATTTTTTAGCAACGCCGCCTTTTTACAAGTCACGAAAAAGCCGCTAGCAAGTGACATGTTATTAGGCAGGAATTTATTAAAATATAAATTTAAATTATTTCGGGCGTGTGTTGAGACGCGTCTCATTATGTCGGGAAGTGGGTGAGAGGCGGAGGGGGGTGATAAATGAGAGTATTGGAAAACGCCTTGGAACGTTGCGCGTCACGATGACTGGATATAAATGGGTTTTATATTGTCTGTTCGCACCTAAGTCCATCTCTCAACTGGGCCTGATAACCGATCAGGAGCATCCAGTTTAAATGTCCAGTCGTTTCATTCATTTTGCGACAGCCCAACTTAGACGGCTAGTTGAAATGTTTGGCGGTAGTCCAACGCTGTAAATTAACTCTTTTTTTTCTTTTTTTGCAGGTAAATCGTTGAAAGAGATCCGTCCGGAGTGGAAAGTTTTCAAGATTAACAGAACTCGCACCTGCTTCTGTTTGAAGAATTGTTGTTAATGTACAAAACAAACGAATCCTTGCGGACGGTGTTGTCAGTCTTATGCAATAAAATGTAGCAGAATAGTCGTAGCATTTTTATTTGAACTGTCGTTTGAAGTAGCATAGAAATGCTCAGTAGTAACAGTATCTTATTTAGGGTAGCAATGAATATTTTGCACTGCTGTTTAGTCGACGATCGTTGTCACAGACAATTAAATAAACTACAGTGCACACACGTTTACAATAAATTAAAAATGCTGTTGTTACGTACATGAAATTGTGCACAGCCAGAATAGCATTTTCGTTTGTTAAACACTCGTGTGAACTAGCTAAAAAATAAAGTTTCCGGAATAACGATGTAATATTTATGTCAGGAACGAAAATACATAGTAGAGTAGTAGAGTAGAGCATCTTCATTCTAAATTGAATCTACGAAGACAATAGTTAATGTAGGGCTAAAGTCACTTGTGATGATTTAAGTACTGTTTAAAGTTTGGTTACGTTTGTTATAAGAAAATTTAAGACCCACATTCTGCATAAACAGCGTATTTTTTAGCTATTGTTCATTACTCGTATCTTGAAGATAGCAGGTGTGTATAAATTGGGTAAACTTTTGATGATCAGAGGCATTTCAATATATATATTTTTTTCTATTGATTTTTTCTATTGGTAAATTCATCGAACGAATGATATTTACGGATGTTCAAAATAATGTCATTTTCTTCGTATGCGCTGTGTCTGTGCGGAATAAGTGCGGAAAGAGAACCGTAGGGCGATTCAGAACGTTTCTTTTAGCTATTCGGCTTGGGTTTCGGCTAGATTTTCTATTCATTTTTAAATTAATGTCGTAGTTTGAACGGATGTCGATATGTCAGGTCGGTAACAAATATAATAAAAGAACAATGTAAAATAGTTGCATCGGATAAATCGACGTTATTATCATTTTATTAATAAGTAAAACTTATTGAATCGAAACCGAATCCTCAATCGAATGTTTCTGAATCGGGGGGCCGGCGTGGAATTTTTTGACCTTAACGTGTTCTTTTTGTTTTCCGGAAAATGGAAACAAGGATTCTACAAAGTGTAAGGATCATTTTTCCGAAAGCATTTATTCTTAAAAAAGATTAATTCTTAAGTAAGATTGTTTTAAAATCAGTTCGTAAATTTTTGCTCTGTGTTTTTGTGACGTTGTCAACTTTACTACAGCTAAGATACTACAAATAAGTTATAACAAATAAGATGCTGACCAGCAAAAAAGGTAGGAAACGAACATATTTTGTTATTATTTTGTTATTGTTTCCTTAATAAGCAGTTTCCACACATTATTTATCTCTCACTTGATGGCGTTAAGGTAGACTTTAAAAACCCAAAAAAATATGTTGGCATAAAAAGTAAAAAAATCTCGAAAAAAATAGTAAAAAATGCGAATTTTATAAAAATCTTTTAACACGACCTTTATTTATGTAGTCTGATTTATATCCTTCATTTTCAGGAAAACCAAAAGAACCCGTTATATATATAGACCCTTTGCACACAGCAACTTTTAGCAGCGATGCAGTTGCGATGCAGTGTCAATGCAGTCGCGATGCAAAACTTGGACATTGACACATTGTGTACTTTACTTATGAATATTGGCGACTGCATCAATACTAGTCCCTCAAGCGTATGTGAACGAGACACAATAGGTAATCTATTGTTATGCGGTCGCATGCGACCGCTTGGGTGTTGAGGTACTAGCGCGCATTACCATCGATGCCACATTAAATCTGTTCATTACATGAGTCGCTAAGCTAGAAGTCGCAGTGTGAAAGGGGTCTTAATATACTTACATCTATAGATAAACACGAAACAGACATTATATAAATACGCAACTTGCTTCAAAAGCAACTACCACCAGTTAACCCTACGTCTGCCCCGACTCGCTAGCGATTGCCAAACTAACGCGCACTTTTAGTCTGAAGTGGTTTTGGCATCGTGTCTGCCCGACTTAACAGCGCCTACCTTCGGCCTGAGCAGAACTCATAATGAGTGTCAGATGAGCACCGCTAACATGCTCAAGAACTGCTAATGGGCCCAACTCCAGCCTTGTTCGTTTAATTCGCAATCAAAAATTTCATACCCTGCTCTTTAATATTACGGTAAGTGTGTAGTTATTGTTTATTTATCAGCTAAGTACTTACTAAGCTAAGTTCACTTTGTTTTAATGAGCTGAACGTATTTGAGATTTTTGTTAAGTGCACAGTTCTAATTGTAATAAAGGCTCAGTGAACAGTTCAACGTTGATTTTATTATTGTATTACTATTTTATTTCTATTTTCAAAGGCTTATCAGGCTTTCTGCCTACGAGTATACTATTATCTTTTAATTTCTCACGGAGAGAGAAACTAAAAGATAAGAGTCTTTTGTTATATTTTTGTTAATGCGACCGCCGGCGGCCTTTTGATCCGTGAGCGTCTACGGACTATGAGTGAGTACATTAGGTAAATCCTTTACCTTCAAATAGTAACAAAGTATAATAAATGGTTATGTAGTAAAGTAATCCTATCACGAGATTACTTACGTGTTCGTTTTGATACCAAACATCGACGACTTATAAGGGCAAAGGTCATTAGTTTGAACTTGATGCAGCAAAATTGACCTTTATTAACAAATAGCGAAAGGTCGTTGGTTCAACCCCCACCTGAGATTTTCGTAGCCTAAACGAAATAAAGCTTGTGCAAAGTGCAAGGGTTAATTTTTGATTCAGTATTTAAACTAAGTCCATTTACGTCTATTTTTAAAAGTGAAATTCGCACAGAAAGTAGAAATTATAAGATAAATGTGTATAGAGGAAAATGAATTTTAACAATTATCTGTCAAATACAGGGTGTTGTTGAACGACTCGGGGTTGGTTGTACAAACGATACTGATGCTAAAAAATAATTTAAAAAACAATGAAAAAAAACATAAATTCAATTTATTATTGCGATACTAGCGAGTAAGTCAACACCAGGTAGCCTCTTCGTAGCTTATTAGCTACGGCGTAGCATTTCGTAGATACGCGCTAGCTACGCGTGAGGGTGCAAGTTTCCCCTTTGGTTTTGAATTTTATTACAATGTTGTAAATATGTTTTCTTGTATAAAACTTGCCTATAATTTAGAGATTTTTTTTTTTTTATAATAAGCTAACTCATATTATCATCTCTGAGTTGGATGTCACTGACCAACACAACATCCTGTATGTTGTCTACAGTAAAAATCTTCTGGCCAGAAATTATTACGAAAAATATTAAATAGTGCTAATCTGTAATTCTTCTCCTAGTGGGAAATATTTGTATCAAACCTCAGAAAATGGAAGAGCTGTTCAGTCTGTTAAGAACTTCTTTTTTGACAATAGAGGAGGTTCTTAATTCAAATCTTCGTATTTACACGTTTTAGGTAAAAAAACAAAAGCCAGTCGCAGCGCAGCGCGGTAAGTGGTAATTCGCTAGTGCCGCCGAGCGATCAACAGGCGTCGATATTTGAAAATTACCATCCATTGGAGGCAATAAATTTGTTGAGCTGTCGCCAGCAAGTGTCGACCATTCGATGGTAGATTGATTCGTTGATTGAGGAGCCCATTCGTTTCGCTCGTACGGCCGGCACAGTCTTAATTGCCATCGGAGATTGCTATATTGGGGCCATTATTGTTTGTGTACCTTTGCATTTAGTACAGAGCGCCGCTGCGAAGTCAGTTTTTCAATTTGAAATATTAGAGGGGTAGCTGCTTTAATCAGACGAATGTTGGATTGGATAGGGGACAGGTTAAAGCATCATTACAGGGATTAAAATAAAGTAGGCATTTCTTATTTCCTTCGTTATAATTGTGATTAAGACGTGAATTCAACTTAATGATAATTATCATAAGGATCAGCCAAAGGGCGTCAATGCCTGACATAGTTAGGCCTCTACTTCGGTTTTCCATAGCGATCGGTTATGAGCGGTCTGCGTCGTTAACTTCCATAAAATAATAAAGTATTAAGTTCAAAAATGCATAAATATTTATTCAATAATAGACTCTAGTCCTTAGAGCCCGTACATTTAGATCAATTAATAATGCAGGATCCGACGTCATTTTAAATATGATATCCGTGGAATTACTGTGTCACACTCAAACGTACATGTCACTTTAACTCCACAAGTTCACATATTACTATTTTCTTTGTCTCCCTTTTTACTTTGAGTCGAGTGTGTTCATCCACCCTTCCCGATATCTACTTTACTTATATTGATAAAGTTAAAGGGAAAAGTTCAGTTGGATATTCATGGATATGTTTTTGGCGTCGCAGATATATAAAAAAAAGAAGAAAGAATTTGCTAGGCTCTTTTGGAAATGTGATGTCTTTACGGTGACACTGTTTTTTGTTTTATTACTTTATAAGATTTAAAACATATCAACTTCACGCTAGTGACGTATCCGTAAGAGACCACAAATTTCGTACGGTCCGACAGACAGCACGGTAGCTCAATTAATAGAGCGTTTGGCCCAGTTAGCCAGAAAGTGCTGGTTCAAGGCCCGCCCGTGCGCAAGTTTTTGGTTTCTTATTTCATCTTTATGAATATAATTAAGCTTAAGAGTTTGTTCGTTTGTTTTAACGCGCTTATCTTCTGAATTACTGGACCGAACCATTTGTTTCGTGTTGAATAGCTTATTATAGAGGAAGGCTATAATATATTACGGGAGAGGAGTGAGCAAACTCAAAACGCGCAGAAGCAGTCGCGGGGGACCGCGTTTATTATAACATTCCTACAGCTAAGCAGTTACCAAATGTTTTGTTATAACAAAATTCTATTGATTTATCTTATTTACGGCTTTATCAAAATCCATCCATCCATTTAAACTATGTAAAAGGTATGTGACATAATTTTTATTTTATTTTTTATTTAAAACACTTAATGCACAAACAAAAGGTACATATGGCGGACTTAATGCTAAAAGCATTCTCTACCAGCCAACCAAAGTAACAACCATCAACCAACCATAATAAAATTGATCTTTCAGTAACTACAATGTAAACTAAAATAAACGACCTTTCCAATTAATTTGCAAGTTAAACAAAAACCACCTTGTAGCTGCGACAAGGATTCAACAAACTAGGTCGTAGCATCCGTCAGCACATCTGCGCACTCCACCCATGAGACACTTGACATGGCGTTTTATCTCCGCGAGATTATGAATGATCAGGCGTTTTTAATAACACGTACTCATATTAGTGATGGATAGAAAAGTTAATGGGTTCTTACGGGGCAATATAAGAATCTTAGTATATATATAAGTATATAAGGTCACCTCGTTTTAAGTTATAATATTTAAAGGGCTGATTCAGCACAATAAATGTTTAACTTTTTGTAGAAAAAATCACTTAGGGTTTTTATACACTAGTCTTTAAGTAGTTTAGAAATTAAAGAAATTAGTTTTTGTAGATACTGTTTTTTTATTAATTCAGGTTGAAATATGAGAAAAAGAAAGAAAGATTGGACTTTAAAATAAGAGAGGCGAAGCCGATGACATTTAAAATTCACATGGTGCTGTTTAAAAAAATACATATTATATTTGTCAGTTTTTTTTTAAATAGTGCCCTGTTTCTATCAAGTATACAAAGACACAGTTAAAATATTATCATTTCATTCGATTTGTACTTCTATATATTACACAAGCAATATGTATTTCTAAGGGCCAGTGGCCAGTTGATTAAAATTTAAAACAAGCTCTTAGTGTGTAATTTTACTGAAGCAAAATATAGGCACTACCTATTACTGACAGAATCAACGTGTCAAGTTCTAAGTGACTTGCGTGGCATTTTTTATGTCTATCTGTAATTATTCTTGCAAAACAGGGTAGGGTTATATACTCGTAGATACAATAGAAATAACTGTAATTCAGGATGAATCAGAGTTGCCGCTATGATGGCAAATAAAAGCATTCTCGCTTATGACGCGTTACGCACATGATGTGTCGACAGTTTTCTGTTGCATCGCCGCTCCGTTGACCTAGTTTGTTCATTCTATTGTCCTTATTGTATTGTCTTGTATTTTCCATTTGCATACAAAATGTTGTCATAATTAGTCGGAGATAAATTAATTGTATCACGTGTACACTACACGTGTCCTAGAGAGAACAAAAAGATGATGATGAATGCAAGGTAACAAAACATTCATATACTTGAAAAAAAGAAACTAAATTGATATGAGCGACAGCTGATAACAATATTAATACTTTTTTTGCCTTCGTCTCAGTGAAAATTAGAATAGAACTAGCGTCGAGATTGGCAGACGTGAATGCAGGGATTTGTTGAAATCTTTTATGAAAACCTTTTTGTCAATTGAGACATCTTACATTTACCTGTCAAATGACTGTATTTTTTTACTTCTTCAGATACATATCTACATATACTTCAGATACATAAAAAAGAACAGATACTTTTATAAACATGTAGTATGTTTATAAAAGTATCTGTTCTTTTTTATGAAACAATTATCAAGCTGTCTACAAATATTTTTCGTAATATTTTTTATCATCACTTTCTTGTAGTTGTTTTCATGTCACAAATAAATCAAAACGAATACCTCTGAGATTATTGTTATACCCAAAAACAGCTACATTTTAATATAACATGGCTCGTAAATAGGAAAAATGGCGTCAATATACCAATGTAGGCAATATGCCCACGTCAGCAGTTTAAAAGATCAGCGGCAGCAAGAAGCGCTCCGTGTCCAAGTGGCCTTCCGCACCCATCCACTGCTCGATGACACTTCAAAAACTCTTTGACAGATACATACAAGCCTCGCCAACCGGCGCTACTCGTCTTGAACGAGCTAACTCAGGGCCTCTATTTTTGAATCACTCACGTAGATATGGCGTGTGACTTTCTTTCAAAAATGATCAATTTTCAAATGAAACCCCGAAAAAAATCCCTTCGGCGGTGATTTAAAATAAGACAACTCAATCAATTATATAACAAATCTTGTTTCTGAAGTACTATAAATAAATAATGTCACAATAAGAATCCAAATGCAAGAGTTTATAGAGTTAAAAAAATCAAAATATTTATCACAATTTAGGTGTTGGTGTTATTTTATTTTAAAACTATGATGCCGCATATTATTATGAACGTTAAAAAAATGTATATTGTAGTCGGATATAAATGATCGGTAAAAGTAGTATTTGTGTAAAAGAAAAAATATTCACAACTTTAATAATACACAATTACCGCTTGCTTTAACATTACCCTGTCCAGAAGTCATGCAATTACCATTCAACTTTATAAATCTACAATGTACGTTATTTTTTTTAACATGATATTGATAAAATAAATGATTAAGGCAGGTTGTTCTTGTACTCTCTTTTAAAGTTCTAAAGGTATATTCAAAATGGGTATGCTCCTGGCTCAAGACTAAACCTTATTGAGTCAATGTCAAAGATTGAAATAGGTTTTTCCTGTGTTTCGGTGAAAAAAACTTGTGTTTCCACAGTAATAGTAATAGTGCCAGAGAATCCGAATTTGACTGCGGTGGCTAATCTTAACGACTAGCCGACTGCGTGGGACATATTATAGTGCACAAATGTATGCGCAAACACAAATGCACTCTCTTAGAGAGCGCATCTGTGTTTCTCTATTGCTTTCACTCTCTGCCGATGGGACAGCAATCTAACACGACCAGATAGAGATCAGGCGCTGGACGGCTTTACGTGCTTTTCGAGGCACGCGGGTGTAACACCGTCAACTTAGAACCTCCGGGCTACCCTGAAAATTTCTGATTAGGAAAAACTATTTTATTTTTATTTTCATGGAACGACCCGTGGATCCAACTCGGGATCTCTTGCGCAGCCGTTGCTCTAAAGTGCGACCCTCTAATCGGTGCGCCACCGAGGCAGTGTCTTCATAACTAAAACTAGTACGAAGGATGATTATCATGATCTCATTAGTTTTTTTATTATTTTGATTTTCTCGCTAACCACTGACTCTTTTTTGCCAGTGTTTTTTTTAAAACTAGGGGAGAAGGAGGCATATTAGCACAGGAGCAGTTTTGAACATGTTGATTTGTGAACGCAGTTTTATGTTAATGTTTGCCGCAACTCCATTTTCATATTGGCAAAACTGGCTATGACAAACGTCAAATCACAAAGTACGCGTGTTTTGTTGTCCAAAAGAGTTATAATCTGTCGTCATATTTGTACCGGTGAAGTACAAAAAAAAATGTTAGGGATTTACAATCACGAGAGTAAAGGTTCCAACTATTTATTTCTCAAAACTGTACAGTACTTATTACTTTTCAATCCACCTTGTAGTTTTTTCTTGCCAGTTATTTCACATTAGTTTTTTTGAAAATTTTAATCCCCCAAGTGACCAAGGGGCTGATTTGATCAAAGCAATCGAGGCAGATTCTAACGGGACGTTTGATAAGGAGGTTTGAGATTAAGTTTATTTTATGTTTAATTTTGCATCTGGGGCAGTATTATACATCTACGGAGTCTAAAACAGGCATTCGAACGTTAGCTTTCAGTGAGATCTCTTGTGGTCGTAGTTATAATAATAATAACAATAAACTGATGATCTTGTGCATATTTCACAAGAGCATCAGTTTATTTTTGTTGTACAGATTATTTTTGGAAGCAAGAAGGATGTTGAACGCAATTAAAAACTATAATGTTTTTTTGTTACTGTAATGCAAGGTTTAACTCCAGAAATTTTATTAACAATAAATGTCAGTATTATGAAGACAAATATAACAATCTCCTCTCCTATCCTCCTCTTCTATCCTTTCTTTTTTTGGTTTTTATCCCATTTTTCAAATCTTCCTCAAGTCGATTCAAATGTCCCTCCTAGGGGAGTTAAACGATTTTTTCAATTCAATTCAATTTAAACAACACATTTTACTACATAACTAACTCCTTACTATGGCTCCTGTAAGTAAGGAAAGACTAATATGTCTTTTCAATTTCTCTTTACAGTTGATTTTTTGAGACTGATTATGAAAAATGTGCTAATGTGTCCCCTTCTCCCTTATGCTTAGAGTGTATTTATGTATACCTAGTCTAAATCTGTCTCAGTTTTTTTGTTATACACTGACAGCTTGTCTTTCGAATCATAAATCACTAAGCTTTTATCAGAATAGGAGAAGATTATTTAGCAACTTTGGTTATCAATCACGATATTGTCATTTTTATCGTTGTATTAAATACTAGCGGTCCCCCGCGACTTCGTCCGCGCGTTTTGAGTTTGCTTCCTCCCCTCCCGTCGCAGCGTCATGTTTTATATCCTAAAGCATTTCTCGATAAATAAGCTATCCAACACAGAAATATTTTTTCAAATCGGTCCAGCAGTTCCTGAGATAATTGCGTTCAAACAAACAAACTATTCAGATTTATAATATATTAGCGCAAGCGCACGTTGTACTTAAGCTGCGAACATTATTTTGGTGCGGAGTAAAACTGTAATAGCTCCTAAGATATTCATTGAAATCAAATGATATAAAATGCAACTTGGTTCTAAATGAAATGCTCGTGATGATGAATGTATTTATTTTGATAAGAATAAATACCTGTGTGTAAAATACACCTCTAAAAATAATGCATTATTTTTTTTACAAATTAATGAACATAAAAAAGGTTGTAGTAAGTCAACCATTAAAGATAGACATATGCTGTCGCGGACTTTATTATAGAACTCTTAATGCTGAACAATCCTGTCATACATGATTTTTGTGTAACTTAAGCGGTTTCCGCAGCGTATGCAGCGGAAGCTCTCAAAAGGAATATCTTTCTCCCGTTTTCGCAACATTTTTCATTTCTGCTGTGGTCTTATGAGTCGTATCTTTATGTTATATAGCCTAAAGCCTTCCTCGATAAATGGACTATCCAATGTAAAAAAAAAATTTCAAATCGGGCCAGTAGTTTTTGAGATTAGCGCGTTCAAACAAACAAACAAACAAACAAACAAACAAACAAACAAACTCTTCAGCTTTATAATATTAGTATAGATTTGGGTCTTTTGCAAAGCTAAGAAAATGTCAGATAATATTTGTGATATTGCCAAGCACTACTGTGATTTCCAAAGAGAGAGAGAATCATTAAGTTGCATGAATTGATTAGATTGGTCACAATCCTAAATAAAACACAGGACTTTATTTTTTTAATAATCAATTGAAACCTTATCAATCCATGACAGTATAAGATTGTTGTATCATATTATTGCTGTGAACCTCCTTCTTAAATTCAAAAATATGTAATTACAAAAACATAGTTACAACAGCTAAAATATGCAATATTTGGCCATCCTTAATAATCTGATGATGTAGGTAGATGAATACAATTTTAACCGCAAAAGATAAAACTTTATTTGAAGCAATTAATAACTCCCGAAACTTATCGTGCCTAGTTACCGAATCCTTGTAAGGCGTAAGGGCTTTGAGTCTCGGTATTCGTAAATTGCAAGTCAGTACGAAACTTTTCGATGCATTCATTAGTGGTGGCGGAACTTTCTTAATTCCGACTAAAATTACGAAGTCCGACATTATACTCCTTACTATTTGCTGAGCAGATGAAATGCAGATTCCTTATTTACATAATTATTATTATTGTGGGATTATTGGAACTTTTGTGCTGTTTCATGTTGGTATTCATTTGTTTTTGTACGTGGCTGAAATCAATTGAGCAAGCTCCTCCAAGGTTTCGTTCGGGCTAATGTGAATTTGCGAGTTGGTTTATTTTCATAAAGGACAAATTTAATAAACTGTCCGTAACCTCTGAATAATGCAAGCGGCGCCGGGCGGCATACATTATTTATAATCATCACAAGGTGTGGCTAGTCCTATGTTTGGTTTAGCATCTTTGCTTTGACGCAGTAAATAACTACGAATACTCGTATCTTGGCGGGCAAGATTGATGTTTTAAACATAAAAGTACATCACACATTAGCAAAAGCTGAGCTATTCTCCATTTGCTTTTCTTTATAATTCTCAATTGTTCATATTTTGGCACCATACTTTTTATTTGTAACGAAGGCAATAAATATTTTTATATTTAATTCTAAGTAGATTGTATCAAACAGTCCAAAACGGTCATAACATAACCTACGCTATCTAAAATTGACGATTGACGGCCCACACTATCATAGTACGAGTATACGAGTACATTTTATTTTCATGACAAATTGATGTGTAGTCTGATATAATTATCTCCAGATAATCTAGATTTCGGCTTTTGTACATACACGCTAAATGCATCTTTAGAATTTATTAAAAATCAATGAAAGGTTAATTCTAACAATGATTCTTCATATTTTTCGCACCACGCACGTATGTTACATGAGTTATTTTAAAAATTAATTATGAATATCTATCACAATTTAAGTACATACAGAATTCCATCGTAATAAATATAGGTTACACTAGAAATCTTAAAGGCATCCTAGACCGATCACTCTCAATTATATTAATAAGCACCATCTTACAAGGAACTATGCACATATGCATCTGAGTACAAGCGTTTCATTTATTGAATGCAGCAGCTGATGCAAAACATGCGCGCACGCGCATATATTGTTTTAATACGTTATACCTACCGTCGGCAGAAATAGCTAAGCAGTTTTTTTTTAAAAGGTTACTGTTTTCGGTCAAGACAAGAAAACCTACTCCTCTAAGCGTCGTATTCATTATTGTAAAGAGGCAGTTTATTTATTTTTTCTTGGTGTTGTTGCAATGTACAATTTTGTACCCAGCAAAATAGTATGATATTTTTTGAGGGCTGATAAAAATTACTAAATGTATTTGCTGATCATTAATGTATGCTGATAAATGCTATCGATTATCTTAAAATTGATTATCTGTCTTTGCTGGCAGTACCTTTCATTCCGATCCGCAAAGATTTGTGAGATGTTACTTATTAAATCGACGATTATGTGCCAAATTAAAACCGTGATAACTTTATTAATCAGGATCGTTAATTATAATAATCCCGTACAGAACCCTAAAAATAGCATAATAATGGTATAAAGATATAACTAACGGCCTCCGTGGTGAATCACTCTGGGTTTTAAGACGTCGTCGCTTTTAGGTTATATTTCCGGTCAGGTCAATGGAGAAACCACTTTATATATATTAATTTTCGAGTCTGAGTATTTTATCACAAGTAACTACTAAATTTGGGATCATATCAATGTATATGTGATTGGTATCCAATATTTTATTATAATATTAAATACATTTCTGCTATATAAAATCTAAAGAATCCATTTGAAATGAACCTTACGTTAATGAAAATAGACTTATTTGCTAATCAGTTGATTTAAGCGACCGGATCAGCCCGTCTATGCCGATATGGAAAAGCGCAAACACGAAACGGGAGTATTAGAATTACGCTCAATTAGTATATTGGTGGAAACGCCGACAGGATGGCATAATAAAGTTGTAGTAATAGAACAGGGCGTGTGATGGATGTAAGAGCCTTTGCACTCTGCGACTTTTATGCAGTCGCGATGCAGCATCGATGCAGTCGCTAATTGTCAACCTATAAATTATGCGCTACTTTTAGCATCGAAGCATCGATACAGTCGCGATGTTAACGCGCAATTGTATAAATTTAGTCCCGATGCAGTAGCTGTCCATGGATAGCTGTATCTGTATATTTATTTGGCATCTGCATCGATACTAACGCGCGTTAGCATCGAACCAGTTGCACGACTGCATTGTTGCTATAATCTGTTCATTGCATTTCCAAAACGCGTGACTATTTCGATGCTGTAAGTCGCAATTTGTAACCCCTCTTTAACAACTGCGACACTGCGACTTTAGCATCGATGCAGTCGCAAACTGTCAACCTTCACACACTGCGCTACTTTTAGCATCGATGCATGATAACGCGTGTTAACATCGCGACTGCATTGATGCTAAAAGTAGCGCAGTGTGTAAAGGTTGACAGTTTGCGACTGCATCAATGCTAATACGCGAATGCATCGAAACTAAATTAAATTAGTTTATTTCGTGAGCCACGATGCTAAACCGCGTTTTTTAAACGCGCGACTGCATCGATCTCGATCGAGAATCTGTACGTTTGACGCAATATGTGTCATCGTGACGCAAAGGGTTAGACTAGCCAAATTATTTACGCACGGAATAGTCACCTGGGACCTTTGATGAAGAATTAGAAATAGATAACGTCTTCCGAACTAAAACAGTCTGATAAATGGACGTCATGGATTGACATACATCAGACATCAGTTTTGGAACAAGGTCATGAAGTCGCTTTCTTAATAATATTTTTTGAAGTACTCGTATCTTGGTACATTGCTATAGGCTAGTTGACTAAATTTAAAAAAAATACTAAGTTAATACTTTCACTTCCTCTTCATGTTTGGCATTTAAATTTTAGATCATGATTTAAAAAACGCAATTTGAATGGTTCTCGTAAACGTTCGAACTGTCATGGCGCCAACATCAGAGAGATGATGTCACGTTCTTTGATAGGCATTCACGGTCACGTGACCAAATGTGTAATTTCATGATTAAAAATATTGGTAGTCCTTATTTAAGTCCTTATTTAAATTAATCGATATATACGTTTTTTGGTATCTTCATAACACAGTAACATAGTGAAGTAATAGAATCTTTTAACATTCTGATTTTTGTTTTTGATGTACCTAAACTATCTTATTGTAATTTTTTTTAAGTATGGTATTTTATTTTGCACACATTTTCATAATATCAAGCAACAATAACAGGTTAACGAACAAATTTTTACCGTCTTTATATTAAAAGAATAACGGATCAATCAATCAATCCTGTTATGGTTAAATTCTTTACTTTTCAGAAAAGGCAATTTTATTAATGTACGAATTCAATACTGATATAGAAATGTTTAGATTTTATGTTTTTTTTCTTGCAACAATTAAACCCTATGTAAAAATGAGGATTTTTTCAAATAAAATATTATAGCTAAAATTATGAATAAACCATAGATATTTAATTCAGCAGTCAAGGAACAGCAGGCAGTCGTTTGCTTGCCGTAGGTACTATTCGTGCAGGTCATTTATAACACACAGGCGGATACAAACATTCCCATGCATATAAATTTGACGACCCGTATGGTGTAGTGGTCGACAAATCGCCTACTACGCAACGGGTGCGGGTTCGATCCCCGCACAATAGGCAATAGGGTGTTTTCTACGTATATTATGTATGTATTTACAAACAAAAAGTATTTAAGTATTATATCCGTTGTCTCGCACCCATAACACAAGCTTTGAGTAGCTTACTTTGGGACTAGATGGCGATGTGTGGGAATGTCCAAAGGATATTTATTATTATTATTTATTATAAATGTTAGTGCCGTGCGAATAGGATTCAAACCCGCGACAACTTAGCTTTGTAGTTCGGAGCACAAACCACTACAACAAACGGCCGTTAAATAATTGTTTAAATTGGTATAAAAACAATATTGTACTCCATGTATGGCGATGTCTTAGAATATCGCTTTTTTTTGGGTAAGCTAAGAAACTAAACTCAGTTTTTTTAATTAAAATCTAAGTACTATTTTTAATTTAGAGGTTCTAAATTTTATTGTTTAACTGAAAACATGGTAGTTCGACAGTACCATTCCTGTTTCGATTGTTTTTTATGCAATTTTTAAATGCACACTGTGGTATTGTGACACATATGATCGCTGATGCAGGGAAAAACAGACTAAGTCAAATCTAAGATCCCACTTTGAAGTGAGGTGCTGTTTAGCTCGGCCATTTTTTAGAGTCTCAGCTGATATCTCTAGTTCTAATACTTCATCAAAGCCTGGAACGCATGATCTAGTGTTTGATTTGTTCAAGTCGTATTAAACTGTGTCTTACCTATTGAAATAAAGAGCATTTTTTTTACAGTGATACCTAATAATATAATATTATATTATAAGGTATCGTGGGTTCGTGAATAAAGTGAAATAAGTCGAACCTAAACGCAAACTTTGGAAATACCGTAACTATTCTCGGCAATATAAAAGTCATAAAAGTCATAAAAGTCATTTATTTATGCAAATAGGCCCTCTGGGGGCACTTTTACACGTCCCAATATAAACCCTACCACAGCTTCGGGACAATTGTGGGCTAGTGCTGAGAAGAAGCTGCGCAACAAACTCAGTCACTATTGTCAATGCCTCTTTTCAAAAGGTTTACAATGTTTGTAGTGATCATGCAAGTCCATACATTATTATCATTTAAATAATCATCTACTTTATAATACCCTTTCGTCATAAGGGTTTCTTTAATAACAGTTTTAAATTTATTAACCGGTAAGTTAATAATGTGTTCTGGTAGTTTATTGAAAAATTTTATACCTTTCCCCATGAAAGAGTTACCAACCTTTCGAAGCCTAAATTGTGGAATAGCAAGCTTATCCTTATTTCTAGTATTATATTTGTGTATGTCACTATTTTTCGTGAATAAATGAAAATTTTTCCGTACATACATTAAATTTTCGTAAATATACTGAGAGGCTAGAGTTAATATTCTAATTTTTTTAAACACCTCTCGTAAGGAATCTTGAGGTTTAAGATTATAAATAGCTCGCACGGCTCTTTTTTGTAACACAAAAATTGTCTCTACATCAGCAGCCGCGCCCCACAGTAAAATGCCGTAGGACATCAAGCTATGGAAATAACTAAAATAAACTAACCTAGCTGTTTCTACATCAGTCAAACGTCTTATCTTCCTTACAGCAAAAGCAGCTGAGCTTAGTCTCCCTGACAAGGCCTCTATATGAGGACCCCATTGTAGTTTGGAGTCTAAAGTGATTCCCAAGAATGTTGTGGAATCAATAGTATCAAGCGGTTTGTCTTTTATCTTAACCTGAGTTGATGCCTGTCGGACATTAGGCATTGTAAACTTTACACATTTAGTTTTACTTCCATTCAGAAGAAGATTGTTAACAGTAAACCAATGTAATACTTGCGAAAGAGTATTATTTACATCGTCAAAATTTCCTTCACCTCTTGGAATTTTAAATATAAGTGAAGTATCATCTGCAAACAAAACTATATCACAAAGATTCCCCACAAAATGCGGGAGGTCATTTATATATA
The DNA here is from genome assembly GCA_963924145.1 of Pyrausta purpuralis. Lineage (NCBI taxonomy): Eukaryota > Metazoa > Arthropoda > Insecta > Lepidoptera > Crambidae > Pyrausta > Pyrausta purpuralis. The sequence continues at coordinate 8,250,629 of OZ001649.1, read as the reverse complement.
TTAAAAATAAAAGAGGTCCTAATATAGATCCTTGGGGCACACCCATTGTTAGAGGTGCTCCAGAAGACTCAGTTCCGTTTATACATACTTTTTGCATTCTACCTGAAAGATATGAATTAATTAAATTTAACGAGTTCAATGATGCCCCATAGTGACATATTTTTTTAAGTAATGTTTCATGATCCACACAATCAAACGCTTTCGATAGATCACAGAAAATCCCTAAAGCATCATGCCTATTATCATAAGCATCAAATATATGTGTTAAAAGAGCAACTCCTGCATCCGTGGTGCTTCTTCCTTTAGTAAAACCGAATTGTTTGTTATGTAATAACTTGTTCGATGAAAAGTGTGCTAAAATTTGATTGAATATAATCTTTTCATATATTTTACTCAAGACTGGCAGAATCGATATTGGCCGGAAGTTTGAGGGGTCACTTTTGTCACCCGCTTTGAAAAGCGGTATTATTTTACTAATCTTCATTAAACAAGGAAACTGGCCGTCATCAATACACTTGTTAAAAATTAATGCTAGTTGAGGGGCTATTATGTTAATAATTGACTTAATAATATGCACAGATAGTCCCCAAAGATCCTCCGTTTTTTTCATATTTAACTCTCGAAATGTTTTTATTATTACTTCAGGTCCTACATGCCTAAAGTGCAGTTGAGAATTACATTCACTGACATTAAGTTTTAGAATAGATTCGGCTATTACTGAAGAAGAAGCAAGTTCTTTCGTTGTTGTTGGTGCAACATGTGAAAAAAACGATTCAAAAGCAGTTGCAACCTCTAAATTTGAATTTATTGTTTTATCATTGATTTTTAATGCAAATTTACCATCTCTCAATTTATTTTTACAAGTTTCTTTATTTATGATGCTCCATGTAGCTTTTGCTTTATTTTTGGAGCTAGAGACTATTCTACGAAGGTAATGGGATTTTGCTGTAGCACAAACTTTTTTAAATATTTTTGAATAATTTCTAACGTATTCAATAAAGATTTGGTCTTGAGTGTTTTCTCGTAGACTATATAATTCATATAATTTAATCCTACTTTTATGAATTCCCGGCGTGGCCCAATTATTAAATTGACATTGGACCTTATTTGATTTAGTCTTTTTTATGGGAAATATTTCATTAAATTCGTTTTTAATTAAGTTAAAAAGGTCTTCATATTGTTTATCTACACTATCACTAGTATTTTGTTTCACTGAATATAGTGTATCGTTAATTGTATCCCTAAATCTATCTAACCTATTTTCTGTGACAGGCCTATACATAGTTTCCACAGGTAAACTTGCGGTATGATTGTGTTCAAATAAAACTTTTTGACCTCTATGATCAGAACTGAGGCCAATTAAAATACCTTTATCAATGACACTTGCGTTTTTGTCACAAAAAATATTATCTAAGCAAGTGGCCGTGGTGGGAGTTACCCTTGTGGGTTCACAAAAGAGATTTTTTAAATTAAAAGATTTGAAAAGATTAAGAAATCGAATGGCGCTATTCCATTCCTTTAAAATATCGAAGTTAAAATCTCCACATACTATTATTTTCTTATTAGATTTTGAAACCTTTTCTAGCGCTGATTCCATAATTGGTTCAAAAAGTTGGTAAGTAGCGTCGGGGGGGCTATACACAGATAAAATTATATAATGTTCGAGCTCAATACACGCTAATTCGATAGTACGTTCTAAAGAGAGTGACACAATGTCCCTGCGATCTTTACAATTTAATTCATTATTTATAAGTATGAGTGACCCCCCTCTAGTTGTAGTCTCTCTTGAAAACGAACTACCGACTGTATAGTTTTCAATACTAATCATTATTTCACATTTTCTATACCAATGCTCTGTTACACACATTACATGAACACTTAAATCGTGTAGAACTAATGATAGTTCAAGCTCTTTGCCAGCCAGGCCTTGTATATTTTGGTGAACAACATTAAAACTAGACCTGGCCTTTGTCTGCCCTCTTAGTTTAAAGCCTCAGAGGTTGTCTGGTTGATAACATCAACATTACTATTATTACTTACAAGTTGATAACCATGTGATATGGTTTTGTTAATTATGCAATTAATGTTATATGCTAACAAATTAGCAATTAGTTTTTTGATTCTATATGGCAGGTGTATAGAGCCGCCAGTCAGCAAAAATGAGTTATTAGTAAATTTATTTGTGTCAAAAAACACAAATTTGTCACTATGACGTTGGATTAAATTAAATAATAAAGTATTCAATACATGAATACAGTTATTTTCCTGTGCCGTATGATTTTTTGAGAATGGAATTGCACAAATGATTATTTTATGTACATTTAAATTTAACAATATTGAATAATTTTTTAACAGATTTTTTTTACTTAAATTTTTACTATTTCCTAACATTAACACAAGTATTGAACTTGAATTTAAATTACTATTTTGAATATTAATGACTATTTGATCTAGTGATGCATCAGGCATACAATTGTTTACAATATTACATTTAAGGTTTTTATTCAATAAGGAACCATAACCAATTCCTAATCTGTCTGAAAAAACAATAACATTGCTGCATTCATTATTGTTTTTTTTTTGATGAACAATTATAATTAAGATTTTGTGATTGCAACTGTAAACTGTCATCCCCTTGCTGATCGAGGTCTTGTACGGAGTTTAGATTTATGTTTGGGAGTGAATTAAAATCAGAGTTAGGTGTGTTTAATTTCAGAAGTTTATTTGCAGCCAGGATATGTTCTGATATTTGTTCCTGGGAAGAGTTATATTTAATTGTCATGGAATGCAATGACTCCTGCAACCTGGAGATGTCAGTCTGCAATCGCTCAACAGTTTGTTCACATTGTGACCTACTTTCATGTAACTTATTTTGATATATTTCCAGACTGTCTAATAAATCTAACTTTTCCTTTCTAAGTTCAATATTTTTGAAAAAACGTTTATTTTTCTTAACAAGAATTTTAGTTTTCTTTATAAATTTACTAAGTTTTATATATTTTTTAACCCTATTTCTACCTGACAATTTAATATGAGCAGTTTTGTTTAGAGTTTGGTGTAAACTACAATTTAAGTCTGGATTGGTGACCACAGACCGACCACCGGGGGTACCAATCAGCTCCTCATACAGGTTCAAGGTTTGGATATGAGCTTGATCTTTCTTCTCTTCTTCCAAGTGCAGAATAGTTCTATTGGCATCCCGTAGCTCACTTTCCAGGTCATTATTGCGCATAAGTGTCTGCTCAAAAATGCTGCTGCACTGGTCGAAGGTGCTGACTGTGTTGAGAAGCTGGTCTCGATGCTCGGTGACCTCCAGCAGGCGGACATGCAGTTCAGCCATTTCTTTTCTGAGTTGAGAGGTGTGTTCGATGTTGGTCTTTATTACCTCCTCATACTCATCTCTTTCTCTGAGCAATTCCTCACAGGAAGTCCTTGACTCCTTTAATTCATCAAGTGCCCTTCTGAGTTTTAGTTCAGTTTCTCGGGCAGTCATTTTGCGGGTAATGGCTCCAGTCCGGGTGGTCATTTTTATTGATTAGATAGGTTGAGCGTCACCTGGAATTTTTATAAACAGAGTGTACAACAGATGTTATGATGTTTGGGTCAGTACTGAGCTATTTGAGTTAAAAAAAACATTTAAATTAAACATACATGTATGTAAATAAGTTACATAAGTTACAGCAATGGGAATTATTATATTAATCTCTAAGTTAAAGAAATATTTGAATTTTTATATAGTTTCAGGCTATTTAATATGATTCATTGAGTTTAAATATAACTATGTTTACCAATAAATAAACAATTTTAGGAACAAACACAAATAGCCAACTAACTACCTAGGTCTAGACTATCACTGCTATGCTTTTATGCTTACTACTGCAATGTATGTGGGTGTAGTTAGTGAAGAGTATGCCTGATTAGTGCATACGAGTGATTTGTATGCGGCATAAGGTTGTTATCTTCAACTTTACTTCCACATATACGTCAAGTAAAGAGAGGCACAACAGAACCGAAGTGTTATGAGGTTTGACGTATCTCACCGTAGTGAGGCTTGTGCAGTTTATGATGTTGTATTTACAGCAGTAAGCAACAGCAAACAGCACTCACTCGACCCCAGGTTGGTCAGATGACTTGCGTAAAACATATAACCTCAAAGTGTCAAATATTGTTACAATTTGCGAACTTTAATTGCACTTCAAGTATTAATTAGCGTTTAAAATGCGACAAATAGGTTTACAAATTAATTAGAAACAGTACTCCCCTGGTTTAAGTAGTTATCCGTTGCACTTTGACCGGCGACCGTTGGCAGTTTTTCGTATGGTATTTCGTCAATTTGGTACGTTGCCTGCACTTGTATTTATTATTTCGTGTTAGCACTATTGAATTATATTGCTTTTAGACCTAATTAATGAGTCTTAACTATTAAATTTAATTACAACAAAAATAAGCTGTATTGCTTGACAGCTGTTTTTTTTTTTTTTTTTTTTTTTTTTTTCCTTTTTTTTTTATAAAATAGGTTTCCTCCTCAATTCCGATAAAATTGCAACTTTTCATCTATTTAGGTTATATAGGTCACGGGTCGAGAATAACTAACAACCTAAGCTCGAACCAGCAAAGGTATATTGGTCTATTTCTAATATTGTAACAAATTTTGTACACACAAATAAAAGCCAATAAATAAATTGCATCATGCATTTTTACAGAACAGAGAACACTTGCCAAAACAAAACGGGATGCTATAAAATGTCGGCAAACCGCAACGGATAGAATCGAATATGAAGGAAGTAAAAATATTAAAATTCGAGCTATCAAAATCCCGGCTATCGGTATCAAAGCACGTCCAATCAAATCGAGACGTGACAATGAATCAAAACCTTGCGATAGGCGAGCTAACTTATTGGCGTTTCGCTATTTGCTGATTGGTGCTTGCCACCTCGTCGCGATTTGTTGATATTTTTATTTAATTAACTTCTATTGTCAGCGCGTTTGCGGCTTGGGAAAACAAAACTGACTAATTAACGCGCGGTTTCTGTAAAATTTTACAACTGTTTTTTTGTGCTTTAGGCGCCTTTAAGCTTTTTTTATAACTAGGTCAATCATGAACATTATATGGTTGCAAAATAGCTTTCCGGTGGCTTACGAATTAAATTTATTTATTTATTTTTATTTAAACTTTATTGCACTGCAAGTTGTTCAATTGGCGGACTTAGTGCCTAATGGCATTCACTACCAGTCAACCACCTGGTAATGCAGAGAGTTTAATTAGAGAAGTGAGAAGAGTGGTAAAAAAAAGAGGTAAAATGCACTAACATAAACATACATACTAATATTACACAAATATAAAATAGGATACATAAGCAAAAGACTAATAAACATATATAAAATACATATAGTTAATAAATACAAAATTATGAATGATAAAGGTGATGATAATGACGACATCCAATAAAAAAAACAAATAAAAGAAAATGGTTGTTAATTGTGAAGAGAGCCAAGGTTAAGATAGTGGGTGCAAAGATACTATTTTAAAGTAAATTTGTTGGGGGACATTCTGATTTCATTGGGGAGAGAATTCCAAAGTCGAATCGCAGAAATGGAAAATGTCTCAACTCATACGTATCATGAGTGACGATGTTGTTATAGTTACGAAATAACGATGTATATGACTGGTATCTACAGATGGCATGAGTTCTAAAGATTTAACTATTGAAAGGAATCGTTGCAAAAAGATCATAATTGAATGAAACTGCAACGAGCGAAAACACCGACAAAGTTGAATTCGCTCCCCTGAAAACTGTGTGGAAGATAAGACGATAATAATTCTTCGTAAAATGTCACGAAAGTTCATAACTGATAAAAGTTTTGTCCCTTTTAAGAAATTTTAATAGAGATTTAATTTTCGCGAGTGCCCTAGCAAGTGAGATAACGGAACTATATAGTAGCTCGCAGCCCACTCACCTTAAACAATGGGGTAAGCTAGTGAATCGGACTTTAATAGAATGCTGGCCACTCTGCAGATATCTGCATACGAAATACTTCCATTGCACTACGTAGTTAGAGCGACTGAGTTTTGCGTATTGTATTAATAAATAAGGTGCTTCTGAGGTTAATCGGATATATAGTACCTACTCGGTGGATAAATGTGACAGGGGAGAGACAAATATTACTTAATATGGTGTATGGTGGCAGATCGTTCAATTTCTTGGCTCATACTTATACAATATGCTTGATAGGCTACTTCTATCCTATGAAAAGGCACGCAAGCAATTCTGTTGTCTACAACAGCAGACATATGATAAAACGGAGAAGCTTATCTTGAAACGAATAGCTACTGATTAGATGAAATAGTAGGCAAAACGTACAATAACTTTGTGTGCATTGTTTTTACTTAAGTTTTTTTTCTTCATGTCATGACGTGAAGAAGAAAATCTTAAGTAAAAAGACAACATAGATAATATAAAGTGAAGTTTGTTTTGTAAGTACCTACTTAAAATCTATTTGAATTATATTCCCTAGCATAAAGATACAACTTTATTTTTGGACACATATTATCAATGGCAGACGGCAGTACTCACAGCTCCACGCCACGATATCTTATGCAATTGTCATACATATGTTATTTTTCAACAAAAATATATGACCTGATGTGTAAAAATTTGGGACGAGGATTTTGCTTGCCTTTAAACACAGTTAATGAATTATTAGCACCTATCTATTTGTATAGTAATTAATTATGAACCATTGTTTAAATTACCTTGTACGTACCTAATACAGAAATAAACATTTATTTACGATGTAAGGGAGGGAGATTGTAGTTTATTCATAATCACGGATTGTCTAAAACATCCTAAATGTAAAATATATGGCGAAAACCTATCTCCCAAAAAAGATGACTTAAATACTACAATTGATGGATGGATGGATTTCTACGAGTAGGTTCCAAATCTTTTGCAAATGGTAAGAAAATTATAAGATATAAATCAGTTTGGCAAAAAAAACTCATACACGAAGAAGGCACACTAGGCCTGCTTGCAGTTGGGAAATAAGATGACGAAGTTCCTAAAATCTTTATAGACTAAATAAGTAATCAACAATTATTTTATCAATATTTTTCCACAGCTCATAAACAGTTACCTACTTCAAATTTTATTTAAATCTGCTCTCGACTCCTGAAACTAACTGCGCTGTACACAATAAAAAAAAACACGGCCGCAGTTACCACTACAGATTCTATTTTCTTCGCAAAGAGTATTAAATCAAGTAGGTAAGTCTAGTAAGTTCAATGATCCTACACTTAACATCCAGACATGTACCATGCCATGCAACTTGTAATTGAAAAAGTTCGTCCTTTTTATCACTGACGCCTTTTATTTGCTTTCCAATTTGTTTCAACGTTAAGTGTTTACTGCATAGCGGTTGTAAATTGATAGTTTTAAAGCGTGAACTACAGCATTTTAAATATGATTTACGGGTTCAGCGGATGAATAAATAATAAACTGTTGAGCCTTTCATTAGAAGTTGACATTGATATATACATTTTAATGATTGATGGTGTTATTAATACAGATATTTTTATAGTATTGTAAAGGCCTTATATTTTTAAAGGTTAATTATAGAAGAATGAAAATGTTGCAGTTATTTTTTTTTAAATATTGGACACCAATCACCTACATTGTTCTGATCCCAAATTAAGTAGCCAATATACTTGTTTTACGGAAATCAGACACAACGGTGATACCACAAAATCCAGACCCGAGACAATATAGAAAATTATCATTTTTACATTGACCCGACCGGGAATCGAACCCGGGACCTCGGAGCGGTGACGCTTCGAAACCCAGTGTGCTTACTACTTCACCAGGGGGGTCGTCATAAATATCATATATTATAGTTTATCACAAAGACAATTAGAGTGATGTGGCAAGACAAAATTTGTCACCGACTAATACTGAAACGTAAAATGAATGATTAGCCACTGCATATATTGTAGATAATTATTGCAGTACTAGTTAACGCAGCGCTGTTGATAGCTAAAGAGCTATATAGCTGCATATCATTACTTGCCACATCACTCTAACGCAGCGTCGTTGATAGCTAAAGAGCCATATAGCTGCATAGCATTACTTGCCACATTAAACTTACGTAGCGCCGTTGATAGCTAACGAGCTATATAGCTGCATAGCATTACTTGCCACATCACTCCAACGCAGCGCCGTTAATAGCTAAAGAGCCATATAGCTGCATATCATTACTTGCCACATCACTCTAACGCAGCGCCGTTAGTGGCTAAAGAGCCATATAGCTGCACAGCATTACTTGCCACATAACTCTAACACAGCGCCGTTGATGGCTAAAGAGCCATATGGCTGCATATCATTACTTGCCACATCACTCTAACGCAACGTCTTTGATAGCTATAGAGCCATATAGCTGCATAGCATTACTTGCCACATTAAACTTACGCAGCGCCGTGGATAGCTAACGAGCTATATAACTGCATAGCATTACATGCCACATCACTCTAACGCAGCGCCGTTGAAGGCTAAAGAGCCATATAGCTGCATATATTTACTTGCCATATCACTCGTTCGCAAAACGCGTTACAATAAATATTAAATATCTTGAATTACATTTGCTATTTTAAGCTTCTCCTGAGACGGGGAATCCGACCCCATGCACTTCGATAACGCGGGAAATTTGTTTTTGTCTTACGCCTGATTTTACCAACGTCAGATAAGGAATATTTATCAAATGAAATATAAAACGCCTATTTTGAAAACTCCACATATACAAATATGATAACTTATATTCTCTGACAACAGAGATCATTTATGTAAATCACATTTCAATATCGGTCATTTTATACTTATTATGAGGCCTGATTTTACCTTCGTCAGATAGGTCTTATCCGACCGAATAAGTATAAACGACTGATTTTAAATATTCCATATTTGACGTTGGTTAAATCAAATCTCAGTTCGATAAGTCTTATTTGAGGTTGGTAAAACAAATTGGTATACACATCTACAAATCTTATCTGGTATAATTCCCCTTTGCTTGCATGGTCAAAACAACTTTGTAATGCAAATTGTATTTTGTTTTCTCGCTTGTATATTTTATTAACAAATACAAGTAGGTTTTTTCGTTACTGACGTCAATAGTTTGTATTTAAATAAATTGCCGCCGATTGATTTTAAATTTGGCTATCGACAATAAACGTACATAATTGTATTGTAATAGTGAGACGATAATTACATGAAACATATCGGAATCAATGAGTCTCCAGGAGAAAGGTGCTAGCAAAAAGTTAAAGACGAACGGATAGCGCTTTTAAGGGTTCCGTAGCCGAATGGCAAAAAACGGAATCCTTATAGTCTCGTCAAGTCTGTCTGTCTGTCCGTTCGTATGTCACAGCCACTTTATTCTGAAACTATAAGTGTTACACAATTACTTTAGCACTTAGTAGCTAGATGTATTCTGTTAACCGCTTTACGATACTTATACAAAAAAAAATCATATTTAAGGGGGGCTCCCATTCATGAAACTAAAACCTATTTTTTTGTCAAACCTATGCATGGAGGGTGGTTATGGATAGGACTTTTAAAATAACATTGAGGTTCTCAAAAACCATCTTCTCTGAAAATCTAACGTTTAAGAGATAGACGCTTCCGAAGTGCTAAAATGGGAGTCCCCCCATCTAGCTTTTATACCCTCAAGCGTATGTGAATTACTAAGCAAGTGTAAATTTTGAAAAAGTACATAATGTAGATGTTGACAAAGACTTTCAACGAAAAATGGTTTGAACGAGATCGAACTAATAGTTTTTGAGATAGAGCACATTTTCAATAACCGCAAACATAAATTCATAAAAATACTACGAAAAGCAAAGTTTTGTGGTTTTTGTCTCTCATTCACTTAAAGTTGGCATGGAGCCCTTAGTGTGCGAGTCCGACTCGCACTTGGCCAGTTTTTATGAGTGGTGTGAGACATTTTACATGGCAAGAAGAAGTAATAAAAAATAAATTGCAGGAAAATTAAGAAAGCACATTTTCATCTAGTATGATAACACTGTAGAAATTTGGCTGCAGTATCAATTTATTGTTTGTAATAAACGGCGCATGGCTACCCAGCTTAGTAACTCACTCAGTTTAGTTTTTAAAGAAATGCCTGGAACTACAACAATTCTGAATATTAATCTATATTAATATTATAAAACTGAAGGGTTTGATTGTTTGGAAAGTTATTTCTGTTAAATAGCTCATTATCAAGAAAGCTTTTAAAACATCACGTTTCAACGCGAGGGAAGGGAGCAAACTACGAGTAATATCGCGCGGACGAAGTCGCGGGGAACCCCTAGTATCTTAATATTTTTTTGGTATTATTAATCCTTTCGCTGAAATCTCCGACGGAAAGATTAAACCGTAACAAGTTACTTACAAAATTTACATTTTACGCCGTTTTCACGAAACACTTACACAATTCAACAATTAATATCACGTTTACACCATGTAATTAAAGTCGGAAAAAGCTTGATTTCACATTATAAGTTTCCATGCAATGTGTTTTGCCAGGGGAGCCGGAGCTGGTTTGTGTTTTAATTTGAGCTGTAGTAAGAGGACTTAACGTATAATTTTATTTGTTAGGATAGTGTGGGGTATACGACATTCCGTATGTTGGTTCGGTGCATAATTGAGTCATTAGCAGCAAGGTAACGCGAGAGGTGAGAATGCGTCAAAAGGTGCAAGCGATAAGTAAATGCAATTTCCTCCAAGACTCTGATCTTAAATAACTGCATTTATTAGTGAAGTCGCTTTGCTAGGAGCATCGAGCAGGGTTGGAAAACCTTTTAGGGTCAACGTGTGATATAATGGAGTCGCGGTTAAATTGCTTCTAAAATTATAAAATGGAAATCAGAATCATATTTTTGCTTTTATAGTGTTTTGTCACTACAACTGACGAGGTCAGTTGTGTCAGCCAAGTCAGACGAGGAATTGAACTCCGTGTCTTACGTATGCCGTATATATATAGCGTAAGACATGGGATTCGATTCCATTTATATTATGAAATCGAAATTGATTTCCAACCTATTTCTGGAAAAAAATCTTTGATTATGAAAAAAAGGTGTATAATAATATAGTATCGCCAAAACTTGACTTCATAGGTAATTAATTGTCTTCATATCGTTTCGATTAGGCTTTGATAATTAATAAAACAGCATAATTTATTGAGGAGCCTAAAGTGTGTTACCTCTGCATCTGGTTTGAATAGTGTAAGGTGTAAGGCTTCTTTGAAGCAACGCCTATGGAAGTGTTATAAGCTTCGGAATTGGATAAGTGTCAATTGCATGACGTGCATTTATGTAGAGGAATGAAAGGAAGTATTTGTAATTTTCAAGTTACTATAATCATTACAGTCGTTAATCGTGTTACATGTTTTAGATAAAACAAATAAAAACGAATTCATCTTTAATTGTTATATCATATAAACAAATATGGAACAGCAATCACACACATTGTTCTGATCCCGATGCTAATGCAATTGTATTATGAAATACAGAATACGATGGTATCACAGCGCCTAGACCCGAGATATTTTTTTTTTTAAAAACCTATATTGACGCGACCGGAGATCAAACCCAGAACCTCGGTATGACGACGCCTCTAAAACCGCAATGGTGTCGTCAATCATTATTCATTAATCTTAGGTTATTACGTGCCACATTCAACAGCATCCAAATATGCAAATGCAAGTATCAATAGAGCTACTGCCGATACTTATTCCATTGAATCGTACAAATGTTTACCTCTGTTAACTAGGTCCATTAATTGAAAACACTCACTAAACGCATTTATGTTAGCTCGTCATATAACGATGAACAAACACGGAACAAAAAATAAACAAATAAGTATGGGTAGGAAAATTATCCTTATTGTGTCAGCAATTGTGTTAATCGTTTCAAATGGTAAGTGTTCACAAACGACATGACGTTGTATAATGACAGGTAGTTTTCATGAGCAAGTTTGTTCGATATAATGGGGTAATCGATCGTTTTAAAGCTCTTTTTATCGGTAACATTGGGTAAGTGTTACTAGGGTGGGTTTGAGAAAATATAAAATTTTGTTGTCTGCTGCAGTCTCAGATCATGGTACTCATATCACATTTGTCTTTTATGAGTAGATTCTACCTGCTCGCTACTTGACCAGTATTACTTTCTTAAAAAACTGTCTAAAAAGCTTAACATTTCAAGCATTCACCTTCTATTTAGGAAAAAATATATGCTGTGCGTTGACTGTCGGTGTGCGTAAACTTGAGTTCATACAAAGACTCCAAATGAATTGGTTTCTCCTAAATAGAAGTCAAATGACGGTGGCTTATTTTTTTAATGTTTTTTAGTTAATCCCCATATCTCAAAAACTACTCGACCGATATTGATGAAGTTAACACTGTATTCTAGTTGAAATATACCTGATTGAATTAAAAAAATAATCTTCTCGGAACTACTTTTCGTTTTCAAATAATCCGTGGACAAACATACAAATACACAAACATACATACCTACACTTACAAAATTTAGCATACGTTTTTGGAAGCCGGAATAGATCACAATACTAAAATATTATCAAATTACAACGATATCACATACATACACATTGATTTGATTACCTCCTTTTTTCATGTCGGTAATAAGTAAAGTAGATACTCTTATTTGCAATTATTTCTATAATTATTAACCTTTTTCATTCCACTTCCGGACCATTGTCTAACACCTTCCATTCGTCTTTGTTAGCAGCCAATGATACTTAATCTCCCGCAAAGTTTAAGTCGTCACACCATTTTTTTTTAACCGCTACGTCAGTAGCCTTCGGGCGTTGATTATGATTGAAGTTTTGGTAAAATAAAGTCTCAATTGCACAATTACCAAAGAATAAATACAAGAGCATTGCATTGTTAAAGAATAGGTAAACGCCCAAACACAATCGCACAGCGAAATATATTCCACATGAACAAACCTTGTCTCAAATTGAACGTTATACGTTTCACGTTTTCCAATAAAATATTTCATTCGAGAGGTTAATATTAAAAGTCATCCCAACGTGTCCATTCTGTCCAATATCGGTGACCATGTCCAGTGAATGAAACAGCTGTGAATACCTTCCCGTAATTCAATATAAAGGTGTCAGCAAAAACTTGGTCAGCGAATCAGGCTTGCACATTGTGTGGGTGGTTCGCGGTGGAATCGTTTTGGCGCATGCCGCTCGCGCCCGCTTAATTGCACTATTGTTAATTACGTAACGTTGCAAATGGAATCGCGGCCGATGCGTCAAAAGCGCACTTGTTACTTTTTGGTTTTGGGTCACAGCAGCTGACGGTGTATCGGTTTTGTGGTTTAGGATTCTTTTGACAGTGAGAGTTTAGGTCTCCTTCATTAGTTGTCATAAAGTATCATCATTACATATTGTCTTAGCACTAACGTGGGTTTAATGTGTTAATTTAAATTGATAAAATAAAATTAAAAAAAAACTTTTAGTCAATATTTTGATGTAGTCTTAATATTAGCAGGAATATCATGAATATGCCTTAAACATCATTGATTTATTAGCACTAAGTGAAGTCTTCTTGTAGTACTAGTCCTAAAGGCAAGAATTTTATAGAGTCGATAAAACATAGCCCATTTAAACGATTAATATCCTTCTCCAGTCACCGTCGTCTATTCAAAACATTAAATGAAAAGAAAAGTGTAAACATCAGAGCGTGTCGAATTTGATTCGGTTCCGAGTTTGAACTCTTATGTTTTATCGCCTGTCTGCGATATTGTCGACTCTAGTCTTCTCTTTTCTACGCTAGGAAGCGGGCTTAAGAAAGAAGATGACACGAATCGAAAGCACAGAGATTGTCTTTGTGAGTAGCCCCCAGTCTCCAGTGAATTGAGAAATTAGAATTGGGCCGATTAGTTTGGAACGAAAGCTGGCGATCATTTGTCTTCGCGAGACAATCGGATCGGATAGGCGATTATTTAGAGTACCTAGTGATCTTTTATATGTTTTTAGATTTGGAAATATTAATTCACTGAGATATGGAGTTTAATAGTTGAGTGGTATATTAATTGTGATCCTTATGTTGATTTCAAAGGAGGCATGTACAGTTACCCAATTTTGCAAACTATTATAACTGAATTCTGCCCTTATTATAACTGAATAAGATACCGCAGCTCACCTTGACGTGCTGTTGTTCAAACGTCAGATGAGATAGCTGCATCATGATAAAAACCTAATACAGTGTTAGTCTTAAATTGACCCTAGGATACCCGGCAGCAATCTTGTTAACAAAAAACTAGCAGTAATTAGGTACCTAATTTGCAAAAAAAACACATGTACTACAAGAGCAAACAATTTGAGTGGGTTGATCTGTAATACAAAGCAAAGCTTACATGCTAAAGCTCATCAATGAAATCACGCCCACACGAAACAATAATTACAATGTTGCTTTCTATCAATGTCGCAAGTGTAGCAATGAACGCAAATAGCCGACACAAATATGTCAGAGGAGTCGTGAGGGCGTGACGTCGACGTTATACTTTGCCTCCGTGACGCTCGCCACTCGCATGACGATTCATTCATTATACCCCGATGCCGTAAATGCTGTCTTTTGGCTAAAGCGCGTCTAATTATTTCCGTGTCTCGCTATCGAAACGCAGCTGTAGGGAGTCCTACTTGGAATCCGTACCGTTACCATGAGTTTACTCGATAGAGACGACGATTTTACTCGCTAACGACGACGTCACTTTTGTATAAAAACATTAGTTCTTTCACTGACCGCTAGAGGCGCTGTGCAATTTTTCATAGACTTTTTTACGTGGTCGCTAGCGAGTAAAACAATCGTAAGCTCACGCCACAGTCATAATTGATTTTTCGACTCTTGCCAACTTTATTGGCCATAGAAGCCCTCGTAAACATTATTACCTTTAAAATTTATGGAAAAATAATTAAATTTGTATCGAATTGATATTTAATATACAATTATATATCACTGGCAATCCCCCGTGGCCGTTTTAAATTTTCTCCTTCTCCTCCCATCGCAGCATGATGTTTTATGGCTTCCACGATAAATAAGCTATCCAACCCTTTTTTATTTAAAACTGTCTAATAGTTTCTGTGACTAGCGCGTTTAAACAAACAAACTCACTTGCCTTATAAATATCAAGTAGTTATGTTTATTATTGTTATGTTTATATAATAATGAGTGCAAAAGCATCAATAAACGAAGTCACAATAAACGAAACTATAGGCGACAACTGTGTTCAGGGACATCTGTGGAGCGTTGTCCGTTTGACAGATCCTCCCAGTTCACACGAGCCGAAATTTAACTACAGCTGAAAACAATACACATAGTAGGACCCCAGATTTGACTGAGATTTCGCATCTCGATTTAAGTTGACGATAAAAATGTCGTTAAACTATAAGCTTGACGGGTAGAATATTAAGATTCAGCTTGAAATGTTAAAAATAGAAACGATACCATTAACAGACCACTACTCGCTTATATATTTTTTTATTGCAAATACATTTGATATGAAATATATACTTTTAATATGAGATTTATGGTATAGTACTTACTAATTTTCACTTTCTTAATTTAATTTCAATACAATCTTGGTTAACTTTGTTACAAGGAGTATTTCTGTTTTATTTCTCATCATTTGCGCGAATCTGTTCACTCGTTAGTTGTCTTTACAACAAAATCGGGTGGAAGCTATTGCTTTGGCTATAAATTCAGCTTTGCGCACTACAAATAGGGTTATTTAAACTCCGCTTTATTTATCGTCAAGGTGCAGATAAGTTTTAGTAACTACGACTACGAGAAGTAATATTTTGTGGCACTATTTGAGGTTTATATTTCGTTAAAATAAATTGATCTTACCGCAAAGCGTTGCCGCTCCGAGGTCCCGGGTTTGATTCCCAGTCGGGTCAATGTAGAAATCAGAAGTTTCTACATTTTCTCGGGTCTGAGTATTGTAGTATCACCGTTGTTTCTGATTTCCATAGCTCAAGTCCTTTAGCTACTTACTTTGGGATCAGAGCAATGTATGTGATCGGAGTGCAATGATTATTTATTTATAGTGTATAATAATTTATTTTTTATTATTGTTATATTCATTCATTATTATTTTGCTTTAATTCATTAATTATTCTATTGCTGTATTGTACTCGTACTTGGTAAGGTAATCTATATATGAGAAATTTTGATTAATAAATTGATAATAATTATTATAATCCGTGATTGGTTAACTTAATTTAATATATATTTTTAACCTGTTTTAACTTTTGATGTATTTGAATAGTAATGTTTAATTAATTGTACAAAATTAGGTTTTATATTAGCTTTCAATACTGGATTTGTGTTTTTTTTATAAAGTACTTTATCTTTAAGTATTGATTGCTAATAAGAAATGGCGAGAAATAAATGATTATGATTATGATAGAGTTGACATCAACAAATCTAAAATATCATAACTACCAAAAACAAATCAAAGTACTGACAGCAGCGGTACTGTTAATTAAAATTCCCCGTCAAATGAAAATGTCATGGACATTTGTCTAAGAGCTCTGAGACGCGATGTTTGGTGCATGTGCATTCTGTATACTGGAGCATAAATAGTTCAAACAGGTGCATCATGTCATGAAGTATGCTACAATGATAGCATCGCATCCAGGTAGCATAAAATACGTTTTAAGCTTAGTTTAGACAAGGACGATAAAAATCTCGCGAGTAAAATTTTTACGGCACGTGAAATCAGTTCGGTGCGAGTACCGGAATAATTTTATATCCACACGCTTTCGAGTGTAAAATGAGCGTTTTTATACGTACCGGGTGTGTTTCGGGGGAAATGTCTCGGTGATAGCTTGAAATGATAATTAGAAACGAATGCTGTTATTCAATATTTCACTAACAATGCTTATGTTTTGCCGATGTACAGAGCTAAGTAAAATTTTAGTACTTTTAAATATTTTTCTGACTTTTGTTTCACACATGAAATGTATCTTAACCTTGGCTCTCATCAGAGTTAATAACCATTTACTTTTATTTGTGTTTTTGGATGACGTCATTATCATCACTTTTATCATTATTAATTTGGTATTTTTAAGTATATGCATTCTATGGATGTTTACTAGTCTTTTGCTTATGTATCCTATTATATATTTGTGTAATATTAGTATGTATGTTTATGTTAGTACATTTTACTTCTTTTTTTACCACTCTTCCCACATATTATTAATATTCCGCCACTGATTAAACTCTCTGCATTACCAGGTGGTTGACTGGTAGAGAATGCCATTAGGCATTAAGTCAGCCAATTGTACAACTTAAAGTGCAATAAAGTTTAAATAAATAAAGAAACAAAAAAATGGTTTTCAGTCTTATACATTCGTTTTCCTTATTTTTTCAATGAAACGCTAAATCTTAATTCAAACTTATATCTTTTCAAAAAATGCCTGAAATACCTCAAAAAATGTTTACACTTTCGATACATTTAGAGGTGCTTTGCCATGGTTACTTTTGCGACCTGCGAAACATTACAATGGTTAGGGATTTCAGAAATTATGTATCAAACGCCAATCTTATTCTTTGTACAAATAATATTGAGTACATAGTTAATCACACTAACTATTGTAATGTTTAATAAAGTCACGATATATACATGTAGCTCGACTCAACTTCAAACTGTTCACATTTTCATGTTGACTAACCCATGACAAATCTAAGCATATTATTACAATCCAAACCAACATAGGTCATTCATAACAGTGGCAGTAAAACTGAATGAATATGCGATTACCTACAACACTCATACACGATAATACTGTCACCAACACATTATTCGGTACGACGTTTTTAGTGCGGAATGTCAGAGGCGATACGGCAGGCCAGTCATATTATCGCGGACGTATCGTATGGAATAACGCAAGGAGAATGCGTGACGCTCTGATTGCTTCGTGTCTAGCACACCTTGACAAATATCGCTGAGAATCTGATTAAATATGTTTGTAAGATACAGGCGCATTAGAAAAGATGACTGGTATGAAGATGGTGGGAGCTTGGATTTAATAGCATGCGATCCCACAAAGCTGCAGCTTCGTCAAATTAGTTAATCAATAGAAGAGGATAGGATTGTCAAGAATTCCTGGAGCATTGGCTCACGTTATGATAGAACAGTGTAATTGTAAACAATCTGGATAGGTATTAGTAGCTGTAAATCGTGTTATCAAAAAAAACCTTACCTATGTCTTCCTTCGGCATCTAACCAACAAAAAATCTCAACATACACTCGCTGGTTGAAGCAAAATTATTTACAGTTGACAAATAAAGCCACGTCGACTCCGCTCCAGCCAATTCACCAAATGCTGTGCGTTGCATGTACAGTCGCGGCACAAAAGATGCACATGCATTTGTTCCTATCACAACGTGACAAAGTCCAAAATTGAATGCACCACCAATATACCAATGCTCGTGCATGTATATATAAATTTTCGCGGCTCTCTTGCCAATGGCACACAATAAATGTTATGAATGTCCCACAGGATGAACTTTGACCTAAACAATATTGTGTCACAGTTTTACGATGAGTATCATGCCTTTTTGTGGCGAATTATAATCTACGAAGAGAAAATGTAGCGGGACTGTCTCATTATTCGTTGTTACGCGTGATTTAGTGTGGAGATTATTAGGTAATTTTAGCTGTCATATTATGCAAATATCTTGGCTTCGGTCCTATATTAAAATATAAACATCTTTGGAGATTAATCACCCTGAAGGTACCATTTTTGATGGTATTCTTATACCAGATAATAAGAAGAAATAAAATGAGCTCACGTATAAAAAAAGTTTCATTACAAAATTAACCGAACACGTCTTGAATGAGTCTAAAGTAAGGTAAGTATGAGTAAATGTAATTAATTATTTACGATTTAGAAGAAGAGGACAAAATAATTAGATTTATGTTCGTAACACATAGGCTAAGCAACGTTTTAATTAACAAGCAAACGTTATTGTGAGTACCTACTAAATGCGGTAAAGTATTTACAATCTTTTATAGGAATTTATATCAAAATAATTATTGTGTTTTGTTAAGACTTATAAAGATTGAATTGTCGACTTCTTAAAGACATTAATGTAGTAAGTTATAATATTGAAATTCTCACATAATAAAAATATTAACTAGGTGTTCTACGTACGTCTATTATGGATATCAGTCATATCTTTTTACAGTTAATAATAACAACACAAAACTCATAACTGTAAAACTACCGTAACTGTTTTTTCGGAAATTCAGTTTCAAACCAGCCAGTATTTGCAAGCAACCGCAAAGCAGTTAATACCTTATTTAGTGCATTTAGGCCGTCACTCTACTGACAAAGCACGTCAGATCCGTCATTGTGTGGAAACTGTCATGACAACTGCAGTCGCTCGGCGAATGTGCGTGACGTGAACTAATGCTGACACTCGCTACGTCACCGTTATAAGTGGACAGATGACATGCAATGATTTATGTATAGTGACTTCTCCAGAGGCAAGATTGAATAATGAATGGGTCTTGAGAAATACCGGGTAGGGTATGAAACAATGTCATTTTCGCACTATGCAGTGTGCGAAAGACTTTATGTGAGTTAAGTGAGCTTTCAAGGTTATTTTTACTCCTTTTTTTTTGTATAACAGCTTACACAAATCCATTAATTCTACTAAAATTCTTAGTTTGTGAAGAAATGAAATATTTGTATCTTCTTCACACTAAAAACTTACAATGATTTTAGTTCATACATTGAAATAGCACATTTCGCGAGATTTGATATTAACGCGGAAGAAGCCGCGGGTAACCGCTAGTCATTAAATAAATTCAAAACAATACAGTAAGTTTATTTACACCGTCACAACGCTTAAAAAACTTTTCTTTCGATTCAAATCTCGGTATCAAAATTCTTCGTTATATTTAAACTGGCCAGTCAGATTTCGAACGGCACAGATAGCTGGGCATTTTAAAAACTTGTAAAAGAACTGTTTGAGACTTGGCTTTAGTGTTTGGAAAGTTGCACTGTTCTCAGTTGCAATAAATGGCGCGATCACTGCCATGCACCGCTCAGGAAAGAACCAACTTCATTCCTCTTCTATTGTTCAACTTGGTATAACAGTACGTGGTCACGTTCTATGGAATATCGCAATTATGCCACATAGCTGTATAATTGTAGTCGACTATTTCTTGTGGTTTCTGCAGTTGTGAGTAAATTTAACGGCCTGCTTTTTTGAAAGGTTATACTTTAAAGAAAACCAAATGTTATTGGTATACCAATGAAATTGACGAATAATACTGTTTATAACTAATGTAAGGCATTTAAAAAGATAGCTCCTTTCCAGCTTGCGTGCGCATTCGCGCCAAAAGTGTGACATGTATCTTCTGTCTCTCTCTTGCGTCGTAAAATGGCGTCGCGTGTTGTTCTGATGATGATTTACGAAAAGTAACCCGTGTTTACCTGAGCTCCCTTTTACTAAGAACTTAATATCAAAACTTGCAATAAAAGTGTTTGTCGAATAAAAACCTTAAATTAAATGCAGTTTTTAAATTGGTATTTCATATGTTTACATATGTCGTGGATTAGATGAAAAGTTGCTTAAAAGAAAACCATAAACAATATGTTTGAAGACGTATCAACAAGGGACATTATAAGACGATAAAATGCATACATGCATAGTTAGTTGATACGGAACCGTTTGTGTGCGAGTACCACTCGCACTGATTTTTAAATGCATATAGAATACAGGTTGTTTTTTTCTACTTTCTCTGATAAATGTAAATCAACACCCTACAAAAAGATCAAAATGCATTCATTTTGTAGCTTTGCCTATAGAAAACATGGTTATAAATATTGCTATAAACTTTTAAACTGTTTTAAACTACTGATTCCACAGTAGAACTCATTACGTGAAAACGATTTTTTTTAAATTTTCTATAATAACAAATTTCGCAGCTTATTCAGCAAATCAAATGATATATAAATAAATGAAAGACTAATTCGGTCATCCGATAAAAGAACCACGCAAATGCATATTTGCTAATTGTCGGGACACCAGATTCAAGTTTTTTTTTGTATTTATAATATGTACCTTTAACTTTCGAGATAGAACTTAAGGATTAAATAAAAATATGTTTTTCTTTTCATAAAGCTTTGAATTCGAGTACATACCTACTAGGGTGCGGTTATTACTACAAAATATAACAAATTTCTGTATCACATCTTGATATTAAATTCAAGAAATAGTTCTCTCTAAAATTGAGGTGAGTAAGATGCTACAATATTTTGTTTGTCTTCGTTCGTCTTTGTTAGTGATGGAAGACCATGGCACATTTTCATCGTTTGGCTACCTTAGATACTCATTATGTAGGAGGGTTTTAGCAGTTTCATGACATATATCGGGGCCCGCTGAAGTTAGCAGGGATTTGAACATGTTAGTTGTTTGAACAATGGCATAGTATGGGTTCCCCTTTTGAACAGGTAATCCAAGACGCTTTTGCATGTACAGCGTGCATAAGCGCTTAAAGAAGTCAGAGGCTACCACAACGTATAGCAAGACGTACCACGGTGGGTGGCTCTCATTTTTCCTGATTCACTACCATGACCCTTAGATACATCGGTACTTTCTACAGTGTAGAAGCGGTGAGGGAACTAAAGGTCCCAAGTTAAACCAGCGTATTGCAAAGCTGAAGCAAAGCCTCGAAATGATCATCAATGCACTGCAGGTCTGGGATGTACAGCTCACTCAAGTAAGTGTCACCAGATGGTAGCGGGTGCAGAAGAGGGTTTTGCGTACCGTTTGCTATACGCTGGGGAGGAATCTAGTTTATTACTGAAATCACAACAACTTCCCGAGAATGTGCTTTCAAAAAATAATCCCAATCCCATATTATTTTATCGAACAAATATAAAGGTTCTGCAAGAAAGTAGTTTTTTTGCTGCTTAAATTAAAGTGAAAATCTCAAGGAATTTAATGATCATAAAATGCAAAAATATCTACAAAATCAAAGAAATTGGTGTCAACAATTCTAGAACAACAGACGCATAAATCCAATAATGCGATTTTATTATTATATTAACGCGTTTCTCCACAATAACAAATTAAATAAAAAATATGTTTAAGTAAGAAACCCACAACATACATTAAAAACCGCGTTCGTACTTAAGTTGGACCCGTTGGACACGCAACACAAATACAAATGTGCGGTTCTTGCTCCAAAAAAGAGTAAATCGTGTGTCTAGCGAAAACTATGGGCTAAAAAATTACGAATTCTTCTGGTGCCTAAAGGGTTTAGGGACATTTTGGCATCAAATATGCAATCGTGCGGTTATTCTACCGGATGGGCGTATTTGAAAACGCAATAATCGAGCTTTCATATGTAACGAATAAAAACATTTAGAACCTAACTAATCATTAGGCATCTTAGTTCTAAATTGCAATGATTTTAAAACGTCAATTTCATAGCACACTCGCATATACAATTGTGTACCAATAGTGTTTAAGGTTCTGCCTACTGTAGAAAAATAAGCTGGTACAAATTATCATTTCAATAAGTTCTTATATTAAAATTTTCCATTGAGGCGAGAAAGGATTGCCTTTAAGTGCGTTTAATGCATTCCATTCAGTCTAGCTCATCTCAAGTTGTGAACACGGGAAAAAATCTCGCACCTGAAAAGCGCTATTTTAAGTAGTCAATCTGAATTTGAATCGAGCCCATCGTGGAAAATCTTATAATGTGAGAGATGTGAGGATATTGTGCGTCATCTGTAGATTATAAAGTCGGTGTAGGCTGTATTCACAACTCGTTTTCGAACCACTATTGTGACGGCTCTTTTCCGATTTCAATTTCAACCATTTACATGAATCCTATGAAAAATATCTGGGAGGACACAATTTGTGCTTCAGTGAAGTTTGAATCAGATATTTTAAACATAACCATTTCTTTACATTTCGCAATAGTTTGAATATAGTTTGATCAAATATTTATCGCATGTCAACGCACTTATCACTTTGTTGGCTCAAACGTTTGCAAATGTTACTACTACCGGTTTTTATGTATCTTAAATAAAATATGTGTATATTAATATATAAATATATGCCAGACAACACAACAATTGTCGTGGTTTCGAAGTAAAGAATTCTCTTCCTTGTATTACAAAACCAGACAATGATTATGACGGGGGCGTCTCCCATAAATACTTAAATACATATTAAACATCAATGACTCAGGTACAAATATTCGTGTTCATCACACAAAAATTTGCCCCTTGCGGGATTAGATAGTCAAGAGCTCTAACCAAAACACCAAACGCGACGAAAAAAAATTTTACAAAATGCCATCATCAGGCATAATTTTACCAAAATCATTCTACTCCTTAAAGTTAGTCCCTATTCCCCAATCCAAATTCTCACCTTACTTCGCGAACAAACATAACAAACGCAAACATTTCGCAAGAGAGCGCTAAGGACAAACAACTAAAGCAGTTTTAAGAAACCCCACACAACAAAGGATAAGCCCATACAATTAGCAGCCGCTTAGTTTTACATTAGCCGTGAAGCATTTCCTTACAACACCGTTGCTCGCTCTAAATTTAAAGCGACAAAGCGCAAAGAACAAAAGGCTAACAGACAGTAATCACTTTAAAAATACATCAATAATGTTGCGAAGACGCTGGCGACCGTGAAAGAGCAAAGTGCCTGCTGATTTGTGGTGGGCTGTGTCGTCGCATTCAGTGCCCATTCCTTGAGAGAATGCGCGATTCGTAGACACATAGGAAGCAAAGCTACAGTACAAGGAGATGCAGATAACATTCTTCGACATTTTAGTATGAAGATTTATTATTGGGCAGATTAAGTAAACATGAGGCCTATGTTTGAAGATGTCTTTTGGCTGATAATGATGATTTGTAAACATTGTTATCATTACCGACATGACTGTTATTATTGAGAACAAAATTTTAAACATTCCTGGTACCTACAATAGCAATACCGGTAGGTACATAACACCAGATGATATATATATATATATATATATTTAAAGTGGGTACCTTTTAAAACTATAAGAAACTGTATCTTTAGCACACACACGATTGACTGATTAGTTTGTGCGTGTGTTTTATTAGAAAAAAGGTCAACTTTTTTTTTTTAAGTTCGATGGATTGGTGTAACTGCAGAAGTTGATACTATGGCGCTAACCATTTCTGATGTGCAGAGCAAAACGAGCAGGCTGGCGTGTGCCCAACCGACTGAACTCGTGGCTTGTTTCACACGTCACATTAATTAAGCATCACGTAGAGTTGTATCTCTCAAGATATTTGCGATAAACTATCGAAATAGTAAACATTGTGCGCCAAACAACAGGTGCGGATACATATTCATGTTTGCGTAACAGATTTGACACGAGCAGTTCATTAATATTGTAAAGTAAATTGAGTATTGGATTGGATTCTGCTACGAGTAGGTATTAGTTGGCACGTATATGCTGGTGTGATGGATATGACAGTGGAATTATTATACCTTACATTTAATATAAGGAGTGTTTGACCGTATAGAAAGACATCATTATGATTCGCTAATTTTTAGACTTCAAGTATTTCAGAACCAAACATATTTATGATGTTTTAATGCTTTTAGTAATATAACTACTTGAGAAGCTTTTGCATGTATGAACATTTCTTTGATATTTGAAACATGACAGTCCGAACTGCAGAAGCTAAGGTGAGTAGATCTATCCAAACTTTCAGACAGTTGAAGTTTTATGAAAGGTAAGCTAGTACGTTTATGATCTAAAAGAAAAAAAACGAGCTCTATAAAAGTGACACAAAAGTATGCTCTATCTGCTCATACAATGATATTCGGATCTTTTGTAATGTAAGTATAATATACAGAAACATTGTCACGAAGTACCTGAAAGCTACCTTTGCATTGCATTTTTAAACATAAAATAGGTGTAGAGTACGAAATTTCAACTTGGCCGTTTTCTTTGTAAGTAATTCCGGCGTCTGGAATCATGATACGACCATCGTTTTTCATCCGTAGGCAATCAATGAGCATTACAAACTCGCAATTGGTCCACAGACGCAGTAAATCAGAATCGCCGAGAAAGTCCGGAACATGTGTCTCAATAACGCCTTACGCGATAGACTCTGTACAAATACCAAACCACCAAACACTCTTGCTGCACTATAAATAAAGATCAAAATGCAACAACTCACATATCTACACGCCGAAATGCTTGAAATAGTAAGGGAGGCAAGCAGACCGATTGGATTTACTATTGCCGTATAAAAATGCCTTATATCAATAGAATAGATAGTAAGGAGAAATGAACGTCATTATATCGACGATAATCATATAGACTTTATTACTGGTAGGACTGTTCCAGTTATACGGTTTTAGTGGTACCAACTTGATTGTCTTGTCAAAGATGTATAAAGGCTAGTACAAAATAAGAAAGATCAAAGGTAAGTATCTGCAGAAAAATATCTATGTACTTCATTACATACTTCATGTTCTTAATTTTTCAATAAAGAATATTTATTATTATTATTATTATGTATAACGAGAGGACATTGTGACCTAATTAGAGAGCGGTCGAAATCCAGGCACCCATTGGTATGTTAAAACCTAAAAATAGTTTAATATCTAGAAATGGTGAAGTATGTTGCACTGTGCAATGCGTGTAAGTATGCGTATATGTAATATTAAGTTAGTGTCCCTATTCAGTAAGCAAACCTTATATATCTGATCATAATATTGAAACAATATTTTATTTACAACCCAGAACCTATGTAGGTACAATATCATTTTAGTTCAAATTCCTTACGTTCGCTCTAAAGTTGCGGTCCTGAGGTCCTATTCTTGCAAGAGAGTGTCCCAACTTTTTGTCTTCCTGTTGCACCTCTCACGCCGTCATTCTGGCACGAGTGACAAGGATGACTGAAGGTGAAACCTTAGGCATTATTTTCCAGAATACCGCCCTTGAGACAGTGGGAGGTGACTTGCCATTTACATCAGAGGTCAGCCGCGCGCTATCTCACTGATTTACAGCCATATTCAATTGTGAGCTAGACTTGCATCAACAGATGCCTCTCCGAATAGATAGCAGTTTTGTTGGGATAGCTGCTGTACGATTTACGATTGATTTAAGCATTTGTGATTAGATTTAGTGCCTCTGATTGGGTTTAGTGTGGCGTAGAATGTACTGAGAGGAATAAAACTTTCGACCAAACTACTGATTCACACAGTCTACTATATTTAGAGGACTGTCTATTGTTAAACTAAAAGGACATGACGGTAGGTTTTTATTATAGTGTAGGCCACTATAGTTCTATAAGACAGAACAGGTCTTTCACACTTCTTAGGCCCACTTGCGCATGATGGCTTAACCTAGGATTACGCTAACCCTGGATTAAATCATCATTCTGCCTCGGTCAGTTTCTTTGACGTTGACAGAGATAGAAAGAAGATTTAACCCAGGATTAGCGTAATCCTGGGTTAAATCATCATGCGCAAGTCCACATTAATAGGGTAATATGTAATTATAATGGGTTAGGCGAACCCTGATCGTCTCTGACCACGGCGGTCAAATCTCAAGTGAGTTTGGTCATCATCGGCGTGGACAAATTAGATATTGTTTATAATGCTGTGCTGTGCGCGTAATACAAAATGGCACTGTCTTTTTCTTCACTCTTATTGTTCGATGAGACGGCAGATCCGACATGACTGGTGAGCGATCGGGGGCGTCATCACCTCACTACCAACGATGACAACAGATGATATTTTTATGACAGATAAACCTGTACGGCCCAACCAGAGTAATTCATTTCAAAAGTAGTTGTCCGAATAGTAAATGACTATTTGTTTTTGTTTTTCATTAGTGCTTATAATTGGTTTTAAGAATGATTGAAGAGTTCATTTCATATTTTATCAATTTAATTTGTAAAAGAACAACAACAACTTAAAAATACGTAGATAAAACATGAATAGACTAACGGGCCTAGAAAGCAGGATATATTCTACACCCATAAATTAAAGTCGACCCGAGTTCTATAGAAAACATATAAATGTATTAAAATCCAGAAAGGTTTTATTCACGGTACGTAGCAGGCAAAGTAGGCTGCGTTTTTCTTTGGCAGCGTCCTACGGTGCTTCGACGTATGTAAACACGGTGGCACGATTTGAGCGGCATTCGTCCTTTGTTTCAGGTAATGACCCGGCTTTTCATCACGGCTTCAATGGATGCATGCAAAGAGTGCTAGACCCACCACGACTCAAGACTGATGCGGATGCATTTACCCGGCGAGTATGGCGACGAGACTAACTGTAGGATGGTTTTGGATACTCTTTCTATAAGTACTATAGCGTATGGTACAGACTCACTGCAATGTCGTAAACTGGCAACAGTATCTTACTGATTTAAGAAAAAGAGGTAATCAATTAGACCTATTGAATTTATGTGATATCTTCAGAATTTGATAAAATTTTAGTAAGTTGATCTACAGAGGCTTTCTAACTCGTGTGTAAGCATTTATTAATGTATGAATGTTTGTATACTTGTATGTTTGTCTCGGGATTTCTCGAAAAAGAAAAGTCATAGCGCGACGATTTTTTTAAACTTCAATTGGGTATAGTTCAACTTATGGTTAGTCAGTTGTAGTTTCATCGAAGTCGGTCCAGTATTTTTTAAATTATAAGTAATAACTAAAAATCATTAAGAAAAACACCTTTTAACCAGACAGACCCACATCATGTATCGACTACAAAATAATTGGTTTCTCCTTAATAGAAGACAAATGCGTTATATCAAGCTTTTGCAACAGTTTCTGAAGGCGATTATTTTTTTTATTTTTACGTTTATTAGTAGTACCAATGCAAAAACAGTATCATCATAACTGTTACTAATATAAAAGTCACATGCAGCTTTTACGTTAAAACACTAGTTTCCCGTAAATAGATCAACTTGAAAAGTTTTACCTAAAGAAAGCACTGAGTTAACAAACAACACCTACGAGTACATACGAGCCCCAATCCCATTCGATTTCCAGCATAAGCGCTAGAGGTGGCAAATGTATTTCGTAATTTCTCCATCCACTACGTTAAGTGCGTACCTTACGAAGGTTACACAGACAATATCAAATAGCTGTAGTCTATTTTCTTCAGTGGCTCAGTCAAAACAAGTACGATGAACACTGTAGTGTGTAATACGTGAGGGACCCTGCCGTCACTGGGCCCGTTCTCACTGTAATGACCCTATAACAGCCCGCATTATTATTTATGTTGTGTAGCTGAGAACGGCATAATAGTACCATAAGAATGAAATAAATTCTCGCAAACTTTGAGCTCTTGGCTTTGCTTGAAAGCTGCGATAGTACTTATTGTTTCACATTTGCGAAAATGTTTCCTTGGACGTGTTTTGCATGAGGCAATTATTTTCTAAATTTCTTCAGCCGCCAAAATGTGTCGAGGCTAGTCCGAGATGAGGCTTGACATAAAAGCAGAGTCATGTGTGTTGTACTATTGTTGAATCAAAGAGAACCAAGAATTAAAACAATAACTTTTTATGGCGAACATAAAATTTAAAACCTTACGGATGAGTTTTATTAAGACAACTTTCACAGAAATCTTTTATGTATTCGTTCGCATGTCACGCAATTTCCGGATGGGCGGAATCGACGTTTAAAACTTTTAGCTTCACTCACAAATATTGTCATACTTTTTTTTTATTGCTCACTGATTTCGTGTTTCTGGTTTAAGCCTCATAATAAAAGGACGTCTAATAGAAACAGATATTTTTAAAAAAAGTAACCTTTATATATTAGGATCCTTATTTTTGATTGTACCTCACAATCCTCGTGGCATTATCGTATTAATAGTTAACAACATTACCGAAACATCGGTTTTTATTTCGGCCCCAACAATAAATCTTAACATCGACGATACGTAAAGAAAACACCGTATTCGATAAATAAATAATTTTTCTGCACGTAAGCTACAAAAGCCGTAGAAATAACGTTATGAATATCGGATGAAGTAGACCAGGTGGTGGGATACCAAAATGTTGCACTGTTTTTTTACCACCATAGGCCACTGTATCTGACCACCAAACATTAATCATTTCCCATCGTTTTGTTAAATCGTTTTATTGTGGTATGGTTTAGATGTAGGGTAACTACCAATCCTCTTTTTGTCTTAAGTAGGTAAGAGAGTTTGTTTAAGGTAATTTAAGAGAAAAACATTTGAACCTTATTTCAAACATGTGTAAAAAGCAAATTTATGTAGAATATAAATATGCCACAGGAATGGAATGAGCCGACTTTTTATTTGTAGCAGTCTCTTGGTCTACAATCTCTATCTTATAACATCTCAACAGATCCATTATTACTTGTATTGGAAACTCAATAAGCCTGCGTTAATGCACTTTTTTCTAGATAACCTTTAAAGATAGCCTCATTTTGTTGAGAAGCAATATAAATTCATAGAATAATACAAAAAGTTAGGGCGATAATAAAAATAAATAATTATTAGCGATATTCCTAACATAGACGAAATGGTTGGTAAGTCTACAGTAAAAGGTTATGTAAATAATAATAAAAAGGTATAATAGATAATATACATATGTGACTGAGCGATTTTTCGATTGTCATGGCTGTCTTAATCCCTCAAGCGTATGTGAACGAGACACAATGCAAATTCTATTGTTATGCGGTTGCCTGCAACCGCTCGGGTGTTGAAGCATTAATTTAATTTATAATCAATAATTAACATTTTTTTTTGAAAATTTTCAATGTTTTCTTTATTTGTTTCGGTGTTATTATAATTGTTGTAAGTCAAAAAGTGATACATACTCATAAATATAACAAAACCAAAATTTTATTCGACTAAATATACCCGTTTATGCAAAGGTATGATATTGGAACCAAGCAGCAACCATTTCCGGTTGTCAGCCATGATTTACGATCAGCAACGTCAATCATTTCCTTTGAATTCCTAGTGTCTGCGGGAATCTAATCAGGGGATAATTGACGGTCTTCCACCCGCCGGGGAATAGCTTAGTTTCAGGGCTTCAGCATTATTACGGGTATGCAGGTATTACACATGCAAAATCACAGGTATAAAAGACGTGCATAGTCTGTTAAAAAACTATTGCGACTTTCTATTTTCCGAGGGCTACATGTATTAGATTTACTAACTTTTAACTTTGATTTAACGACCTGGTGTAGTGGTCAAGAAATCGCCTACTACGCAGCGGGTGCGGGTTCGATCCCCGCACAATACAAACATTTGTGTGCATGAACATGTCTGTTTGTATTGGTCTGGGTGTTTTCTATGTATATCATGTATGCATTTACTAACAAAAAGTATTTAAGTATTATATCCGTTGTCTGGCACCCACAACACAAGCTTTGAGAAGCTTACTTTGGGGCTAGATGGCGATGTGTGGGAATGTCCAAAGGATATTTATTTATTTATTTATGATTTACTTTGGTTAACAGCTACACATGTCTATCAATTATGCTTAGAAGTTTGGTCGATTTGAAAGTTTAGTTATCTTTTTACAGCATTTTTAATTGTTTGAAATTTTTTTCTCGTAATCACGCTTCGAGTTTTTAACCGACTTCAAAAAAGGAGGATATCAATTCGACTGTATGTTTTTTTTATTATTATTTTTTTGTATGTATATCTCATATCTCAGTCGTTTGTCGACCAAATCGAAATTTTTTTTCGCCTACTTAGAGGGTGTAACTTCTAGTTGGTCCCATTTTTTCCATTTTGGGATCTGATGATGGGATCTTGGTGTAATCGAGGGAAACCCTCAAATTTTAAAAGCACGTATAGTGTTTCTTTACTAGAATCTTAATGCTGACGTGTTGTTACTTCTGATAGTCAAGATCTTGTGGGGCTGAGCTGATGGTGGAACTCCTTAACGCTTAAAAGTTCAGTAATTATAATGACGGAACTTATGATAGGCAATGTGTAGCTTCTTAAAACATAGAATCATAAGGTGCATCTCCCCCCCCCCCCCCCCCCCCCGTGATTATGTAATCACTAAAAATTAAGAAATAAAACAAACTTTAAAAAAAGTAAAAACCGACTTCAAAACCAAAATGCACTTAAAAGTCTTAAATAAACTCTTCACCATTGAAAGGAAAGGAATCTGTTTTAGGCAAACAATTTCTTTTTGGAGTCAGTGCCATCACTTTGACCATCAAGCATCAACTATCACAGCACCGACTCCAAAAAGAAATTGTTTGCCTAAAACGGATTCCTTTCCTTTCAATGGTGAAGAGTTTATTTAAGACTTTTAGTGCATTTTGGTTTTGAAGTCGGTTTTTACTTTTTTTAAAGTTTATTGTTTATCTCAAAAAATGTATCACGGAATATGAATGTATTTTAAAAAAAATGATAACATTAAGTTTTCGGGCTCATTTCTCATGGTAATTGTGGGATATGATAAAGCTATCTGGAATAAATGAAACGTTTGTTAACAGAAATGTGAACGACAAAAGGTGTGCCGGACGCCCGAGCACATCAACAAAACGTTGATTAAGTTTAAAAAATAGTATTTCTAATCGTCAAGTTACCAATAAATTGATTACTGAGAGCCTGTTTTATCGATTGGTCTATGCCATTAAATGTTTACCAATGATTTAGCTACAAGACAAATCACCGCGAAATCCATCCCAAAATTGCGCAATTACGATTTTTGTACCATGATAACGCCTCTGCTCGCATCGTCGCTTGTAAGTAAATAACCAAATTTTAATGGTGCCACAAATCAATCAAATGCAATCACTAAATTCCGTAGACCTGTCCTCTTGCGATTTTTTCTCGTTCCTATACCTGAATAATGGCTGGATGAGTGTTGGCCACGATTAAAGAGATGAAGATGGGATCGAAGAAGAAGCTCAACTGGGTGCATGATTTTTTGATATTTATAAGAACAAGTGTGTTATAATATCTAAGGGGTATTATTTAAAAGGATCGAAATAGAGAACGAAAGACACGATTCTTTTTGAACAGACATCGTAAATATTGCCTGAAAATAATCTACGCCTTCTTTGAGATTATACTTGGTTTGGTTACACAAGTAAACCTTGATTTATCGTATTCAACTTACGTACTTCCTCGTCGAATTTCATTTAAGTGGCCAACAAATACTGGTTTCCTACTAAGGGACCAATTTAACTTATTTTTTTTAATAAATTGACATTAGCTTTGTTTTCAATTATAAAAACATACTTTGTAGAACAAGTTTAACTTACTAAGTACTTATTATACGCCCACCTCTAAAAATAATACGCCTACTGCTGAACACTCTACTTAAAAAAATCATATTTAAATTTGAGCAAGAACCTATTTGCTTGTTATTTTTACAGACCACACATGCGATGACAGGTGTGGCAAACATTCCACCGCGTCGCTACTTGATGTTATCTAAACCGAGTTTTATGTCAGGCCAATTAAATCCTTGCTATCACACATGTCAGTGTCGTTACGATGTGTAACAAATGTTGTGTGGTCACGAACGAAAGGTGTTATGTGATGGCTGCATAGTTGACAAGGGAATTGCAAATTGAACCCTTTAATTTTAAGTGGATTGTTTGACTAATAATGATAGAGACTTTAAGTGTAGTGCCTGTTTACCGACTTCAAAAAAGGAAATAATCAATTCAATGTGTATGCATGTGATGTCAAAAGGATTTGATAAATTTTGAGTATGTTGGTCTATTAAGGCTTCTAAACACGTGTGCAAAATTTCGTATGTGTATATATGTTTGTCCACGAATTTCTCCAAAACGCGAAGTGATAGACTAGTACGGTGTAAGATTCATACGGTGCAAGATCAAAATCGGTCCCGTAGTTTTAGAGATATGGGTAATAACTTAAAATCATGAAATTAAAAATATATATAATTTTACTTTAATCAGGTATATTTCAACTTAGGGTAGAGTGTTGGTTTCATCAAAATCGGTTCAGTAGTTTTGGTGATATGGGTGATAACTAAAAAACATGAAATAAAAATATTTAAAAAAATAAACCGCCTTCAAATTTATCTCATCATTAGTCTACGCACATCATTCACCGACTCCAAATGAATTTGTTTCTCCTAAACAGATGGCAAATGTGTTATTTTGAGCTTTGTAGTAAATTTTTTGAAGGGTGTTATATTTTTTCGTTTTTACGACGCTTATTTAGCAACAAGACGCTTATTTAGTTACAAGGTTTAAATATACATACTTAGTGTACCTAGTACATTGGCATCAAAATGTTGGTCTTACACATGACGGGTCTAGACTTATGATAAGTAATGCAATGCAACGCGGCAAATTAAAATCTTCTATGAAGATGTTTACAACTATGTGCTATAAATAACTTTATAATTAAACGAACACTATCATAGAGTGACTGTTTACAAAGATTAACTCCATTAAGCATGTCATTCACATTACACCTAGATCTATTTTTTATTTGAATACAATATAAACATTTATAACAAAAATAGCCTTGCTTATTTGAGGTACTATTTGAAACAAGTACCTTTAACTAGCTCGAAAACTTCTCGTTAAATATGGAAATAATACAGAATGTTTCAGTGGATAAACAAGTGTTTGTTTGCGGATATAAAACGAGTCGTTATTGTTTTTAGGTAGCACTGTTTGCTCCTATTTAACGGCGTTAACTTTCTAGCATTTAGGCATTTACACCATGGTTTCATTTAACAGTACGCCCTTACGGTTGGTTTGGTTGGGAACTGTGTCCCTTTTCAAGTGTCGAGTTACCTAAGTGAAGGATTTTGACAAAAGTTAGTGAATACTTTCTTGCATACACATTCCGGTATTGATCACGAAAATAAATTAAATGTTGGAAATTGTATTATATAATTGTATTATATAATTGTATTATATAATTAAATGTTGGAAATTGTATTATACTGGGACTCTCTTTAATGTTTAACATAATCATTAAGTCATTTATTTCATTATACTAACACTCTGGATCGCAGTTTTCTTTTTTTTAAATCTATCTTATGATAGAGCTAATAGTATGCGTGATGCTTATCTCTTATAAATTATATTTTTTCTATGACATATACGCTTTTTATCCTTATACCAATCATGTTAAATAACGTACAGCAACCTATTCTCCCCTGATTGTATTGCATCCCTTGATACTATCACCATAACATACTTGTCCAATTCTATGCTAACTTAAACTCCGCAAAATAAAATTGGCCATTTTGATGCTAAGTAAAAATAAAAAGGCACGCGAGCTATTACAGTCTTAACGACCTCGATCAGATGAATAAATGATTGAATTTTTAATTAATATTAGAAGCAAAGTAAAGAACTTCGCTGATTGTCCCGCTGTAAAAGTGACGATTAAAAAGTATTTCTTTAAACCCTTTTTAAGGCCAGGGCTCGAGCACTTAGGTATCGCGATCGAAATATAAGAATTTCATAAAAGTTTTAATTATTTTCTGGAGTTACGATTTTTAGGCCGTTTTTCTTGGTTATAAAAAAGTAAACAGTACTCAGGGAAGAACTACATAACCGTCCGCAATAAACTGCAAGAATTCATTGTAGGAAAAATGCATTTAACACTAGGAGTGGAATAAATAATTAAATCTCATTAATATAATAAGTGGAAGCAGTTCTGACTTAATAGTTACATAAATTTTTACGGAGCTTATTTCTTGAGAACGTGTGTGTCGCAAACAACTGGTTTTTGAATTATGGACTAGAGAGGATAGGAAAGCAACAATTAAAACAATGTTATTACTGGGATGTCTTTTGTTTCTGCTTTGCATTATAATGAAACAGTTGGTATGAATATTGTTTAATGGTAAAGTTATAAACTCTATCATTGAAAAACGTATGACAGAATAAAATTTCATGACACAGAACATATAAGAAAATACTAGCTTACTTGTTTATTCCGAAGATTTGATAACACAAGTCTGAGACCATGTAGTATGAAAATTATGATTCTTATGTGTGTAATAAACTAATACTGATAAAGGGTGATTAAAGTCCTTTCAAAAACAAACAAACTGACAGAACCATCATTAGTCCCATTTGTCATCTCACAGCATTTTAATGACCTGTCAACCCTCTATGATGAAACAAAAAAAGTTTCGAGATCAACCCATTTTATTTCTTGTAGGTGTAAAAAACAGACAGGTTCAGCATGTGTTGCACATATGTGAATGATGTCAGAAGACCAATTCTTAGGATATTTGTAATTAGACATACCTATTGTCTATTTTTGAATGATTCTGTGAATATGAAATTAGTCACAATTAAGTTTATTTCTATTCGCTATTGAATTTGAAAGCTACGATCTCAAAAAAATACTTGCCGTATGTGCAGCTGCATCTGAATCTTAAAAACGGTTTGTTTACATTGTAGAGCAAAGAAACGACCTCTGTCGCGATGTCCGTAAAAACGACAATTCCTCATCCCCATGCATTCTCGGCTGCGGTGGCGCCATCTACCGATTGCAGTCCGATTCATTTTGTAGCGATTTCAGCACCGCACACAGTGCAACGAATTTATTTCTAGGAATCAGGCCGCATGGTAGGTTTATGTTAACAATTTCAGCAGCGAAGAGTTCAAATAAAGAGGCAGGATCTTAATAAGTTATCTCTTGCTTATATAGATAACGGTGATGGAAATCTTAATGATCCTAACTTTTTGTTGAAAAATAATAAGAACTTTAAAAGTACCTACATTTAATTCGTAACTGTCAATAGTATGCATTTTGATTAAGAAAGAAATTCTGAATAACTATATAAAATAAATCCATTTCAAGAACAATCACAAATTTATTTAAATATCAAGTGAAATCGGAATGATTGAAACTGAGTAAATTTTATTTAAGTCGTCAATCACTTTGAAATAACACAGAAAATCGAAGTGATGGGCCAGAGGGAATGATAAAGAGCCCAATCAAACGTTTGCTTGTTTACTCAAAGATCGATTGCGATTAGACAAAGAATCGATTCAAGCTTTTGAATCGAGTCGGTACGTTGACCGTTCCAGTGCTATAGAGTTGATAATTATGTCGTCAACGAACTAAGGCCGTAGATACACGTGTAGATTTTTAAGAACTACTGGGCCCCTATTTTTGAATCATTCGCGTCAAGATGGCGAGTGAAAAGCATTCATTAAAGTCGAATTTTCTAATGAAAATCAGTTGAAATTCACATGGGAGCGATTGGAAAAAATACATCTTAATTTTGTAAGTAGTTACGTCAATAATTCGCATGATTGTCGTAGAATTTTAATTCGTTTTCGAACAATTATCACAAGCCATATTCAAGCGAGTGATTAAAAAAAAGAGGCCCTGGAGCTCTATTTTTGAAACACTCGCGCCAAAATGGAGTGTGATACTCATTTATTAATGTCCGATCATCGAATGAAAAACAGTTTAATTCCATACAGGAGTGATGAAAAAAATATTACTCAATATTGTAAGTATTTAAGTATATATTTTGCTTAGTATACGGTTAAATTGAATTTGGTTTCGAATGAAAAGCACACGCCATATCCTAGCGAGTAATTCAAGAATAGAGCTCCTGGCTGTAAGTGCACTAGGGATTTTTGATACAAAACAACAAAGAAAAGAAAAACACTATCCAACATTAAACTGTTATCATCAAGTTACTGAGTTGCGGGATGAGCAAAGTTGAATATTTGGATCATTCAACTCATTTTTGTGCAATAAGTGTCATTCTGTAATCACACACATAGTTTTTTTTTCAAAGGTTCGAAATTTCGAAGTCAATATTTAAGACCCTTTGCACAATGCGACTTTTAGCATCGATGTAGGCGCGCGTTTAAAAAACGCGCTTCAGCATCTTGACTCACGCGATGAATAGATTTAATGTAGCATCGATACTAACGCGCAATAGTATCGACGCAGTCGCCAAAATTCAGTACATAATTTGTCAATTTACAGCTTCTACATCGCGACTGTATCGATGCTATTTTAGCTTGCAGCGCAGTGTGTAAATATTAACATTTTGCGACTGCATCGATGCCACCGTGCGTTAGCATCGCTGCTAAAAGTCTGTGTGTTAAGGGTCTAAGTTGTAGAGTCTAGAATTTACAGTTATATCCTTATAAAATTTTCACTCTTTAAATTAACATAGGTCATTTATATACATATATTTTATTTTCGAATCTCAACGGTAGACTTAATTTTTTAATGAGATTCACACACACACGATTGCAGCATTACAAGCACCAATATGAATACACCCCTACCAGTATACAAAGCGGATCAGTCGCTTTTTACACTACAAAGGCTATTACGCGATTCGTTTCCGAGCGTAAAGTCAACACTGTTATGAAGTTTCCATTGAGTTTTCGCCGGAAAATCGGCTAACGTGGGAAGCTGCGATTGCGATTTGAATGGTTAATAAGCTGCAGTGTGTTCGTTAATTGACTCGATATGTAAATAAACAGATGCGACGACGCCATTCAATCAGAGGTTTGCTTTTATTGTCGCGGATTGTTTGTCAACGGTGAATTATGCCCCGGCCCGATTTGATTGCATTTAAAATTGTGGTTTGCAGTGACTACTCAGTTCACTCACTATGAAACTTAGCTTAAAAATAAATATTCAATTATGTATTTTTTTAAACTGTTTATGTATATGTTGTAAAAATTTATATAAGGTCACCTCAATTTAAGTGACAATATTCCAAGGACCGATTCAGCATAATAAAATTATATATTTTTTAGAAAAACTTTGGTAATTACATATTTGTTTTTATTGTGTTTTGTCCATATACACTTATTATTATATTAATATTTTGAGACCAATCTCGCAACATTGATGATATCACGCAGCCTACGCGTTAAAGAAAGCACTTGCAAAAAATCAACAGGCTTGCAGACCAATCTCCCAAGTCCCAACATTGATGATGTCACGCAGCCTACGCGTTAAAGAAAGCACTTGAAAAATTCAACAGGCTTGCTAATGTGACGGTGGCCGAGTGGGATAGGCATACGCCCAGATAGCTTAAGACACGGGGTTCGATTTCTCGTCTGCCACAACCAAATTTTTAATTATTAAAACCCGGTGTAGTTAACTGTCAGAAAATATAATTCGCACGCACGATTATCTTAATTTGCATATATTTTAGTATTTTATTAAACATTTTGCTAGGTAACGTTAAATTTCTCTGTATTGTATTAATATGCTTTTGCTGCTTATACTTACAAATAAATGACTGAAACAATTTTGCATTCGCATCATAAGCGGGCGATTGGTCTGCTTTACCATATTTTGCGGTCATATTAATAACAACAACGTTCTCGCCTGAAAATGTATACCGCATAGCAAATACTGAAATTGCCTACTCAAAATAAACACTAGTCTATTAATTTGTTACAGAAATACATTTATTATTTTGTTCAAATGACATTTCACTTATTCATTGCGTCCCCGTTTCAATTTGCGGGTAGCACAATCAATTGTAAATTATTTATTAGTTTCGACTTTGCTGAATCA
This sequence comes from Pyrausta purpuralis, assembly GCA_963924145.1. Lineage (NCBI taxonomy): Eukaryota > Metazoa > Arthropoda > Insecta > Lepidoptera > Crambidae > Pyrausta > Pyrausta purpuralis. The sequence continues at coordinate 8,212,043 of OZ001649.1, read as the reverse complement.
AAATCGAATTCGATGACATTAATAAGGCCCAAATTACTTGAGTATTTTATCAGCTGATTTACGAAGCACATTAACTTCTTAGACGTATTAAACATTAGGTTTGTGTGTTTATTGATTTAAATGCGCAATCAATTCGTTCGCTTTGTATGACTCGGATTGGAAACAACAAAGCGTGAATCAAAGTCCTGTCGTATAATGTTAGTCTTTACTCTGTGTTAGATTTATTTTTGGTTAAGTGTATAGGTGTAAAGATTTTTTGTGCCTGTTTTACTAGATTTTATTTTTACTGTTTTTTGGATAGACACGATATATTTTGATATGAATTGTTTAATACATTGGACCAAACAAAACGTACTAGGCATCGTTTCACCAAGTTATAAATACTAAAATACGTTGTGACGTTAATTTTTGGTTAAAATATGAAAGATAAAAGGTTTTTGATTTCGTGTGTGTTTCCTTACTAAACTTTCCTCTGTCCGTTCAACGGATCCGTTCAAAATCAAACCCGCATCGCAGTGCACAACTTTCTGCCAGTCAACTGGCAGTTAATACGGAGCGGTATCAATTAAAACTGTCGCATCTGATTTATTTTATTGGTCCGGCAATTGATTACATTACGCCAAATTGGCCGCAATGAATGGATCTGGTCTCAGAACGCGCCGCAGTGCGTTGAAAAATTTGCAATGTGGAAGAGACAGCTGGGTGAAATAATTATTGAATAATTAAGTGATTTTATTAAATAATTAATTTTAAAAGGTGTTATATTTTAAGGCTTATCGGTCCTGGATAGTAAAATATTATAAGAACAAAAATTAATGACTACCTTAGTTCTCCTCAGAGCTAACCACCATTTTCTTTTAATAGTGTTATTTTGGATGTCGTCAATATCGTCATATTACTTATTATTAATTTTGTACTCAAAGAATATGTACTCCATGTATGTTTATTATTATTTTGCTTATGTATCTTACTAGCGGTTCCCCGCAACTTCGTCCGCGCAATTTCAGTTTGCTCCCTTCCCTCTAGCGTGATGTTTTTAAACTAAACCTCTGATTGAATGTAGCCTAAAGTTTTCCTCGATAAATAAACTATCCAACACAAAATAAATGTTCCAATAGAATCGGTCCAGTAGTTATTGAGATAAGCGCATTCAAACAAACAAATTATCTAATATTAAATATTATTACTATACACCAATCACATACATTGCTCTGATACCAAAGTATGTAAACTTGTATTATAGAAATCAGAAATAACGTCGGTACCACAACACCCAGACCCGAGACTAGAAATAAAAAATCTATTTCTACATTGACCCGACCGGGAATCGAACCCGGGACCGCGGAGCGGCGACGCCTTGAAACCAGCATTTTTGGCCACTATACCACGGCGGTCGGCATGAAAACACTTGAGCTTTATAATATTAGTATAGATTAATAAAGTATTTGTGTAACGTTTGTATGTATGTGTATGTAAGTGCATTTTCCTTCTTTTTTGTACAACTTCAATCGCTTTTTACTAATGTTTCGTCATTGATTAAATCTCTCTTCATTACCAAGCGGTTGACTGGTAGAGAAAGACGTAAGACATTAATTCCGCCAATTGTACAATATACAGTGCAGTGCAAAAAACCTAATACTTTTTTTTTGTGTAACCCCATAGCTCATAATTCAGAAGTAATCGTACGTTAGTAGTGGTTTGAATATAAATAGTTAAATTTGTCAAAACAATATTTTGTTTGACATTTGGTTACATTTTGACCTCATCGAATTCCTACAACTAGCTATGTAACCAAGCTAAGCTGTAGGCTTATTTTGTCGAATTCTTGATATTCTTAGATACCCACCGTACAAATGCGTTCACTGCCAGAACTGCAGAGATATGAAAACTTTTTTCTATTTTCTCTCGCAAAAGTAAGCTCATCTCTATTCCGACTACAACATTTAGGTCGAGCGCGCCCGCTATCCGCATATTATTCGTTTATAAACCCAGAGGCACACAGTGACTTATGAAGTCATGTTACACAAAAGTAACCTTTATTGCAAAGCAGTAGACGTGCTGAAGGCATGTCAAAATGTCAAGGTGTCGACAAGGTCAAGTTGTTTACTCCAGCAACAGAACCGCTTTAATTCTGACTTTTAAAACTATGGTAATAAGCCAGCTGGTCGTCCCGTGGGTGCAGTAACAGTATTAAAATACATTTACAAAGATTATATCGGTTGCGGTGTCACGAATAAGCTGCTTTGCCTTTCAAGTTTTAGATTTAAGAAGGTTAAAAAGGATACTGGCTAAAGCTTGTGGATTTAATTTCTAAAACCTAAAATATACTTTTACAGGGTGTCCCGCAAATAGTGATCCAGCCGAAAATAGGAGCTAAGCGTTAGAAAAATACATTAAAAAATCTAATTTATAAACTTCGACTATGAATCTTTATTTTTTTCGATTATTTATGTTGCAATGTAAGTCTAAATAGCCTAACGCCTATTACATTTAAAATAGGTTAATTTTTTTGTAGTCTTACCCTATCACCCGTTTTCAGCTTGACCTCTGCTTACTTGATATCCTATATAAAATAATATTCACCTAAAAAAGCCAGGAGTCGTAAGACCCGTATGAACTTTCGATTATGACTGCATCGATGCTAAAACTTGCAGTGTGTTAGACCTTTACACACTGCGCTGCATTTAGCATCGATACAGTCACGATGCTAACGTGCGTTAGTATGGATTCAGTTGCGATCAGAAGCTGTAAATTGTCAAATTATGTACTGAATTCTGGCGACTGCACCGATGCTAAATCAAATCTGTTCATCTAAAACGAGCGCAATTTTAAAACGCATGCCTGCATCGATGCTAAAAGTCACAGTGCTAAGGGGTGTAAAGGTTGACATTTTGCGACTGCATTGATGCTAACGCGCTTTTGCATCGCGACTGCATCGCTGCTAAACGCGGTGTGTAAAGCGTATTAGGTAAGGTTTTGTTAAAGTAATATATGTAGGTACATCATGGTAATCGCAGCTTGTAACGGTGTGACATGATTATTTTTCAATAACGTACAAAAATAACGTGCAACAAAACGCTCCTTTGAAATTAAAACATAGCCAATTGACTACACAATGCTAATATTTTCTCTCGTCTCCTCCCGCGTTGTTTGCCGCGATAACACAATACAGTATCATTTTCCAGGAACAATTTCCTTTTGAGTCACGCTCAAACAAAAATTAATTTATATCGTTCCCTTGAAAATGGAATCATCGTGGTCCCAAAACGGAACAAAGTCCCGACTATGACATATTACCCTGAATTTATGTAATACTAACACCATCGGAGCGTCTATTACGCGATATGAAAAGTAAAACGTTTATAATACGAGGGCGAATGAAGTATGGCCGGTGGAGTTAGAAAGAGAAAGATAAGAAAATAATGCCCCGTCATATATCATAACAATCGCCAGAATCCTCTGGACCACCGACCCTCTTCAGTGTAAGAATTCTGTGGAAATATTTAACTAAGCAGAATCGTTGCCATGGTTACTGACCGCACCTAATGCTGTGGGCATTAGCATGTAATTTGAATGGCCGCGATGAAAGTGTAGATTTCAGAGATAACGGTACAGGCTTCTTATGAAAATATACATGACACTGAAACTAAGCGTGCTCGTTGAAATTGAGATAGCCTTATGACGAGGGGTGAATACAGTTTGAATATAATCGAATCTACTTATTTTATTTTATTTTATTAAAACACAAAACAGTTTACAGTTGAGGAGAAACAAATTTTATACATAAATGAGTATTAAGCTAAACTGTAAGCCAAAACATGTGCTTCAGGAATTATATTTAACATCACTATAGAATATAAACCGGCCAAGTGCGAGTCGGACTCGCGCACTGAGGGTTCCGTGCCAACGTTAATTAGGGAAACCACTTACTACCACCTTCTTCCACTTAGCTAAAATACCACAATTTTTCGACAGCAAATATAACTTTGTTTTTCATAGTATTTGTATGAAGAACAAAGTTATGTTTGCGGTTGTTGAAAATGTGCTATATCTAAAAAACTCCTCGTTCGATATCGTCCGAACCAATTTTCGTAGTAAGTATTTGTTAAGATCTACATTTTTTTTTTCAAAATTTACACTCACGTAGTTTAGAAACTGAATGGGGGGGGGGACGCCCATTTTACCACTTTGGAAGCGTCTAGCTGTGAAACGTTAGAATATAAAAGAAAATGGTTTTAGAAACCTCATTTCATTTTGAAAGACCTATCTATAGACACCCCACACGCATAGGTTTGACTAAAAAAAAATTTTTCGGTTTCAGTTTCATGTATGGGAGCCCCCCCCTTAACTGTCATTATTTTTATTTTTTGTATGAGAATCTGTAAGCGGTTAACAAGATACATCTTCCTACCAAATTTCAACAGTGTGATGCTTACAGTTACAGTATAATGTGGCTGTGACATACGGACGGACAGACAGACAGACAGTCTTGACGAAATTATAAGGGTTCCGTTTTTTTCCATTCGGCTACGGAACCCTAAAAACAAAGTCACTTCCCGCTGTCTGTACGAGCATGTACATATGCTTAAATTTTTAAAACTACGCAACGGATTTTGATTTTATTTTATAAATTGATATAGTTATTCAAGAGAAAGGCTTATATGTATAATACATTGCACCCGTGCGAAGCCGGGACAAGTAGAAAATAAAATAAAAACTTATCTTCTACCCATACTTAAAATAACGTAATAAAAGGCGATTATTTTATACATTACGAATAATTTGTGTACTTGTTACAGGACTGTAAGCTTTTGCTTAGCTCAAAATGATAACTTTCTATTTTTACACGTACGATCAAGGCTTCTACTGCCTTACCACTTTGAAAAGAAAATTTCGTGCGCATACGATACTAAAATGGTCCTCACCTCATAAAAAAGACAGATCTCAGTTTTTAAGGTAGTAACGCGGCGTTATCTCCATGGTAAATTTTTACTGAGTCATTTTTACTAATTTTACAAAGCTAAAGAGTTTGTTTGTTTGAAGACGCCTATCTCAGAAACTACTGTACTGAATTCAAAAAATATTTTTTTTAATTGGACAGCTTTTTTATCGAGGAAAGCTTGAGGCTATAACACATTACGCTGCAATGGGAGAAGCGTCGCAGGGACCGCTTCTAAAGAATAGAAAGCTTCTGGATAGTTCTGTTACTTAAACTGTCTCTTAAAAATCTCCCGTTACCAAAACTTACCGAGTTCCTCAACCGTTCCGTTTGCACCAAACTATAGTATACAATAGTTTAAACAAAGTTTGCAGGCACGCATACTTGGAATTAGTTGAGCCTCCGCATCGGTCATTCGCTGGACAACCCATTTCTCGTTAACGTTAACGGGTTGTCAATTACGTGTCAGGACACACCAGTCTAGGGAAGGAAACAGTGTTGTGAATTTATCGATAGTTTCATTATCGATAATTACTAACACACTGTTGAAGTATGAAAAAAAATAATGTTTCTAGAGCCCAGGATTATATCTTGATATCTTGGATAAAAAAATTAAACCACATTCAAAAACTGACTACAAAGCCTAAAATAACACATTCGTCTTCTGTTTAGGAGGAACAATTTTTTTTGGAGTCGGTACATGATGTCAAAGCTTACGTATACTAACCAACTATACACAAATAAAAGACGAATGTGTTATTTTAAGCGTTTTAGTCAGTTTTTTGAAGGTGGTTAAACTTTTTAAAATATTTTTTGTTTCGTGATTTTTAGTTATTACCCAGATCTCAAATTGAAACTAACACTGTACCCTAAGTTAAAATATACCCAATTGAACTGAAAAAGAATCATCTCGCTATGGCCTTTCGTTTTTGATAAATCCGTTGACAAACATATACACTTACGAAATTTTGCACACGCATTTTCATTTTAGGAGACCTTAATAGATAAACATACTGAAATCTTTTCAAATTCTTACAATATCACATATATACCTATTGAATTGATTACCTCCTTTTTTTAAGCCGGTAAAATAATCTGCCTTTTCAAGGCAGTTAGTAGCGAACTTGAGTTCTCAGCGAAATTAACGAAATGTTTAGTTTACTTCACAAAAACTATTTAAAGATAAAACCTTAAATTTTATCAATGATATCGATACTCTATCGATAGTTCAACTGTTCTACACAAGCCTAAAAGGAAATGAAGCGGGTTGGGCTGCACGTGTTGCATTTAGTTTGGTAAAAAAGTGCGGGTAGTTGGTATTCTGGAAGCACCACATAGGCGGTTACGTAGAAGCTCACGCGCCGAAATGTTTTGTTTGGTGATTGATTGCGTTTGGGCTCTGCTCTCATAATTTCTGAACGTATATGGAACGAGGAGTAAGTAGAGAATGTAGGTCTAAACGTTTTTTCTAGCTCTTACATGACTTGCTAAAGTGATGTGACAGCGGAGTCCTTTTTTAGATTTGTAACTTATAAGTTACATAACGGTTTGGCTGTTAAGATTTCATGAATTCACTTGTATTTGATCGTATAAATGTCCCAAATCTACCTCAGTTTTCTTCTTAAAGATAAGATAACTCTTTATTGCAAACCAGATAGGTAAATTACAAATTCTTTCGATTCGAGGAAATGTACAATTTAGGCGGTCTGATCACTATAAACGATCTCTTCCAGACAACCTTTGGGTAGATAAATAATGAGCTCATAGGAAGGGGTATTATGTGCATAAAAGATCAAAAGAAAATTTTGTGACATAAAATGCTTTATTTTATACTTTATATTTATTCTCAGTTCCTGCTAAACACTTCAATCGCGTCAAACGTTCAATTTGGTTGAATCACAATACATCACGGCACCATTTCAAGTATCTTCACCGTTTTATTAAATGTAATATGACTTGCGAGTATTACCGCGAAATAATACAAAACTAAAGAGGCTACTAAGTGAAATTGCATGGTCCGATGACAACGCTGTTTCAGAACAGGGGTAGATAAATAACGCAATTAGCAAAGTGATTGATAGTGCCCGTGGAAAAACAATGGTAAGCAAGCCTTGTATTTATTAAATGATTGTAATCCTAGTTATTGATGGTCGGTGGGTACTGGGTAACCTACATAAAAATAACCGTCCACTCGATATGACACGGTTTGAGGTAACTATTTTTATTTTTCGTTGTTAAAAGATGCATTTATAAGGAATACTAATATACAAAGCTCATTTTTAAAGTGTGTACCCAAAGAGCCTTAGGCATATCTTGAAATCGACTGTTTGATCTTCGTTAGATCACGCCATTTTCATATTTCAATACTTGTCAAAAGTAAGAAAATCTTACTAAACTAAACTAAGCTTTACTCGTCTTTCATTGGCTTGAAAACAAGAACGAATATCCCAATTTAAATAGGTTAAAGTTTAAATAATTGATTATTACAAAATACACTTACATGAGAAATTATTATTGCTATGCTTATTTTAAGTTACCACTAGTATACGTTTCACATATAATATTTTCCATCATCATTTTACGATTTAAAAGTAACAATAATGTTATTTACGGTTTCCTCTATCTGGCAGAATCTTTTTGCTCCGAAAGTCACTTGGCATAACACACTTGGCATAATTTTCTTTAGTCGAATATTATTCAGGCAGAATTTTCTGTTAGCATAATTATTGTTTGGTCGAATATTTATATGCCCGAATTTACAATGGCATACTTTTAAGACAGCAGAAATTTATAAGGCATAATTACCTTTGGCAAAATTTTTCTTTGCATACTTTCGCTAAGCATAATGTTTATTAAGTACGATGTTTATTTGGCACAATTTGACTAGGCATACTATGAAGAAAGCAGAATTTCCTTTAGAATAATTTCACTACGCATATTGCTATTTCTTTTGAATAGTATTTTACCCTAAGATTGAATTAAAAAGTCATTAAGTTGTAGTACAAAAGTTTGTGACAGAAACGAATCGGTGCAAAACCGACTCCACGCAGTCTTGTTTGCCTCACCCCTAGAGTGTAATTCAAAATCGCGTAGGCGCGGAGGGGCCAGCCCGCGAGCTGAGGAGCAGGTGGTTTGAAAGCTCGCCGCCGCGGCTGAGGCTGAAGGCGGCGGTGAGCGAAAACCATCTGCGACGATAAGCTCGCGTAGGACTGCCGGAGCCCCGCAGCGCCGGAGCCGTGACAGAAACCATGCATGTTGTATGCTGCATGCAAGCTGTTGCTTGCTTGCATGCTGCATGCTTGCTTGCATGCTGCATGCTGCATGCTTGCTTGCATGCTGCATGCTTGCTTGCATGCTGCATGCTTGCTTGCTTGCTTGCTGCATGCTTGCTTGCTTCCTGCATGCTTTGCTTGCTTGCTTGCATGCTGAATACTTGCTTGCATGCTGCATGTTTGATTTGCCATGCATGTTGTATGTTAGTATTGTTTAGATAGAAGTACTTGGAAGTCTTTTATTTAACGACTTATGATTTTTCTACTAAAGTGGCACTAGTGTGCGCGTAAAAAAATCGGGGAGCCCCTTTACAAGAGAAATGTAAATATCGAAACGTTGTTTCTTGTTTTATACTGCGAAGTGACCCGGTTAGTGATGATACTTGGTTTTTTACATTCTATCTGTTTATTTAAAATTATTGACAATTCTCAAACAATGGTATTCACATATTTTTTGTTCCAATGGGATGTTATCAATTTTTAGAGGAGCATGAGACAGAATTACTCTATTATTCGATTTGAAGACCACATAGCATGTTTTTGAGATGTTAATTGTTAACAGATTATACTTACACCATTCGAATAATATGTTAAGATCCTGTTGGGTCTTCGAAATTAAATCATCTACATTTTTACTAAAATAGAACAGGCATGTACTGTCCACGTGAAGAGTTACATGTCATATTTAATGTGTTTGCCATAGCCTCTGAAATAAGATTTTGTAAGTATTTAATATCCTTTACGCTGACTTTGTCTAAGCTGCTGTTTGTATTGGGATCTAAATTTAGGATGATTTTCTTGATTTCATTTGCGTTACATGAAGTAAATTTAGACAGTGAATGATTATCAATTTTTGTTTGTATGAGACCAGGATTCAAAGTACAGATGTGATATTTTTTTTGGAATTTTATAATAATGATAATTGTCAAAAATTTCACAGGTTTTACCTTCGTCTGTAATTTGTTTGGAATTAATTATTTGTTTAGGAGGAGCACTGTTTAGTTTTATTTTGTTATTTGCTAAATTGTTTTTAGGAGCCTGTTTTACTAGGATTATTGTAAATAATTAGTAATAAATAACTTAAGTGTGTCAATAAACATCAAAATGTTCTAGTTACATACACGGGCATTAAAGTCAGTTCAAATAATAAATGACCAACCTTTTTCAGTGTGGCATAGATAAGTCACATAAACATTAACCATTTTCTCTTATATCTTCCTCCATAATATAATATTTCAAATCAGGAATTTTCCTTACCGGTAGCCGGTCACTATTTTTATTTTAATCCGTTTTCTTTGTCGTCGGAGATCACCGGACTTCCGTCGAAGCGCGGTCAACGCAATTAAGCTTTGATCACATAACAACGCATCGTCGGCCCTTCCTTTTTGTCCGCAATTTATTATTTAGTTACAGTTTCAAGCTAGAAATTTATTACAAAATGTTGCTTATACTTGGTTACACTAAAATAAAAATGCAATTCTCAGTTCTCAGTTCAGTGTCGGAAGTCTCGACATAGTTCCGTGTAAAACCACCAGGTGGCGCTCGAAAAATGCTGAGACAAAATTGCTGTTTTCGTGTATTTATTGATTGAGAAGAATTTTTGAATGAATCTTAAAAAACTACATTTTTTTAAAAGATTTATCAAAGATATTGCTACGTAAGTTAAAATGATATTTGATGAATCAGAAAATCATAAAATTGAATTTGACGACCTGCTTGAACGAGAAATAACCTGTATTTAAAAAATAAAACAGGTTGAAAATACAAATAAAACGTCATTGACAATTTCAATATCTGTGTACGACCCAACAGTAATTCTTAGAAGTAATTAAGCCGTTATAGAGATATCGTGTTTTTAAGCTTACTCGTAAATATATTTCTAGGGTACAAAGTGAAATATGTGTCTAAATAAATGATTACATGTTGCAAATAAAAGAGCCGTCTCGTGCAGTCGCTACGTCTGATACACGAGCGAGGGCGACAAGTGACCGCTCGTCTTTTGTTTTATGATCCATGCTACACGCCATAGTTAAAATGAAACGGTCTATAAATACCTCAATGTATTTTTCATACTGAATTTTAATAAGTCTGACTTGATAATAGTATGTAATTTTGATAAATATAACATTTTTTTAATCATGATAATACTAATATATTAATCTTCCTTTGGAAGAAAAAATATAGCTATAATACTTTCGAAAATCACGAAAGCAGCAACTATTTCAATATATATTGCCTTTTGTTTCACCTTTATTCTCGGCCGCATTAAACTAAACGGCTTATTTATCCTTACCGACGTTTCGGTAAAATATTACGAGTGTACGACAAATGTTTGTAAAATGTAAGGAACGATTCCACTGCACTTCGCTACACTGCGTTGTGTCGCTGGAAGCCGCAACGGAAAATAAAATTGATATCGCTTCGCCGCGGGCGCTCCGAGAAAAAGCATTTCGAAATAAATGACTTTTTAAATTTCATCGTTGCACACAGTTTCTCTATCAATTGTCGAGGCTCGCTCTACGTAACTGGATTTCGCGACGGGCATTTATTGTGTGGAACATACAAGATCGCGACTTTTATATCACGGACGTTGATAAATATGAAATAAAGGAGCGTAGACCTGCATTGTGCTTGCGCTGTCGTGTATTGCCAATCAGAAAAATTTCATTGCAGTTGAATTGCTCGATAAAGGGAAAATTCGGAAAGCATGTCTCGCTATGTAGCGAGGGGTTTAGGTAAGTTTTAACTTTACTTCAAGCTCGATTGCAATATTATATAATTTTTTGAAGAGCAGATTTGCAACTAGGGCCTTATTGAAGAAATTGTCATGGTTAAAAATGTTAAGTCTTGTAAGTTTAACTAGATAGTGAATGAAACGCACAAATACATCTTCTCTGGTCGTTCCCTCAATGCTGAGGATCATGACTGTATGTCAATCTTCTCCACTCGTTCCGGTTCTGCGCCATATGTACCGCTCCCCGTAACTGACCTCCAGTCATCCTTGAGTTGGTCGACCCATCTAGCTGGCACTCTTCCCCTAGCGCGCTTCCCCTCCATTTGTCCGAGAATGATGAGTTTCTCCAGGCTGTGCAATGAGGATCGCATTATGTGCCCAAAGAAACTCCGGATACTTTCCTGGCAGTCAGCAGGCGCTTGGTGACCTTAAGTACCTACATAAGTACAAACTATGACAAAATGAGCAACGATTTGACTTAAGTTTATACAGATATTGTGGTTTAATCTGTGATCTTAACACCTCCCTGCTGTTATGGTATATGACACTAACTTTACCTTTTAAGCCTCGGACCAAAAAGTTTTGTATCAAAATAGTCCGCCAGTCATTCGCGCTGCCTTCGCCGTAATACCAGCTAAGCATGCTTAGGAAATTTTAAGCAAAAGTTCGCCCAATATTGGAAGTCGGTAGTTCCAAAGTAACTGACGGGGCGGGTGTATTTAATTGGATGCCCATTTGCTGGTAACACAGTTGCCAAAGTGTAAAAGGTAAACGCCGCGATTACTGAGCTTGACATGTGCTGAGACTGGGAAGTTTTGGATACGTGAGCCGGAACACTTTGTACCGTATTATTCGATATTTGGGGCAACACTGAAGTTTGGTTTTCTAAGCGGATTTAGTAAGTTTATTAAATAATTTAATATCAAAAACAGTCGGTTAGGTACTTGATAGTGTTGCTGCTTGTAAATAATATAAGTGTCTTAAAAAGTATAGATTGAAACTTAAAGTATTATTTATTGAGTTTTTGTAAGAATTATTTATCAATCATCACTTTAAGTCATTTTATGTTTCGAGTTATAATAAAAAAAAGAAACTTATGATATATTTTTCGTAAGGTATAACGGTAGTGGTGTTCTTTCGCGTCGTTTTATTAAAAGCCCTAAATACTGTTTTAACGAAAATGGAAGTGGAACGATCATAAGTTACACAAGCGATAAAGATGTAAGGCAGCGATTTCCACTGGGCAGCAGGTGCGCTCTTCATAAACCATTGAAATATTTTTATACCACCCTACTACAACTATAAGTCTGGGGCAAAATTACGAAAAATCAAGGAATACAAAGTTGGTGTTACAGTTTACGAGTACCGTTATAAAACTTTGCAAAATATTGCATTTACACAAAATGTTACGTACGTACGATGAAATTTTTTAGAGCATGATTAGACTTTCATGGTAATTTTGGTCTTTAAGTCTTTAGGCCAACAGGCACAGGCATTTTTGCGTGATCGATACTTTATTCAATTAATGACTAAATATTGGGGTGGTGATGATCGCGTTAATCGTTTTTTCCGTGTGTTAATGCGATTAATAGCGAATCATCAATTAAAAAAAAAACTCACGAAAGAAGAAATCAAATTGCATATGATGAATAAAATTATTATTATTTTTATCAAAGAAAATTTGATCGATGACGTTTTTTCGTATACGAACTGCAAGAGAATTTGACTCTAGCGGTAACAGCAATAGTTGAGTTATCTATTGATCACGTTACTGCGCCTTACTAAATGTACCAATTTAAAATCTCCCCTTACCTGTTTTAGTAATTTGTAACGTTAACGTTATTTTACCTCATAAAGTAGTAAAGGAGTTTTCCACCAAACGTGCTGTATCGTGTACCGGCACATAAACAAATTGTCCGCCATTCATCTCATTAGTGTCGCTCAGCGCGACGAAATGCGACGATACCAACTTATTTTATATACAACACGATTTTTATGTATTGTACTGCTTTAAAATAATGCTGTCAAATTAAACATGAAAAAGGGGGCCGTTCTTGCAATAGGTCCGATCACTCTGAATTTTTTATATGTTGTTAAGACCTAAACCAAAATTGAAATGACAGATTTGCAACTAACAAAGTCCTGTCCGAGCAGCGATGTGACGGCGGCCTAAAAACCCAAAAACTTTCGTTTTTTTCCAGTTTTTGCTCAATATCCTAATAAAGGAAGGGTCTGACCGGTATAATCACTATAAATTATTTTAAACTTATAATTATTTAGCTTACTTTACGTTTTGTCACTATAAAAAAATAATTATATAAAATGGACTTGAAAAAAGGTATGTTTTATGACCTTTGCAAATACCAGCAGAGAGAGAGTAAGTTCATAAATAACAAAAGAAAGCAGAATTTGAAGTGTACAATTAAGGCTGTAATTTGGCGTAATGACCGATGATCTCGGATGTCACAAGCCGTTATTTCCATAAGTCACGTAGTGGTGTCATTAAGAACGAAACGAATTTTTGCGGGACTATTCTGGGCATAACTTTTAAATAAATAACTTAAAATAAAATAAGGAATCTATGCCAATTACTAAGTTAAATATTGACCAGACAATAAAAAACGGCCAAGTGCGAGTCTGCCCCAACTCAAATATCTAAGGTAAAGCGGCTTACATAATACACCTACCTACCCAGTTTCCACTGTGTAATGCTAAATGTTTCAGAAAAATGTGGCTGTGGCATACGGACGGACAGACAGACTTGTCGAAACTATAATGGTTGTATTTTTTGCTATTCGGCTACGCAACCCTTAAAATCATAAACACAAGAGTATTGTCATATCTTTATGTCAAAGCAACTATAATTACTATTTAGATATTTAAACTTTATTGGACTGTAAGTTGCACAATTGGCAAATTTAATACTTTAAGGCATTTTCTACCAGTCACCCGCATGGGAATACAGCGAGTTTAATCACTGGCGGTATATTGATAATTTCTGATTATTTACTAATATTTTTTCTACTATATTACTATCTTCATTACCATCACCTCATTTATGTGAAGAATTAGGCCATCAACGAATTATTCTTTATTTTTATGTGTCAGTTTGTAATCGACAGATCCATTGAAATCTTATTCTACCCAATAATTCGAATAATAACTATGAAATAAACAAGAATTGTATTAAGCTGATTAGATATTTGTGTCAAATAAACATTATTCATCAAAGTGACACGTAACACGATACGCCTAAAGGATTCCGGTAAATATCGTCTCAATAACAGAATAGGGTTACGGCCGTTGTCACAGTCCGTTCAAGATCACGGCTCTCAAACGGGATTATGTATGTCTGCAGAATGACAATTAGTTCTGAACAAACACTGCGAGGGTTAAACTACTAGGGGACTAGGGGACAAATAGGACTCGCAACAGTTCAAGGATGAGTTGCACTGCACTAGCTTAGAACCATGTTATAGCTGTCTAATTTAATTGTAAATCATACGTTTACGTTAGGCCATGTCGCTGCTTTCAAAATATCAGTGGCTAGCCGTCAATGCCACACAAACGGCAAGCCACTACACACACACTAACATATCGATGGCAGCCAGCAAGTCAACGGCAGACGTCGAAAAAACTTGTTGAAAATATGGCGCCATCAACCATCAACCAGGTACGATACCGTCATATAAATTGAAACGACGGCAGACGCCACCACTTGTCGACAGCACGCACTACTTATTTGGACAGCAAACTGCCGTCCATAAGTACAATTCTTGTAAACAACTCGGGGACAAATACGACTCGCCACCATTTCAAAGGCAGATAAGGGGCGGCATATTTTTACAATACAATAAAACCGAAGCAATATAGGGTCGATTCCCAGGTGTGGAAAAGAAACATCGCTTATCTTGTTTTAAAACTAACCACGCGTGACACTATTCCAGTGGGGAGTTGAGATTTATTTTACTGTGATAGTGCAATACATTCTGCGATTACTTTTGTTTTAGGTGCTTTACAACGTACGACTTTGTAACTTGTTTTATTTTTAGAATCTGAACCGTGTTGAAAATAAGTGTTTGTGGAAAATAGGTTATTCTTGTTACACAGTTGTCACCTTAAATGCGCCCTCACATAAGAGCGGCAGCAGCGCCGTCGCTCTAATGTGAAGGGCTTACTGCTGTCATTTATGTATGAAATTATCAGTAGCGTGGCTGTCGCGCGATCGTTGCGCTGCTAAAGTCGCCTAAGTGTGACAGCGCTTTTAGTTTTTAAATAGGGCATTATGTTTGAAAACAAATATTTAGATTTAGACTAGGACTGAATATGAACAAACAGAGTCGACTTCATATTTAGATGTTTCTCAAGTAAGTAGTTAAACCTTTATGCTAGGACTTATCAAAAGATGGATATGCAATGGCTATATTAGTATATAAAAGAGAGAGTTAAGAAAACAAATAGTTCTCTGTGTATTATATCATTCACTCAAACAAATTACTGTTGATCTACAACGCCAATCTTTCCTATTTACCGAATGAATCCTCAATTTCAAATCCTTCATCCTTGTAAGATCGGATCAAAACCCAGTTTTTCCAGGCCCCGTGCGTCTGTAAGTAGGCAATGAAGCGCGCTCCTCAGAGGCAGTGATGCGATCAGCTCACGGACCGCATCAGGAATCAATTAGGAACGGCTGGCGGCCACGGCGTGCCTACCGCATGAATTATTGACGACGCCGGACGCCATGCGGAGGTACCATGCGTTCTCGATTACAAGCCGATTCGTTATCAAGTCGATAGCAATTCGAATTTTTTTTTATTGATAAGAGATGTTTATTTTAACGTTCCTAACATTGAAACTGGTTGGAAAGGTAATTCAATAGCGTCTGCTTATACTTCTTAAAAACAATTATGCACTCAGCTCACAGATCCCATGAGGATTAGATTTTATGATTATTGAATAAATCAATAATATTCGCGGAGTGAAAGCACCCAACAAAACGATGCTCCATTATCTAATATTAACCCCTATTAAAATAAGAAAGCAAAATAAAATACTTGTGGCTTCTTGCTACGAAATACGCCACTTTCTGCTACAAAATGTTACAAGACAAACCCTGTTCGAATTCAAAGAACAGCATTAAAAAAAAATTGGTACTTATAAAATTATGTAAAAAAAAACATCCTTTTTGTAATGGTTTTAGATCGGATTCCGTTTGCATGTAGTTTGAATTAAACCGACCGGGAAAAAAATATATAAGTTAATTGATATTTTAACAGTAGTATCTGTAACAAAATATTGTCGTAAGCCACATTTACTAAACATTACGTAGTATGTAGAATTCTATGTCTCGATTTATCGAATCAAAGTCGGATTAAACTCGAAATGAAACCGATAAATAGACTGCAACGCAGACATTGGTAGCCCTACTTGGCTGTTTCTTCCATGCGTACTTCATGAATACTACGCTTACAAATCTGATTCTGGGATTGAAAGATGTGTATTACAGAGATTCTTTATGCGAGTCAGTAAGGGGCACTATAATTTCGTTCGAATATAGTTCTAGCGCTGCTTCGGGTTTTATGTAGGGTAGTAGAGCTGATAAATTAAAACATAGTTAGGGATTATTTTGACGTACCTAAATTCACTTTACGCTTTGATTAAAAGATTGTCATCGTCGTTATCAGCCAAAGGACGTCCAGATCATTCACAGCGACTAGTTGTTAGCGATCTGCATTTAGTGTGATCCTGAGATCTTTACAATTTGGTGAATAATATACGATATTACCTAATAATGATAATATGTATCATAATCATTAAATTCTTAAGTGAAGATGTGGTGGCAGGTTTTCCAACTACTTCTCGGGAGGGATCACACTTTGCGTAGCAACAAATCGCGGCTTGTAAGTTGTACATTTATATAGTTGTATATTTATACATAGAAAATTATCTTATGTAAACAGTCCAATATTCCAGCCTACCGATTGAGACGAATCAGACTCGAGAGCCATTAAATCACAAACTTTTTTGATGTGTGTACTTGCAACCGCTCGATATGGAATTGTGGTATTTGTGGTACCACCGTTGTTTCTGATTTCGATAACACAAGTGCATCAGCTACTTACTTTGGGATTGGAGCAATGTATGTGATTTATGTCAATTATTTACTTATTTTTAACTTTTTTACATGGCCCTACATGGTTGCCTGTGTTCGGCAGTGGACGTTCTGTTGCTGATAATGATAATGTATCATCTGCATCAAAGAGTTGTCTTACCTGTTCCCTTCATCAAAATTTGATCTGATCTGATCGAGACGTATCACACTCAAATGCCGTTCGACAGTCATATTTCGGCGTCGCAGAACGGCATACACTTCGACAATAGCCGTCCAGCCGCTCAATTAGCAAGCAAACTCGATTTCCTTCGCAGATTATCCCGCCCGTCATACTCTTAGTCCAATTTGACACACAGATTCTCCAAGCATTGCGCCAATTGATTCCAGTACTTTAAGCCCGAAAAAGTTGCTTATCAACCTACCACTCATACGGCCTGTTTTACAGTAAGTGCTATCTTCTAGATACTTCGTAAAAAATGACGTACTCTATTTAAGTTATTCGTTATTTAACACTTATTTATCGATGGTGAAACAGACCCTTAAGGCTCCGACTCACATGCCTGTAATTGGTACACGACTTGCATGCCAGCGATACAGACGCGGAACGCGCGTTAGAATCGATGCAGTCGTAAAATGACAACATTTACACACTGCGCTACTTTTAGCATCGATGCAGTCGCGATGCTAACGCGCATTAGCATCGATACAGTTGCGATTCAGAAGCTGGAAATTTACAATTCATGTACTGAATTTTGGCGACTAAAATTTAATCTGTTCATTGCGTGAGTCGCGATGCAGAAGCGCGTTTTCAAAACGCGCGACTGCATCGATGCTAATGTCGCAGTGGTAAAGGGTCTAAGATGGCAATAACAGCATCACTTATTAGTCGATCTTAGGATAATTCTTCAATTTGACTCTTTGTTAAATATTCCTGGCAGTTACTACGTTATATAGTTATTACGTTATTGGGTAGGTGTTTTATTTACAATAAAGTATAAATTTACTTAAAAATAGAAATATTAACTTAATGAGATGATTTCGTCACAGCTCAGGAAGATCTCACAGACCATTTTTGTTAGAATGGCATCCATGAATTTTTTAAATGAACCAAAACTTGTCAGCTATTTTACTCCTTAAAATATGAATGTTATGGAAAACTTATAACATGCATTTACCTAAAACCAACGAAATAAGTAAGTGATTAATGAAGATAAAAGACATCGGCTTAAAAATTCGGCAGATATTATACAAAAGTTTGAATGAGTTGAACTGTATGTTCGTATTAAGCTGTGTTTTACTGCAGTCGAATCAATTGTTTGCTGCCCGTGACCTTACATGTGCACGATTCATTTATATAACTCTGATTCAGACATATTAAAATATTATACCACTCTGGCCCTATTTTTGAATCAATTTAATAAGGCGTGTTATTTTTTTTCGAAAACGAATTAAAGATCAATGGAAATCACGCGCAATAAAATACATCTTTTTTTAATCACTCCCGTGTGTACTTATACAATTTTTTTATTGTAAAATCCGTCATTAATATTACGCCATCTTGACGCGTGTAATTCAAATATAAGGGCTCTGGTCACTTTTAGCAATCAGTTGCATGAGATTTAAACAATGATGTACCACGTAACACACAATTGCATATAATAAGACCTGCAATCTCACGAGTTGTTTCACAATAATGAACATTATAATGTTAAATTCAATCTGACGAGGTTTTAGTGGTAGTTGGTTAAATATTTAATCAAATATAATTTATCAACATATTCCACAAGGTTCATCTTTAAATTAGATCAATCCGGCTAAGCCTGAATCCATTAAATAGTTTAGTCTATGAAGTGATCCTAAATTGAGCCACAATCCAGCCACCACAAATACACAGAGTAGAGAGTATGTTAATATTTTATTATTCAATTATTGTCACATAGTGTGAATCGTGCTACTATAATTTTGTCGATAATTCAGTCGAATTTTGTTGCACAAAATTCAAATAGGCATTTTCATTAGGCATTCATATTGATGAGCAGCTAAATGGGTCGATTATGAGTACGTGGAACCAGTTATATTTATTTGAATAGTAATCACTTTTATTCATTGCAATCACTGCGCGTTTTATGTAATTAACTTGCAACTTTTCAACTTTCATTGCGTATGTAAATTATTAATATTTGGCATGAAATTTTAGCCGTTAAGACCACTATTTAAATGAGGATAAGTTCTGAAAATAGTTTGCTTCTATTTTAGCGTACATGAACTCGTAAAACAATTGCCTTTTCGTTGGTTTAAGTACGTACTTGGTATCACAATACTAAGTATTC
The DNA here is from genome assembly GCA_963924145.1 of Pyrausta purpuralis. Lineage (NCBI taxonomy): Eukaryota > Metazoa > Arthropoda > Insecta > Lepidoptera > Crambidae > Pyrausta > Pyrausta purpuralis. The sequence goes on along the minus strand of OZ001649.1, from coordinate 8,192,656 downwards.
GGTGTTTTTACCGACTTCAAAAAATAGAGGTTATCGATTCAATGTTTATGTATGTGATATCTTTGGAATTTTATGATATTTGAGTATGTTGATCTAGTAAGGTTGCAAATTTTCGTGAGTGTATGAATGGTTTGTCCACGGATTTCGTAAAACGAGAAGTCATAGCTAGATATTCATTTTTAATTCAATTCGGTATATTCAAAATGAGAGCACAGTGTAAGTTTCATCAAAATAAGTCTAATAGTTTTGAGATAGTGGGTAATTACTAAAAAATACAAAAACAAAAAAATATAGCCTAAAAACTGTCTAATAAGCTAAAAAAGGATCTTATTTTTTCATAAACAACCAAGCGTCTAAATACTATTCTGTTATATTATTTTCTTAAAAATGCATCATTTCACGACTAAAAAGACCCCATAAAACACCTTATTACCGTTCAGAACAGCTAGATGCACCTTTGCACCGAAGTATAAAAGGATTATCGAGTATAATCGATCGTTTCTAATCATCGAAACTTTAATTCCAGTAGTCCGTCCATAGCTCGCTGCAGATTAGTATGCGCGGGCACGGACGCGGCACACCTCAAAACTGTAGTCCAAACTTACACTGACACTTGTAGGGGTAACCGCAGTATCTGTTAGTATAGATTTTAAAGGAAATGTATGATTTCCGTCATTGTGTACAATTCCTAGAATTTGAGAATACCCGAAAGTGAGAAATTTCTACATTCCTAAACAACAATCGAAAAAGCAAAATATTTAAACTAAATAATTTATAAATGATTACTGAGTTTTTTACAATTGGTTAATCTTTCTATTCACTGATATTATTTTAAAAGTTATTAAAAATTTTAACAACATTTAGCAAAGAAAAACGGACAATAGTCCTCGACGTGCCTTTTCATGCCCTAGTTTTCACTGTCTAACTTGCTTGACTTAAGTTACTAAAAAATCTTACCTTATTTGATGTCATAATTTTAATCAAATGAGTCGTATGATTTATAGGTTTTATTTTGGTAAAAGGCCCGTACCTACTGCACTGTAGCAACCAAATATTCATTATCATTATCATTATCAGCCTAAGGACGTCCACTGCTGAACATAGGCCTCCTCCACGGCTTTCCACAGCAACCGATCACTAGCGGTCTGCATCCAGTTTGATCCTGCGATATTTACAAGGTCGTTTGTAACCAAATATTCCATTTTTAAGGTTCCGTAGCCGAATGGCAAAAAACGGAACCCTTATAGTTTCGTCAAGTCTGTCTGTCTGTCTGTCTGTCTGTATGTCACAGCCATTTTATTCTGTAACTATAAGCATTACACTGTTGAAATTTGGTAGGAAGATGTATTCTGTTAATCGCTTACTGATTCTCATACAAAAAATACAAAATAATGACATTTTAGGGGGGGCTGTCTATGGATAGGTCTTTTAAAATTACATTGAGGTTCCTCAAACCATTTTCTTTCAAAGTCTAACGTTTCATAGCTAGACGCTCTCAAAGTGGTAAAATGGGCGTCCTCCCCATCGAACTTCTAAACCAAGCAAGTGTAAATTTTGAAAAAAAAAAAAAATGGAATGTAGATCTTAACAAATACTTTCAACGAAAATTAGTTCGGACGGGATCGAACTAGTAGTTTTTGAGATATAGCACATTTTCAACAACCGCAAACATAACATTGTACTTCATATAAACACTATGAAAACAAAGTTATATTTGCAGTCAACAAAATGTTGTGGTATTTTACTAAGTAGAAGTAAGTGTATTCCCTAATTCAGTTAAAGTTGGCACTGAACCCTCAGTGCGCGAGTCCGACTCGCACTTGGCCGGTTTTTAAATTTTTATCATCCTGCTTACTTCCCAAACTTTATTGACTAGGGCAGCACACGTTAAATCAGGAATCATGCCATCGCGATCCGCGTCCAATAGAAAGAATATGCGCGGAGTCACCCGATAAACGTACCCAAATCCTCGACTTATGTACCTGAGCGAAATCGCTCCATAATATATTGGTATTTGAGATTGAAGTCGACTGTGAAATATGGTTTATTGGCAAAGTTTTATTGTACTTGTCACAGGTGCTGTGAGTTCAGAGGTTTTACTTTTTAGGACAGTACGCTTGTTTGAGTAATAGCTTTGGACTCTATTGTGTTTCGAATGTGTTTTTGGCTTAAGCTCACACTAAATTCAGTATCGTACCTTTTATATTTTTAATAAATAAAAGCTATTACAGAAATTGTTATAGTTTAGTACAAATTTTGTAAAGTTTGACGCATAAGTACTAACAAAAACTGTACGCTGACGGTATAAACTGTGGCAAGACTGAGTAAAATTTTAACGATTTGTGCAATTTAGAGTCTGTATGATAGATATTTTACGTATGCGAAATGACGTATTTATTTTATTCAAAACAATAAAATAGCATACGATCGAACGATTGAGGCCAAAGCACATTTTATGAGGTGTTACACAGAATAAAAGCCGCGATATTTTCAATTTTACGAAACAATTATTCCGCCATGTCATCAATCGGATCCAGGCTTTGATTGCGCGGCAAATTCGTTTTGTTTGGACACAAAAATTGCAATATAAAGAGCTGCCACATCATTCCCTTTTGGTTTAACGTAGATTGCCTACAAAATGTAATATTGTTTGCAATTCATTTTGAACAGGCGATTGGCCACTTTTATTCCGTTCGCTTTTTTTATTCCGATACTAACTTAATATTTTGAGCGAATCGTATAATAGTGGAGGAGAAAAACTATGGAATTGAATTGGTATAATTTAATTGAACGGAAAATCTTGTCAGGGAAAGTTGGGGCGAGAGAAAGTGCCCAGGGCGATATAATACTGGATAGAACGAATGCGAGCACCTTGTAGCGTATTCTTTACCGTCAATAATGGCGCTTGTCTTTGTTTTCTGTTGAATAAAACTGCTTTTTGTTTCTTTGTTTTTTGCCGAACGGCCTCGTGATTTGAGTAGCGGTTTCATGCACTTTGAACTCGAGTTCAATTCTGCTCGGAAGTGTTACGGTTTTAAAATATACCTTTTGTTTTAAAATTTAAATGGGTAACCATTTAAACCGCTAGATTTATATTTTTGTTTGTTTCCTCTCTACTCAGAGAAATGGGAAATACTGCTGTTAGGGATTAAACCATCTAAATTGTGTGTCTTAAAATGTAGGTCTTTATGTCCCACAAAAAAATACTAGACGTTAAACAGGTTGGCCAGCACAGTGACGTCCAAACTTTTTTAATGGTAGGCTTACATCCAGGACTATCCAAATATACCCTATGTATGTTACCCAATTTTTTGTAGATTTCGAGATATTATTTTATTACGCAAATTTTAAGAATTCTCAAACAAATAATTACACCATTTTTATGGTGTTTTTTTTTTAAATTGCAGTTTGATCCTGCTAAATTTTATTTACTTAGATGTAAATAAAACCTAGCTTAAACTCAGAATAAAAAAAATGAAAAAAAAGCTTCGAAAACTACAAATAATTGGCTATCGTAAATATAGTATATTTGGATAGACCTGGATGTAAGGCTTCCAAAAATATTTTTTGGACGTCACTGTTTTGGCCACCCTGTCTACATACATACACTCTTACAATACACACATTATTTTAAAGTCGTATAACTACAACCTAACTGCTCAAACATCCCCGTATAACAAATAAGGTTAACTTTCATTAAATGTAAAGTCGGACACCTATTTACCATAATGACATTGTGACTTAAAAAATACAGCGCAAAGATTTTTTCCTCGGCGGATATTGCGAAAACTTCACTGAGTTGTCTGTGTAGTTGTCAGCGTCTAAATCATAAATAAAATGCGAGCGTTTAAGCGGATGAAGTTTAAAGGACTTAGCTGGATGAAAGTTAAAAAGCGCTGCAATTCATGCAGCGCAGGTGACCAGCGGTTTATCAGCGGCCTGCAGGCGCGGGGCGGGATTGGGCCAACACGATGCGGCGACGCGGCGACTTCGACACGACGTCGAATCGACGCCGACACGACGCCGACCACGCCGGCTCGGACCACCACACACTCCTATCGCTCGTGGACGTCGCTCGCGCCGGATAATCGCCTCATTTATAAAGTTTAGCGGCACAAAGCTGCGAGAGTTTTTGATTGAAAACAAACTTAGAAGGGACAGCCTCATTTGAATAAGTATTCTGCGAATAAAGTGTGGCTTTATGTTTTCCTTTAGGTGTTTTTTTCCCTTTGTTATGCAAAACAATGTTCCACCTTGTTTAGGTACTACAACACGCTTTATTTTTGAGTGAAAGACTCTTTTGAAGTTAAGCTTTTCTGTATAAATTATTTTATTTTCACTGTATTGTTCTAAAGAGCCTGCCTTTTGAAACTTAAACTTAATAGTCGTTTGTGATTCTTCGACTTGGCATCTTTATTAGTCTTTCTTGAGCAACAAAAATGTGAACATTAGTAACGGTATCTCTTCTCAAAGTTTTAAATTATCTTAGCGAAGTCGTAGAAGGTGTTGTAAGAGTACTTTTTTGTTCAAAACACGTCCGTTAATTTTAATTGACCTTTCTACTTTCTCGTGTTTTAAGATGAACTATTCTCATAAAGCTTTGGACATTTATTGCGATGAATCGCGTAAGAACTAAATTTTTTAATCAATTCTACAATTTACGTTAGCGTAAGTTTTAAATATCTGGTATTCTTATTTGAAAGTAGTAAAACGTGGTGTCATAGCAACATAAATAAATTTAACCAGTACCGTATTAAACAGTATACGAACCTACATGTATTGAAGAGTGACAAATTTCTAATTTTACTGTAGATCATAAATGCTTAAATAATTCAACAATCTTAGTTAGCATTTTAAAAATAATACAAGAGGCTACAATGGTGTACTGGCTAAGAACATAATTTTATTTTCCTTACTAGTAAAAATTAGCCATATTAGCAAGAATGGTTATCCTAGCTTGCCAATAAAAAATCTTTATTCAATCAGCAAAACGTGAAACTTCTCGTTTATCTTACCAACAGGTTGCAACCAATTCTTATCCTAATTAAATTAACTAAAGGGTGAAGAAAAACAGTTATCAGTCTATTTTCCGCTAGCATTCAGCGCAGATACGCTAATCAGTGTCGCTAATCGCGGCATGGACCGCGTTAGCCACTGAGCGCTAGATTTGTCTAATCAACATCACTGTGGCAGACTCCTGACGGAGTAATTAGCAACGTTTTTGTCACAGGCCCGTGAAAATACTAGGTGAAATGGTGTTTTTTGCAACACTAGCGCACAATAGTACAACGGCTGTTAATGTTTTATTAAGCCTGATATGAAAGTCAACTACTTTTTTTAAAGAGATAATTATATGCTATACATTATTATTTTTCATACGTGATTAACCGTAAGAGCTTTTGTTAAACATTTACAGCAATTGAAACTTTTTTTGCAATTTGCATTACTTTCAATATTTTATTATTATTATCTAGCACCTGAGTAATTTTAACTAATGCCAAAAAAGGGGTAAAATTTAGCTCATGCTTTATAGGCTTGAATAAAGCTTTTTCTAGAATTCAACCTTTTGGATATTGGGTCGCAGCTAAAGTAAAAGCCTTAAAGCAAAACCTTTTCAGCGCTCAATCAGGCTATTAAAGCATTAAGTTTTAAACTCTAGTCAATCGAATTCAGCCTTTAAAATTCTGGGGTTGGTAAAAAAGAGACCGCACCAATAAGGCTATTCTTACAAACAAGTTAGTTACGAGGCAAGGATGGCACTCGTATAGAACAATTAAGTAACTTCTCATTAGAAGTTACTTTTTTCATCAAAAGATGGCGCTCTTTTATGTTCCTTTTGACTCGCCAACGCCGTTTAGTGAAATATATAAAATGCTTTAAATACCTTATATCATAGAAAAATAAAACTGCTCATTATAACTAACTACTTTATGTAGGATACCTTACCAAGCATCCCTGTTAAAGAATATAAGAATCTAGCTAACTGGGTCCTATCTACTCTGTATTTTTGATACTGTTTATTATTATTAGTGACTTTTATCTTTGAAGGTTTCCTAACAACTGGGTTAGGAGTGGTGCTATCTATCAAGTTTTAAAAATTCGAAGTCATCGAAAAGTACTTTAAAAATCGTCATAGAAGGTCATCAACGTCACATAACATACATATAATAAGTAGAACAACAAGTGGGTCTTAAAATGAACATGGAAAAGACGAAAATTATGTCGAACTCCCTTGTCGTACCCACTCCAGTATCCGTTGGAAACTCAACT